>CM056050.1:93329793-94786698 GCA_029574335.1 Rana kukunoris | reverse complement strand
GTAATATATCACGAATATCTGAGCCAATCAAGTGCTCCTTCCGCAATTGCCGTATATTCGCAATTAGTGTGTAATTGTAATATATCACGAAATATTCTGAGCCAATCAGAGTGCTCCTTCCGCATTTCTCGAATATTCGCAATTATTTTATATTGTAATATATCACGAATATTCTGAGCCCAATCAGAGTGCTCCATTCCGCATTCTCGAATATTCGCAATAGCGTATAAATCGCAATAGCAAAAAATCGCAATAGCGAAAATTCGCAATAATTTAATTTCCAAAAAATATCACGAATATTCGTATTTAGCGAATATTTCTCGAATATTCGACTATATATTCGAGATATATCGCGAAATCGAATATGGCATATTCTGCTCAACACTACTGCCTATCATTGCAGATCAATGCGGGCAATCAGTGCCACTAAATGCTGACCAATCATTGCTGCCAATCAGTGCCACCAAGCAGTGCCAACCAGTAATGTCAATCAGTGACCTGCCTATCGGTGGTCATCAGTACTGTCAATCGGTGGTGCCTATCAGTGCCAATCAATGGCACCAATCAGTGCTGTCAATCAGTTCCCATCAGGGATGGGAAGATGAGCTCAGCAGCCGGGCACATTTCCCATGGGGGGGGGGGGTCGGCCTGTTGGGGCAAAACTGTAATCTGTTGATGTGTATTGATGTGACACGCCGATCCTTAGTATATCAGGGAATCACCACACTACTATGTACAATAAACTACTGGAGGTGAAGTAAAAGTGTCAGTGAAAGGCCCGCCGCTCAGCACTGTTATGTGTCCCACACAAGAGAAAGAAAATTGCAGCGATAACTTACTAATCAATAACTTAATATTGGTAGGAGCCTCCAATGTATGGAAATATCAATAACCTTCAATATTATCACAATAGCGATCTCTGTGAGACGTAACTTCACATATAAAACACACCAAACTGAGAAGAAGACATAAACTAAACTTAGCAGGGATGGTGGAAACCCCTACTATAGATATTCACCATACAGATCAACTTCAAGTGCAGGGAGGTTCCCACCATTATAGCACGTTGGAATTCATATATTTTTAGATTCTTTCACTTCATTTTATATGTTTTAGTTATTATTATAATGTGAATTTTCCACCACCCTTGCCAAGTCCGTGTGTTTATGGAAGAAAAGAGTAAGGCCCGGATTCCCAAAGCACTTACGCCGACGTATCTCCAGATACGCCGCGTAAGTACAAATATGCGCCGTCGTATCTGTGCGCCGAACCCACAAACTTAGATACGCCTAAGAACTGACTTCATCCCTCTGACGTAACTAGCCTATGCCGGTGTAGAGTGAGCGCATATTTAGGCTGGACGCATGTGGTGTTCCCATTGATTTTCTATTTAAATATGCAAATGAGGGAGATACGCCGATTCACGAACGTACTTGTGCCCGACGCATGATATACGCGGTTTGCGTAAGTCCTACGTCCGGCGTAAAGTTATTCCCCATAGATGAGGTGCAACCCATGCAAAGGTATGGACCAGGGAACACAAGCCTACGTATTGTACGTTGGGCCGACGCGGGTCTGGCTGGGTGTAGGTTACGTTCACGGCGTACACAGTGATCCGGCGTATCTTAGGCAGTTGTTCCGACACATGCGCAGTTCATTATAAGTACTTGTCTGGCGCCCGGCCCATGATTTGCATGGGGTCACGCTTCATTAAAATGGACCACTTCCACTTATGCCGGCTTACGCCTACGAAATATACGCTACGCCGGCGCAGAGTTGGGAGCATTTGTTTGTGAATTCCATGCTTGCCTCTCCGCGCTGCACTGGCGTAGCGTAAAAGAGATACGCTACGGCGCATAAATATGCGCGATGTCTGTGAATCCAGGCCTAAGAATTTTGAAAAAGAAACAATATTTTTTACTTTTTGCTATAATAAATATTCCAAATTTTTTCTTAAAAAAACATTTTTTTCTCAGTTTAGGCCAATATGTATTCTTCTACATATTTTTGGTGAAAAAAAAAATCACAATAATTGATATTGATTGGTTTTCGTAAAAGTTATAGCGCCTACAAAATAGATTATTGATTTATGGATTTTTTATTATTATTATAATATTTTTTACTAGTAATGGCGGTGATCTGCGATTTTTATCGTGACTGTGACATTGCAGCGGACATATCGGACACTTTTGGGACCATTGACATTTATACAGCGATCTGTGCTATAAATATGCACTGATTACAAAATGTCATTGGCAGGGAGGGAGTTAACACTAGGGGGTGATCAAGGGGTTAAATGTGTTACCTAGGGAGTGATTCTAATGCCTTGTTTCCACTGATCGGTTCGGGTCAGTAAATTTGGAGTGGTTAGGATGGGACGGGGTCTATTCGCGGGAGAGCGTTTCCACTGCAAATCGGACCGTCAGGGACCATTCAGGGTTTAGAAAAAATTCCTAGCGCGCGTCCACCAATCAGTGAGATGTATTTGTAGGTCCGCCCTAATGGAACCGTTCCACTTTCTCTGGACCACATGAGAAGCAGGTCCCTTGCTGGTGCGGTACGGTTCGCTATTATGGCACGCTTTCATAATGGAAAACACCAAAATAGCGCACCGAACCGATCCGCTCAGTGGAAACGAGGCATAAAGGTCCATACACACGATCGGACTTTTTGACAACAATTGTCCGACAGACTTCCCAAACTGCAATTGTAATTTTCACAGTAATCAGTGCATTTTTTATAACCCTTTTCGCTGTGAAAATGACAATGGTCCAAAAAATGTATCAAAATTGTCCGATGTGTCCACCATAATGTCGCAGTCACAAAAAAAAAAAAAATCACTGATCGCCGCCATTAGTAGTAAAAAAAAAAAAACAATCAATAAACACGATATTGCGTTTTTTTTTTTTTAACAAAAATATGTAGAAGAATACGTATCAGCCTAAACTGAGGAAAAAATGATATTTTTATATCTTTTTTGGGGATATTTATTAAAAACAGTAAAAAACATTCCATTTTTTTTTCAAAAATTGTCGCTCTATTTTTGTTTATAGCGCAAAAAAAAAACCGCAGAGGTGATCAAATACCAAATACCACCAAAAGAAAGCTCTATTTGTGGGAAAAAAAGGACTTCAAATTTGTTTGGGAGCCATGTCGCACGATCCGCCCGCCAATTGTCAGTTAAAGCGACGCTGTGCTGTGGTCTTTAAGCTGCATAATGGTCCGGGGGCTTAAGTGGTTAAAGTAAATATTTCCAAATCAGAAATACTCAATGTGTCACTTACACCACAACAAGACCCGGCACTGAGAAATAACTTTTTGTTTAAAATTTGTTTTTGGGACTAAAATACCTAGGAATTATTACCCCCCCCCCCCCGATCCGGGCCACCTATACTTAACACACTATATTCCTTTTATGCACCGTACATTACAGGATATACACGAAAAATGGCGCCAGATATGGGCCCCCTGGAGGATGTATAGGGAAACAACTCGAAATTAGAAAACTTCTAGGGAAATTAAGTAATGACTACAGATGCGATGAGGAAAGTTTCATTATAGGATGTTTATTTGTTGCCTACCCCTCCCCCCCTTCTTTTTTTTTTTGTTTTCTTAGTTGTGTGTACTAGTTTTGTAATCTGCTCGAGGAAATGATGTGCCCCCTATGTACATATGAATTTGTGTATAAATAAAATGTGTTTATATTTGTATAATCATTTGTTTATGTTTGTATAATAATTTTCAATAAAATAAAAATAAAAAAACAATGACATGTTGTTGGGAAAATACTTTTCTACTTTTTATAAATCGCACTCATCCCCATGCTGGGCCATCTGGTACAAATGGCTGCTGCCGCATTCAGATACATAGAACTGATCTGTGGTTGTATTTAAATGGTCTTTCCACTAATACAGGCCTCGACAAAATCCGGGCGCCCGGTCGCAATTGAGACAAGAAATTGTGACCTGGCGCTTGGGGAAGCTTAACCCTGCAGAAGGCCGCAAAGTCGCAGCCTCAATTACCGGCTGGCGCGTGTCACGATCGCAGCGGGCCAAAGCCCGCTGGTAATTTAGGCCACGTCTTTGCAGCCTTCACAGAAGGAAGCTTAGGCCTGCAGAAGGCCACAAAGCCGCGGCCTCAATTACCGGCCTGCGCGGGACGTGATCACGACAGGCCCACGCCCGCCGGTAATTGAGGCCGCGGCTTTGCGGCCTTCACAGAAGGAAGCTTAGGCCTGCAGAAGGCCGCAAAGCCACCGCCTCAATTACCGGCTGGCCGCCGGTAATTAAGGCCACGTCTTTGCAGCCTTCACAGAAGGAAGCTTAGGCCTGCAGAAGGCCGCAAAGCCGCGGCCTCAATTACCGGCCTGCGCGGGACGTGATCGCGACAGGCCCACGCCCACCGATAATTGAGGCCGTGGCTTTGCGGCCTTCACAGAAGGAGCTTAGGCCTGCAGAAGGCTGCAAAGCAGCCGCCTAAATTACCGGCTGGCCCGCCGTAATTAAGGCCACGTCTTTGCAGCCTTCACAGAAGGAAGCTTAGGCCTGCAGAAGGCTGCAAAGCCGCGGCCTCAATTACCGGCCTGCACGGACGTGATCACGACAGGCCCACGCCGCCGGTAATTGAGCCGCGGCTTTGCGGCCTTCACAGAAGGAAGCTTAGGCCTGCAGAAGGCCGCAAAGCCGCCGCCTCAATCGGGCCGGCCGGTAATTGAGACCGCGGCTTTGCGGCCTTCTGCAGGCCTCAGCTTCCTTCTGTGATCTGGTGCCATCTTGTGGTGGCCATTGGCATTACAGGTTACATTACATTACATTACAAGTAGCAAAACAGCAGTTCTAATTTGTTTTTCACTGCCATCTCCTTCCCTCTAAGTAGAACCCCCAAACATTATATATATATATATATATTTTTTTGTTATTCTAAAAATAAAATGGCGGTCATTGCATTTTTACATTTTGCCATAATAAATATCCCCAATTTTTTTATTTATTTTTTTATTCATCCAGTTAGGCAAATATATATATTCTTCTACGTATTTTTAGTTTTTAAAAAAAATGCAATAAGTGCATATTGAACTTGAAAAGTTATAGCGTCTACAAACTATGGGAAAAGCCCTGTACACACGATCTGATGAAACATTTTTTTTTTCGTTGGATTTCCGATGAAGCTGACTTTCATCAGTCTTGCCAACACATCATCAGTCAAAAGACTTGACCGTGACAAAACATGGTGACGTAAAACATTATGACGTGCTGAAAAAAATGAAGTTCAATGCTTTCGAGCATGCGTCAACCTGATTCTGAGCATGCGTGGATTTTTGACCGATGGACTTCCCCACAGACGATCGTTTTTTTTTTTTTTCTATCGTTTTTTTATCCATAGGAAAAAATTTAAAACATGTTCTATTTTTTTTTCACCGATGGAAAACAAACCAATGGGACCCACACACGATCGGTTTGTCCGATGAAAACAGTCCATCGGACCGTTTTCATCAGACAAACCGATCGTGTGTACAGGGCTAAAGATTTATGGCATTTTTATTATTATTTTTTACTAGTAATGCCAGTGATCTGCGATTTTTAGCAGTATTGCGACGGACAGATCCGACACTTTTGACACTTTTTTGGGACCATTGACACTTATACAGCGATCAGTACTATAAAAATGTACTTATTACTGTGTAAATGTCACTGGTATGGAAGGGGTTAACACAAGGGGGCGATAAAGTGGTTAAATGTGTTCCCTCTGTGTGTTCTAACTGTGTGAGGAGGGGAGTGACATTGTTTTTCCTACTTAGTAGGAACAAACAATATGTTTCCTCTTCCCTGATAGCGTAAACACACAAATCCCTGTGCTGGCGATCGTGCGTGGCCAGCGGCGATCCTGACAAGCGGCCAATGCGCATCTGGTTCCCCCATGTGCAGTGGACGCGTTCTCCCTCTGGTGGTCGAGAAATATAAGGAGAGCCCAGGAGAGCCATTCTGCCGCAGTATATCTGCATGAGCCGGTTGGGAACCGGTCAAAGAGAATCTGTCACTTTGCCCACTCAGAAAAGAGTGACAGGTTCTCTTGACAGGCCTACTCCCTCAACTGAGTCCACTGCAGCCTTGCTTGCTTCATTTCTTTTTTTTTTTGATGTGTACTGGCCGGCACATGACATGCTGGTTTCTCTTCGATCTTCTCCTAGTGATGGGCAGTCATGGATGATGGAGGGAGTGGAGATAATGTGGTGACTACAAAGCCGCACTCTGCATCAATACACTGGGTGTAGGGCTCAGGGGGCTCATGACACCCTTCACAGTCTCATGGTGTCATTCAACTCTGAAGACTGAGGACATCTTGTGGTGAAGGAGAGAACTGGGGGACGGCTCTGCATTAAAAGGTGACTGCAGCCAGAGGTGATAATTCAGCTCTAAAGTGGAGGTTCACCCTCCAAAAAAATTTCTAGCATGCCATGGAGAACACCCACCCGACCGCAGTATGCCGTTTTTTTTTTTTCCCCCGTACATACCTTTTAAGGGCTCTCGCCTTCCCTCTGGCGGTCCTGCGGTACTGGGCGTTTACAATCATAGGCTGTGATTGACGTCCCTCAGCCCGCGCATACAGTGCGTCACGAGATGCCGAAGGAACCCAAACGTCAGTGCGGCCCTATACGGCGCCTGTGCACCGACGTTCGGGTTCTTTCGGCATCTCCTGACGAACTGTATGCGCCGGGCTGAGGGGACGTCAATCACAGCCGCCGGATCGGAAGAGAGCCCGTAAAAAGGTATCTACAAAAAAAAATCACCGCCATACTGCCGGTCGGGTGGGTGGGCTCCATGCCCTGCTAGAAATTTTTTGGAGGGTGAACCTCCACTTTAAGGTAGAACCAAGGCTGCCATCAGGAATTATGGGACCCCTTACACAGCTTCAGGCATGGGCCCCCTGGAGCATAAAAACAGGGGGGGGGGTGCTGCCAACTCAGATTGAGAAGCGGGGTGCTGCTGCAAATTGAGAAGCAGGGGTTGCCCTGGGGACCTCTGGGCTACATGAACTCCATCTTCTACCCTGTCAGAATGGCTATCTGCCTTGTTTACATAAACAGATCGCCGTTCTGCCACTCACAAATATGATCGCAGGTGGCCGACAGACTTTGTCTGCTGGACCCGCTGCTTGGCATCCTCTGTGTCCAATCAGCGCGCGATCGCTCCTCTGGCAGAACGCATCTTTATGGTATTGTGCTCCATTCAATGGTCACACAGCTTTACTTAACCACTTCAATACCGCCCATAGACATATGACGTCCTGGACTTTGTGCGTTGATATCTGAATGATGGGTGCAGCTGCAGGCATCATTCAGATATCATTGTGTTCCGGCGGCGATTCTGCGCACCATAAGAACGATCATATCGGAGGTTCCGCCGCTTGATCGTTCTTATAGGCGGCGGGAGGGGACATCCCGCCACCATCTGCTGCTTCTCCGGGCTCTCCCGTCCCATCGGGGGCCGGAGAAAGGATTGCCCTGCGCCAGATGGAAGTAGCAACCTAATAAGAAGAATGTCAGCTGCAGGAGCAATATGACAGGTTCAGTATGGTAGCCTAAGGATTAGGGTGACTGGATCAGGGTGACAGCCTATGGATCAGGGTGACAGCCTATGGATCAGGATGACAGCCTAAGGATCAGGATGACAGGATCAGAATGACAGGATCAGGGTGACAGCCTAAGGATCAGGATTACAGGATCAGGGTGACAGCCTAAGGATCAGGATGACAGGATCAGAATGACAGTCTAAGGATCAGGGTGACAGGATCAGGGTGACTGCCTAAGTATTAGGGTGACTGGATCAGGGTGACAGCCTATGGATCAGGGTGACCGCCTATGGATCAGGGTGACAGGATCAGGATGACAGTCTAAGGATCAGGGTGACAAAGATCAGGGTGACAGCCTAAAGATCAGGATGACAGGATCAGAATGACAGTCTCAAGGATCAGGGTGACAACCGGTATCAGAGGTGTACAGCCCTAAGGGATCAGGATTGACAGGATCATCAGGGTTGACAGTCCTAAGGATCATGGGATTGAACAGGGGATCAGGATGACAGTCTAAGGATCAGGGTGACAAGGATCAGGGTGACAGCCTAAGGATCAGGGTGACAGGATCAGAATGACAACCTAAGGATCTAGGATTGACAGGATCAGAATGACAGTCTAAGTATCTAGGTGTGACTGGATCAGGGTGACAGCCTAAGGATCACAGGATCAGAATGACAGTCTAAGGATCAGGGTGACAGGATCAGGGTGACTGCCTAAGTATTTAGGGTGACTGGATCAGGGATGACAGCCTCCAGCTCTACACTTTTTTTAGAGGATGATGAGTGTAAAGCAATTTTAGCTTCCATATTTCTTCATCATCACAGGTTCCCTTTAGATGAGAAGAATCTAGATAGACTGATACTGGTGACAACAAGAAAAACTCATTGTGAGGGATATTTTGTATCCTCCATAGATGATGTGGTTGCCGGAATTTTAGGTCCACTCCTCACATGCACCCCTTTAACCACTTGGTAGTCCCGGCATTGTACATCGATGGCCACAGGAGTGGCTCTACAACGTTCCTGGGAGAGAATATCTATTGACGGTCTACTTGGCTTGGCCTCCGGCCACTGGGGGGCGCGCATATCGCTGTATAAATATCAATGGTCCCAAAAAGGTGTCCGATCTGTCTGCCACAATGCTGCAGTCCCGCTAAACATCGCATTAATAGTAAAAAAAATTATAATAATAAAAATGCCATCAATCTATCCCCTATTTTGCAGACGCTATAACTTTTGCGCAAACCAATCAATATATGCATTTTTTTATTATTATTATTATTTTTTACCAAAAACATGTAGAAGAATACACATCAGCCTAAACTGAGGACATTTTTTCTAGCAAGAAGTAAAAAATATAGTTTTTTTTTGTTCACAGCGTAAAAAATTTAAAGCATAGAGGTGATCACCACCAAAAGAAAACTCTATTTGTGGGGAAAAAAGGGCATACGTTTTGTTTGGGTGTGGCGTCGCACGGCCTGGTCATTAAGGGGGCAAATCCTTCTGGTCTTTAAGTGGTTAATTATATGTCAAATCTATAAAATGTATTTGGATACAGTGTTACATAACCAAGGGAATTCCCAGTCACAGATTCCAGGCCTGAAAAAGTAGCAGCTGTGATGTCACAGTGAGACGCAAATCGGTTCAAACCGGACTGCAGTTGTTTCAAAACATTCCTGCACCGTGAGCTGACCGAGACACTTTGTCAATCCTGCGATTATTAGCGTTTTTTTATTCAAATATATTGCTATTGTACTATTATTGTACATATTATTATTATTATTATTATTATTATTAAAAATATATATATATATTTTTTTAGGTTTTCTTTGTGCCTTTCACATACACCTCCACCATGCCCCGAGCTTCACGACATCGGAGACGCCGGGAGGGAGGAGAGGATCCAATTGCCCACAGGACGCGGGGGCAACTGCGGAGGAGAAGGGAGGAGGCAGCAAACAGAAATGCTGCACTGCCACCGCCCCTGCCACCACCACCGGCAGCGGAACAGCCTACCTGTTCCATCTGCCTCGGTGAGTATGCAGAGGACTTCATAGCACTACATTGTTCTCATGCTTTTCATTATGACTGTATTTCCAGATGGGTCCAGCTAAATCCTTCTTGCCCTGTGTGCCGGGCATCTGCTGAACCACAAGAAGAAGATCTTCCGAACATTGACATTGTCCTCGGTCTCGATGAGAATGGAGAACCCAACGCAATGTTCTTGTACATTTTTTAACACCATACTCTTTCCGATACCTCGATAACATCATGGGGTAATGTATATTTCCATTACTATTGTCTGCTGATAGTAGATAATGTTTAGAAAAAAAAAACCTTTAGACCAGGGGTGTCAAACTGGCGGCCCTCCAGCTGTTGCAAAACTACAAGTCCCTTCATGCCTGTGGGAGTCATGTTTGTAAGAGCCGGTTCACACTGACAAGTCGCGCTCCGCTCTGTACTATAGAACCGTTCTAATAGTGACTCAAGTCACTCCGACTTAGAAAAAGGTTCCTGTACGGCTTTGGGGTGACTTGCATTGACTCCAATACAGAAGTCATTTTGCAAGTCGCCTCTGAAGTAGCGGGCAGCTCGCGTTGCCGAGTCGCTCAGCAAATCGTGCTGCCCCAGTGTAAACCGGCTCTTACTGTCAGCCTTGCAATGCCTCATGGGACTTGTCGGTTTGCAACAGCTGGAGGGCCGCCAGTTTGACACCTGTGCTCTAGACCATTTCCAGGAGTCGCACCCTGATTGAACCACCACCTCTCAGATGAGCACTCCTGGCTATTACCACTGAAAGGAGTCTCTAAATCCTGATTGGACCATCACCTCTCAGATGAGCACTCTAGACCATTACCAATGGAAAGGAGTCTGTTCATCCTGATTGGACCACAACCTCTCAGATGACTCCAGACTATTAATACTGAAAGGAGTCGCACCCTGATTGAGCCTCCACCTCTCAGCAGGGCCGTCTTAATAGCATCAGTAATGCTCTGGGGCCCCTACAATGATGACAGTGCAGGTAAACAGACATCAAGTAGGTAGGAGGCAGACTGCCTCCCTGTGTGTCTATCACTCTCAGTGCCATCATGGGGCCCCCAATTACTGGAATTAAGGATCAGCTGCTTTGTGGAATCTACAGGGGCCCCCCATGCAGCTAGGGCCCCTGGGCAGTGCCCAGGTGTGCCCTCTCATTAAGACAGCCCTGCCTCTCAGGTGTGCACTCCAGACTATTACCACTGAAAGGAGTCTCTACATCCTGATTGAACCATCACCTCTCAGATGAGCACTCCAGACCATTAGAGCCGGTTCACACTGGGGCGACTCGTCAGTTGCGTCCCATTCTATTCAATAGAACTGTTCCAATAGAAGTGACGCAAGTCGCTCCGACTTAGAAAAAGGTTCTTGTACGACTTTGGGGGCGACTCTAGGCGATTTGCATTGACTTCTAAACAGAAGTCATTTTGCAAGTCGCCTCTGAAGTCGTCTTCAGGACGCCTTGCCGAGTCGCTCCCAAAGTCGTGCCGCCCCAGTGTGAACTGACTCTTACCAATGGAAAGGTGTCTGTTCATCCTGATTGGACCTCCACCTCTCAGGTGACTCCCGGCTATTATTACCACTGAAAGGAGTCTCTAAATCCTGATTGGACCACAACCTCTCAGGTGACTCCAGGCTATTACCACTGAAAGGAGTCTCTAAATCCTGATTGGATCTCCACCTCTCAGGTGACTCCCGGCTATTATTACCACTGAAAGGAGTCTCTAAATCCTGATTGGATCTCCACCTCTCAGGTGACTCCAGGCTATTATTACCACTGAAAGGAGTCTCTAAATCCTGATTGGACCTCCACCTCTCAGGTGACTCCAGACCTGACTACAAAATGTAGCTACAAACACAAAATATAAACAGCAAAGCACAATTTTTTTTTATTTTTATTTTTTAAACCAGAGTTTAGTGTCACTTCATTTACATTTTACAAAGAAGGAGCGTGATTGGCCGGCTATTAGGGGAGGAGGGGGCCTTTTTTTTGTGACACTAAAAATATATCATTTTTTAAATAATCCATACAGATCCACAATGCCTCTGTAATTTATTTTTAATTAAATAATATCTTATCTGTGTGTCTAATTCCTTGTCACGTCCTCTATTAACTCCCGAACCTCTCCCTTTCCCCTCACTTCTGTATGATAAAAAAATAAAAAAATACAAAAAAAATTAGATAAATAAGATGGTGATATGATAGTATGTATGTTTTTTGTTCTTCTATAGATTTCATAGATAAGATAGATATTATAGTCAATGTACTTGTGAATTATTTGTCATGAAATTGTTTCGTACTGTGTGTCTCTGATTCCTTGTCACGTCCTCTATTAACTCCTGAACCTCTCCCTTTCCCCTCACTTCTGTCTGTTTGAAAAAAAATATATATATATATATTAATATCTTGTAACTATAGATACGATAGTGATAAGATAAGATAGTTTGCATGTTTTTTTGGTCTTGTTTATAAAAATATATGGATAGATTTTATAGATAATATAAACATTTTAGTTAATGTCCTTGAAAAGTATTTTTCATGGCATTTTCTCTGTTTCTGCCTCCTTCTGTCATGCTTTAGATAGATGTACACACGCACACACAACCAAATTAGGAGAGAGTAGATCGCACACACAGATTATAGGATGAGGCCATTGGAAGGATGACAAGCATCCAGGGTAGCTTAGTGTAGTTAGTGTAGTTCCTGCCCTAGAAGAGTCTACCTTGCCGTGGTGGGCAGGCTTGGAATCTCTTGGTCAAAAGTGTGTCAGTGATTGGGCGAGAGGATCACTAGATCTTCACTTCTGGCCAATTGATTTTACTAAAGGACTCTTGGTTTATTCAGAGTATTTATAGTTGGAAAATTAAACAAATGTGTATAGGTCCATAATTATACTTTCAAAAAACACACAATACAAATTTGGTATATTTACATTTGAATTTCTTCCTCTTTTATTTAATCCTTTCATGATCGGGGGTCATTACCACTTGGATGCACAGGCCACATTTGTAAGACTGGAAGGGGCTCTATGGCTACTTCTTCCTCTTCTGCTGTGTGTGTAGGGATGTGTAATAGATAGGGGTGCAACGGATAAAAAAGAAAAACTCACGGTTCGGATCGTTCCTCAGATCAGAATCACCACCATATATAGTCCCCACTGTAATGTCCACATCTCATCTCCGCCACTGTAATGTCCACATGTTGTTCATCTCCCCCACTGTAATGTCCACATCTCCCCCACTGTAATGTCCACATCTCCCCCACTGTAATGTCCACATCTCCCCCACTGTAATGTCCACATCTCCCCCATTGTAATGTCCACATCTCCCCCACTGTAATGTCCACATCTTCCCCACTGTAATGTCCACATCTCCCCCACTGTAATGCCCACATGTCCATCGCCCCCACTGTAATGTCCACATGTTCATCTCCCCCACTGTAATGTCCACATCTGCCCCCCACTGTAATGTCCATCTCCCCCACTGTAATGTCCACATGTCCATCTCTCCCACTGTAATGTCCACATGTCCATCTCTCCCACTGTAATGCCCACATGTCCATCTCCCCACTGTAATGTCCACATCTCCCCCCACTGTAATGTCCACATGTCAATCTGCCCCATTGTAATGTCCACATGTCCATCTCCCCCACTGTAATGTCCACATGTCCATCTCCCCCACTGTAATGTCCACATGTCCATCTCGCCCACTGTAATGTCCACATGTTCATCTCCACCACTGTAATGTCCACATGTCCATCTCCCCACTGTAATGTCCACATGTCCATCTCCCCACTGTAACGTCCACATCTCATCTCCCCACTGTAACGTCCACATCTCATCTCCCCACTGTAACGCCCACATGTCCATCTCCCCCACTGTAATGTCCACGTGTTCATCTCCACCACTGTAATGTCCACATGTCCATCTCCCCACTGTAACGTCCACATCTCATCTCCCCACTGTAATGCCCACATATCCATCTCCCCCACTGTAATGTCCACATGTTCATCTCCACCACTTTAATGTCCACATGTCCATCTTCCCACTGTAACGTCCACATCTCATCTCCCCACTGTAATGCCCACATGTCCATCTCCCCCACTGTAATGTCCACATGTCCATCTCCACCACTGTAATGTCCACATGTCCATCTCCCCACTGTAACGTCCACATCTCATCTCCACCACTGTAATGTCCACATGTCCATCTTCCCACTGTAACGTCCACATCTCATCTCCCCACTGTAATGCCCACATGTCCATCTCCCCCACTGTAATGCCCACATGTCCGTCACTGTAATGTCCAGTGTCCACATGTCCATCTCTCCCACTGTAATGTCCACATGTCCATCTCCCCACTGTAACGTCCACATCTCATCTCCCCACTGTAACGTCCACATCTCATCTCCCCACTGTAACGCCCACATGTCCATCTCCCCCACTGTAATGTCCACGTGTTCATCTCCACCACTGTAATGTCCACATGTCCATCTCCCCACTGTAACGTCCACATCTCATCTCCCCACTGTAATGCCCACATATCCATCTCCCCCACTGTAATGTCCACATGTTCATCTCCACCACTTTAATGTCCACATGTCCATCTTCCCACTGTAACGTCCACATCTCATCTCCCCACTGTAATGCCCACATGTCCATCTCCCCCACTGTAATGTCCACATGTCCATCTCCACCACTGTAATGTCCACATGTCCATCTCCCCACTGTAACGTCCACATCTCATCTCCACCACTGTAATGTCCACATGTCCATCTTCCCACTGTAACGTCCACATCTCATCTCCCCACTGTAATGCCCACATGTCCATCTCCCCCACTGTAATGCCCACATGTCCATCTCCCCCACTGTAATGTGCACATGTCCATCTCCCACACTGTAATGCCCACATGTCCATCTCTTCCACTGTAATGTCCACATCTCCGTCACTGTAATGTCCAGTGTCCACATGTCCATCTCTCCCACTGTAATTTCCACATTTCCGCCACTGTAATGTCCACATCTCATCTCCCCCACTGTAATGCCCACATGTCCATCTTCCGCGGATCGCGTGGTGTGCCAATCTGCGGATGTTGACCCATTCGGATCACGGATCAATGACGATCCGTCGCACCCCTAGTAATAGGTGTATATGTATTAACATGTGTCCTAACCATGTATATATGTATGTACTGACAAGCACCTGATGTGACAGTAGTGACAACAATGTCCTCTCAATGGAGACATCAGGGGTCTTCTAGCTTCACCCCAAGAACAGGATATACAATTAAATCCTGTAATGAAACATTCCACTTAACTAGAAATGTGGACATTACATTACAAAGAATGAACCCTGAACGGGAATGAAGCAGCTACACAGGAATGTGACAAAACTCTGACAAATGTGGATTGTAATGTAGCGCTACGGGTGAGCCAAAAAGCAATGGCTGTATCCACCTAATGGGGTGTAACCATATATTGTGACACAAAGGATGTAATGGCAAAAATTGTACCACAACAACATGTGAAATTCAAATCAATAAAGTGAACAATATAAACAAAATTGTAATATAGTGTCCATAAAAAATAATACGATGAAGATGTCATAAGGTGGTGAGGAACTTCCCAACAGAAATCTTCAAATATGAGGTGGAATACATACTGTATGCGCTTACCGCAACCAATGGACCCAAATGTTGTACAACAGTGGATCGATCAAGCTTGGAATGTCCCACAGAGATGTCACCGGAAGTCCAGAAGGAAATGGAGTCTCCCTACTAGGCAGTCAGATGTCATCAACCCAGGAAAGGGCAGGAAGACCGTGGGCCAGATCCACAAAGAATTAAGCCGGCGTATCTACTGATACGCCAACATAATTCCAATTTCCCGCCGGCGTATCTTTGTTTTGTATCCACAAAACAAGATACGCCGGAATTACGCTAAGAAACGACTGGTGTAACATTATTACACTGTTGTCTCTTAGGTGCATATTTACGCTGGACGCTAGGGGCGCTTCCGTCTATTTCCAGCGTAAAATATGCAAATGAGCGAGATACGCAAATTCACGAACGTACGAGCGGCCAGCGCATTCCCTTTACGTCGTTTGCGTAAGCGTATCTTCAGCGTAAAGCTACCCCTGCTATATGGAGGCGCGGCCAATTTTAAGTATGGACGTCGGGACAACGTCGTATTGGACGTCGTTTGCAAATGCCGATCCAGAATGGGCCTGGGCGTAGGTTACGGTAACGTCGTTTTCATTGACTATTTGCGACGTGATTTCACGCATGCGCACTAGGATACGTCCACGGCCGGTGCATGCGCAGTGTAAAAGAAAAAAAAAGTATTGTTTGCATCGGGTCATTGATCATTTTAATAAAACCCGTCCACCAACAACCCAATTGAATTACACCCGTGATGCCGGCCCATTTACTCTACGCCGCCGTAAGTAACAGCGCTATTTCTTTGAGGATAAGTAATATGCCGCTGTTACAGCGGCGTAGAGTAAATGGGTTAGGCTCACAAAGCGCAGCAGCTTTGTGGATCTGGCCCCAGATGTTCATCGGCCACTGACTATTCCAATACTGAAGATCCTAGTAAACCGTGGGTATGGCAGTCATAAAATCCTCCAAGCATCCAAACACGATCTGGTTCAGGAAAGTGGGTATGGGTACTAGAAACCAACTGGAGAAGGCTCAAAAAAAACATATCTTCCACAAATGTAAAGAGAAGAAAAAAAGGGGGCTCCAATGGTGTAGGTCATAAAGAGGTTTTAATGAAAAAAAAAAAACAATATACATAATAAAAGATAAAAAAAGGTGATCACAATTCAGAAGTATTAAAAGCAATATGGGGAGCAAAATGCATGGCCATGCATGGTGACACACTTGGGGTTCCCACTGATTCAGCATTATTGTGATTAGAACTATTTCATTTTCTATAACAATGTAATAATAGAAATAATGTGCTACAATCATCCTGACACCATATCAACCATGGTGCCGTGATGATTGAAGCACCAACACCAGCCATTTCCCATGTCTGCAAAAAAATGTATATATAGAAGATCTGAGAAGTGTGTGACACCATCCCAGCCTCTTATCTTATTAGGTGCGAGGAGACGGCTCATAATCCTCCAGCCTCACACAGGACACAGTGCTATGGCTTCATAGACGCCTCCATCCAAAACTGATATCAGCGATGGGTGGGAAACAGTAAATTAAACCACTTAGGGGTATATTTAAAAAAAAATATATATATATATATATACCATGCAAAAGTCTCAGCATAACACAGCTGATGCACATAATCCCTTTAATGTGTCTAACATGCTTATTTCCTACAATGGTTAGTTCCATCTAGTGCTCATAATGTGGTATTTTCCTAAAAAAACAACTCAATCAGCAGAATATTGCATTATGGCCACTAGATGGAGATCCTGACCATAAGAAATAAACATTGGACGTTTGAGACATTTACACAGTATTTTTATTTATTTTTTCAAATAAATAATGACTTGTTATATCAGAGACTTTTATTATGGGCCATCCCTGCAATTTGTGTTGCCAGTTCTAAGGAAGGAATGATCAAAGTTTTACTCTGACTTCCCATTAAAGCCTATCTCTAGCCAATTTATTTTTGTTAGTTTTGCAAAGTGTTATAGTTAACCACTTCCATACCGGGCACTTATACACCCTCCTGCCCAGACCAATTTTTAGCTTTCAGCGCTGTTGCACTTTGAATGACAATTGCGCGGTCATGCTACACTGTACCCAAACTACATTTGTATCATTTTGTTCCCACAAATAGAGCTTTCTTTTGGTGGTATTTGATCACCTCTGGGATTTTTATTTTCTGCTAAAAATAAATAAAAAATTACCGAAAATGTTTAAAAAAAAAAAAAAAAGATTTTTTGTTTCAGTTACAAAACATTCTAAATAAGTAAGTTTTCTCCTTCACTGATGGGCACTGATGGTACTGCACTGATAAGACGGCACTGATGGGCACCAATGAGGTGGCATTGATGGACACTAATATGTGGCACTGATATGCAGCACGGATGGGCACCAATAGGCGAGACGGATGCGCACGGATAGGCGGCATGGATGGGCACTTAAAGGTGGCATGGATGGGCACTGATAGGCAGCCTTGGATGGGCACTGATAGGTGGCAGAGATGGACATGGATGGGCACTGATAGATGGCACGGATGAGCATGGCTGGGCACTAATAGATTGTAATGTGTTGTACTAATGGATGGCAATTAGTGCCGAACAATAATGCCTGCCAATCAGTGATGCCCATTATAGACACTGATTGGCATCCATTGTGGGCACTGATTAGCATCCATTATTTATTTCTGATTCGCATCCCTGGTGGTCTAGGGTGGCATACCTGTGGTGGGCATCCCTGGTGGTCTGGTGGCATCCCTGGTGGTCCAGTGTGGGAATCCTCGAGGGGGGGGGGGCTGCGCTGATAATCGATCAGCACAAAATCCCCTGTCAGAGGAGCAGCCGATCGGATCTCCTCTACTCGCGTCTAACAGACGCGAGTGAGGAAAAGACGATCATCGGCTTTTCCTGTTTACATCGTGATCAGCCGTGATTGGACACAGCTGATCACGTGGTAAAGAGTCTCCGATGGAGACTCTTTACCTAGATCGGTGCTGCGGGGTGTCAGACTGTCACCCCGCAACAACGATCTCCGCGTTGCGCGCCCCCGGGGGTGCGCAGCGCCTTAATATCCTGAAGGCGTCATATGACGTCCAGTCAGGATATTGAAACCACTTTGCCGCCGTCATTTTCCTATATGGCGGGCTGCAAGTGGTTAAATTAAAACTAAAGGCAAAACTTTTTTTTTGTATAGAGTGGACGAATATTTGCTATTGTCACTAGGGTTGTCACCCTTTCTTCAAGTCAAACTCGAACATTTTAGCGCACTTTGGGTGCACTCAAGGAGAGTAGTAATGTGGTGCGCATAGCGTGCCGCAGCAGACAGTGGGTGTGGCCAAATTTATCTTGCTGACATCGCCCTGCCCCCCCATCAATGCCGACTCTGCCCCCGACAGCCGCCACATCTCCCGGACAGCAACAGATTTGTGTGTGACTCTCTTGGTTACTTGTGCAACCACAGCTAGGTTTGAGTAATGTGTCCGGGTTTCACTCTGCCTTAAACCCGGACACATGATTTAAAACCCGGACTGTATGGGGTGAATCCCGGACAAGTGGCAACCCTAATTGACACACTGATCCTCCTCCTGGCCAATCAGGAATTGGGTCATGAGACCCGTCACCCAACTGGACGAAAGGAGAGCCGCCAATTGGCCACCAGGAGGGAGGAGAGACTGGGGAAACGAGATCCGCCTGCAGCCTGGGGAGAAGCCGTCGACACTGCCTGTGAGATTGGGTAAGTGCTGCCCCTGACCCCCCCCCCCCCCCCCCCCCCCCAAAAAAAATACCAGCCGCCACTGCCCTTGGCTCTGTCTTTTACAAATCCAGGCCTGAAGATATTCAATGGATCCTCAACCTTTACAATAAGAAATCATTTCCAAGACACTACCGCCTGTGTTTAGTAAATGAAGTATTTTCCCCACTATCTGAAAATGTCATATTACTGTGTATCCAGAAAGAAAATTGTTTGAACTCATAAATCTTTGTAAGTTCAAGAAGTGGTCAGGCCAATTGAGCTCTTTCTGAACGCATTGTCAGTCTCCATAGACAGCAGTGCCCCTTAGAGGGGAAGCTAAGAACTGCAATGCCATGCTGTATGTACAGTATACACATCTGCATACTTGCAAAGACCGAAAAGTTTTTTTTCTTTGACTGTACATTTAAAAAAAATAAAAAATATTTTAATATTTAAGCTTCAAGAACTAATCACCTAAATAGAAGAAATTGGAATTGATGCAAATTCTGGGATAAGATGGAGAAGTGGAGAACACAACATTTTGTGTTAGAAAATCAAGATTCTGAGATTTAGGCCGGGTTCACACTAATGCATATTGGATGCGGCTTTCTTCGCATCCAATTCCCATGACAAGAGACTGTGACAGGCTCTTAATAGAGTCGGTTCACACATCTCTGGGGTGGCCGCGGAGTGCACTGCAGAAGGGTCCTGTGCGTCTTTGGCTCAGTCTTTGGTCCGAATTCAGGCAAAAATCTAGACCTACAGTAATGTGGAGCAGAAATGGTGAGCGGGGATGCATCGGACCTCTGCTGCGAGCCGCACCGCAGTGTGATCCCAGCCTAAAAGTCAGAATTGTGAGATTAAAAGTCAGAACTCTGAAAGTCAGAATTGTGAGATTAAAACTGAATTCTGACTCCCGAGTTTAAGCCCTGGTTCAGACTGACAGCAGGATCGAAATCACGCAAGTTCAGCTGAACTCGCACGATTTCATACCCGCATGTAAGTCCGACTTCGGGGGGCGATTTCTGAGACACCTGTGGGGGTTGCTGCACAGATGTCAATACAAATCGCACCCCGAAGTTGCCAAAAGTAGTACAGAAACTACTTTTGTGAAGTCAGCTATGCGCCGCTTTGGACGGTGCCATTGCCGGCAATAGCTGCTGATTTGGCATGCGATGTGACATGTCAAATTGCATTCCAAATCGATGCAATGTGAACCTAGGCTCAAAGTCAAAATTCTGAGATTAAAAGTCAGAATTCTGTGTTTAATAAATGCAGTAGTCTTTATTGTAAACTGAACTGGCCCTCCTGGGGAAAAAAAACGTAGAATGCTGCACTTTAGCTGCTGGGAAATGATTTGCAAATATTGGTAAATGTGCTGCTGTAACTTACAGTCAGGGGCCCCTTTCACACTCAGGGATGGACTGGCCATTGGGACTACAGGGAGTTTCCCAGTGGGCCGATGGCTCAGTGGGCCGCCTTCAGTGACAGTGGACCGCCGCCCCCCTCCGCTCCTGTCTCTCCCTGGGGGGAACAAAGAAGCAAGGGATGACAGAGGAGCATGGGGGAGGGGACAGACAGCTGACTCAACAGCTATGGCCTGGGAGTTTCTCACTTCTGCCTAATCTTGTCCCATAAGGGGGGCACCCAAATGATTCTTTGCCCCGGGTGAAATAATGTCTAGCTTCCCCACTGGTACTGCCTATAAGAGAACCAGTACCAGCCATTCTACTCTAATAAAGTAGAATGGCTAGTAGCTAGTGAAGGGGGAGAGGGGGCTTGGGTCGCCGGGGGGCGGAGGGTGCGGGAGTTGTCCGGCCGCCATGGGAGAGACCTGTCAAAGTGGGCCAGTCTGGATGAAATCCAGGGCCAAATTTCTGTCCCAGTCCAGCCCTGTTCACACTACTGCGACTTCAAAGTTGCGTGGTCCTGCAGCGATTTTGCCGCAACTTCACAGCTGCGATTTTGACACAGTTTCAGGGAATAAATGTGAAAACTTGAGGTCTATGGACCTCAACTTGCATGAAAGTCGACCACAGCAGTAGAGGTCGACCGATATGGAGGAGACTCTGGGCAGCCTGCCAAGTTTTGAGAAAAGATATACAATGTTGCTACTTATCAATTAACTGAACTCTGTGTAGGAGAGTTCTCAGTTTAACCATTTAAAGGCTAAATCTTTTTTGACACTTGGTGCTTACAAGTAAAAATCCTGTATTTTCTCTTGGAATATATTTTTTTTAGCAGAGACCCTAAGAAATAAAAAAGTGATTGCTGCAATATTTAATGTTACACGGTATTTGCGCCGCGGTCTTTTAAACGCATTTTTTTGGAAAAAATATGCTTTAACAAATAAAAAAACTAAACAGTAAAGTTAGCCTATTTTTTTTTCAGCCAAAAGTTTTCATTACCTGTTTTTGTGACCTCTGCCGGGTTAGCCCCCCCATATAAAAAATGTAGACTTTTTTTATGCAGTTTGTTAGATCTTTGTTAGATCAATCATTGTTTGCGTTAGATCTCACACAGAAGAAGCAATACTCAGGCCTCGTACACACGCTGGACCGTTTCAGCAGACAGATTCGATCGTGTGTACGGCCGAGCCGACGGATTTGGCCACCCGACAGATTTCAAAGCATGCTTTGAAATCTATCGGGTGGGAATCCGTCCGCCCGACATGTCTGCTGGTTAGTACACTTACCAGCAGACATGTCGTCCCGCACCACTGCCGAATGGATTCGGCGCATGCGCGGAAGTGTTTTACTTCCTGGTGCGGTGACGTGGCGGCGTCAACGTCACCGCCACGTCAGCGCGCTCTCTGCTGGCGGGGATTTTGGTTTGCTCGTGTGTACACGCGAGCAAACCAAAATCCCAGCAGACAGATTTGTTCAAATCTGTCGGACGGACAGATTTGAACAAATCTGTCTGCTCGTGTGTACGAGGCCTCACAGTTATTTGCTGGGGGGGCTAACCCGTCATCAGCCCCCCCTATCAAATTTTCTGGCCAAAAATCATTCAGGCTAATAGATATTTGTTAGATCCGGTAAGATCAAGTGGTTTTAACGTTAGATCTCACATAATTAAGAGACTTATTAAGTGATTAATGAGGGGGGGCTGGCCCCCCTTATCAATTTTTTGGGCCAAAAATCATTCAGGCTAATAGATATTCGTTAGATCCGGTAAGATCAAGTGGTTTTAACGTTAGATCTCACATTGTTTCCCAGATATTCCACATAAAAAAAATGATCTTTAGGTGGTACATATGCATGGACATATGGACAGGTTGGCCCCCCCCTTATGAAATTTTCTGGCTGAAAATCATTCAGGCTAATAGATATTCGTTAGATCCGGTAAGATCAAGTGGTTTTAACGTTAGATCTCACATAATTAGAGACTTATTAAGTGATTAACCACTTTAGCCCCGGACCATATTGCTGCCCAATGACCAGAGCACTTTTTGTGATTCGGCACTGCGTCGCTTTAACTGACAATTGCGCGGTCGTGCGACGTGGCTCCCAAACAAAATTGGCGTCCTTTTTTTCCCACAAATAGAGCTTTCTTTTGGTGGTATTTGATCATCTCTGCGGTTTTTATTTTTTGCGCTATAAACAAAAATAGAGCGACTATTTTGAAAAAAATTCAATATTTTTTACATTTTTCTATAATAAATATCCCTAAAAAATATCTAAAAAAACTTTTTTTTCCTCAGTTTAGGCCGATATGTATTCTTCTACATATTTTTTAAAAAAAATAAAATCGGAATTAGCGTTTATTGATTGGTTTGCGCAAAATTTATAGCGTTTACAAAAAAAGGGGGTAGTTTTATGGCATTTTTATTAATATTTTTTTTTTTACTAGTAATGGCGGCGATCAGCGTTTTTTCAGCACCGAGACATTATGGCGGACACTTCGGACACTTTAGACACATTTTTGGGACCATTGGCATTTTTATAGCGATCAATGCTATAAAAATGCATTGGATTACTATAAAAATGCCATTGGCAGTGAAGGGGTTAACACTAGGGGGCAGGGAAGGGGATAAGTGTGTACCTGGGTGTGTTCTAACTGTATGGGGGGGGGGTGGCCTCACTAGGGGAAATCACTGATCTTCTGTTCATACATTGTATGAACAGAAGATCAGCGTTTCCCCGCTGACAGGACCGGGAGCTTTGTGTTTACACACATAGCTCTCGTTCCCTGTTCTGTAACGAACGATCGCGCCCGCCCGCTAGCAGCTGCGAAAGGGAGGACGTAGAGCTACGTGCTCCCGCGCAGCAGTGCCGACCTGTCGCCGTATAACTGCGGTGGGCGGTCGGCATGAAGTTAATGAGGGGGGGCTGGCCCCCCCTTATCAATTTTTTGGGCCAAAAATCATTCAGACTAATAGATATTCGTTAGATCCGATAAGATCACGTGGTTTTAACGTTAGATCTCACATCATTTCAGAGTTATTCCACATACAAATACAGATATTGGGCCAGATTCTCATACATTTTCGCCGGCATAGCGTAAGCCATTTACACTACGCCGCCGAAACGTAACAGAGCAAGTGCCGTATTCTCCATGCACTTGCTCAGTAGTTTGCGGAGGCGTAGAGTAAATCGCCCAGCGTAAGCCCGCATAATTCAAAGGGGGCGGCTTGTATTTAAATTAAGCGCGCCCCCGCGTCGAACGAACTGCGCATGCGCCGGCCGGGGAAAAAGCCCAGTGCGCATGCTACAGCTCACGTCGGAAAGCGTTGTGGAAACCAAAGTCAAAACAACGTGATCGACACTACGCAATGCCCTATTCGTGAACGAGTTAGTAAAACGACGTAAGCGCCAGAAAAAGCCGACGCTGACCTGACGCCATACTTAACATGGCATCCGACGGCACCTGACGGCATCCGACGTTACTTCGTAAGGTTACCCCTCATAGAAGCAGGGGTAACCTTACGCAAACGAAAACGACTTACGACGGGGCGGCGTAAAAGCAATCGGGAATCGGTGTAGTAGCCTCATTTGCATAGGCAAATGAGAAAACAACGTAAAGGCCACCTAGTGGCCGGAGTTGTCATTACAACTACGATCCGCAAGTGTAATGGTATTACACTTGTCGGATGTTCAGCCGTATCTATGCCTAAGTGATGCTAAGAATCACTCGCATAGATACGAGCCCAAAAAAACGGCGATACAACGGGGTATCTGAGATACTCCGTCGTAGCGCCGCTGAGAATCTGGCCCACTGGGTGTATACAAGGACTAACTAGGGGGGGAGGGGGCTGACCCCTCCTCATCAATATATTTGGCCAAAAATCATTCAGGCTAATAGCTATTCTCATTAGTCCTTGTATACACCCAATATCTGTATTTGTACGTGGAATATCTCGGAAATTATGTGAGATCTAACGTTAAAACCACTTGATCTTACCGGATCTAACGAATAGCTATTAGCCTGAATGATTTTTGGCCAAAAATATTGATGAGGGGGGCCAGCCCCCCCCCCCTAGTTAGTCCTGGTATACACCCAATATCTGTATTTGTATGTGGAATAACTCTGAAATGATGTGAGATCTAACGTTAAAACCACGTGATCTTATCGGATCTAACGAATATCTATCAGCCTGAATGATTTTTGGCCCAAAAAATTGATAAGGGGGGGCCAGCCCCCCTCATTAATCACTTAATAAGTCTCTAATTATGTGAGATCTAACGATAAAACCACTTGATCTTACCGGATCTAACAAATATCTATTAGCCTGAATGATTTTCGGTCAGAAAATTTGATAAGGTGGGGCCAACCCGTCCATATGTCCATGCATATGTACCACCTAAAATCTATTTTTTAATGTGGAATATCTCGGAAACGATGTGAGATCTAACGTTGAAACCACTTGGTCTTACCGGATCTAACGAATATCTATTAGCCTGAATGATTTTTGGCCAAAAAATTTGATAAGGGGGGGCCAACCCGTCCATATGTCCATGCATATGTACCACCTAAAAATCTATTTTTTTTATGTGGAAAATCTCGGAAACGATGTGAGATCTAATGTTAAAACCACTTGATCTTACCGGATCTAACGAATATCTATTAGCCTGAATGATTTTTGTCCCAAAAAATTGATAAGGGGGCGCCAGCCCCCCCTTATTAATCACTTAATAAGTCTCTAATTATGTGAGATCTAACGTTAAAACCACTTGATCTTACCGGATCTAACGAATATCTATTAGCCTGAATGATTTTTGGCCAGAAAATTTGATAGGGGGGGCTGATGACGGGTTAGCCCCCCCAGCAAATAACTCTTAATATTGCTTCTTCTGTGTGAGATCTAACGCAAACAATGATTGATCTAACCTGATCTAACAAAGATCTAACAAACTACATTAAAAAAAGTCAAATTTTTTAATATGGGGGGGCTAACCTCTGCCGGGTTAGCCCCCCCATATTAAAAAATTTGACTTTTTTTATGTAGTTTGTTAGATCTTTGTTAGATCAGGTTATATCAATCATTGTTTGCGTTAGATCTCACACAGAAGAAGCAATATTAAGAGTTATTTGCTGGGGGGGCTAACTCGTCATCAGCCCCCCCTATCAAATTTTCTGGCCAAAAATCATTCAGGCTAATAGATATTCGTTAGATCCGGTAAGATCAAGTGGTTTTAACGTTAGATCTCACATCATTTCAGAGATATTCCACATACAAATACAGATATTGGGTGTATACAAGGACTAATGAGGGGGGCTGGCCCCCCCTTATCAATTTTTTGGGCCCAAAATCATGCAGGCTGATAGATATTCGTTATATCCGGTAAGATCAAGTGGTTTTAACGTTAGATCTCACATAATTAGAGACTTATTAAATGATTAATGAGGGGGGCTGGCCCCCCTTATCAATTTTTTGGATCAAAAATCATTCAGGCTAATAGATATTCGTTAGATCCGATAAGATCACGTGGTTTCAACGTTAGATCTCACATCATTTCAGAGTTATTCCACATACAAATACAGATATTGGGTGTATACAAGGACTAACTAGGGGGGGGGCTGGCCCCCCTCATCAATATTTTTGGCCAAAAATCATTCAGGCTAATAGCTATTCGTTAGATCCGGTAAGATCAAGTGGTTTTAACGTTAGATCTCACATCATTTCCGAGATATTCCACATACAAATACAGATATTGGATGTATACAAGGACTAATGAGAATAGCTATTAGCCTGAATGATTTTTAGCCAAAAATATTGATGAGGAGGGGCCAGCCTTCCCCCCTAGTTAGTCCTTGTATACACCCAGTGGGCCAGATTCTCAGCGGCGCTACGACGGAGTATCTCAGATACCCCGTCGTATCGCCGTTTTTTTGGGCTCGTATTCTATGCGAGTGATTCTTAGCATCACTTAGGCATAGATACGGCTGAACATCCGACAAGTGTAATACCATTACACTTGCGGATCGTAGTTGTAATGACAACTCCGGCCACTAGGTGGCCTTTACGTTGTTTTCTCATTTGCCTATGCAAATGAGGCTACTACGCCGATTCCCGATTGCTTTTACGCCGCCCCGTCGTCGCATAAGTCATTTTCGTTCGCGTAAGGTTACCCCTGCTTCTATGAGGGGTAACCTTACGAAGTAATGTCGGATGCCGTCAGGTGCCGTCGGATGCCATGTTAAGTATGGCGTCGGGTCAGCGTCGGCATTTTCCGGCGCTTACGTCGTTTTACTAACTCGTTCGCGAATAGGGCATTGCGTAGTGTCGATCACGTTGTTTTGACGTCGGTTTCCACGACGCTTTCCGACGTGAGCTGTAGCATGCGCACTGGGCTTTTTCCCCGGCCGGCGCATGCGCAGTTCGTTCGACGCGGGCTTTGAATTACGCGGGCTTACGCTGGGCGATTTACTCTACGCCTCCGCAAACTACTGAGCAAGTGCATGGAGAATACGGCACTTGCTCTGTTACGTTGCGGCGGCGTAGTGTAAATGGCTTACGCTACGCCGGCGAAAATGTATGAGAATCTGGCCCAATATCTGTATTTGTATGTGGAATAACTCTGAAATGATGTGAGATCTAACGTTAAAACCACGTGATCTTATCGGATCTAACGAATATCTATTAGTCTGAATGATTTTTGGCCCAAAAAATTAATAAGCCAGCCCCCCCTCATTAACTTCATGCCGACCGCCCACTGCAGTTATACGGCGGCAGGTCGGCACTGCTGCGCGGGAGCACGTAGCTCTACGTCCTCCCTTTCGCAGCTGCTAGCGGGCGGGCGCGATCGTTCGTTACAGAACGGGGAACGAGAGCTATGTGTGTAAACACAAAGCTCCCGGTCCTGTCAGCGGGGAAACGCTGATCTTCTGTTCATACAATGTATGAACAGAAGATCAGTGATTTCCCCTAGTGAGGCCACCCCCCCCCATACAGTTAGAACACACCCAGGAACACACTTAACCCCTTCCCCGCCCCCTAGTGTTAACCCCTTCACTGCCAATGGCATTTTTATAGTAATACAATGCATTTTTATAGCATTGATCGCTATAAAAATGCCAATGGTCCCAAAAATGTGTCTAAAGTGTCCGATGTGTCCGCCATAATTTCTCGGTGCTGAAAAAAAACGCTGATCGCCGCCATTACTAGTAAAAAAAAAATATGAATAAAAATGCCATAAAACTACCCCCTTTTTCTCGTAAACGCTATAAATTTTGCACAAACCAATCAATAAACGCTAATTGCGATTTTTTTTTTCAGAAAAATATGTAGAAGAATACGTATCGGCCTAAACTGAGGAAAAAAAAGTTTTTATATATATTTTTTAGGGATATTTATTATAGCAAAATGTAAAAAATATTGAATTTTTTTCAAAATAGTCGCTCTATTTTTGTTTATAGCGCAAAAAATAAAAACCGCAGAGATGATCAAATACTACCAAAAGAAAGCTCTATTTGTGGGAAAAAAAGGACGCCAATTTTGTTTGGAAGCCACGTCGCACGACCGCGCAATTGTCAGTTAAAGCGATGCAGTGCCGAATCACAAAAAGTGCTCTGGTCATTGAGCAGCAATATGGTCCGGGGCTAAAGTGGTTAATCACTTAATAAGTCTGTAATTATGTGAGATCTAACGTTAAAACCACTTGATCTTACCGGATCTAACAAATATCCATCAGCCTGAATGATTTTTGGCCCAAAAAATTGATAAGGGGGGGCCAGCCCCCCCTCATTAATCACTTAATAAGTCTCTAATTATGTGAGCTCTAACGTTAAAACCACTTGATCTTACCGGATCTAATGAATATCTATCAGCCTGAATGATTTTTTGCCAAAAATATTGATAAGGGGGGGCCAGCCCCCCCTCATTAGTCCTTGTATACACCCAATATCTGTATTTGTATGTGGAATATCTCTGAAATGATGTGAGATCTAACGTTAAAACCACTTGATCTTACCGGATCTAACGAATATCTATTAGCCTGAATGATTTTCGGCCAGAAAATTTCATAAGGGGGGGCCAACCCGTTTATATGTCCATGCATATGTACCACCTAAAGATCATTTTTTTTATGTGGAATATCTCGGAAACAATGTGAGATCTAACGTTAAAACCACTTGATCTTACCGGATCTAATGAATATCTATTAGCCTGAATGATTTTTGGCCCAAAAAATTGATAAGGGGGGGGCAGCCCCCCCTCATTAATCACTTAATAAGTCTCTAATTATGTGAGATCTAACGTTAAAACCACTTGATCTTACCGTATCTAACAAATATCTATTAGCCTGAACAGGGGCGGACTGGGCCAGGTGGAAAGATGGATATTTCCCCCCAGGCCGCTTACATTATCTTTAAAAGGGCCGCGGTACTGGCTGTCTGTAATTTTTTTTTTTTTTTAGAACTCGGCCGCGGAGGCCACTGATTGGCTGGCTGCTGCTGGAAGGCTGCACTGCATTGTGGGATTAGTAGTTTGGCCACGGCGGCCGCCGATTGGCTGGCTGCTGCACAGCATTGTGGGAGTTGTAGTTTGGCCGTGCTAAAGTTAAGGAACTTATCAGTGCAGCAAACTACAACTCCCACGAGCCTTAGAGGCAGGCAGGTCATGTGGCATGTCAGGGGAGGGACACATTGCTGCCTGAGTGAAAGTTTAGAATTATCATTGTGGAGTTGTGTTTTACAGAAGTATTTTTTTTTTAACATTAATTTGGAGTAATCCACATTGTTACTGAAAGTGAAGATGCCTGGTTATTTTATAGAGAATGCCACCCTCACTCCAGCAGGGCCCCTCTGTGGTAAAGCTGGTCCTGTAAAGCCTCCTCTCTAAGGTGATCCTGCCCATGGTCACACTCCTGGTTCCTTCGCGTACAATGAAGTGTTAACAGCCCTGGATTGTTCATGATGCAGCTAAAGGACTGGCTGCACCTGGAGTGCAAGGGGGATATGAAGACAGTGACAGAGCAGAGGTAAGGTAAATAATCCTGCTTTCTAATTTCCCCAATAGGAAGCATTTAACCCTTGCAGTGTGAGAGGCCCCACTATAGTTTTCTTTTTCTTCCAGCTCACATATGTCATATAGAAAAAGACTATATGAAACTGGACATCCACCAGCTGAGAAGAGGCAGGTTCAATCTTACTTGGTGTAGCATCTAAAACACACTATGAACAGCTCCCAGTTTGCTGTGACTCTACTATAGGTTTAGCAATAATGCTCAATTGTAGCATAAAAGTTTGCAACTTTTACAATTCTAAGACAAGGGATGATCCAAATTGCCCTGCGTCTGGTTCAAGCAAGTGACCTTCAGTCCTGGTTCACACTGATGCTACTTTGAAATTGCACTACTTTACTTGAAGTAGCGCGATTTCCAAGTAGCAAGGTCAGCGTGATTTCAGGTGCTACTTGATAGACATTTGTGTGGCTTCATACACAGATGTCTATAGAAATCACACCTGAACTCGGCAAAAGTAGTGCAGGAACTACTTTTGCAAATCGGTGCCGCTCCTCAAAATCTGTGTTGCACCGATTGGAACAGTGCCATTGCCGCCAATAGGCTGTGACTTGTCATGCGATTTGATCTCTCAAATCGCATGACAAATCGCTCCAATGTGAACCTAGGCTCAAAGAAGTCCAAATGTTGAGGCCAAACCCCACTGAAATCGGTGGGAGACAAACCTGTCCAATGAAAACATGTCCATTTTCTGGGAGAAAAGGCAAAGAGTTTTCAAAAATAGTATGCAGGGTGGGCACTGCCCTAAGGAACATTTACAAGTGAAATAAAAATTGTAAATTAAATTTGTCTGGGGACAGTGATTTTATTTTTTAAAAACAATGATATTTACAAAGTAAAATGCTTTTAAACTGCTGACAAATCACATTTCCTGCTGACAAAACACACAGCACACTGACCCCTCCAAAGGTTTCCCTAAATATCTGCCTTTTTTTTAGGAAGCCAGCAATAAAATTTAATTTTCAATCAATCTAAACTGCATTGTTTTTTTCTTTGCAAATATGACTTTTGCTGTAGTACATCTAGGAAGAATGTAAAAAGCCCAACCATACCAGGCCACATGCCTTCAACATATGAGAGGGCTTTGCCCACTGGCAAAGCACCTTGTCCATATGTTGATGAGGACAAGGACCTCTTCCCCACAACTCTGGTCTTGTGATTGTGGGGGTCTGCAGGCAGGGGGCTTGGATTATCTAATCTTTAAAATATAAGCGGTAATGCCCTCCCTCTTGTTAGTACCCTTAAAAAAAAAAAAAAAAATCCTTGAAATAAAGACACAAACATTTAAAGGGGTTGTAAAGATTAAAACATAAAAAAATACCAAACACGTCATACTTAACTTCACTGTGCAATTTGTTTTGCACAGAGTGGCCCTGATTCTCGTCTTCTAGGGTCCCTCGGAGGCTGTCTCGGCTCCTCCCCGCAAGAGCTAACCCCCTCTGGGAAGCGCTCTCCCAAGGGGGTTAGCTTGCAGGCGTGCTCCCATGTGATACAGTGGTGGCTATAGCTGCCAAGTGTATCACTTGGCCCCCAGTGTGCTGCGTCATTGATTTGACAGCAGCAGGAGTCAATGGCTGCGCTGCTACCAATCATCCAATGACAAGGCCACAAGATCTGGGGGAAACCATCGTGCCCATTACGAGCGGGCTGGCAGGAGAGAGAGAGACTGCAAAAGTAAGATGACCCCCCCCCGCCAGCAGACTCATTCAGCCACCCCCCCGCAAGCAGACTGAGTCAGGCTTAGCCAGCCTCCCCCAGCAGACTCAGCCAGCCACCCCCTCCCACCACCAGCAGACTCGGCCAGCCACCCCCCCTGCGAGCAGACTCGGCCAGCCACTCCCCCTGCGAGCAGACTCGGCCAGCCACTCCCCCTGCGAGCAGACTCGGCCAGCCACTCCCCCTGCGAGCAGACTCGGCAAGCCACTCCCCCTGCGAGCAGACTTCGGCCAGCCACCCCCCCTGCGAACAGACTCGGCCAGCCACCCCCCCTGCGAGCAGACTCGGCCAGCCACCCCCCCTGCGAGCAGACTCGGCCAGCCACCCCCCCTGCGAGCAGACTCGGCCAGCCACCCCCCCTGCGAGCAGACTCGGCCAGCCACCCCCCCTGCGAGCAGACTCGGCCAGCCACCCCCCCTGCGAGCAGACTCGGCCAGCCACCCCCCCTGCGAGCAGACTCGGCCAGCCACCCCCCCTGCGAGCAGACTCGGCCAGCCACCCCCCCGAGCAGACTCGGCCAGCCACACCCCCCCTGCGAGCAGACTCGGCCAGCCACCCCCCTGCGAGCAGACTCGGCCAGCCACCCCCCCTGCGAGCACTCGGCCAGCAGCCAGACTCCCCCCTTGCGAGCAGACTCGGCCAGCCACCCCCCTTGCGAGCAGACTCGGCCAGCCACCCCCCTTGCGAGCAGACTCGGTCAGCCACTCCCTCCACCAGCAGACTCAGCCAACAATGGGCCACTTGACTGGACTTGTCCCCCAGGCCTAAGGCAGCCAGTCCTCCCCTGAGCCTGAATGATTTTTGGCCAGAAAATTTGATAGGGGGGGCTGATGACGGGTTAGCCCCCCCCCCAGCAAATAACTGTTAGTATTGCTTCTTCTGTGTGAGATCTAACGCAAACAATGATTGATCTAACTTGATCTAACAAATATCTAACAAACTGCATAAAAAAAGTCTACATTTTTTATATGGGGGGGCTAACCCGGCAGAGGTCCTAAACTGTCCTATGACATGAGAATGAGGCATACCTTCTATGTGCAATGAATATCAGTGCAATACACTTGGTGTTATAGAGAGTAATGTAACTTTTAGAATACTTTTAAAGTCCAGTACATACTGGATACAGGGAGTCCCAATATAAACACAGAGCACGTGTTTATGACTCTACACAGCAATGCTGAAACTTTACCACTCGTGCATACAATCACACGTTGTTTGTACTGTTTTATTTCTCAATACCACAATCCCTCCTAAGCGCCTCTGTGTCCTCAGCCAGCAGCATGACTCGGCGCTCACTGACGTCATCAGAGTGCGCTTGTCTCGGTGCTTCCGGTGTGCTCTTCACGCACGGAGAAAAACCATGGCTACTACCGGGTTCTCGTTCGGGGGTTCTTCAACCACAACTCTCAACCCGGCCACTGGGACAGCCACGCCATTTTCCTTCGGAACAAATCCGGCTGCGAGGTGAGGAGGAGAAGGCTAGGGGCGGAGGGGAGAGAGAAGGCGCGGGCCGTACAGCGCTCGCTGTGAAGGGGACCTGTCACCAGGGGGCTTCATAGGAGATGTTAGCTGACGTGAGGGCGATGAGTGCTTGTTGTGTTCCTGCCGCCTTCATGTGCTCAGCCGTCATCCTCTGTCCTGGTTATTGATGGCCGGGCTCACCATGGGAGAGACACACAGAAGGCTGGCTGCACACAAGGACTCGGGGGACCTGAGGGGTGAGCTTGGGGTTTATCTCAGGAATGGCTGAAGCCCAACTCTGGGATGAGGTGGTCTCTTTGTTTTCACCTGGTGCTCTGGCCAGTACCACACCTCCTTCTGTATTAGCATGCCCACACTCTGGATGAAGGAGCACATAGGGGGTGGTAGACTAAGGTTGGCACCTCATCCCTTTGAAACTGAACACATACTAACCGGTTCATGACCATCTCGTGTGTACTTACGGGGGCAGAATGGCTCCCCTGTGCAAAACCCTGTTTCTTTTAATAGTCGGCAGAGGGCGTGAGTGCCAGCTGCACGGGGGAGGGCGGCAGCGAAACATGTGGCCGGTGTTTTGTCTAGAAGATTCCTTATTGGATAGGGTCTGTCCTTAACGGTGCAGCGCAGTCGGAGGCCACGGAAATCTGTGCCTGGTCCGCTGTAAACGGAACATGCACAATGCTCACGGCGCTCGCTCCCGATGTTTGGGGCTGGTTATACACGCCGCTCTCCGCACGCTCTATACAGCAAGGGGCGGATACTTTATTCAAAGTGGCTGCTATGGTTATAAGGGGCTGCATGATGGGGAGTGCTTTTCTCAAAGGGTCGGATGTCCTATTGAGCAGTGTTTTGTGTTGAATTTATAACTATACATGCAAGCATTTTGAGAAAAGCACTGCCTGTCATAGAGCACTGGTTATCCCTTTGGGAAAAGTATCTGCCCCTTTCTGTATAGAGCGAGTGGAGAGCGGCGTGTATAACCAGCCCCAAACGGGAGCAAGCGCCGTGTTCTCCTTCTACAGCTGATGAGCAACTGTTCAGGCTCAGAGTTCCGTGGCCTTCGGCCGCACCTGCGCAGTCCAGGCTGGACCCTATCCGATAGAGGAACCATATCGTTAGAACACCGGCGGTCGCCAGCACAGGGATTCGGTGTGTAAACACACAAATCCCTGTGCTGTCAAATGAGAGAAGACATGTCGTTTGTTCCTTGTAAGTAGGAACAGTGATATGTCTCCTCTTCTACTCAGTCCAATCCCCAGACAATTAGAACACAGTGAGGGAACACGCACATTTAACCTCTTGATCGCCCCCCCTAGTCTTACCCCTTCCCTGCCAGTGACATTTATACAGTAATCACTGCATATTTATAGCACTGATCGCTGTTTAAATAACATTTGGTCCCAAAAATGTGTCAAAAGTGTCTGATCTGTCTGTTGCAATTTCACAGTACCACTAAAAATTGCAGATCACCGCTATTACTAGTAAAAAAAAAAAAAAAAAATGCCATAAATCTTTCCCATAGTTTGTAGACGCTATAACTTTTGCGCAATCCAATCAATATACGTATATATATATATATATATTTAAAATAAAAATTGGGAGATATTTAGTAAAGAATATTTTTTTTTTTAATTGTCGCTCTTTTTGTGTGTATAGCTCAAAAAATAAAAAACGCAGAGGTGATCAAATGGCACCAAAATAAGGCTCTATATGTGGGGGGGAGAGAATTTTGAAGCGTGACACGTTGGGTATCAATTTACTCGGCATAACATTATCTTTCACAATATAAAAAAAAATTGCGATAACTTTTCTGTTTTATTTTTGAATTTTGAATTTTTCCCCAGAAAAGTGCGCTTGTAAGACTACTGCACAAATACGGTGTGACAAAGTATTGCAACTATCGCCATTTTATTTTCTAGGGTGTTAAAATTAAAAAAAATATACATAATGTTTGGGGGTTCTAATTAGAAGGAAAGAGCAGTGAAAACGGTAAAAAAAACACACATTAGAACTGCTATTTTACTGCTATTTTACTTGTAATGCCAACAACCACCACCAGATGGCGCCAGGTCACAGAAGGCAGCTTGGGCCTTCACAAGGCTGCAAAGCCGCGGCCTCAATTACTGGTGGGCGCCAGGCCACAATCTTTAGTCGCAACTGCGACCTGGCGCCTGGATTTTGTCGAGGCCTGGGAGCAGGTACCTGATTTTTACTGCAGCAAACTCTGCTGGAAGTTTGGCTCTTCTTCCCCTGCACCTGGCCCATTCACAAAGCACAACGCAGTAGGGAACCGGCTGTGAAAGCCGCAAGGCCTTACATGTGGATTCCCTTAGCAGGGTGGGTGGTGGCTGCAGCACCTCCACTAGATAACCAATTGCTCGGGTAAGGACACTGCTGGATTAGTGGACAGGTAAGTGTCCTAATATTAACCACTTCGGGTCCGCGCTATTGACATTATACGTCAGCAGCGCGGACCTGAGGCGCCGGGGTCACGTCTTTGGACGTGATTTGCTTGTAATTCCCCGCGGCGGGGAAAAACAGTCCCGACGCATCACCGAGGATTCGATGCGTGTACCCGGCGCCCGCGATGTCCGTCAGGTACACGCGATCGTCGGTGAGAGAGCAGGGACGTGGAGCTCTGAGTGTAAACACAGAGCTCCATGTCCTGTCAGGGAGAGGTGACAGATGCTGTTTCCCTTGTACATAGGGAGACAGCATCGATCACCTCTCCCAGTCACCCCCCTCCCCCCACACAGTTAGAACACACCCAGGCAATACATTTAACCCCTTCCTCACCCCCCTAGTGTTAACCCCTTCAATGCCAGTCACATTTATACAGTAATTGGTGCATATTTATAGCACTGGTCGCTGTATAAATGTGAATGGCGCCAAAATTGTGTCAAAAGTGTCCGATGTGTCCGCTGCAATATCGCAGTCAAAATAAAAATCGCAGATCGCCGCCATTACTAGTAAAAAAAAAAAATATTAAAAAAAAATCATAATTCTGTCCCCTATTTTGTAGGTGCTATAACTTTTGCGCAAAGCAGTCACTTATTGTGATTTTTTTTTTTTTTTTACAAAAATACGTAGAAGAATACGTATCGGCCTTAACTGAGAAAAAATATATTTTTTTTTAAAAAAAAAATTGGGATATTTATTATAGCAACAAGTAAAAAAAATATATATATTTTTAAATTGTCGCTCTTTTTTTGTTTATAACGCAAAAAATAAAAACCGCACGGGCGATCAAATACCACCAAAAGAAAGCTCTATTTGTGGGGAAAAAAAGGACGCCAATTTTGTTTGGGTGCCACGTCGCACGACCGCGCAATTGTCAGTTAAAGCGACGCAGTGCCGCAAGCTGAAATTTCGCCTGGGCATGAAGGGGGTTTATGTGCCCAGTAAGCAAGTGGTTAAAAGTCTGCAGCTACAGTATTTGTAGTTGATGACTTAATTTTTTCTGAAGGAGCCTGGAGCTCCTCTTTAACCACTTAGGGACTGGAAGGATTTACCCCCTTAATGACCAGGGATTTTTTTGATATGGCACTGTCGCTTTAACTGACAATTACACAATGTTGTACGCAAACAAAATTTATGTCCCCTTTTCCCACAAAAAGAGCAACAATTTTGAATAAAAAGCAATATTTTTTGCTATAAAATCCCCCCAAAAAATAAGCAATAAGCATATATTGTTTGGTTTGCCCAAAAGGTATAGTGTCTACAAAATGGTGATAGATTTATTGCATTATTTTTTTTTGTCAGACTGCAACATTGCAGCGGACAGATCGGACACTTTTTTGGAACAAGTGACATTTATTCAGCAATTGGTGCTATAAAAATACACTGATTACTGTATAAATGTCACTGACAGAAAAGGGGCTAATAATGTTTCCTAGGAGGTGTTTCTAACTGTGGGGGGGGAGTGTACTGACTGGAGGAGGAGTGAGATCGATGTTCCTGATCACTAGGAATAGACTATCACTCTGTACTCCCCTGTCAGAACGGGGACCCTTTTGTTTACATTGACAGATCCTGCTTCTGGCTCTCCGCAGAGCGATCGCAGATTCCCTGGGGACTGCCTAGCCTGAGTGTGAGGTAAAAAGATCTCTGCAGTGTCACCTGACTGTCCTAGAGACACCAGTAAAGATGATTATTTATACACTGGAATGCTGCAACGTGGGTGGGGGGAGGAGGGGGTTAGCATGACCTCGAGTTGTGCTTTTAATTTTTTTTTTTACTGTTTACTGACCTCTGCCTGTGCTGGAAGTTTGATTAAAGCATGCAATCCTCTTTTGGTAAAATAAGACTTTTAGTATTGTTTATAACAAACTCTCCTGTTGCTGGTTTGAGATCATGTCCTTGGAAACTGCCTTGTATTTGAAAATATGGCTCTCCTGAATTGTTATTATTACATGTAAAGCACCGTCAAATTACACAGTGCTATATATAGTGTGTGTGTACATTCACATCAGTCCTTTTAAAGGGCTTACACTTTAAGATCCCTAACTCGCATTCATACATATACTAGGGCTAATTTAGACTGGATCCAATAAACCTAACAGCATGTCTTGGGAGTGGGAGGAAACCGGTGTACTCTGTGGAAACGCACACAGGCGCAGGGAGAACATACAAACTCCAGGCAGGTAGTGTCATGGTTGGGATTTGAACCATTGCCCCAGTGCTACTAGGTGGAAGTGCTAACCACCTAGCCATTGTGCTGCACATAGGTCTTGCACGCTGAAATTTTCATCTAGGTTTGTTCCTCTGAATGTGTGCAGAATGAGTTACAGCTCCTAGAATCTGCCTATATGCAACTCCTGGAAGTCTGTAATTGTACATTATTGAATGTTGCGCTTAAATACTAACTTTCCAGCTGGGATCCTGATCTTTGAGTCAAAATAATGAAAGAAAAAGTACCACAGATGCATCTTGTGTGTGTTCAATATGTACTCAAAGATACAGATAATGCAATGTTAAAAATAAAAATTACCTTTGGTATTCATTTTGCTTAAACCCTTCCACTAGGTTGAGCTGAAATTGCATACTCTCACCCCAGCAAATCCAGTGTTATCCACACACCAGGTCCTGTATTGCCATCTTTCTTTTTGACTTCATCAGGAGATATTTGTTTCTTTGGGGTTCTTGCAGTCTTCCCCCGATAACACACTACCAGGTCCACCCTTCTCCAGCCACTGTCTTTGAACTGATGATCTAACACAGATATCCCAGGAAAATGCTGGAGTGGGGTACATGTCATTTAAAAAAAATAAGTTTTTATGATTGCGAAGGTGTAGGATTAAAATGCCCCCAAGTGCTTTATGGGAGCGAAGGTTCACTTTCAAAGTTCAGGCAACAATTGAAACTGCTTGGTTAAACTGCTAATATTGTATGACAGCTAAAGACAATCTGCAGTTCATACAGTTTTTGACATGTTCAGAGGGGTGCTTCTTCCCTTTAACCACTTAAGACCTTTAGGCAGCTAAAGAACCTGGCCAGTTTTTGCGATTCGGCACTGCGTCACTAACTGACAATTGCGCGGTCGTGCGACATGGCTCCTAAACAAAATTGGCGTCTTTTTTTTTTTTTTCTTTCACAAATAGAGCTTTCTTTTGGTGGTATTTGATCACCCCTGCGGTATTAATTTTTTTGGGCTATAAACAAAAATAGAGCAACAATTTTGAAAAAATGCAATATTTTTTACTTTTTGCTGTAATAAATATCCCCCAAAAATATATAATTTTTTTTCCCCTCAGTTTAGGCCGATACGTATTCTTCTACCTATTTTTGGTAAAAAAAATCGCAATAAGCGTTTATCGATTGGTTTGCACAAAATTTATAGCGTTTAAAAACTAGGGGATAGTTTTATTGCATTTATTTTTTACTACTAATGGTGGTGATCAGCCTTTTTTATTTTTTCGTGACTGCGACATTATGGCGGACACTTCGCATTTTGACACATTTTTGTACCATTGACATTTTCACAGCAAAAAATGCATTGTTTACTGTTAAAATGACAATTGCAGTTTGGGAGTTAACCACGAGGGGACGCTGAAGGGGTTATGTGTGACCTAATATGTGTTGCTAACTGTAGGGGGGTGTGGCCCTGTAAAAGGGATCACACGATCAATCACAGTGAAGAACGGGGAAGCTGTGTTTACACACAGCTCTCCCCATTCTTCAGCTCCGTTGGCTGATCGCAGGACTCCAGCGGCGATCGGGTCCCGCAGTCACGGCGCTTCGAACCGGGTCGCGTGCACTGGGCTTAAAGGACAATGTACAGGTACGTTGATGTGCCCAGCCGTGCCATTCTGCCGACATATATCAGCGTTATATGTGAAGGGGTCCTTAAGTGGTTAAGAGAGCCTGTCACAGACTTGCAAAAAATAGCAGGTAAAAACATGTAGGGATTAAGTACCGTATTTATTGGCTTATAACACGCACCTTAATTTTAAAAGGGAAGTTTTTAGGAAAAATACTTTGACGCAAAATAAGTGTCAGTGCCCATTAACCACTTCAGACCCGTGCTACCGTCGAATGACGGCAACAGCGCGGGTCTGAATATCCAACATGCCGTCATTTGACGGCATCTCCTTCGGGCGTTCCCAGCGCACGCTGTAGAGCGTGCTGCGGGGAAGCCCTGTGTTGTCCGTGTCCCTTGGACACGGCCAATCACAGATCACGGCGAACGGCCAATCAGAGTGGCCGTTTGCGATGCGATCTGTGGGCGAATGAGAAATGATCTTATAGATCATCTCTCATTGCCGTTTTACACAGAGACAGCGTCCTGTCTCTGGAGAGGAGGAGCCCGATCTGTGTTCCTTCCTACATAGGGACACAGATCGGTCACCCCCCCTCCCCCCACAGTTAGAACACACCTAGGATACACATTTAACCCCTTCAGCGCCCCCTAGTGTTAACCCCTTCACTGCCAGTCACATTTACACAGTAATCAGTGCAGTTTTATAGCACTAATCGCTGTGTAAATGTGAATGGTCCCAAAAACGTGTCAAAAGTGTCCGATATGTCCGCCGCAATGTCACGGTCACAAAAAAAAAAACGCAGATCGCCGCCATTACTAGTAAAAAAATAAAAAATGCCATAAATCCATCACCTATTTTGTAAACGCTATAACTTTTGCGCAAACCAATCAATATACGATTATTGCGTTTTTTTTTTTATATACCAAAAATACGTAGAATAATACGTATCGGTCTAAACTGAGGGAAACAAAAGTTTAAAAAAAAAAATTGTGATATGTATTAAATAAAATAGTAAAACATTTTTTTTTTTTTAAATTGTCGCTCTTCTTTTGTTTATAGCGCAAAAAATAAAAACCGCAGAGGTGATCAAATACCACCAAAAGAAAGCTCTATTTGTGTGGGGAAAAAAACATAACAATTTAATTTGGGTACAGTGTTGCACGACCGCGCAATTGTCATTCAAAGTGCAACAGCGCTGAAAACTAAAAATTGGTCTGGGCAGGAAGGGGGTGAAAATGCCCTGTATGGAAGGGGTTAAAAAATATCCCAAGCTTTGAACATCTTGCAGAGCTCTGTTCAATCTATTATCTGAAAATGGGAAAGAGTATGGCACAACTGCAAACTTACCAAGACATGGCCGTCCATCTAAACTGACAGGCCGGCAAAGGAGAGAACATAGAGAAGCAGCCAAGAGGCCCATGGGAACTCTGGAGAAGCTGCAGAGATCTACAATCTGTCCACAGGACAACTATTAGTTGTGCATTCCACAAATCTGGCCTTTATGGAAGAGCGGCAATAAGAAAGCCATTGTTGAAAGACATTAAAATCACACTTGCAGTAAAACAGAGAATCGTCAGCGTTATAAACATATGAACTCCCGGTCTCGGCCACGGCCAGAAGTACATCACCACGGCTTCCAAGTCCTTCACGCGTATTGTGACGGACTACGTCACTTTCTCAAAAGGATGAGAAAGTGACGTAGTCTGTCGCTACACGATATTCGTGAAGGACTTTGAAGCCGTGGTGATGCACTCACGACCGCGGTCGAGACCTCGAGTTCATATGTTTATAACGCTGACGATTCTCTGTTTTATTGCAGGTGTGATTTTTATGTTTAATAAATCCCCCCTTTTTTAACAACTTCCCTACCGCTGTACGCATACATGCGTCCTAACTTTAAAGATGGATATCTTGGTAACGGCAGCAGCTGCTGCCCCAACCGAGATGTCCATCTTTAGTGTGAGCGGTCCTGTAAAACATAACGGCGGTCTCCGCGGCGGATTCGCAGCGAGATCGCCATTATCGGCGGTGGGAGAGGGGCCCCCCCTCCCGCCGCTCACCCGTGCCCTCTGCCTCTTACCGGAGCCTTCGGTAGCGGCGGAGGTGATCGGGTCCGTTCGTCTGCTGTGTGGGGATGCGAGTGAGGGAAAAATCGCCCCCACCCGTCCCCACAGCTCTGCTGGGCGGAAGTGACGTCAAAACGTCAGTCCCGCCCAGCGTCTTAAAGAAACATTTATTTTTTATTTTTTGTATTTTGAAAAAATGACAGTTTCAATTTTTTTTTTTTTTTGTATTTTAGTCTAAATATGAGATCTGAGGTCTTTTTGACCCCAGATGTCATATTTAAGAGGACCTGTCATGCTTTTTTCTATTACAAGGGATGTTTACATTCCTTGTAATAGGAATAAAAGTGATAATTTTATTTTATTTTTTTATTTTTTCCAGTGTAAAAAATAATAAAATGAGAAAAAAAAATAAACCTTTTTTAAAGCGCCCCGACGAGCTCGCGCACAGAAGCGATCGCATACGTGAGTAGCGCCCGCATATGAAAACGGTGTTCAAACCACACAAGTGAGGTATTGCCGTGATCGTTAGAGCGAGAGCAATAATTATAGCCCTAGACCTCCTCTGCAACTCAAAAAATGCAACCTATAGAATTTTTTAAACGTCGCCTATCGAGATTTTTAAGGGTAAAGACGCCATGCCACAAGCGGGCACAATTTGTAAGCGTGACATGTTGGGTATCATTGTACTCGGCGTAACATTATCTTTCACAATATATAAAAAAATTGGGCCAAATTTATTGCTGTCTTATTTTTTAATTAAAAAAAGTGAATTTTTTTCCAAAAAAAGTGCGCTTGTAGTACTGCTGCGCAAATATAGTGTGACAAAAAGTATTGCAATGACTGCCATTTTATTCTCTAGGGTGTTAGAAAAAAATATATATAATGTTTGTGGGTTTTAAGTAATTTTCTAGCAAAAAAACCTGTTTTAGTCTTGTAAACACCAAATCTGAAAAACACCCACGGTACAGAAGTGGTTAACCTACTGCACTATGGAGCACGACTTTCTCTCGTCTGTTATTGTTAGCTGATGTTCGGAGGCTGGCCATGTTTGGAGCTTTGGATCTGTGGATTATTGGATCACATCAGGAACGTGTGTGTGTGTGTGTAAGCCTGCTGTGCATGTGAAATCAGGAGCTGGGGCAGCAATGCGAATAGAGCAGTAATCGGTCCTAAAGAGATATTACAGCAAGGCATTTATTTTAAGCCTACTAAGGTGAGAGGCTAGGGGAAACAGTTTTTAGCACCTGCACTGGAAGAAAAACAGCACCTGCACTTTTGTAATCACAGTCATCATGTGAAGATTGCCTGCTTGCACTTTTGGAGTTTATTGCACATCAGTATGAAATATGAACTTTTTTGAAGACTTTATTAATATCTTTAATATTTCTGTGTTAGAATGGCCCAGTCAAAATGTAGACCTAAATCCATTTGAGAATCTGTGGCAAGACTTGAAAATTGCTGTTCAGACACTCTCCATCCAATCTGGCAGGGCTTAACCACTTAAGGACCTTGCCTGTTTTTCAGATTTGGTGTTTACAAGATTCAGCCCAGGTTCACACTGGGTACGATTTAATCGGCGGCAATTGCTGGCAATGACACCGTCCTAATCGGTGCGACGCCGCATGTGCGGCGCTGCCCCGATTTCAAAAAGTAGTTCCTGTACTACTTTTTGCAATTTCAGGACGCGATTTACATTGACATCTGCGCAGAACCCTGCACAGATGTCTCCTAAATCGCGCCGAAATCGGGACTGCCAGAGGGAGTGAAATCGCGCAAAATCATCTGAAATCGCGCGATTTCACTCCCGCAGCCCAGTGTGAACCAGGGCTAAAACAGTTTTTATTTTTTTTGCTAGAAAATTACTTAAAACCCCCAAACATTTATAATATATTTATATATATAGATAATATATATAAATATATATATATATATATATATATAATATATATATATATATTATATACTATTATATATATATATAATTTATTTTTTTAACACCCTAGAGAATTAAATGGCGGTCATTGCAATACTTTTTGTCACACCGTATTTGCGCAGCGGTCTTACAAACGCACTTTTTTGGCAAAGATTCACCTTTTTTGAATTAAAAAATAAGACAGTAAAGTTAGCCTAATTTTTTTTTTTTTTTTTTTTATATTGGGAAAGATCATGTTACGCCAAGTAAAATGATACCCAACATGTCACGCTTCAAAATTGCACCCGCTTGTGGAATGGCATCAAACTTTTAACTTTTTAAATTTGACAGTATACATAATGAAACAGAAACAAAAAAAGACAGCCGACCCAGCACAACACTGGTTCAGTGACCGGCCAACAAGGCCTAAGTACACAACCTGTACAATACAAAAAAGAAAAACGGTAAAGAACCCAGATTAACCCACCCCCCACCCTTTTGCTCAGCTCCCACTCTCTCTCCCATTAAAACACAGGAGAATCGCTAACAGCCCCACCACCCCTTCCTCCCCAAAAAACAAGCATCGCACCCCATACCACCTGGTCATTGCCTTTTAAACTACGGCATTGAGAATTATGAAGAAGCCCACTTCCACCATCAGGACCTATCCAACAGTCAAGGTCAGAGTTGTACCAAGCTTGCCATACCCTGTTAATTTTTTCCCCACAACCCCTAGAAAGGTATGTCGCCTTATAGTATGGCATCATTGAATTGACCAGGCCCTTCCAGAAGCACAGATCGGGTGCCCCTGGCTTGCGCCATTTTAACAGAATGGCCTTCCGTGCATAGAACAAAAGGATGTTAGGCAGGGTCCGATGAGCCCTGGACGGTACAACATCTTCCAACAACCCCAGTAAGCAAGTTCTAATCGTCATCTGGATCGGAATCAACAAAACTTCTGATATACAAGAAGTGACCAAAATTGCTTGATCTGAGGGCAACTCCAAAACGCATGTTCCGCCGCTGCAGGAGCAAAAGCGCATCTCCAGCATTCGGCTGGCACCGATGGGTATATAGTCGCCAGCCTGGCTGGCGTATAATAGATCCTATGCAGAAACTTGAAATGGATTAACTTATCCCTGGCTGCCACCAGATGCTGGAACGGATGCGTCCACATTTCATCCCAGTCCTCCCCCTGAATATCAGGCAGCTTAGCAACCCACCTGTCTCTGCACCTGGCAACCGCCCCTGGACTGGTGAACAGTTTTTTTATATGAAACTGAAAGAGTCTTGGGAAGATCTTCTGTGGAGAGTAAGTTCTCCAAATCCGAAGGGACTGATGCTATGGACATTGATTTAAATTGAGACGTAAACGCACACCGCAATTGAATATTCAACGAAAAAACTGCGTGTTCGGCAGATCATGTCTAGCTTTAAGTTGGTGGAAAGTTAATAACACTCCATCCATCGTGACATCTTTAAGTGTCTTGATACCCCTTATCGCCCAGCTCATAGGGTCTTCAAAAGAGTAGAAATGCGACCATTTAGGATTCATCCATAATGGGGTGGATTGAGACAAACCCCTATAGCTGGGGTTTGCCAGAGCAACTGATTCCCCCCACGCCTTAATCAAGGCCTTCATAGAAACAGTAAGTGGAAGCTCCATCTTGACTCCTCTATGAATGGCCAGCCGCAGAGTTTCGTAAGAACCCAAATGCGCCGCTTCCAACACCGTGGCCGAATCCCCCTTCATCCGATGTTAACCACCGATGAACGAACACCAATTGTCCAGCCAAATAATATTTCCTCCAGTCCGGCAAAGCCAGCCCCCCATTACTGTCTGCCTGTACTATGGGGGGGAGGGGGTCACTGTCTGCCTGTACTATGGGGGGGAGGGGGGTCACTGTCTGCCTGTACTATGGGGGGGAGGGGGTCACTGTCTGACTGTACTACTGGGGAGGCGGGGGCGGGGGGTCACTGTGTGCCTGTATTACTTGGGGGGGGGGGGGGGGGGTCACTGTGTGCCTGTATTACTTGGGGGGGGGGGGGGGTCACTGTGTGCCTGTATTACTTGGGGGGGGGTCGGGTGGTCACTGGGGGGGGGGGGGGGGGGGTCACTGTGGGGGTGGCCGGGGTGTGTGCCTGTATACGTACTGGGCCTGTAGGGGGGGGGAGGGGGTCACTGTCTGGCCTGTACTTGGGGGGGGTCACTTGGTGGTACTATGGGGGTCATTGTACTATGTGTCCATTGCTACTTCACTGTGTGCCTGTAACATTACTGTGTGCCTGTACTATGGGGGGGAGGGGGTCACTGTCTGCCTGTACTATGGGGGGGAGGGGGGTCACTGTCTGACTGTACTATGGGGGGGAGGGGGTCACTGTCTGCCTGTACTATGGGGGGGGGGGGTCATTGTCTGAACTACTGGGGGGGGGGTCACTGTGTGCCTGTACTACTGGGGGGGGGGGGGGGTCACTGTGTGCCTTGTACTACTTGGGGGGGGGGGGGGGGGGGGTCACTGTATGCCTGTACTACTTGGGGGGGGGGGGGAGGGTCACTGTATGCCTGTACTATGGGTCGGGGTGGGTGTCAGGGGGGGCTGTCTGCCTGTACTATGGGGGGAGGGTTTCACTGTCTGACTGTATTACGTGGGGGGGGGGGGTCACTGTGTGCCTGTATTACTGGGGGGGGGGGGGGTCACTGTGTGCCTGTATTACTTGGGGGGGGGGGGGGTCACTGTGTGCCTGTACTACTTGGGGGGGGGGGGGGGGGGGGGGTCACTGTCTTTTTTTTTTTTTTTTTTTTTTTTTTTGCTGATCCGAAAAATGATCCGATCCGTGACTGCTGATCCGAGGGACGAGTTTTTTGATCCGTTGCACCCCTAGTTTACACCCACCTACCCCCAATCCAATCTGCTTAAAAAAAACAGAAGTGGATCTGTCCCCTTCCATCTGATTGGATCCAAGGGCCCATAGAGTAGCTTGGTATGTGCATGTTTCTGCTTTGCATATGCAGACTGGACACAGACCTGTCATCTGCCCACTCTGCTCATTGTGGCCCATGACTGGTTATTAATTCGCTTAAGTGGCCCTTGGCCTTCAAAAGGTTGGGCACCCCTGGTCTAACCCGAGGTCCCTACTTCCAAATGTAGTAATCTGTGTGAACCATGCGTTTTTTGAAACCTTCTTGATTGCGCATTTCAGATCTTATTTATTTATTTTTTTTGTATAATTTTGTTTCCTTTAGTAATACTGGTACAACACCTTTTGGAAGTTTTGGGACCCCCGCAGCAACAACAGCTACATCAGGAACTGGCACCATGTTTGGAGCCAAACCAACTACAGGATTCACGTTGGGATTACAGAATACAGGTATATGCATGCGATGTCCTGTCTGCTTGTTCTACTTTTAATTTAAATTTCATGAGAATTTAACCAAAGTAACAAATGTAAGAGTAATCTTGCAATGGGAAATACTGTGTGGAATGTGCACTAGGTAGGTCCAGGAACATCAAATTCATCAGAGAGCTAATTTTACGGAAAGGAAAAAAATATTAAACCTTTTTCATATACCAAGTCACAATTGGATAAATGCAATAAGGTTCAGCCTTAAAGGGGCTGTAAATTTTTGTGTTTTGCATTAAGGTGAAAAAACACCTTGCACGCTCGGGCCCCCGCGTTTAACTTACCTGAGCCACGAAACTCCAGGGGCACAATCCCGCAATGTTTTCCCCCAGCTTGAGGCGGCTCTTCATTAGAGATTGATAGCAGCGCAGCCATTGGCTCCCGCCGCTATCGATTCAATGGTGTGTCGGGGGGCAGGGCCGAGTGATGCACTTGGCTATGGCTGCCACTAGGGCTGCAAATAATGATTATTTTCATAATCGATTAGTTGGCCAATTATTGTTTCGATTAATCGGATAATAGCCTTAAAAATAAAAATAAAAAGCACAAATTGCCGCAAAAACGCATGACTTTTCTGCAGCTTCTCCATTGAAGTATATTGAACCAAAAAAAATAGCACCGTTTTGCGTTAAGTCCTTGACGTTTCCAAATACGCAGCAGCTGAAAAAAAATCATGGATGTGAACGTGTCCTATAGGAAATCGCATAGGAAAACGTGTGAACGAACTGTAGTCTTTCTGCAAAAAACAGAGGTGTGACCCAGGCCTGAGATGTTTAGTAACATAATGGGGGTTAAAAAAAACAAAAAAAGAGCAAATAATCGCTACTGTAAGGGGTTAATTTTTTTACCGTGGGACAGTGAAAGTAATATTTACAATAGTAACTTGCTTTTTTGTACTATAAAGGGCTATTTTTTTTAACCCCATTATGTTACTGGCCGATTAATCGATTATGAAAATTGTAATCAATTAATTTCATAATCGATTAGTTGTCGATTAATCGATTAGTTTCGGCCCTAGCCGCCACTGTATCACTCTGGAGCGTGCCTGCGAGCTAAGCACCTTGGGAGAGCACTTCCCAGAAGGGGGTTGGCTCTTGCTGGGAGTAGCCAAGACAGCCGCTGAGGGACCCCAGAAGATGAGGATCGAGACCACTCTGTGCAAAACGAACTGCACAGTGGAGTATGGTATGTTTGTTGTTTAAAAAAAAAAAATGTAACCCTTGCAACCTCTTTAAAGTGGAAGTTCACCCAAAAATAAATTTCTAAAAATGCCTTGAGCCGACCGGTTAGACCAGTGTTTTTCAACTCCAGTCCTCAAGGCACACCAACAGGTCATGTTTTAAGGCTTTCCATGATTTTGCACAGGTGATTTGATCAGTTTCACTGCCTTAGTAATCACCACAGCCATTTCATCTGAGGGAAATCCTGAAAACTTGGCCTGTTGGTGTGCCTTGAGGACTGGAGTTGAAAAATACTGGGTTAGACTGCTGTTGTTTTTTTTTTTTTTCCCATACATCCCGTGTTAGCAGTGTTTCATCCCTCGGCTTCCGGGTATGATTCTTGCAGGGCTGGGCGTTCCTAGTTGATTGACGTTCCTCCGACCGGTGCATACTGTGCGTTACGACTTTCCGAAAGAAGCTGAACGTCGCTGCGCAGGCGCCATATAGAGCCGACTCTATGGTTCTTCACTGAGCGCCGGCCGATTCGCTCTCCGGGCCCCCGATGGCACGGAAGAGCCCGAAGAAGCACCGGGTGGCGGGAGGGGGGGAGCCCCCTCGCGCCGCCTATAAGAACGATCAAGCGGCGGAACTGCCGCTTTAATCGTTCTTATTGTGCACAGAATCGCCGGCTGAAGACGGTGATATCTGAATGATGTCTGTAGCTGCAGGCATCATTCAGATATCCCCGCACAAAGCCGAGGACGTATATTCTCATACTGCGGTGGGCAAGTGGTTAATTATCAGAAATGTGCAGGCTTGCATATGCAAGATTTAGGTTTACCCAAAATGTAACTGTTAAATGTGAAGCCAGTTACTAAAATTTCATACAAGTGTTAACTTGGTCATGTAATTCCAAAAGTCGTACTCCTGTATTAAATCTGCAACTTTTTATTATAATGGTACTTGGTGATCTTGCCATGAAGGTCCTTGTTCAAGCATTTCCAGTTACAGTTGAGTTGTTCTGCTTTGTTTCCCTGTCACACAGACTTCCAATAGAGGCTAAAAGTAGCTGTTTCAGAATACGTTACACAGACATGGGCCAACTTCAGAAAACCTACCCTGAGATATGCCATGTAGATGGCGAGTGGGTCCCAGGAGGCTGCAGGAGACGAGCCGTACTAAATGGCAATTTTGATAGACGGTGGTTTATCAAATAAAATGTCATTCATTAAGGGCATCTGTTCCTGTCACTTTACAGACCAGAGGAATACTTACTGGTGTTCATGCAACCTTTCCTTGCTGGGAAAGGGAGAGGCACAGTGAACCATAGGGTCTTTTTCTGCTGTCAGTCTTGCATGTTTAAATACATGTGGCTACGGAGCTTAGAGAGCCTTGACCTAAGACTGGTTAGTAGAAATGTGGGGAGTGGGAAGAGGAGGACTTCACAAGCACTGGTATTTCTTCCTGAGATCAAAGCTAGAGGACCGAAGGAGGTGGCTTTTTAGTCTGACCCAAATGTTAGTGTTATAGATAACCAAACTGTTCTATTTTGTAAAGCTTTGTATTTTTGTACTACTATATGTATTTTTTTTTCTAATAAGAATAATATATGGTATACCACGCTTTGGATTGTAATATATACAAATTCTGAAATGAGAGTTGTATTTAGAGAAAGAGGACAAATTTAAAAGGACTCTTAACTGTCAGAGCTTCTGGGGGATTAGGAAATGCTAGCTCCCTGGTTATGTTGAGCACTCTGGGTACATCATTGGTACAGAACAAGTATGCAGGAGGAGAATTCAGATTGTTTATTTCATTTTGGCTTATTCCAAAATGTTTTTCTTTTATGTTAGAAGTCACATAGACTGTTTTTATATTCCAGCTCCTGCAGCATCATCTGGATTCAGTTTAAATTTTGGCAAACCTGCTGGATCAGCTACACCTTTCTCTCTGACTACCACTACTACCTCATCCACAGGCCTGTCCTTGCCCTCTTCTTTGACATCTACCCCAGCAACAGGTAAGTCCCTTTTTTATTTAATCTTTTAGCTTTTTGGCATGTGACAGAGCTTTGTACTTGTGATCCTCCTTTTTTTCTTTTTTTTTTTTTAAGACCTGATCAGCACTAATGGGCACATTGGAGAGAATTCACAAACCTTCCTGCATTATTTTAATGATGCCAGAAACCAGATTAAAGAGCATCTTTAGTCCCCCTGTCCAGGGATCCAGCGCTGCCCTCACCCAGGCCGGTTCTTGACCAGTCTTCAGGTCCCCGGCTCCAGTATGTCTAGCGTGGGAAGCCGGCCGCGACTCCTTACAGCGACACAGCTGGCCATGACCCCTTGCAGCATCACAGCCAGCTTCCCTCTGCGCATGCACGTGTTGCGCTGCATGTTGTGATTGGACCTGTGACATGTCCCAGAAAACTGCGGGCAAAGGAAGGCAGGCAAACTTCTGCACGGATTGCCTAAAATAAATAAATGTATCCGAAAGTGATAGGGGAGGGAAGGAAGGGGATGGAAAAGCTGAACTTTTCATTTTGGGTGACATTCTGTTATAACAAAGCAACAAAACCTGTTTCAGTTGATGGGAAGTCACAGAAGCATTAAGATTCCACAGGCTTGGTGGAAAGTAGTGCAGCTCATAGTAGGCGTACCTAATGCTGTATTTTAAATTTTGAGTAGAAAGATAAAAACAGCATTCACTCCTCTGGGGAAGGCTTTCCACATGATTGCCGAGTGTGTCTGTGGGAATTGTAGCCCATTCAGCCAAAAGGGCATTTGTGAGACAAAGTACTAATGTTGGACAAGGTGTCTGGCCCACAATCATCCCAGTCCTTCCAAAAGTGGTTGAGTAAGGTTGAGGTCAGGGCTTTGTTCAGGTTAAATCCCCCTACAGCAAAATTGTTAAACCTTGTCTTTATGAAGCTGGCAATATGCACAGGGAACAGTCATGCTGGAACAGTAAAGAGCTTCCTCAAACTATTGTCACATGGTTGTCCACAACAACTCCATTAGAGGAGTATTAGTAAATATTTATTTGGCTTTTTACAATACGATTCAAAATGTGATAGCGAGGACTAAAACAAATTGCAGACCATTGTTGAATATTGATTGTGTGTGTTTATATTTGTGAATAGACAATACAAACACTTGTAGCCAGGAAACTTAGATTTTCATACATTTCCACCATTCTGTAACTAATACATATGTATTAAAAGGGAAAAGTGTCCTTAAAATCTAGACCTTTAAAGTCGCTAGTTGCGGTATTCTGTATAGAAAATTCCTGTTGTAGACAGACTTGTGTGAGATGTGTTGTGGAGTAATGATGTTTTTTTTTCTTTTTTTTTCTTCTAGGCACAGGGTTTTCGTTGAATTTGAACAGTGGTACAACCGCTACAACTACAGCAAACCCTGGCCTGACACTCGGTCTTTCTGGGTCACTTTTTCAAAACGCCAATCCTGCCATATCAGGTAGATATTGCACTATGTTTTTTACCTGTCTACTGATCACATATGCAATGCTTTTCAGGCTGCTGTGGGGGAAAATAATAAATGCATATTTTTTTTTTTCTGTAGAAATATATGTGCATTTTATTTTTTCCAAAATTTGAACTTGGTCTTCATTGTCGGTTAACATACACTTAAAGGCTATGCGCTCCTGAAAATGTGTGGCTGGATCCTCTAAAGTTATATGAACTGTGTGGTGTGTTATTTTTTTTTTAATAAAAAAAAAAATATATATATATATATACACACACACACACTTCTCTATCCTGTAAGACAGTGGCACTACCACCAAATCCTGAGTGCCAGGTCGCCATGGCAACTAGAAATGGTGTCCTGGCGAGTGGGGTCTTGGCTGGGAAGGTGGACATGGCCCGGGGCTCATAGGCCTTCCAGACACAAAGTACTGTCATTTTGGAATGCGATTAGAGGCGCCAGCAGGGATGGGAGCAGTAAGAGCATCGCGGCAGCCACTGATGTTTTTTTTTAGATAGGACCGGCCCTGTGGACTAGGCCGAAGCCGCGGCCTTTCCTAAATTCCTGCTCGCTACGATCCTGGGAAAAGGCCGGATGCCACTCGCGCCCTTTTCCCAGGATCGCTGCGGGCAGGATGTTTTAGGCGAGGTCGCGGCTTCGGCCTATTCTGCTGCCTTTTCCCAGGATGGCGGCGGACTAGGCCAAAGCCACAGCCTCGCCTAAAAACGTAGAACCGGCGCGGTGTCCATCAGGAAAAAATAATAATTTGAATCGTGAATATTTTTTTTTTTTTTTTTTTTTAATCGCAGATTTTTTGGGGCGAACAAAATCGCCCAAGCTCTAGAGTTCACCCCCTGCTTTCCGGCATGTCGAGCACACAGCAAAAGTTTTATTAATTGGATGCAGAATTTATAAAAAAAAAAAAAAAAATCATATTGTTTTATCATATTCTATATTTTCCCATAGTAGGCTTGCTGTGCCTAGTAGTCCTTAAAACTGAATTGCATATTTAATTTTCTTTGTGCAGCATTGAAGTGGATACTGTCAATGTAATATAAGCTTTGCCGTGCGTATGAGAGCATGGCGCGCAGCCCGCTGCATAAATTGTCCAATACTTGAGAAATACCTGAAATGCATCACTGCCCCTATGTGCAGCCTTCTTAACTAAGACAATATATGACGTAGACGTTAAACCTGACAGATCCCCCCCCCCCCCCCCTGGGGCATTTTGCCAGCGCTATTGCACCTACAAAGCACCCTGAAACAGCCGCTGCTGTCTTTCCAGTGTGAAAGCCCTGAAGGCTTTAACACTGGAGCAGTGCGCTGGCAGAACGGTAGAAAAAGTCCTGCCAGCTGTATCTTTGATGTGCTCTAGGAGTGGTGAATACACCGCTCCTAAAGCACCCCCACTAAAATCAATGGGGCAGTGCAGCCGTGGCAATTAGGGGGGCGGTTTTAACCCTTTTTTGGCTGCTAGCGGGGGTTAAAAGCGCCCCGCTACCCGATGAAATCGTGGCAAAAACGCCGATAAATTTTACCGCCAACGCCTGCGACGCCCCAGTGTGAAAGTACCCCAATACAAAAAAAAAAAACTAGCTCCTAGATTCAAACGCATTTTGTCAAAACCTGCTTTATATGACAGAAGTATTGTGAATTGTATTATATATTGTACCAATAGGTAGCTAAAATCTGGATATATTGGCTCTTCCATGGAGCTATATGAACTGTGCTTTTATATTAAGGGTGTCGCTTCAGCAATAGTCAAATGTCCTTTTCAAAATGATCAGCTTCTTAAACTCGTCTACATTCGGCAGAGGTCCAACGTTCATTTTAAGTCTCACACTTAACATTTATTATATCTCAGGTCTTGGACAGAACCCATTGGGTCTAACAGCACCAGCAACTCAGGCTACTTCAAATGATGGTCTTGGTGGCATAGATTTCAGCAGTTCGTCGGATAAAAAAAGTATGTTCTTTCTATGTTTTAACTAGAGTCCTTTCCAGAGGTAATCTTGTTTTTCTCAGAAATATGCATTTGGGTTTCATTAGAAGTATATTGAGCAAAAGCTTAAAGTGGTTCAGAAGGCTTTGCCCTTTTATTAAAAAATAAAAATAAATGCTATACATACCTGCTCTGTGCAACAATATTGCAAAAAGTGGTCCCTTACCTCTTCTTTGGCGGTCCCCCGCCTTCTTATTACGACAGATTTTTTATTTTTTATGTAGATTTCCAGAATAAAAATAATTGACCCTTTTAGTACTCCTGCTTTGCAAGAGTTTACAGCTTGTTTTGCCTAGGGGATGATGAATAACCTAATATACTTGCCTTAATTTTCCCTGGCAGCTGGGTGCTCCCCTGCGCTGTTGAATGTCCTGGGTGGTGAGTGGGCCCTTGGCAACCTTGTGTACAATGCAGAATGGGATCTAAGATCTGCCATACCAACCCTGCTGTTTTAAATCTAATTTTGTAATCTGCTCATTTTGTTTTCTTTCAGGTGATAAAACTGGAACCCGACCTGAGTAAGTTATTTTCGCGTTTTTGTTGAGAATGAAGAGAGTGAATCTGTTATGAGGTGCAAAATCGATGTATACTAAAGTGGTAACAGTACTGTTCATTCAAAGAGCCACTGGTGTTATTGTCATGTTTTAAAGCACTGCACAAAATGTTGCTACATAAATGTAATATGTACATATGTGTATGCTGTGTGTTTGTTTTTTGTTTTTTTGTGTATAGTTCTTGTAGTGCTGTTGTTGTTGCAGTGTGGGGAAAAACTATTTGATCCCCTGCTTTGTACGTTTGCCCACTGACACATGATCAGGCTATAATTTTAATGGTAGGTTTATTTTAACAGTGAGAGACAGACTAACAACAAACGCTGCTTATGGCCGCTGATTAGGCTGCATTGGTGGGCACTGTAGTGGTTACACTGATGATCAGTGCCTTGATTTATCATTGTAGATGTCCCCTGTGTGGATTGCCGCTTATCGTCTCTCCTCACACATCTGTGTGAGGGGGGGGGGGGATCCTGGGATACCTGGCAAATCCTGTTTACACTGTGATTGGACACAGCTGGTCGCATGGTAAACATCACAGATTACTACCAATGCATGCTGTAGGGGTCACGCGGGAAGCACTATTATGGCAGGATGTCGCCGTATGACGCCCTCCCGGAAATGTGCGACCACGCCGTAGCCATCATTCTGCTATAGCGCAGTCATGAAGAGGTTAAATAACATATCGCTATACTTGCCTGCTCTGTGCAATGGAATTGCACAGAACTGTCCCGGGTACCCTGCTGGTGCTCTTGGCTCCTCCTCTGTCTGGTGCCCCCACCAGAAGCCGCTTCTCATGGGGGGGCACTGGGTTGTGACACAGTGGGACTTGGCCCTGCTCCCCTGTCACTGGTTTTGATTGACGGCACTGGAAGCCAAGAGAACCAGCTCTAACATTTTTGCTGTCGAGAAATTCAGACTGAAAAAGTCATATGGGGCCTACACACGGTCGGAATTTCCAACCAAAAGCTCACATCTAACTTTTCCTGTCAAATTCTGATCGTGTGTACGCGGCATAACATTACTATCACTTTAAGCTCCCAGCATGATAGCTCAGACTGAGAAATACCCTTTGTGATGTATGATTGTCTGGTAGTTTACACCCTCTGCATCCAGAGCAACATCATTGAGTTGAAACCAAAACCAAATTCATGATTGTCAGTTTTAATTTTCAGTGCTGGAAAGGGCAAACACAGCAGCAGTGGCGTGTTGACCAAAATCCCTGATGATACTTTTTTTTTATATATAGCATTTGTTTCCTGCAGAGACAGCAAAGCGCTTAAGGATGAAAATCTACCTCAATTAATCTGCCAAGATGTAGAAAATTTCCAGTAAGTGTAATTTAATTTTGTGTTTGAAATTTTAGTAAGTTTCACTCTTATTTCTCTATAGCAGAAATGATTGTCTTTTCTCTTTTTTACTTGACTTTGTCTGGTTTGCTAAATGTTTGCTAACTGTTCATTACACTGCATGCTATTTACTGCTGTCACACTCTAACATTGAAAGCCAGGAGGACCCGTGGAACCCAGAACCCCTTGGAAATGTTGGGGAAACTCTCTTGTTTTAGCTCCTCATGTACCTCTTATGTCTAAGTCCGTGTTTCTCTACTTTTTTCCAGTTAGGGTGCCCTTAAAAAGTATTTTCAGTCTTGAGGCACCCCAGTCCAAGGCTTGGTTCACATTCTTAATGGTACCCCCACACAAACGTGTGGTGCTTTTGGTCCAGTGTAATTTAAGAAAAAAAAAGTCAGGGACTTCCTTCCCTGCATTTTTGTGGGTAGGGAAGCCCATTGAAATTAATGGGCAGCCCTACACGCAGCATGCAGCCACACAGATGTGAACCAAGGGCTTGTTCACATGTAAGGTTGGAGGGGCATGAAAACCACATGGTTGAGCGAGCTGTTTTTACCATCCCCAACTTCTCCCCCTTTAGCTGCAGAGGCAGCATCTGGGGGTATACACATGCTGTTTCTGCAGCTTGAGGTATATTTGGGGTAAATGGGGGTGCACTGCAACTACAACGCAACTATGTGCATTGCATGGATGCGGTATAGTGATACTGAATTTACGGGCTTAAAACAGGTGGTGGGGAGGCAGCATAATGCCTCTTTACCGCCTGTCAAATGCCTCTGAAAAGTGATCTGTGCATGGATTGCTTTTCAGAGGCGCAGCAGTCTTGGCTGCTATCACAAACTAGCCCTACAAACGCAGTTCTGATGGTACAGAAATTGAGCGGGGGGGGTCAGGATTAAAAGTAACGCACACACGCACACAGACACATAAAGACACTCGCATGCGCAGACACATGTATAAAGCCCTTTTAAAACTAATCTAGCTTCTAGCACATGACTGTACCTTCCAGTTTCCTCATTCAGCCAGGTACCACACTCTAGGGGGAAGCAGAGAACACAGCACACTGCCCTGCACTTTACTTTTACTTTTGAGACTGACAGAGCTTCTCACAGTGCCGATGTACAATTCATCAGGGGATCAGGCTCATCTGACAGCCCTTCTCTCCCCTGATCCCACGGCACACCAGTGTGTTGTGGCACACTGGTTGAGAAAGGCTGGTCTAAGTCACCCTGTGCCATAATGGCACAGGGTGACTGCGAAAATATGTCTTGGATTACTTAAAATGGGACAGTAATATATATCCACAATATCTCCCAGGATATATGTAAAGACTATTCTTGGTTTGTTTGATTCTGAACTCAACACGTTAGTTGAGAGAGCTGATCGCATTGGCCTCTGTACAATGTAGGAGACGGGCCGACTCCTGCTGGAGCTCCTGCTATTGTGAGACTGTGTCCTGTGTTTATACTTATGATGTATAATCTTCTGTGTGTAGCTTGTGACAACAAGTCTGACCTGTAGTGAAATCCTGATTTTTATCATAACACGGCACAGTCGCATCGGCCCCTTTTAAAAAGGGATTAGTTAATTGGCTAATTTTTAATTGGGTTTCTGGTTACAGGTATATTCTTAGAATAATATGAGCAGGTGGGGGGAACCCCCTCCTCCTCTACTGTAGACTTTTTTAATTTTGGTTCTAATAAACAGTCCATGTTCTGCAGACAAACAAGTATTGTCTCGTTTTGTGCTTGTTATCAGATATTCCAACTGGTATCTATATTCGGACTGAGAGGAAGTGGTATATGACGAAAGCATTCAAGTGGAGTGTGGGACGTTTAGTTACAAAGAGGTTTTGGTAAAGTTGGTTGTGAAGTGTAGTTTCAGTACGTGCACAATTAGCCTGATTCCATAAAGTACAATGACAACATGCAAAGCACATGAAGCAATCAGATTTTACTTTATGGGTGGACCATGTAACCTATTCCAAAAAGTGAACTTCTCCTTTAAAGCCTTACATGGGTACCTAAACTTCTGCACTATTATTTTCAAACCGATCAGGTTCACCTAAAAGATCGATCATTTACTTTTTTAAATTTTTTTTTTTTTTTTTTTTAATGCTTACAAATGTAGCTATTAAACCTGTATCCACAAAAACTGGTATTTACCACCATTTAATAAGATTCATGAGTAGGATTGATGCGCTGATCTTCTGTCTTTCTTTGGATTATTGGAAAATTTAGCTATCTGACGAGATTTCGCTGGTCTGATCCAGGGCATCCTTTCTTTTCCATCTGTCTCCACCTGAAATTGGTGGGTTACATCACAGCATAATTCAGTCACTATATCTTCTAAAGAAATGTATAATTCCATACAAAGAAAAAGAAAGCCATTTTATTTTTTCCTTTTTGATGATCATACATTATGTGCTCTTTCCAGTTCTGTGGGTAACAGGGTGTTGCTATTGTAATGAGCACTAAGTTGAGTTTGTTTCTCTTCCTATGCAGAAAGTTTGTGAAGGAGCAGAAACAGGTGCAAGAAGAGATCAGCAGAATGTCTTTTAAAGCCATGATGAAAGTAGAGGAAGACATCAAAGCCTTGAAGCAACTTTTATCAGTTGCCTCCAGTGGCCTTCAGAGAAACACTCTGGCTATTGATAAACTGAAAATTGAAACCGCTCAGGTATGTTTTACTTTATCATTGCAGGGGGTTTTTCCAAGATTTCAACATATTTTTTAAGTAGCTGTAAACCCTTAAATGTACCAAGTGAAATGACTGGCCTCAAGTAATGTACAGAGATTAAACAAATAGTCCTACATAAGTTGTACTTGTTCATCTGCAGTCAACCTTTTCTTTTCAGCACAAAGTGCTGAAGCTTGTCAGAGTTCCGAAAAAAATGGAATAGGGTGCTAAAGTTACACTCTGCAGAGCTCTGTGAGGAGAGCGCTGCACACAGAAACAGAGCTGAGGTTGTCAATCAGCTGAAGGTCCCTCCCCTGTCACCATCTTTCTCTTGGTGTCAAAACTTGTCGGAAGTGACTCATGCTGGTAGCAGAGTAACGAAGCAACAGACAGAAACCGCACTTGGTGCTCCTAATTGAGACAAGTACACACAATAGAGGGATATGCTTTGTTCATATTTAATGTTTTGAGGTTTACATCTTCAAAGCTCTTACTTTTAAGCTCCAGTATAAGAGTTCTAGCTAATGGTCGTTGAACTGTACTAAATTATTTGTGTAGATCTTTGTTGCTGACCATGGGATGGTATGCAGAATGTTGACTATAAATAACGACTACTGAAACATGGAGTGGGTTAAACTTGGCCGCAGGCCTTTATTACTGGTGTATTATATCAATATTTTATTAATCAAACAACCATTGCAATATAATGCATACCACATCACTTGTTTAACTTTAGGAAAAAACACCAACAGTCCTCAACCCAGTCACCACGGCTCGGGTTGGATTTTAACTTCTACTTAGCCAACCCCAATAGCCGGACTTGCTTCTACCTAAGCCTCTAGAAGCAAGGCCGGCCCACCACCCCGCCTCGCGGCCAACTCCACCATGCTCTGCAAGTCGTTATTAAGTATATTGAGTCCAATGTCCGAAAGATGAACCCCATCTAATCTGAAAAGCCCGACTAAACCTCCCTCTAAGTCTACATGACGAAAGGAAAAACCTCCCACTTCAGGCATGAACTTTGCTATCGCTCTGTTTATCCTCTTCCTGACCTTTTCTAATGGAGAGTTTAACCACACTAACCTAGGGGCTATTTCTGAAAAAAACAACTGCACCCCGGGGAAGGAAAGATTAAATTGACCCAAATCATACTTAATTTGGAAAATGAGGTCCAGGGTCTTACTATGCCCTATATCGTTACCACCTAGGTGGAGAATTAAAACGTCAGGAATCGGCATGGAACGGAACATCACATTTAGCTCATCAAAAACATTTTGCCATACCATACCCCTCCTTCCATGCCAATAAATATTCACCAACTTAGGGTTGAAATTCAAGCTTCCGGTATACACTCTTCGCAAAGCTCTCCTTTCGGCCCAGAATATGTACGAATGCCCTATGATCCATACGGATAGGGCTTGACCTGAAAATTAAAAAGAACAGTGAGGGCGGATGTACAGCTTGTAAGCATCAGACTGCCATCTGCCTATGCATTTAATGCTAATCATACCCAAACCAAGTCTGGCTGCCTCCGTCGCCGCCCCTATTCTAAAGGAGTGCGACGAAAGAGGCAACCCGCTCAAACCCATAACGACTAAACACTTATGAAAAACCGTATTAAACTGGTAAATGGTCAAGGGAACACCATTGACCAGAATAAAAAATGACTCCTCCCCCGGACCTCTAATTTGTAAGAATTGACCAACTAGGCTAACTGGGCAAATAGGGGAATCTGGTAAAGCGTGCAGCGTTAACCACGCCCCTTTACCAAATTGATCCGTTTTCGACCTTGGAATAAAAATAGAACGGGAATTTCCCCAAAACATGTGTCTCAACTTGAAATATGACTCAGATTTTTTATTCGGGGAAATCGGCTCCGATATCCTAAAAGCCCCGAAAAATAATAATGAAAAAACCGCCCGAAAAAGCGTTGCTTCGTAACGGGAAAAACATACGGAACCGACCGTCGCGCATAATTCCGTCAGCATGTCTGGGGTAACCGCCATTCTATTGTCCCTGCTCTGAGCCCCTCTTTTGTAGCCCTTCAACGCCTGATGTACCGAGAAAAAGGAGGAGCATGGAGGGAGGTTATTTAACTTACCAAAAAATGAGACCCCAGCTAACATTTTATTTACCTGTGACGGGGATAGGGAGCTGGCCAATAACTTGTTCAGGAAAGATAAAACTAACTTTTCTGAAAACGCAAACTCATTTTCCCCAAGGGACACCAGGTGTGACAACCATAGCTGCCATGACGAGGAGTATGCCGCCATGGTGGCGGGGGAGATAGATTTCATAATGTTATTCCGCACACAGCCTAGATCAGGTCCCATAAATGTGCTGGGCATCGGATCCCCACCTCTTCCGCCTCTGGGAACAGTGACTTGAATCTCTCCATCTGCAATTGTGAGAGAGAGTCCGCAATGTCATTCAGCTTACCCGGAATATGGCGGGCCTTTATCCAAACATTTAAATTTAAGCATTTAAAAACAAGGAAACGAATTAGGGAAATTACGGGAGGAGACTTCGACGACAATCAGTTAACTGCAAAAAGCACCCCTTTATTGTCAGTGCTGAAAAGTATTCTTTTATTCCTGAAATACTCACCCCATATTTCCGAGGCGAACAAGATGGGAAAGAGTTCCAGAATCACGATGTTCCTGGTGTGACCTTTCCTTCGCCAGCAAGGATGCCACAGTGACGCACACCAATGGGTCCCCCATATTGCTGAAAAACCCACTGACCCTGCTGCGTCTGTGGACAAGCAAAAATTCTGGTCTAACACAAAATCAGATTGAAAAATTGCCCTACCATTGAAATTTTCCAAGAAATGCGACCACACCAGCAGGTCTTCCCTAATCTCGGGCATTTTCTTCCCCACAATTCTTTGCAAAATCAAGATTTTTTTTTTTTTTTCTCACAAAATTTTCATATTAGCAGGTTATTTCTCACACACAGCATATGCATACCACAAATTACACCCCAAAACACATTCTGCTATTACTCCTGAGTATGGCGATACCACATCTGTGAGACTTATACACAACGTGGCCACATACAGAGGCCCAACATGCAGGGAGCACCTTCAGGTGTTCTGGAGCACCCAGACCAATTGACATTTCTCTCCTACATGTAAAAATCATCATTTATTTGTTAGAAAATTCCATAGAACCCCAAAACATTATATATGCTTTTTTTTTTAGCAAAGACCTTAGAGAATACAATGGCAGACTTTACAACTTTTTATGTCGCACAGTATTTGCGCAGCAATTAAAAACAAAAAAAAACGTAAAGTTAGAACTTAGCCCAATGTTTTTGCATAATGTTAAAGATGTAGTTGCGCCGAGTAAATAGATACCTAACATGTCACCCTTCAAAATTGCACATGCTCGTGGAAAGGCGCTAAACTTCGCTACTTAAAAATCCCCATAGGCGACGCTTTAATTACTTTTATTGGTTACATGTTTTTTGGTTACAGAGGAGGTCTAGGGCCAAAATTATTGCTCTCACTCCAACGTTCGCAGCGATAACCTCACATGTGTAGCTTGAACACTGTTTTCATATGTCGGCGGGAATTACATATGTGTTCGCTTCTGCATGTGAGCACAGGGGCGTTAATAATTTTTTTTTATTATTATTGTTCATTTAACTTTATTTTAGTTTGACACTTTTTTTTTTTTCCTCCCCCCCAAAAATACATTTTATTAATCACTTTTATTCATATTAGAAGGAATGTAAACACCCCTTGTAATAGGAATATGGCATGATAGGTCCTCTTTACAGTGAGATGTGGGGTCAATAAGACCCCACATCTCACCTCTAGGCTGGAAAGCCTGAAATAAAAAAACGATCCTGGCTTTGATCGTAGCGGTGAGCTGGTAAAAGCACTGGGGGGGGGGGCGTGTATTGCACAGGGATGGATGGCTGGCTGGATCTGTGACTGCAATTGTTACAGATCCAGCCCACAGTGCTATTGCCATCTGCTCTCTCCCCCTCTCCTTTCACACTGTACCGATCGGTACAGAGAGGGGAGGGATGACGCCGGTTTGTGTACAAGTTATTTGACGGTGCGATCACGTGGTAAATGACCTCTATCAGCAGCCATTTACCGCGATCCGTGATGCGCCGGCTCTTCTAGACCTGGCGGTAATGGATGATTCCCGGAGCGTGCCCCAGGGGGCGCGCGGGCACAGGATTCTGGGAGGGCGTCCCAGGGACATCCTCCCAGGATAACTCGACCGCGCTGTAGACGTCTTGTCTATAGCGCGGTCGGCAAGTGGTTAAAGTATAAAACCTAAAAAAGATAGAACAACAAGGAGTAATTATGGTTGGGGACTAGAGGAGTATCGCCATATTCTGGCTGGACAAAAACAACCATCAAAGATACATAGAAAATATGATTAAACCAGCCTAAATGTAATTAAAAACACACTAATACTATAAATTATCCAAAAAAATGCACAAGACCTACAATTTTATTTTTAATGAAGAAAGATTATGATGAATCGTAAAGAAATAACATAATGAAAAATGAATCCAAAAAAAGGTAATGAATAAATACATTAAAAAGTTAATTGATAACACGTAGAGCACCTGGAAATAATGGAATCAGGAATGTTAACCATTGTTAATAAATGCGTTCACATCCCATTTGATATTCATACCAAATGGGGTGTATGTCTGAGCCTGGTAAATCCACTTGGTTTCAAGGCGTGATGCTTCCCTCACCATGTTACTACCTCTCAAATGTACAGTAAATGTATCAGTATTTAATATTGTATAGTTGCAGTTTGTTATGAGTAATTATTATAGGCTTCTCTGGGTTTTTTGTGATGTGGTCTAACCATTTAATTATTTTAACAGTTTGAATAGAGAAGATACTTTTTGTGACCTTGGTGTGCTATTATCTGACTTTCTTTGTATTAAACAATTAGGGGCTTGGCTCTTTGAGCTGCAGACAGTCCCCAGTTTTCTTTTCTTTAGCCCGTTGGCTTTTATTGCCATGTTGCTCGCCCCTGAATTTTAAAACGTGTCCCTTTTTGACTTTATTCTTTGAATATACAGTATATAGATAAAGCAAGAATGTTTTTTGTAAGACAAGTTGCTTGTCTAATCTTGTTTTGCACTAAATTGTTGCTCTCTGTCAATCCTTTAGGAACTTAAAAATGCTGAAATAGCTTTAAGAACACAGAAAACACCACCAGGTCTTCAGCATGAAAATACAGCACCATCAGAGTAAGTTTTAGTAAGCAGACGGAAATGAGACTGGTGTGTGGCCAATCACCCTGTGATGTCTATACTGACTTTTGGTGCTCATTTTTTGATGTCATAATGTATAGTATAAGATTTCCTATCATCTGTGCCCAGTCTTGCCACACAGTTAATCCAGCGCTGAGAAATCCTCTTTTAATGCTCAGTGCAAATTAACGGAATTCCAGATAAAGAACTTGCCAAATTATAAAGTCAGTTTCTCTGTTTTTGCTTTCAGTGACAGGTTATTTACATACAGTGCGGAAAATAAGTATTTGAACACCCTGCTATTTTGCAAGTTCTCCCACTTGGAAATCATGGAGGGGTCTGAAATTGTCACCATAGGTGCATGTCCACTGTGAGAGACATAATCAAAAAAAAAATTCCAGAAATCACAATTTATGAATTTTTAACTATTTATTTGTATGATACAGCTGCAAAGAAGTATTTGAACACCTGTCTATCAGCTAGAATTCTGACCCTCAAAGACCTGTTAGTCTGCCTTTAAAATGTCCACCTCCACTCCATTTATTATCCTAAATTAGATGCACCTGTTTGAGGTCATTAGCTGCATAAAGACACCTGTCCACCCCATACAATCAGTAAGAATCCAACTACTAACATGGCCAAGACCAAAGAGCTGTCCAAAGACACTAGAGACAAAATTGTACACCTCCACAAGGCTGGAAAGGGCTACGGGGAAATTGCCAAGCAGCTTGGTGAAAAAAGGTCCACTGTTGGAGCAATCATTAGAAAATGGAAGAAGCTAAACATGACTGCCAATCTCCCTCGGACTGGGGCTCCATGCAAAATCTCACATCGTGGGGTCTCAATGATCCTAAGAAAGGTGAGAAATCAGCCCAGGACTACACGGGAGGAGCTGGTCAATGACCTGAAAAGAGCTGGGACCACCGTTTCCAAGGTTACTGTTGGTAATACACTAAGACGTCATTGTTTGAAATCGTGCATGGCACGGAAGGTTCCCCTGCTTAAACCAGCACATGTCAAGGCCCGTCTTAAGTTTGCCAATGACCATTTGGATGATCCAGAGGAGTCATGGGAGAAAGTCATGTGGTCAGATGAGACCAAAATTGAAACTTTTTGGTCATAATTCCACTAACAGTGTTTGGAGGAAGAAGAATGATGAGTACCATCCCAAGAACACCAACCCTACTGTGAAGCATGGGGGTGGTAGCATCATGCTTTGGGGGTGTTTTTCTGCACATGGGACAGGGCGACTGCATTGTATTATGGAGAGGATGACCGGGGCCATGTATTGCGAGATTTTGGGCAACAACCTCCTTCCCTCAGTTAGAGCTTTGAAGATGGGTCGAGGCTGGGTCTTCCAACATGACAATGACCCGAAGCACACAGCCAGGATGACCAAGGAGTGGCTCTGTAAGAAGCATATCAAGGTTCTGGCGTGGCCTAGCCAGTCTACAGACCTAAACCCAATAGAGAATCTTTGGAGGGAGCTCAAACTCCGTGTTTCTCAGCGACAGCCCAGAAACCTGACTGATCTAGAGAAGATCTGTGTGGAGGAGTGGGCCAAAATCCCTCCTCCAGTGTGTGCAAACCTGGTGAAAAACTACAAGAAACGTTTGACCTCTGTAATTGCAAACAATGGCTACTGTACCAAATATTAACATTGATTTTCTCAGGTGTTCAAATACTTCTTTGCAGCTGTATCATACAAATAAATAGTTAATAAAATCATACATTGTGATTTCTGGAATTTTTTTTTTTTTGATTAGGTCTCTCACAGTGGACATGCACCTACGATGACAATTTCAGACCCCTCCATGATTTCCAAGTGGGAGAACTTGCAAAATAGCAGGGTGTTCAAATACTTATTTTCTGCACTGTATCTAGCTTGGACATGTTTATCATAACATGAGGTGATCCAAAGTTCATTGTATACTACCAGGATGTGTTATGTGGGGGAGTGGTAGATTTCTCACTTTTTATACCTCATGTTATGATAAACATGTCCAAGCTAGATATGTAAATAACCTGTCACTCAAAGCAAGAAGAGAGAAAACAGACTTTTTATTTAGGCAGGTTTTTATCTGGAAGGCTGTTCATTTTCACTGAACATTAAGAGGATTTCTCAGATCTGGATTAACTGTGTGACAAGACTGGGCACAGATGATAGGAAATCTTATACTCTACATTGTGACATCCACTTTAAGCAACACTGTAATGTTTGTAGTCAGAAAAAAGTAAATGGTTAACTTAAAAAAAAAAAACATAGATTTAATTCTTTACCCAAAACAAAAAAATTGCGCTGCTGGGAAAGAGTAATTGCATGATGCTATATCTAGCTCCCCGAATAAGTTTTAAGTTTGGGAGATTTATGCTATGTGATTGAGAAAATGTAACAAACATAACGTTGGTGTTTATCACTTTGAAATGCACTTGATTGTATCTGAAATGGGGGCAGCTTTTTTAAAACAGACTGTTCTTGGCAGAGCACACGTGTGAAAGTGAAATTTTCCTTTTCCTCCTGTTGATAGAAGAATCTGCAGTTTTCTTTGACCTTGTGGTCTTGACCAGTCGAAGTCGCAGTGTTTCTGAGGATACTGAACCTTCAGAAATTGTTGTTTTAAATGATTTCTCATTTGGAGTATTTGAGTCTTGTTCAGTCCAAGATATCGCCAACACGCCATGTTTAGATAAACTGGCTGTACACTTTATCTTCAATGCTGCTTCAGGTCCCTTTCACACTTGTACGACTTCAAAGTCGCGCGATTTTACCGTGATTTCGCGGGGGCGATTGTACCGCGATTCGCGGCCGCGATTTCAATGAATGCCTGTGTAAGTGGCATCAAAATCGGACCAAAGTAGTGCAAGGACTACTTTGAAGTCGGCACTACTTAAAGTCGTGCCAGTATGAATGGTGTTCATTGAAAATAATGGAGAATGACTTGTCATACGATTTTGCAGTCCAAAATCATGGGACAAGTCGTGTAAGTGTGAAAGGGCTCTCAGGCTGGGTTCACACTTGTCCTACAAACGTTCCGACATTGGGAGCTCGTGTTGCATGACGTGTGAAAATCAATGTTTCACTATGGGAGCCGTCTTAACTGATCCGACTTTGAAAACACTCCCTGTACTACTTTGGTCCGACATTCATCCTACTTCAGCCCATTGAATATCATTGAAGTTGGACCAAAGTAGGAGCCTTGTCCTTATCAGACATCCGACATGTGATTACAGCAGCAGTAAAAGGAAGTTATCTCATGTTGGGATTGTTTTGATTGGTCAAAGAACAAGTCAGACTATCACAAAGTCGGTTCAAAGTAGTATCCTGTTCATGAAAGTCGGATGGATGTAGGACCAATGTAGGATGAATGTAGGACCAATGTAGGACAGATGTCACAGAGCAAAGTAGGATGAAAGTTGTACTGCTGTCGTGCAGTATAGTGTGAACCCAGCCTAAGAAAGAGACCCTTGGTGGCCTTGAAATATCACATTTTTAGCTTGGTGACCTTAAAGTGTCCTGTGTGTTTATCTGAACATGTGCTGGTGATATCTTGGATTGGACTTTAGTGGTGCCATCTGCTGTTTAACCACAGCACCCCCTTTTGACTGGCTCTCATTGCTGTATGGATCACACTGGACCCCTTGTACTCATGAGTTTCGTTCTGAATGCAGCCTAGGTCGGACTTTTTTTTTTTTTTTTCCACAGAAGAAACGTCACATTTCTGGTCTGATTTTAAACCTTTCCAGTTCAGGGATTTCCTAACTTTTTTTTTTTTTTTAAGCCTATTCAAGACAGTTATTTTTTCACCCAGTTATACTTTGAAACTGTACTCCACTACAGTTCGCACTTCGCTTGTCCCTGTCTTGGGACAAGCGAATCCGGTCCCCGGACAGGTCGATTTTGTTTAGGCACCAAGGACCAGGTTGTCCCTCTTTTTGGCTCAGGAATCGGAATTTCTTCATTCCCATATTCTGAGCATCCCACGTGCAGGGCTCCCACTTGGTCTTCTATTTTTGTTAAGGCCTAAATATCAGCCTGGTAAAACTTATCTGATGCCGGCTTTTGGATGTTGGATACTACAGGCGGCTCTTTGAGCTGCAGACAGTCCCCAATTTTCTTTTCTTGAGGCTGTTGGCTTTTATTGCCATGTTACTCACCCCTCAGTTGGACTGCTTTTGGACAGCCCTACAGTCTAAGAATTCCTGTGTCCCTTAATGGATATGAAAGAAAATAGGATTTATGTACTTGCTTTAAAGTTCTTTCTAAGACCCCTTTCACACCGGGGCTTTGTAGGTGCAATTATGGTAAAAATAGCACCTGCAAAGTGTCCTGAAAGAGCCGCTGCTGTCTCTCCAGGGTGAAAGTTCAGAGGGCTTTCACACTGGAGCAGTGCTCTAGCAGGACGGTAAAAGTCCTGCTAGAAGCATCTTTGGAGCGGTGTGTATATCGCTCCTGCCCATCGACATTAATGGGCACTGCGGCTATACCGCTGGCAAAGGGCCTCTGCAGCTGCTCTTTGAGTTGCTTTTAACCCTTTCTCGGCCGCTAGTGGGGGTAAAAGTGCCACGCTAGCGGCTGAATAATGCTGCGAAATTGACGGTAAAAATAGCAGCACTTTACCGCCGACGCACCCACCGCCCCAGTGTGAAAGGGGCCTTGGAGTTAATTGAGAGACAAAGGATTCCCCCCCTCATGTTCTGTATACAGTACTACTTTGTTACAAAACTGAGACATAATGTTTGTGGGTGGGGTTATTCTGTGCTGGTCAATGGCTTTTTTGATGCCAGTGTCCATTTCTTATCTAGATGGCAGTATAACCCAACAGTCTAAGAATTCCTTTGTCTCTCAAGACTCCCATAAATGTTCTTTATGGTAAATTCTACTGTGAAAATTTTCTCGGCACAACACTGAATAGTGCTCTTGCGTCTGTGGGATTTTAATTTTTTTTTTTTCTAAAATGTAATGGCTCACTTTCATTTTGCAAAAGCTTTATTTAACATGCACCTATATACTTATTTTATTTTTTTAAAGCTACTTCCGGACTTTAGTGGAACAATTTGAAGTTCAGTTACAGCAATACAGGCAGCAGATTGAGGAGCTGGAAAACCACCTGGCAACACAAGCAAACAGCTCACATTTGACACCACAAGGTATGAGGTGGGAAACTGAATGGGTCTATATTACTGGGTGTAAATTGCACGACATCGTCCCTCTAATAATGGACATAATTGGAACACAAGAAAATTAAGTTGGTCATCTGTTTTCTCCGCTCAGAAATGGTTTCTAAAAATTATTCGCTGGTTTTCATTTTTTTTTTTTTTTAGTTTAACCACTTGACCACTGGGCACTTAAACCCCCTTAATAACCAGACCAATTTTCAGCTTTCGGTGCTCTCACAGTTTGAATGACAATAACTCATACAACACTGTAACCAAATTACATTTTTGTCCTTTTTTCCCCACAAACAGAGCTTTCTTTTGGTGGTATTTGATCACCTCTGCGATTTTTTTATTTTTTTTCGCTATAAATGAAAAAAGAACGAAAATTTTGTAAAAAAAAAAATGAATTTTTCTTCCTTTCTATTATAAAATTTTGCAAAAAAGTAATTTTTTCTTCATAAATTTGGCCTTAAATGTATACTGCTACATATCTTTGGTAACAAAACAAAAAAAATAGGATTTTATTTAGTCTGGGTGAAAGTTATAGGGTCTACAAGCTATGGTACCAATTACTGAAAATTTATCAATTTGATCACATCTGATGTACTGACAGCCTCTCATTTCTTGAGACCCTAACATGCCAGAAAAGTACAAATGAAAGACAAAGCGGCGCCTTCTAAGCGTAGCAGCATGAAAGTTTATTAAAAAGTTATGTAAGTGCAAAAGACCTACTCACAAGACTAGTGAAGGTAGAGGCATAAATACAAATTTTCATCCGCGGTTGGTAGTGCTGGTGGTTTGCGCTAGGTCACTGGATCTTCCTTGCTGACGGCTGAGCCGACGGTAATCCGGGCTCCCTCGGAATCAAAGTGCAAGGGGACCTGTTTCCTGATGTTGCTGCGCAAACAACGTCACTTCCGGGCGTGGGAGGATGCGTGCGTTCGGGACATCCGTGTCCCTTCTTCAGGCAGTGGGCCTGAAAAAAAAATCCCCATAGGCGACGCTTTAAATATTTTTACTGGTTACATCTTTTTAGTTGGAGAGGAGGTCTAGGGCCAAAATTATATATTATACATTTATTTTACTTTATTTTAGTTTGACACGTTTTTCCCCAAACATAAATGTTTTGATTACTTTTATTCCTATTACAAGGAATGTACAGTATTGCAGGGGTTAATGGAGGGATGGCTGAGCAGGGATGGATGGATCTGTGACTGCAATAGTCACAGATCCATCCCACAGTGCTGCTGCCATCCGCGCTCCCCCTCTCACACTGTACAGAGAGAGGAGTGAGAAATCGGTTTGTTTACATGTGATCGCTTCGTCATTGGACAGAGCGATCACGTGGTAAACGGCCGCTGCCAGCGGCAGTTTACCGTGATCCGCCGGGTCCCCTCGACCCGGCGGTCACGGACATTCCCGGGTGCGCGATTCTGGGATCACGTTATATAACGTGATCCCAGAGTTAAGCAACCACCTTGCCGCTGTTATTTGACGGCGGCTGGTTGTAAAGTGGTTAATTCACCTCTACCATAAAAAGCAACACACCATGCTGTCCTATATTAGTATAACATCATAATGTGCTAAATATGACTTCCAGCCAGGGCTCCATTTTTAGTTCAGAGCGTAGGCCAAAACCATATTAAAAGAAGCATTTTTAAAATTTTACAGCCGGTGATGACTCCTTTTGGCCACACATGCTCTTTCCTGTTGCCTGTGATGAGCTCAGCATCTGCAACAGGAGAGAGTACACACTGCGCACATGCTGCCCCAAAGAACGGGATGCTGCTCCCTCTTGTTGAACTAGGAAGCGCTGGTCCCAGTGGTTGCTTAATCCCTACAATAACTCAGGATGAAGCCATGACAGGCTTTGGAAGATTTAAAAAAGGCTTTTTTATTTATTTTTTTGTCATTTTGGTGTAAATTTTTTTGAACTGAGAGTCCTCCTTGGAAGGTAGGTTCAATGCCGCGTACACACGATCACTTTTTGTAATGTAAAAAACGTCGTTTTATCTCACGAAACAAAACGACGTTTCTTTATCGTACATCACGGGACACAGAGCGCATAGCCATTACACTTGGGTTATATGGGTACCTTCAGGTGTGGACACTGGTGTAATCAATTTCACTGGAAGTTTCCTCCCTATATAACCCCCTCTCACTGGGAGTGCTTCAGTTTTTTCGCCAGTGTCTTAGGTGTTGGTCACGTCTAGCTGTCCCTCGGAGGTCTCGGGACCCAGGATAGCTAGCCGGATCCGTCCGAAGTGCTTCAAAGCCAAGGTGTACGGTACCCGGGCCCTGCTGGAGTGGGGTTTTGCCTATAATGCCTCTCCTTGGAGGGCTGGATTCTGGGCTCCAGTGCCTTAGTCTCTCCCAAGAACTAAACGCTACTGATGCCAGGATGCTATATAGGTCCAGGGGTGTGGGTTCCTTAACACAGGACCCCGGTCCCTGAAGGTCCAAGACAATACCCACGGAGATGGGGGAAGGCTGGGCCTCTTGCATTTTGCAATACCCTGCGGCGTGGAGCAGGTAAGAGGGAACCTGCGGGACTTGGTTCGACAGTAGGTATCCCCCTGGGGGTTCTGGGTCGGCTAATGGTATGCTTATGCATCAGCCACTATCTCCACTATGTCTTTTGAGGCAGGATGGGATGTACTAATGTTTACCCAGATAACATGTAGGTATATGTATGCTTTTAAAGATATGTATTTTGCTACTCCCCCCAGACTTGCCTGTTAGCATGATACTGCAGCCCCACGTGTTATAGGGAGGAAATGCTGACAAAACTCCTGTTTCCTAGGAAGCCTATGGGGACAGCTTCCTCTATGTGTGCACTACAATAAAAGATTAGTGTCTTGCCTGGTGTCTTGTCGGGTTGCTAGCGCTGGTCCAGGCTTCTCCTCTGCTCTCTGCTTCCTCCATGTTGGTTTCAGCGTGGGGGGGGGGGGGCGCGCGCGCGTGCGCGCCGCCTTTTACAGCGTCAGCGTGCGTGGGGGGGGGCGGGCCAGCAGCGTCGGGTCTCAAATAAAGCAGCAAAGCATTTCCTGGCTGGTCATTCCCTCCTGAGAGCAGAGGAGGCTGAGGACACAGAGCGCGCAGCTGAGCCATTTCTGGCTAACCGTGACACCCAGTGGTGGTTTGTGGATCTTCAGGTCTGGACTTAGTCCACACTGACCAGAAAAAAAAAAAAAAAAGTTTTTTCTTAAAGGGACTCAGCCTTAGATCTGGCAGTATCTGAGTCGGTGCAACCTTGGGCTCCAGCTAACGGGCATTGGTGTGGCAATACTCACAGGACTTTCCTCGGTATTGCCGCCTTCTCAGGCGTATGAAAATTTAGAAATGTTTTACCATAGCCTGTTCTTATTAATGGTTCACTTCTAGCTACAACAGTTGGGTGTTGGCTTTAGGGGTGTCTCAAGGTTGTGCAATGGCTCCCAAGGGATCAGGACCAGCCAAGGCTGCAAAAGGTGCCAAAAAACTAAAGGGGTCTCCATCGGGGTCAGAGGATATGGGCCAGGCTCCAGCGGTCCCACCCTCACCAGATAGACCACCGAACAGCATGTTGCAGGAGCCATTGAGGGTGCTAGGGGCAGAGGCGGCCCCCAATCAACCCATTCCCGTTTATGTTACGGAAGAAATGCTAGCGACCACCCTGGGTGGGCTAGAGAAAAGGTTAACGGCTTTAATTGCCCGCTCTTTGCCGGGTGGCAAACGGGCTAGATCCCCATCACCTAGAGCGGTGTGTTCAGATGCAGAGGTCCTCTCTTCGGAGGAATTGGACCCACGGGGGGATCAAGCGGACCTGAGTCCCGACGGTTCAGACATTGAAGGTTCCACTATAGATGACATTTTTTCGGCTTCTCAAGCAGAGAGTCTGTGGATCCAGTCTCTGACGGATATGGTTCGCACTGCTTTTAAACTTCCAGTGTCAGAACAATTAGCCCCCGCAATATCCTCTTTAGGTTCCTTGAAGGCACCGTTGAGTGGTGCGTCTTTTCCGGTTCACCCCCTTCTGGAGAGCGTGATTTTTCAGGATTGGGCTCGACCTGATAGGATTTTTATCCCTCCTAAAAGGTTCACTATTCTCTATCCTATGGAAGAGGAATTTGCAAAGAAATGAGCACTCCCTACCGTGGACGCAGCCATTTCCTGCGTAAATAAATCCCTGACCTGTCCGGTTGAAAATGTCCAGATGTTTAAAGATCCAGTCGACAAAAAATTGGAGACCCTACTGAAGGCTTCTTTTACCACAGTAGGTGCCGTGGTTCAGCCAGCGGTGGCAGCCATTGGCGTTTGTCAGGCTTTAAAGGATCAGACTAAACAGATATTAAGGAACATACCGGCTCAGCAAGCTCGTGAATGGGCTGACCTCCCAAGGGCTCTCTGCTTTGCAGTAGATGCTATTAAGGACTCCATTCAACAGGCGTCCCGTTTATCTCTGCTGTTGGTTCATATGCGTCGCCTTTTGTGGCTGAAAAACTGGTCAGCAGAGGCACCCTGCAAAAGGCTTTTAGCAGGATTTCCCTTTCATGGTGGGAGACTATTCGGTGAAGACCTAGATAAATATATCCAGACCATATCAAGTGGTAAAAGTTCTTTCTTGCCTGTCAAGAAAAGATCGCGTGGGCCCGCGTTTAAGCGACAGGCCTTCGCAGGCTCGGCCCCTTCAACTTCCCGTCAGAATCGACGGCCTCCCGGGGCGTTCAGCATTTAATAGCCGCCCACAAGGACAAACCACGGCAGGCAAGAGGCCATGGTCTCGCAAGCCGGTTAAACCAGTCATCAAGTCAGATTCATGAAGGGGCGCCCCCACTCTCTTGGGTGGGGGGAAGGCTTCGGTTTTTCTCCGAAGTGTGGAAGGCCAGAATTCCCAACTCTTGGGTACTGTCCGTGGTAGCCACGGGCTACAAGCTAGAGTTTCGGGAAGCCCCCCCTCCTCATTTTCAGGGGTCAAGTCTTCCAAGCGACCCATTAAAGAGGGCCTCTCTTGTAAAAGCATTGGATCATCTCTTGCTCCAAGGAGTAATTGTAGAAGTACCAACCCAGGAATGGGGTCTGGGATTCTACTCCAACCTTTTCATAATACCAAAGCCCAATGGCGACGTCAGGCCTATCTTAGACCTCAAACGCCTAAACGCCTTTCTAAACATTCAGACCTTTCGTATGGAGTCCATACGTTCGGTGGCAGCCAGCCTACATCAAGACGACTTTCTAGCATCTATAGACATAAAGGATGCGTATCTGCACGTGCCGATCTACCCGGCACATCACAAGTTTCTTCGTTTTATGATAAATCACAGTCATTACCAGTTCGTAGCCCTCCCTTTAGGGTTGGCAACAGCTCCGCGGGTATTCACAAAGGTGTTAGCCCCGGTGCTAGTCGTCCTAAGGACAGAAGGCATTTTGGTCCTGGCATTCTGGTTATCGACAGCTCAGCTTCCAGCCTCAATCATGCAGTAGTTCGCACAGTTCAGCATCTAGAGGAATTCGGGTGGATTGTGAACCAAGAAAAATCGATATTGAAACCCACAAATCAGTTGGAATATCTAGGCCTTCGGCTAGATACAGACTGCCAGAGGATATTTTTACCTCAAGCAAAGGTCAGATCAATAGCTCAAGCAGTTCAAGTGATCTTAGGCAAGAAGAGGCCGACTATTCGCCTATGTATGCGTCTGCTGGGGAAGATGGTGGCCGCCTTCGAGGCAGTGCCCTACGCCCAGATCCATACCAGATATCTTCAGGCAGCCATTCTCTCTGCTTGGAACAAGTCCGTTCAGGCGTTAGATCGTCCATTAGTGCTCTCCCCAGGAGTCCGGCGCAGCCTGTTTTGGTGGCTGGTCCCTCAAAATTTGTCAAAGGGGAAATCCTTTTGCCCCATCACGTGGAAGATAGTAGCCACGGATGCCAGCCTGTCAGGTTGGGGGGGCAGTTCTAGAAGGACAGACCCAGCAAGGGCAGTGGTCGGAGGCAGAAAGACTGCTTCCCATCAATATCCTAGAGATCAGAGCTGCTCGGCTAGCCCTGATCGCCTGGACTCTCCCCCTTCAGGGTCTGCCAGTAAGGATACAGTCCGACAATGCCACTGCGGTGGCATACATAAACCACCAGGGGGGCACGAGGAGCCTAGCAGCCCAAAGGGAAGTAAACCTGATTTTCTCATGGGCCGAAGCCCATGTACCCTGCATCTCGGCGGTGTTCATCCCAGGCATAGACAATTCTCAAGCAGATTTTTTGAGTCGTCAACAGTTGCTCCCGGGGGAGTGGTCTCTTCACCCCCAGGTATTCCAAGAGATTTGCCAAAGATTCGGAGTCCCAGATGTGGACATTATGGCAACGAGATCCAACAAAAAGTTGGACAAATTCATATCCCGAGCCAGGGATCCCTCGGCCTACGGGACCGATGCGTTGGTTTGCCCTTGGCACCAGTTTTCTCTCCTGTATGCATTCCCTCCACTGCAGATGATTCCCCGCCTTCTACGGAGGATCAGGGTGGAGCGCAGGCCTGTGATCCTGGTGGCCCCAGCCTGGCCCAGGAGGGCTTGGTACGCACTCATCGTGAAAATGTCAGTCGGGGCGCCGTGGCCGCTCCCCCTGCGCCCAGATCTGCTGTCTCAGGGCCCAATCTGCCACCCTGCTTCACAGCAGCTAAATTTGGCGGCTGAATCCCTAATTCTTAAGGGCAGAGGGCTCAGCTCAGGTCATATCTACATTGATTCAGGCTAGAAAACCGGTCTCCAGAAATATTTATTACAGAGTCTGGAGAACCTATGTGGAGTGGTGCGAGTCTCAAAAATGGCATCCTCGAAAGTTTTTTATTGACAGGATCTTGCGATTCCTCCAGGTTGGCGTTGACAAAGGGTTGGCTCTTAGTACTCTAAAGGGGCAGGTGTCGGCTTTATCGATATGGTTTCAAAGACCCTTGGCCACCCATTCGCTTATGAAAACCTTCTTGCAGGGGGTCTTGCATGTGAATCCCCCTATTAGAGCTCCCCTCTGCCCCTGGAATTTAAATCTGGTCTTGTCAGCTTTACAAAGGCAGCCGTTTGAACCTCTGACAGAAATCCCTCTTGTGCTACTAACCCGAAAGTTGGTTTTCTTGGTGGCTATGGCTTCGGCCAGAAGGGTTTCTGAGCTGGCAGCCTTGTCATGCAGGGAGCCATACCTTATTCTGCATAAGGACAGAGTGGTTCTGCGGCCTCAACCTTCTTTCCTTCCTAAGGTCATATCCAGTTTTCACTTGAATCAGGACCTAGTCCTTCCATCCTTCTTTCCTACTCCCCAGTCCAGAGAGGAAAGACTGCTTCATACTTTGGACGTGGTTCGAGCCATGAGGGTCTATCTCAAGGCTACAGAGAAGATTCGGAGGACAGATGTGCTTTTTGTTCTTCCGGATGGCCCCAAGAAGGGTCAGCCGGCTGCCAAGTCTTCCTTGGCTAGGTGGATTAAGCAGCTGATTTTTCAGGCCTATGGTCTGAAGCGCGTTCCACCTCCCTTATCAGTTAAAGCCCATTCTACGAGGGCAATGAGTTCCTCCTGGGCGGCACACCATCAGATCTCTATGGCACAGGTTTGCAAGGTGGCAACCTGGTCTTCCGTACATACGTTTACTAAATTTTATAAGTTAGACGTTGCAAAGGGTACGGACGCAGCATTTGGGCAGGCGGTCCTACGGGCAGCAGTATAGAATCCTCTGGTCCGGGTCACGCCCCCTTTTTTCTGTTGGTGGAGTTACTTTACTTCCTGATAAATTTTTGTTTGGCTATTCTTGGCCTTACGGTCTCCCTCCCTTCATAGAGCATTGCTTTAGGACATCCCAAGTGTAATGGCTATGCGCTCTGTGTCCCGTGATGTACGATAAAGAAAAAAGGATTTTTAATAAACAGCTTGCCTGTAAAATCCTTTTCTTGAAGTACATCACGGGACACAGAGCTCCCACCCCTCTTTTGGGGAACATTGTGTAACCTCGGAGGAATTGCTTGCTACAAAACTGAAGCACTCCCAGTGGGAGGGGGTTATATAGGGAGGAAACTTCCTGTGAAATTGATTACACCAGTGTCCACACCTGAAGGTACCCATATAACCCAAGTGTAATGGCTATGCGCTCTGTGTCCCGTGATGTACTTCAAGAAAAGGATTTTACAGGTAAGCTGTTTATTAAAAATCCTTTTTTTTCAAACTTAATTTTAAAAAACTATGTTGCATACACACCATCGTTTTCTGAAAATGCTCTTGCAAAGCGTGGTTACGTAAGACACTTTCGATGGCACTCTGTTCCATTGAAGTTCCCGTCTCATAACTTGCTTCTGAGCATGCGCAGGTTTAAATCACGATCACTTTTTGTGAAACAAAAGACGACATTCTGAAAAACGACATAAAAAATTCAAGCATGTTCGAATTTTTTTTGTTCGTTTTTTTGAAGACATAAAACGACGTTTTGCCCACACACCATTTTAAATGACGTTTTTTAAAACTTTGTTTTATTTCATCACACGTGTGTACGCGGCATTGTATACTGTGCTGCTATACACTGTGTGTGTGTGTCGGCATAATGTACCTTTTTTGGTAAAGGCGATATAACCCTTTGAAGTAGTTAGTTCCAGCTGGTTTTTTGCTTGTGTAGGTTATTGTAAACATTTATTTTTATTTTATACCAGATAGAAGTTAAAATACAGTGATGGGTTTTCAGGTGAAACCTGTGAGGAAGATCTATTTAACTAACACTTTCTTCAATTCTAAAGCTCTTTTTAACCAGATCTTGATTATTTTTGGGGTCATGCGGCCAATGTGAATTCAAATAATTCAAAACGTAAAAAAAAAAAGGAAATTGACCCACAGCCATTGTTTGCTTACAACATATTTTTTCAAGCCTTTATCAAGCTGTTGTTGCAAATGGGTGGCTACTAGACTAAGCTAACTGCTCCCGAATTGACTTGCTTTGTCTACTACTTGTCCTACTAAATATATATATGTGTGTGTGTGTGTGTGTGTGTTTTTTTTTTTTTTGTTTTTTTACATCTGATCATAACTTTTTTGTTCTGCAGACCTATCCATGGCAATGCAGAAGCTTTATCAGACATTTGTAGCCTTAGCAGCCCAGCTGCAGTCCATACATGAAAGTGTTAAGGTAAGTTATTTAAAAAAAAAAATGTTTTCTAGTTTCCAATTTGTAATATCTAATATGTAACCTGTTCCCAAAGATGAGAGAACTAGCAGCATCTTATGACTTATGTGCCATTTTAAATTGGCATGCACGTAATATGAAAAACTCTTTGCTGCAGTTGATATTTTATTTATTTTTCTAAAAGAAAGTGTAATAATCTTTAGCTGTACAATATAAATGAGAATAATATAGTGTGAGAAGCTGTGTAAAATTGGAAACGTCCAAGGGTTGTTCAGGAATGGATTTCCCTCTAGGGAATAAAATGGCAATTGTTGCAATATTTTATGTCCGTACAGGTTTAGGAGATATTCTTTATACCTACAGGTAAGTCTTATTATAGGCTTACCTGTAGGTAAAAGTGGTAGTAAAAAGTTTACTACCACTTTTAAGACACTTTACGGTTTATTTTTTCCTTAAAAAAAAAAAAAAAAGTTGGCTTCTCCCCTTTTTTATAATGTGAAAGATAATGTTAAGCTGAGTAAATAGATACAAAACATGTCCGGCTTTGAAATTGTGCACACTCGTGGAATGGCGAAAATAATGGCTAACAGGTTAGAGCTTTCTTCTTTCAAGGACAGTTAGATTTTCAAAATTCCTTGGACTACCTCTTGTCCCCGGAAGTTGTTGCGGTTGCCCCCGGAAGTTGCTGCGCCAGTACCACCACAGGATGGGTTCAAAGGATTTTACTCAAACCTGTTTGCAGTACCAAATTTTATACCAGGTGGAAGTCCAATCTTCTGCTGAAGCTTTTGCTGAGCAGGTTCTTGCGGCAAGTCTCCTGAGGTTGGGTTTTCTGACCCTTATTGAATCTGTTGGCAGCACTGTACGCTTCATTGTTACCCACCCTTCCTATTTATTTGCTTGGGGATGTCCCACAGTGTTTGACTAATCTGCCTGTGTCTGGTACGATTATGATGAAAATAATTTTTACTTGTCTATAAATTCTATGTCTTGGAATACAGTGCAGGACACAGGCTACTAAGTTGTGTAGGGTTGTCGGGGGGGGGGGGGGCATGTCCTCTAAAGCTTTGCCAGTGTCGACACCTGAAAGAACGTGCCTATAACCCATGGTGTATGAATATTCTGCCTGTGTGCTGTACTATAGTTAAACATATGGGATTTAAAGGTCTACAACCCAGGTCTCCTGCATCCTTCAGGATTTGAGCCATGAATAATCTAATACTGACTTGTTTCTTTTCACATAATCCCTAAACTTGCGACTAATAGAGGCTCATACAAATATAGATTTTACCTTGTCAAATAATAAGTGCAGACACTTTAAAGTATATATTTGCCACGAACCTGGGCTTCAAGCTGACTATATGATAAAAAATGTTCATGGAGAGAGTGCTTCCTTAATTGTCAAACTAATCACGAGTTGCAGGCAGCTGAAGTACTTTATATGTTCATTTTCACCTTCTGTAAAAGACAAACTTGGTCTCATCCCTTCTATGGTTTCCTGTTGGATAGATTAATTTAATTGGTAGGTATGGCACACTAACTTTTAAAGGAAAAATTAACATATACCAATATATGCCAACATATACCAATATGATCCAGCAGTTTTCATTGTGTGCTCAGTCTGAAATGTTTTAGGTTGAAACAGTTTTTTGTTCTGAAGTTTGGATTGGTAGTCACCAATTGGTAGTCGCCATGTACAGATGACTGCCAAGCTAATTAAAGCATAAGTTCAACTTTCATAACATGTTACACCCATATTCGGGGCTCTGCCTGCCTGGCAACGTCACTTTTTCACAGTGTCCTGTGAATTGAAAACGACAAGGTCCAGCAGCCTTTGTGGATGTCAGCTTGTAGTTTTCAATTAACTACCATGCCACTGTAAGCGTTGTGGTAGCTCATTGAGTCTTCCTGTCAGAATGTATCAGCTTCCTTGTATGAGGAAGCTGATACACTGACAGATCTGCGGGAGACCTGCACGGCACCAGCGATCTGCTGGTGCAATGCTTTACAGGCCCTGCAACAAAAATAATAATAATAAATGCACTTATTTTACCTGGGGGAAAAAGTGTATGTGTGTATGTATATGTATGTGTATATATATATATATATATATATATATATATATATATATATATATATATATATATATATATATATATATATATATATATATGTGTGTAGCCAAACTATTCTTTAAAAGCCTCGCATGCATGCATATTCTAAAAGACCTATACCAAAACCTGTACAATTACAGGATGAGCTTTTTCATGGTTCAAGCAACTAACCTCTTGAGTCAACTTAAAAGGATGTTGCAGAAGTGGATTGCTGTATTTAAAGTCTGCAGTTCTGCTCAGATGTGTGAGAAGACTACTAAATCTCACTGTTAACATTATACACTACTGAAGTGGATTTACTGATTCAAATACAGTTCCATTGTTTCCTGAATAGCATTAGTGGTTCTATGACTTGGTGTTGCCTGAAGTTTTTCACAAGAATTTGTTTGCTTACAGATGCTCAAGGAAAAATACCTTGGTTTCCGGAAGACCTTCTTGGGCGATTCCACAGATATATTTGAGGCACGGAGAACTGAAGCCAAGAAGTGGCAAAGTGCCCCACGCATAACCACCGGGCCCACACCCTTTGGCAGTGTACCAAACGCAGCAGCTGTGGCGATGGCTGCAACCCTGACCCAGCAGCAGCAGCCTGCTACAGGTCTGAATGCATTCAAGTTCTAGATGACTTACACCCAATCTATGATTAGTACGTTTATTTTAGCTCTGAAACTGGGTCTTCTTAATTTTTACTAAATACAGCTTTTAGAGTAGACAGGTTTTAGTCTTGGCAATAATTATACCTTTTAACCACTTAACCCCCGGACCATATTGCTGCCCAATGACCAGAGCACTTTTTGTGATTCGCCACTGCATTGCTTTAACTGACAATTGCGCGGTCGTGCGACGTGGCTATGAACAAAAATAGAGCGACAATTTTGAAAAAAATTCAATATTTTTAACATTTTGCTATAATAAATATCCCCCAAAAATATCTAAAAAAAACAAACTTTTTTTTTTCGTCAGTTTAGGCCGATGCATATTCTTCTACCTATTTTTTGTTAAAAAAATCGCAATCAGGGTTTATTGATTAGTTTGCGCAAAAGTTATAGCGTTTACAAAATGGGGGGTAGTTTTATGGCATTTTTATTAATATTTTTTTTTTTTTTTACTAGTAATGGCGGCGATCAGCTTTTTTTCCGGTACTGTGATATTATGACGGACACTTCGGACACATTTTTGGAGCCATTGGCATTTTATAGCGATCAGTGCTATAAAAATGCATTGGATTACTATAAAAATGCCATTGGCAGTGAAGGGGTTAACACTAGGGCGGGGAAGGGGGTTAAGTGTGTTCCTGGGTGTGTTCTAACTGTATGGGGGGGTGGACTCACTAGGGGAAATCACTGATCTTCTGTTCATACATTGTATGAACAGAAGATCAGCGTTTCCCCGCTGACAGGACCGGGAGCTTTGTGTTTACACACATAGCTCCCGTTCCTCGCTCTGTACCGAGTGATCGCGTGTGCCCGCCGGGCACGTGCGCAGCACCCGGGGGCGAGCGGGGGTGTGCCATGCGGGCCCCCTAGTGGCCTTTAAAGAGCCGACGTAGAGCTACGGGCTCTCGCCCAGGCGTGCCGACCTGCCGCAGTAAAATGACGGCGGCAGGTCGGCAAGCAGTTAAAGTAAATATTTTGCTATCCTTGGAAACTTACTTTAAGGCTGCATTCACACCTGAGCATTTCAAAGTCGTGCGTTTTTCCTGCATTTTTGTACAGGTCACCAATGTAAAAAGCTGAAAAAACGCATGTAATCTGCCCAAAGAAGCTCATGGTTTTTTTTTTTTGTGCTGTTACAGTGACCGACCGCTCAGATGTGAACAGGTGCCATTAAAATTAATGGGATTTTGCTTGTTGGGCGTTTTTTTTTATGAGCTGAAAACGCTTGGGTGTGAATGTAGCCTAAAGTTAGTACTATACTCAACTGTTATCGACGCACCCGGTACACATCCTGCTCTATTTTCATTTCAATCTCATATCTGGGCATGTTCTTTCCTGATATTCTTGTCATCTCCTGCAAAACAGGGCAGGGCATATGTCAAGGAAGTGCTACTGATTGGATGCATCAGCCCAAATCGTTAGTGTTACTAAACCCACAACAGTAAAATGATATTGTATATGCAGTAAAGCATGCTTGTTATACTCAATGTGGAACCTAAGGGGTTAATTCTCTGCATTGTGTAAAAAGACTGTTTGATCCTGTGGTCTCTAAGGGTGCATGTGATCAGCACAGGGCCAATCCAGACAGAGGATCGGGGGTTCTGCAGCCTCATATCATTGAAAACTCCTACAAGCTTTAACCAGGCACTGATAGAAGTCACAAAACTGCTATATACTGCTGATGAGAATTGGTATTTAGCAGTTTATAGTTGGTAAAATAATTGCATTTCCATGTTCTGTGTACTGTGGGTGACCAGATATAGTGAATGTAGGGTCCTGGGTCTATTAACACTTTAAGGCTTTAACCTTCCCATGGCTGACAGATTTTTTATTTAATTTTTTTTGAATGTCAGAACTACATCTGGAGGATTCACTTGCAGTGCCATTAGCCGATGCAATCTCTGATCACACATGCTCATAGATTTTTCTGCAATTCGTCTGTCAGTAACCATGGGATTCGGGTAGCTGCTGTTACGGATGGCAATCTCCATATTATTTTGCGATACCCCAGTCCTATAAACAAGTTTTGCTTTGTCCTGGGTTTAGTAACACTTTAGGAGTAGTAGAAGGGCTGCAATAGCTTTCCTGCATCTATAACCTAAACACTTTTGTGATCATATAATCTCTGCTGGAGGGGATCATTCAATCGGACCTCCTGATCTTTCTGTTAAATAGACATAACATACCCAATAATTATATGATCAGTATTTGAGTGAGTGTCTCCAGAGTGTCTCCAGAAAAAGCATGATCTTGGCTCTTCTGAACGGGGGAAGTATATATAATATATATATATATATAATTTCGGTGCAATCATAAGCTACAGTAGGGTACCACTGGTTGCTGGTTAGATTGCTACATGATGTAATTCATTTTAACAATAGAGTTGTGAGAGATGGGGACTGTTCAACGATATTACAAATTAGAGGAATCAACTAAAACATGCAAATATGTTCAACATCCTTCATCCTTTAGCTTTTTTTTTCCCCCCACAAACCTTTTCCCAGCTCTAGAGGCTTGTCACCTTGACTTATTTTAAAGGGCTAAAATCCCAAATGATAAGCCAGTTTGTCAGATCCCGTCTTTCATTTTCCTTTAGCGTAAAGCAACGACTTGGTTGCTGTGCAGAATGTTGGAGACAAATCTTCACGCACTTAAATAAGACTCATTGTGCCAATTTTTGAATAATGTCACTACATCTCTCTCTTGTGAGGAGGTAAGACACTTCTGTAACCCTCTGTCCTTCATGTGAGAGAAGGTGCTTTGGAATTCTGAGACACTTAGTGGTGTCATCTAGCTGCATGCACAATATTTGTATCTTCCATGAAACTAGACTGTCTTGAAAATCTGGAAATGACTGCTTTATTCAGAGACCTACCGAGATAGTAAATGCTTAGAGAAATTTCCTCTGAATGCAGAGATAGGCTTAAAGGAAACCTGTACTGTAGGAAATATGTAGCCCTTACAATCCCTATTTTCAATAGCACTCAAATTGTGGCACGATGTTGTTGCAATTGTCACCTGACAAATATCGGTTAAATTGTGTAAAATCGTGCAAACAGAATCGCAGGCCGCCTGTCGTCCAGTAGCAGTTCTGGAACAACTTGTGGGTAACATGCACCCTGCAATTTTGTGTGCGTGCAATTTTTACTGCAACTTGTCAGGAGAAAATCGCTCCCTGATTTTAGTGCCATTGAAAACTGGTATCGCAAGGGCAGCCCACGATCCAGAACCGCATAGTGTGACGAAGCCTTAATGTTTTGATGAGACAGAATGAACCCAATGGGTTATAATTTGCTAAAGCTGAAGAGTGCAAAATCTGGTGCAGCTTTACATTGTAGTCAATAGGCTTTTAACTTCTGCTTGTTCAATTTTGAGCTTTGACAAAAAAAAAAAGAAATATGGAACCCTGGTTTACACTGGTGTGTTTTGACATGTCAAATCCACGGCAATTTCCAGCAATGGCATCGTCCTAATCAGTGTGGCGCTGCACCAATTTCAAAAAGTAGTTTCTGTACTACTTTTTGCAATTTCGGCCCACGTTTTACATTGACATCTGTGCAGAAACTGCACAGATGTCTCTGTAATCATTCTCAAAATCAGGAGTGAGATTGTGCGAGTTCAGCTGAACTTGCATGGCTTTATTCTGGCAGCCCATTGTGAACCTGGGTGAAAACTGGTTTCTATGCAGAGCTGCACCAGGTTTTGCACTCTCCAGTTTTGGTAAAATCAACCCCAATGTGTTGAAGACAGACTACAAGAAAACTAGCATTTGTATTGGTTCATTTGCAGTGGCAGTATTTTTTTCTGCAACACGTTGCCTTTACCAGACCAGAAACAAGATAATCTTGCATGAGTACTTGTACAAATGCTGCGATACTAAAACTAATATCCCGATTGTCAGTTTGCAGTGCGATTTCAAAGCCGGTCCTGTGCGATTTCCCCCCCCCCCCCCCCCCAGTGGTTCAGTTGCGATTCCAATGTGAATTGCAATGCATGAGATTAGAAGTCACACCTGAACTGGACTGAAATCGCACAGGACAGTATTTGGTTTATCCCTAGTGAAGTGGTTAATAGGCTAAGTCAATCTGTGGGTTCTTATGGCTTGGCTACTCCAATAGCGGGTTCTGTCTGCCATAGTGCTCGCCTTGTGGCATTTTCAGTTAAATAAAAAATAAAAAAATACAGAGTAGGACTATTGTCACAAGAACTTCACCAGAGATTCCCTGAGAGATGGTAAAAAAAAAAAACAGTCAGTGATTTTACTGTCCAAAATTTTGCTACAAAATGAAAATATCCATTTTGATTGAACTATCACTTTAATATTCATTAATGTGAGTAAAGTTCCTGTGTCTTAATAGGAGCCGTCCGGACAGCTGTTACCAGTTACAGCCAAGGCTCCAGTATATGTTGGACTTCTAGTGCTTGATGCCTGGAAGTGCTACTGGTTCCAAACGGTGCTCAGCTCTGCATCATGATCCGTCGCATCCCTGTGCCAAAATTATCACCGCCTTGGTCACGCTAGGTAAAGCTGTCCTGAGAGGTTCTGTAGAATGCCTTTTGAGTAAATGAATATAGCTTATCTTGGCTCTAGCACAGTTTTGTTAATAAGCTGGTGTAAAGCAGAAGGTCAAGATGCTTCAACCTGTGACGCTACAGATCTCTGTTGTGAGATGCATTTGTTGTTCATGGACCTGCTGTTATCGCAGCTTAAAAAAAAAGTGTCGCTAATAAGGAAGCATTGTTGTATTTAAAATGTGATCCATTTTGATGGCAGCTATTTCTTTAAAATGTAGCAGAAGAGTGTGACTCTTGCCAACAAAATGGTTACTTTCATTTGTGAGCAAATTACTATAGAACTGAGGATCAAACAGTTTTTAGGAACCAATAGACTTTTTAAAGAGTATAAAAAACATATCCATTGTTTTCTTGGTGTCTCTGATATCTGTCTTTTATGATTGAAACAAACAGGTACACTTTATACTAGGTAATAGGATCTAGGTAATCGATCCATTTGTAACGTTAGAAATGATGCCTTATTTGGAAGCTGACTCTCCTATACAGACACATGGAGGACATTCATACTCGGTGCAGATACCCATGTGAAAAAGAGCACATCCCATGGAAATTTGTTGACTTTTTCAAAATTTTTGAACAGGCAAACATTGGATCTTCATTTGAAAGTGTCCACAGATAAAGGTGATCTACTTGAACAAATTACATGTAACATTAACATGATGTATTCATTTTTGTGATCTAAAGTAACAAACACAGATTTGTCATATGAAAAGGTAAGTACACCCCTACATTTACAATATTTAAAATTTAGTAAAATTACAATCCAGTGTTCCAGATTAGGTGCCACTGATTAGACGCTCCTTAGGCTATGTTCACATTGGCAATTTAAGGCTGTTATGAGTTTGAGGCCGGAAAGCTTTTTTTTTTTTTTTTAACTGCTGTGGATGAGAGCGTCTAAGTGCAGCCATCTGCCTCATTCGAATGACAGGTCACCGGTGGTCGTAGCTATTTGCAGCTCTTCGCACAGCCAGCAATTACCTGTAGTGATCACTGCTGGACGCACACTGTCATCAGAGTGACTGGGGCCAGCGGCTGTACCTAGCAGTTCTCACCTGCAGCTGTAAACAAGATGCCTACGGCTACAATTAACACCGGTCTTAATCACCAGTGTGACTGTAGCCTTAGGGAATACAGGCGGTCCCCTAGTTACAAACATCCAACTTGCAAACGACTCCAGGCGGAAGTGAGAGGAAATCTACCCTTAGGAAGGAAAATTCACTCCCGTAAGAGGTATTATGGGGAAAAAGGTGTCTTCACTGAAGCTTTATCACCAATCCTTGTTTCCGCAGCAACCCAAAATGTTCAAAATTCAATGGGACAGAAAGTGAGGTACAATCTTCTGAACAGGAGCACAGACAGCAAAACAAACGTTACGGGGGTCGTAACCTATGCTATCCAAAAAGCTTAATTTTTTTTGGGCTGGAGCTACACTTAAAAAATTTACCTGTTCTGACTCGCAAACAGTTTCAACTTGAGAAAAAACCTACTAGACCCTATCTTGTTTGTAACCCGGGGACTGCCTACATACGGATTAAACCTCTTTTATTTAAAGCTCTGACATCAGAGGTCTGGTGTTCTTTTGCTTTCAACATGTGGTGTCATCCTGTCGAGATCCGGTTTTAAGGTCCTTCAAAAACACAAAAATGGTTGTGGGTGCCTAAGAGTCTGGCAGGGGATTTCAAAATGTTGCTGAATGATTTGAAATAAATCATTCTTGTTTAATCACCTCTTTATTAAAAAAAAAATGTAAATCATTCTGCTGTAAGGAAAATGTCTCCAAAAACCCCATATTTTCATTGCGGTGGTTGAGGTAAAACTCTTGCAACAGTCAAATTGCATTCAGTGAGAAAAAGATTGCATCAACTCAACCTGCATGAAAGATGTTGGGAGAAAACCTTTTGCTGTCCAAAAAAAACAAAAACATTAGAACAAGATTAGTTTCCCATTAATCTCTTCATGCCCACACTATAGCCGAGCGTGGGTCTAAATTGCTGCGAGGACATCGGTGTATGTCGTCCTGTGTTTGAATTGGTCTGCTCACAGATCAGGGTGCTGTCAACCAATGTCAGCTGATCACGTGATGTAAACAAAAGTCGGCTTGTGTAAACGGGACATCAGTCCCACCCTATCTTTGCAGCCTTATTGCCCATCAGTGCAGCCTCATCAGTGCATATTAATGAAGGAGAAACATTACCTGTTTGCAAATTTTTTTTTGGTCTTTTTTTGTTTAGCAAAAAATTAAAACCCCAATGGTAATTAAATACCACCAATAGAAAGCGCTATTTGTGTGTAAATGGTACAGTGTAGCATGACCACGCAATTGTTAGTGATTGCGCTGAAAATTGGCCTGGGCAGGAAGGGGGTTTAAGTGCCCAGTAAGCAAGTGGTTAAACATATAGGCAAAAACCAGCTCTCTTAGAAAATGTGTTGAAGACTAATCAAAGATTTTAATTGTTTGGGTATATTAATAATGTGTTTGCTGAAAACAGGGCAGATAAAAACATAACTGTTGTGTGGTGGTGGGTATGTTGTGGTTTGAGGTTGTTTTTCTGCTTTATGGCCCGGGTAGCTCGCAGTCCTATCATTCTGCATCATATCAAAGTGCGTTTTGAGAACGTGAGGCTGAACCCAAAATGGAACAAAGCTGAAGTTGAACCACAATAATGATCCAAATGCACTAACTAATTAGCAAACCCACTAGGAAATTACTCAAACGGGAGCAACTGGGGGAACTTGGCATGGAGAAGTGGTCAAATATTTCACTGGTGGGGAGGTATACAAATGCCTACAAGATGTGTCTTCTACAGGGGCATTAGATTTTGATGTGTACTTCCTTCCTTGTTTTTTTTTTTTTTCCACTTTTTCAAGTATATCACCTTTATAAGCACATAAAAATCTATTGTTTGCATGTCCAACTATGGTGAAAGTCGCCAACTTCAATGGGGTGTGATACATTTTTCACAGAATGGTAGAGTGGTACTGGAACCCAGGTCCTTGGTACAGGAAGTCTGAAATGCTAAGCATTGCTGCCATCTTCAAGGCACCTACTGACTACTAAACTAGAATTATTGGCGCCTGATTTCTACATTAATTTGTCTATCCCAGTTATAAACTAAGCCATTCTGTTTAATTTGCAGGCAGTGGCTCTAATTTACATTATCTTAGTGCATGTGATTTATTAAATTTTTTCTATGATGCTGCATACCTACTGCCAATGAATGTGTGTTTGCAAATGTTTACATTTTTATTTGTATTGCCGACAGACCAGTATTTCATTATTTTTTTAAATACTATTTTAATTTATGGTTGCTTCTTGTTAGTTGCTTTGCTGACAGGCAGCAATTTTAATGTTATTTAATGACATTTTAATCTGTACTTGAGACACTAAGGAAAAAAAACGAAAGCTCTTAATTTTACATACTGTTTTCCATCCTCCCAACCCATGTTAATGCCTGGTGTTTTTGTTTATATTTTTTGAGACTTACTAAAGTTGTGCTGTGTAAAAGCAATAAACCGTTTTTAACTGCATTGAGAATACAAATAACATCTTGTACCGTGTGATGTTATGGCGCTCCATGACTACCCTAGTTCCGTTCAGGAAGATAAATTGGTAGAATCACCTTACTGCATATTTTGACTACTTTTTTTTTTCCCCATTGTTTTGTGCGTGATACTGATTAGGAAGTGTCTGGTGATTTAATTTGGACTTCCTTGAGGCCCAATTCACGCTGGTACAACAAACGCTCCGACATCGGGAGCTCATGTTGCATGACGTGTGAAAATCAATATTTCCTTATGAGAGCTGTCTTAACTGGTCCGACACAAGTCGGTCCGACTTTGAAAACACTCCCTGTACTACTTTGGTCTGACTTTGATCTTACTTCAGCCCATTTAATAATATTGAAGTCGGAACGCAGTCTGGCATGCGAATTATGGTCTAATCTTGAGGGGGAGCTCCTTGCCAAATTTTAAGTAAAAAACTGGCATGGGTTCCCCCTCCAAGAGCATACCAGGCCCTTGGGTCTGGTATGGATTTTAAGGGAAATCCCCCCCCCCCCCCACGCCGAAAAAAACAGCGTGGTGGTACCCCCAATATCCACACCAGACCCTTATCCGAGCACGCAGCCCGGCCGGTCAGGAAAGAGGGTGGGGATTGTACCCCTACCCATTTACCTTGGGGGAGGGGAATCATGTGGGGCTCGCGCCCTCCTGCCGCAAAGCACCCACCCCCCTATGTTGAGGGCATGCGGCCTGGTACGGTTTGGGGGGGTGGCGCTTGCTCGGCCCCACCCCCTTTCCTGACCAGCCGGGCTGGAAATAAGGGTCTGGTATGTATTTTGGGGGACCCCCATGCTTTTTTTTTCCCAAGTGTAGAGGGTTCCCCTTAAAATCCATTCCAAACCCAAGGGCTTTGTATGCTCCTGGAAGGGGAACCCACGCTGTGGTGTTTTTTTTTATTTAAAATTTGGCGTGGAGTTCCCCCTTAGGATTCATACCAAACGCAGTGCCTGGTATTGGTGGGGATCCAAGTCTGATTCCCATTCATTGAAGTTGGCTGCGTCTCTGACTTCAAGTCGCAGGGCAAAGTCGGATCCAAAGTAGGTCGAATGTCGTGTCTCACCAGTGTAAACCCGGCTTGAAAGGCATGTCTACCCAAAACTGTTAATTAGTGATGGGCTGAATGACCCAGCAGCTTCTTATTTCTCATTGACTCTGGAGTTCCCCAGGTCATGTGTCCACTTCCCCTTCTACGAGGCCAGCCTTCCTTAACCAGGGTTCCTGAAATGGCTGTTTTGGTCTTCCTTGGGCAATGAGCAATTTCTACCTCTCACATAAGTAACCAATAATTTTTTTAACTATCCGCAAGGGGAGAGGGTGGTAATTCTTTCCACTGACCATAATGCTAATGTGCCTTGAGCTGTGGGAATAGTAATTATTATCGGGAGTTCCCCGAGAACGGAAAGTTTTCAAGGTTTGCTCTTTTTAATTTTTTTTTTTAATCACTACCAAGCGCCCCTATTTTTGAAGCAGCGATGTTTGACTAAAACAGGGCAATGAAATCCCACGTTTATTTCTACTACACTAAACTAAAATGTATAATATCAACTTATTTTGTTCAGGCTTTATAATACATGTTATTGGCTCCCTTCCTGGCTTACTTTAAAGTGTTATTAAGCCACAACATTAAAATCAGTCTGTATATGCAGTAAAGCATACTTGTTATACTCGCTGTGAAACCTTCCACATTGTGTAAAAAGCCTGTTTTCATCCTGTCTTCACTGATTTTCCCCTCGCACTGTTCCCAATCTATCTGCTGAAAAGAACAGAGCTCTAGAAGGCACACATGCTTAGTTTAAAGCGGAGTTCCACCCAGGAAAACAACATTTGGCCAAAAGTCCTAAAAAAATAAAATTAAAAAAAAAACGTGAAAATAAATAAATAAATTATACTCGCCTGAAATACCTGTTGCTATGCGGAAGTCCGTAATCTGCCTCTTCCCCACCGCGGTGTGTTTTTATTCTGCTTCTTCTAGTGAATGGGGCACGCTGCTTTCTGGGAACTGTGTGTGTTCTCAGAGAGCAGCCGCCCATTCACAAGCCGGTGTGAAACTCACGCAGGCGCAGTAGGAAATGTGGGACCATCAGCGCGCGTGTGTGTGTGTGTTAGCACTGTCCAGACAGAGGGTGAGAAGAGAATACTCCTACAAGCTTTTACTGGTGTTTAGCCAAACCTTGATAGAAGTCACAGGACTGCTATATATTATAAGAAAATGGTATATATTAGTTTATATTTTTACTAAAATAATTGCATTTTCATGTTCTGTGTACAGTGTGAGACTAGATATATAGTGAATGCAGGGTCCTGGGTTTAGCAACACTTTAAAGTATACATAAAGGCAAACGGAATTAAGGTACTCTAGAACCTAGGACAGGGGTAAAGTGAGCAGAATACCCACCCTAAATCTGCAGTGGGTGGCTAAGGGGAAACTTGCCTGGGGGGGGGGGTATGCTTGAATGTGGGTAGAGGGGAAAGAATCCTGTGTGGGCCAGCCTATTACAAAGTACAAAGGCTTTCCCTTCAGATGGGAGAGTAAAGAATGGTCCAAATTTTTAATGATCGGTTTTAGGTTATCTATAGATTCCAAATCTTCAGAAATTTGGCATAGGTGGTAAGTAGAGATGAGAGCTTCTCGTAGACCAAGGTTCCCAGCTGCTGGTGCTTAGGTTCAGCAAAATTTAAGGAAAGGTTGGCCCCAGTGTCTTTTTAGGTTTAGTTTAAAGTGGTAGTCACATTTGCATGCAAGATCTCTTCCTGTCATCATGGGTATACCTCAACTACGAGAGACAAAATATAGAAACAGATCCAGACAATCACATTGTCTGATTTGGAAAGAATTTATTTGCAAATTATGGTGGAAAATAAGTATTTGGTCACCTACAAACAATCAAGATTTCTGGCTCTCACAGACCTGTATCTTCTTTAAGACCCCTTTCACACTGAGGAGTGTTTCAGGCGGTACAGCGCTAAAAATAGCGCCTAAATACTGCCTAAAAAACTCCTGCCCAGTCTTCTCAATGTGAAAGCCCGAGGGTTTTCACACTGAGGCGATGCGCTGGCAGGAGAGAAAAAAATCTCCTGCGAGCAGCATCTTTGGAGCGGTGAAAGGAATGGTATGTATACTACTCCTTCCCATTTAAAACAGGAAACCGTGGTAATACTGCCGCAATGCACCTCTGCAGAGGCGCATTGCAGGCGGTATTAACCCTTTATCGACCGCTAGCGGGGGTTAATACCGCACCACCAGGGTCCGAATCCTGCAGAAATTCTGACGGTATAGCGCCGCTATTTTTAGCGGTGCTATACTGCCACTGCGCCTCCCGCCCCAGCGTGAAAGGGGCCGAAGAGGCGCCTCCTGTTTTTCACTCATTACCTGTATTAATGGCACCCGTTTGAGTTATACTGATAACAAGTTCAAACAGTCACACTCCAAACTCCACTATGGTAAAGAGCTGTCGAAGGACACTAGAAACAAAATTGTAGACTTGCACCAGGCTGGGAAGACTGAATCTGCAATAGGCAAGCAGCTTGGTGTGAAGATATCAACTGTGGGAGCAATAATTAGAAAATAAGACCTACAAGACCACTGATAATCTCCCTTGATCTGGGACTCCACGCAAGATCTCACAAAAATCCCAGAACCACATGGGGGGGGGGGACCTAGTGAATGACCTGCAGAGAGCTGGGACCAACTTAACAAAGGCTGCCATCAGTAACAAACCAAGCCACCAGGGACTCAAATCTTGCAGTGCCAGACGTGTGCCCCTGCTTAAGCCAGTACATGTCCGGGCCCGTCTGAAGTTTGCTAGAGAGCATTTGCATGATCCAGAAGAGGATTGGGAGAATGTCATGTGGTCAGATCAAACCAAAGTAGAACTGTTTTGGTAGAAACACAACTCGTCGTGTTTGGAGGAGAGAGAATGCAGAGTTGCAACCAAATAACCCCATACCTACTGTGAAGCATGGGGGTGGCAACATCATGCTTTGGGGCTGTTTCTCTGTAAAGGGAACAGGAATGATCTGGGTACATGAAAGAATGAATGGGGCCACATATTGTGAGATTTTGAGTGCAAACCTCCCATCAGCAAGGGCATTCTAAGATGAAACGTGGCTGGGTGTTTCAACATGACAATGATCCCAAACACACCGCCTGGGCAGCAAAGGAGTGGCTTTGTAAGAAGCATTTCAAGGTCCTGGAGGCAGGAAGTTGAAAGTCTGTGTTGCCCAGCGACAGCCCCAAAACATCACTGCGCTACAGGAGACCTGTATGGAGGAATGGGCCAACATACCAGCAACAGTGTGTGACAACTAGACATGTGCAGACTGGAATGTTTCGTTTTTTCGTTTGGAAAATAAATTTATTTAGTTACTCCCGAAAATCGTTTTGATTTATTTAGTTTTTCGTTGGGGAATAGCTTTCGTCCGAAAATCCAATAATACTTGGTTTCTGTCGAATGGGCAAAAAAAAAAAAAAAAATCTGACGTTCCGTTGAATCTTTTTGACCACTGGTAAATGATCAAAGAATATTAGACGGAACGTCGAGTCTTTACGTCTCATAAATCGAAATCTATTATTTCTATAGTGTCGAATCTTTTCTCTAGGATGTCGAATCTCTCTATATCGAATTTTTACCGAAACGAAAATAAAGCATTTTTTATGTTGGATCTTTCGTTTCTTGCACTTTCGTTATCGTTTGTTAATACGATAACGAAAAAACAGATTTTCGGACGAAAATGCATTCTAACGAAAACGAATGCACATGTCTAGTGACAACCTTTGTGAAGACTTGCAGAAAACGTTTGACCTCTGTCATTGCCAACAAAGGATATCTAACAAAGTACTGAGATGAACTTTTGATATTGACCAAATACTTATTTTCCACCATAACTTGCAAATCTTTCCAAATCGGACAGACAATGTGATTGTCTGTCTGGATTTGTTTTCACATTTTCTCTCATAGTTGAGGTATACCTATGATGACAGTTACAAGCCTCTCATATTTTTAAGTGGGAGAACTTGCACAATTAGTGGCTGACTAAATACTTTTTTGAATTTCTTGCTCCTCGTTGCCATTATATTCTAAATAGCACAACAATGCAGGGGGGGACTTTAGTGCATTCTGAATGTTCTGTGCGTTGAATTGCCATAAATAGTGTAAGCGCAATTTTCAGTCCATTAAGGGCTAAATAATGCAACGCACTAAAATTTGTGTATGTGCTCACGTGAACTGGTGGTGTTGAGTTTGGGTGCAGCATTATAGCATAATTTATAACCTATCCCAACATTGGCACCAGTGTATTTTTTTTTTTTAACTTCTCTGGCCTGCATATGTTCAGATTCATTTGTCATGGTTTCCCCTGGACGTAACCTCCCTAGTTTTTATGCTTTTATATATTAAAAAATATATAAAAAATCAAATACTTTTAAACAAGTCTCATGTAAGCAATGACCACCAAGTCTACAGCTGACCACATAGATCGAAAACCAGACATGCTTCAATCCAGGCATGACGGTTCCTGTTCTTGAGAAGTCTGTCAATAGACTTACGAATGGGCTTGTTGGAAAATCTCCACTTATGCCCTGTACACACGATGGGATTTTTCCATCAGATATCCGATGAAGACCGTTTTCATCAGATTAACCTATTGTGTGTACGCAGCATTAGTCAGCGCATGCAGCCAATGTGCTGCAGCTCTGATCTGTGTATTCTGATGGGGGAGCCCGTTGTCAGAATACATAGACATAGCGTGAATAGGGTATTTGGCTTTTTTTTTTTTTATTGTTTTTGTTCAGTTGGCTGGCTAAATAGAAAGTAAAAAACTGAATGTATGGCCCGCTTAAGTTGCCAGTAATCACACTATGCATTATGATCAATTTTGTACTTACAGTAAGTAGGGCAGTGTTATACTTTACTGCTGTTGACAAAGACTGATGTTTGTTTTGTTGGTAATAAAACCAATTGTAGACCTTGAGTGTGTGATGCTCTGGAAATTTTTTTTTTTCCATTTGGAAATCTTTAGAAAAGCAGCAGTTTGAATAAGGTTATTCTGTGAGGGAGGCTTCCTTTCTTATAAATGAGGTCTAACAGGCTTTATTGGCACTTTTTTAAATGACACAAACCCAATGTGATCTTTTCAAAATAAACAAAACTTTGTAGAAAGAGCTGGGAGTTTTTGAAAAGAATTGTGGCCAGTCGTCTTTTATTGCATCCTAGGTGGAGCAGGGTTGCAGCCAAAATAAGTCTTCTTCAGGGGAAAAACAAAAAAAACCTAGGAGCCTTTCTTCCTAATCATCATGTGTTGGTAATGATGCAATGCTGGGCATGGACCTATACTCCACTGCTCAAACTTCCAATGATGAGCGTAGGATGAGCACCGATAGCCATTTGCCCTGGGTATCATCAAATAAGCAACCCTCCCACTTCAAAAACTGAAAATTATTCCTTTTTATTAAAGTGTTTGGACATTTTTATAATTAGAAAATATTTGGTGCAAAAAAAAAATTGCCGTAAAAGCAAGGCCATGGCAGGCATGGGTTGTCATTATGTAGCGAATGTGTACTTAAAAAAATGTATAAGTGCAGTGACATGAGACCCAAACCTACCATGGGGATTTTAAGGTTGTTCATGTTTACCTAATCGTAAACCATATTTATCCTATGAGAGCCCAGTCTGCAACCTTGTTCCCCAAAGAGCGGTCTGTGATGGTCTATGGACAATGTGTTTATCAACCAGGTGTCCAAAATTCAGGAGGTTTCGGAAGATAAATATGTATTGACAATCTAATATTGGCAAGGATAGACTAATTCATATTGAATTTCAAGTTTGGTCTATTTGTAATTCTAATGTTGGGTAGATATGTATATCTATATATCTCAAAATTATTTAGTTTTTTATGAATGTGCTGGACATGGCCAAAGCCTTTCAGGTAGTAAGTTTGCCTGTTCTTATTGTGACTCCTGATTCCAGCTTTTAACTTACTACAAGAAACATCTGCATTGTCTTGTTCAGTGAATGACTTGCTACAACTGACCAATAAATTGAATAAACACTTTTTTTTTTTTTGGTTTCTTTCCGCAAGTGTAAACTTTAGTTAGAATCAATCATTTTGTATATTAGTTTAGCTTAGTTGATGGTGGGAATAAGGCTGGAACTTGATCTGTGAAGGTTCTCTTGTATGCAGGCCATGCTACAGCTAGCTTAGTAGATGGTCACATTCAGATGGACTTTGTTTGTCACAATGTAGAGTATAATATTTCCTATCATCTGTGCCCAGTCTTGCCACACAGAGTTAATCCAGCTCTGAGCAATCCTCTTTTTTTGTTCAGTGAAAATGAACAGCCTTCCAGATAAAACCCTGCCTGGATAAAAAGTCTGCTTGCTCTCTTCTTGCTTTGAGTGAGAGGTTATTTACATATCTAGCTAGGACATGTTTATTATGTTATGTTTTGTTTATCATAATATGAGGTGATATAACATAACACATCCTAGTAATATACAATAAACTTTGGATCACCTCTTGTTATGATAAACATGTCCAAGCTAGATTTGTAAATAACCTGTCACTGAAAGCAATAACAGAGAAACGGACTTTATAATTTGGCAAATTTTTATCTGGAATTCTGTTAATTTGCACTGAACTTTAAAAGAGGATTACTCAGCGCTGGATTAACTCTGTGTGGCAAGACCAGGCACAGATGATAGGAAATCTTATACTCTACATTGTGACATAAAAAAAAAAAACCATCAAGGTAGACCGTACAGTTACAATGCAATTCAACTACCACTGGCTAATGCAGGAATCGGGTGTGTGAAGTTTTTCTAGTGGATTCACATCACTGCTGCTTAAGTGTTTTTTTTTTTTTTCCTTTTACCTTTGCAAATAAGAAAAGCTTTTTTTTTTTTTCGTTGCCTTTTTTTGTTTTTGTTTTTTTTGTTTCTACTCTTCACATTAGGGCCTCGGCCTTCACTAGGAGTTGGGTTTGGAGCACCCTTCGGCTCAGCTATGAGTTCTGGTCTACAACCAGCTGGCTTGGGCTCTTCAAGTATTGGAGGTACCTTCTTTTTTTTTTTTTAACATCTTACTATAGCAGATGCTTGTGTGGAAAATCATTTTCACCTACTGGTTTTAGTTGAAAAGGAAAAGTCATGTGTTGAGCCTTTATCTTTGAAGAACAGTTTTCTATTCAGGCGGCCCACATGTAGGATTTGTTATACAGGCGGGCAGCACTCTTGTGTCAGCTTGTCGTAGGTATGATATAGGCTTCCTTGGTTCTGATACTTCAGTCTGAGGAATTTTTGCAACCATACTAAGTGGTGGTTCAAAAGTAAGAAAAACAAATGTCAGTAGTAGCTTATGTTGCCCTTTTAAATATTGCAATCAATTCAAACCACCTGTAGCTTATGTCTGTGAAGGTCCTTTTTTATCCAGGTCATGATATATCTAGTAGTCAGTCACTGGACTGGATTTGTTCTGTATTGTTTAAGACACTTTGTAATTTTATCCAAATCGCAGCTTCAGTTTGAACTGAAGAATTGGCTTGTATAAGCTACAAAATATCTTCAACGTTACAGAATAAGTGACTACTAATAGATACTTTACATGCATATACTTCATTTATTCAGTTCAAACCTTTAAAAGTTGAAAATCATTGAATCCTCCAGAGAACATGGTGCACATAGCATTTGGTTCTTTTTCAGATCCATACAGTTCTTTTGAAATAAAAATTACATTTCTGTCTGTAGCTCCACCCCAGACTGAAATCTAATTTGAGCGACACTAAAGCTACCACTTCATCTTCATTCTGCAGTCCTCCATCTAGTCTGGCTACCCTGTGCTTCCTCTGCCACCTCCTTTTTTGTGCTTAAAATATTTAATTTTACTAAAAGGAAAGACAGAGGTTAGCCATTCAGGAGGGAGAGTAGTAGCTGGATTGTGTTGAGTTTATATGTGAATGTCCGTTCTTCTCTTCAGCTTGCTGTTATTCATAACCACACAAGCCGACAGCTATTATGAAGGACTTTGTCTACTGAATGACTGGCAACTGTGATTGCAGTAAAACACAGATTGGTGGCTAGGGTACACATTAGTAACACAATACCCAGAAAATTGAAGAGTTTTGGAAAAGATTGTGTAAAATATCAGGACTTGGTAGGATTAGTGCAGTGTTTACATTAAAGAATGCACTTTGAGGGGGGGGGGATAAAATATATTTTCCTTTTTAAAAGCCCAAGTCTTTACTCTTAAAAGTCCTGCCTTTAACATTTGCAGTATATTCATTTTCTCAATTTGTTTTTTCTTTTTCTGCTTTCATAGTTCTTCACTATCCTTTCACACTGACCTTGCCAACTCTTTTGAAATTGACCTGCTAGACATATTGGCTGCTAGAATTGCCCTACCCTGATTTTATCTGTTCATCACGTGTGGTGTGTGTTTTTAATTTATTTTTTGTCCACATCCACAAACCTAAAAAATAGGAGAAAACTAAATCTATGAGCATATATAGAAATGAAGTGTTTACAATGTGAGATCATTGCTAGATTAGGCATCTTATCTAAATATAAGGCATAAATACAGGGGATTTTTTTCTTATTTCTGATGAAGACCAGAAGATTTGGCTGCTTAATGACCAGGCCATTTTTTGCGATACGGCGCTGTGTCACTTTAACTGGGTACAGCGTTGCATGACTGCGCAATTGTCGAACAAAATTGACATCCTTTTTCCCCCACAAATGGCTTTCTTTTGGTGGTATTTGATCAGTATTTTTTCTTGGTGTTTTTTTTTTTTTTTGGCACTATAAACAAAAGAGCGACACTTTTGAAGAAAACAACTTTTTGCTATAATATCCCCAAAATGTTTTTAAACACATTTCATCCTCCGTTTAGGCCAATATATTTTCTACTTATTTTTCGTAAAAATAAATCGCAATAACCGTATATTGATTGGTTTGCGCAAAAGTTATGTCTACAAACTATTGGAAAGATTGATGCCATTTTTATTTTTTCTAGTAAAAGCGGTGATCGATTTTTCGCAGTACTGTGACATTGCAGCGACAGATTGGACACTTTTGGGACCATTGACATTTTATACAGCGATCAGTGCTATAAAAATGCATTGATTTACTGTATAAATGTCACTGGTAGGAAAGGAGTTAACACTGGGGGGCGATCAAGGGGTTAAATATGTTCCCTCGTTGGTGTTTCTAACTGTATAAGGATAGGACTGACTGGGGGAGGAGACATATATCGTCTTTCCTACTTGGTAGGAACAAACCATATGTCTCCTTTCCCCTGACAAGAGGGATTTGTGTGTTGACGCGCACAAATCCCTGTTCCTGCTCTCATGCGCGCGATCACCGGCCACACGCATCTGGATCACTGCCGTGCAGTGCGCGTACCTGCCATCGCCCTTAATGGTACAGACATTACCAACGTATATCGGCGCGAGCCAGTCGGCAAGTGGTTAAAAAATTTTTTTGGATACAGTGGAAATGGTTAAAAATGCCTGGCAGGATATTCTTTTTCTTTTGCCATCTGTCTTTTTCTGTTGTGTATTGCTGTCTTGTACACACAACAAGAATTTAAAGGAACTTTCTCTAAAGTGAGGAAAATGACCTCTTAGACCTTTTGCCTTCCAAACAAGTGTCCTCACTGGACGATCTATTCTTGCTCAGGTGACACATTTTGTATTTTCCCTCACTGTTGGCTCCATGCACATGGGGAGCTTAATGAAAAAGCAAAAACGCTGGATGTAAAACACATGTTTTCGTGTTTTGTGTGCCAGCATTTAGCAGTGAATAGTAACTTGTTTAAGAAGTGGAAACAACCAATGACTGACTTATCTGTCCGTGGGATTCCCCGCTGACGGCTGAATGTAAAAAAGTCCACACTCAACGCTGGCTTCCACAGACTTGACTGCTCCACTTTGTAGCTGAAGCTAAATAAAGGGGTGTGACATCCCGACAACTTTCAGCTGTCAGCGGGGATCAAGCTGAGGAGTCCTCGTTTGGTAAGGACACTGGTGGCTGCCCACTCCTCCCGTTTACCCTCAGTGGAAAAAGAAACCCTGGGCACTGGTGCTTGGCAGCGTTTAGGAGCTTGTAGGAGTATTCAGCCTGCTGGAAAGTCATGTGTGTGTGTGTCTGACTCCAGAACATGTCCAGATAAGATGGAGCCGTTGGAGTCACTCTGCACATGCTCAGTTTGGTGTGTATCGCTAGAGAGGGTGTGTTTTTTTTTTTCTTTTTTTATTGGGAGAGTGCATGTGATCAGCACAGAGCCAATCGCCACTGTCCAGACAAAGTCAGGGGTCCTGGATCCTAATAGGACAGCTAAGTACAGTATGAAAACTTCTACATGCTTTACAAGGAACTGATAAAAGTCACAAGACTGCTATATACTGCTGATGAGAAAAGGTATTTAGCAGTTTATATTTACTAAAGTAATTGCATTTTCATGTTCTTTGTACCGTGGGAGACCAGATATTATGAATGTAGGGTCCTGGGTGTAGTAACACTTTAAGGCTTTACCCTTCCCATGGCTGACAGATTATTTTTTATTATTTTTTTTTTTTTTTTTTTTTGAATGACCGAGCTACTGCAGCGCAATTAGCTGACCAAATCTCTGTTTAAACATGCTCCATAGATATTCTGCAATTCCAGTCTGTCAATAACCAAAGTATTTGTTGCTGGGGTTATATATATATATATATATATATATATATATATATATATATATATATATATATATATATATATATATATTATTCCACGATACCCCAGTCCATATATAAATGTTTTGCTTTGAAATCTAATTTTAAGGTAGCATTAAACATGGTGGGCTTTTAGGCAGGGACTGTTAAGCTAATTAATGTGTAAATATTTTGCTTTTAATAGTATATTTAAATTGCTCAGGTGTATGCTGAGGTTTTTAACTTTTAGCCATCTTTGTGCTGTAAGCTTTGTTACATGTGTTCTGTCTAATGCTGTCCCACTAGGATTTGGAGGTAGCTCGGCTTTCGGAAGCAACCCATCTGCAGCCGGCTCTTTTGGCTTTGGAACTGCAAATAAACCATCAGGAAGCCTCAGTGCAGGTTTGTATTTCAAGTAAACAGCTTGTTTGTTAATAAAGAAAAATGATGGACCTTCTTTCTCCATCATTCACAGGAATTCAGAAACATTTGGGTTATACCAAGCCTTTTTTTTTTTTTTCCTTGACTTTCTTTTAAGATTTCTTGTTTCACTGCTCCTTGAGCTTAGTCATTCTGTAACTGTTTGGTTTAGCAGCCTCCCCAACACTGCTAAACCACTGTTAATAAAGAAAAATGATATACCTTCTTTCTCCATCATTCACAGGAATTAAGAAACATTTGGGTTATACCAAGCCTTTTTTTTTCTCTTTTTTCCTTGACTTTCATCAAGATTTCTTGTTTCACTGCTCCTTGAGCTTAGTCATTCTGTAACAGTTTGGTTTAGCAGCCTCCCCAACACTAGATTTTTAAAGGTGCTTTCAAACTTTGGTAGTTGAACCTGTATTTTGCTGATGTGGTTTATTTTGGCTAGAGTCTTTCTCCTTGGTGGTGATCTCTTCTGTCCTGGTCTGAGCATTCGGTTTATCCCTGTGTGATCTCCTATAGTTGGCAGATTCTCTTGTCTAAAGAGGGATTTCACCTCATCTAGTCTAGTCTTTGGTTTCATCAGTAGTTGTGTTACAGGGCTGGCTTTTAATTTTCCTGTTCGCCAGGGTTTCAACCTCCTATAGTTGGCAGTATTACCTAACTACTTCTGAATTCCTGTTACCTCAATGGACTCAAAGAAATATTTTATAGTAAGTACACTAAGAATACTGGTGGCTCTGGATTATTCTAACATGTTTAACCAACCAAAACAGAAGCTAGTTAATCAATTTTCATATGTAATAATGTGAATCTCTACTTTAGAATTTGTAGTACAGTAGACTTGGCATGCACTTTCAGGGATTTCTTGATATGTTTTGTCTTTAATGTTAACTTGTGTTCTCTCCCAGTGAGTTCAAAAAGGCAAGGCTGTAAGGTCAACCATTATTCCAGCTTGAGCTCCGTTGTCGGGCACTAAAATAATCAAATAATGAGGGTAAAGAAAAAGGGTGCAGGAGAATGCAAGAAAAGTTCAGTTTTTCCCCTCTTCCACAGCATGGACATTGTATCAGCTGTCGGCCTTTTACAGGAGTATTACATTCTGACATTGTGTTGACAACTTGGCTCTAAAATGAAGAAGTGGGCACCCTCTGATTACACCATGGTTCACCTATCTGGGACTTTCTAAATCAAAGATTGGGAGTTCTCATGCTATGTAGTGGCTACAATTTTGGTGCAGAGGAGATAGCCTTTGGCAAGATGCAGTCCACTAATCAAAACTAACTGTCCCTCGGACACTCTAGGTACCAGCAGCATGTGATTGGCCATAAATTGAGATGGGGAGTTCTCACTGGCCCATAAGTAAAGGGTGGACTGGAGGTCAAAGATGGTTGGGGATATTGGAACCTTTGCCATGCAATTGCTATATTTTTCCCTTTTTTGGGGGAGATTTTACTCTGCATTATGAGTGGCATGCTGAATCTTTTCGGTCTGAAATGGTGAGCATGCACCTGGATGTGCATGCTCTATAGTCCCAGAGGCAGTTAACTTTAAATGCACCATATGTTGCTGTCAACAAATTAGATAGACTTGCCCTAGACAATGGTGATGGGATATCTCCAGCCTGCTAGTATCTCTGAAGCACCAGGTACCACAATGAACCTGGCTCTGTTAAGGTATTAATGCAGCCCAAGGCTGGTTTCTTTGTTGCCACCGTAAAGCAACCGGTCAGTCAGTATCCAGTCACATAGTCATAGTCCTAATTTGTCACAATAGCTGAATATCATAGTGAGTGTTCATTTCAGAAAAGTGTTACTACCACCCAATCTCATCGCCTCATGGCACGATACCTTTGCATTATTCTGTAAATGGTCCAAGCTGCAGATACAGTCCATGGCCAAAGATATTGGCACCCTTGCATTTATGTCAGATAATGCAGTGGTCATCAACCCTGTCCTCAGGGCCCACGAACAGGCCAGGTTCGCAAGATAACTGAAATACATTACAGGTGATCTAATTTGCTGCTCTGTGATTGCAGTATTCTAGTCTGCATCTCCCCAAGCTAATACATAAAACCTGGCTTGTTAGTGGACTCTGAGGACAGGGTTGATGACCACTGAGATGATGCACAACTTCGCCCAGAAAATTGTTGCAATTACAAATGTTTAGGCATTCTCATGTTTCTTTTGTATTAGTATTGCACAACAAAAAGCCAAATCTGACACATTCCATGCAAAATTCCATAAACAGACTGGACAAAATTATTGGTACCTTGGACAAAAACTGAAATCAATCGCTTTCTGTAAGCTTCGATGAGTTTCTTGCACCTCGTCACTGGAATTTTGGACCACTCTCTTTCGCCAACTGCTCCAGGTCTCTGATTGGAAATGTTCGTTTTCCCAACTGCTTTTTTGAGATCTCTCCACAGGTGCTCTATGGGATTTAGATCTGGACTTTATTTCTTATTATTGCTTTATTTCCGGGTGCTTTTTGACATGTGCTTTGGGTCATTGTCTTGCAGTAAGAGTCATGACCTCTGACGGAAATCCAACTTTCTGACACTGGGCCCTACATTGCACCCCAGATTTCTTTTGTTGTCCACGGATATAATGCCATATGCACAGTCAAGACTGCCAGTGCTTGAAGCAGCAAAGCATCCCCAAAACATCAGTGAACCTCTGCCATGTTTATAGGGACTATATTCTTTTCTTTACAGACCTAATTTCCTTTTCTGAATACAGTAAAATGATGGGCTTTACCAGAAAGCTGTAATTTTTTGTTTTGTCTGTCCACAGCACATTCTCCCAAAAGGATGTTGGCTTCCTTAGGTAAGTTTTGTCAAATTCCAATGTGGCTTTTTTATGTTTGTGTCCACAGTGGGGTCCTCCTGGGTCTTCTACCATAGCGATCCTTTTTCATTTGGATGGCAACGTATAGTGCAAGCTGACACAGTTGTACCCTGTGCCTGATGGTCAGCTTGAATTTTTTTTTAAGTTGATCGAGGATTTTTTTATCCACTATTCAATCCTCCGTAGCCGTTTTCTCCTCTGTCCACAACCAGGGAGATTGGCTACAGTGCCATGGACTGTATACTTCTTGACAATGTTGCGCACAGTGGACACAGGAACATTATGATCTCTGGAGATGGACTTGTAACTTTTGGCTTGTCAATGTTTTTCCACAATTTTTGTTCTCAAATCCTTAGACAATTATTTGCTGTTCTCTGCTCTGTGTGGCACACAGACACACAACAGAAAAAGGATGACTCAATTTTTCACCATTTTAACTGGTTGAGTGATTTCTATATTGTCAGGATTTGTAATTAAACTCGCTTTACTCAATTAACAGTTTACAGGAGCATCACAAACTTGGATTGCAATTCTTTTTTACAATTTTTAGAAGGGGCCAATTTTGTCCAGTCAATTTTTGGAGTGGTGTGTGGAATGTGTAATAATTGGCTTTTTGTTTCTTCACTTTTTTGTGTCCTACCAATACAAACTAAAGAAAAAAACACGAGTCCCTAAACATTTTGTACTTGCAACAATTTTCAGGCCGAAGTGATGCACTCTGAATCTGACACATGAAGGGGTGCCAATATGTTTGGCCATGACTGTATATTATGAAAAATGCATGAGTCTGTAATGTCTGTGGAAAATCTGTGCCTTGAAAGAGGCCTTATATATTAAAAAAAAAAAAAAAAATCTGTTTTGATTCTATTTTTATATATCTAGGCTAAAACAACCTTTCAAGATCATCTTTCGGAGGAGATGGGATTCTTCTACCTAAAGATCCATGTTACTTCATAGCACGCTACTGAATGTTATAATACTATCTACAATATAATATTAAAACTCTTTTCTCAGTCCAACCTTGCCTCTGCCTTTTTATATATTTTTTCATCTAAGCTTAAAGACCACTTTTTTGTTATGGTTGCAGCTTTAAAACTGAAATCCAGACAAGCAGTTGGATCTGCATATGAAATGCATAAATAGCAGCCATTTTTCTTGCCACTTGATTTGTAATTTTATCCAGTCATTCTTGAGATGCTGCACGGTCAGTTTTTGTGACCTATCATTTTCCCACTTCGATAAGTGAGACAGCATGGCCACCTTCCTGACCTCCTGGATTATGATTGCCACATTCCCTAGCTTCGTGTATGCACACAGCTGTGTCGAAGTGTCTCGAGTACAAACCGTACCTATGCTAATCTCAGTGCTGCTGTACATGGGTTTACATGATGTTGATAGAACAATGAATTCCAGGACATTTACTACACTGATTATTTTGATCAACCAATTTTTTTAATTTTTTTTGCATCTGCCAGGAGTTCAGCCTTAAAGCGATCTTGGTAAAATATAAACCAAACTATCTTCAGGATAATAGAAATTGAATATTAAGTCATTTTACCCTTAAAACATTTTCCAGAAATATTTATATCTTTATTGCTCACAAATGTCATCTGAGAGTATGTTACCGCAACAGCCAAAATTTAACAGTGCATTTCAAAAATTAAGTCTAAGTAACTAATATGAAATACGTTTCTAAAGGGTTTGATGTTTGTGCCATGTATTCCATTTACAAAAGTGATCACTGATCTGTAATGAACTAAAGCTTAAGTCATTTTAGTTTCCTTTAATGACGTGTGTACTCTGCTCGTCTCCTTACCGTTGCCGTTTAGGATTTAAAGTGAACCTGCCACTTAAATATGTGTAACTGGAAATCTGTAATGCTAATCCTATTTTCCCACAATGTTGTCAGGTACTTGGCAGGGCCACACAGAGCCTCATGTGCATTTGTACTGGGCACAAAAGATTTTGTAAGGACAAGATGGATCAGTAGACTTAAAACCAGCTGTTTCCCAGGTCTATCAGCCTAGGTTGAAACTATATTTTAAGTGAGGGGTTCACTTTAAATAACTTCTTGCTATACTGTGATGTTTTGTCACTTGTGCGACTCACACCAGTTAATGTAGCCATTCCACAATCCAGATATGTGGAGGTAAATTGTATAATGTCTTGGCTAGGATAGTTATTTAAATGGAAACCCTTTCTCACTTAAATTAATGGTTTCAAATTTATTTTATCCCCTCAAGGATTTGGCACTTCATCTACATCTGGATTTAACTTCAGCAGTCCCGGCATCACTGCATCAGCTGGTTTAACCTTCGGAGTATCTAACCCCTCATCTACCAATTTTGGGACCGGATCACAGCTGCTACAGCTTAAGAAGCCCCCAGTTGGAAACAAGAGAGGGAAACGATAGACATTTTAGAGAGAGAGAAGTTAGCTAGTACATTTTGAAGATCTATTTTTCTAAACATGTGCTCTAATTGTTCCCTAAGAGATTTATAAAGTTTTTTGATATTTTTTTTTTTTTTTCTCCAATGTTTTCATGTCTGAAAGCCACTGATGTGTTTTGTACCCAATGTCGTACTCTATTATATCTTTTCTTGGAGGCTGTCATGTCAACAGTGCACTTAACTGTACATCAAGACTTCACAACTGTCTTTTTAATAGCTTGTTGGCTATTATTGCACATACTGTATGGGTTATAAGTGGTTTCATCAATGAGTGTTACCAGTGAAGTTTTGCATAGTTTCTGTTTTTTTTGTTTTTGCATGTATTTTTATCATATGGATTTATACTGATAGCTGACATTGTGGCTGCTAGCTGTGGTTTAGTTACTGCTGCATTGTGGTTGTGTACAGTGTACCTGGTTATAGAGAAACCACACTAATCTCTGTAAGAGGACACTGACCTCTATGGTAACTGCAAGAATTGGAGAACAAAATGCTTTAATATTTACTCTTATACTTTTTATACCCCCCCCGGCATTGAAGGTTGTTTGGTAACCCAGAAATGCAAATATGCTCTAGTCACAGAGCAACTGTGACCAGTTAAGTTGCTTTTTCAGCTGAGCAGCCATTGTGAAATGCCTAAATTAAGGTCAGAAAATTGCCGCCTTATGCAGAACCTGCTAAAAGGCATGCGGCACAAGACCACAAGGGCAACTCTTACACAAATAATTGCGGTATCTCAGATAAAATTTGCCTGTCATGGTTACCAGAATATAATCTTTTGTGTTGGGGGGGTCCTTGCAAAGTAAAGCTTGTTCCACTGTTTTAAAAAAAAAAAAAATGTTGACTATTCCGAAACCCATACTACTTTAACTGCACTCTGCTTTCAGAATGTGCTGGACAAAGCCAAAAGTGGAAGCTTGGCTCCTTTTTTTTTTTTTTTGTTTCCTACAAGTTAACAAATTGGGTAGGAACCCTGGCATGTATATGATACCTGATTTTCGGCACTTAATAATGAAATGGCACATGGGTACAGGAGGTTAAATAATGACCTCAACTTAAACCAACTACTTCTTGTATGTTCTGCTGTGTCTAGTCTTAAAAGTGACCCTTTCCTTTGCCCATGTAGGGCAAATTATAAGGCTTAAATAAAGCTTGATCTCTTATGTTGGCCATATAATAATCTATCTAAAGAAAATGTTAAGTCCTCCAGCATATAGTGTTAAAGCCACACATTTGAATTGCTTAGTAAATTTAAAATTCAAGTCTACAAGACGCCCTAGCCCTGAAAATGTACTTCTATATAGTTTGTCCTTTTTAAATATAATATTTTCCAACAGAAGAATGAAGTGCATTATACTTGTGTGCGTTGCCGTCCTGACATAACCGAGCCATTATTTTTATTTGAAATAACGTCACTCTATCTTCAACCTCCAGAGAAATATCAGATGCATTTTAAAGAGTGTAAATTACATTCACAGGCTTTGGTTAACATTCTCTAACCATTGACCCTATGGAGGATAATAAAGCTCCCATATCGATCATTTTGGAGATGCACTGAATATATATAGTATGCGCAGACCAAATCACTGTTTCCAAATACAGCAGCATGTCTTCTTTGTTTGGGTTTTTTTTTTCATTGTGGCCACTGCTAGTCAAGCAGCCATCTTCCTGTGTTGACCAATTAAGCCTGATGCTATGGTCTATCAGTTCATCAAGAGAATGAATGTCCCTGGGTGCTGGAACTTTGGCTTCTAGTGTACAGACTTTCCTTATAAACTTCCTGCCCCAGCTTTGTGCTGTTGATGGGCCCCATTGTAGTTTTTTTTTTTTTTGTTCCTCAATGACTGCTTTGGAATCACTTTTAATTGCCTTTTTTTTCACCATTTATAGCTGTGTTTTTTTTTCTTTTGTTTTGACTTGCATGTTTTTTCACTTTAGTATATGTATATAAGCCTGTATATGTCCTTCATTCTGAAAATGTATATAAATTGGAGTCATAAACTATCATTTCTGCAGCATGTCTGCTTTTTTCACAATAACTTTAATGATCAGTTGTCAAAGTAGATTTTTATTGGATGAGGTGAGAAGACACTGCACACCACTAGCTCAACAGGTAAAAAGATGTGAATGGTCCTTCTGAGCCCAGTGTCTGATGCATTTCACTCCGCCCATCAGGACTTAATCATAGAGACCGGACTCAGGAGGAGCTAAAGGCTAAGGCCATTCACACCCATCTCATCTCTTTTCATGTGTTTGGTTTGTGGCATCTCTCGTACTTCCCTGCTTTTTGGATTGAGCATATGGCAGCCTCCACCCATTTCTGTGAGACACCAGATCTACAGAGTGGCGCTATAAGTGGTATAGGGAGAGATATTTTTTTTTTTTTTTTAATGCATTCATAGACATTGAGCAGGGCACTTCATTGCACAGGTTATGATAAACATAATAGGCGAGAGTAGCCTGTTAATGTAAGGTAAATAACCTGCAGGTGATCAGCCCAGTAGAAAGCGTCATTGGTGCCTACATAGAATCTTATAGATGGATGACCAAAAAAAAACACATACAAGGGAATGTGAAAGTATACAGGGAGAAGTAAAGACAGGTGGAGAAATGAAAAAAGGAGGGTAGAGAGATGGAAGGTTAGGAAGGGATTGGGGAGCAGCCCAGTTGGTTAAGTCCTATAAAACAGAAGCTGTGAGCCCTGGTTCACATTGATGCTGTGTGGGAAACATGATTCCTGTGCGATTCACATGCGGTTCACAATGTGAACCTAGGCTAAAAGTCCCTAAGTGGTGAAAAATGTTTGGTTAAAGTCTGGAGGCGTGGAATTTTTGTTTTCTATGATGTCCAGACCCTTTGGAATTTGTGCATAGTTGCTTATGGTGATTCAAGTGTACGGATACAACTAGGAACAAAAACCGCTGTGGTACTGTCTGATACAGCAGTATTTCTAACTAAAATGATAGAGATTTGCGGGGCAGAGATACAGTTGTGCTGAAAAGTTGGCATACCCTGCCAGAAATTGTGACATGTTGGCATTGATATTGAAAATATGACTGATCATGCCAGAAAACTGTTTTATTTAACCATTTCAATACAGGGCACTTGAGAGTTTCTCTTTGTTTCAGTTACAAAATGTTTTCTCCTTCACTGACGGGCACGGATGAAGCTGCACTGACGGGCATGGATGAGGCAGCACTTTACCTAGATCGGAGTTGCAGTGTGTTAGAGTGACACACCACAACATGGATTGCAGCTTATCCTGCTGGACATCATATGATGCCCAGTCGGAATACCTACCACCGAACCACCGCCCGGCCATCATTGTGCTATAGCCCGGGGAGGAACTGGTTAGGTATCCAATTAAGCCATTTATTATCACGTAGTTTGACTCCTTTTTAAATCTCCTAAATTGCCCTATTTAAAAGTTTACATACCCTGGAATGTTTAGTCTTGGTACAGACAGTGACACAGGTAAAAATGGCAATTAAAGGTAATTTCCCACATCTGAGGCTTTTTAAATTGCAATTGGTGGCTGTGTATAAATAGTCAATGAGTTTGTTAGTGGATATACTGAGCAGGCAGGATACTCTGCCATAGGGAGCAGAAAACCACCCCACCTGTTCGTACTCGGCCTCCCTTCTTAATCCTGTATACATGTCAGGTCCCCCACATACCTGTGTGTGTGTGTGTGTGTGTGTGTGTGTGTATATGTCATATACACACACATATGTATATGTCATCCACCCCTCACACCTGTGTGTGTGTGTGTGTGTGTGTGTGTGTGTGTGTGTGTGTATATGTGTATATATATATATATATATATAAATGTTTATGTCAGTCCCCCCCTCACACCTGTATAGACGTCAGCCCCTTCCCTCACTTCTGTATATATGTCAGCCCCCCACATACGTATCTGTAAACGCAAAAAGCTCTGGCCACTTCTTGTACACAAACGGCCCCCCTCCCTTTCCTTCACAGCTCCTACTTGTAAAGGAGATCTTGCAACCTAGTCCCAGCTTTTATTTTTTTACAAAGCTCACATGTTGCTGACACAGGGGAGCTGCGTCGGTCACACTACATAGCACAGTACAGGCAGCTCACACGATGGGTGCACATAGTAGCCAGAGGTGGCAGTAAAGAGCTTAATGTTTGAGCTTAAAGGGGAGGTCCAGTCCCCCAAACATTTTATTTTTTTACACTGCTCTGTAACTGTCAAAACCTGGAAATGAATTTTTCTAACATGTCATACTTTTTAGCGCTTTAACTTTTCTTTAAAAATTGTTATTTGGAAACTGCCTGCTCCTGAGATCAGTAAGTATTCTAGTTGTGGGCATCTGAAGCCCTCTCCTGTTCATTTCCTGGATTTCTTTGCAGCTATCTACCCATCATGCGCCAGCAAATCTCGCACATGCTTAGTAATGCCTCAGGGAGGCCGTCCTTCTTTCTGACAGGTTGCTATGGCAATCTCGAGTCTGCGGAAGTTGCCACCCCCATGCTATAGCAACCTGTCAATCACGAGGAGAGGAAAGAGAAGTCACATTGGGCAGGTAATTCACTGGCATTAATAGTGGGTGTGGACCGAAGCAGGGTGACACCATCCTTTTATGTTGGTTTTAAATCATTACTTTATTTTAATTTTGCACATCTGGCGCTGCTGACGTTCCTGGAATTTTTTTTTTTTATCACGATTCACTCCCTTCGTCTGCCTTGTAACAATGTCTAGCCCGCGCTGGCTGAGAATACATTTTCTAAAAGCTCCTCTCTCTCCCTCCCTCTAGCATGGCTTGACATTGCTCTGCACAGTGACAGGTGTGTGATACTGTCTTGTAATCTAGGGAGAGAGAAGCTTTCAGAATATTCATTGGCGATGTCGGGGTGGGTGGGACAAAGCGGCTATTTAACACCAGACAATTATATATGTATGCGCCTCTGCCCTGACCCCATCCTATTGGCTGGCGGTCCTCTGTCCCGCCCACTCAAATACCGCCGATGAATATTCTAAAAGCTCCTTTCTCCCCCTCCAGCACGGCTCAACATTGCGCTACACAGTGACAGGTGTGTGACACTGTATTGTAATCTAGGGAGAGAGAGGAGCTTTTAGAATTCATTGGCGATGTTGGGGTGGGCGGCACAGAGCCGCTATTAATCGCCAACCAATAGGATGGGGTCAGGGCGGGCTGCTATGTGTATGCTGCTCCGCCCCCTTAAAAAGCCAATTAATTGGCTGCCGATCGATAGCTGCTCTGTCCTCTCTCTCCCCTCCCCCCCCCTCCACACACAGTTTGTTTATAAGAATGCGAAATTTCGGTAGGAGGCGATTCGCAAGGAGCCATGGGATACATGACGCCGAAATCCCAGGAAACCTTGCGAATTGCCTTATGACGTAATCGCCTAGGCTATTAGGACCAGGAAGCTATGGATAAAAACGGGGGGGAAAAAAGTATCTACAATCCAATTATTATTTTTTTTAAATAGTGCCCAGTCTGAAAACTACGCATTAAGGGCATGCAGTACAGCCAAACATAAAAAAAATCTGTGTAACTCCACTTTAATGACACTGAGCAGCACATGCTGCTGAGATCATTGCTGCAGTGCACAACACAGCTCCGCTTCTAGCCGGGCCAGGCTCCTTAGACCCCTTTAACACTGAAGCGTTTTTACAGCATTTTAGTGTTAAAAATAGCGCTCATAAAACGCTCTCCATGCATCTTAATGGACCTTTTCACACTGAGTCCTGCAAGCGCTGTAAAAACGCCTTACCCTTTCACACTGAGGCGTTGAGAAAAGTCCTGCAAGCAGCATCTTTGGAGCAGCTTTTGGGCGCTGAAAAAAAACGCTCCAAAAACGCCCCTCTCCATTTAAATTAATTGAAAAGCGATGTAAAAATGCCTTACCCATGCCTTACGCTGCTAAAACGCCCTAAAACTTTAGAGTCTTAGCGGTGCTTTACCAGCACATTGGGAATGCAGATGAGGCTTCGCTCGAATAACGCTCGAAAAACGCTCCAGTGTGAAAGTGGCCTTAGAGTTGTATCAGCTGTCCTCCCCTGATGGTGGCCCTGGGCATGGGGATACTTGTGGAAATTGATGGCAAGATGAATGCAGCATGTTCTCAGAAGATTACTGGCAGACAATTCTGCATGAAAGCCGCGCATGGGACGCTCTTAGATTTTCTAGCACGACAACGAACCCAAGTTCACCCTCCAGTGCTTACAGCAGAAACGGGAAAAGGTTATGAAGTAAGCATCAGTCTCCTGACCTTAATATCATCAAGCCGCTCTGGGGTGATCTCAAACGTGTGGTTCATTCAAGACAACCAAAGACTTTGTATCACTTGGAGGTATCTTGCCAAGATGAATACCACCTGCCTCGTAGACAAATATTACAAAAGACTGCATGCTGTCATTGATGCTTAACCACTTAAGACCCGGACCTTTAGTCAGCTAAAGGACCCGGCCAGGTTTTGCAATTCGGCACTGCGTCGCTTTAACAGACAATTGCACAGTCGTGCGACGTGGAGTTAACCACAAGGGGGCGCTGAAGGGCTTATGTGTTCCCTAATGTGTGTTTACAACTGTAGGGGGGTGTGACGTCATTGATTGTGTCTCCCTATAAAAGGGATCACGCGATCGATGACGACGCCACAGTGAAGAATGGGGAAGCTGTGTTTACACACGGCTCTCCCCGTTCTTTAGCTCCGGGGACCGATCGACAGACTCCAGCGGTGATCGGGTCCGCGAGTCCCGCAGCTTCGGACCAGGTCGCGAGAGCGTGCCCGCGACCCACGGCTGGGTACTAGTACAGGACGTACCTGTACGTGGATGTGCCCAGCCGTGCCATTCTGCTGGGCGGGAGTTTACCCAAAAATCAACTTTCTGCAGTTAGATCTTTTTTTTTGGTACTTATAGTTGTAGCCGTCTTTCTTCTATGGCTCCGAGCGGCGATTACTTCCTGGTATAGGCGTTCCTAAAGACAAGCAAGTTGATTGAAGGCCTTCGATAGCGTGTCACGGCTTTTGAAAATAGCAGAAATTTACGGCGCCTGCGCAGTCAGCTCTACACGGCAGGCGCAGGCGCCGTAAACAGCCGAGCGTCACCTCAGCTATTTTCGGAAGCCGTGATATGCTATCGAAGGCCGTCAATCAACTTGCTTGCCTTCGGGAAGGCCCATTTCCCCGCTCTGAGCCATAGAAGGAATACTGCTAAAATGATGAGTACCAAAAAAGACCAGCATACTGCAGATGTCAGCAGTATGCTGGATCTAACTGCAGAAAGTTGATTTTGGGGTGAACTCCCGCTTTAAGTGGTTAAGGGGACAATGCACAGTATTAAGAATTAAGGGTATGCAGACTGATGAACGGGCAATTTTAATTTACTTGTTGCCATGTTTTGTTTTATGATTGTGCCATTCTGTTATGACCTACAGTTGACTATGAATCCAATAAGAAATGTGGTCCCCCTATTGTCCACTGTGCACAAACCTGTCTCTCCCTCACTTCAGCACAATCCCAGACCCACAACTCTGGGCCCGATTCGGTATAAAGCTGTTGAAAGAGGATCCTACAGGGATAAAAAATTTCATTTCGGGACCTCGCAGATAAATTTGGCCTCCCTGCATGGATGGTGTTTTCCGATACCATCAGTTGTGCCATGCATCCAGAGAACAATTTCTATCACCACCTAGCCTTAAATCGGAACCCATTGAGGAGTTACTCGCTCAGGAATCCCTTAATAAACACCTCTCTGCGTTGTACCTGGCTATCCTTCGGACAGACTCGCCTAAAATAGAAGCGCTGTGGGATAAATGGAGAGCAGACATACCAAACCGAAATAGGGAAACCTGGCAGGAATGTTTTGAGAATAGCTCCAAATTAGTGATATCCTCTAGAGTAGGGGTGTCAAACTCAATTTCATCGGGGGCCGCATAAGTATTATGATTGCCCTCCAAAGGGCCGGTTGTATCTGTAAGCTTAGATGTCCAGCGCATCCCCTCCCCTTACATTAGATGTTAAGAGCCACCCCACCATCAGAAGTTGAGTGCCCCACTCTCCCTTACATCATAGTGCTTCCCCCCTTTCCTTAAGCTGCTGCTGTGAAGATGCTGGATGCATTGTTTAAAAGCAGAAATTAAGGGTCTTGAGGACCAGAGGAGGGTGAGGGTCACATGAAATGGCCTGGAGGGCTGGATTCGGCCTGCAGGCCTTGTGTTTGACACCTGTGCTCTAGAGACTAACTGATACAAACCAAATTCTTACACAAGGTCTACAACAAGCCTCAGACTGCATAGGATCTATTCACTGCGTTCAGAGAATTGCCCACAATCTAATTTACCTGATAGCACTTACTTCCATATTTTCTGGATCTGCCCTAGGTTGACACGATATTGGTCTGCTGTAGGGGGGTAAATTAATGTTTGCTTTTACTTGGAAATGCCTTTGACGGCAGAATTAGCCCTGTTAGGTATACAGGATGATGAAGAGCGGCCTAAGTACACCAAGTTGCGGATTTCATTTTTGGTCTTCTATGTCAAGAGATTCTATTGGTCTTCTATGTCAAGAGATTCTGTTGAAATGGACCTCCCACTTAGCCCCTACAGTGAGAGCGTGGGAATCCTTGGTTAATGCAGCACTGCCTTTTGTACAAGCTGACCTATATGAGTAGAGGGTGTCCCCAGAAGTATGAGCAGATTTGGCAGCCCTGAACCGACCCCACTTGAGTCACATGTTAATAGATGTCTGTTCCCTACAATTGTATCAGCTTTAGTATATTGTGGATGAGCCCCCTTTTTCCCCTTCACTTCCCATGGTCCCCTAATTGGCGCAAGCTCCTTTCCTATGTTTTAAATACATGATATGCTGTGTAAGTCTGTTACGTTTTCTATGCTCATCGCTCGTATGTCATTTCCTTTTGTGCAACTGCTCTCCCAACCTTGTTGTATGCAATAAAAAATGTTTTGCCTGCTTACTCATGTTTTCTTTAAAAATGGTATATGCTGTATATTTACCAATTCTCCAAAGGTATGCTAGCTTTTGAGTACAACTGCACACGTCTTCTATGTCGTCTGTTGAAAAAAGATGTTTAGAGACATGGTGTTGGGAACCTCTTAAAGCGAATGTAGGCACAATGAAATATGCACAATATGTAGGCCAGAATGCCCTTTGGTAAAGCTTTTGTGGGGTATAACCTTTTTAGGAGCGTGGGCATTATGGGGAAAAATGAGTCCAAACTCCAAAATATGGTAGTTTGTTGTATGAGGGCTGGGGTATTTACGGAGTATGGTATTCCTTAACTGGATGTAATGCAGGCCTCGAGTGATTGCATGCTTGTAATTTCCCACTGAAAAGAGAAAAAAAACTGTTCAGTGCTTTTTGGATTGCCTTTGACCCGAGGACCTAAAATTGACTTGGATATTAGGAGGGTTCAATTGGAAGTGAGGTTGAGGGGGTTAATCTGGAAGAGTGTTATCATCGGGTAAAAAAACGTGGGAACCAATCTCCCCGGGCTTGAGGTCTCTCCACTGGCTGGCCGTAAAGGATTGGATCACATTCAAGACACTCTACCTCAACCACAAATGCACACAAGGAAACGCTCCTCAATACTTATGCGAGAAAATAAAACCCTACGTCACAAATCGCATGCTCCGGTCAACCAATCAAAACCTCCTCCAAATCCCCAAGACACGGTACAAATCTAAGGGAGAACACAGATTTGCGGTCCAAGGACCCCGGCTCTGGAATGCACTACCCATGACCATCCGCCTCGAAGAAAACAATCGTGCCTTTAAGAAAAAACTGAAGACTCACCTCTTCTGATGGATCAGGACGACAATGGTTGCAAGCGCCTAGAGGCGATTTAGTTCGCATGTGCAGTGCTATACAAGTTCCTCACTCACTCAGGGAACGTACAAACTAAGGCTTAGAGGTAGCTGGATGAAACCACTTATGTTAGGGTTGCAGCAGCGTGCTAAGAGCTCAAGCACCAGGGCGAACAGAATAAGGGAGACTGGGCATCCTAGGTGTTATGCCACTAGAGATAATGAACCTTGAGATGTGTGATGATCAATTTTAAACAGACAAAGCCAATTTAATATGACAAAAATAATGTTGTATATGCACTAAACCATAGCCATTAGATTTGTCATCTTTCACTGTAAACTGAAATTCAAAGCTTTTAATTACACTTTGTACATCAATGTTAGTTTAATCTGTTAAACGATGGCTTTCTTCACACTTGAGCCTGACAGAGTGATACAGTTCTTACTGCACAACCTCTTAATTCTGAGCCAATGGTAAGCTCCAAGATTGGGGCTATGCCTTGCCCACTCCCTTTTGCTGTCTCACAACCAGAGTACATCAGTGCCCACTAATAGTGTTTGGAGTTTGATAGTGAGGGAATTGGGTTGGAACACAGCGCCAAGAAGACTGATCAGTGACTTGCTTTTATTAACTAGACCAGCCTTTCCTGATTTGGGTTTCTCCAGAGGTTGTTGTGGATTTCTTGACCAATGAGCAATTTCTGACTCTCGGGTGGCACCAATTATCATTTGGCTTTCTGTAGGGTGGCAGTCTTTTGACCACTAGTGTAATGGAGCCCTTCACCACTGACTCTCCCAAACATCACTAGTGTAATAAAAAGATATGCCAAGTACACAGTACTCTTTACACTTTTTCAAACCCAACTTTTTTTTTTTTTTGCATGAATGTACTGTGAGATATCCTTTTTAGTAGAGCTTCCCTACTTTTGCTAGAAACCTATTTCAAGAGTTCTTCAATGTTATGAAGATTGAACTAGAGAATAGGTACCTCCAGAGAGATGAACGCTGATCACTTTGATGCATAGTAAACTGTTTTTAGATCATCGTTGTGGACATTGATGCATTGATCCTCAAACCACAGCTTGGATATGACTATGTACAGATGTAGCTTGGGTACTGCAAATATTAATGGAGGTTGATGTATATATACCCAAGATTGTTAAAGTGAACTTGTTCTTTAGCCAGACGGCACAGTAACAGATTTACTTTACAAGAGACACAATAAGCAGCCAGTGCTCCCATTTGTTGCACTTCCTGTACCTGCCACCAGAAATCTCCATTTTCGGCTTTGAAAGAGCACATGACCATCTCTGCCTCTGCACAGTATTGTGGGGCTGTGCAGGCCAGTAACCAAGGTGAGCACTCATGTGGAGGGCGTTTACATGGTCCTCTGTATGTTATAACTTGAAAGTTCCAAATTGCTGTGTTATTAAAGTGACATCTTACATGGAAATATTGGATAGTCTGGTAGGGGAAAATGTGCTTACAGGCCACCTTGTAATAGAATACTTTCAGCAGTATGTCTTTGATATGCTAAAGAACAAGCCACACAATGTCGACTCCTTAGTTAAGACTGAGGTTTACATGTGTCTGAATTATTACATGGAAAATTTCCCAGATTAAGGAGGGCTGGGTGCCATGCACTTACATCTCCTGGAAAACGCAAACCACCGTGTCATGCACTGGACTGAAGATTTTGTCATTAATTATAAATAGGCTTGATGTTTTCCAGCACTTGTTTATATACATTTGCTATAACAAAGGAACCAAACCTGGCCTCCAGTTGCTGACAAAGTGCTCCTTTTTGGATGTTGAACATTACGCTAAATTCGGTGTATGCATAGCCTGAACTGCCTGCCCTGCAGACATAACCGGAAACAGGCGCAGTTACCCTTTCAAAATGTTGAAACTATCCTTATGTACTTCTGTATGTAAACCTTGTAAACTTTCAATAAAAATCTATTGAGATAAAAAAAAAAAAATGTTGCCACTGAAATAGGTGACCCCATAGAAGAGGGGAGGCCATTCATTTAAAGCAATGGTTCTCAACCTTTCTAGGGCCATGACCCCTTGATAAAATTTCCCAAGTTGTGTGGACCCCTAACAGTAAAATTATTTTTGTAGCGTGGGTTGTCAGCACCCAAGCCAAAACAAGTCATTTGCACCCCTAACCCATGGACATTTAGCGCTACCGAGTCCCTTCCACTCATACAGTATTAACCTCTTGAGATCCGCGCTATAGCCGAATGACGGCTTCAGCGCGGATCTGAATATCCAACAGGCCGTCAATTGACGGCCTCCCCTTTGGGCGTTCCCCTCGTGCAGCGGGGAAACTCTGTGTTGGCTGTGTCCCTTGGACACAGCCAATCACAGATCGCCGTGAACGGCCAATCAGAGTGGCCGTTTGCGATGTGATCTGTGCGGCCAATGAGAGATGATCTCATATGTAAACATATGAGATCATCTCTCATTGCCGGCTCACACAGAGACGGCGTCCTGTCTCTGGAGAGGAGACCAATCTGTGTCCCTTGTACATAGGGACACAGATCGGTCACCTCCCCCAGTAACCCCCCTCCACCTACAGTTAGAACACTATGTAGGGAATACATTTAACCCCTTCCTCACCCCCTAGTGTTAACCCCTTCAATCCCAGTCACATTTATACAGTAATTAGTGCATATTTATAGCACTGATCGCAGTATAAATGTGAATGGCGCAAAAAAATGGGCCAGATTCAGGTAGAGTTAGGCTGGAGTATCAGTGATACTCCAGCCTAACTGTCACTTTAAGCCGGCGTTTCTGTTTTTTGTAACCAGAAAACAAGAAACGCCGGGTTGGAGTTCCGATGCGAGCGGCGTAATTGAATTTCGCCATCGCATCGCAACTTTAATTTAAAAATGGCGCCGGGGGCGTTCCCGCTGATTAACGCCGAAAAAATATGTTAATCAGCGGGAATCGGCAATTCACGATCGTATTCGGGCGCGACGCAGTGACTTTCCGACGTTTCCGTAAGCGATACGCGGCGTAAAGATAAAGCAGCCCCCTAGTGGAGTATCCTATGTTAAGTATAGCCGTCGTCATCGCGTCGAAAAAAAAAAAAATTTGCGTCACTTGCGTAAAACGTCCATGAATGGGGATTTGACGTCATTGACGTTCACTGACAGAATTTGGAGCATGCGCACTGGGATGCATTGACAGTCGACGCATGCGCAGTACGTTCGCCGCGGGATCGCGCTTAGTTTAAATAATACACGCCCCGTACCCGCCCAATTTGAATTCCGCCGGCTCATTTTCGATACGCTGCCGCAACTTTAGGAGCAAGTGCTTCATGAATAACAGCACTTGCTCCTAAAATTTCGCCAGAGTAACGTAAATGAGAAACGTTACTCCAACTTAAAGATTCGCCCATCTACCTGAATCTGGCCCAATGTGTCAAAAGTGTCCGATGTGTCCGCCATAACGTCGCAGTCCCAATAAAAATCGCAGATCGCCGCCATTTCTAGAAAAAAATAAAAATTCTGTCCCCTATTTTGTAGGCGCTATAACTTTTGCGCAAACCAGTCGCTTATTGCGATTTTTTTTTTTTTTTTTACCAAAAATATGTAGAATACGTATCGCCCTAAACTGAGAAAAAAAAGTATTTTTTTTTTTTTTAAATTGGGATATTTATTATAGCAACAAGTAATGCCGTGTACACACGGTCGTTTTTTGCGATGAAAAAAAACGACGTTTTTTAAAACGTCATTTAAATTGATCGTGTGTGGGCAAAACGTCGTTTTTTGTCTTAAAAAAAACGACAAAAAAAAAATTCCAACATGCTTGAATTTTTTGTGTCGTTTTTCAAAACGTCGTTTTTTGTTTCACAAAAAGTCACCGTGTGTAGCAAAAACGTCTTTTAAAACGACGTTTTTCAACCCGCGCATGCCCAGAAGCTAGTTATGAAGCGAGCTTCAATGGAAAAGTGTGGTGAACGTAACCTCGTTTTTTGTGAAAAAACGATGGTGTGTATGCAAAATTGTCTTTGAAAAGTGACGTTTCAAAAACGTCGTTTTTTACTTCACAGAAAACGTCGTTTTTTTTCATCGCAAAAAACGACCGTGTGTACGCGGCATTAAACATATTGTATTTTTTTTCAAAATTGTCGCTCTTTTTTGTTTATAGCGCAAAAAATAAAAACCGCACAGGCGATCAAATACCACCAAAAAAAAGCTCTATTTGTGGGGAAAAAAGGACGTAATTTTTGTTTGGGAGCCACGTCGCATGACCGCGCAATTGTCAGTTAAAGCGATGCAGTGCCGGAAGCTGAAATTTCACCTGGGCAGGAGGGGGGTTTATGTGCCCAGTAAGCAAGTGGTTAAAACCCCTTATGGTACATTTTAGAATGTACCACTTTCTCTTTGTTTGTTTTCCCTTTTATCTCTATCCTAATTTCTTGCTCCCACCCCCCCTCCCCAAAACAACCCCTTTAAGCCTGGTAATAAAACCTGGAAGCTCATTGGTTTCTATGCAGAAGTGAGCCTGATTTTCCACTCTCCAGCAATAGTAAATAAACCCCATTGTGTACTTAAAAGTGGGATATACCTGTATTTCCCTAATTCTGATATATGACACATGTTTGGGTCTTACTCGTTGCACTTGTGGGCTGAATGTTGCCCCTGCTTACCTATCAGCATTTCCCCCGTCACTAGACCTGGAGTGTCTTTGCCAATGTACCTTAGAGTTGATTAATTTTGAGCAATTTGGCAGCCAATTATCACAACAATCATAAATGTATCGGTGACGTACTCCAGTGACATGGAGAAGGCAGCCAAGTATATTGAAGTAGCAAGCGCCAATATAGAGCTGACTACAGGGCACATGACATACTCTGAATTACCAGAACTCAATCATTTTGTCATATGCCAAGTCCATCAGTTTACTGCAAGAACACAATAAAGATTTTTTTATGAGGTGGTTGCAATGCAAAATCTGACGCAACAATTACCTGAAAACCTACAAAGGCCAAGATCATTTTTTTTTTTATCTTTTAACAACATGCCAGTGGGAGAATTGGGAATAAATTGTGATCTAGCAAGGCATAGGATTATAAATATTTTGCACCTTTTTAATATGTACATTTGAGACCTTTTCATTTTAAAAATACATTGGAATGAGTTTGGGTCAAGTTTATAGTTTATTTTTTGTTTATAAGCTTTTAAACTGAGGAATGTTATCTGTTACCTCCCTTTGAAAACTTGGGCAGTGCTGTCAGAGGAGAGAGGAGTCACTCCTCTAATTATCTTATGAGTGTAAATTTCATACTTTTTTTTTACCAGGATACAACAGGTTGTAAGGGGAAAGCATATGCAGTAATCTTTCTCTAAGGCCCCTTTCACACTGGGGCGTTATTCGACCAAAGCCTCATCTGCAATCCCAATGTGAAAGCCCGAGTGCTTTCAGAGCCCTTTCACACTGCCAGCGCCGAAAAACGCTGGTAAAGCACCGCTAAGACCCTAACGTTTTAGGGCGTTTTTGCAGTGCCTCAGCATGAAAGGGCAAGGCATTTTTAAAGCACTTTCAATTCATTTCAATGGAGAGGGGTATTTTCGGAGCCTCTTTTTTAGCGCCCAAAAGCTTCTCCAAAGATGCTGCTTGCAGGACTCAGTGTGAAAGGGTCCATTGAGATGCATTGAGAGCGTTTTATGAGTGTTTTAATAGTGATATTTTTAATGCTAAAACGCTGTAAAAACGCTTCAGTGTGCAAGGGGTCTAACAGAATAAGGCTTCTTTTCTGTTTAAAATATACAGCATGTACTGCAAGGTCTCCTATGTCTAAAGCATCCTTATATTGTTCATGTACACTTTGTTTCATATTCACGGTATTGTATTACGCTGATACAACACTTTCTAATGCCAGAGAGTCATAGTCACCCACTGCCGGGCCATAAGGGGCACTGTCCCCCCTGTTCTCCCTGCACCACCTCCCTCCTAATCTCAATGACCAGACCCATTGGTTTCTACAAGTCTTTTTTTTTTTTTTTTTTTTTTTTTTAAGCACAGAGGCTCTAATTAGCTTCAGAAAGGTTGAGCTCAGGCACAGAGAACTTGGGACGTTAGCAAATCAATATTGGCTATTGGCTTCCAAGTTCTCCTCCCAGCCAATCAGGACAGGAAACGGGATTTAAAGGGGTTGTAAAGGTAAAAAAAATGTCCCTAAATAGCTTCCTTTACCTTAGTGCAGTCCTCCTTCACTAACCTCATCCTTCCATTTTGCTTTTAAATGTCCTTATTTCTTCTGAGAAATCCTCGCTTCCTATTCTGCTGTCTGTAACTCCACACAGTAATGAAAGGCTTTCTCCCTGGTGTGGAGTGTCATGCTAGCCCCCTCCCTTGGACTACAGGAGAGTCAGGACGCTCTCTATGTTGCAGATAGAGAAAGGAGTTGTGTGTTAGTGGGCATCTTGACTCTCCAGTAGTCCAAGGGAGGGGGCGAGCACGACACACCACACCAGGGAGAAGCCTCACATTACTGTGGGGAGTTACAGACAGAAGAACGGGAAGTGAATATTTCTCTGTAGAAATAAGGACATTTAAAAGCAAAATTGAACGATGAGGTAAGTGAAGGAGGACTGCACTAAGGTAAAGGAAGCTATTTAGGATTTTTTTTTTACCTTTACAACCCCTTTAAGAGCAGATTGGGAGGGAGAAGAAGCCAGGCAAGCTGCGACCTGGATGGGGTTAGTGTGGGCCTGGCAGGGGGAGGGTTTGTTTGCCACCCCCCCAAAAAAATGGAGCACCAGCTGCCACTGACCATAGTCTATCACTCCGCCAGAATACAATAGATGCACTGGAGCCAGTCAGAGAGGAGAAGGAATATGAAACAGGCCCAGATTCCTGAAAGAGAACAGTGGCTTGAAAGCAACATGGCGCTGTCCTTTTCACAGGAGCGTTCTGTTGTGAGCATTCTGGAGAGCAGAATGAACAGGGAAAAGCTTAAAGTGTATATCCACGTTTGCATTCAAATTTGGATAACTCCTAATTTATATTTGTTACATGTTCCCATTAACATGGTTCTATAGCCTAAGGACCAGTTCACACCAGACGCAGTTCCGTACAGTTCCGTGTGCATTTTTTTTTGCACTATAAATGCATGTGCAGTGTTTTCCATGTATTCCAATGGCTCTAGTTCACACCATGCAGTCAGTCGGTTCACACTACAGCGACATGAAAGTCGGCACGACTTTGCGAGGCAACTTTAAGTCGCTTCCAGGACAGGCAACTTTGCCAGTGGCCAATCAAACAGTAATCAGCTCTGTGGGAGGGAGGTGGAGGGAAGGGTTTGCCTGAGAAAACTATTTTCTCTTCCTGTAAAGTTGCTTCAGTTAAGACAGTGATCCGACTTTGGAGGTGACTTCTATTGAAATCAATGTGTACAAGTCGCCTAGAAGTCCCCTTGAAGTAGTACAGCAACCTTTTCTGAAGTCGGAGCGACTTCAGTAGTGTACATTAGGACAGGTCTCATTCACTTTGAGGCCGGAATCACACTTGTGTGGTGTGAATTTCAGATCTCTTATCTCTGCAGATAGATAAGGGAAGTGTTCAGCAGATTAGCAAGTTTTAGCTGCGAATTTGGAGACCTGGGAGAAGTTACAGGGGAGAGGAGAATGGGGGAGAAGTGTATTGAGCTGAATAAGAGAAATTCCTGAAGAGAACTGAACACATCTGCGAATCCGCTGCGTACCCATAGAAGATAATGGGCCTGAATTCGCACCTGAGCCGCACCGCAAGGCATAAAATCCGCACACGTTTTTTCTGCAATGCGCAGTGCGAATGCATCGCACATATGTGAACCAGCCTCATTGAAAACAATGTATTTAGAAATGTTCTGCCTATTAGATGCGGTTTAAGCCGCAACCAATTCGCATAGGTTATGAATCCGGCCTAATGGAATTTCTCATGTGCGCGACTTGGGACGACACAAGTCGAATCCCAAGTCGCGGTAGTGTGAACCGACATTTAAAGTGATTGTAAACGATCACCTTGTAAACAACCCATTCAGTTTAAAATTGAAATGAAATGCAAAACATTTGTGCATATATATATAAAAAACATTATAAATACCATTTTTCCCTTTTTTAATAAGTGATCACGTTCTCTCTGTTCCCAGCTACATAAGAGCTTGGGGGAGGAGAAGAAACAGCACACTGATCTTTCCAGTGAAAGGCTGTGCAGGGAGGCCTGTTAGAACAGGCCTGGAGAACAGCAACTGACCACGCTGTGCTCTCCTGTTAGTGTGGTCAGTTTTTAACAGGAAAGCAGAGGGAGGCAGGAACACCAGGGATTCTACGCAAAACAAAGAGAACATGATATTTTTTAATGCAAGTGCATCCATCCACCCAGCAATAACTTCTGGTCAATGAAATCTGGAGGTTTAGGTCTATTGAAATCTCAGTGATTTTGTGTACGGAAGCCACAACAGTTTTACTATCTTTGACACATTGCAGTTTCTTGTATTGAATAATTTTTAATAAAATACAATGCCAGCTTGAAAAATACAAATATTAAAATGCAATGTGATTATGATTCTATAAGAAATTCTGTTCACTTTGCAAGAGAAATAACTCCAGAGCTTAAAGGGGTTGTAAAGGTTAAAGTTTTTTTACCTTAATGCATCCTATGCATTAAGGTAAAAAAACATCTGACAGCACCGTCCCCCCGAGCCCCCTGCTTTACTTACCTGACTGTTCGAAATTCCCAGGCGCGTCCACGTTATCCTCTTCGGTTCCCAGCCTGGCCGTTGATTGGCTAGGCTGGGCGGATTGATAGCAGCGCCAGCCAATGGCTGCGCTGCTATCAATCCGCCCAGCCTAGCCAATCACAGCGGATGACGCGTCGCGCCGGGGGGCGGAGTAGAGTGATGCAGTCGGCGGCTATGGCCGCCGCTGTATCACGGGAGCGCGCTCGCAAAAGCTTTCCACTATGTGAGCTCGCTCGCATTAAGGTAGAAAGCTTTTGCGAGGAGGAGCCGAGACAGCCGCCGAGGGACCCCAGAAGACAGGATTCGGGGACACTCTGTGCAAAACGAGCTGCACAGTGGAGGCAAGTATAACATGTTTGTTATTAAAAAAATTAAATAAAAATTGTGACTTTAGTGTTCCTTTTAAAGTGGTTCTAAATCCCTTTTTACATGGGACGTAGCATAGTTCTCCTCTCCCTGACAGGACGTGGATCTCTGTGTTTACACACAGAAATCCACGTCCTTGTCTGTTTAATGGCCGATCGAGGCTACCTGGTGGACATCGTGGCCGCCAGGCACGCGCATCGGCACCTCAGTGATGCGCCGGCGGCCCTCGTGCGCCCCCCAGTGGTCGGAGGAGCCAAGGACGTCAATAGACGTCCTCCCGGCATTGTAGAGCCACCTTATGGCTGTCAATGTACAATGGCCGAGGTTCCAAGTAGTTAAAGGTTTGTTTAATACTAAAATCACTGTGTATATATGGACATATCTGTTCTGCAGTGGTTACTGGGCTGCTTTCAAGCTGATTTGCAGGTGCAGCGCAGAACACCTGCGGGTTACCTGCACTGAGCCATAGAATTCTGTTATTACCTGTGGGTTGGTGCACTTCAGAAAGTGCACCACACCTACAGGATATAATAGAAGTCTATGGCAGCTAACCCGCAGAAAAGCCACAGGTGCACTGCGTTGCACCCTCAGTGTGGTATATTGCAGTGCATCAGTGTGAAAGCAGCCTTAGGCCCCTTTGACATGATCAGTCTGACCCAATTGGACCCTTCGTTCACAGATGTGGTGTGGCCGTTTTCACAATATACCTCTAATACGATCCACAAAAAAAGTCCCCTTTAATCTGGGAAGATCGGATTGGAAGGCCAATAGAGTGGGCTGTGCCCCTGTCTGCTCTGCATATGCAGAGTGGAAATGGGCCTTTCATCTGCCCGCTCCGCTCATTGTGGCCTGCGACCGGTTACCAAGTCGCTTAAGTGGCCCTCGCTCTCCCAAAGGTTGGGCACCCCTGCACTAAGCTCTGGGGAAAATTTCCTTGTAAAGTGCAACTTTGCTTGCAAAGTAAATAGCATATTTTCCTTTAGTAAATCCACCCCAGTATCCCATTCTGAACAACTCATGCAGTGTAATTGGTAAAGGGGGAATACTTTGCTGTTTAGAAGGGTACTATTTGCCCACACTGGCTACTAGCGCATAGAGAAGCTTGCTAGTTCAGAACCAAGGTACCCAGACATAACATTTGGTGGTCAAAAAAGCTGCAAACCAGGTTCAACATATTCCGTGCTGAAATTATTCTCATCATGAAGGTTCTGTTGTTTTTTTTTTTGTTGTTTTGTTGTTTTTACACCATTTTATAATTCTTGGGAGCATTTGGTTGAAGAGCAGCTTAGCAGTTTGGTGCTCACCAACTGTATAACTAAAACACTAAGTAACTCAACTATCTTTAATGACTATGAAAATGACTCTTGCACACCAACAAAAGATTCAGTTTGTAAATGGATAGAAGGCTGTATTCAAAGAGTAGTGGTTAATAAACCATACTCTGAATGGTCTTAGATTTTTAGTTGTGTTCCCCCGGTTCAGCGCTTGGACCCTTACTTTTTAACCCATTTAAAAATTATAAAGAATTTGGTATTAAATGTACCATTTTAATCTTTGCAGATGGCACCAAGCTCTGTAGTGGAATAATGTCCTTACAGGATGTCTCCAACTTGCAAGTTGACCTCAATGCTCTATTTAATTGGACAATAGTGTGGCAAATGAGGTTTAATGTTAATAAATGTAAAGTAATGCACTTGGGGGCTAAAAACATGCATGTATCATACATACTAGGAGGAGAACAACTGGGGAGGGAATGGTTGAGAATGATCTGGGTGTTCTGCTAGATCACAGACTACAGCTGGGTATACACAAGGAGTTTTTTTTTTCTATAGTCAACCAGCGGGTTAAAAAAATAAAAACTCACATTTATGCCAGAGATATGGATGCAAGGACCTCCCCTCTGCACCATTGTATTCTGACAGGGGGGACTGCCCCCCTGTCAGAATACACTGATCAGCACTGCAGCCATGGGCTGCAAGTACTGGTCAGAAGGACTGTTTGGCAGAAGCCGGTTGTTAGAATGGCTTCTGTTGAACCACCTTAAACACACCTTAAAGATTTTGAAGACAATCTTCAAAATCCGCCGGCCGCAACGCCAGCACAGGATAGAGACCTGCGGGAAAAAGCGATGCAGGGTAGTGGGTACTCTATACCATCGGGTCATTATTTTATAACAGGTCTCCTGAATTCTAGTGGCCAGAGAGGACTTCTGAGCAAAGTGGAGAATCTTCTCCCGCTGGACGTCAGTGAAGGTAGTGACGAGCTCCTCCTCCCATTTGGAGAGGAATGGGGGAATGAACCCCTCCGCTGGTCGGGTCAGGGAGGAGTAGATAAGCGAAAGACAGCGCCGAACCGGTTCGCCCCGGTGGCAGATGCGTTCCAATTCGGTGAGCTGAGGACAAATGCCCTGACTCCGCAAGCACCTGCGCAAGAAGGTGCGCAGCTGGAGGCCACTCCAAAAATCCAGTGGCGGGTCCGTGGCAGACACCCCAGCCTCGGGCGAGAGTTGACCGTTAGGCCCCAGATAGTCACACAGATGGAGCCGATGTCCAGCTACCAAGCGCCCGAAACAGGGACTCTAAAGGCCAGGCGGAAATTCAGGATTACCCGGGACCATAGGGGAGGGCATCGGGGACACCAAAGAATGCCGAAAGGCCTCTCTGGTCACTGAAAGTGTGCTGCCTAGGGTCGGGTGGACTGAAAGATTCCTCGGCAAGGGAGTGGTTAATCCTGGCCGTGCCTCCGGAGTCCTCCATCTCCATCGCAACCCAATGCTTCGCTTACCCGTGGCAGTGCCAATCCATTAACCTAGTGAGATGGGCGCCCTGTAGTAGGCCTTCATGTCCGGAAGGCCAACCCCCCCCCCCTGCTTTTCGCCAGATGGAGGAGTTGGAGTTTCATGCGGGGCTTACGGAAGGACCAGACAAAATCACGAAACATAGAGTCGAGACGCTTAAAAAACACTGGGGGCAAGCGGATAGGAAGCGCCTGCAGCAGATACAAAACTCTTGGTAACAGGGTCATCTGGAGAGCACTGCAGCAGCCAAACCACGTAAGTGTAAGAGAGTGCCAGCGGAGAAGATCCCCCTTTAAGCGAAGAAGTAGCGGGGCAAGATTTGCTGAATAGAGATCGGCGGGATCAGGAGTGATGTCAACTCCCAAGTACCGTATACAATGAGATGCCCACCTCAACGGAAAGTCCAAACGCAAGCGCTGAACAATGTCCCCCCCCCCACTGTTATATTGAGAACAGAGGATTTGGATAAATTAATTCGGAAGAGGGAAAGGGCACCATATTCCTGGAGAGATCGAAGCAAATTCGGGAGGGAGGTAAGTGGTTCCGTCAGGAAGAAGATCAGGTCGTCCGCAAATGCGGCCACTTTATGGGTTCCTGAAGACTTTTGATATCCAAGTATACCCGCATCCGCCCTAATTCTGCACAAAAGGGGCTCCAACGTGAGTATGAAAATCAGAGGTGACAGCGGACAACCCTGACGCGTGCCATTTCGAATATCGAAGAAGGCAGACCTCGTTTTATTGACCTTAACCGCTGCAGTGGGGTTAGAATAAAGGGAGAGTATCCACCCCAGCATAGAGGACTGAAGACCAATATGCTCCAGGGTAGCCCAAAGGAAAAACCAGTCCACGCGGTTGAAGGCCTTCTCTGCGTCCGTAGACAGCAAGAGAAGAGCTCGTTTTGAAGTCCTAGCCGCATGGATCAGGTTCAGTACCCGGATGGTGTTGTCCCGCGGCTCCCTAATCGGCACAAAGCCCGCCTGATCCCTCTGTATGAGGCACGGAATATGAGGAAGCAACCTGTTAGCCAGGATTTTGGCAAACAATTTCAAGTCTGCATTATGGAGCGCTATCGGGCGATAATTCCCACACTGCGACAGATCTTTCCCCTCTTTTGGGATGAGGGAAATGTAGGCTCTCAGGGTGTCTATCGGGAAGGAATTGCCCTCCGGTATAGAGTTGAGAGCAGAGACCAGGGGCTGGGACAATAGGTCAAAAAAGGTTTTGTAGTAGGTAGGGGTCAGGCCATCAGGGCCTGGTGCCTTCCGTGGCTTGGAGTTGGCTAAAGCCACTCCTAGCTCGGCCACTGTGATGGGCTCCTCCAGTTCCTCTAGCACTGCACTGGGGAGTGCAGGCATACCAGAGGAGGCTACATACGATCGTGGCGTAGAGCTGCCAATAGCCGCAGCATCCGAGGACCTGTCCAGATTGTAAAGACCTTCAAAGAAGGAGCGAAACTCCGCCGCAACCTCCAAGGACGTATTTAGATTTCGCCCAGAGGAGACTAAGATATGGGAGATATATGTTTTTGTGCGGGGACCGCGCAGAGCCCTAGCCAACAACGACCCAGGCTTATTTGAGAACTCATACATGGTACGATGCGCCCATGCCAGTTTCTGCTTTGTTTTGTAAAATAGAAGCGAACAGAGTTCCTCACGTGCCTTAAGAAGATCCTGGAAAACAGCACTCGCCAAGCTGGCCTTATGCGAACACTCCAGGTTGCGTATCAGTGCAAGGAGTTCCTCCACTCTAATTACACAGGTTCTGTAGCTGATTAGGTGGTAATTAAATTCAATTGGTGTCTTAACTGCAATAAATTAGCCTCAGAACCTGTGTAATTCATACATGTTTGGGTTTAAAGAGAGGGGGTGGCAACCCTACTTGAAGGCCTGTTTAGATTGATATGTTTATCATTATTATTATACAATGATGAATTACAAAATACTGTAATGCAATAATGAATAACAACTTCAAAGCCATAAAAAATAAAAAAAACATATTGTTTCCACTGATTGTTTCCTTACAACCATCCCACAGATTAACAGCGGCTGTACATGATAGTTTGGTTCGCATTAGAGGAGACAAGTTTATTATGGTTTGGCTGCAGATCGCAGCACATTAGGCAAACTCACTGTTCTGCATTATCCCGCTATTGACAGAACAGCTGAAGGAGACATTGCTGAGGTTTGGACAGAGTGCTGACATTTTATCTGAAAATGATTCAGTGCTGATTCCTTAAGGCAACCACCATCCAAGGCATTACCCCCTGTGATGGTCTATTCCAAGGCACGGAGCATGACTACTTATTGTAGACTGACAGCAGGGTGGAGAGGCTGACTGTGAAATAATTGTCAGATATTACAATGTTACCCGACTGTTCGAGCTGTTAGGAAAAGTACTGCAAGCAGCATCTTTGGGGTGGTTTAGGAGCACTGTATACAGCGCTCCCAAAACGCCCTGCACATTTAAATTAATGGCCAGCCCTTCCAACGTGCCTGAAAAGCTTTTCGGAAGCACGGCAACACGAGAGCTTTTAACCTCTTCTTTGGCCACTAGCTGGGGTTGAAAGCACCCCGCTAGCGCCCGAAAAGCTCCACTATAACAAGCAGCGCCTTGGCGCTAACACACGGGCGGCCCCAGTGTAAAAGGGGTGTCAGGAATCAGACCCACAAAACATCCATACATGGAGCGAAAGAATCAGACCCACAAAACATCCATACATGGAGCGAAATTCGCCTGTTTTAGTATATATGTTTAAGTGTCTCTTCTCCAAGGAGAAGTTTAATATTCATAGTTATTCTTCATAACCGAGGTCCTCCAGCCCCCTTATTAGCTTTGTCACCCTTCTCTGGACTCCCTCCAGTTCCAGCACATTCTTTCTGACGACTGCTGAACAGAACTGGATGGCATACTCAGGATGTGGCTGAACCAGAGTTTGTAAAGTCATATGACGTCCTGGGCTTCTCAGGCAGCTAGGGGGCTCGTGCCTGACCCTGTGCGCGTGCCCAGCGGCAGCGATGTCCACCGGGCACCCGCGATTACCCGCAATCACCGCAGAAACATGGATCTGTGTGTGTGTAAACACACAGATCCATGTCCTGCCAGAGGAGAGGAGACCGAGGTGTGTGTTCCCAGTACAGAGGAACACACATCGGTCTTCTCCCCTTGCGAGTCCCCTCCCCTACAGTTAGAATCACTCACTAGGGAACATATTAACCCCTTCAGCGCCCCCTAGTGTTAACCCCTTCCCTACCAGTCCCATTTACACAGTAATCAGTGCAGTTTTATAGCACTAATCACTGTATAAATGTGAATGGTCCCAAAAACGCATCAAAAGTCTACGATGTGTCCGTCGCAATGTCACGGTCACAATAAAAATCGCAGATCGCCGCCATCACTAAAAAAAAAAAAATGACATAATTCTATGCCCTATTTTGTAGACACTATAACTTTTGCGCAAACCAATCAATAAACGCTTATTGAGATTTTTTTAACAAAAATATGTAAAAGAATACATATCGGCCTAAACCGAGGAAAAAGATTTATATATTTTTTAAAAAATTTGATATTTATTAAATCAAAAATGTAAAAATATTGTGTTTTTTTTTCAAAATTGTCGCTCTTCTTTTGTTTATAGCGCAAAAAATAAAAACCGCATCGAGGATCAAATACCACCAAACAAAAGCTATATTTGTGGGGAAAAAAACCCATAAAGATTTAATTTGGGGGCAGTGTTGCATGACCGCGCAATTGTCATTCAAAGTGCGACCGCTCTGAAAACTAAAACTTGGTCTGGGCAGGAAGGGGGTGAAAATGCCCTGTATTGAAGCGGTTAATAAAACAACATGTAACGAAGATCCCACCTTTCAAAACACTGTCTGTAGACATGCTATGATTAGGATGATTAAGGGCAGAGTCTGACTAAAACACATAAGCATTTAAGTACAGACATGTAATGGAAGTGAACATCTGATGAGAAAAACACATTTTCAAGGCTCTGATCTTTGCTAATTGAACAATCAGAGGCCATCACTGGTATCCACCTTTGCCAGATACCACAGACAGCTATCTCTAATAGGGTCAGCAATTACACTTCTCTACAGCACAGATGGTCCGTACATTAAAGGAGCCTAAACTTACTGGCAGAGGAAAGGAAATTGAGGATCATTTAAGGTCTTGAGGTTTGTTGCTGTTATAAAGACATTGTTAGACTTCCTTAAAGAGCAATAATGTATCGCTATGGCAAAGCTTCCATCACACCTCCATGTACAATTCCATAGCACTGGTTTTCATTATATTACCACCAGCATGTATGGACCCAGTCCAGGCTGCTGGAGTGTCTATGATGAGATTGGGATTGTTACCAAATCACGCTGAACCCAAAAACTCTTAACTCCTTGGTGGTCAGGAAGGAATATGATTTTACCAGCCACATACATGCCTTTTAACCCTTTCCTAACCAGATTTGTGGATACCCAGACCAAATTCTACAGCGCCAGTGTGTGCCTGTTAAATTTCAGACTAACTTTACCTAAGTCATTCTTGTGTTGTATTTTTTCTTTTTATATTGTTATAGGCCAAAAAATTGACAAAATTGTCAAACCTTAAAAAATAAAATAAAAAAAACATTAAAAAAAGTATATATATATATATATATATATATATATATAGTGAAACAAAAAGTGCAGCGCTGATGAGTTGTTGTAATCAATATTAAATTGACGCAACAATAGGTATACAAAAATGTATATACAAATGAGTAAATAAAGTCCAAATGAAATAAGAATCACAAAAGTGATAGAAATAAATGAGTCACTCCAACAGATGGATACATTCACAGTTCAATGCAAAAATAGTGAATGGGTGTAGCCACATGAAATGTATAATTGTCTGAAGAGATCATCCAAGGCATCAACTTGAAAAAGTAAATTAAATGGGTACTCTTACCGACAGGTGTGGACTTAAAGGATCACTAAAGGATTTTTTTTTTAGCTAAATAGCTTCCTTTACCTTACTGCAGTACTGGTTTCATGTCCTCATTGTTCGTTTTTTGCTTTGAAGTTGCTGTAATTCTGCTCTGATCTCCACACTTCCTGCTTGTCTGTTTCCTTATAACCACAGTACTGGGAGCTTTCTCACTGTGGTCTAAGCTGTCATTACTGTGTGTCTAAAACTTCCCAGAACCAATCAGATTAATTTTAAAAACATTGCCCTGGATTTGTTTGTTTTTGTTCTGTGTCTGCAAGCACATTATATGATTAATTTTTTATCTATTTTTAATCATTTTTAAAAGGAATCAGTTAACTTTTATGTCTCTATACCCTGTAAACAGTAACAGTTTTTTTTTTCCTTTAGTGACACTTTAACTGTTATTACTAACAGCAAGTCTGAAGAGCGTAATGGTCTCAGCAGACCTGGATCTCTGCATGGATGGTCACTCGGAGTGGCAATGGCTGTATAAATCCGATGAGACGAATACCATCCACGCCTAGAACCAAACGGATGCGTCTTGCAATGCAGGTCATGTAAAGGGCCCCAGTATATGGGCAGGACATAAATGGGAACAATTGAAAAGAAAAAGAGTGCTCCGGATGGTGCAGGTCAAATTAAACCGTGACAGGATTTATTGAAATTAAAAAAATCATAAAAATCATGTGAATCTGAAATAAAAGCAGTATAGGGTGCTGTAAAAGCGTGATTTTTATGATTTTTTAATTTCAATAAAACCTGTCACCGTTTAACCACTTCCTGACGGCCGTACGACTTTGTACGGCCGCAGTGTGGATCTAAATCTCTGGGAGGCCGTCTTTATACGTCCCCTGCTCCTCCGGCTACTGGGGGGTGTGCGAGATGCCGATGCGCGTGCCTGGCGGCCGCAATGTCCGCCAAGCACCCACGATCGGCGGTTACAGAGACATGGACATGGATCTGTGTGTGTAAACACACAGATCCACGTCCTGTCAGGGGAGAGAGGAGACCGATGCTGTGTCCCTTGTACATAGGGACACAGATCGGTCACCTCCCCCAGTCAGTCCCCTTTCCCCACAGTTAGAACACTATGCAGGGTACACATTTAACCCATTCCTCACCCCCTAGTGTTAACCCCTTCAATGCCAGTCACATTTATACAGTAATCAGTGCATATTTATAGCACTGATCGCAGTATAAATGTGAATGGTGCCAAAAATATGTCAAAAGTGTCCAATGTGTCCGCCATAATGTCGCAAATCGCCGCTATTACTAGTAAAAAAAAAATACTAGACGCTTATTGCGATTTTTTTTTTTTTACCAAAAATATGTAGAAGAATACCTATCACCTAGACTGAGAAACCAAAATGTTTTTTTTTTTTTTTTTTTAATTGGGCTATTTATTATAGCAACAAGTAAAAAATATTGTTTTCAAAATTGTCGCTCATTTTTGTTTATAGCGCAAAAAATAAAAACCGCAGAGGTGATCAAATACCACCAAAAGAAAGCTCCACTTGTGGGGAAAAAAGGACGCCAATCTTGTTTGGGAGCCACGTTGCATGACCGTGCAATTGTCAGTTAAAGCGACGCAGTGCCGGAAACTGAAATTTCACCTGGGCAGGAGGGGGGTATATGTACCCAGTAAGCGGTTAATTTGTAAGTAAGTGGTTAATTTGACCTGCACCATTTGGAGCACTCTTTTTCTTTTCAATTTTTTCCATTTATGTCCTGCCCATATATTCATATTTATCAGTGCAGCCACACCTGTGCCCATTATTATAACCTCTGCTCACTGTGGCCACCATTGAGGCCTCTGTTCACTGTGCCCACCATTGGGGCCTCTGCTCACTGTGCCCACCATTGGGGCCTCTGCTCACTGTGCCCACCATTGGGGCCTGTGCCCACCATTGCGGCCTCTGCTCACTGTGCCCACCATTGGGGCCTCTGCTCACTGTGCCCACCATTGGGGCCTCTGCTCACTGTGCCCACCATTGTGGCCTCTGCTCACTGTTCCCATCATTGCGGCCTCTGTTCACTGTGCTCATCATTGCAGCTTTTACTCACTGTGCCCACCATAGCAGCTTTTACTCACTGTGCCCACCATTGCAGTCTTTACTCACTGTGCCCACCATTGCGGCCTCTGCTCACTGTACCCACTATTGCAGATTTTACTCACTGTGCCCACCATTGCAGCTTTTACTCACTCTGCCCACCATAGCAGCTTTTACTCACTGTGCCCACCATTGCAGTCTTTACTCACTGTGCCCACCATTGCGGCCTCTGCTAATTGTGCCCACTATTGCGGCCTCTGCTCACTGTGCTTACCAATTACAGCCTTTACTCACTGTGCCCACCATAGCTGCTTTTACTCACTGTGCCCACCATTGCAGTCTTTACTCACTGTGCCCACCATTGCAATCTTTACTCACTGTGCCCAGCATTGCAGTCTTTACTCCCAGGGGAAGAGAAGCTGGGAATGGTGGGGGGGGGGGGGGCGCGGGTAACGCCGGTATGTGGGGATTGATCGGGAGACGTTCTCCCATCGATCACCCCGGGGAAGAGATTGAAAAGGCGCAAAATTACAGAGCCGATAGCCCGCTGTAACAGCTGACTTTACATTGCAATTGCCTCCTCTCCGCTCGTGGTTACACACAGCCCCGCCTCCTGACCCCGTGCCTCTATCAGATAGACAGAATGCCAGTCCAATGCTGGGACATGTTCTGTCTATCTGATAGAGGCACGGGGTCAGGAGGCGGGGCTGTGTGTAACCACGAGCGGAGAGGAGGCAATTGCAATGTAAAGTCAGCTGTTACAGCGGGCTAGCGGCTCTGTATTTCCGCGGCTTTTCTCTTCCCCAGGGTGATCGATGGGAGAACGGCTCCCTATCAATCCCCACATGCCGGTGGTACCCACGCTTCCCCCCCCCCACTCCCAGCTCCTCGCCAGAAACAATTTTTCACTCGCATTTTGCGAGTAGGCGAGTGGATAACTTGAGGGCGGCTATACTGTACATGGTCATACTTTTCTGTAAGCCAACATTTCTGTATTCAAATTTCTTTTGTTATTGTCTTATGTAATATTTACATTTTCTGAGATACTGAGTTTGGGGTTTTCACTGGCTGTAAGCCATAATCATCACAATTAAAAGAAAGAAATGCCTGAAATATATCGCTCTGTGTAATGAATCTATAATAAAATCTGAGTTTCGCTTTTTGAATTGACTTACTGAAATAAATTAACTTTTTGATGATATTCAAATTTTTTTGAGATGCACCTCTATATGATTTTTATTTTTTTTTACCTCCTGAAGAATTAAAATTTTGATTCACATATTCCTGTCACCTTGCCAGACCTTACCTGCAGCTCATCAATATAATCTGTTCATCTGCCTGTACATCTATAAAGGAACAGCAGCAAAAAGATGAGGTAATCCCTCTGCTCCCTCCTTCTGTCAGCATCTTACTTGTCAGCACATGCAACAAAGACTGAGACAGACTACTGACCCACCCTCTCCTAGGCTGAGTTCTACTGTACAGAAGATTATTTGAGGCTGTTTCAGGACAGATTCAAGTATTACACACTAATTTTAATTAAAGATACATTGAATATCTTGCATAGCTCCCAACTGTCCCTGATTTTGAGGGACAGTCTCTCTGTCCCTCATTACTCCTCATTTGTCCCTCATTTTGGTCTGATCTATATAGTTGTATATAAAATGCACTTTTTATCTATCAAAAAGTGTTTCCCAGTGCTAAACCTTTCACCTGATTTCTAAATTGCTGCATTTGTAAATCCCAAAAGCCAATATAAAGGAATAGTAGTGGTAAAAAAGCAATTGTGGGTCTAACCAATCATATTTTTGCACAATTCTCCTTTAAGGGGGTGTGACAAGGGGTGTGTCCTATGCCTGTATACTTTTGCTGATAGGTGTCCTTCATTCCCATCTCAAAAAGTTGGGAGGTATGGGCCAGATTCATAACATATTTACGTCGGCGTATCTAGAGATACGCCGCGTAAATATTAAGAATAGCCGGAGTATCTTTTTTGGTATTCAGAAAAGAAGATACGCCGGAATTCTGCTAATATACGAGCGGCGTAAGTCTGTTACACCGGCGTATATTAGTTGCAGTTTTACGCTGGCCGCTAGGTGGCACTTCCGTCGTTTTGCGTGTCGAATACGTAAATTAGGGAGTTAGGCCGATTCCCGAACGTACTTGCGGCTGGGCGTCGTAGTTTACGTTGTTTGCGTAAGCGTTATCCCGGCGTAAAGTTACCCCTGCTATATGAGGCGTAGCCAATGTTAAGTATGGACGTCGGGACAGCGTCGAATTGTACGTCGTTTATGTAAATCGTTCAGGAATGGGGCTGTACGTAAGTTACGTTCACATCATTGACTACTAGCGACATGATTTCACGCATGCGCACTGGGATACGTCCATGGACGGCAAATGCGCCGTTCAGAAAATACGTAAATTGCGTGGGGTCATGATTCATTTACATGAATCACGCCCCCACAATAATAATTTGAATTAAGCGCCCATACGCCGGACACTTTACTCTACGCCACCGCAACTTATGGAGCAAGTGCTTTCTGAATAAGGCACTTGCCCAAAAAATTTGCGGAGGCGTAGCGTAAAGAGCATACGCTACGCTCGCAGATATTTACGCAGTTTTCTCTGAATCTGGCCCTATGTCTTTTGTAATCAATGCACTGAACCTGGATGCAACATGCTGTAATGCATAACCACATACACTACCTGCGTTTTGATGTGCTTGGTTTAGGTTGTGATATGTTAAAGACAAGGAGTGACCTCACACAAGTTCTCTAGGGGCTTTCTGACATATACATTGAACAACTCGCCATTTCTGCCATGAATGAGATCTGGGGTGTTCATGATGGTCAATGACCCTTTTCCTAAAGTCAGCTTTCATAAGCAGTATTTATCACCAATTGCACCAAATGGCAGTAAATGTATTGCCATATCCACAGATAGGCTTGTGGTTGGTTTATTAGTAATCAGAATTATATATCAGACAGGAGGCTCATATCTTATGCATTATCTTTCTTTATTAATGCACACAGCAGAAAACAAACTTATCAGTGAGTTCAAATAGAAAAACGTTTTAAAAAACTGAAAACAAAAAGAAACTACAATACCCAGCAGCCCTCTGGCTGGACCTGCCAATCATAGAGCAGGTCAGCAGGTATATAAGGGACTGCCTCTTTCTCTCTCTCTTTCTTTCTGCTCACAGCAGGACTCAGATAAGTACAACATTTGTGTTTCATTTTTACTAGTCTGTATTTACAGCAGTGTAAATTTCATTTCTCTGTCTTTTTCATCGGTATCTCCCATTCCTTGGGTGTATACTTTCTCCTTTTCCCTCATTTGGGTTTTTCAGGGATTCCCCCCCCCCCCGCTACTACCCTCATGCATTCTGGTCTGTGACCCCCCCTTTTTTACCTCACAACAATCCCGTTTTCTCCCCGGTCAGTGCGCATCCCTCTGGCGCTCTGACCGGTTCCCCCCTGATAGAAGGAGAGACTTCTCCTCACGAATTCTCGCGAGAGGCGGCGCCATTTTGCGCAATCTGCGCCTGCTCTCTCGTATCGCGCTTTCTTCTCGGCGCGTCATTCAGGGGGCGTGACGGACCATTCGGTTATTCGACCAATAGCACGGAGGCCCGTAGTCTCGCGAGACTACGCTCTCTGCCTCCTATCCCGTGCTCCTCATCACAGCCACATCAGAGTACTACCGAACGGTGTGAGGTACGGAGCGCGGGTCCCCTACAGGTTTATTTACTTCTCCCTCAATCTTTTAGTCAGGGAATTTATTCCCAAACGTTACACCTCCCTGCCACAGTTTGGTCATTAGTGCTGCACACATACATTTACTCTTACTATGGCTGAGGATAGGATCCCCCCCTAATGCTCCTGAGGGACTACTGGAACCAGACACTCCAGTTTTCCTCAGCGCTGCCCAAATCCAAGACCTGATCAGTAGATCAGTCCAGGCTGCAATGGCTTCGGTTACGCCAACCCCATCTATACCCCAGCCTATTCCCCTTGTACCCACACCATCTGACAATGGCATGCCGCCCAGAAAACAGGGCAAAGCGTCACAGAAACGCCGCCACATTGAGGTGGCTCACGACTCCCCGGCAGGGGAAGTAAAAATCATGCCCCAGACAGTACCCTCCCAGGACTGTCGACCCACTGCCTTCCCAGACTCTGATCGACCCCTGAGCCTTGGGGAGATGCATATGCAGAGGCAACGATCCGCTAGGCGGACTAAACCGGACTCTTTTGTGGACTCCTCTCCAGAGTCGTCCGTGGAGTCCGAAGCGTCTACCGCTTATGAGTCTGAGGATGAATATGATGAGTATGAAGGCAGTGGGCACATGGCGACCCAAGACGGCGCCAACCCTGTACCCCAGGGTGAGACTTTATTAGACTCTCACGGAGAGCCCTTCTTTGATCCGGAAGCTATTAGCCACCCACGCTCCGGTGACTGGGCACCTCTACCCGAGGTGGCCCAGTATATTGAATATTGGGCCCGAAGATCGGTTGACAAAACCAACCGTAATAAGTTGAGGGCAGAATGCCCCCGCCCCTGCATCACCAAAAAAGTGGTTAACACTCCCGAGGTGGACCCCATACTTCTGAGATATCTCACAAAACATGGGAAATACTCAAAAAAGGGAATTGAGAGGTCCTTCAAAACCATTCAGGACAGGATTTTAGACCTATTTGGTCCTATTACAAAAATTTTGAACCTTAGTGAACAGGCTTTCGCCTCTGGACAGCCGGTGGACCTTTCCCAGCTTAGAGGCTGGACCCAAAGAGCAGTGTGCCTCCTGGGCTGCGCGAACAGTACATGTTCAATAGAGCGCCGCCGCTCAATTCTAATGAGGCTTGACCCCCAGCTGTCCCACTTAGCCGAATCAGAACCCGGCCCAGCCGCAGACGGCTTATTATTCGGGGACTCACTCATTAAAGATATCAACAAAATGGTAGGGCTCTACTCCAGTTTGGATAAGGCCCAAACATCTTTGAAAAAGACCAATACCACTCGGGTTTTTCCCAGGGCCGGCAGATACAAGGGCCGCTCTGCCGGCCGTTACTCCTATAACAGGCCACTCCTCAGGGCCCCCGCTCAGTACCAAGCGCCGCAGCCCTACCCAGTACCAATGGCGCAACCGGCGCCCTTCTTCCCTCCCCGCGGACGCCCCTGGAGAAGCCGAGGAGGGAGAGGCTACCCCCGCTCCCGACTGACCTCCGGTGAGTACAACGCATCTCCATTTTTCCATTTTTCTTACATACCTATAGGGGGAAGACTGAAACATTTTATCCACGCCTGGTCTGCGATTACAGCAGACGCATGGATACTCAGTAGCAGGCTATCAGATAGAGTTATTTTCTCTGCCAGACATGGATCTGGTCCCTCACCCCATCCGGTTTTCAAACTTGCACACCGTTCTCATGGACAACGAGTTGCAGGACCTTCTGACCAAATAAGCTGTGGTAGAAGTGGACCCACTCTCTCCGGGTTTCCTCAGCAACCTATTCATAGTCAAGAAAAAGGGTGGCGGTTACCGCCCAGTGATAAATTTAAGAAACCTCAATCAACATGTCGTATATCGACATTTCAAAATGGAAGGAATCCACTGCCTGCGGGATCTCTTACGTCCTGGGGACTGGTTAGTGAAGGTGGACTTAAAAGACGCCTATCTCACAGTTCCCATTCATCCAACCTCCCAACACTTGCTCCGCTTCCTGTGGAGAAACAGGATGTGGCAATTTACTTGCCTTCCTTTCGGTCTCTCCTCCGCCCCGTGGTGCTTCACCAAATTACTGAAGCCGGTGACGGCGGCCCTGCGCAGCAGGGGAGTGAGGTTGATCATTTACCTGGACGACCTACTCATAATGGCTCGTTCTTCCCACCAAGCAAACGAGCATGCTTCCTGGGCAGTCGGATTACTTCAGGATCTGGGTTTCCTCATAAACCACGAGAAATCCATTCTTTCCCCATCTCAGGAGATGGAGTTTTTGGGGTTCTTGGTGGACACCAACCGGGCGGTCCTCCGGCTACCCAAATCAAAATTAATTACCATCCGCAGAGAGATCACTACCGTGCTGGACAAACAACGGGTGTCCTTACGCAGTCTAGCTCGCTTAGTCGGCCTGTTATCGACATCGATCCAAGCCATTTTTCCAGCTCCACTTCATTATCGAGCCCTCCAGAGGCTCAAGACTCTACATCTGCGTCAGGGGCTTCGCTATGCGGACAAAGTCTTCCTGGACACAGAAACCATAGTGGAACTACGGTGGTGGTTACGGCATGCCGTCGATTGGAACGGCAAGACCATCTTCAGTTCCAATCCGGACTTCATCATACAGTCGGATGCCAGCCGCCACGGCTGGGGTGCTCGGTGCGGCTCTTCATCCACAGGAGGGACGTGGTCCGCAGAGGAGTCGCTACTGCACATCAACGCACTGGAACTCCTGGCAGCCTTCTTTGCCATCAGGAGTCTTCTGCCACACACGTCCAACTGCTGCGTGTTGCTGCGTATGGACAACATAACCGCAGTCCAATACGTCAATCGCTTAGGGGGCCCCAGGTCCAGGATCCTAGCGGATCTAGCGAAAGAGTTCTGGCACTTCTGCCTGGAACGCAACATCGTTCCGATCGCGGAATATATCCCGGGTGCCTCGAACATGGTGGCAGATTGGAATTCTCGCTACCTATCCGACTCCAGCGATTGGCGACTGGACCGGTCAGTATTCCTAGCCCTCGATCTCTTATGGGGCCCCCTCTCTATGGACCTGTTCGCCTCCCGTCTCAACCATCAGCTCCCGCGCTTTTACAGCTGGAGACCGGATCCGGAGGCACATGCGGTAGACGCCCTCCGCCAGACCTGGCCGCAGGGGACTCATTATGCGTTTCCCCCGTTCTCTATGATTCTCAGGGTTCTCCTTCACATAGCGAACCTGGGAGCATCAGTTGTGTTGATCACTCCGTGGTGGCCGACACAACCATGGTTTCCCCTCCTTCTAGGAATGACGGTGGACCTCCCCAGACTACTTCCTCACTCTCCTCATCTCCTCACCAGTCCAAATGGAGATCTACACCCTCTAATCACGAACCACAACCTGCCTCTCCTCGCATGGTTGGTCTCGGGGAGCCGATCGCAGACAGCATCCTTTCAAGAACAGCTAGGGACCTCCTTTCCTTGGCCTGGGCCCCCGGGACTGGATCGGCATATCGATCGGCCTGGCGGCTCTGGGTTCGCTGGTGTGATCAACGGCAGGTTGATCCCGCTCAAGCACCTGTGTCTGTAGTGGTTAACTATCTGGCGGATTCTTTTGAATCCGGGAAGTCCTATAACACTCTGAATGTCTATAGCTAGGCGATTTCAGCCTACCACTCTCCTATTGACTAGTTGCCGGTAGGTAGACACCCATTGGTGTGCCGTCTTTTGAAGAGCGTTAAATTTCAACATCCCCCACGACCCAAGTATCAGCATACTTGGGACGTGACCAGGGTCCTAACCATGTTCTCGGACTGGGGGGACAATGATACTATATCTTTGAAGTTATTGTCTTTCAAACTTACTGTCCTATTGTGTCTGATCTCCATCAAACGAGTGTCGGATGTCAGGGCTCTAGACATATCCAGGCGTCAATTCTCGCCTCAGGGAGTTAGGTTTTCGGTCGTGCGTAGAACGAAAACGGGCCTTCAATCGGTTTTCTACCCGTTCTTCCCGGCGCATCCACATCTATGTGTGGTCCGCTGCCTACAGACTTATGAGTCTATGACGGCCCCATTGAGATCGGTACAACTCCCTCAACTTCTCATTTCTTACGTCAAACCTCATCTCCCGGTTGCCTCGAATACGTTAGCCAGATGGGTACGTTCAGTCATGGAAATGGCAGGGATTGACACAACCCTGTTTGGTGCCCACTCCTCCAGAGGGGCGATGGCTACTAAAGTCGTCACCTCGGGAGGCTCCCTCTCAGAATTACTGTTAGCGGCAGACTGGTCATCGGCAACCACCTTCCGCCAATTCTACTTTAGACCGTAGGAACACATATCTATGTCGGTTTTGTAATTTAGATCAGTTGTTATTTTCTAATGTATACAGCGTTATAGCTTTGAACTTGCATAAGATATGAGCCTCCTGTCTGATATATAATTCAAGATTTTCCTAGCTTGTGACGGAAAATAATAATTATATGAAGACAGGAGGCGAATATCTTCCCTCCCAACCCATCCCTATCACGGTGTTGTTTCTTTTTTGTAGGCTATTGAAGCACGTATCCTACAGATCGGAGGCTGATGCGCCCCAGAGGTTTCGTTCCCACTATCCCCGTTGGGATTGCCTTTCCTGTTCAAGACCTCGGATCTTTTGATTCATCGCAGACCTGAAGTGGAGGTTCCTACTGCATCCGGATCCAGAGTCCCGGATACCGTCGGCTGACTACTGTGCCGGAGTTCCAGTTGTTCCAGGATTTCAAGGTTTTTTGGACTGTTTTTTCCAGTTTTTTGCTGTTTGCTTCAAGAAAGAGGAGGATCCTAAAGAGGCAGTCCCTTATATACCTGCTGACCTGCTCTATGATTGGCAGGTCCAGCCAGAGGGCTGCTGGGTATTGTAGTTTCTTTTTGTTTTCAGTTTTTTAAAACGTTTTTCTATTTGAACTCACTGATAAGTTTGTTTTCTGCTGTGTGCATTAATAAAGAAAGATAATGCATAAGATATTCGCCTCCTGTCTTCATATAATTATTATTTTCCGTCACAAGCTAGGAAAATCTTGAATTATGTGATACAATTGAACTAGACAGGGGTGCCAGTTAACAAGTGCTACCACTAGAGGGTGCTACCTTCATATATATTCTATCTAAGTAAAAATGTATCAGTTTTTGTTTTCCTTATGCAAACTGTTCTCATGTAAATCTGTCAAAGTTATGTCCTATAATTGTACTCATTTGTAATAAGGAAGGACATGGTACTTATATATTACATATATATATATATATATATATATATATATATGTATGTATATATATATATATATATATATATATATATATATATATATATATATATATATATTTATATTTATATATATATATATATATATATATATATATATATATATATTTTGCAGTTTTCAGTTTAGTATGGACAAAACAAACCCCCCCCCCCCCAATTTAAGGCCCTTGTTATGTTTATTTTACTAAAAGAATACTATCTGCACAGTTTGCATGTTTTCCCTGTGTTTGCGTGAGTTTTCTCTGGGGACTTCATTCACTATAGGAACATTACTCACTTTAGGAAGGTCCATTCTCCTGCCTCCTCCCCCTCCCTCATTACACATTTACCAAAAAAAAATATGTATATATATATATATATATTTATTTTATTTATTTATTTATTTTTGATACGCAGTGGCGTATAGCAAAAAATTGCCTGGTCATGAAGGGGGGTAAGTCTTCTGGGGCTGAAGTGGTTAAAGAAGAATTGTACCAAAAAAAAAAAGATTGGGTAAACCCACAGGTGATTATTATCCAGAAACATGCTTGTAATACAAAGCACTTGTATATCAAAGCAAATTTCCCAATAAGAAATAATGGAAATGCAAATGATTTGTTCCACAACTATTTATGAATGAATGGATGAATGACTTGTATAGCGCTACACATGCGAACTGAATCGCCTTCATAGGTCCTTCAGTTTATAGTCCATATAAAAAGATTAAAGCAATATGACCAGGTTGTGTAACCATAAAATGGCCATCCACTAATGGTGGCCTCCACAAGGGGTATAGAAGCAAAATCCAGCAGGAGCTACAAAGTATAAAAAAGAGCGGCACCTCTAAGGCCGCGTACACGCGATCAAATCTATCTGCTGAAAATGGTCTGACAGACAGTTTCAGCAGACAGATTCGATCGTGTGTACAGGCGGACAGACATATTTTGCCAGCCGACAGATTTTAAAGCATGCTTTAAAATCTGTCTGCTGGGAATCCGTCCGTCCGACATGTCTGCTGGTTAGTACGCTAACCAGCAGACATATCTGCCCGCACATGCGTCAAATGGATTCGACGCATGCGTGGAAGTGTTTTACTTCCTGGTGCGGTGACGTGGCGGCGTCAACGTCATCGCCACGTCACCGCGCTGTCTGCCGGCGGGGATTTTGGTTCGATCGTGTGTAAAGCGATCAAACCAAAACAGCCCAGCAGACAAATCTGATCAAATCGGTCTGTCAGACCGATTTGAACAGATGTATTTGGTCATGTGTACGCGGCCTATGTGTAGCATTATGGTTGCTAAATGTTGTACCTTCATTAAATGTAACCATATTGCTACACTTAGAGGCGCCTCTCTTCTATACCCAGTTGTGACATGACACAAGGAGAAACAGAGGACTGAGGAGAAACAGGAAGCGAGAAATTCAGACAAAGAAAAAAAACATTTAGAAGGGAAATTGAAGGAAAAGGTAAGTGAACCAACAATGCACTCGCTTAAAGGAACCTATTTAGAAAATATAAAAACAAACCTTTACAACCCTTTTAAGGAAAATTACTTAGAACCCCCAAACATTTTTTCTAACACCCTAGAGAATAAAATGACAGTCTTTGCAATATTTTTTGTCACACCGTAATTGCGCAGCGGTCTTACAAGCGCACTTTTTGGGAAAATATTAACTTTTTTTAATTGAAAAATAATACAGTAAAGTTGGCCCAATTTTTTATTATATTGTGAAAGATAATGTTACACTGAGTAAATTGATACTCAACATGTCACGCTTCAAAGTTACGCCCGCTCGTGAAATGGCGACAAACGTCGTCCACAGGCGGCATTTAAAAGATTCTACACGTTGCATTTTTTGAGTAAGGGCCCTTTCACACGTCCGTTCAGTTCGTCCGTTTTTTGGACGTCCGTTAACGGACCTCAATGCTTCCCTATGGGTTAGCGTCCGTTAGCGGATGAGCATCCGCTAACGTCCGTTAACATCCGTCTGCGGTAAGCTCCGTTTTTTTGGACGGAAGAAAACCCTATTTTTCTTCCGTCAAAAAAACGGAACGGACGAAAAACGGACGTTAGCGGATGATCCGTTTACCATCCGATCCGCTAACGTCAGTTTTTCATCAAAATATGTAAAAAAAAAAAAACTTCTAAAAAAAAAAAAAAAAAACGGATGAAAAAACGGATGAAAAAAACTGATGAAAAACGGACGGAAAACGGACGGAAAACGGAACGGAAACGGATGTAAACGGACGGAAAACGGACGAAAAACGGATGAAAAAACGGATCAACTGAAGGGGAAAAAAACATTGTTCTTTCAAAAAATAAATAAAACATTTTTACTTTTATTTCTATTACAAGGAATTTAAGCATCCATTGTAATAGAGAAAAAAACATTACAGGTCCTCTTAAATATGAGCTCTGAGGTCAAAAAGACCCCAGATCTCATATTTACACTAAAATGCAATAGAAAAATATATAATTTTTTAAATGTAATTTAACCACTTAAGGACCGCCTAACGCCGATATACGTCGGAAGAATGTCACGGCTGGGCACAGGCACGTACAGGTACATTGCCCTTTAAGTGCACAGCCGTGGGTCGTGCGCGCCGAGTCCTGGTCCAAAGCTCCGTGACCGCACCCGATCGCATCACAGGAGCTGAAGAACGGGGAAAGGTGAGTGTAAACATACCTTCCCCGTTCTTCTCTGTGGCTTGTCACTGATTGTCTGTTCCCTGATATAGGGAACAACGATCAGTGACGTCACACGTCCAGCCCCGCCCCCCTATAGTAAGAATCACTCCCTTAGGGCACACTTAACCCCTTAGCGCCCCCTAGTTGTTAACCCCTTCACTGCCATTGTAATTTTCACAGTAATCCGTGGATTTGTATAGCACTTTTCGCTGTGAAAACTACAATGGTCCCAAAAATGTGTCAAAAGTGTCCGATGTGTCCGCCATAATGTCGCAGTCATGAAAAAAATCGTTGATCGCCGCCATTACTAGTAAAAAAAAAAAAAAATGCCATAAAACTATCCCCTATTTTGTAGACGCTATAACTTTTGTGCAAACCAATCAATAAACGCTTATTGCGATTCTTTTTACCAAAAATATGTAGAAGAATACGTATCGGCCTAAACTGCCTAAAATTGTCGTTCTATTTTTGTTTATAGCGCTAAAAATAAAAACTGCAGAGGTGATCAAATACCACCAAAAGAAAGCTCTATTTGTGGGGGGAAAAAAAGGACGCCAATTTTGTTTGGGAGCCACGTCGCCCGACCGCGCAATTGTCAGTTAAAGTGACGCAGTGCCGAATCGCAAAAATGGGCCAGGTCCTTTACCTGCATAATGGTCCGGGTCTTAAGTGGTTAAAAAAAAATGTCTCTTTACTGTAAGAGTTACAAGTTAAAGCAATCTACTGAGCTGGCCAGAACCACCTCTGCCAGTTAGAGTTAGCAGCAGAGGACACTGGAGACAGTGGGAAAGGGGCGAATCCGCCACAGAGACCACTGTTGTCTGAAACCGGACCTCCCTCTCTTGAAGAGGATACTGGGGTTACGGCAGCTAGCTGCTGTCATAACAATGGTATTCCTCTTCAAATTTGCGACGTATAATGATGGTGGGTAGTCTGGAAGTCTCCTAATCTGCAAACTGGCAGTGACAGGTTCTTAAAGTGGGAGTAATTAGAACTCCCCAAATTTGTCGCCAGTGTAAGCGATGTTGCTAAAACTAGCGCAAAAAGATTTTATTGAATTCCCCAGATTACTGGGAGTTTCAATGATAACTATTGGACATACAAGGGTAGATTTACTAAAAATGTAAAGTTCAAAATCTGGTGCATCCCTGCATAGAAACCAATCAGCTTCCATTTTGTTTGTCAAAGCTTTATAGAACAAGCTGAAGTTAGATGCTGATTTGTTACCATTCACAGTTGCATCAGATTTTGCACTGTTCAGTTTTAGTAAATCAAACCCCAAAAATCAAACCCCAAAAGCCAGGATTGAGTCTGAAAGAGTGACTCCTCCCCAGGGCTAGAACTGAGCTCCAGTAGTAATCGGCGTGCACTCCTTGCAGAAGGGCGTACGGCTCCTGGAGCCAGACAGGCAGGGCTTTCCTCCCCCAGCCTCAGTCTCTGCTGTCAGACTTGCTCTGACCCATGATCCACCGCCCCGGATCCCCTGGTTCTCCCTTCCAGGAATCACCAGAAGCCTTAAGGTAAGCCCCTGACACAGGGCACAGGGCGCTCCATCCACCCCTTGAACACCATTGGGCGGCCGTCCTTTTCAGGACAAGCCGCGGCTGCGGCCCTTGCGCTCCGTTCCCCCCCCCTTCCTGTACCCTTACACCGCCATCACTGCCCAAGGCATCCCTCCACAACCTCTCCCCTTAATCTCCGCCGCTTCTGGGAGTCTTTTTTTACAACCGCGCCGGCCTGATCACAATCGCGGCAGCCGCGAACTAGGAAAGGCCGCGGCTTCACCCGCGGCCTAGCGGTGCGCCGGGCCATAGCCCCTGCAATCATCTAAACTGCCCTAGCAAGCCCCCTCCTACCCCAGAAAAGCAGCGGCTTCCCCACCATTATCCCAGTCTTCCCCAGCAGCACCAAGCCACTTAGGATCACAGCCCCCATCTGGGATCCTGCTGCAGGTTCGGCAGCCATCTTGCTGCACCCACCCCCACTCTCCCCCTTCCCAATACTATCAGTACTTGATCCAGGGTTCGTCCGATCGCCTCTCAAGGGGTCAGGAAGGAATTTTTTTGCCCTACAGCAGCAGATTGGCCTAGCACTGCTAGGGTTTTTTTTTGCCTTCCTTTGGACCAAGACAGAGAGAGGATTCAACGAATCCTTGAATACCCCCCCCCCCTCCCACCCCCCCGGTGTTTGGCGACCATGGCTAATCTGCAATATTCTGCGGAAACCATTTGGGATCTGAGGCGATTTGTCGCAATATTGCCAGCCAGCACCAAAAAAGTCCTAGGAATTGAGCGACTATTGAGAAGCGATCGACGATCGACTATCAAAAATTGCAGACGTTTACCCCAACCTAAGCACATATCATGTGCTTTGATCAACACAAGATCGGCAGTAAAACACCAACTAGAAATCCATGATTTCCTTCTACAATACGATTTAGATTGCCTCTTTATTACAGAGAGCTGGCTCACAGCCGACTGTAACACCATTCTAGGTGAATTGGTGCCAGAAAACTACCGTATTATAACGGAAAACAGAATAGGGCAAAGAGGAGGAGGACTGGCGGTGATCCATAAGACTCACCTTGCGATCACTAAACCAGTACTTCAAAACCCTCTTCCATTCATGGAAACCCTTACTCTGCAACTGCAAGTAAACTCCCAGGAGACCGTCCGGATCTTACTCTGCTACAGACCACCTGGCCCAAAATCGCAGCTGCTACCATCATTGACGGAGTTTATCTCCACTTATACCCTCAACAGCAAACAACTTTTGCTGCTTGGGGACTTAAACCTCTGGGCCAACTCCTCACAAGACCCTGTTGCCGACGCCTGCATTGACCATCTGGAAGGATTAGGGCTACAACAACTAGTATGTGGGCCCACACATGCTTCAGGTCACACACTCGATCTTATTTTCAGACAAAATCTGGAAATAAAAATTCTGGAAAATGAACCATTGCCATGGACAGATCACCATGCAATCAAATTCATTATTTCCAATATCCCCCCCTTAACAAATACATCAAATCCAGTGACAACAGACTGGACCAGATGTCAGAAGAAGCTCCATTCGGATCTCTTCAAAACCACGTTAAGGAAAAAAATACAAACAATTCAGCCGCATCAAACGGCCGTTGTAACACTGGATGCCATAAATTTGGCCATGCTGCAGTCAGCCGACTTGATAGCACCGAAACGTAAAACCCGCATCCGAAAAAACAACCGCAGCTGGTTTAACAACCAGCTGTCGTTACTGAAGCAAGAACGCAGAAGGGCAGAATCTGCCTGGAAAAGATGTTCTTCAGAGCTACACCTATCCATCTACAAGGCGGCGACAAGAAAATATCACAAAGAAATTTTCCAAGCCAAGAAAAATTATTTTTCGGAGGCTATCAACAGCGCCTTGAACCGCCCCCGCGAACTCTTCAAGATGGTCACCCAGACCATGAAACCAGGATGCATTGAAGCCCCTAGTTCGGACACACAAGAATTTTGCAATGAACTATCGGATTGCTTTATTAATAAAATCGAGGCAATCCGTGAAAGCATTCAGCAAAACAATTCCCCCCTCAGCCCCCCCTGCAGCCTCTCACACAGCACCCATAGTAATTCTCCTATATCAGGTAAGTTTACCCTGGAACCCATCTCCATTGAGACCACTAAGAATGTCATTGGCGCTTTGCGTAATAGCACAGCGCCAAATGACATTATCCCCACAAAACTGCTGAAGGAATGCGCCTACATCCTGGCTCCTCCCATCACGCAGCTTATCAACCAGTCTTTCTTGGAGGGCATAGTGCCCTCACAGTTGAAAGAGGGTATAATCCAACCCATCCTGAAGAAACCCTCCCTGGACCCCAAGGACCCACTCCACCGCCGTCCCATAACAAGTCTCAATGTACTCTCAAAGATAATGGAGAAAGTAGTGATACAACAGCTGCAACAGCATCTGGATACCCACAAGCTACTTGACCCATTGCAATCAGGCTTCCGCCCCGGACACGGGACGGAAACAGCATTGCTGAAAGTATGTGACGATGTTCTCAAGGCCGCAGATGAAGGAGAATCTTGTCTTCTAGTTCTGTTGGACCTAAGTGCAGCTTTCGACACGGTAGACCACAAACTATTACTGACTCGGCTTGCTGAAGTAGCCAGAGTCGCAGAAGGCGATTTATCTTGGTTCTCCTCTTTTCTGGAAAACCGATCGCAAACAGTGAAGTTAGGACCTTTTACGTCTGAGAAACGCACAGTTAAATGCGGAGTCCCTCAAGGATCGCCTCTGTCACCAGTGCTGTTTAACATATATCTTCGTCCTCTTTTTGAGATTATCAGCAGCCAAAAACTGCTCTACCACTCATATGCAGATGACACGCAACTGTATTTCCGCATCTGCAATAGACAGGATCACCACCTCAATCTAGAGACATGCCTCTCTTTGATAGAGGATTGGATGACAAAGAGTTATCTTAAACTCAATGGAGCAAAAACAGAACTTCTTCTGTTTCACGCCAAGCGCAGGAATCAACTTTCAACAGCGTGGACCCCCCCGCCTATTTTGGGCAAACTCATCACCCCTAGCGCCAAAGTCAAAAGCCTAGGGGTCATTTTTGACTCCTTTATGACAATGGACGCACAAATAGGGTCAGTAGTCAGCGGATCTCACCATCTGCTGCGCCTACTACGCAGACTCACTCCGTTCATCCCTAAAGAAGATTTAGCGGTCGTGGTGGGAGCAATTGTAAACTCCAGGTTGGATTATGCAAATGCCCTTTACCTCGGACTCCCCAAGTACCAAATCGCTCGTCTGCAAGTCGTTCAGAATACGGCCGCCAGACTTGTGACTGGGAAAAAACCCTGGGAATCCATCTCACCTTCACTGAGAGCCCTTCATTGGCTGCCAGTTAAAGACAGAATTGCTTTTAAAGCTCTCTGTCTTACGCATAGATGTGTCCATGGGAATGCCCCCCTTTATTTATGCAAAATAATAAAAGCTCATAACCCCAATCGCGCTTTGCGATCCACTAATCAGAACCTGCTCCAGGTTCCGAAAGCCAACTTCAAGTCCAAAGGAGAAAGAAGATTCGCGATCCAAGGTCCTAGACTATGGAACGCTTTACCAACCAGCATTCGGTTGGAGGAGAACCACTTAGCATTCAGGAAAAAGGTCAAGACTTTTCTCTTTTGATATCAAAGAAGACAGGAACAACAAGCGCCCAGAGGCGATTCAGTTCGCATGTGCCGCGCTATATAAGTTTTCATTCATTCATTCATTCATTCAAAACAATATTTTTTACAGATCATTAATTAAAAAGGACATAAATATAAGAGTAAAATCTCATAGAATACATTTTGCCCAGAATATGAACATGCATTAGTGTACGCGTTTCATGTGCCATCCGCTTCTTCAGGACATCACACGGGCGGTAAAAGCATGTTTTGTTATTTTGAAATTCCAAGACTCCAGGCACAGCGATCACATGTAGTTGTACATTGCGATTAGCTGCCGTGGAACATCACTGCCATTTCTGATGTGCTTCCTGTTTTTCTTTCCTTAGGGTCCACAGGTGAAATAGTACACTGCGATCGCCTGCGGTTATGTACAGATATCTGCAATCAATCGGTCCTGGACGCAGTGAAATTTATTTTAACAATACCGTCGCTAACGCAGTGTGTAAATGGGGCCACAGGAAAGCATTGTGTTTGTATAGTCGCGGTCGATAACTTCATCTATCCACAGCTAAGGCCTGGTTCACACGTCACACCTATGCATTTTTTAGCGTGCTTTCCGTTTTGCAAAAACACACTACAGTCTATTTAACATGGTTTCCTATAGGTCACATTCACATCTGTGCATTTTATGGAAAGGGCCAGGGATTTTATCTGTTTTTTGATTCCATGGACTTCAATGGCTCAAAAGCGTGTTTTTAAAAATAAAAAATGCACCTGGAATATGTAAACTGCAACCTGCATAGGCGGGAACCAGGCCTTAAAGCTGAATTCTATCCACTTGTGTGAATGGGGCCTAATTGTGCTACAAGACTGAATTGAAAAAATATTAGGGCTGTTACTGATTAAAATGTTCGTGTTCGATTAATCGATTTTTTTAAATCGATTATTCGACTAATTTTGATTACCGTATATAGTCGAGTATAAGCCGAGGCACCTAATTTTACTCCCAAAAAAATGAGAAAACTTATTGACTCGCGTATAAGCCTAGGGTGTCCATCTGCATGCCTCATTGTGCCTCACTTTGCCTCACTGTGTCCATGGGCATGCCTCACTGTGTCCATGCCTCACTGTGTCCATGCCTCACTGTGTCCATGACTAGACCGACGTTTAACATTGGGGTCTACGGAAGGGGTGCCTGGATTTGAAAAAATCCAGGCACCCGCAGCCGTAGGATCTCCAGACAACAAACTTTGCATACCTGTAGAGAAGAAATGGGGCTACATGTGTGCCAAGATGCAGGTCCAGTACCGGGTCCCCAAAGTCATCAGAGAAATTACAGTTCAACATAGAAGTCTATAGAAGGGGTGCCCGGGTTTGAAAAATTAGTGCTCCACGGCCGTAGGTCCCCTGGACAACAAACTTTGCACACTTGTAGAGGAAGAGTGGGGCTACACCGAGTCCCCAAAGTCGGGGAGATCAGGCGCAAAAAGGTGATTTGGGTATAAGCCGAGGGGGGCATTTTCAGCACAAAAAAATGTGCTGAAAAACTTGGCTTATACACGAGTATATACGGTAATTATAACGCACATACAGATCCAACTACTTTTAGCAGATCTCCTAGCAGGCCATTTCCCAGTGCAGCTCCAACCACTGGAAAAATGGATAGCATGAAAACTTTTATAGTCTTCAAGTAGGTAACAAAATAAATATTGCACTGGAGATAAAATCGATGTAGCTACATAAACTGTAAAAATGGTGCGAGTAATACCAAACGGTAGCAAAAGCAGTCATAAAAACATGTAGATAAGTATTCCACTGGTATAAAAATGTGTACAATGATACCACTGCTGAATCCACATGAGGAGAGGTTAACATCAGTCCGTCGTCATGTAGATGTCCCATGAAGGGAACTATTACAACTCCCAGTGGATGGTTGTAGAATCCCAGGTTGATAGAAGGAAGTGATAGAGGGAAGTGTAACAGCCCTTGCGTGTGGCAGATAGTAAGGTCCCGCCGGCATGCAGATATGAAGGCACAGCAAAGGAGCCCTTCAGATGGACACGGCAAGCCCCATCGGTGTCTGTGACGTCACCGGATCTCCAACGGAACTCCCTGAAGACCGGGAAGCCGGTGGAAAGGTGTGTATTAATCAAAATAATTTTTGATCAAAAAAATTAACGATTAATCGAGGAATTAATAGTTAATTTCCACAGCCCTAAAAAATATATATATTGTTTTTTTTTTTATTAGAAATCCCTTTCTGGTGCACACAGATCCCGGTGTAGTTGTGCATAGTAACCAATCAGCTTTTAGCTTCAGCTTGTTCAATTAAGCTTTGTCAATAAAACCTGGAAGCTGATTGGTTTCTATGCATTGTGTGCGCACCAACTTTGGTAAATCAACCCCTATATGTCCAATGGTTATCACTGAGTCTCCCAGTAATTTTCTCTTCTGCAACTTGGTGATTAATTTACATTGAAGCTGGGTTGACACCTATACAAATTGGATGTGGGTTTTACACCGCATCCAATTCGCATAGCAGGAGAATGTGGCCGCCTGTTGCGGAGTTCAGGCAAAGATTCGTCCCTGAACAGGAGAATGGGGACGCATAGCATTCCTGTGCGATCCGCAGCCGGTTCCAGTGAGAACCTAGCCTAAAGTATGACCCTTGGACACCAATCATTGTAGGGTTTTCATTTTATAGTTTTTTTTATTGGTTCCTTACATTAATCTGACATCAGTCACTGATCTCTGCAGACTATGTTTGGGGCCTGGAAGATTTCATCATTAACTCTAAATTGTTACCATTTAAATGCATAGTTAACCCTTTGACCGCCAGGTGGGGCAGTGAAAGAATGAAAACAAACCGTCTCTGCAATAGCAGCTGTGGGTTTGTTTTCTTGTCAGCTTGTCAGTTTTATTGTAGAATTAATCACTTGGGCATGTCAGAAGGTGGGTAATCAGGCACCTCTCTTCTTCCCCATGCCTCTCCTCTATGAGCCCGGGACCTCTGTGGAGGCCATTAGTGTAGAGGAGATGAAGAAACTTCCATTCTCAATCCCCTCCTGCCATTCCAGTTCGGAGTTGTCAAAGTCTCAGCACAGCTGCTGTAAGTTCCCAATGCTTGGGTTAGTGTCAGGGGAGACATCAGAATCTAATAGATGCCCAAAATTCCTATAAATAGAAACCATCACTAATATCACAAGGGGGCTTATGGGCCTGACTGTGATAGTAGTAAATAGGACAAAATACGTTTTTTTTTTTTTTTTTTTTTTTAGGACTGGATGTACCTTGTTCTGTGTGCACACGGGGTGCATGTTAATGTAAACTTGTATATGCAAATGAACCTATAGAGCAGTGATGGCAAACCTTTTTGAGCCCGAGTACCAAAACCGCAACGCAAAACCAACTTATTTCTTTCTAAGTGCCAACACAGAATTAAACCTGCCAGCGTCTGTGTACAGAGGATAGGACTGATCAGCCATCTGAATGAGCCCTAAGGGACCAAAAACGTGCGATGCTGCCAGGGATCAGAAATGCGTTGCTCATGTTACCCCCTCGGATTCTTTGTCACGCCCACTCGGACACATCACCACTAGCCTATAGAACTGTGGGAGATATAGGGCCAGATTCAGCAAGACTTGCGCTGGAGTAATTCGATATGCGCCGCGTAACTGTGATTATGCGCCGTCGTTTCTGTGTGGCCGTACCCACCAAACTAGATGCGACAGAAAACAGGCCATTTCCGATCGGCTTAACTTTCCGACGCCAGAGTATCGTCAGCGCATAATTTCGCTTGGCGCATCAGTCGCGCCTATTGATTTCCCCTGCAAATATGCAAATGAGGGTTATTTCCCGATTCGCGAACGGATTAGCACCATACGCTGGCTACATGCGCCGCACGTATCTCGTCCGTCCGGCGCAAAGTTATTTCTACAAATAGCTGCTTTATCTTTACTCCAGACGGCCACAGGTCAGCAGGAGAGCAGCTACAGCAGCGTTACCGACGATAAGAGCTAGCTGAGCACCCCCACTTGCAGGACAACACCTCTGTCCATGCTTGTCTGTCAACTTTTACAGCCATGGAGGAAGACATCATAGGTCTCCATAGCCGAGATGACGGCTGACAGCTCCTGGCCTTTAGAGTTCAGCTTTCTCCTGTGTGTTTGCGGGGAACGGGAGCAGCCATCTCAGAACAAAAGTAACTTCACTGCGAGGAGGGGGAACAGGATATACTTTAGTGCCGGAATGGCGCATCTACGGGCGCATTTAGACGCCCAACGAAACGCATTGCGCTGACGTTTCCCGTGAAGTGGTGCCGACGGAAGTTGTGAGCATGCGCACAAGGGGGCGAGTGAAGCCTTACTTACTGCGCATGCTCCGCTCCGTGGGCTCCGCCCATCATTTACATATGATGACACCCACTTCCACTTGCGCTGAACGTAAGCCTCTGCGCTGGGCTCCGCCCATCATTTACATATGTTATCACACCCACTTCCACTTGCGTCGTTTACGCGCAAGTTACACCAGCTATGCATTATCGTTACTCTGGCACAAGTTTACGCGCAAGTGCTATGTGAATAACAGTACTTGCGCCGAAAGTGTCGGCGGAGTAACGTAAATGAGAAACGTTACTCCAAAGTAAAGAAGCGCCCATCTACCTGAATCTGGCCCATAGTTTGCTGTGCGGTATGAACAATTCAATTTTTCACTCTGTGATTTTATAATTTCATGGCATGCCCACAGAGAGGGCTCGGCGAGCCCACAGAGAGGACTTGGCGTGCCGGCAGCGGCACGCGTGCCACAGGTTCGCCATCACTGCTATAGAGTCTCCTTTTGTCTTTCTCATTAAATTGCAGAATATAGATGGGAACCAGCCAAAGTATGGGACTTCTACTTGACAACAGTTTTGCTGCATCAAAATGGACAGGTGTAAATAGGCCCTTAAATATAGTAATACTTTATTAAATAATGAAGAAAAAATTAAATTCCCCCTTCCGACCAATGAATGCACAGGCACATTCATACATAAACACAGCATGGTGCAAAGTAAAGCTGTTATCACAGTAAGGCCTGATTCACAACTATGCATTTTTTTTTGTGCTTTTTCAGTTTTGCAGAAACTGAAAAAGGGCATTTAACATGGTTATCTTATGGATGTAGTTCACATCTGTGCATTTTATGGAAAGGGCCAGGGACTTTTTTCTGGTTTTTGGTTCCATAGACTTTAATGTATGAAAAATGTGTATTGAAAAACGCAAAATGCACCTGGAATATGCAAACTGCAACCTGCGTAGGTGTGAATTAGGCCTAAGGTCTGATTCACACCTATGCATTTTTAGTGCTTTTTGCAGATTTGCACTACAGAACGTGTTCCATAGGAAACCATGTTAAATGGACTGTAGTGCAAATCTGCAACATGCAAAAAGCACTAAAAATGCATAAGTGTGAATCTTGCTAACCTCCATCACTCAAAAAGAGCCTTGTGTAGCACACCCCTCATGAGATCTGCTGAGTTAAGGTTCTATTAGGGGATTATAACTTGGATGGAGTAGGAAATTATAGGATGTTCAACTTGGAAAAAAATGTCCAAAAAATTTACAACTTCCTCCCGATTTGCACAGATCTTCTTTTTCCTTCCACCTGCACAACTTGGTTCCTTTGTACAGCACCTGTTGCTCATTCCTTGTGGAACTAGCAATATATTACTAGTTCAGCAAGGGCCCTTTACATGCAGGGGCTCTCAGCCCCTTTGATAAAGTAGCACAAATAGGGTGAACAGCATAACACAGTCCTTTCTGCTTCCCTGTGGCCACTGATTCCAGTTGCACTTACTTGCAGCCCACCTGGCTACCACCCGCTACACCTGGCTGTGCTTTCCCCCAGTCCTCCATACTGACTCTCTGCACACGTCCTGCTAAACTGACACACACACATGAAGATTCCCCGGGTCAAGGTTAGATGTTAGAGTTGGCACATTGCATTCTTCAAGAGAGCACTGTTACAACTGACAGTCTCTCCCCTTGTCTTGACCCTGCACTGTGCTGATCTACTCACTGTCTCTGCTTGCTCCTTCCTGCTGACAGTATGAATCCCTCCAACTGCCTCCTGTGGTGGGATCCTTCCAGGTCAGCTTGCCTGAGCTTCAGTCCAGTAAGGGGTCCCTCAATGGCCACCAACAGCCTCCCTCAGCACTGCTTCTCTATCTTCCACCCAAACGCCATGCTGGCATGGCCCATGTATATTTATGGGATTTCCTTAGTTCCCTGCCATGCCCCCTCCTGGGGATTGGCCAAGGCCCCATACATTTTCAAGACGGCTCCTTCTCACTCCCACCCAAAAGTTCCAGAACACCCTCCAATGCTCTGGAAACAGGGGGAGGTATCAGAAAGTTTCCAGGATGAGTGATCCAGCCCTGGCCTCTAGTAACCCTGAGATTTACTGACACAGGTTTAACCCAGAGCCAGAAAAAAATACAAGGCTTCTCCTGAGTGACAGAGGTGCAAGAGCGAGTGACACTCTCTATATTAGTGCACAGGGTGGAAGTCCCATGAGAACCCACTGGAAGAGGATGCTGCTTACTGTATGTAGCATAGACTAGAACCTCAGAGGTGGCATCTGGATAATTTGTTTCAGCCAAGCTGTCCCAAAGTAAGTGTTTAAATTAGGGTTGTCCCGATACCACTTTTTTAGGACCGAGTACAAGTACCGATACTTTTTTTCATGAACTTGCCGATACCGAATACCGATACTTTTTTTAAATGTCATGTGACAGTTTTCAAACCACAATACAGACTAAGGATATTTTTTTTTAAATTATGAAGAACTCTAACTCAAAACATTATAAAAGAATAAAAATGAGTAAAAATGAATAAAAATGTTTTATTTTCTTGTCACGCAGTAGTAAAAAACTCAAAGAATTTTCACAGAACATGTTGATAAATACAAAAAAAGTATTCTATTTAGGTATCGGGAGCATTTGCGCGAGTACAAGTACTCCCGCAAATACTCGGTATCGGTCCCGATACCGATACTAGTATCGGTATCTGGACAACCCTAGTTTAAATGTATCTTGTTCCTGGAGTTCTTTCTGTTTCCAGTGCATTGGCATTTGAATGAGCTGCCTCAACGCAATGCCAATTAATATGTGTCACAACACGTGTGTTATCGCAATGCACTTCAAGGACAAAGTTAGAATGGGCTTTTAGGGTCCCTATACTCAGGGCAAATAGAGAAATACATTTTGCCAAAATATTTGTAATTACTAATTTAAAAGAGAATTATGGGTTTCAGAAAAAAAATTATACTCAGCTAGGTGGATACAGCATCGATCCGATGCTGCATCTGTCTTTCGCCACTTCCAAGTCTGAAAACCAAGCGATCAAAGACTGCTGATCACTCGGTTCTTGGCCTTCAGTGAGCAGAGAGCCAGTGACTGTCAGTCGCCGGTTCTCTGCTCTACCCCTCCGCCACTCACTGGAGCACCAGTTTGTGCAGGGGGCAAGAGTGATTGGCTCAGTCTCCCAGGCATCTGTAAAGTCAAGATCTTTCCTGAGCCTGGACCACCTGAGTGACGTCAGGTAACAGTGGGCTTTAGCCCGCTGTCGGCTGAAAATGGGTCACAGGAGAACAAAACTAACTGCACTTCTGTGACCTACAGGAAAAGTACAGCCAAAGTAGCTTTGACCATACTCCTCCTTTAAGTATAATGAATGAATTAATAATTATACAAAATATGTTAAACCAACTAAAACTTATTTTTTTTTGTCTGCTTTGTTATAACAAAGTATAATCAGAGTATTTTTTTTAAAATGACCAGTTTAGTCCCCTATACTGTATGCTCTAGAAACATGATGTAAATATCATTTAGGTGTGCTAAGTAGCTAAAAGCTTATTGTTGAATAAAGTGCATACCAAAATTTGGTCTCGCCATGAAGGTTTGGATTTTCTTGGGACTTGAAAGGATTAAATTACACTCATGAAATAATAACTTAAAATATGCACTCATTGAAAATATAATATGGACCTCCATTTAATGTCTGGCACCATTTGAGTGGGAAACCCCTGAAGAATATTATAGCTGTATACTTACAAGTCCCCATACAGTACTGACACTTGAGAAACACCCGCGCAGTGAAATTGTTTAGTCTAGGCACTAATACGAGCACAATCGGAGAGTATTAACTGTGTGCTTCCCACTACCTGCTGCCAGAGGTGAAGTAATGACTTCATTAAGGAGAGGCAGGAACCAGCTCTGCTTACAGGAAGAACCTGGAGATCCAATAAAAGTGGCCTGATTGTGCTATTGTCTCCATCTGTGAACAGACACAGCTAGGGTTACCATCCTCTTTTCTCCTTCTGTATGCTGGAGTAATCTGTGAACTTGATTAGATCATTCTTCTTATCAGGGCCACAAACAGGAATAAACTTGCTCTCTGCAAAAATCATAATAGCAGAGCAACTTATTTTTTTGTACAATACGTTTTTATTGATAAAAAATAATAATGGGACGCCATTATATGGTGTACATCAAAATGAAATGTACAGATTCAGAATAACTGGTGTACATATTACAAACGCATAACAAAGGCGTAAAGCCTAGTTGAAGGAGGTAGAGATTGAGGTAGTAAGTAAGGAAACAATGAGGGAGGGTGGAAAGTGATGGGGAGAAAGAAATAAAGAGGGTGAGGGTGGGGGAGAGTAGGATAGGAAGTAGAAAAGGGGAGATAGAGGAAATAGGGGGGGGGACCTGCTCCTCACAAATAGTAACATAACATATTGTGTGTAATATAGCCAATCAGATTGCAAATGCAGAGGAAAAAGTAAAGGCGAACCAGCAGGGTCATATTTCATGTAAAGTGGGCTCTAGATCTCGGAATTCACACGTAAAGTCTTCCATATGATATATATTCTACTACTTGTAGCCACTGCTGTATCGTAGGGATGGTAGACTGTTTCCAGTACCTAGGTGAGTGAGTGAGTGAGAAACTTGTATAGCGCTACATATGCAAACTGAATCACCTCAAGGCGCTTGGTATCCATTTCCTACTATTTTTTTTGCCTTCAGAATAGATGGGTTTTGATTTTTTTTTTCTCAAGGCCTGATAATTCCCTACGCTCGAATGCTGGTTGGTAAAGCGTTCCATAGTTGAGGTCCTTGGACTGCGAATCTTCGTTCTCCTTTGGACATGTATCGGGCCTTGGGTATTTGGAGTCGATTTTGGTTGGTAGATCGAAGGATGCGGTTTGGGTTGTGACATTTTAATTTTTCGCATAGATATTGGGGTGCACAGTTTTGTACACATTTGTGCGTCAGGCAGAGTGCCTTAAGCGTGATTCGATCATTTACGGGCAGCCAGTGAAGGGACCTAAGGGAGGGAGAGATTGATTCCCATGTTTTTTTTTCCTGCTACAAGTCGTGCCGCCGTATTCTGGACGACTTGTAGACAAGCAATTTGGTATTTTAGGAGTCTGAGGTAAATTGCGTTTGCATAGTCGAGTCTGGAGTTGATTATCGTTCCCATTACGACTGCTATGTCTTCTTTTGGGATAAAGGGAATGAGTCTACGTAGTAGATGCAGCAGATGGTGGGATCCGCTGACTACTGAACTTATTTGTGCATCCATTGTCATGTCGGAGTCAAAAGTGACTCCAAGACTTTTGACTTTGGTGCTAGGGGTGATAGTTTGTCCCAAAATGGGCAGCGGTGTCCATGTTGTCGTAGTGAGTCTTTTTTGGTTGGCGTGGAACAGAAGAAGTTCTGTTTTTGAGCCATTGAGTTTAAGGTAACTCTCCGTCATCCAATTCTCTATCAGAGTAAGGCATTTCTCTAGTCCGAGATAATGATCCTTTTTGGTGCTGATACGGAAATAGAGTTGGCTGTCATCCACGTAGGAATGGTAGAGTAAATTCTGGTTACTGATGATTTTAAGGATGGGGCGGAGATAAATATTAAATAGTACGGGCAACAAGGGTGACCCCTGAGGGACTCTGCATGACGCTGTGCGTTTTTCAGAAGTGAAAGGACCTAGTTTCACTATCTGTGATCGGTTTTCCAAAAAGGAGGAGAACCAGGGTAGATCTGAGTCTGCCACTCTAGCTACTTCAGCTAGGTATGAGTGATTTTGCAGCGTTCAAGAGATAAGGAATGTTTGATCGTTTATATCGGCCGACTGGTTCACCTGTGCAATGGAATGATACAGCCCAAGAATTGTTAGGTACAGGGGAACTTTGTATTACACTAATCCAATGTAAGATAGATGACCAAAATGGGTGAATGAGCAGGCAGTGCCACAAAATGTAACGATGAGGGTAATAGCCTCACAGCGTCTCCAACAAAGCTCAGAAGTGTCCGGGAACACCTTATGAAGGATTGCGGGAGCATAGTGCCATCTAGTTCAAATCTTATAGTTAGTTTCTGCCATTTTTGAAGAAATAGAGGTATGAGTCATTTGAAGGACCGTAGAACATTGGTCGTCTGTTAGAGAATGTTGTAAATCCCTTTCCCGGCTCGCTAGAAACGTAGGCCAGGAGTTGGAGTCCAAGCAAAGTAACTTCTGACACACAATGGCTATGAAGTCTAATGTGCATGGCTTAGTACGTTGGTTTCCTTAAAATGTATCCATAGCTTAAACGTTTTGCCTAATTTTGGATACGGTAGGGAATAGTTAGAAGCTGTGTAAGGTTTGTTTCTTCTGTTAGTATCCCATTGGGAAGACTTCCCTTCACTTTCTGTCACTGAGATACAACATGAAGGGTGTGGAGATCTGTTCAAACTGAGTGGACATCGTCTTTTAGGGTTTGTTCATACCAGCACTGCAGCGATGGGCTCCATTGGTCTGAATTTTCCAGTGCAATTCTAGCACAAGGACAGGGCACTTAGTCTTATGTCTCATGACTAGATTTGCTGCGTGCTGAAAAACATATAAGATTGTTGCTGGGTGTATAAAATGCTGTATATATATTATCATAGTATTCTTGAAGGATTATAATAGAATATAGTGGTGTTGCTGGATGGTTGTAATAGCGCTGCAGGATGGCAGATTTATAAGCTTTCCGAAAGGGAAGCTATAGTGGTGCTTTTGCGTTAACAGAAGGCCTAATTTACAGGGGCGCTGAGGCCTGTAGTCCATTCATGGGCCATGTGTTTATGTGTGTTGTGCAGACAGCCCCTGTTAAGGGTATGGGGACACAGCCGTTCATCCCAATTCGCTAGGCTTGCAAGTGCGATACAGTATCACTAAAGAATTATAGTGCTGCTGCAACCATGAAGATTCTGGGTTATATTTTTGGGGTATTTTTTATAGAACTGACAATTTACACAGCCCTTTACATATTATACATTCACATCAGTCCCTGTCCCCAAGGAGCTTACAATCTAAGTCCCCTATCTTACATACCAGGGCCAAATTAGGAACCAATGACTTACCAGCATGTCTTTGCGGTGTGGATGGAAACCGGAGTACCCCCACACAAGCCTTCTTTGGTTGTGATTTAAATTGAGGATCACCAGTGCTACAAGGTAGGTGTGCTAAACACTAAGCCATTGTTCTGTCTAAAATTATAATTATTATACTGCATATTGTAACACTTTGGAGATTGAAGATCACATAATGCAACTGCACATGGTAGAAATATAATTTGTATTTCTGGGTGCTATTACAATAGTGATAGTAGTAGCATTATCCAGAAGCTGAGAGTTTTTTTTTCTCTTGGTGTTACCAGTAATACTTACTGGTAACACCAAGAAAAAAAACACACCCATATTTGACCATGCCTTTAATTCACTGTAGGGTGCTATGTTTAAAAAATGATCACTGCATGGTGCTTCAGGACTTTCAGGATCCCAGCAACACTTCTGAACCACATACACAGTGACCTGACAAAGTGAAGTAGTTCTCGATGTAGACAACATGCTGAAATGTGACTAAGTCCAAAATCAACAAAACTGCAAGCTCGATTAAGGGAGAATTAAATTGCATGGAAAGACTTAACTTGCGAAGCTTGCCTGTGAAACGTATCAGCTTGCATCAGCAGATCTCTGACCTTAGAAAATGTACTTACCTAGATCCTACATCTGGCGCCACACACTAGAGACTTATAATCCATTAGTGTAAGAGTAAACAATCACATATTAGAGACTGTAGCCCCCGGGACACCTTATGCTGTGCTAGAAGAAGTATCAGTAAATGGAGAAACTTTGACTTTAATATATTATATTACTATGTAAATAACGGATAGGAACGACTTCTGTGGAGATGTCAGGAGGCGTCATGCAGGATTGTGGGTTAGAGGAAAGGTAGGGGATATGATTACATATTGCAAACCTTGGAAAAGCATTCCTTCTATAAGAACATAACAATTCACATTGAAATTATTAGTTTTAATAATATTGTAAATGTGTGTGTACATATATATATATATATATATAGAATACTGTATCTTAAAATATGTATTTTAGAACTTGCATGGTTGAAAGTTTAGACTCACCCCTTCTGACTCCCATATCGCACTTTTTCTAATTAAAGTGACAGTAAGGCCATGTTCACAAGGGGTGTACTAAAGCATACGCTCATGGAGGGCTGTGTTCTCCACACAGGGATGCACAGGTGTTTCCATGTATCCCTGTGCAGGTAGTTCCATTAGGGTTCACATTGGTACGAAGAACGCTCCGAAATTGGGAGCTCACGTTGCATGACGTGTGAAAATCAATGTTTCCCTATGAGAGCCGTCTTAACTCGTCTGACACAAGTCGTTCATACTTTGAAAATGCTCCCTGCACTACTTTGGTCCTACTTTGATCCTACTTCAGCCCATTGAATATCACTGAAGTCGGATCAAAGTCAGGGCATGGTCTTAACTGATCTGACTTTGGCACTCACTTTGTGCTCTGATGAACTCAATGCCAAATAAAAAAAATGGCACGGGTTCCCCCTCTAATACCATACCAGGCCCTTTGGGATATTGGATATTAGGGGAACCCCCAGGCCAAAAAAACAGTGTGGGGTCCCCCCAAAATCCATACCAGACCCTTCCTCCATCCTAAACGCATTTTTTTTGCTTTCCAAAACTCAACACAACTGCCTAGAAACTACTATAAACTACCCTGTGTACATGTACTGATAAGATAACATAGAGGAGAGTTCAGGGGGCAGCTGAAAAAAAAACACCCAACTGCTCCTAAACATCCATTTACCAGCAGCGGTATACATGAAGGCTTACTCTTCCAGTAACACAGCTTTCGCCTCTCTAGCCAGAGTGGGTATTGCGCACCCTGATAGGACTCTCTCACCGGCCTAGCAACCAGAGTGGCGCACGGAACAAAGTACAGTCTCTGCCACAGACCTTACTTTGAGTTGAGACACTTTTGGTCCAGAATCTCCTAGCTCAGGATTCAGCACCCGAATGTCTTTAGGTTAATTCTCGCAGAATTCAAGTCTGATAGGCGATCACCATCAAGCCTCTCAGTACACGGTGCATCCTTCGATGAAGCTTCCAGGCCTCTCCCGAGATACCAGTTTCCAGCTTGGTCCTCTCCAAGATAGGTCCTTCATCAAGCGGCTTCCTCCTTCCAGGACGGACAGCACAGAATCACCTTTAAACCGTAAACCTAGTCTGCTTACTGGGCGTACTCAACAGATCACAACCCCAGACCAACATGGTCCCGAGGCCAGGATTGCAGGAGCATGCACCCCCGGCCAGGAGGGCCACGAGGTAGTGGAACGACAAGCCAAGGATGAACGACCTTCGCTCCGTGGCGTCTGTTCCTTAAGTATCCCTCCCCAGCATGCACAGCGGGACGATCAACCCCCACTGATTGGCTGCCGAGGGGAGACACCCAATAGCACCTTGACTTAGCTGCTTCCACTCTTGGCCTGGGGTGGTAACCACACCCCAGACGAACAATGGTGGTAACTCTCAGCACAGCCACAGCTGAAACAAAGGCCAAATTTAGCCAAAATTATACATGTCTGAGTTAACTAACACTCAGAGTCCCTTCTAAATTTAAAGCAGCGCCAGCCCAACAGGAGCAGGCCACTACATACCATAAATGACTCTTCATAAAGGTGAAAAAATATAGAACACACTGTGAAAAATAAATGGAAAAAATGTGCAACAATCCAGTGTAGAAATTTCCTGTGTTAAAATAACTGTGTAAAAATAAAGAATATTACATACAATAGAAAAAACTGTATATAGAGGTGTGCAATAAAACAGTTTTTTTGCAAAAAAACTAGTGCAAAATAATGAAAGTCTTTGTGCTGGAAGATCTCTGAACCACACTCCACAGCAATGTGCAAAAAAATCCAAAAAGTGCAGATGCAAACAATTGTCTCTTAATTGCAGTGATATCCAATAAAGTGCACATGCTTTCATCCAGTGCTACGTGCCAAATGTTTCCCCCAGCCTCTCACCTTAAGAGGCTAAAATATAAGCCTTTCTGTTGTATTCCTTAAAAAAACGATCCATGCTCTCTTTCTCCTTATGGTCACACCTCCTGGTTTAAATGTTTAGACAGACACATATAGGAAAGAGGGTACTTCATAGTGTAGTATTTCACATAAAACAAACTTTTATTATTGGTCAAAAACTCACATTTAAGCAGAGGTAATTCAGCATAACATGACAGTACTGTGTGCAGGAAGTCTGCTTAAAGCGGGGGTTCACCCTAAAACATTTTACATTACAATGAGCAGACTCCTGAGAGGGACATAATGCTGGTGTTTTTTTTTTCGTACATACCGTTTTATCTGTATTTTCCTCCTGGATTCAACGAGGGACTGGGCGTTCCTATTTACAGGGTCATTGATTGACGTCCTTCCAACCGGCGCATACAGCGCGTCACGAGTTGCCGAACGTCGGGTCGGCTCTATATGGCACTATACGGTGCCTGCGCACCGACATTTGGCTTCTTTCGGCAACTCATGACGCGCTGTATGCGCCGGTTGGAAGGACGTCAATCAATGACCCTGTGATTAGGAACGCCCAGTCCCGCGTTGAATCCAGGAGGGAAATACAGATAAAACGGTATGTATGGAAAAAACAAAAACATCAGCATAATGTCCCTCTCAGGAGTCTGCTCATTGTAATGTTAATTTTTTTTTTAGGGTGAACCCCCACTTTAAATGTACAATTTTGACTCATTTGATCCAGCGCTGTGACCGTCTGCAACAGCTCTCTCTCTCCCTGCACCCATAGAAAGCAGCTTGCTATGGTGGCAGACACAGAAGTGGATGAGCCAAGAGCACCGGTGGGAGACTCCAGAAGCGAAGGTTCAGGTCCTGCTCTGTGCAATTCCATTGCCCAAATCAGGTAAGTATACTGGGCCAGATTCAGGAAAGAAATAAGCTGGCTTATCTCCAGATAAGCCTTCTTATTTCTGCGTCTGGCCCTCCTATCTATGCGTCTGATTCATTGAATCAGTTAAGCATAGATTTCCATAAGATCCAACAGGCATAAGTCTCTTACGCCGTTGAATCTTATTTTCATATTTTAGGCTGGACGCTAGGTGGTGTTCCCGTCTAAAATATGCAAATGAGCCTATACGCCGATTCCCGAACATACGTCCGGCCGGCGCAATTTTTTTTTACGACGTTTGCATTAGCGTAGTACCGTCGTAATGTTATTCCTGCTACAGTATATGAGGCGCAGCTAGGGTTAAGTATGGATGGCGTGCCGGCGTTTTTTTTCACGTCGTTTACGTAAAACGTTTGCGAATAGGGCTTTGCGTAAGTGCCGTTCACGTCGTTTACACGTCGAGATTTGGAGCATGCGCACTGGGATCAATTCACGGCTTGCGCAAGCGCAGTTTGTTTCCGCGCGGGGACGCGCTTCATTTAAATAATACACACCCCCTACCAGCCGAATTTGAATTCGGCCGGGTCATTTACGCTACGCCGCCTCAACTTTACAGGCAAGTGCTTTGAGAATAAAGCACTTGCCTGAAAAAGTTGCGGCGGCTTAGTGTAAATACCAGACGCTAGGCACACCTAAAGATAGGCTATTCTACCTGAATCTACCCCACTGTGTTTATTATTTTGGGGAAAAAAAATATAACCCTTACAACAGCTTCTTTGTTTTCTGTTCTTACATTTCAATGCTCTGAATGCACATGGCAACCTAGAGAAGAAAGATGTAGCCCCAGACAGGATTAATTTCCTGCTACAGTTTTTTTTTCCCCCCTTCCAAACAACGTGTTCAGAAACAAAAAGCAGATACAGATAAATAGCTTTTTGTTTTACTGAAGTTTTTATTTTCTCTTATTACTCCCTGTGACACATACAGCTGGACAGAGGGTAACCCACTCCAGACAGTAACGGGCCGAATATTAGCTCTGGCACAAATCGCACAAATCGCATCCTCCTCTGTGTCTACTAAATGTTTAATCAAAGTTTATTTCCTTTGGCTCAATTTTCTTTTCTTTTTACCTAAAACCAACACTGACAATGTGGTGACAGCACATAGCTTTCCTAATGGGCTTTCTCTAATTAACAGATATGTGAAAACCTGTTCTGTCAATGGCCCTTAAGGATACAAATTGTGCATCTCAGCCTTAAACATACATCTATTGTTGAGGGCCTCTTATAGCAGCCATACTTAACATTCCAGGACAGGAGACAGTGGCATAGATTCCATGCCATCACTTGACTCTGCCGGGAAATGCTTTCTGAAGAGAATATGAATGATAAGGAGCTCAAGCTTGTACACATGTGCTCCCAGGACTACAAGTTTACCTGTCCATTTTAAATGGTGTCTGACTAGTCTTCGAGGGAAGGTGTGGTTCTCACCCTCCAAGAACAGTTGCCTGAATTTCAGGGTTCTTTATATAAGAAATATCCATGCATTGGTCCCGGGCATTTATCATATACAGTGAGGGAAAAAAGTATTTGAGCCACTGCTGATTTTGTACTTTTTCCCACTGACAAATGATCAGTCTATAATTTTATTGGTAGGGTTATTTGCACAGTGAGAGACAGAATAACAACAAAAATATCCAGAAAAACGCATTTCAAAAAAAGGTATAAATTGATTTGCATTTAACCACTTAAGATCCGGAACAAAATGCAGGTAAAGGACCTTGCCCCTTTTTGCGTTTCGGCACTGCGTCGTTTTAACTGACAATTGCGCGGTCGTGCGACGTGGCTCCCAAACAAAATTGGTGTCCTTTTTTCCCTACAAATAAAGCTTTCTTTTGGTGGTATTTGATCACCTCTGCGGTTTTTATTTTTTGCGCTATAAACAAAAATAGAGCGACAATTTAAAAAAAATGCAATATTTTTTACTTTTTGCTATAATAAATATCCCCCAAAAATACATAAAAAAAAATTTTTTTCCCTCAGTTTAGGCCGATACGTATTCTTCTACATATTTTTGGTAAAAAAATCGCAATAAGCGTTTATCGGTTGGTTTTTGCAAAATTTATAGCGTTTACAAAATAAGGGATAGTTTTATTGCATTTTTTACTACTAATAGCGGCGATCAGCGATTTTTTTCGTGACTGCGACATTATGGCAGACACTTCGGACAATTTTGACACATTTTTGGGACAATTGTCATTTTCACAGCAAAAAATGCATTTAAATTGCATTGTTTACTGTGGAAATGACAGTTGCAGTTTGTGAGTTAACCACAGGTTGGCGCTGTGACTTTGAGTGTTCCCTGTGTGTGCGTTTACAACTGTAGGGGGGTGTGGCTGTAGGTGTGATGTCATCGATCGCATCCCCCTATAGCAGCGGCCACAGAGAAGCACGGGGAAGCCGTGTTTACACACGGCTCTCCCCGTTCTTCAGCTCCAGGGACGGATCGCCGCACTGCAGCGGCGATCGGGTCCGCGAGTCCCGCGGTCCCGGAGCTTCGGACCGGGTCACGGGAGTGTGCCGCGGGCGCGCGCCCGTGACCCACGGCTGGGTACTAAAATCAACGTATATATACGTTGATGTGCCCAGCCGTGCCATTCTGCCGACGTATATGTGCAGTAGGCGGTCCTTAAGTGGTTAAACAAGTGAAACAAATATTTGATCCCCTATCAATCAGCAATATTTCTGGCTCCCAGGTGTCTTCTCTACAGGTAAAGAGCTGAGATTAGGGGAATGCTCCTAATTTCAACTTGTTACCTGTCTACAGAATCAATCATTTAGATTCCAATCTCTCCACCATGGACAAGACCAAAGAGCTGTCTAAGGATGTCGGGGACAAGATTGTAGACCCACACAAGGCTGGAATGGGCTGCAAGACCATCGTCAAGCAGTTTGGTGAGAGGGTGACAACAATTGGTGTGAATATTTGCAAATGGAAAAAACACAAAATAACTTTCAGTCTCCATTGGTCTGGGGCTCCATGCAAGATCTCACCTCGTGGAGTTTCAATGATCATGAGGCCGCGTACACACGGCAGGGAATCTCGACGGGCAGAACACATCGTTCCGCCCGTCGAGGTTCCCTGCCGGCCATCGAAATCGGCGACCCGCCTGTCGGGAATGGCAACCAGCCATTCTTCCAGGCGGGCCGTCGAGGAAATAGAGAGCGTGCTCTCTATTTCGGCTCGACGGGCTTCCCGACGGGAAGCTCGCCGAGACCGTACACACGGCCGAGGTCCTCGCTGGAATGTGCATTCCAGCGAGGTTCTCGCTGGTTTTCAGCGAAAACCTCGGCCGTGTGTACGCCGCCTGAGAACGATGAGGAATCAGACCAGAACTACACGGGAGATTCTTGTCATTGATCTTTAGGCAGCTGGGACCATAGTCGCCAAGAAAACAAATGGTAACACACTACGCCGTGAAGGATTGGAATCCTGCAGCGCCCGCAAAGCACCCCCTGCTCAAGAAAGCTCATGTACAGGAACATCTGAAGTTTGCTAATGAACATCTGAATGATTCAGAGGAGAACTGGGTGAAAGTGTTGTGGTCAGATGAGACCAAAATCAAGCTCTTTGGCTTCTACCCAACTCACTGTGTTTGGAGGAGGAGGAATGCTGCCTATGACGCCAAGAACACCATCCCCACCATCAAACATGGAGGTGGAAACATTATTTTTTGGGGGTGTTTTTCTGCTAAGGGGACAGGACAACTTCACTGCATCAAAGGGATGAAGGATGGGGCATCTACCCCCAAATTTTGGGTGAGAACCTCCTTTCCATAGCCAGGGCAATTAAATGGGATGTGGATGGGTATTTCAACATGACAATGACCCAAAACACACGGTCAAGGCAACAAAGGACTGGCTCAAGAAGAAGCACATTAAGGTCCTGGAGTGACCTAGCCAGTCTCCAGACCTTAATCTCATAGAAAATATGTGGAGGGAGCTGAAGGTACCAAATGTCTGTCTCGAAAACCTTGGAGAGGATCTGCAAAGAGGAGTCGGACAAAATCCCTCCTGAGATGTGTGCAAACTTGGTGGCCAACTACAAGAAACGTCTGACCTTGTGATTGCCATCAAGGGTTTTGCCACCAAGTACTAAGTCATTTATAACTTTTTTTAAATGCATTTTCTGGATATTTTTGTAATGTTATCCTGTCTCTTGCTGTTAAAATAAACCTACCATGGGGCGTGGCCTGGACATGGCTGAGTGAGGACGCACATCTTTGGAGCTCCCGGCCTCGTCCTCCCCTATACCGGCCAAAACCTTAGAAATACAGGCATGCGATCTGCTAAAAAAGGCAGAAACAGAGGAACACCCAGACTCACCCGTTCGGGACTCAAAACGGGCGATTTGCACCATTATTTTCAACCCAATGCGCCGATATCACCGGGAGCAAGAGCGGCAGCCCCACGTGGCACCCCGCATGGCGACTTGGTAGAGGACTCGGGGCACACTCCTTGGACCATCCACCCAACTGACAAACCGGCGGACCCTACAACACCTGGGACATCCGCAGAGGATCCGACCATGTCCTCCTCCGCAACGGAACTAGGTGGCACGTCGACCGACCGGGAGATGCGGGAAATACGGGCGCTCCTCCAGGCACTCCCCACCCGCTCCGACATAGAGACACTCGTGCTCAAGCTGGAAGACGCGCACCGGCGGGACTTCAAGGAGGTCCGAGCTGAAGTGTCAACCCTTACGGACAGAGTATCCGCGGGCGAGGGATCCTTAACAACCCTAGAGCGACGCGTGTCCGGCCTAGAGAGAGACAGGGACCTCCACAGAGAAACAGCGCTCACGCTCCAATTACACCTAGAAGAGGCCGAAGACCGGAGCCGCCGCAACAATCTACGGCTCAGGGGTATACCGGAGTCGGTGGAAGCTGAGGCCCTGGACGACACGTTGCTGCAGCTGTTCCGGGATGTCCTGGAGGATCCTGAGGCGACGGTAGAGATCGACCGCGCACATCGCGCGCTAGGCCCGAAGCCAGATGACCCAGCCAGGCCCAGGGATGTCGTGTGCCGACTTCTCCGCTTTGCACAGAAGGAGCGGATCATCCGGGGCGCATGGGACAGAGGAGGGATCCGCCTGGGAGAAGCGGAGATCAAGATTCTACCCGACCTCTCGAGGGCAACCCTACGCCGACGAGCGATGCTGAGGCCGGTGCTTGACATCGCCAGACAACGCGGCCACACGTACCGGTGGGGTTACCCACTCGCGGTGACCTTTCGAAAGGACGGAGAGGCCTTTACCGTTCAGACGCCAGCGGATCTCCCAGCCCTCTTTGAATTCCTGGGCGCGGAACAAGTGCCGATACCCGACTGGCTGCAGCTCCTACCCCGGATGCAGGGACGGGGAGGCCCCTCGAGATACAGACCCGGACGGGGTCCCCGCCAGCAAGGACGTGGTCGGAGGAGGCAGCGGGCTCCCTCAGGTGACGACAACCGTGAGTAGGCCGTAGGCCACAGACCCCACTCCCTGTGTTCATCGCTTTTGTGTTGTGCCGGGACGCTCTCTCCCCCCCCCCCCTTGCTGAGTTGCACTTTCATATTTTATTTGGACTTCCTTTTATTGCTGATCTCCCTGACCGTCCTCTTGTCCGGGGCTGCAGCCGAGAGACCCGGTGCAGCCGGTAGCTCTGACGGATAAGTCCACCACGCTGGGGCCTGACGTGTACGGGGGAATGGGAGAGGCCTCGGGCTGCGGCCCAGAGGCCTGGCCAGCCATTTCAGGCAAACTTTCTGGGCACCTGCGCTGTTAGAGCGCGCCCTGATCTACGATGGGGTGGCCAGTGGAACTGATGGCCGACTTGCTGCGCACCGCCCTGCTGCCGTGGGCGGGCCTTCTCCCCCCCCCCCCTGACTATCTGACCGGATGGACTCCCTGTCACCTGGACTGGGGCCCCCCCCCCCCCCCTGTTGGGAGCCTGGTCCTTGGGGTTCTGTGGCGACGCCGCCACCCCTCGCCCCCCCGGCTCACCCGGCATACTGATACTAACCCCGACATCTGTATCGAGTCGCGGGGTTCATCTGTCCTTTCCTTTTTTGTTGCACCCCCTTATTTTATTTTTTTTTTGGTCTCTCTCTCACTGGACACTTCAAACCACGGGAAACCCAGACACTGCCTGGACACCAGTAACACCACTACTGTACGACCTGTTGGGCTCCCGCGCTGTTAGGGCGCGCCCTAGAGTACAGACATGCTCCACTAAAACCCACCATCATTAATATTACCGGCTGCCCTAGCGACCGAGGAGCAGATGAAGCTGGATATCCGGCCAGGCAGTGGACATACTACCCGGGCCAGACGGCCTACACCGATGGCAGTGGAGCGAGAAACGGTCCTGGAGGGGGAGGTCCTCTCCCCCCCCGGGGGGGGGATCTGCTTCTTTTGTTGGAGTGTGAACAGGGAAGGGGGACGCAAGTCATGTGGTGCTGTTGTGTTGGGGGGGTGGGGGAGATGTGCCCTGTGCCCGGGGTCCCTGGGTGGACTGAGGGGGACGGGACGCTATGTTGGGGGGCTCGCTCTGGGGGGGGGGGGAGGGGGGGGCCGCCGGCGGATTGGGGATGTTATACAGGAGAAGATGGGGACACGGTACGTCTCGGGAGTACTGGCTGGGCACTGACTGTTCCCAGATCGGCACATCCCTGAGATTGCTAACGGTTGAAGTAATGTTTAATGCTGAATAGGCTATGTCTAAGGATGTTTTCATTATATGTGTTTATACTCTCTACTTTGAGGTTTGGTTTTTTTTTTTCCTCTTTTTTTGTCTTCAATGACCATTACCGTTGATTGCATTTACTGTTACTGCATATTAGCACCTGTGTTGGCCGGGGGGGATGGATGGGGCCGGGGGCCCACACCGCCGGCTTTGTCTATCCACTGACCCGCATAGGCCTGCCCTCATACGCTGGGATAATCCTGGTGAGCGTGCTAGCTGTTTGAGCTAAATTAGTTTTCTCCACAACCGCGCCGCCTGACGTTGGTTGTTCTTCCATTTCTCCCTTACTATCCTCTCTGTTTCCTTGGCCGGAGACACAACCGGCCCTGTAAACAACCCTACCCTATCTATATAACCTACCCCCCCCCTCCCCTCCCCACCCGCGGGCATGGACACCCTGACGGTACTCTCGCTGAACGCCAAGGGCCTGAACACGCCAGAAAAGCGTAGGATGCTGCTTCACGACATCCGCGTCCAGAAGGCTGATATTGTCCTCCTGCAGGAGACACATTTTAAGACAGATAAACTGCCAATACTGAAAAATAAGTACTACCCCACGGTATATCACTCCTCCTATACGGAGGCGAAGTCTAGAGGCGTCTCGGTACTTATTGCGGCCGGAGTGCCCTGGACACTGGGGGAAGTGAAAAGGGACCCTGGAGGCCGCTTTCTGTTTGTAAGAGGACGGATAGGAGCAACAGAAGTTACGCTGGCCTGCCTGTATGCCCCAAATGACAATCAAGACGAATTCCTATCCAAACAACTAAAAACACTGACGCGATTTACCACCGGACATTTGATCGTAGGGGGCGACCTTAATATGCCCCTCTCACCACGAGAAGACACGTCCTCTGGTCTATCCTCGGTGACCGCTAAGGCCCGAGGTAGAGCACAGGCGGCACTCCACCAATCTCAATTGGTGGACGCATGGCGACTATTTCACCCAGGTGAAAAAGATTTTACCTTTTTTTCTAGGCCCCACCAGGTGTATTCCCGAATAGATTACTTCCTAGTGTTACATAGAAATTTGAGTGCAGTTAGGGGGGTCACCATAGGCCCAATCACATGGTCGGACCATGCCCCGATCACACTAATTTATGCCTTAACGGAAATCTGCTCCGAAAGGAAACACCCCTGGCGGCTAAATGAGTCCTTATTACAAGACCCTGAAATTCTAGCAGACGTGATGACAGAAATGACACACTATTTTACAGACAACAACACCCCCGACAGCAAACCGGAAGTAGTGTGGGAGGCCCATAAGGCAGTCGTTCGCGGCGTCCTTATAAAACATGGGGCTAGGAAAAAGAAACTCAGGACGGAACGACTGAATGCCCTATTGTCCAAATTACAAATACTAGAGGCACAACATAAACAAACCCCCACTAGACAGCGAGGGTCGGAGCTAGACACCGTGCGGAGACAGATCACAGATATTCTAACATACAAGGCCAAGGCGGCGCTTCAAATTTGCAGACACAAAGTATACGAGGCGGGGAATAAATGCGGGAGAATGCTGGCACGATCCCTGCGTTCACAGAATAGTGCGTCCTACATCCCACATGTAGTTAATCGGGAAGGCCGGAAAATCTTTATGCCACAATCCATCTCGGAAGAATTCAGAGAATATTATGAGGCCTTGTATAACCTAACACCGAAAATCGGGGATACTGATGCACCCATGGTACGTGAATATCTGTCCTCATCGGATATGCCGACACTACCCACAGACACCAGCGACCTACTAGAGGAACCTATTACCCTAAACGAGTTGAGGTTGGCCCTGCACGCTACAAAACCGGGCAAGGCACCGGGGCCAGATGGGCTGACCGTGATTTACTACAAAAAGTTCCTTCAGATCTTGGGTCCGCAGATGGTCTCATTGTTTAATGCCCTCGGGACTGGTGGGAGGCTTCATGTTTCCACACTGCAAGCACAAATAGCGGTCATCCCTAAAGAGGGGAAAGACCCAAGCCACTGCGGTAGTTACCGCCCCATCTCGCTGCTGAATGTGGATCTTAAGCTTCTCACCAAAATCCTAGCTAGCAGGATTCAAAACCATCTCCCGAACCTGATTCACCTTGACCAGGTGGGTTTTGTCCCCACTCGAGAAGCTAGGGACAACACCGCCAAGGTCCTGAACCTGATCCACAAAGTGAACGCCACGAAGACGCCTTGCGTTTTCGTAAGCACCGACGCCGAAAAGGCGTTCGACCGCGTCAATTGGCAATTCATGTTCCAAACGTTGACACATATTGGACTGGGCAGTAAAATGCTCAACTGGATAGGGGCAACATACACCGGCCCGTCTGCTAGGGTCAAGACCAATGGGGTTATGTCAGGACCGTTCCAGATAAGCAATGGAACACGACAGGGATGCCCCTTGTCACCCCTGCTATTCGCGCTCACGCTGGAGCCCTTTTTGCGCCAAGTTAGGAAAAATCCGGGCATCTCCGGGGTTAAGATTGGGAGAGGAGAATACAAAGTGTCTGCTTACGCGGACGACCTGCTCTTCTCTCTGGTAGACCCAATGGAGTCACTTCCCAATCTCCTGCGAGAATTCGAGACATATGGACAGATCTCCAACCTTAAGATTAATATGAGCAAATCGGTAGCGATGGGGGTGGGGATCTCAGCTCCATGCTTAGAACAAATCCGCGGCAGCACTAGGCTGCAGTGGACCGACACAGCCTTACATTACCTCGGCACACACGTCCCCCCGACCCTTGCCCAGACATTTCGGCTGAACTTTCCACCACTTTTAAAAGCAGTTCAGAAGCTATTAGACCAATGGACCACAGGCCTATATTCCTGGTTCGGGAGGTGCAACATATTAAAAATGTCTATACTGCCGAAGTTTACGTACCTCCTACAAGCCCTCCCAATACATATACCAGCAGATTTTTTCAAACAGACCCAAAACACATTCAAATCATTCCTGTGGGCCGGGAAACATCCCCGGATACGCAGATCAGTACTGGCCATGCCCAAAAAATACGGTGGAATGGCCATGCCTGATATCCGAGAGTATTACCACGCTGCCCACCTTAATCGCCTCGTTGACTGGTGCCGACATAAAGATACAAAACTATGGCCCCACTTAGAACAAGCCCAGAGCGATACCCCATTGCAAACAGCCCCGTGGTGCCTCGCAGCATTACCCAAACCGATACGAGACCACCCACTGATAGGCACAACGATTAAAGTGTGTGCTAAACTACTGCCCCGATCACGACCGACGCAGGGTGTCTCACCCTTACACCCGGTGCTGGGCAACCCACAATTCAAGCCAGGGCTACAAGACGGGAGGTTCCAGACACTGAGAGACTCGGGTGTGTTTCGCACCTCCCACTTTAGCGTGGCCGGCCGCTGGAGGACGTTGGTGGAGCTGACAGACCAGAACGGGGACTACGGTTTAGACTTCCTGACAGCGAACCAGCTTCATCACTTTCTTTGTACCTTGACACCCCCCGCGACAGGAACACAAACTCTAACGCCCCTAGAAGAATTATGCTCGGGCACAGATGCCTTACCACATGCCCTCTCCATCCTGTATAACACACTTATAACACCACCAGACGACTACCGAATCCCATGTCTAGTTAAATGGGAACAAGAACTACGCTGCTCGTTCTCAACAGGACAAAAACGACACATACTGACCTTTGCACACAAATCCTCCATCTGCACAAAAGTGCAGGAAACTAATTACAAAATTATGACGCGCTGGTATCGCACACCAGCTCTCCTCAGTAAGTTTTTTCAGACAACGTCAGAATTGTGCTGGCGCTGCCAGACTGAGACAGGGACATTACTTCATATCTTTTGGTCCTGCCCAAAACTGAAACCCTTCTGGTCGGAGGTCAAGAGGATCTCCCAGGAGTTTACGGAACGACAACTACCAGATGACCCAGCCTTCTACCTACTACACGCCAACGATATCCCAACCCGTGTGTACAAGAAGTCGATACTCCGACACCTTTTTGACGCTGCCAAAGCATGCATACCACTCTGTTGGAAATCCCCCGATCCCCCGACCGTAGCAATGTGGCTGCGGAAGGTGGATGACGTTGGGAGACTGGAAGATCTGACCCTTACAAACCAAGACAGACAGGAAACCTACAAAGACACATGGCAGCTATGGAACGTACACAAATACTCCGATGAGGGACAATCCCTCAGAAACCCGCCCTAAACCTAATTAAAACTGACCACTACCCCAAATTAGATACACAGATATGACGATTCAGACCCGTTACAGATAGGCCCGTAGGACATGTAGAGTCGGGTATGTATGTCCATGCCCGCGAGTCCTCCCCCCCCCCCCACCCTTCCTGACACTCGTCCATTCCCTCTATCTTCCCCAACATTCAACTACCTGAGGGGACTGTCCCCGCAAGATCTCACCCCCCCCCCCTTCTTTTCTTTTTTCCTCTACACCGAGGGAACTATTGCTGTCCACTAGTTCCCTTTCTTTTTCTACCTCTGCTTGCTATCTCTTAGGAAACAGGAAAATACGGGCATGCCCGCAGGTCCTGGGTATACGACTCAGATGAATATAACTGTATGAATACCATGCACTTTGCTCACAGGTTTGAGTTCCTTACTGTATGTTGCACTTTTGTTGTGATCCGTGCGGAACTGCCCGTTGTATCGTACAAATAAAGAATTTTGAAAAAATAAAAAATAAACCTACCATAAAAATGATAGACTGATCGTTTCTTTGTCAGTGGGCAAACGTACCAAATCAGCAGGGGACCAAATACTTTTTCCCCCTCATTGTAGCAAGACCCCTCTGTGTCATGTTCATGGCTTGTATGGTTTTTCATCTTCTTTAATCACTAAAGAGCATCAATGCATGTATATTAAGCATTTAAGAGCCACCCTCTAGAAGTTTTACTGCTACAGGGTGGCACCTCTGGACTAGATCACGTGTATATATATATATACGTTGTCTGGCTCTTCCGGGTTGGGGGCACACATGTGTGCTGCTGGTGGCTTTCTCCCGCTATGATCAGACACGATGGGAGACGATCAATGGGTACACAAAGACATGGATGAGCAAATTTGGGGCTGAGCAACTTACTGACCCCAACCCGAGAGAAACACCTTTGGGAGGAATTAGAGCAGAGACTGCGATCGGGCCTTGTCGTCCACATCAGTGCCTGCCTTACAAATGTGCTTCTGGAAGAATGGTCAAACATTCCCATAGACACACTCCTAAACCTTGTGGACAGCCTTCCCAGAAGAGTTAAAGCTGTTATAGCTGCAAAGGGTGGGACAACTCAATATGGAACCCTACAGACTAAGACTGGGATACCATTAAAGTTTATGTGTATGTAAAGGCAGGCGTCACAATATGTGTATGTGTATGTGGTAATATAGCGTATATATGTTAACATGTGTTGTGATAATGCAACCAATTCATTTGATTTAATATATGAATTTTGTGAAGCTCCTATGGCGTGAGTGAATTGATTATACTCTCAGACTTTGGTTATTATAGTATGGCCTATGGAACATGGCTATTTTGATGAAAAAACTCCTCTTTTCACTGCTAACCAGAGGATGTTATAAACAGTATATACTTTGTGCAGTTACCATAATAATACAGTGGAACCTTGGATTGCGAGTAACTAGCGTTTCGCAATACGAGCACTGCATTTTGAAAAATCCTAACTCGGTTTGCGAGTGTTGTCTCACAAAACGAGCAGGATTCAGGCAAAAGCAGTGTGCGTTTGGCCCGAGGTTGGGGGTGCTGGAGCCGTTCGGAAATGCTCGGAAAGACTCGGAAATACTATGTTCCTGAGCCTTTAGGAGGTTTTTCGAGGTCAGCCGAGCTGTCCTCGGGCCTTTCCGTCTGTTTCTGAGGCTCTCCGGCGCCCCCCGCCTCTGGTCGCATGCAATATTGCATGCCATTGACGTCAATGCAGAACAAATTATTTTCGTTTCAATTGACTTCAATGGAGAAACTCGCTCTGATATGCGAGTACTTTGGATTATGAGCATTATTATGGAACGTATTATGCTCGTAATCCGAGGTTCCAATGTATATTGATATGATAATCATATCTTAGGCAAAGCCACCTAGCTGGAGCTCAAGGTCTACTTTTTAATGATAGATACAGCTTTTATATCAAATGATAATGGGGGTTAAAATTTACTACAACCGAAGAGTGCAAAATCTGGTGCAGCTCTGCATAGAAACCAATCAGCTTCTAGGTTTTATAGCCAAAGCCAAAGTGAATGTAAACCTGAATTTTTTTTTATGTCACAATGTACAGAATAAGATTTCCTATCATCTGTGCCCAGTCTTGCCACACAGAGTTAATCCAGCTCTGAGCAATCCTCTTTTATTGTTCAGTGAAATATCGTTCCGCCCCCTTGCTGTGAGTGACAGGTTATTTACATATCTCATGCACTAGGCTGGAGACAGGCATTATTTTTTAAGTCCCACCCCACTGCTTTTCTGAAGTCATGTGGCTACTTTTCTGGATTTTGACTGGATGTTGGTGATCATAGCAGAATTTAGTGTAAGAAATACACAGGAAAAAATGCATGTTCACAAGGGGGCGGGAAGTCTATTGACATCACGACTCCACCCACCAAGCTCCAGATAACAGACCCACCCACAGAATCTGCAGTTTTTCAGTTCTTATAACAGACAGAGGGGAGACATTTGACAGGTAAGGATACATGCAGGAGGCATCTATATCCTTATAGATCAGCACTATGGCAGTAGTTTAGAAAGGATGAGAGTGGGTTTACATCCACTTTAATTAAACAAGCTGAAGTTAGAAGCGGATTGGCTATCATGTATGGCTGCACCAGATTCTGAGTCCTCCAGCTTTATTAAATTGTCCCCACTGTTTGTGTATATTATTGTGTCATATCACATATCAATTCACACAAACTTGTAAACTTATTGAAAGGTCCACGTTAAAGTTAGGCATACACTAAAAGAATTTTGTTTTTCATTTTAACCTCTAGCCGACCAGACGACGCAGTTATACGGCGGCAGGTCGGGTGCGCAAAATCACGTAGCTATACTTCATTTCACATCGCAGCCAATAGGGACGCGTGCGCGCCCCCCACTCGCCCCTGGTGCCCAGCGGGCGCCAACACCGGCGGGCACCTGCGATCGCTGGTTACAGACTGAGAACCGGGAGCTGTGTGTGTAAACACACAGCTCCCGGTCCTGTCAGGGGGAGAAATTACTGTTCGTCTGTTCATACAATGTATGAACAGCGATCTCTCATTTCCCCATGTCAGTCCCAACCCCCCCTTCAGTTAGAACACACCCAGGCAAAATACTTAACTCGTTCCTTGCCCCCTAGTGTTAACCCCTTCCCTGCCAGTGGCATTTTTATAGTAATCAATGCATTTTTACAGCACTGCTCGCTATAAAAAAAGGCCAATGGTCCCAAAAATGTGTCAAAAGTGTCCGAAGTGTCTGCCATAAGGTCGCAGTGCCGATAAAAATCGCTGATCGCCGCCATTACTAGTAAAAAAAAAATATTAATAAAAATGCAATAAAACTATCCCCTATTTTGTAAACGCTATAACTTTTGCGCAAACCAATCAATAAATGCTTATTGCGATTTTTTTTAATGAAAACTATGTAGAAGAATACGTATCGGCCTAAACTGAGGAAAAAATACGTTTTTTTTATATATATATATTTTTGGGGATATTTATTATAGCAAAAACGAGGAAATATTGTTTTTTTTTCAAAATTGTCGGTCTTTTTTTGTTTACAGTGCAAAAAATTTAAACCGCAGAGGTGATCAAATACCACTAAAAGAAAGCTCTATTTGTGGGGAAAGAAGGACACCAATTTTGTTTTGGAGCCACGGTGCACGACCGCGCAATTGTCAGTTAAAGCGACACAGTGCCGGAAACTGCCTGGGCAGGAGGGGGGGGATATGTGCCCAGTAAGCAAGTGGTTAATAATAATTTCTAACAGTGTATGTGGTGTTCATTTGGGACAGTCCATTCATTCCAAAATCAAATGTTAAAAGCAAATTAAATTTTTAAATACTTTCAAATGACATTTGTCAAGTCATAAAATGTACTGAGAATTTTTGAATAAACCGCAAACTTTTTCGTTTTTGGCCTGCTTTAGTTCGCAGCTATAGCTATACACCCCACTGCTTGCTGTGTTTTGTAGTGCTTTTTTCCTTTTTACCATTAAAGGCTACCTTTTTAGTTGTTTTTTTGGTGTGCGGCCGTCCATATTTTCTTCTCCAAGTTTTGAGTTTGCAGGGATAGGGAGAGTGCTGGTGTTTTATTTTTTATTTTTTACTGAGTGTGCTTTAATGTTTTTACTACCCATGACTTCATGAAACGATAGAAATTAACGTGACCTAAAAAACACCACTGTCTAATGTAGATCTGATAATGATTTATGATACCTTTGGGGAAACAGCTGAGCAATGGTTGGTTATACCTCCTGCCAGCCTGCGATTTGCTGCTTGCAACTAGATAAGTAAACGCCATGTCAGTGGACTATTTATGACCAAGAGTCAGGTGGTCAGGTGGTAATTTTAACTGCAGGCAGGTGCTTGTCACATAGGAGTCAGCAAACACTGAGCTCACCTCCTCTGAACATGCTATACTGCTCGTTGGCTGAGAACCGTACAGTGATTTTCTCGTTAGACGGAAATAAAAGATTTGCTGGTTCTTACAGGTTTTCTACTTATGCTGTGGAGGGGGTACATTATAGAATAGGAGACTTACAACATGTGCTTCATATTGACCCTTGGTGTGCCCAAATTAGTTTGTATTTATATACAGTGGGGAAAAGTATTTGATCCCCTGCAGATTTTGTAAGTTTGCCCACTTACAAAGAAATGAAGGGTCTATCATTTTTATCATAGGTGTATTTTAACCACTTAAGGACCGGACTAATATGCTGCTAAATGACCCAAGGGGTTTTTACAATTCGGCACTGCGTCGCTTTAACAGACAATTGCGCGGTCGTGCTACATGGCTCCCAAACAAATTTTGCGTCCTTTTCTTCCCACAAATAGAGCTTTCTTTTGGTGGTATTTGATTGCCTCTGCGATTTTTATTTTTTGCGCTATATACAAAAATAGAGCGACAATTTTGAAAAAAAAACAATATTTTTTACTTTTTGTTATTAGAAAAATCAATAAACTAAATTTTAGTCAAACATTTAGGCCAAAATGTATTTAGCCACATGTCTTTAGTAAAAAAAAAAAAATCCCAATAAAAAAGAAATTAGCTACCTAGCGTAGGGTGACCAGACATCCCCGGTTTCAGGGGACAGTCCCTGGATTGAGGACACTGACCCCGGACCAAATCTGTCCCTGGTTTTGTCCCCAGATTGGATTTGAACAGGGGCTGGGGCAATTTCAAAGACAGTCAGTGCAAAATTAATAAAAAAAAATCTGAATTACACACCCCAGCTCCGTTGCTCCTACCTGCTTAGGGGGGGGGGGGGGGGGGTGTCTATTTTTTTCCATTATCTGTGCTTCTTTCTGATGATGATCATGTGCTGGTCGGAGCGGAGAGAAAATTCTTCAGTTTCAGGTGCATGCCCATTCAGCTCGGCTCTCATGTTCTTCTGCCTTGGCTCAAGTCTCAGCCAGTCGCCTGCCTGCTTATCTCCTTGCCTTCCCTGGCATAGTGATCTTCCTCCGGTCCCCACCGGGTAGTAGCCGAGGGCCCGGAGAATAAGACTTGAGAGGCTCTGAGACGGGCGGCGGCGGCGACAGGCAAAGAGTAACTTATTATCGCCATTACAAGTAAAAAAAATATGTCCCCGGATTTCATATTATAAATCTGGTCACCTTAACCTAGCGGGAACAGCGACACTAATACAGCGATCAGAAAAATGATCGCTTAGTGATGCTGGCAATAGGGAGTGAAAGGGTTAACTAGGGCGGTGATCAAGGGGTTACAACTTTATTAGAGGGGGTACAGGGGCTACCCAGGACCTAACACTAACTAACTGTCACACTGACACTATTTACAGTAATCATACATGTATTCAGTGACACTGTGACAGGGGGGAGGGGGCAACCGGGGGGGTTAAATGTGTCTGCGTGTAGTGTGTGTCAGTGTAGTGTTGTGCAGACTTACTAGGTGATGTCTTCTCTCCTCAGCGGTGGTTGAAAAAAACGCTGAGAGGAGAGATCACATCACTTCCTCCTTCCTGTGTTTACACTGGAGGAGGGAGTGCAGAGCGGGGGGAGCGCACGCATTGGCTGAGAGCGATCCGGAAGGGGCGGACAAAAACGAATAGCCGCCCCCTCTTGCCGGATCGCTCGTACAGCCACGGGGACCGCCGCATGTACCGGGTGCAGAGATGTATTATGGCCTAGGCCAGTGATGGCGAACCTTGGCACTCCAGATGTTTTGGAACTACATTTCCCATGATGCTCATGCACGCTGAAGTATAGTGGAGCATCATGGGAAATGTAGTTCCAAAACGTCTGGGGTGCCAAGGTTCGCCATCACTGGCCTAGGCCGACAAGGCCCAGGCCTAGGGCGGGCACTTTGCGGGGGGCGGCGAAAAAGCGACAGGAGGGAAGGAGGGGGGCAGGCAGATACAAGCTGAACGAATGAAGTGATGGGAGAGGAGAGGGTGGTATGGGGATATATGCTGGGGAGTGATTTGAGAGGGAAGAAGATATGTGCTAGTGGGGCGTCTGATTCCCCCCCCCTCCACTAGCACATATCTTCTTCCCTCTCAAATTACTCCCCAGCACATATCCCCATACCACCCTCTCCCCCCAAATTAAAAGATGCTCTGCCCCCCTGTGCTCATCCCACCCTGTCCCCCTGTGCTCATCCCACCCTGTCCCCCTGTCCTCATCCCATGAATATTACAGGACGGGTCTTAAAAAGGAAGGGGTGCGTCATATATAAAGTAGGGGGTGCGCGAGGTTCACCAGGCCTAGGGCAGCACAAAACCTAAATACACCCTGATCGAACCCCCGACCCACCTCAAGGCACCGACGTATATATATGTTGATGTGCCTGTCGGTGTCATTCTGCCGACGTAAATGTACATGCGGCGGTCCTTAAGTGGTTAAATGATAGAGACAGAGGGCCAGATCCACATACAATTGCCCTGGCGTAGTGTATTAGAGATACACTACGCCGCCGTATTTTACCTGGCTCTAAGTCGAATCCAGGAAGATTACAGCGTAGTGTATTTCTCACGCCGGAATCAAAATATGCGATTAGGGGTCGTGAATCATTTAAATTAGACGCGTCCCTGCGGCGATCGAACTGCGCATGCTCCGTTCAGAAATTTCCCGCCGTGCATTGCGCGAAATTACGTCAAAACATTATTTTTTTTTTTTTGTAGCGTAATTTACATACATTCCTAATTACGGACAAAAAAAAAATTGGAAAATTTGGCGCGGGAACGACGGCCATACTTAACATGCCAAGTCTAACTATAGACCGGATAATAGCAGCTTTAACTATACTCTGGAAAAAGCCGACTAGCGACGACGTTAGAGAATGCGACGGCCGATCGTAACTTCGTGGATCGCCGTAAAAAGCTAATTTGCATACCTGACGCGGAAAACGCCGCAAATTCCACCCAGCGGTGGCGCAAAAAGACTGCAGCGTAGATCCGAAGACGTACGAAGACGTAAGCCTGTCGGATCGAAGCCCGAAGCCGTCGTATCATGGTTTGAGGATTCAAACTAATGATACGACATGGGTAATTTGAAAGTACGCCGGCGTATCAGGAGATACACCGGCGTACTAGCTCTGTGGATCTGGCCCAGAATATCAACCACAAATCTAGAAAAAACACACAATACAAATGTTATACATTGAGTTGCAGTTCAGTGAGTAAAATAAGTATTTGATCCCCAAGCAAAACATGACTTAGTACTTGGTGGAGAAACTCTTGTTGGCAAGCACAGAGGTAAGACCTTTCTTGTAGTTGGTGAGCAGGTTTGCACACATCTTAGGAGGGATTTTGGTCCACTCTTCTTCACAGATCTTCTCTAAAGCTGTTACTTGGAAACTCAAAGGGGTAGATTCAGGTAGAATTGCCTATCTTTAGGCGTGCCTAGCGTCTGGTATTTACACTATGCCGCCGCAACTTTATCAGGCAAGTGCTTTATTCTCAAAGCACTTGCCTGTAAAGTTGAGGCGGCGTAGCGTAAAAGAGCCGGCCGAATTTAAATTCGGCGGGTAGGGGGCGTGTATTATTTAAATGAAGCGTGTCTCCGCGCCGAAGGAACTGCGCATGCACAAGCCGTGAATTGATCCCAGTGCGCATGCTCCAAATCTCGACGTCAATAAGACGTGTAAACGGCGTGAACGTCACTTACGCAAAGCCCTATTCGTGAACGTTTTACGTAAAATACGTTAACGACGTGAAAAAAAAGCTGACACACCGTCCATACTTAACATTGGCTGCGCCTCATATAGCAGGAATAACATTACGACGGTACTACGCTAACGCAAACGACGTAAAAAAATAGCGCCGGCAGGGCGTACGTTCGGGAATCGGCGTATAGGCTAATTTGCATATCTGCGTCCAGCCTAAAATATGAAAATAAGATTCAACGGCGTAAGAGACTTATGCCAGTTGGATCTTATGGAAATCTATGCGTAACTGATTCTATGAATCAGGCGTATAGATAGGAGGGCTCAGACGCAGAAATAAGACGGCTTATCTGGAGATAAGCCGCTTATTTCTTTCCTGAATCTGGCCCAAAGTTTCAGCTCCCTCCATACATTTTCTATAGGATTAAGGTCTTGTGACTGGTTAGACCACTCCATGACCTTAATGTGCTTCTTTTTGAGCCACTCGTTTGTTGCCTTGGAGGTCTTTTTTTCATGCTGGAAGACCCATCCATGATCCACCTTCAGTGTTCTGGCTGATAGAAGAAGGTTCTCATCCAAGATATTACAATACATGGTCACATCTATTGGCCCCTCAATGCGGCAAAGTCGGTCTGTACATTTAGCAGAGAAACAGCTCCAAAGCATAATGTTTCCACCTTCGTGCTTGACTGTAGGGATGGTGTTTTTAGAGTCATACTCAGTATTTTTCTTCCTCCAAACATGGCGAGTCTCCCTCCTCAAGAAGGCACCTGAAATGGAGTGAGTACAAAGCTAATAAAAGGTCCGGAGGATATTAGTTATGAGGAAAGGTTGCGAGCCCTGAACTTATTCTCTCTGGAGAAGAGACGCTTGAGAGAGGGTATGATTTCAATTTACAAATACTGTACTGGTGACCCCACAATAGGGATAAAACTTTTTTGCAGAAGGGAGTTTAACAAGACACGTGGCCACTCAATAAACTTAGAAGAAAAGAGGTTTAACCTTAAACTGCGTAGAGGGTTCTTTACTGTAAGAGTGGCAAGGATGTGAAATTCCCTTCCACAGGCGGTGGTCTCAGCAGGGAGCATCTATAGTTTAAAAAAACTATTAATAAGCACTAGGGATGAGCTTCGAGTTCGAGTCGAACTCAAGTTCGACTCGAACATTGCCTGTTCGCCGAACAGCAAGCTATTTGGGGTGTTCGCGGCAAATTAGAAAACCTGCAGAACACCCTGGAAAAGTCTATGGGAGAAATCTAAAGTGCTAATTTTAATGGCTTATATGCAAGTTATTGTCATAAAAAGTGTTTGGGGTCCTGCCCCAGGGGACATGTATTAATGCAAAAACAGTTTAAAAAAAACAGCCGATTTTTCGGGAGCAATGATTTTAATAATGCTTAAAGTGAAACAATAAAAGTGAAATATTCCTTTAAATTTCGTACCTAGGGGGGTGTATAGTATGCCTGTGAAGTAGCGCTTGTTTCCCGTGCTTGGAACTGTCCCTGTACAAAAGTGTCATTTCTGAAGGATAAAAAGTCATTTATTGATACATGTCCCCAGGGGCAGGACCCAGGTCCCCAAACACTTTTTAGGACAATAACTTGCATATTAGCCTTTAAAATGAGCACTTTAGAATTTAAACGTTCGAGTCTTTAATGGGGTTCTAAAGTTCACTCAAACTTTTGGTCTGTTCGCAGGTTCTGGTGCAAACCGCAACGGGGGGTGTTCGGCTCATCCCTAATAAGCACCTAAACGAGCACAACATACAGGGATATACAATGTAATACTGACATATAATCACACACATAGGTTGGACTTGATGGACTTGTGTCTTTTTTTTTAATCTCACCTACTATGTAACTATGTAACTCTATGTATAACATTTGTATCATGTGTGTTTTTATGGATTTTTGGTTGATATTCTGTCTCTATCATTTAAAGATTTTAAGACCCTTAATTTCTTTGTAAGTGGGCAAATGTAAAAAATCTGCAGGGTATCAAATAACCCCCCCCCCCCCCTGTATTGATGTGTCTACAATTTTTATTATTTTTCTATGAAAACCCTTGTTTCTGGCGCACTCGCCTAGGTATCACTCAACCTTTTTGTATCATTCTAGAAAAACTAAAGCTGGCCAAACACTAAAAGAATTTTAGTAAAAAAATGTAATTTTCTGAATGTTCGTTTGATTTTCTAATGGCTAGTGGGGACAAATTGATGACTGTATTCAACCGCAGTGAGGAGAAAATTCAGACAAAAACTCAGACAAATGAAATTCCTAACAATGTATGCTGTATTCATTCAGGAAATTACATTAATTCAAATGTCATAAGTTAAAAGCAAATGAAGTACTGAAGAACATTCGTACAAAAATCTGCCAGTGCATGACCAGTTTAATGACCCTTATCCTTTTGATTTTACGTTTTGGGATCCTTGGCTTTCCCAGGACCCCACAAGAAGAACTACAATAGTATTATCACGCTTGCCAAGTGAAAAAGGACCAGAAGCTGTTTTTTTCTCCTAATGTGCTTTCTTGTAATTACTGGGGAGATTTTTTTTTGTTCACAACCAAGACAGGAAGTGAACAGAAATCACACTGAGTCCTGCAAGCAGCATCTTTGGAGCAGCTTTTGGGCGCTGAAAAAAACCGCTCCAAATACGCCCCTCTCCATTGAAATGAATTGAAAAGCGCTGTAAAAATGTCTTACACTTTCACACTGAGGCACTGTAAAAATGCCCTAGAAAGTTAGGGTCTTAGCAGTGCTTTAGCAGCACATTGGGATTGTAGATAAGGCTTTGCTCGAATAACGCTGTAATAACGCTTGAAAAACCATTGAAAACGCCCAAAAAACGCCCCAGTGTGAAAGGTGCCTTAGAGCCGGTTCACACAGGGGTGACTCGTCAGGTGACTTAGCCGCCTGACAAGTCACCCTCCATTCTGTACTATGGAATCGTTCTGATAGGAGCAATTCAAGTCGCTCTGACTTAGAAAAAGGTTCCTGTACGACTTTGGGACGACATCAGGGCGACTTGCATTGACCTCATTGTCTTACCCTTTCACACTGAGGCACTGCAAAAACACCCTAGAAAGTTAGGGTCTTAGCAGTGCTTTAGCAGCACATTGGGATTGTAGATGAGGCTTTTCTCAAATAACGCTGTAATAACGCTTGAAAAACGCTTGAAAATGCCCAAAAAACGCCCCAGTGTGAAAGGTGCCTTAGAGCCGGTTCACACAGTGGTGACTCGTCAGGTGACTTAGCCGCCTGACAAGTCACCCTCCATTCTGTACTATGGAATCGTTCTGATAGGAGCGATTCAAGTCGCTCTGACTTAGAAAAAGGTTCCTGTACGACTTTGGGATGACTTCAGGGCGACTTGCTTTGACTTCAATACAGAAGTCACCTCTGGAGTTGTGTGCAGATGGCCTTGCCGAGTACCTCAGCAAGTCGTGACGCCCCTGTGTGAACCTTAAATCACACTTGTTTAATAATAATAATAATAATAATAATAATAATAATAAAAAAAGATAAACAGAGTAAGCGTAGTCAAAACATAGCCAGAGTTCAGGAACCGGATCGCATACTCAGACAAGTCAAAGGTCAGGGAGCCAGAAATGAACGTAGTAGAACAGCAAGCAGGATCAGGAGCCAGAAGGGATATCAGCCAAGCAAAGTCTTCAACAGGAACGCAGGAGAAAGTCTCTGTGATGCTGGCCAAGGCGAAGGCAGAGAGCAAGTGAACTGGATTCAAGGGTTTGTAATGGATTTTTTTTATCATAATAGCTTCCTTTACCTTAATGCAGTGCTGTTTTCATGTCCTCATTGTTTGTTTTTTGCTCTCAAGTTGCTGTAATCCTTCTCTGATCTCCACATTTCCTGGTTGTCTATTTCCTGATCACCACAGTACCGGGAGCTTTCTCTCTGTGGTCACTAATCAAGGAGGTGGGATTTCTGTGTGTCTAAAACCCCACAGCATCAATCAGTTTCGTTTTCCAAACCATCACTGCCCTGTATTGGCTCTGTGGCTCTGCACAGCAAAGAGGCAGGAAACAACATGCAAAAACAAAACTAGAAACTACAGGTACATTATATGATTGATTTTTATCTATTTTAATAGTTTTTAAAAAGAATCAGTTAACTTTTATGGCCCGGATTCACAGACATCGGTGCAGCGCGGAGAGGCAAGCATGGAATTCACAAAGCAAATGCTCCCAACTCTGCGCCGGCGTAGCGTATATATTTCGTAGGCATAAGCCGGCATAAGTGGAAGTAGGTGGAAGTGGGCGTGATCCATGTTAATGAAGCGTGACCCCATGCAAATGATGGGCCGGTCGCCAGACAAGTACTTAAAATGAACTGTGCATGCGTCAAGACGTGGACGTATCCCTGTGCACATGCTCACAACCACGTCGGAACAACTGCCTAAGATACGCCGGATCACTGTGTACGCCGTGAATGTAACCTACGCCCAGTCAGACCCACGTCGGCCCATATTCACAGACGTCCAACATACAATACGTAGGCTTGTGTTCCCTGGTCCATACCTTTGCATTGGTTGCGCCTCATCTATAGGGAATAACTTTACGCCGGTTGTAAAACTTATGCAAACCGCATAAATCATGCGCCTGGCGCAAGTACGTTCGTGAATCGGCGTATCTCCCTCATTTGCATATTTGAATCGAAAATCAATGGGAGCGCCACATGCGTCCAGCGTAAATATGCTCCCACTTTACGCCGGCTTAGGCAAGTTACGTCGGTGGGATGAAGTCTGTTTTTAGGCGTATCTAAGTTTGTGGGTTCGGCGCACAGATACGACGGGGCGCATATTTGTACTTACGCTGCAAATCTGGAGATATGCCGGCGTAAGTGCTTTGTGAATCCGGGCCTATGTCTCTATAGTCTGTAAACAGTCATTTCAGCATAATATTTTTTTTTATTTACAACTCCTTTAAAGGGGTTGTAAAGGTACGAGTTTTTTTACCTTCATGCATCCTATGCATGAAGGTAAAAAAACATCTAGCAGCACCTGCCCCCCCCGAGCCCCCGTTGTACTTACCTGACCGTTCGAATCTCCCGGGCGCGTCCACGTCGTCCTCTTCGGTTCCCAGCCTGGCCGTTGATTGGCTAGGCTGGGTGGATTGATAGCAGCGCAGCCATTGGCTAGCGCTGCTGTCAATCAGGGCGGATGACGCGGCGCGCTGGGGGGCGGAGCCGAGTGATACAGTCGGCGGCTATGGCCGCCGCTGTATCACGGGAGCGCGCTCGCAAAAGCTTTCCTCCATGCGAGCGCCCTCGCATGAAGAAGGAAAGCTTTTGCGAGGAGGAGCCCAGACAGCCGCCGAGGGACCCCAGAAGACAGGTTTCCGGGCCACTCTGTGCAAAACGAACTGCACAGTGGAGGTAAGTATAACATGTTTGTTATTTTTTTCAAAAAATATCCCTGACTTTAGTGACCCTTTAAGTAGGCATGACTGACGAGCCAGATCATAACCAGATAAGTCACTCTGGAGAGAAAGGAGATGGCAATTAGCCGACAGCTGAGCGGCCAGCTCAAAGAAGGAAGGGCTGAGCCCAGCCCTGACAACAGTCAAACTTTAAGGTCATATTGGACCCATCTGCTGTCTTGATTTACCATGCACTGCGGTAAGACAGCCCATTCACAATGAATTGGCTGCCCACACACCTGAACACACTAGCATCAATTTTTCACCAAAAAATTCGGTTCACACTGGGGCGACACGACTTCCAGCGCGACTTTCAGAGGCGACTCCGACACGACTTGAGCATGAACCACAGGGCGATCTGGGGCGATTTACAACACGATTTGAAGTCATCTCCAGGACAGGAGACTTCCAGTGGCCAATCAAACAACAATCAGCTCTGGGAGAGGGAGAGGAAGGGGGAGGGAGGGGTTTGCCTGAGAAATGTATGTTATCTTCCTGGAAAGTCGCTTCAGTTAAGACAGTGATCAGACTTCTGAGGCGACTTCCATTGAAATTAATGGGTACAAATCGCCTACAAATCGGATTGAAGTCGTACAGGAACCTTTTCTGAAGTCGGAGCGACTTGAGTAGTGTGTATTAAAGGGGTGTTCCAGCCCAAAAATGTGTTTATTAAAAGTCAGCAGCTACAAAAAGTGTAGCTGCTGGCTTTTAATAAACACTCACTTACCTGCTCCTGCGTTCCAGCGACGCGCCGACCGGGGCTCCGCTCCTCTCCCCCCTCCCCGGCCGGCGTCTCCATCCTGACTGTGGGCACCCAGCCGTGACAGCCTTCGGCTTCACGGCCGGGCACCCACTGCGCATGCGCGAGCCGCACTGCGCATGCGCGCGCGGCGCGGCTCGCCTCTGATTGGAGAGGCGATCGCATGGGACCTGTCAGTGTCCCATGTGATCGCCTACAGGGAGGGGCTGGTGTAGGCGATTAAGGCTTAATCGCCTAACCAGCCCCTCGGCGGAAGCAGGAAGTGGGACAGGAAGTCCCACTCCTACTGAAGCCCCCACTCCCCCCCCAAAAAAATTACATGCCAAATGTGGCATGTAAGGGGGTAAGGAGTGGGATAAGAGGAAGTTCCAAATTTGGGTGGAACTCCTCTTTAACACCGCTCCCATTCACTACATTGTTTTTCTCTACAGCGCGACTTGGGACGACTTGAGGCGACCTCAAGTCGGATTCCAAGTCGCCCCAGTGTGAACTGACTCTTAATCACCACAACACATCTATGCGATGTGGTGAGCTGAAATGCATGTATCTTGCATGGCATACTGTATTGGGTGCTATTCAACATAAACAGCACTGCAATGCACCATGTTTGGTGAATCACATGTTTTATGTTATACTAACATCGCATAGTTAGTACAGCAACCTCTTAGCTTGTTTTTGTTCAGCCCGTTAGGCTTTAATTGGCAGTGTTGCTCATGTCTAAAATTCTCCTCCAGGTTAGAAAAATAAATCATGTTGGATTTGTAAGGCTGCAGAGGTATGTAAATACTCTCTACTTGAATGGCAATTGCTGTAATTTATCCTGTACACTGTCCTAGCCGTTTGCTGCGCCCTCCCCGGCTGTTAATTGAGAGCAAGCTTCTACTGGCACACAACAACAGCAGCTGCAAGCTGACCTCTTTGCCTTCCTTAAAGATTCCTAACACATGCATGAATAAAACTGGATATAGATCATAACTTCATTCTTGTCTGCACCATTCTATTTAAATAATTGCCGTACAAAAGAGGTTTTCATGGAAACCTGCAAAAGAGCCATGAAGAAGGAAAACATTCATCCCTTGTTGGCTATAGTCTTGATATTCTCTGACTGTCAACCCATTATTGTTTTCAGCACTTCTAATATACTATTAAAACAGATGTGATGTAAAGAATGTGGTATCTGTAAGGATTCCTGTTCTAGGTTTAGTTTAATCTTTTCCCTTAGTTCCGTATTTTATCATTATTATTATTTACTGGAAACCAATGTAGACACCACGGGCCAGATTCAGAGAAGTTTGTGTACATTTCTGCGGGCGTAGCGTATGCTCTTTACGCTACACCTCTGCAACTGTTAAGGGCAAGTGCCTTATTCAGAAAGCACTTGCTCCATAAGTTGCAGCGGCGTAGCGTAAAGTGTCTGGCGTAAGGGTGCCTAATTCAAATTAGTAATGTGGGGGCGTGATTCATGTAAATGAATCATGACTCCACGTAATTTACGTTTTTTCTGAAATCACGTCGCAAGTTGTCAATGTAAACTACGTGAACGTAAATTACGTCCAGCCCCATTCCCGAACGATTTACGCAAACGACGCAAGCAACGTACAATTCGACGCTGTCCCGACGTCCATACTTAACATTGGCTGTGCCTCATATAGCATGGGTAACTTTACGCCGGACTAACGCTTACGCAAACGACGTAAACTAAGACGCCCGGCCGCAAGTAAGTTTGTGAATTGTTGTATCTCCCTAATTTACATATCCGATGCGTAAATCGACAGAAGCGCCACCTAGCGGCCAGCGTAAATATGCAACTAAGATACGACGGTGTAACAGACTGATGCCGCGTACACGCGATCACTTTATGTGATGAGAAAAAACAAAGTTTTTAAAAACGTCAATTTAAATGACCGTGTGTGGGGGAAAACGTAGTTTTATGTCTTGTGAAAAACGACAAAAAAAAATTGAAACATGCTCCAATTTTTTGAGTCGTTTTTCAAAACGTCGTTTTTTGTTTCACAAAAAATCACTGTGTGTAGCAAAAAAACTTTGTTTAAAACTGCATTTTTCAACCCGCGAATGCCCAGAAGCTAGTTATGAAGCGAGCTTCAATGGAAAAGAGTGGTGAATGTAACCTCGCTTTGCTAGAGCATTGTGAAAAAAACGATGGTGTGTAGGCAACATCGTCTTTGAAAATTGAAGTTTCAAAAACGTTGTTTTTTACTTCGCAGAAAACTTCGTTTTTTTCATCACATAAAGTGATCGTGTGTATGCGGCATTACGCCGCTCGTATCTTAGCAGAATTCCGGCGTATCTTGTTTTCTGAATACAGAAAAAAGATACGCCGGCTCAGAATAGACTTTACACGGCGTATCTATAAATACGCCGACGTAAAGGCTATCTGAATCTGGCCCACATCTATGGACTCATAAGCTGCAACATTTTAGGGTTTTATTTGGTTTAAATGCAGTTTAAAGCATATTTCCACTTTTACAGTCAAATTTGAGAACAACTCAAATATATTTGTTATGTTTCCATTCTCACAGCATGTCTTTTATATATATACATTCTTACCCTTTTAGATGTTTCTCAGGAGGTGTCATGGATCCAAGGTTTTTTGAATAATGTTAGAGTGAGTCTGTTCTTAAGCCCCGCACACACGGACTGAATGTCAGGCGACATCGGCCATTTCAATAAAAAATGTCCGAAGTTCAGCCGGTGTGTATGGGACCCTGTACAACAGAAGCTGTTTGTGTGTCAAGGCTTAAAGGGGTTGTAAAGGAAAAAAAATCAGACAATTACCGGGGCCCCCAGCCCCCTGTTTTACTTACCTGAACCCTGGAAAGTCCCACGTCGAGAACACGCTCGATCGTTGCCAGGGCTTCTCGGATCTTCATTAGATAGATTGAGAGCAGCGCAGCCATTGACTCACACTGCTATCAATCAAATTCAATGACGTGGGTGCTGGGGGGCGGGGCCGAGTCCTGAAACAATCCCTGAAGCAGCCTGTGGGAGAGGAGAGAGGGAGGAAGCCAACAGGTTGTGCTTTGCGGAGGGGACAGGGGGGCCAGGCAGAAGAAGGAATCGGCACCACACTAGGTGATTAGAGTGTAGCTAGGCACCTCCGGCACACTCTGTACATACATGAGATTGCATACAGGGCCACTCATCTGTCTCTATTTGTATGTAATTGCTGCAAGTGCAAGCCTGTCATCGATTTGTACAGTCTTCCCTTCATGAACACATGGGATGCCTGCAGGGCTGGACTGGGACAAAAATTTGGCCTTGGATTTCATCCAGACTGGCCCACTTTGACAGGTCTCTCCCATAGCGGCCGGACAACTCCCTTACCCGTTCACTAGCCATTCTACTTTATTAGAGTAGAACGGCTGGTACTGGTATTCTTATACCAGTGGGGAAGCTAGACATTATTTCACCCGGGGCAAAGAATCAGTTCGGTGCCCCCCTTATGGGACAAGATTAGGCAGGGTGCATTCGGGCAATGGCGGCTGGTGCTCAAAATATTTGGGGGGGGCGCAAACAAACTGAAAAAAAAACTTAAATTGCCGCCACTGTTCCCATTAAACGCAGCCACTGTGCCCATTAATTGCCGCCAGTTTGCCCCATCAAACGCTGCCAGTTTGCCCCCTCAAATGATGCCAGTTTGCCCCCTCAAATGCAGCTGGTTTCCCCTCAAATACCTCCGGCACACTCTGTACATACATGAGATTGCATACAGGGCCACTCATCTGTCTCTATTTGTATGTAATTGCTGCAAGTGCAAGCCTGTCATCGATTTGTACAGTCTTCCCTTCATGAACACATGGGATGCCTGCAGGGCTGGACTGGGACAAAAATTTAGCCTTGGACTTCATCCAGACTGGCCCACTTTGACAGGTCTCTCCCATAGCGGCCGGACAACTCCCTTACCCGTTCACTAGCCATTCTACTTTATTAGAGTAGAACGGCTGGTACTGGTATTCTTATACCAGTGGGGAAGCTAGACATTATTTCACCCGGGGCAAAGAATCAGTTCGGTGCCCCCCTTATGGGACAAGATTAGGCAGAAGTGAGAAACTCCAAGCTATAGCTGTTGAGTCAGCTGTCTGTCCCCTCCCCCATGCTCTTCTGTCACACCCCCTGCTCCTCTGGTCCTCCCCCTGCTTCTCTGTTTCCCCCAGGTGAGCGCTGCGGGGAGGGAGAGACAGATTGGAGCGGAGGGGGACGGCGGTCTGTTGTCACTGAAACCGGCCCACTGAGCCATCGGCCCACCGGGAAACTCCCGGTAGTCCCAATGGCCAGTCCATCCCTGGATGCCTGCTGTAGAACTGTGCTGATCTGTGTGGTATATGGATTTTTCTGATCTACATTTGACTCCATGCAAAACCCGTATGACATGAAGAATAGCCTGCCATAACATAGCACCTTTAGATTGCTTTTTAGTGGGTTGTAAAAAAATACCCCCTGCATCACTTAGCAATTAGGGGGGATAACATTCCACCCCACAAGCACTGGTGGTCAGTTCCAGTAAAAAAAATTACCCTTTTAATCAGTAATGACAATAAGGTCCCCCCCCCCTCAAAAAACATTTTTCATGGCAATAAGATTCCCCCTCCACCCTACAGCATTGGTAGTCAGAGACAATAAGATGCCCTTCTCAACAAAACATCAGTGGTCGGTGGCAATAAAATTCCTGCTTGAATCATTGGTGGTCAGTAGAAGTAAAGAAATCCCCTCAAAAGCATTGGGAATACTAACCATGAGCCTGAGAATCTCTTCCTATGCTTTTGCTCAATAAATCCGCTGGAACTAGGCACTGTAGGGCAGGAGATCACTACAATGCTTCTATAGAACACAGCTGAGCGCTGCAATGACTGTTCCAGTGCTGGGCTCTGGGAAATGTCCAGGACCCACAGCACCCTGGGATATTTAAATCCTGGTATAGTCCCACAGGATCCAGAACTTCTGAAAGTATAAATCCTTAGGTGTTTAGATTATATTGCTATCTCAGTGTGCTTCTGTTTAATGGGTCCAGGAGAATTTTCTTTCATCGCCTTTAAGTGAAAAAATCTCATGCAAGCAAAAGCTAATGCCTGAGGGCTGCCAATGTCAGTTGTGCTTTCCGTAAGTGGCGCATCCTCAAGAATGATTATCTGGCAGTGTATTGAGTGATGTTGGTGATGACCATCAGATTTCTCACCTCCTGTCATTGTTGATACGTATCACCTGGAAAAAAAATGTTTTATTCTTTTGTCATCAAGACACAAATCTAAAATTCACATCTAATAAATGATACACAGTTAGAATATTTCATTCAGCAGAGAGTTTGCTCAGCAGTACAAACTAGCTGTGGTTATGCTGTGGTAAACAACTACCAGCTCCCTCTAGGAGGGCTTCAGGAGAAATTGTCTAGAGCACCCTTTTTCAACCAGGGTGCATTCGGGCAATGGCGGCTGGTGCTCAAAATATTTGGGGGGGGCGCAAACAAACTGAAAAAAATACTTAAATTGCCGCCACTGTTCCCATTAAACGCAGCCACTGTGCCCATTAATTGCCGCCAGTTTGCCCCATCAAACGCCGCCAGTTTGCCCCCTCAAATGATGCCAGTTTGCCCCCTCAAATGCAGCTGGTTTCCCCTCAAATACAGCCAGTTTGCCTATCAAATACAGGCAGTTTCCCCTGAAATGCTGTCAAGTTCCCCATCAAATGCAGCCAGTTTGCCCATCAAATGCAGCCAGTTTGCCCATCACATGCAGCAAGTTTGCCCATCAAATGCAGCCAGTTTGCCCATCAAATGCAGCTAGTTTCCCCCTCAAATGCAGCCAGTTTCCCCCTCAAACGTCGCCAGTTTGCCCCCTCAAATGATGCCAGTTTTCCCCCTTAAATTATGCCAGTTTGCCCCCTCAAATGATGCCAGTTTGCCCCCTAAAATGATGCCAGTTTGCCCCCTTAAATTATGTCAGTGTGCCCCCTCAAATGATGCCAGTTTGCCCCTCAAATGCAGCTGGTTTCCCCTCAAATACAGCCAGTTTGCCTATCAAATACAGGCAGTTTTCCCTGAAATGCAGTCAGTTTCCCTATCAAATGCAGCCAGTTTGCCCATCACATGCAGCCAGTTTGCCCCCCTGCCCGGCACTTACCTTTCTCAGGTCAGCACCGTCCTCCTCCACACTCCTTACGAGTCCTCGATATCTTCTCCCGTCCTCTATGTCATCTCTGCTATGATTGGATGCTTGTTAGGCATCCAATCACAGCACCTGTCGCTTTAGCCAATCAGGTGACCAGTACCTAGACCAGGTGCACCTGATTGGCTGAGAGGTGGGTCAGTGTTAGGGAAGTGATTCCCTAACACAGCATAGAGGGTGCTGCCCCCTCTGGCTCTCGCACGCCACTGTAATAACATCCATTCATGCCTGCATGAATGGATGTTATTGTTTCCACCAGCTGCCACTGGTCTATTCAGGTAGCCGGACATTGAACGCCGACCACCTGAATAACGGCCGCTGGTTGGCTGTGGGAAGTGCCTATCAGAGCCAGCGGCTCTGATTGGCTTTCCGAGTACAGCCCTATGGTCCCGGATGCTTTATCCAGGGAACGTACGGGGTGCGTTCCTTGGATAAGACTGATGGCTGTCTCAGCCAATCAGGTCACCGGTTCTGGTTATCGCTAACCTGATTGGCTGAAACGTCATCGAGGGCGGGAGAAGACATAGAGGGACGAAGGAGTAAGGTAAGTGCATTTTTCAGGGCACAATGGCGACAATGGGCACAGTGAGTGGTGACAAGTAAAGGGCACAGTGGTGACAATTGGCACAGTGGCGACAATTGAGGGGCACAGTGGCTGCGTTTGATGGCATGGCACAGTGGCTGCGTTTGATGGCATGGCACAGTGACTGCGTTTGATGGCATGGCACAGTGGCTGCGTTTGATGGCGTGGCACAGTGGCTGCGTTTGATGGCATGGCACAGTGATTGCGTTGCATGGCACAGTGGCTGTGTTTGATGGCATGGCACAATGGTGCGAATTGATGGCACGGTGGCTGCATTTGATGGCATTGCACAGTGACTGCGTTTGATGGCATGGCACAGTGACTGTGTTTGATGGCATAGCACAGTGGTGACAATTGGTGGCACAGTGGCTGCGTTTGATGGCATGGCACAGTGACTGCGTTAGATGGCATGGCACAGTGGTGCGAACTGATAGCACAGTGGCTGCGTTTGATGGCATGGCACAGTGGCTGCATTTGATGGAATGGCACAGTGGTGACAATTGATGGCACAGTGGCTGTGTTTGATGGCATGGCACAGTGGTGATAATTGATGGCACAGTGGCTGCGTTTGATGGCATGGCACAGTGGTGACAATTGATGGCACAGTGGCTGCGTTTGGGCACAGTGAGGCTGCAATTTTTTTTTTTTTGCGCCCCTCCATAAATTTGGAGCGCCAGCCGCCACTGAATATTACCTATAAGCTACACTTGGTCCCTTGTGCCAACCAAGTACCAGTAGACCTGCTTGCTTGAAGGGAAAAAGGGCTGCTAAAGGTGAGCCAGCTATGTTTTCCAACCTTGGTACCAGGGCTATTGTCACACTAACAAGATCAGACATCCTTGCCACATAAAGCACCCCAAGGCTGAAAGGGGTAGCCTGCCCACTCTTTATCTATACACCTAGACCTAATGTCTAGAATAGAAGACAACCATGTACACTTCTCTTCAAGCAGTCCTGTTATCTGAAACTATTATGAACAAACGAATTACTGTAATGCCGCGTACACATGATTGGAATTTCTGACAATAAATGGGAGCTTGTTGTTGGAAATTCCAACCATGTGTAGGCTCCATCTGACATTTGCTGTTGGAATTTCCGACAACAAAAATTAGAGAGCTGGTTCTCAAATTTTCCAACAACAAGTTTTGTTGTTGGAAATTCCGATCGTGTGTACACAATACCTCGGAATCAAGCAGAAGAGCCGCACTGCCTATTGAATTTCATTTTTCTCAGCTCGTCGTACGTCTTGTACGTCACCGCGTTCTTGACGTTCGGAATTTCCGACAACATTTGTGTGACCGTGTGTATGCAAGACAAGTTTGAGCCAACATTTCATCGGAAAAAAATCTGCAGAAAGTTTTGTTGTTGGAATGTTCGAACATCTGTATGTGGCATTAGTAGAATATTTCACTAACCAAGGTGCGCAATAAGGACCCAGCCAGATTGCACTGGCAGGTAGGGTGTTAGTATAGTTCAGGAGTCTCCAACCTATGGCCCTCCAGTTGTTCAGGAACTACAATTCCCATCATGCATAGTCATGTCTGTGAATGTCAGAATTTTACAATGCCTCAGAGCTGGAGGGCTGTAGTTTGGAGAGACCTTTGCTCTAGATCCATTTATTTATACAGAAATGTGTTACTATGAGTTGTCTGTGGGTGCCTTTGTGCTATAAATGGCAGTTCTGCTGCCTTAGGCAATGTTGGGTGCTTTTTTTTCACTTCTTCATCAGCAGAGAAAAAAGTTGGGGAAGCTTTCAAACTGCTGGATGCCTTAAATGGCAAAAGCAGTCTCCCCAAGTCAAGGGCAGATGCAGAGTCTAGTCTCGGGAGGGGCACTGCCAGAAAATAAGGTGTTGCTTACAGAACTCAATTAGGTGTCCGATGTGTCCGCTGCAATGTTGCAGTACCGCTAAAAAATCAATGATCGCCGCCATTACTAGCATTAGATGGTCAGAGACTGCAGACATGGTACAAGAGATGAACAAGGTGTTGGGGGTCGTGGCGCTGTTGTTGGTAAGTTGTATTATTGGGCCGGTAGTTACCCTACTAGGTAAAAATGATAGGCTGTATTAGGGCAACTATCCCTTATTGTGTGATGTAAAGGTGACCACCTTATGCAGGGTAGATCTATGTATGCAAGAGTGTTGGTGATACCCTCTAGAGACCACTAGAGGCGGTGGTGCTCCTGGTACTAAGTGTCATATGTTCTAATAATGATCTATAATATGTCCACCATTCATAACACAGTACACAATGTAGTTATTACACAAATGAAAATAAACCTTGGGCACCAACTTCTATGTACATGCAGCCAAGATAGTGTTAAAGGCAGCAGGTCCGATACATATAGATAAAATAATTAACATGCAGGAGTCCATATGGCAAAAATACAAAAATGCAGGCTGCTAAGTACAAGTGATATGAGGATCAGGGTGCACCTAGCTAGGTAGGTGATCTTATATTATGCAACAAGTGTTGCTCGCTGTAGTTAAAATAATTGACATGCAAAGTCCATAGGTAAGAATACAGGCTGGTAGGTGGAAGTGATGTGAGGATCAAGGTGCACCTATCTAGGTAGGTGGTCTTTATACTGTACAACAGGTGTTGCTCGCTGTGGTCCCGGTGCTCCCCCTTATGGGTCCCCACTCACCAGAGACAATCACCCCTGCTGGGGTAGATTGCGTGTCAGACAGACAGCTGCTCCTCCGTCCCGTGCCCTTGTCTCCTGGTGTGTTTCCTGGGTTCCTGGTGTGGATGGTTTGGGCTTCAATTGTTTCTGAGTTCCTCCAAAGCAAAGAAAAACGCTCCCATAGAGTAGTACGTTTAAAATATAAAAAAGTTTTATTGGCACTACCAACAGGTGTGCATTAAAACATAAGCAGAGATACAAAAATAGAAATGCAAAATATAAAAAATATAATATAAAAAGTAAAAAATATATATGGAGTTATGGCGGCAGGCTGTGTTGCTGAACTGACACAGCTACCAGTCAAAAATGCCACAACTAAATGGTTAGCAGCTGCCTATATAGAACGAAGTATAGGCCTGCATGAACACTGCACTGTGATATCCGATGGCTGTTCGTACCAGTGTGGGAACGGCGTGCGTTCCAGCCACAGTCAGCTGGTGAACCGGAAGTGCGTGTAGGTGTGCGTGTGTCCGCTTTACGTACGTTTCGTATTGTATTACGCTTCAGAAGACCCGGCGGGTCACAAATCACGGTAAATCGCCGCTGATAGCGGCGGTTTACCACGTGATCGCGCCGTCCAATGACGGCGCGATCAGATGTAAACAGACCGGCGTCATTTGATGACGCCGGTTCCTCCCTCCTCTCTCTGTACCGATCGGTACAGTGTGAGAGGAGAGGGGAGGGAGCGGATGGCAGCGCCAGTGCTGCGGGATGGATCTGTGACAAATGTAGTCACAGATCCATCCATCCATCCCTCCCTGCTCAGCCATCCCTGCTGCACATACTCTGCAATGCTGGGCAATACTCTGGGGGGGGCAATACTCTGGGGGGGCAATACTCTGGGGGGGGGGCAATACTCTGGGGGGGGCAATACTCTGGGGGGGGGGCAATACTCTGGGGGGGGGGCAATACTCTGGGCATACTCTGGGCATACTCTGGTGGGCATACTCCGCAATACTCTGGGCATACTCTGGGCATACTCTGGTGGGCATACTCCGCAATACTCTGGGCATACTCTGGGCATACTCTGGTGGGCATACTCCGCAATACTCTGGGCATACTCTGGGCATACTCTGGTGGGCATACTCCGCAATACTCTGGGCATACTCCGCAATACTCTGGGCATACTCTGCAATACTCTGGGCATACTCTGGGCATACTCTGGGCATACTCTGGTGGGCATACTCCGCAATACTCTGGGCATACTCTGGTGGGCATACTCCGCAATACTCTGGGCATACTCCGCAATACTCTGGGCATACTCCGCAATACTCTGGGCATACTCCGCAATACTCTGGGCATACTCCGCAATACTCTGGGCATACTTCCGCAATACTCTGGGCATACTCCGCAATACTCTGGGCATACTCCGCAATACTCTGGGCATACTCTGCAATACTCTGGGCATACTCCGCAATACTCTGGGCATACTCCGCAATACTCTGGGCATACTCCGCAATACTCTGGGCATACTCCGCAATACTCTGGGCATACTCCGCAATACTCTGGGCATACTCCGCAATACTCTGGGCATACTCCGCAATACTCTGGGCATACTCCGCAATACTCTGGGCATACTCTGCAATACTCTGGGCATACTCCGCAATACTCTGGGCATACTCTGCAATACTCTGGGCATACTCTGCAATACTCTGGGCATACTCCGCAATACTCTGGGCATACTCCGCAATACTCTGGGCATACAGCGCCCCTGTCCCCGTGAGCTCGCATGCAGAAGCGAACGCATACGCAAGTCCCGCCCACATATGAAAACGGTGTTCAAACCACACATGTGAGGTATCGCTGCGAACGTTAGAGCGAGAGCAATAATTTTGGCCCTAGACCTCCTCTCCAACTAAAATGATGTAACCAGTAAAAATATTTAAAGCGTCACCTATGGGGATTTTTAAGTCGCAAAGTTTGGCGCCATTCCATGTGGCCACGCTGTGTAAAAGTCCCACACATGGGGTATCGCCATACTCGGGAGGAATAGCAGAATGTGTTTTGGGGTGTAATTTGTGGTATGCATATGCTGTGTGTGAGAAATAACCCGCTAATATGAAAATTTTGTGGAAAGAAAATAAAAATGAAAAAAAATCTTGATTTTGCAAAGAATTGTGGGAAAAATTACAACTTCAAAAAACTCACCAGGCCTCTTTCTAAATACCTTGGAATGTCTTCTTTCCAAAAAGGGGTCATTTGGGGGGTATTTGTACTTTTCTGGCATGTTAGGGTCTCAAGAAATGAGAGAGGATGTCAGTACATCAGGTGTGATCAAATTGATCAATTTTCAGTAATTGGTACCATAGCTTTTAGACCCTATAACTTTCACCCAGACTAAATAATATCTAAAATTTTTTTGTTTTGTTACCAAAGATATGTAGCAGTATACATTTTAGGCCAAATTTATGAAGAAAAATTACTTTTTTGCAAAATTTTATAATAGAAATGAAGAAAAATTCATTTTTTTACAAAATTTTCGTTCTTTTTTCATTTATAGTGAAAAAAATAAAAACCGCAGAGGTGATAAAATACCACCAAAAGAAAGCTCTATTTGTGGGAAAAAAAGGACAAAAATTTCATTTGGTTATAGTGTTGTATGAGTTATTGTCATTCAAAATGTGAGAGCACCGAAAGCTGAAAATTGGTCTGGTTATTAAGTGGGTTTAAGTGCCCAGTAGTCAAGTGGTTAATGAACCCCCACTTTTGTCTATGAATGCAGTCCCACTTTTGTCTATGAATGCAGTCCCACTTTTGTATATTAATGCATTCCCACTTTTGTCTATGAATGCAGACCCACTTTTGTCTATGAATGCAGACCCACTTTTGTATATTAATGCATTCCCACTTTTGTCTATAAATGCAGTCCCACTTTTGTCTATAAATGCAGTCCCACTTTTGTCTATGAATGCAGACCCACTTTTGTATATTAATGCAGACCCACTTTTGTCTATGAATGCAGTCCCACTTTTGTCTATTGATGCATTCCCACTTTTGCATATTAATGCATTCCCACTTTTGTCTATGAATGCAGACCCACTTTTGTCTATGAATGCAGTCGCACTTTTGTATATTAATGCATTCCCACTTTTGTCTATGAATGCAGACCCACTTTTGTCTATAAATGCAGTCGCACTTTTGTATATTAATGCATTCCCACTTTTGTCTATGAATACAGACCCACTTTTGTCTATGAATGCAGTCTCACTTGTGTCTATTAATGCAGTCCTACTTTTGTCTATGAATGCAGGCCCACTTTTGTCAATTAATGCAGCCATACTGTGCATGGCACTCACCATGGCATTGCCTCGATCACACACAGCAGGTATCTCCTCTCCCGACGTGTGTCATGGAACCAGTGGCATAACAACCAGGGGGGCAGGGGGTGCGTCTGCCCCGGGCGCTGAGCTGAGGGGGGCGCCTGTGACCGGCAGCTCTGCGGATAGTATAGTGAGCGGCTCCTCCACTGAGCGCACAGCCCCCCGCCGGTACCTCCCAGCGGCCGGCACAGGCATGCCTGGAAGGATGCAGGGGATGCCCTGTTTGGCATAACACCGGCGCAAGCTGCGGAGGCTCCAAGATGGTGACGTGCTCTGCAGTCCGCCGGCGCCTGCAGGGACTCCTGCTCAGCCAAGCAAGTAAGCGGGGATGTGATGCAGGGAGAGAATGGTTTAGCAGAGCCTGTCCCAAGTCTTCCCCAGCGCACACCCTGCCTCTGCCACAGGCTGAGGCTGGGACTCCGTTGGAGAAGAGTGTTGGCCCGGCCCGGTCCATAGCTTAATAGGGAGCTCCACACTGCAGCCCTGATATCATGTTTATATAAGGGGGGGGGCGGAAAAAAAAATCTGCCCCGGGCGCCCATGACTCTGGTTACGCCACTGCATGGAACAAACAGGAGCTGTAGGTCTGTGTTCGGCAGGGCAGTGTGCTTTAGCAAGGTCTCCCCCTAGACGGGCTTGTGTGAGACAAAACACTGATTCAATCAGTGTTCCATCTCCATCTACTATCACACGAGCAGGTCTAGCACAGGCAGCACAGCCGAACACAGATCCAGCACTCACACACAGCCAGAGATGCCCAATGTCATACACGCAGGAGAGAGGGGAGCGCTGCAGTCAGCTACAGCTCAAAGCAGCCTCAGGACAGACAGCCTACCAGCCCTGGTGATGAGACAGAGAGAGTGAGAGACTCGGCAGCGGCAGCTGCAGGCACCGCAAAGCAGTTAAAAAAAAAAGACAATGTGACATGATTGCCTCGGGGGGAGGGGGCAATTGCCCTGTTGCCTCCACTGGATTCGCCGTTGCTGCAAAGCGGTTTAAAAAATGCTAAAAAAAAATGTTTTTATTTTTTATTTTTTTAAAGCCAATGTGACATGATTACCTCGGGGGGGGGGCAATTGCCCTGTTGCCCCCCTCGATCCACCGTTGCCCCAAGTTCCCCAGCATAAGGTTCCATGCACACTGAAGCTGATAAACTGCAGTTTATTGGTGTTTTGGCTTTTTTTTTTTAAAGCCCATAAACTGAACTCTATGTTAGCCTATGTGCCCATGCACACCTGGGCGTTTTTTAGTGTTAATGAGCTTTGGAGTTTATTGGCTTTTTTCTGAACGCCCAAAATTTGCGTTCAAACGCTGGTTCCAAGAACTCCCAGGTGGAGTACTTATCACTGAGGGATTGAATCAACCAGCACCTACCCAAAACCAAAATAGTGTTTGGTGGTCTGAACCATTAGCAATTATACCAAAGAATAAACCCAGCAGACCTGGAAATATTCTGGCCACAGTATGGCTGAAGAAAGTGCTTCTTGAATTTTGATTTTCTGAAACCATAAACATCATCGTGGTCTCTTTCCTAGAAATGGAATGCCCTGAATGCGGAGTGAACATATCAAATACTGGATTAATAGTGTGATGGTGTATAATCTGTGGTCGCTTCCATATGTCATCTTGTCTAGTCGTATTACCTCTCGCAGTTATATTTATCTGTCTGCAACTGTATCACTTCCTGTGTGCAGAAATAGCGTGCCCACTGGCTGGTTTGTGTGAGCCATTTGTTGCGAGTGCTTTCCCATCTGGAATAAGATCCCACAGTGGACTCGCAGTCAATGTGTTTTTACATACCATGCAAGGTAAAGCTGTCAGCTGTTGTCACTTGCTGGACAAAGACTGTGAAAGTCCATGCGGTGCTTTCTAAGATATATATGTGCTACATACTTCCAGGAACAAAGGGTATTTGCATGCAGTGTCACTCATCTCTTGTCATTAATGTCTAATTAAATTAGAATGTGTTGTAACTTTCATGAAAAGCATGAGCTGGGATGTGATTGGGAATGCTGTCAGACACCAGTATCCATGGACCAGTATCCACAGACCGATGGACCGTTTTCATCGGACGAACCGATCGTGTGTGGGCCCCATCAGTTTTTTTCCCATCGGTAAAAAAAATAGAAATTATAGTTAAAAAAATGATCGTCTGTGGGGAAATCCATCGGTCAAAAATCCATGCATGCTCAGAATCAAGTCGACGCATGCTCGGAAGCATTTAACTTCATTTTTCTCAGCATGTCGTTGTGTTTTACGTCACCGCGTTGGACACGATTGGATTTTTAACCGATGGTGTGTAGGCAAGACTGATGAAAGTCAGCTTCATCGGATATCTGATGAAAAAATCCATCGGTCCGTTTTCATCAGACAAACCGATTGTGTGTACAGGGCATAAGTGTCTTTGGGGTTGAGATCATCATACATTGAGTGTAGAAGTAGAATCGGTCACATAGTCAAAACCGGAGAGTGCAAAGTGCAGCAGTTCACGGTAGTTCCGCTTGTTCCATTAACTGGAAGCGAATTGGTTTCTATGCACAGCTAAACCAAAAGTTGCACTCCCCCATAGAGACTGACCATTAGACCAGGTTCAGACATATGCGTCCGCGGTTTTGTGCCTGATATCCAGTGCGTCTCTGGTCACTTGTTTAGGTGCAAATTAGGCGTGAATTCGGACCCAAATTCTCAATCAGACCCAAAAACTCTCATCCAATTCGTATATGTGAACCCAGCCTTAGGGCCCTTTCACACTAGCGGACGAACGGTCCGCTAATTACAAGTCCGTTAATGCTTCCCTATGGGAGCGGATCCATTAGCGGATGATGCATCCGCTAACGTCCGCTCGATCCGCATCCGTTTTTGCGGACGGAAGAATGTCCTATTTTTCTTCCGTCCGGCCAAACGGATCGGATGCAAACGGACAGACGGTCCGTTTCCATCCGACTCCCCATAGGGGAGAGCGGAGAAGAGACGGGGCGGTCCCCGCTGAGCTGACGGACACACGGAGCGGACCGAAAAACGGACCGCTCCGTGTGTAAGGACCCATAGACAAGCTAGGTTGTTTAACCACTTCAGTCACGGAAGAATTTAGCCCCTTCCTTACCAAAGCACTTTTTGCGATTCGGCACTGCGTCGTTTTAACTGACAATTGCGCGGTCGTACGACGTGGCACCCAAACAAAATTGACGTCCTTTTTTTACCCACAAATAGAACCTTCTTTTGGTGGTATTTGATCACCTCTGCGTTTTTTATTTTTTGCGCTATAAACAAAAATAGAGTGCCAATTTTGAAACAAATTCAATATTTTTAACTTTTTGCTATAATAAAAATCCAAAAATCTATTAAAAAAAAAACATTTTTTTCCCTCAGTTTAGGCCGATACTTATTCTTCTACATATTTTTGGTAAAAAAAAATCGCAATAAAGTGTATATTGATTGGTTTGCACAAAAGTTATAGCATCTACAAAATAGGGGATAGTTTTATTGCATTTCAATTTTTTTTTTTTACTAGTAATGGCGGCGATCTGCAATTTTTTATTTAGACCGTGACATTGCCACGCACACATCGGACACTTTTGACATATTTTTGGGACCATTCACATTTATACAGCGAAAACTGCACTGATTACTGTATACATGTGACTGGCAGGGAAGGGGTTACAACTAGGGGGTGCTGAAGGGGTTAAATGTATTACCTAATGTGTGATTCTAACTGTAGGGGGAGGGGACTCACAAAGGGAGAAGAAAAATATTGAATATGGGGTAAATGCCACAAAAAAAAAAAAGACTCACTGTTTATTCACTAAACACACACATATTATTAGTTATTTATTACCTGGCAGTCAGTATTTTAGCAATATACAAAATAACAATGAGGGAACCTTGCAGTGGCCGGTATGGGTACAATGTATCAGTGCGCAAATGTTTTGCCCTGAGCTCAAGAATAAAAATACATTGTAACATCTCACCAGAGGAAGATGGTTCTTTGAATGAAAGCATGCTGTATGTAAAAAAAAAAAAAAAAATCAGAAAAAAATATGCAAAATGTAACTGACATCGCAAAAAAAATATTTAACATAATATTTAGCACATTCGACAAATGACAGTAAATTGACTACTTTTGAGATATTTTAACTCAAAATTGTATTGAGCACTTAGTGAATTAACCCCATTGCCAAAAAAGAATGGGTGACAAACATTTACTTGTACTATAATTTTGTACCAAAAAATACACACTTTTTGTCACCCAAACCATCATGGAAATTTTTGCTAATAACAACTCTCAAAGTATGCTGGTATCATTACACATGCATTTGCAAATGCGTGCAACTAATCCTCTGTTTTTAACGCACACTGTTAGACAGGTGAATTTGGTTGGTTGCTGGTTGGTCGGTAAGTTTGAGACTGGATATTCCATGTTTTTGTATGTATATGCGCCCTTTCCAGCGCTCCTTATTGTATAGACCAGTCATAGGTGGGGGCAGTGAATTTTGTTTGTTGTATTTATGTCATTGTGGTCAGGCAACACACTGGCGCCTTTGCTTCCATGTGATGGGTGTTTAGTGTGCTCCTGCCCCTTTAATGAGGGCTGGGCTACCTCCAGTCACTTGCCCCTTATCTATCCATCAGCAGTCATGTGCTCCTACTGAGGAGACTTAAAATGCAATGTTATAGTTAGGACTGCAGTATACAGAGAGCCTTGACTAGGGTTACCACCTCATCCCTTTAAAACTGAACACCTATTAATTACACAGGTTCTGTGGCAGATTAAGGCTGTAATTAAACTAAAGTAGTGCCTTATTTGCATTAAATTTGCCTCAGAACCTGTGTAATTATTAGGTGTTCAGTTTTAAAGGGATGAGGTGGTAACCCTAGCCTTGACGGGGCCTGCAGCTTACACATGTATTTGCAAATGCGAGCAAATAAACCTCTGTTTTTAACGCACTGTTAGACAGGTGAATTTGGTTGGTTGCTGGTTGGTCGGTAAGCAGGGGCAGACTGACAACTCATGGGGCCCCCGGGCAATAGAAGATTATGGGGCCCCCAGGTTTACTGATGTCCACCATGCCAGGAGGCAGGGCAGCTAAAATCTCAGGATTTTCACATCAAAAGCATGTCAGTTTCGGACATATCAGGGACAGATGTAAAAAAAACACAGATTTTTACATACTGTCCCTGGTTTTACTGAGCCTGGCAACCCTGATGGGGCCCCCTAGTGGCATGGGGCCCTCGGGCAGTGCCCGAGTAACTCAATGGTCAGTCCGCCCCTGTCGGTAAGTTTGAGCTTGGATATTCCATGTTTTTGTATGTATATGCTGGTATCATTGTTTTAAAACTGTTTTAAAACTGTTACCAATTTCTAGGTAGACTAAGGCCATAAGTGATTCAGATCATGTAAGGGCAGAAAGAAATTTACAAGTTGATTGATCGTTAAATTTGGATACAACCAACCAGCTTCTCCAGGTGGGACGACTTCAGCCAACCAGCCCCCACCAGCCGGGACAATACAATGGCTCATGGGAGGGATTCCCCTGTCAACACTGTCTGAGGGGGAACCTACATGTATCTAAGAAAAATACAATAAAAAACACAAAACCTTCCAAGAAGTGCTAAGGCTGATTACTGGAACACTGCTTGCTAATGTGAAAGGTCAAAGGAGTATGACAACAACTGTGTCAACCAAGTGCTAGAATGCTCTTCAGAGAAACATTTCTTTTTCTTTTTTTACCGCAAAGGTTTTATGAAATAAAGGCGGAGTAAGTACATACTTACATTAAAAAAAAACAATAAACAAAAAACATTTGCAGTAACAAAGGGATGAGTGCCCAAAGGAGCTCACAACACAAGGTTACAGAAAGAGATCATTCAAACCTTTGTCACCATCATCTACTTATTACCTCCATGTTACCCTATTACAAGGTTTACTTCTAACCACAGATAACCACTGGTGCTAAACAATGTGGGCCAGGATTCACAGCCACCGGCGCATCTTTATGACACTACGCCGGTGCAATGTTGAGAGGCAAGTATGAAATTCACAAAGAAAATGCGCCCAACGTTGCGCGGCATACCAGATATTCGTAGGCGTAAGCCGACGTAAGTCAAAGTAGGTGGAAGTGGGCGTGATGCATGGTAATAAAGCGTGACCCCATGCAAATGATAGGCTGAGCGTCATCCAAGTACTTAAAACGAACGGCGCATGCATCGTAACTTGGACGTATCCCCGTGCGCATGCGTACAACCACGTCAAAATAACTGGCTAAGGTACGTTAAATCACTGCCTACGACATGAACGTAACCTACGCCCAGCCCTATTCACATAGTACTACGTAAACAACGTAAAATACGATGGCTGTTCCCTGGTCCATACCTTTGAATGAGTTGCGCCTCCTATATGAGGAATAACTTTACGCCGGACGTAACCCTTACGCAAATCGCTTAAAACAAGTACATTCGTGAATCGGCGTATCTCCCTCATTTGCATATTTGCATCACAAATCAATGGGAGTACCAAATGCATCCAGCGTAACTATGCGCCCACTATACGCCGGCGTAGACAAGTTACGTTGGTCGGATGAAGTCAGTTTTTTGGCGTATCTTAGTTCTATGGGTACGGCGCATAGATATGATGGCGCATATTTACACTTATGCGGCGTATACCGAGATATGTCCGTGAGCCCGACCATGTGTCCAGCAGACTCGCTCGATCGTCTCCCGGTAAGGAAGAACAGGGAAATGCTGGTGTATCAAGCATCTCCCTGCTATGCCTAGTGACAATACAGTGATCACCGCGTTCTGTTATCGGAAGCGGTGGTCACTATCTTGTCACGTGTAGCCCACCCCCCCTACAGTAAGAATCACTCACTAGGGCACACTTAACTCCTACAGCGCCACCTAGTGCTTAACCCCTTCACTGCCAGTGTCATTTTCACAGTAATCAGTGCATTTTTATAGCACTGATCACTGTAAAAATTACAATGGTCCGAAAAAAGTGTCCGATGTGTCCGCCATAATATTGCAGTCATGATAAAAATCGATGATCGCCACCATTACTAGTAAAAAAATAAATATTAATAAAAATGCCATAAAACTATTTCCAATTTTGTAGACGCTATAACTTTTGCACAAACCAATCAATAAACACTTATTGCGATTTTTCTTACCAAAAATATGTGGAAGAATACGTATCGGCCAAAACTGAGAAAAACATTTTTTTCTATATATATTTTTTTGGGGGGATATTTATTACAGCAAAAAGTAAAAATTATTATTTTTTTTTCAAAATTGTCGCTCTATTTGTGTTTATAGTGCAAAAAATAAAAACCAGAGAAGTGATTAAATACCACCAAAAAGAAAGCTCTATTTGTGGGGAAAAAAGGACGTCAATTCTGTTTGGGAGCCACGTCGCACGACCGTGCAATTGTCAGTTAAAGCAACGCAGTGCCGAATCGCAAAAAGTGGCCCGGTCTTTTGGCTGCATAATGGTCCGGGGCTTAAGTGGTTAAATAAACGACACATGAACACCAACTGGTGGATGAAATCTTTTGCCCCGTACACACGATCGGAAATTCCGACAGCAAAAGTCCGATGTGGGCTTTTGAATGGAAATTTCCGACCGTCTGTATGCTCCATCAGACTTTTGCTGTCTGAATTTCCGCCAACAAAAGATTGAGAGCTAGTTTTAAATTTTCAGATGGAAAAATCCAATCGTCTGTAGCTATTCTGATGCGCAAAATTCCGACGCATGCTCAGAAACATTTTGACGCATGCTCGGAAGCAATGAACTTAATTTTCTCGGCTCGTCGTAGTGTTGTACATCACCATGTTCTTATGGGACGACAGTTCAGAGAACTTTTGTGTGACCGTGTGTATGCAAGCCAAGCTTGAGCAAAATTCTGTTGGAAAAACCATCCAAGGTTTTTCCGAAGGAAAATCCGATCGTGTGTACGTGGCATAAGACTGTACAGCCTCATAATGGTGGAATCTAGGTAAAGAAAGGAGTGGAATCGCGCTAAAATAAAAAATTGTGCCTAATAAAGGGGCACAATGTGGTAAATACAGTCAATGTGGGGTATATCCTGCATATCCACAGAGACGCACTTCACTACACCACAAGACACATAGAGAAAACAATCTAGAGGTCAACTCTGTTTAAATATTGTGACTATGGTCTTATAAACAACAGCATAAGTGATATGAGTATATATTGAAAAAATAAATAAAATTGTTGTTTTACTATAGCCTCAACCTAGTTGCAAGAACCAGGGGAGGTGGAAAGGTGGTATTGAGAAGACCACCTAGTGGTCACAAGTGAACTGTTCAAAGTTATTGATAAACCAGGGAGAGGTCCCAGAAGGAAAAAACCTTGGATAGAGGATGGGTGGTTTCTCCCAAATATGGTGGTAGATAAACCAAAAGAAGCAAGTCCTCCGGGTGATGATTAATGCAACAGTCTCTACGTTGTCAGTCACACTTGGTCTTTTGCAGATTTGAGTGTAGATTCACAGCACCAAAAGATAAGAACACAAAAAAAACTTGCATAGTGTGAAACCTGACAAACAGCGTATGTACATACACCCGTGTGGGACAGTCATGAAGTTGGGGGGGGGGGGATAGTGCAAACCCACCACCTTCAAACACACTGACCCTTACCAGAAATTAGGTCCCCTAAGGGTACGTGCAAACATTTATATTCAGGTAGATAGCCGCGACCTTGAGAATGAGACCCTTGTAGTGAGATGCAGGCTCCTGGGATCGACTGGTTTGCAACAACCACGGGACATCAGCAGATAGCAATAGTGATGTATTGTCATGTAACGACAGAAATACTCACATAGTGTAAATCTGATACATTTATTAAAAAGGGATGAAATAAAATTGCACTTACAAACGAGCAGGAAAATAAGGCGTTTAAAAACAAAGTGCCGGCCGGCTTATTCAAACGCGTACGTCCTTCCGTATGGTTGCAATGACGTGAGATTTACACTATGTGAGTATTTCTGTCGTTACATGACAATACATCACTATTGCTATCTGCTGATGTCCCGTGGTTGTTGCAAACCAGTCGATCCCAGGAGCCTGCATCTCACTACAAGGGTCTCATTCTCAAGGTCGCGGCTATCTACCTGAATATAAATGTTTGCACGTACCCTTAGGGGACCTAATTTCTGGTAAGGGTCAGTGTGTTTGAAGGTGGTGGGTTTGCACTATCCCCCCCCCCCCCCCCAACTTCATGACTGTCCCACACGGGTGTATGTACATACGCTGTTTGTCAGGTTTCACACTATGCAAGTTTTTTTTGTGTTCTTATCTTTTGGTGCTGTGAATCTACACTCAAATCTGCAAAAGACCAAGTGTGACTGACAACGTAGAGACTGTTGCATTAATCATCACCCGGAGGACTTGCTTCTTTTGGTTTATCTACCACCATATTTGGGAGAAACCACCCATCCTCTATCCAAGGTTTTTTCCTTCTGGGACCTCTCCCTGGTTTATCAATAACTTTGAACAGTTCACTTGTGACCAGGGGCGGACTGACCATTGACAAACTCGGGCACTGCCCGAGGGCCCCATGCCACTAGGGGGCCCCATCAGGGTTGCCAGGCTCATTAAAACCAGGGACAGTATGTAAAAATCTGTGTTTTTTTTACACCTGTCCCTGATATTTCCAAAACCTACATGCTTTTGATGTGAAAATCCCAAGATTTTAGCTGCCCCGCCTCTGTACTGCCACCTGGCTTGGTGCCCATCTGTAAGCCTGGGGGCCCCATAATCTTCTATTGCCCGGGGGCCCCATGAGTTGTCAGTCCGCCCCTGCTTGTGACCACTAGGTGGTCTTCTCAATACCATCTTTCCACCTCCCCTGGTTCTTGCAACTAGGTTGAGGCTATAGTAAAACAACAATTTTATTTATTTTTTCAATATATACTCATATCACTTATGCTGTTGTTTATAAGACCATAGTCACAATATTTAAACAGAGTTGACCTCTAGATTGTTTTCTCTATGTGTCTTGTGGTGTAGTGAAGTGCGTCTCTGTGGATATGCAGGATATACCCCACATTGACTGTATTTACCACATTGTGCCCCTTTATTAGGCACAATTTTTTATTTTAGCGCGATTCCACTCCTTTCTTTATGCTTGTTTATGTTGTATAACATTTTTGTATCGCAGCTTTGTTTGACATATTTTTGGTATGCGCAATTTTTTTTCCTCTAGTTTGGAATCTAGGTAAGTAACATATCTTGTCTTCTATATCGGTGCTTTGTCGTGTAATCCAACTTGAAATGTTTTCCTAGAAGTGGTTTGTCCCTCTGCTACTACGATAAGATACCTGACACACTTCGAGATGCGTGTCTATAATGCCGGATACACACGGTCGTTTTTTGCGATGAAAAAAACCGTTGTTTTTTAAAACGTCATTTAAATTGATCGTGTGTGGGCAAAACGTCGTTTTTTTTCATCACAAAAAATTATCGTGTGTACGCGGCATTAGGCTTCAATCTTTTTGGGTGACTAATCTGCAAAAAGAAAACATTTTACAAAGAGGGCAGAATAAAGTGTGAAATCCTTATTTGTATACTGTCTGTTTTTTTTGTTAGTAGCTCACAGTGAGATGGGCAGCATGGCATCCAAACTTTTGCTTAAGTTATCATCAATGGCAGTCTCCATATTTCATATAAAACATTTCCTTTAACCACTTGCTTACTGGGCACATACACCCCCCTCCTGCCCAGGTGAAATTTCAGCTTCCGGCACTGCGTCGCTTTAACTGACAATTGCGCGGTCGTGCGACGTGGCTCCCAAACAAAATTGACGTCCTTTTTTCTCCACAGGTAGAGCTTTCTTTTGGTGGTATTTAATCGCCTGTGCGGTTTTTATTTTTTGCACTATAAACAAAAAAGAGCGACAATTTTGAAAAAAAAATACAATATTTTTTACTTGTTGCTATAATAAATATCCCAATTTTTTTTTAAAAATAAAAAATTCTTAATAAGCGACTGGTTTGCGCAAAAGTTATAGCGCTTACAAAATAGGGGACAGAATTTTTTTTATTTTTATTTTTTACTAGAAATGGCGGCGATGTGCGATTTTTATTGGTACTGCGACGTTATGGCGGACACATCGGACACTTTTGACACATTTTTGGCGCCATTCACATTTATACTGCGATCAGTGCTATAAATATGCACTAATTACTGTATACATGTGACTGGCATTGAAGGGGTTAACACTAGGGGGTGAGGAAGGGGTTAAATGTATCCTAGGTGTGTTCTAACTATGGGGGGGGGGGGGGGGGGTGACCGATCTGTGTCCCTATGCACAAGGAACACAGATCGGTCTCCTCCTCTCCAGAGACAGGACGCTGTCTCTGTGTAAAACGGCAATGAGAGATGATCTGTGAGATCATCTCTCATTCGCCGCACAGATCGCATCGCAAACGGCCACTCTGTCGCGATCTGTGATTGGCTGTGTCCAAGGGACACGGCCAACACAGGGCTTCCCCGCAGCGCGCTCTAGAGCGCGCGCTGGGAACGCCCAAAGGGGCGGCCGTCTTTTGACGGCATGTTGGATAGTCAGACCCGCGCTGTAGCCGTCATTCGGCTATACCGCGGGTCTGAAGTGGTTAAATCGAGGAGAATGATAGCAGTTCCCATCTTCATGAGAACCAGCAGAACCATCCAACTGATTTGTTACTGTGGCAGTGAAGGGGTGTTTTGGTAATAAACCAGGGAGAGCCCAGGAAAGGTGTAATATCTCACACACTGCCTTTCAGTTAGTCTATTGGTATAATTTTGGGAGGAAACTGAAACCACCAGAGAAAACTCACACAAACTCTAGGTAGCCATAGATCTCAGTGGGAATGGAAGTTCTGTAAACACAATAAAGCCACAGTGCTGATTACACCAAACCACCTTACTGCCCAGCTGGAGGGTTCTAAATTTTTACTGTAGTAATGGGGTATATGGCGAAATAAGTGTTGTGTCTTCTTAACCACTTAAGTCCCGGACCATTTGGCTGGCCAAAGACCAGGCCACTTTTTGCTATTCGGCACTGCGTCGCGACCACACGGCGGAAAATTAAAGGGGACGTACCTGTACGCCCATTTGCCCAGCTGTGCCTTTCTGTCTACATAAATGATCTTGTGACAGTCCTTAAAGCGGGGGTTCACCCTAAAAAAAAACTATATACCATTAGATCCAGCATACTGCTGACATCTACAGTATGCTGTTTTTTTCCCCCCCCTGCTGTACTTACCGTCTTATCGTAGTTTTCACCCGGCTTCCGGGTTCTCTCTGCCCCGAGGAATAGGCATACCTAAGACCAGGCGTAGATGATTGACGTGCTGGTAAAGCGCGTCACGCCTTCTGAAAATACCAAAAGTGAGACTTGGCTTTTTACTGCGCCTGCGCAGTCAGCTCTACACGGCAGGCGCAGGCGCCGTATGGCGCGGTAAACAGCCAAGTATCACGTCGGCTATTTTCGGAAGGCGTGACGCGCTGTACCCGCACGTCAATCATCCATGCCTCGTCTTAGGAACGCCTACTCCCCGCGGGGAATCAGCTCGGAGCCAAATGAGAACTACAATAAAACGGTAAGTACAGCAAAAAAAATAAAAAAAAACAGCATACTGCAGATGTCAGCAGTATTCTGGATCTAATGGTAAGAAGTAGATTTTCAGGGTGAACCTCCGCTTTAAGCGGTTAAATGTCTATGCAGAACAGCAAAAAGTTAAATTAGAGCATTCAGGGTAACTTTCCACTGATCTCAATGCAACAGATGCAGCACCTCTTAAGAGACAGAAGTATCTCTAGGCAAACAGATAAGAAGAACAGAAGCAACAGCGACATTCGATAGGCGGAAATCTGCTCCCACCTCAACCCCCCGCCCGATCCATGGCTTTACCTTATGCTGTGGTAGAGGTGCGAGAGGAAATAGTGGTGCACTGCTGAATCTGGGGTAGGGCTCCTAAAAGAGGCTGTTGCTACCGGGGGCCATTGCTTCTCCTCCCGGCCAAAAAGGAAGCGAGTCCTGAGACCCGATTGGCTCTGAGTCATAAGACTCCCGGCCAACTCGGTCTCAGGACCAGCTTCCTGATTGGCGGGAGGAGAAGCAGGAAGATATTAGCGAATATAAATTTGCTAATGTCACACAAGTGGGTGGCACTGAGTCCACCCTTTTACCGTTCTGTGACAGTAGGAGACAGAAATCTTGTGTCTCTGCAAAGCTTCTGTCTTCTGTCTTCTTACAGTACAAGCACCCCCCCCCCCCCCTCCCAGGATACACATCTAAACCTCTGATTGCCCCTGATGTTAACCTTTTCCCTGCCAGTGTCATTAATTCAGTGACAGTACATAGTGTCAAAAGTTCCAAAGGGTCCAATTTGTCCGTCGCAATGTCGCAGTCCCACTATAAGTCGCTGATCGCTGCCATAACTAGTAAAAATAAATAAATAAGTGAAAACTCCATAAAAATATGCCATAGTATGTAGATGCTATAACTTTTGCACAAACCAATCAATATACGCTTATTGGAAAAAAAATCACCAAAAATATGTAGCAGAATACATATCGGTAGATTTTTTTTTATTAATATTATTATTTATTGGATGTGTTTTATAGCAGAAAGTAAAAAAATATATATATTTTTTTATTTTTAATTGTTGTCTTTTTTTGTTCAGAGCAGGAAAAAAAGTAAAATACCGGCAAAAAAAAAACAAAACGCTATTTGTGGGTAAAATGGACAAACAATTTATTTGGGTACAGCATCGCACGACCGCGCAATTATCAGTTAAAGTAACGCAGTGCCGTATCGCAAAAAATGGCCCGGTCATGATAAACCTTCCAGAGCTGAAGAGGTTAACACAAATATATTTGAGAGATTAAAAACAAAAATTGTGATTTGCTGCAGAACGGTCCCTGAGCAAGGAATAGCCGTCAGCATTCCATCTCATAGCACATCCCCCATCAGCCACACACTGCACTGTGCTAGCCTAGTGACACTCCTCCCTAAGGGCAGCCAGCCTCTGCCCCCAGCATTACCCCCAGCACACATGCAGCTGCTAATGGTAATTACTTGTTAAAACTACTAATAGCCCAGAATAATGCCTGTTCACAAGGTGCTGCCATGGGGGAAAACAAACACAGCACATGGCTTGCAGGATACACACGCTCAGGAACATTTTGTTTTGTTTATTTCCAGCATTTCTGTGCGTTCTGTTGTGTTTCTGCACATTCCAGTGTATATAAATGCATGTATCCCAGTGTATATAAATGCATGTATCCCAGTGTATATAAATGCATGTATCCCAGTGTATATAAATGCATGTATCCCAGTGTATATAAATGCATGTATCCCAGTGTATATAAATGCATGTATCCCAGGGTATATAAATGCATGTATCCCAGTGTATATAAATGCATGTATCCCAGGGTATATAAATGCATGTATCCCAGGGTATATAAATGCATGTATCTCAGTGTATATAAATGCATGTATCCCAGTGTATGTATCCCAGTGTATATAAATGCATGTATCCCAGGGTATATAAATGCATGTATCCCAGGGTATATAAATGCATGTATCCCAGGGTATATAAATGCATGTATCCCAGTGTATATAAATGCATGTATCCCAGTGTATATAAATGCATGTATCCCAGTGTATATAAATGCATGTATCCCAGGGTATATAAATGCATGTATCCCAGGGTATATAAATGCATGTATCCCAGTGTATATAAATGCATGTATCCCAGGGTATATAAATGCATGTATCTCAGTGTATATAAATGCATGTATCCCAGTGTATATAAATGCATGTATCCCAGTGTATATAAATGCATGTATCCCAGTGTATATAAATGCATGTATCTCAGTGTATATAAATGCATGTATCCCAGTGTATATAAATGCATGTATCCCAGTGTATATAAATGCATGTATCCCAGGGTATATAAATGCATGTATCTCAGTGTATATAAATGCATGTATCCCAGTGTATATAAATGCATGTTTCCCAGTGTATGTATCCCAGTGTAAATAAATGCATGTATCCCAGGGTATATAAATGCATGTATCCCAGTGTATATAAATGCATGTATCTCAGTGTATATAAATGCATGTATCCCAGTGTATATAAATGCATGTATCCCAGTGTATATAAATGCATGTATCCCAGTGTATATAAATGCATGTATCTCAGTGTATATAAATGCATGTATCCCAGTGTATATAAATGCATGTATCCCAGTGTATATAAATGCATGTATCCCAGGGTATATAAATGCATGTATCCCAGTGTATATAAATGCATGTATCCCAGTGTATATAAATGCATGTATCCCAGTGTATATAAATGCATGTATCCCAGGGTATATAAATGTATGTATCCCAGTGTATATAAATGCATGTTTCCCAGTGTATGTATCCCAGTGTATATAAATGCATGTATCCCAGGGTATATAAATGCATGTATCCCAGTGTATATAAATGCATGTATCTCAGTGTATATAAATGCATGTATCCCAGTGTATATAAATGCATGTATCCCAGTGTATATAAATGCATGTTTCCCAGTGTATGTATCCCAGTGTATATAAATGCATGTATCCCAGGGTATATAAATGCATGTATCCCAGTGTATATAAATGCATGTATCCCAGTGTATATAAATGCATGTATCCCAGTGTATATAAATGCATGTTTCCCAGTGTATGTATCCCAGTGTATATAAATGCATGTATCCCAGGGTATATAAATGCATGTATCCCAGTGTATATAAATGCATGTATCCCAGTGCAGTGCTTTAAGTGGGCCGGAACGCGGCGGTACTCAGTACCGCCACTTCCAAAAATGGCCCTGGAGAGTACCAGCACCTCTCCGTGCGCCCAGTACGTGGGTTTCCCGTACCGGAACGCACTGGCGTAGCGGGGGGGGCTCCTGCACCAGGCGAAAAATCCTGGCGTCCGCAGAATGCGCCGCCGCCACCGCCGCCGCCTTAGGAAAGGCCGCGGCTTTGGCCTAGCTCTGGAGCTATCGGCCATCTTGGTACACCCGGCGGCGGCGCGCGATGAGTTTTTTTTCAGCCCTTCTGCCTGGTTGGCTGGTGGAACTGTCTGTCTCCCTTGATGTGGGAGTGGCGGGAAACACGAGCCAACTAGGCAGAAGGGCTAAAAAAAAACAGATAACGGCGCAGGAGATTGGCGGGCGGTGGAGTGGGAGGCGCTGTACCTCTGTGCTGCGCTGATTGGCCTGGAAGTTCGGACATGTGTTTACAGTGCGGCAGCGGCGGCAAGTTTCTCCAGCAAGGTAAGCAAAACACTCTCCTGTACCACAGGGGAGAGAGAGAAGGGGGGGGGGGGTCGGTGTAAATCTAAAGGGGTGCACTGCCTGATCCCCACCTATCCACCTCAGAGCCTGTCATTTTAGTAAGACTGCTGGGACTTGTAGTTCTCCATCTTCTCCTGGGGCTCATGGAGATTGGAGAACTACAAGTCCCAGCAGGTTATACATACAATAAGGCTCTGAGGTGGATGGGTGTGGATTGCATGCGCCTGAGCCCCAGGAGAAGATGGAGAACTACAAGTCCCAGCAGGTTATAATATAAGGCTCTGAGGTGGATGGATGTCCGGACACCCATCCATCTCGGAGCCTTATATTATAACCTGCTGGGACTTGTAGTTCTCCATCTTCTCCTGGGGCTCAGGTGCATGCAATCCACACCCATCCACCTCAGAGCCTTATTGTATGTATAACCTGCTGGGACTTGTAGTTCTCCAATCTCCATGAGCCCCAGGAGAAGATGGAGAACTACAAGTCCCAGCAGTCTTACTAAAATTACAGGCTCTGAGGTGGATAGATGTCTGGACAGTGACAATTGGTGGCACAGTGGTGACAATTGGTGGCACAGTGGTGACAATTGGCATGGTACAGTGACTGCATTTGATGGCATGGCACAGTGGTTGCGTTTGTTGGCATGGCACAGTGGTTGCGTTTGTTGGCATGGCACAGTGGTGACAATTGATGGCACAGTGGTGACAATTGATGGCACAGTGGCTGCATTTGATGGCATGACACAGTGGTTTGCGTTTGGCATGGCACAGTGGTGACAATTGATGGCACAGTGGTTGTGTTTGTTGGCATGGCACAGTGGTGACAATTGATGGTACAGTGGCTGCATTTGATGGCATGGCACAGTGGTGACAATTGATGACACAGTGGCTGCATTTGATGGCATGGCACCCTGTGATTGGGCGTATGTGGTCATGCGTTAGCGCCGGGGGGCGAAGAAATCCGTTCTGCCCGGGGGGGGGGGGGGGGGGCGAAAAAAAACGTTCTGCCCCAGGGGGGGGGGCACCGGCGCCTAATAGAGTACCGGCACCTCTTTTGGTCCACTTAAAGCACTGTCCCAGTGTATATAAATGCATGCTGCTTTAATGTATCCCAGTGTATATAAATGCATGCTGCTTTAATGTATCCCAGTGTATATAAATGCATGTATCCCAGTGTATATAAATGCACGCTGCTTTAATGTATCAAATGCAATGTGTGAATGAAGATGATTAGAAAACATTGATTACTGTGCATGTGATTGGCTTAAACACACCGATTGCTTGTGGTGTAACCAAGCCAAACAGAAGAGTTATATGTCTTGGTATATGAGATCTTCTCCTGGGTGTAGAAAAGAGGTCTGTGTGCACAAAGCTGAGAGCAGGCACCACTGATAAGTGGAGCAAAGACTACACCTGGACCAAGGGACAGTTCTATATGGACTGCCAGACAGACCGTCCCTGGTGCAGGTTCCCACCTCCTTTACAGTGATTGGTTGTTAGGACTGCCCATGTCCTAACAACCAATGACACTTGATGTAAGGGGGCTCTGTGATGGGGACACTTGATGTAAGGGGGTTCTGTGATGAGGACACTTGATGTAAGGGGGCTCTGTGATGGGGACACCTGATGTAAGGGGGCTCTGTGGTGGGGACACCTTCATGTAAGGGGGTTCTGTGGTGGGGACATCTTCATGTAAGGGGGTTCTGTGGTGGGGACATCTTCATGTAAGGGGATTCTCTGATGGGGACACCTCCATGTAAGGGGGTTCTCTGATGGGGACACCTGATGTAAGGGGGCTCTGTGATGAGGACACCTGATGTAAGGGGGTTCTGTGATGGGGACACCTGATGTAAGGGGCTCTATGGTGGGTAAACCTGATGGAAGGGGGTTCTCTGATGGGGACACCTCCATGTAAGGGGGTTCTCTGATGTGGACACATGATGTAAGGGGGTTCTGTGATGGGGACACCTGATGTAAGGGGGCTCTGTGATGGGGACACCTGATGTAAGGGGGCTCTGTGATGGTGACATATGATGTAAGGGACTCTGTGATGGGGACACCTGATGTAAGGGGGCACTGTGATGTTGACATTTGATGTAAGGGGGCTCTGTGATGGGGACACCTGATATAAGGGGGCTCTGTGATGTGGACACCTGATGCAAAAGGGGTATCTGATGGGGTCACTTAATACAAGAGGACACCTGGTGTAAGATGGCACTCTGGACATCTGATATAAAGGGAACTCTGATGGGCAAACCTGATTTAAGTGGGCTCTGTGATGGGGGTCACCTAATGCAAGGGAACACCTTGTGTAAGATGGCACTCTGATTGGGAACCTGATGTAAGGGGGCTCTCTGATGAGGACACTTGATGTAAGGGGGGTCTGTGACAGGGGCACCTGATGTAAAGGGTGCTGTGATGGGGACACCTGATGCAAAAAGGGGAATCTGATGGGGTCCCCTTGATATAAGGGGGCACTCTGATAGGGACACCAGATATAAGGGGATACTCTGATGGGGACACCAGATATAAAGGGACTCTCTGATGGGGACATCAGATATAAGGGGGCACTCTGATGGGGACACCTTATATAAGGGGATTCTCTGATGGGGACACCAGATATAAGGGGGCTGACTTATGGGGACACCAGATATAAGGGGGCACTCTGATGTGGACACCAGATATAAGGGGACTCTCTGATAGGGACACCAGATATAAGGGGGCACTCTGATGGGGACACCAGATATAAGGGGGCACTCTGATGGGGACACCAGATATAAGGGGACTTTCTGATGGGGACACCAGATATAAGGGGACACTCTGATGGGGACACCACATATAAGGGGGCTGACTTATGGGGACACCAGATATAAGGGGGCACTCTGATGGGGACACCAGATATAAGGGGACTCTCTGATGGGGACACCAGATATAAGGGGGCACTCTGATGGGGACACCAGATATAAGGGGGCTGACTTATGGGGACACCAGATATAAGGGGGCACTCTGATGGGGACACCAGATATAAGGGGACTCTCTGATGGGGACACCAGATATAAGGGGGCACTCTGATGGGGACACCAGATATAAGGGGGCTGACTTATGGGGACACCAGATATAAGGGGGCACTCTGATGGGGACACCAGATATAAGGGGACTCTCTGATGGGGACACCAGATATAAGGGGGCACTCTGATGGGGACACCAGATATAAGGGGGCTGACTTATGGGGACACCAGATATAAGGGGGCACTCTGATGGGGACACCAGATATAAGGGGACTCTCTGATGGGGACACCAGATATAAGGGGGCACTCTGATGGGGACACCAGATATAAGGGGGCTGACTTATGGGGACACCAGATATAAGGGGGCACTCTGATGGGGACACCAGATATAAGGGGGCATTCTGATGGGGACACCAGATATAAGGGGGCTCACTTATGGGGACACCTGATGTATAAACGTACTTGGATTGTAGATTTTGTGTTGGAATGGGGATGTAATATACAGCACAAACCTGAGTCAGACCTTTGCTGGAGGGACATCACCCCCCCCCCCCCCCCAGCATTCAAGGGGTGAATGAGCAGCTGACGACACAAGCTGTGTGCTGGGAGTTGTGGTGCCCCTAGTAGCTGTAGTGTCAGAAGAGTATGTAGTAGGAGGAGGAGGGATGGATGGAGGAGGAGGGAGGTGCTGAGGGTGACAGGGATCTCTGTACTCCTCTCCTCCTCCCTCCAGCCGGTCACTTTGCTCTCTATCTGTCAGTGGGCTCTCTGGACTCTGCGCTTCGCTCCCGGGACTTTGCGCTCCGCTTCCCGGACTTTGCGCTCCGCGGACTCTCGGCTCCGCTCCCCCGACTCTGCGCTCCGCTCCCCGGCTGGAGCTCTATGAAGAAGATGGTGGCGGGGGGGACATAGCTCTCCTCTATCCCGGACCATGTGCGCCCCTCTGCCCCTCCAGCATTGATCTCCTCTATGGTGGGCACCGGATAGGCGGCACAGAGGGATTACCAGTCCTAGGAGCGAGTCTCGGGGGGTCAGTCATGTGGATGGACGGCTCCCCCCTGGCACTGTTGGTCGCGGCTTCCTTCCTGCTGGCGGCGGCCCGGGGGAATGGGGAGTATTGTCACGGTTGGACGGACGCTCAGGATGTATGGAGGGACGGCTACCAATGTCCGGAGAGGTTCGATGGGGAGGACGCCACCATCTGCTGCGGGACCTGTGTACTGCGCTACTGCTGCTCCAGCGCCGAAGCCCGGCTGGATCAGGGGGTGTGTAACAATGACAGGCAGCAGGGGGCGCCAGACAACGGCAGGTCCGACAAGGAGAGCCCGGACTCCGCTGCAGGTAGGCACCGCTCTGCCAGGGGCACCGGAGGGTGGATGGAGGGCACTGACATGGGAAGGGAGAAGTCTGGGGGTGATCAGGGGCCAGGTCTGAGTCTGTGGCAGGGAAGGCAACAGCTCACAGCATTTTTTACTGACAAAACCTGGAAAATATACTTACAAGCAGCTTTTTTTACTGACACCTTGAAAAATGACAGAACTCTTATAAACTAGGAGAATTTATTTTAAACACAATATCTAAACACTCACAATACCTGTATTAAGTCATTTGCCTGATTTACACTTAAAAAGTCAACACAGCACAACAAATTATCAGCCCCTGATATTTACAGACAGTTGGAACAATCACAGATTTTTACGGATTGTTTGTAAATTTACTGACAGTTGGCAAGCCGGGCCAGGGGGTATTAGGGGCCAGGTCTAGGAATGATTAGGGAACACATTTAGGGGTATCAGGGGCCAAGTCTAGGGGATATTTAGGGGCAAGTCTGCAGGGATCAAGTGCCAGGTCTAGGAATATTAGGAGACAAGTCTGGAGGGTATCAGGGGGCAAACCTGGGGGTATTAGGAGGCAATCTAGGGATATTTGGAGACAATTCCAGGGATGGGGGGGGCTACCAGGGGGGCAAATCTAGGGATATTCTAGAAACATGCGGTGACATGTCTGGTGGTTATCAGGGGCCAGGTGTAGGGATATTAGTAGGGTTGTCCCGATACCACTTTTTTAAGATTGAATACAAGTACCGATACTTTTTTTCAAGTACTCGCCGATACCAATTACCGGTACTTTTTTTTATGTCGTGACAGTGGCACATATGTCAGTATTTTTTTTTCTATTTTGTTGTTATGTTTTTTTTACGATGCTTTCTTCTTCTTTTTTTTTGGGGGGGGGGGGGGGTGGATGGTGCCAGTGTGTTTTTTATTTTTGTTATTTTTTACAATTAATTTTTTTATATATTTATTGCGTTTTTTTTTTTTGCACTGTGGGGGGCTTGGGTGAGATGTCAGGGGTCTTAACAGACCCCTGACATCTCTCCTTTGAGACAGAGAAAGGGACTAAGGACACATATTCCCCAGTCTCTTTCTCTGCAGCCTCAGCTGAAATGAATGGACAGGAGACAGAGGCTCCTCTCCATATAAAAACGGAAGCATCGTAATCACAGGTTACAATGCTCAGTTATGTGAATGGACAGAGTCAGTGATCACTGATTCTGTTCATTCAGAACAGGTAGGAGCCAGATTTAGTGGCTCCTACCTCCGCTCTCTATCCTGACAAAACAGAGCGCAGAGGGGGACAGCAGCAGGAGGGGGAGAGCAGTATCACGGAGGAGGACAGCAGGAAAACGGAGGGGGACGCGGAGCGACAGCAGCATTGCTCGGGGGGAGAGCACCATCACGGAAGGGGGTAGGGACACAGAGCATGGAGGAGGACAGCGGGATCACGGAGGGGGACACGGAGCGTGGACATGGAGCGCGGAGCCCTCTCTGCTCAAAACCTCTGCCCGCTGACCAAGTATCGGGTGTACAAGTACTTGCGCAAATGCTCTGTATCGGTCCCGATACCGATACTAGTATTGGTATCGGGACAACCCTAGATATTAGGTGACAAGTCTGGAGGGTATCAGGGGGCAAACCTGGGGGTATAAGGAGGCAATTTAGTGATATTTGGAGACAATTCCGGGGATTGGGGGGGGCTACCAGGGGGGAAATCTAGGGATATTCTAGAAATATCAGTTGACAAGTCTGGGGGTTATCAGGGGCCAGGTGTAGGGATATTAGGTGACAAGTCTGGAGGGTATCAGGGGGCAAACCTGGGGGTATTAGGAGACAATGTATGGATAGAAGTCAAGTCTTGGGGGGTATTGGTGGCAAATCCGAGGGTATTAGGGGGCAATCTAGGGGATATTTGGAGACAAGTCAGAGAGGCTTATCAGGGGGAAAATCTAGGAATATTCTAGAAATATCAGGTAACAAGTCTGGGGGGTATCAGGGGCCAGGTGTAGGGATATTAGGTCACAATCTGGAGGGTATCAGGGTATCGGCAAACCTGAGGATATTAGGAGGCAATCTAGAGATAGAAGTCCAGTCTGGGAGGTATTGGGGGCAAATCTGGGGGTAGTAGGGGGCAATCTAGGGGATATTTGGAGACAAGTCCAGGGGGCTACCCGGGGGGAAATCTAGGAATATCAGGTGACAAGTCTGGGGGGAAACAGGTGTAGGGATATTAAGGGGCAAATGTGGGGTTATCAGGGGGTAAATCTAGAGGTATTGGGTTCCAAGTCTAGGAATATCAGGGGACTGAAATAAGTGTCTGAGCTGCAGAGCTAAGCCAACTGCAGCTATTGCCAATAGCCACCAATTAAATGTCACGTTGATGGAGACCTGAAAGAAGAGCTCTGGTCACTTCTTGAATCAGTCTTTATTGTCATATTCTGAAACACTTTATTCCATAATTGTCAGCTTAGAGTGTGATTCCAGTGATATGAAGGATCAGGAGCTCTGTATCTTCATCTCCAGGGACATTGTGTGTAGTAGGCAGAATTACAATGTATCATTTTCTGTCTGGGAGACTCTTCTGCAGGTCCACATGGTCTGTGCCCAAAGCTGCATTCACACCTAAACGTTCCGTGAACGCAAGAAAAGATGCGCATTTTCACACAGATTTGCGTAATGCCCGAAAAATGCGCAAAGCGCTTGCAGTGCAATAGATACTTAATGGCACCCCAAAAGCAGCACACAGACTCAAAAAAAAAAAACATGTGAAGCTCATTAACACCCAAAAAGGTACACAAGCTTTTTTAGCCTGTTTTTTGAGCACATGACAGCATATTGAAAACAGATGAGCTGCCCCCTATGTGTGTAGCACAGAAATGCATACAAATGTGTGATACTAGGGGAGCACCTGGGCTGAGGGCTTGCCTAAAGCCCCATCTACACCTTTTTGTTTTTTCAAGCGCTTTAGGTGTGGTGTGTAAAACAAAATCCTGCTTACTTCATCTTTGATGCACTTACATCAAAACGCATGTTGTATAGCATTCAATGAATGAAAAAGGCAACGAACCTAAAGCACGCCACACACTTGTTGGTAATGCGCATGTGGTGTGTTTTTCTTGCATTATTTATTTAAATTTTCTTGCACCGAGTTGCATGAGTCTGCAGTGTGATCCGGTGCAAAAAATAAATAAAAACGCTGTTACTTTATTTTTTTTAATCGCACGTGGAAGCACTGCAATGGTCCACATAGGGTTCATTGAAATCCATTTATCTTGTATATGTTTTGTTACTGCTTTTAAAATAAACGTAAGATAACTGCTTTTAAAATAAATGCAAAATTTGTGGTCAATATTTATTTTCAATATTTATATTTACCACTCTAGTTCCCTACTTCTTAAATAATCAGTTTAGCAGATCTTAGTCAGAGAATAAGCTCAGGACTAGCACATTATTGAGTGATGGGCATGTAATAAATACAAATAAAGGTGGAGTATTTCATCACAGCATTGCCTTCAGTAAATAGAACATTGATAGTCACATTACATTCAGCATTTGATATATGGAATCCAGACTATATACAAAGTACATGAAGAGGGTTCCCAGATACAAGGCAGGGAGGGGGTATGGGTGAACCCCTTATGTAGATGGCACCTGATGGTGGATGACCCCCATTCTGCTTTAGGATGATCTGTTACACCTGAGAAGATCGCTGTGTTTGCTGATCAGAAAAAAGGCAGAAATTAATTTTTTTTTGCTTTTAAACTCATGTTGTCATCGCCAAGTAAACAGCAGTGCAGATCATCATTCTGCTCCATTCTAATCTCTGACATGTTGATAGAAAGCTACAAGAGTTCTTCTTCTGCTGCCAGCACAGCTCTGTAAGCAATCATTCACCATTGCCGCATGGAGGCTGAATCCATAATATGAATGGCCGTCATCTGGACACTGACAGCCCTGGCACACACATAGGGCCAGATTCAGGTAGATGGGAGCATCTTTGCTCTGGAGTAACGCTTCTCATTTACGTTACGCTGCCGAAATTTTAGGAGCAAGTGCTGTTATTCATGAAGCACTTGCTCCTAAAGTTGCGGCAGCGCATCGCAAATGAGCCGGCGGAATTCAAATTGGGCGGGTACGGGGCGTGTATTATTTAAACTAAGCGCGATCCCGCGGCGAACGTACTGCGCATGCGTCGAGTGTCAATGCATCCCAGTGCGCATGCTCCAAATTCTGTCAGTGAACGTCAATGACGTCACATCCCCATTCATGAAATTTTTACGCAAGCAAAGCGATTTTTTTTTTTTACGACGCGATGACGACGCCTATACTTAACCACTTTAGCCCCGGACCATATTTTCTGTCCAAAGACCAGAGCACTTTTTGTGATTCGGCACTGCGTCGCTTTAACTGACAATTGCGCGGTCGTGCGACGTGGCTCCCAAACAAAATTGGCGTCCTTTTTTTACCACAAATAGAGCTTTCTTTTGGTGATATTTGATCATCTCTGCGGTTTTTATTTTTTGCGCTATAAACAAAAATAGAGCGACTATTTTGAAAAAAATGCCAAATTTTTTACATTTTGCTATAATAAATATCCCCAAAAAAGATATAAAAAAACATTTTTTCCTCAGTTTAGGCCGATACGTATTCTTCTACATATTTTTCCTTTGTGCAAAATTTATAGCGTTTACAAAAAAGGGGGTAGTTTTATGGCAGTTTTATTAATATTTTTTTTTTACTAGTAATGGCGGCGATCAGCATTTTTTTTCAGTACTGCGATATTATGGCGGACACATCGGACACTTTTGACACATTTTTGGGACCATTGGCATTTTTATAGCGATCAGTGCTATAAAAATGCATTGGATTACTATAAAAATGCCATTGGCAGTGAAGGGGTTAACACTAGGGGGCGGGGAAGGGGTTAAGTGTGTTCCTATTTGTGTTCTAACTGTATGGGGGGGGTGGACTCACTAGGGGGAATCATTGATCTTCCGTTCATACATTGTATGAACGGAAGATCAGCGTTTCCCCCACTGACAGGAACGAGTGCTGTGTGTTTACACTGACAGCTCTCGTTCCCCGCTCTGTAACGAACGAGCGCGCGTGCCTGGCGGCGATCGCGCCCGCCGGGCACTCTCGCGGGCGAGCGGGGGGCACGCGCGGGGGGCGCTGGCGGCGCGCACGCGCCCCCTAGTGGCCGCGAAAGTCGCAACGTAGAGATACGGGCTCTCGCGCAGGAGAGCCGACCTGCCGCCGTATAACTGCGGCGGCTGGTCGGCTAGTGGTTAACATAGGATACTCCACTAGGGGGCTGCTTTATCTTTACGCCGCGTATCGCTTACGGAAACGTCGGAAAGTCACTGCGTCGCGCCCGAATACGATCGTGAATTGCCGATTCCCGCTGATTAACATATTTTTTCAATGTAAATCAGCGGGAACGCCCCCGGCGCCATTTTTAAATTAAAGTTGCGATGCGATGGCAAAATTCAATTGCGCTGATCGCATCGGAACTCCAACCCGGCTTTTCTTGTTTTCTGGTTACAGAAAACAGAAACGCCGGCTTAAAGTGACAGTTAGGCTGGAATATCACAGATACTCCAGCCTAACTCTACCTGAATCTGGCCCATACTATTTATCTCTTTAGTAATTTCTGGATATGTTCACAGTTACAAGCTTTTTTTTAAAAAAAAACAGATTTTCTATAATAAAACATTTTGTCAGACAAAAAAAAAAAACTGTCATACAGGACAGCAAAGTAAGAAAAGCGTAACTTCATCCAAATTGTGAAAAGTAAAATAAAGGCACTATTAAAAATGCCTAAGTAAAAATAGATTTTCACTCTGTAATGCAGTCTACTATTATTGTGGATATTTATGAGCATTCATATTCTCTGGTCATATCCTGTGGCATTTGCATTAGAGCATTATTTGTTCCTTTACTCCACCAAGATGAAAATTGCACGCATGTGCACTCATGGTTCTACCCAGAGTAATATTGTTTATACCTTGCCACGGTATCTGCAGTAATAATATAATCTCAACCTTAGAGCGCTGGGTGCATATGTGCAGGATTGATGGCACGTGCGCAGGATCGATGGCACGTGCACGCTTAGCGCTCTAGCTAGTGTGTCATATTGTTAACACCTTGCCATGGTATCTGTAATAATTATATGATCTTGCCCATATAGCGCTGGGTACGCATTGGCAGGATTGATGGCATGTGCCCACTGAGCGTTCTAGCCAGAGAGACATATTGTTTACACCTTGCCATGGTGTCAGCACTAATAATATAATCTCGCCCATAGAGCAGTGGGTGCGCATGTGCAGGATTGATGGCACGTACACACTCAGCGCTCTAGCCAGAGAGTGATATTATTTACACCTTGCCATGGTATCTGCAATAAATATATACTCTCGCCCATATAGCGTTGGTTGCGCATGTGCAGGATTGATAGCATGTGCCCACTCGGCGATCTAACCAGCGAGTCATATTATTAAGGTACTTATATAGCGCTGTTAAATTACACTTTACATATACATTGTACATTCACATCGGTCCCTACCCTCAATAAACTTACAATCTAAGGTCACCAACTCACATTCATATACTAGGGCCAATTTTAGACAGAAGCCAATTAACCTATCAGCATGTCTTTGGAGTGTGGGAGGAAACTGGAGTACCTAGAGGAAACCCACGCAGGCACAGGGAGAACATGCAAACTCCAGGCAGGTAGTGTCGTGTTTGGGATTCGAACCAGCAACCCTTTATACTGCTAGGCGAGAGTGCTACCCACTACACCACTGTGCCTGCATATTGTTTACACCTTGCCATGGTATCTGAAATAATAATATAATCTCGCCCAAATAGCGCTGGGTGCGCATGTGCAGGACTGATGGCATGTGCCCACTCAGCGCTCTAGCCAGAGAGTCATATTGTTTACACCATGTCATGGTGCCAGCACTAATAATATAATCTCGACCAAATAGCGCTTGGTGCGCATGTGCAGGATTGACGGCACGTGCGCACTCTACATTCTCAGAGCTGCATGAGGACTTCCAGAATATATGACTTTCATATGTAAGTGTTTATGTGTGGGGATAGCGTGTGTATTGATTAAGACCCTTAGAAGAGACCATCCCTTAAAGGATAAAAATACAACATGGTTTGGGACTTTTCATGTATCTTCTAGGATTAAATGTCCACTTGACCAGATAATTATAAAATAATTACATAGCTTTATTAAAATATAATTTCTTAAAAAGGGGTGTTTGTTTTAACATGATATGATATTTTGTCGGTACTAGCGACATCATTTGCGATTGGGGGGCACAGAGAAGGTATTTAGATGCAATTTTGTCAAAGGAGAGTGTGAAAAATGTTAGGGGATTTGCAAAATTAGGGTGGAGGTCCTCTTTAAGCACATGATTGCTTTATAGTAATCCAGCACCTTGCTTGTAGCACTTGGCATATAATACCACTTGTAAATGATGATATCAGGTCTTCCTGTCTCCTGTTATTGAGGCAGTGTCTGATTTCACAGCCAGGTGCACACTCCTGGCCCACAAAGCTCTAGATGAGTGTTTTATGATAGTGTTCTATGTACCCCTTTGCAGTGGGAAGTGTTGAACAGATATACCTTGGGGCACATCAGTTTAACTCAAGCGCGCAGTTAAATTGAAAAAATTCATCGTCTTTGCCCGTTAAAGTAAAGCCGAAACTTTTTTTTTTTTTAAGAGCAGAGAAGGTTTGAAATCTTCAACGTGTAAAAAAAAGTGAAGAATCCTTTTAAATATATAGATTTATTCTTATGTATTGCAACTTTTATACGCTGCTATGCCCTGAGTGATCTCACTCATGGTTATTGAATTGTATCATACAGAATGGTGGCACAACGTATGCCAGAATGCATGGAAAATCGCATTATCATTGTCATTCATGTTAGGGACTGAGTGAGCTCCAAATCTGACTTTTGGTTAATATGTATTTATTTAGTTATTATAGTTATATAAGGCTGACGGCTGTGCTCTTTACATATTGTACAGTCAAAGTGCCTGTGATTGGAGGACAGTTGTAGATGGTGGCACTTTAGGAGTCACACTCTGTAATCTGCTGGTTTGCAAAATTCAATAATGAGTTTAAATTTCTGCAGTAACCATGGAACTTTAGAAAAGTTTAATATAAAAACTGGTGTGCATGAAAACATGTGCTTGTTGTATTTAAAGATTATTATTATTATTATACAGGATTTTTATAGTGCCAACAGTTTGCGCAGCGCTAAAGATGCTGATGTATTAGAAAATCCACTCAAAAACATTGTAAATGGAAGTAATCTATAAGATATTCAATGGCTAAAATTAGGGTTATACCGATACCGATACTAGTATTGGTATCGGGAGCGATACTGAGCATTTGCAAGTACTCGCGCAAATGCTCCCAATGCTTCCCCCGATACTCCCCCCCCCCCCGAGAGCGGGTGGAGAGTGGGTGGAGAGGGAGCGGAGAGTGGGTGGAGAGGGGGCGGAGATCGGGTGGAGAGTTGGCGGAGCAGAGCAGTTCTCGGGTATGGAGGAGAGGAGAGCTGCAGCCGCTGCCGCCTAGTCCCCAAAGTGAAAGCCAAGCCCCTCCGCCACTGCCGTCTAGTTAATCAGCGCTGGGGGAACATAACAGCTTTCATTTGAATAGCTGTGTGTTCCCCGCTGCGCCTCGTCATGTATAGCCCCTCCCCCTTGTCCGGGCACTTTGATAGACAGTGCCCGAGCAAGGGGGAGTGTCTATACATGACGAGGTGCAGCGGGGAACACACAGCTATTCAAATGAAAGCTGTTATGTTCCCCTGAGCACTAATCAACTAGACGGCAGCGGCTGGGGGGGCTTGGCTTTCTCTTTGGGGACACATGGCTGCATTTAGGGACATGGCTGCATTTAGGGAAATGGCTGCATTTAGGGAAATGGCTGCATTTAGGGACAAGGCTGCATTTAGGGATATGGCTGCATTTAGGGACATGGCTGCATTTAGGGTCATGGCTGTATTTAAGGACATGGCTGCATTTGGGGACACAAGGCTGCATTTGGGTACATGGCTGCATTTGGGGACACAAGGCTGCATTTAAAAAAAAAAGTATTGGTATTCGGCATCGGCGAGTACTTGAAAAAAAGTATCGGTACTTGTACTCGGTCCCAAAAAAGTGGTATCGGGACAACCCTAGCTAAAATAGAAGCAAATAGTAGCACAAAAACCTCAAAAATGTTTTACTGATTTAAATGCATTTGAAGAAGATTATCATCTACTTTAATTTATCAAAATCTTTGCTAATGTCTATGAGAAGGACTTATACTATAGGCTGAAAAGCTTTACCATAGTCTGTATTATTGGTGTAACACCCACAAGGACCATCAGGTCCCAGAATTCATTTTAGGGGGGTCAGATGATTACATATGACAAACACCCCTTTGAGAAATCCACAGTAGGCTGGCAAAAGCTGTCTGGGTATGTGGCCTGCCTCCACGTGGGACTAGCTGGTTGCTTGCCAGACACTGCCAGTACAGTACAGTATTGGATTACCATGCCACTACTGTCTGCATTCCCCAGATGGCCCCAATCTAGAGTACTGTATGGGATGTTTATTTCTGTGTATAAGAAGTTTATTCCAGGATAGGAGAAGTTTTTTTCCAGTGTATGAGATGCTTATTCTAGTGTAGTTTATATGAGGGTACAACCCCCAATTTCAAAAACGTTGGGATGTTGTGTAAAATCTACATAAAAACATAATGCAATCTTTTGCAAATCTCATAAACCCATATTGTGTTCACAATAGAAAATATAACACATGTTTAAACTGAGAGAATGTGTCATTTTAAGGAAAGAATACGGTCATTTTGAAATTGGCAGTAACATGTCTCAAAAAAAGTTATGAAAAGGGCAAAAAAAAAAAGCTGGCAGAGTACAACCCTGATTCCCAAAAAGTTGGGATAGGTTCATGTTTATCATGGTGTAGCATCTGTTCTTCTTATAACAGCAATCTGTAAATGTCTGGGAACCGAGGCGACCAGTTGCTTGAGTTTTGTCCCATTCTTGTCTGAGCATAAGCTGCTTTAAAATCTGGATATATCTTTCAGCATTCATGGTGCCTTTCCAGATGAGCAAGCTGCACATTGCATACACACTAATGAACCCCCATACCATCAGGGATGCAGGCTTTTGAACTGAGCGCGGATAACAACCCAGAAGGTCCTTCTCCTTTTAAGTTGCCCAAAAAAATTTTGAATTTTGATTTGTCTGACCACAGAACATATTTCCACTTAGCAACAGACCATTTTAAATGAGCTTTGGCCCAGGGAAGACGACAGTGTTTCTGGATCATATTCAGATACGGCTTCTCCTTTGCATGATAGAGTTTTATCTTGCGTTTTTGGATGGCATGGTGAACTGTGTTTACAGTCAGTGATTTTTGGAAGTTTTCCTGAGCCCATGCAGTGATGTCCCTCACAGAATCATGCCTGTTTATAATGCAGTGCAATTTTAGGGCCGGAGGATCATGGGCATCCAATATGGTGTTTCCACTTTGTCCCTTGCACTATTGTACAATTTTTAGACACAGCTTTTCACAGTTTGGTGAATCTCTGCCCATCTTTACTTCTGAGACACTTTGACTCTCTAAGATACTCTTTTTATACCCAATCATGTTACTGACCTGTTGACAATCAACTCAATGCGTTGCAAAATGTTCTTCAAGCTTTTCCTTGTTAGCACCACTTTTCAATCTTTTTGTTGCCCTGTCCCAACTTTTTTGAGATGTGTTGCTGCCATCAATTTCAATATTACCTTATTTTTTTTTTAAATAGTACATCTTCAATCTTTGATATGTTTTTTTGTTTTCTAATGTGAATAAAATATTGGTTTATGAGATATGCAAATCATTGCATTCTGTTTTTATGTAGATTTTACACAGCATCGCCATTTTTGAAATTGGGGTTATATATGTTTTCAAGGTTATAAGAAATTCATTTCAGGGTATATGTATTCCAGTATATGAGATATTTCCGTGTGTCAGAAGTTTATTTTAGGGTGATGTCACCTTCATAGACCCTAATGTGTTTATAATATTCACTATGCTGAGTCTCTTGTTACAGTTACCTCTTTGTTTCATTGCTAATGGGACAGTTATTCTAATTATGCCTATTTTATTTGATTTATATTACATGTGGATTAGTGACTTTTAACCCTTCAGGAACTTGGATGTGGACATAAAGATTTTGGTGTATGACTTTTACATACTATTTTTTTTATTTATTTTTTACCATTTTTGTCTATCTCTAAGTTTGTATAAAAAGAGAGCGCCAAGATATTTGTTAGCTGTCAAGATATCATTTTTCATCACGGTAATTGTTGGAGAACAGCAAATGCATTTTCAGGGTTCCAAGAGACCCCTTTCATCAGGGCTTGACAAAGCTGGACTTGAAAGGAAGGTCTAAGCAAAAAAATAAATAAACATTGGTAATGTTAAAGTTATTTGAAAACAGCCTAAGGTCTGCTCCACTTGTTGGGTTGTTAGTCTACAAATATAGCATTTAGAAATGTATACTGCAGGGTTCCAGCACACACATTGTTCAGTCTTCTGTGCCCACACCCCTAGTAGAGACATTCATCTCTTGCCAGTTCACTTCTCCACCACAAATTGTGCCCTCACCAATGTTTACTTCTCCACCACACATTGTGCCCGCACCAATATTCACTTCTCCACCACACATTGTGCCCTCAACAATGTTCACTTCTCCACCACACATTGTGCCCGCACCAATATTCACTTCTCCACCACACATTGTGCCCTCAACAATGTTCACTTCTCCACCACACATTGTGCCCTCACCAATGTTCACTTCTCCACCACACATTGTGCCCTCACCAATGTTTACTTCTCCACCACACATTGTGCCCGCACCAATATTCACTTCTCCACCACACATTGTGCCCTCACCAATGTTCACTTCTCCACCACACACTGTGCCCGCACCAATGTTCACTTCTCCACCACACATTCTGCCCGCACCAATATTCACTTCTCCACCACACATTGTGCCCTCACCAATGTTCACTTCTCCACCACACATTGTGCCCTCACCAATGTTCACTTCTCCACCACACATTCTGCCCTCACCAATGTTTACTTCTCCACCACACATTCTGCCCTCACCAATGTTTACTTCACCACACTTTCTGCCCTCACCAATGTTCACTTCTCCATACATTGTGTCCTCACCAATGTTCACTTCTCCAACACACATCTTCCCTTAGTGGTGTCTTAATCCACACACATGCTTTGCACCCCAGCATTGCACCTTTTTTAATTGCAGCTTCCCCCCACATCTTCCATAGCAGCTTTTTGCACAGGTCTTCTCTTAAAATGTTTGTAAAAGCAGAAGGTTTATCTTAATGCATTATATGCATTAAGATAAAAAAAAACTTCTGTGTGTATCAACCCCCCTCAGCCCCCCTAATGCTTACCTGAGCCCCATCTCTATTCATCTATGTGCACAAGTGCCTCAGCCGTCCGTGACTCTCCCTCCTGATTGGCTGAAACACCACAGTGGCTCCAGTGGCTACCGCTACAATCAATCAAAGTCAGTCATCCAATCAGGAGAGAGAACTATGGCTCTGTGTCTGAATAGACACATGGAGCTGCAACTCGGGTGCCCTCATAGCAAGCTGCTTGCTGTGGGGGCACTTGACAGGAGGGAGAGGCCAGGAACGCTGGTAAGGGACCCAGGAAGAGGAAGATCCGGGCTGCTCTGTGCAAAACCATTTCACAGAGCAGGCAAGTATTGCATGTTTGTTTGTTTTTTTGTTTTTTTTGCTTCAAAAATAACAGACTTAAAGGGTCACTAAAGGAAAAAAATGTTTTTGCTTAAATGACTATTTACAGGATATAGAGACATAAAAGTTAACTGATTCCTTTTCAAAATGATTAAAAATAGATAAAAATCAATCATATAATGTGCCTGCAGGTTAGTTTCACTTTTGAACTGGCTTCATGTTTCTGCAAAGTAGAAAAAGACACACAGAACAAAAACAAACAAATCCAGGGCAGTGTTTTGTTTTTAAAATGAATCTGGTTCTGGGAAGTTTTAGACACACAGTAATGACAGCTTAGACCACCGTGAGAAAGCTCTCAGCACTGTGGTTATAAGGAAACAGACAAGCAGGAAGTGTGGAGATCAGAGCAGGATTACAGCAACTTCAAAGCAAAAACGAACAATAAGAACATGAAACCAGTACTGCAGTAAGGTAAAGGAAGCTATTTAGCTAAAAAAAAATCCTTTAGTGATCCTTTAAGCTCACCATTCATTTATCAGTTTTCTACTGAATAGGCTGAAATTTGAGCTGTGGGTGAATCTGTTGGCACCACTGGCTGAAAAGTGACCTCCTCTTATCAGATGCAGTCAGTGTTTTGGTACATACTCAATTCATGGGTGTCCTAGCTCCTTACAAAAGCAGGCAGTGGAGATTCCTCTGTCTATACTATTTAGCATGGATAGAAAAATATATTAGATTTGCCGGCTGAATACAAGAAATCTGTGTGTATGGCAAATTAGGCTGGCCATACATTAAACAATTTTCTTGTACAATTTTTCCTTTAGCTTTACCAAAACCATATAATATGAGGTCAGGCTTAAACTCTTTCAATTTGTATGCAATACGGCAGGCTATTGCACTACATAGTTGTCTAAAGCTAAAGGAAATTGAATAAGAAAATGGTATACTGTAATGTATGGCCAACTAAGTGTCCACAAAATATTTTCCAGAAGTTCATCCCCTGCTGTCTGCACTAAAGCCACATCACTTCTGCCCTGTACTTACTGTAGCACCCTCATTTGTTTGTGCAAACCATCTTCTGCAGTCCATGCTACACTGATTCCAGTTCGCTGTGTTTTCTATGCTTCCCCAATTCAGTGCTCGATAACTAATGTGAAGGCATGGGTAGAAATATCGCTATTCCCATCCCCAGGGTTTTTAAGGGTGCAAGTTCTGGCGGTAAAGTCTGGCAGCACCCAAATCTGTAGTTTTAAATGACAGTGCCCAAATCTCTGTCCTGACAGGTTTACTTTAAGCACACTGAGGCCTCGTACACACGATGGAATTTTTCCGACGGACCATTTCAGCCGAAAAATCCGCTCATCTGTAGGGGCAAACGGACGGATTCTGAGTGTTTTCTCCAGCGGAAAATTTCCAAAGCATGCTTTGAAACTTTTCCGCCGGACACATGTCCGTCGGATATGTCCGCTGGTCAGTACACTCACCAGCGGACATATCCACCCGCGCAACCGTCGTATGGATGCGACGCATGCGTGGAAGTTGTTTACTTCCTGGTGCGGTGACGTGGCGGCGTCAACGTCACCGCCACGTCACCGCTCTGTCTGCCGGCAGGGATTTTGATCCGATGGTGTGTACACGCCATCGGACCAAAATAGCCCGGCAGACATATCCGATGCAAACGGTCCGAGGACCGTTTGCATCGGATATGTCCGTCCGTGTGTACGAGGCCTCACGGGTAGAGATTTTGTTGTTTTTGATCATGCCCAACCTCACCCATAGGCCTGCTTTGTGAAAAGGACCACTGCCATGTAAATTCTTTTATTCTGATAACCGTATGCAGTTAATACGTGCAATGATGGGATTGAATATTTCAATTACCTTTTTCATTTCACAAAACTTTTATGCTTTTAGCAATATATATATATATATATATATATATATATACATGCAGACCAAGCTGATCAGCAAAAGTGACAGTGACAGGTGTGAGGATCAACTTTGATCCCCCCAGGGGGCCTGAGCAGTAATAGCAACCGTTTTACATTTCTTCACTTTTTTTTTCCTTTTACGCAGAAAGATTTAAAACATGAGAATAAGAAGTGACCTTTGAAAGCGCCCGTGGCAGTATTATAGCTTTAAAAAAAAGAATTCATTTACTGAATACTGTTATTAAAGGAGTTCTCCAAGCTAAAACTTTTAACCCCCGCTGTGCCCGGGCTGTAAAACTATACAAAATAAACTTTCACTTACCTGCCTACGATCTCCCGTTATTCCGATATCGCCGCCCGTGCACCGGTCCCTGTCAGCTTCCTCTTCCTGCGGGTCGGTGACTCATCCTGCGCTCAGCCTATCAGCGGCAGCAGCAATGTCCCGCCGCGGCCGCTGATAGGCTGAGCGCAGGATGAGTCACCGACCCGCAGGAAGAGGAAGCTGACAGGGACCGGTGCACGGGCGGCGATATCGGAATAACGGGAGATCGTAGGCAGGTAAGTGAAAGTTTATTTTGTATAGTTTTACAGCCCGGGCACAGCGGGGGTTAAAAGTTTTAGCTTGGAGAACTCCTTTAATGTATTAACCACATACAGTTCTCAAATTTTTTTTTTTAATGTTTTTTAAAAAATGGGCAAAAAAATAAATACATTTTCACAACGTTTTTTTACGTTGTCGTTTTTCGGGTTGTAAAAAATGGTCTTGTGTGGGCTTTAATGACGTGAAAAATTTGCGCATGCTCAGAAGAAAGTTATGAGACGGGAGCGCTCGTTCTGGTAAAACTAGCGTTCGTAATGGAGTAAGCACATTCATCACGCTGTAACAGACAGAAAAACGCGAATCGTCTTTTACTAACACAAAATCAGCTTACGCAACCCCAAGGGTGGCACCATCCGCATGGAACTTCCCCTTTATAGTGCCGTCGTACGTGTTGTACGTCACCGCGCTTTGCTAGAGCATTTTTTTTTTCACGATCGTGTATAGGCAAGGCCGTTTTATTGATCAAGTTGAAAAAAAAATTGTTTTTTCTAGAGCCTGAAAAACTACATTTTTTAGAACCTGAAAAATGATCGTGTGTACGCGGCATCAGAATACAACATCCCAGTGAGGGGCGATTCCTCCATTCGCCTCGCTTACGTGGATGGGGGAATCTGCATTTTTTTTTTCTTTAGACAATCAGCTGAACAAAAAACAAATGTACTGAACAATATATAGGTGAGTATAACGTTTATTTAAAAAAAAATATTTACAAACACCTTAAAAAACGCATTGGAAACTTCCATCAACACATGTCAAAGTGCTTGTCAACGCACAAATACACACATTGGCACATTTCAATGCACCTAGTGCAAAAAATAATGTGCCTCTATGGACACGCATAGATCTTAATGAGTCCTATGACTGAGCAGCCATACAGGGTAATAGGGAAGACATTAATAATGTGCTGGCATTGACATCCTCTACACACACAAGGTTTGCAAACATTCATTTTAAAGACAAATATCTTAAATAAACAAAAGGAAAAAAGCACTTTATGCTAGCTGTACTTTGCTAGCTCCTCTCATACGGCCGTAGTGACTACACTATATTCCGGTACAATGACCCCAGGGTGTGAAGGGTTAACAGATATCAATCAGATAATCAGCAGGTATAAGATCCACTCATCCCACCATCCGAGGAGCGGACTGAACTAGCTGCTGATATTCCAGCAATGAATGGAAATATTTGGCATGTACCCCTGCAGTAGGAAGAAATCACACCTATTTACTGCCAGAGCAGACGCCCCAACTGTTGTGTTCTGAGCTGAGGACGTCCAGCCAGGAAAAAGTTCCAAAACAACATGCTCCTAACACCTTTCCCAAAGCAAATAGTTCAGAACGACCGTCTGCAACTCCAGCCAAGTCACATCCAGTGACATAGCGGGACCCAACATTCCCTTCTCCCTATAGCGGAGTGTTTCCATCAGCTCACCCCATTCCCTTCCAGATGTAGGAGCACCCAGGTGACCACAATCTAGAGAGTAAACCTGCGTATTGATCTTATAGGAGCCTGGAGGAAGGATTTGTGCTGTTATTAGATGGAAAACCTGCCAAAATACTTTGCTATGGAAATCAGGGGGAATCGGATATTGAACACTGAGCAAGACTTGGACTTTTAAACTTTTATTAGGGCACAGACCAAGGGGATTAGATGTGCATGCTCCTTTGAAGAAAAACTCACATTTTATTGATGTAATCACTCTTCCATACACTTTCCAAAATCAATTTAAAGTTCTGATCATTTGTCTGGGTCTGTTTACTTCATTTTATTTGGTACGTCATCCACCATCCTGCCTGTGCCTCGTAAGAATGTTTTATGAAGTAGCAGAATAAATCACTTAAAGTGGAACTAAGCCCTGTACACACGATTGGTTTGTCCGATGAAAACAGACCGATGGACCATTTTCATCGGACAAACCGATAGTGTGTGGGCCCCATCGGTTTGTTTTCCATCGGTGACAAAAAAATAGAACATGTTTTAAATTTTTCCTATGGATAAAAAAATAATAGAAAAAAATGATCGTCTGTGTAGAAGTCTATCGGTCAAGAATCCACGCATGCTCAGAATCAAGTCGACGCATGCTCGGAAGCATTGAACTTAATTTTTTTCAGCACGTCGTTGTGTTTTACGTCACCGCGTCGGACACGGTCAGATTTTTGACTGATAGTGTGTAGGCAAAGTCAGCTTCATCGGATATCTGACGAAAAAATCCATCGGATTAGATTCCATCAGATATCCGATCGTGTGTACGAGGCTTTACAGTGATCTACCATCTTGGCTTCTGATCTGCAGTTGCCATGGTGCTGCATATGTGATCAGTTATGACACCAGCTAATTGACAGTCAATTGTTATTATTCAATAGCATGTCTTGCATGTAACGGTTTTGACAAACAGTTAAATTGATAGGCTTCGTTCCACTTTTAAGTACTGCTGGGGTGTAAACACACAGATTATTTTTATAATCACACGATCAAATCTATCTGCTGGAAACGGTTGGCCCGACCGTCCCAGCAGACAGATTCGACCGTGTGTACGGGCGAGCCGACGGATTTGGCCACCCGACAGATTTCAAAGCATGCTTTGAAATCTGTTGGCTGGGAACCCGTCCGCCCGACATGTCTGCTGGTTAGTACGCTAACCAGCAGACATGTCTTCTCGCACACGCGCCGAATGGTTTCGACGCATGCGCGGAAGTGTTTTACTTCCTGGTGCGGTGACGTGGCAGCGTCAACGTCACCGCCACGTCACCGCGCCGTCTGGCGGCGGGGATTTTGGTTTGATCGTGTGTACACGATCAAACCAATATGTCCTCAGCAGACAGATTTGTTCAAATCGGTCGGCCCGACCGATTTGAACAAATCTGTCTGCTCGTGTGTACGCGGCCTAACAGATTTCCCCATTTACATTATACAGCGCAGATAAGGGAATCTAGGCAGAATTGTGAGAGCCAGTACCAGCAGCTGTCAGAATACCCAAACAGTTTGATTGCAGCCACTGTTCAGACAGCAAATTTCTGCCCACTTCTTTGAAATTTCAATTAAAGCTTGTTGTCTAGGAGGGTGGTGACAGGGCCACCGATGTAGCAAATTGCAGTCTGTTCATCAAGAACTAGCTAAAATATGCATAGAATATGTACTACATAACACAAAGACCTTAATAAAAGATTTATGAGACTCTATGTAAAGTCTTAAATGAATGCAAGTTCTCTCAGCTGAAGACAAGCAAATCCTTAAAGGGGAGTTCCACCCACAATTTCACTTTTTAAATATAAATACCCCTGTAATACACAAGCTTAATGTATTGTAGTAAAGTTAGTCTGTAAACTAAGGTCCGTTTTGTTAGGTTGTTACAGCATCTTGGCCATCTTAAGTGTGGGCATCATGAAGCCAGACTGTATGACTTCCTGGATTTCAGCTTTGCATATCTCGCACATGCTCAGTGCTGCACAAGCAATGTAATAGGTTTCAGATCAGGTTTGCAAGGACTACTTGCTGCACAAGCAATGTAATAGGTTTCAGATCAGGTTTGCAAGGACTACTGGGAAACATGATGCCTATCCCAGAAATCCTTGCAAATAGCTATGTGACTTAATAGCCTAGGCTAATAAGGAGGAGGAAGTAATGAAGGACTACAAAATAAAGGTATTTACAAGCAACAAAATAAATAAAAATTGTCAATTCTGAACATTATGAGATAAGGGCATGCAGCACAGACAAACATAAAAAAATGGGTGGAACTCCACTTTAAATACAATTCAAGTAACCCTGTACTTCTCCATGCAGTTCTCAAACAAGAGCAATGTGCATTTTTGCCACTAGGGGGCACTGCAGGGGAAAGGCTCCAGTTTTGTTTATTTACTGAATAAGCTGTACTTTTAGTTCAACCATAATAATTTTATATAAACTGCATTTCACCATAGCAGTGTAAAAAATGTCTTTCAATTTGTAAAAGTACACACTGATTTATTTATTTTTCTCTAAATATGTCAATTTTTTCTCTGGACTGCAAAAAGTTCAGAAATGTTACATCTCTAGTGTGTGGGTATTCTGCAGAGTCCTGCTGTCAGAATACACTAATCCTGCAGGGGGATTCTTCCATTCAGTAAAACAAAATTCTCCTGCGCTCAGGTGTTTCGCTAAACGTGGGTAGTGTAGTTCAGTCTTAAGGCAAGGTCTAGAATCTTGCAGCCCCAGAAACGCGTCAGCCATTCAGACGTTTGAGGTATCATCCTTGTCATCAAGTCCTGCTGTCAGGCGCCAAGAGATCAAGTTGAACTGTCATAAAAGCGCTTTCTTAAAGAGGAGTTCCACCCATTTTTTTATGTTTGTCTGTGCTGCATGCCCTAATCTCATAATGTTCAGAATGGACAATTTTAATTTATTTTGTTGCTTGTAAATACCTTTATTTTGTAGTCCTTCATTACTTCCTCCTCCTTATTAGCCTAGGCTATTAAGTCACATGGCTATTTGCAAGGGTTTCTGGGATAGGTATCATGTTTCCCAGTAGTCCTTGCAAACCTGACTGAAACCTATTACATTGCTTGTGCAGCACTGAGCATGTGCGAGATATGCAAAGCTGAAATCCAGGAAGTCATACAGTCTGGCTTCATGATGCCCACACTTAAGATGGCCACAGTCTATTTCTAGATCTAAATGCTGTAACAACCTAACAAAACGGACCTTAGTTTACAGACTAACTTTACTAGAATACATTAAGCTTGTGTATTACAGGGGTATTTATATTTAAAAAGTGAAATTGTGGGTGGAACTCCCCTTTAAGCTCCCTTTGTTAGTAGGATCATTGCTTTTACTCTATTTTTACAGTAATAAAACTTTTAAGTGGTAATGCACTAGGTTGGTGCGCCCTTCTTTTTTCTTTTTGGGTTCTTCCATTCACCATATGTATGGCTGGAGGAATCCACCATCAAATCCTTCTTCTGTTGTGTGCTTGTATGTTTTTTGCTGCACAATAGTGTAAACTCGGCCACAGTGCTAACTCTTCATACTGTGTTGTGATTGGTTGCTTTTGTTTTCTCTGCTTCAGCATTCTAGGATATAAGTAAAGAGTGTATCAGAGTTCCTAGCAAAGGATCCTCCATCATTTTTCACACTGATTCTGACCACGGTACAGTCGTAGACAAAAGCATGACACAAATATTCATTTTCACAAAGTCTGCTACTTCAGTGTTTTTAGATCTTTTTGTCAGATGTTACTCTGGTATACTGAAGTATAATTACAAGCATTTCTTAAGGGTCAAAGACTTTTTGCAGTATTGACCCTTCTTAATCAAGACCTCTGAAATTCGCCCTGGTATGCTGTCAATCAACTTCTGGGCCACATCTTGACTAATAGCAGCCCGTTTTTGCATAATCAATGCTTGGAGTTTGTCAGAACTTTTTATTTATTTTTTGTTCACCCGCCTCTTGAGGTTTGACCACAAGTTCTCATTGGGATTAGGTCTGGGGAGTTTCCTGGCCATGGACCCAAAATGTTGATGTTTTGTTCCCCAAGCCACTTAGCTATCACTTTTGCCTTATGGCAAGTGCTCCATCATGCTGGAAAAGGCATTAATTCTCACCAGACTGTTCTTGGATGGTTGGGTGAAATTGCTCTCGAAGGATGTTTTTGTACCATTCTTTATTCATGGATGTGTTTGGAGGCAAAATTGTGAGTCCACTCCCTTGGCTGAGAAGAAACCCCACCCATGAATGGTCTCAGAATACTTTACTGTTGGCATGACACAGGACTGATGGTGGCGCTCACCTTTTCTTCTCTGGACAAGGTTTTTTCCAGATGCCCCAAACAATCGGAAAGGGAACTCATCAGAGAAAATGACTTTACCCCAGTCCTCAGTCCAATCTCTGTACCTTTAGCAGAATATCAGTCTGTCCCTGATGTTTTTCCTGCAGAGAAGCGGCTTCTTTGCTGCCATTCTTGACACCAGGTCATCCTCCAAAAGTCTTCTCCTCACTGTGTGTGCAGATGCCCTCACACCTACCTGCTGCCAATCCTGAGCAAGCTCTGCACTGGTGGTGTCCCGATTCCGCAACTGAATCAACTGTAGGAGACGGTCCTGGTGCTTGCTGGACTTTCTGGGGTGCCCTGAAGCCTTCTTCACCAATGCAGTGGAGATGTTTTTTTTATGGGATTAAAGAGTTTATATAGGATTTTTTTTATCTTAATAGCTAATGCAGTGCTGTTTTCATGTCCTCATTGTTCATTTTTGCTCTCAAGTTGCTGTAATTCTCTGATCTTCACATTTCCTGGTTGTCAGTTTCCTAATGACCACAGTACTGGGGGCTTTCTCTCTGTGGTCACTAATCAAGGAGGTGTGATTACTGTGTGTCTAAAACCCCACAGTACCAATTAGTTTCGTTTTCCAAACCATTACTGCCCTGTATTGGCTCTGTGGCTCTGTGGCTCTGTACATCACAGAAGCAGGAAACATGCAAAAAACGAAACTAGAAAAAGTAGGTACATTATATGATTGATTTTTATCTATTCTTAATCGTTTTTAAAAGGAATCAGTCACTAATCAAGGAGGTGTGATTACTGTGTGTCTAAAACCCCACAGCACCAATCAGTTTCGTTTTCCAAACCATCACTGTCCTGTATTGGCTCTGTGGCTCTGTACATCACAGAAGCAGGAAACATGAAAAAACTAAACTAGAAACTGTAGGCACATTATATGATTGGTTTTTATCTATTCTTAATCGTTTTTAAAAAGGAATCAGTTAACTATTATGTCTCTATACCCTGTAAACACTCATTTCAGCAAAAAAATAAGATTTCCTTTACAACTCCTTTAAGTTAATTTTCATGAAAAAGAGGGCCAATAATTGTAATTCATCTCATCACTTTTCATAACATTCTGGAGTAAATGCAAATTGCCATCAAACTGAAGCAGCAGACTTTGTGAGAATTAATATTTGTGTCATTCTCAAAACTTTTGGCTATGGCTGTACACTATTACCGTGTTCACTGTCTTATTATTCACAGGTCGTGCAGCTGATTTTCTACATGTATTTCTAACACTGACAAACACATTTTGGAAAAGCTTATTTTACTGTAAATCAAATTTAGCTTTTGGGCTGTGGGAGAAAATCCACTGAACATCCCAACATGGACAAAGTCCTGCTGGGAAATGACCCCCGGAGCTGAATGGCTACAGCGCTAACCACTAAGCTACCATAACACAGATACTGAATGGGTAAAATAATATTTGCAGAAAGCAGGCACTTTAAATTTGATTTTTTTTTTTTTTTTACATAATCAGATTACAGAAAGATAATCTGTTACAGGTAAAAATAAAGTAATTTATCTAAATCCGGTATTTATAAACATTGTATACAGTATATAGTGGCTTGTATAATATGTTTATAAATACCAGATTTAGATAAATTACTTTTTTTTTCGAAAATCCCGCCGGCGTATCATTGTTTTGTATTCTCAAAACAAGATACGCCGGAATTAGGCTAGGATCCGACTTGCGTAAGTCACTTACACCGTTGGATCCTAAATGCAATAATACGTGGGCCGATAGGTGGCGTTTACGTTGATTTCAGCGTTGAATATGCAAATGAGCCGATACGCGGATTCCCGAACGTTTTTGCGCCGCTTCGCCGTAGTTTACGTAGTTTCCGTAAGCGTAAGGTTACCCGTGCTTTATGAGAGGTAACCTTACGTCAGTGCGCCATATGCCGTGTTAAGTATGGCCGTCGGGACAGCGTCGGGTTTTTCCGTCGTTTACGTCGTTTACGTAACTCGTCGCGAATAGGCCTGTACGTTAATCACGTTCACGTCGCAACCAATGTATTTGCGGCGTACTACGGAGCATGCGCACTGGGCTACGTTTTAAGGTCGGCGCATGCGCAGTTCGTTCGGCACGGGGGCGCGCTTCATTTAAATACAAGCCGCCCCCTTTGAATTACGCGGCCTTAAGCTGGGCCATTTACACTAGGCCGCTGCAAATTACGGAGCAAGTGCTTGGAGAATACGGCACTTGCTCCAGTAAGTTGCGGCGGCGTAGTGTAAATGGCTTACGCTACGCCGCCGCGGATTCTACGTTAATCTGGCCCAATGTCTTGGCAGGAGGAATTCCCCTGTCAGCACTGATGGGAGAAATTGTGCAAATTGCACTGTCTATGGCTGTCTAAGTCTATTTGCACTAAGGTTTACATCTACCCCTAGTATATGATGTCAGTGAAAGATCAATAAACTGTATGATATGTCATCAGCACTGGTCTTGCTATATCAGTGGAAAACATTAGGACATCACTGTAGAGAACTCATTAGTTGCTATCAGAAAAATAAAATAGACATTGGTGGCTCTTATCTGTCTTAGACAGCAGACTCTCTGGAACCATGCCAGAAGTTTGGTGTAATCGTGGGATTTTCTCTAAAAGCAGATATTTAGTAGCCTGGCAACTAATGTGTTGAACTAATGAATCAATAACTAAAGTGATAAAGAAAACTGATGACTTTCCTCCTAGTAACGTCTTGCATACCTAAGTTTTATTTTCTGTTAAAATAAAGCTATACTGAGTTACATCTTTTTTTCTCTTACTTCAGTGGCTGTGTTCTTGTTCTAGTCACTGTGTCTCATAAAGTATTAAAAATAGAGATTGTCTGGAAAACTATCATTTTCTCAAGGTGGTCAGCAATGGCAACCTACATACTGCTATCAGTACAGGTGGATTTTTTGTTCAGCTTTACGATGGGTCAAAATGAATACAGTACTGACATCCAAAGTTATCCATAGATTTGAGACGGCAAAACACAGTTTACTAAGACTACTTTCACACTGAGGTACTTTCACGCTGTAGAAATAGCCTCTGAAAAGCACCTGAAAACTGCCTCCCATTCATTGCAATGGGTCTTTTCACACTGGGACAGTGCACTTGTGGGACGTTACAAAAAGTCCTGCAAGCAGCATTTTTTTTTTGGGTGGGTTGAGAGTAGGGTTGCCAGCTTTTCTTCAAGTCAAACGCGAAAACACTTTAGCGGTGCACAGCAATTTCTTTTAATAATATAAATTAAGAGTATATTTTGTGATTAAATTATATTTCTAATCATATGAAGTTAATAACAAGAGTCCCACTTTATATCTGAATCCACAGAGTTTCCATTTTACATCCGAATCCACAGAGTTTCCCTTTTACATTTAAAGTCACAGTTCCCCTTTTTCATATGAATCTGTAGAGTTCTCGTAGGTGTAAGGGGGGGGGGGGGGGACTCTGCAGACTCTGATGTAAGGGAGAACTCTGGGGACTCTAACATAAGGGATGTTTTGGGAACCCTGATTTAAGGGGAACACTGAGGACTCTGATGTTCGGAAAGGATTCTAATGTATGAAGGAACACTGTGGCCTCTGGTTTAAAGGGAAACTCTGATGTAAGGAGTGCTCTGAGATCCCTGAATTACCCTAGTGTACTCACTTAGAGGCAGGAGAGAGAAGAGGAGGGGGGGAGCCTTAAGTCACAGACAGGGATGGATGGTGCGCTCACTCACCTCTTGGCAGTGATGCATTAAGGTAAAAAAAACTTTTACCTTTACAACCCCTTTAAGTATTAAGATGGCACTTGAGCGGTGGGATCTGGGTGTTCCTGTCTGCTGACCTCTTAGCCTTTGTGAAAATAAGAATGACAGTCATTTGTTCAGATCTAGGCCTCTATTTCTGGGCTGGTGCTTCTAACTGGATTTGAAGAGCTGATCAAAATTGTTGGTGTTTCAGGCACTTGAACAGAGTATAGAAAATATTAAACATGTAATAACTGTAAACAGTGTAAAGATGGGAAGGCCTGGAAAACAAATATGGATACATTTCCACAGTGCAATTTCTGCTAGAGATGCACCAAAATTTCAGCTGCCGGAAACATATCAGGCAAAAATGGTGTTATCGATATTTTGCCAATAAGAGAAAAAAGCAAAAAAAACTGCGACTTTGCTGCAATGTTGCTATGATTTTTACCACGCTTTTTTTTGCAAATTTACTGCAATTTAGTCACTCGTTTTTTTTACACAGGATATACAGGATAGGCAGGAGAAAGGAATAGGGAACATTTTTAAGAATAGTTAAGCCTCATACACAAGATCGTTTTTCCCGGCAGGAAAACTGCCAGAAGAGCAATTGGCCAGGAACCCCGGCCGTGTGTATGATCCCTAGGGCCGCATACATACGATCGAACATGTCCGCTGGAAACTGGTCTGCGGACCAGTTTTAGCGGACATGTTCGATGGTGTGTACGGCCTATCGGACCGTTTTCCAGCGGACAAAAGTTTCAAAACATGCTTAGAAACCTGTCCGCTGGAAACCTGTCCGTCGGACATGTTCGATGGTTAGTACACAAAATCATCGGACCAAAATCCCGCGCATGCTCAGAATCAAGTCGACGCATGCTTGGAAGCATTGAACTTCGTTTTTTCATCACGTCGTTGTGTTCTACGTCACCGCGTTCTGGTCCGATGGGATTTTGGTCCGATGGTGTGTACACACATCAGACCAAGAGACCACTTCAGCATGGTCCGATGAAAACGGTCCGTCGGACATGTTTCATCGGACATGTCTGATCATGCGTACGCGGCCTAGCAGTTTTCCCATCAGGAAAACAGCTGAGAAACCTGACAGGAAAATAGAGAACCCTGCTCTCTATTTTCTAGTTGGGTTTCCTGCCGAGAAAACCGGTCGTCCCAGGTAAACCCACACATGCTCGATGCATAGTTTGATGCATACAAGTTTAGTGTGGGGTGTAGCAAAATGGCGGCGACGGCATCGAATGTGACGAGTGCCGGCTTGTCGTAGTCGATGACATTACTGCGTTCTTGCCATTCAAAAAAAATGGCGTTTCTTTTGAATGGCTTCTGTATTCACGGCTTTGAAAGAAAAGCTTGCCAGGAATCCCATCAGGAAAACCAACGTTTATTTCCTGACGGATTTCCCGGCCGTGGGTACAGGGCATTAGTGTTAGGCTTTTTCTTCCACTTTAATGTTATAGCAAATCGGCAGTCCTCATGTGCCTCTGTAAAGCCACAATATCAATTGGAAACTTCTCCCAGGGAGAAATGGGAAGTAGGAGTGATAGTGTGTGGGTGACAGCAGATTTGTCATGTCATTGACACGTAATGCCCGATTGAATGGGCATCTGTGCCTGATCAACATAGACTTTGATCTGTTATTTACAATTCCTTGGTGACCCTTGTTATAATTTGTGTAAGACATTCCATCAATTAAAGATAGCACATGCCTAATCCTGTGATAAGGTTGTAGACCAGGGCTCAATTTTCTGAGTAGAGTGTCCTATCGTTGTACTTGTACTGGGCATGCAGGACAAGCTTGTTCTAGTCATTTCTTGGAAAACAGATTACGGAGAAGGGTAAACTTTCAATTTTTAACACATTTGTTTCTCATCTGATTACACTTTAGCTTTGATTACAAAGTTCTTTGCACAGCCCAGTGAGATGGTAAAACTTTGGATATTGGTAGTATAGAGACCACTGGAGCTGTTGTAATAAGACCACTCATTGTAGATTTAGGCCAAGTTCACACCTACGAAAAATACTAATGCTGATAGTAACACGGACCAACGTGCCTGAAGCGTTAACACGGTGTGTTACCATAGACTTAAACAAAAGCAGCTGACGAGATTTATCTCCTCCCAGACTCGATGTGTAGCCTAATTTTTGCTGCAACACAAAGCGATGCAAATACATGTTTTTCAAGTGTGATCAACTCTGAGAAGCGGCAAAAACGTGCCTCAAACGCCTGTTTCTAATGCCAGTGTGAACAGGGCCTTGGGGTGCATTCACACTTTTGTGAATGTCTCCACTCAGCAATTAGACAAGAGAATCCCAGTGGGATCCATAGCTTTGTCTCTTCTGTAATAAAATAATCCTCCCTGCCTGTTTGCAGTCCTTTGCAGAATGTATATTGAACTGCTCGTGTACAACTCGTTTTCCATTTTTAGCCTATACAGTGCCAGAATCACCTGACTGAGGGTTTTTATGGATTTATTTATTTATAACAAGTACTTATATAGCGCCGTCAACTTACGCAGCACTTTTCATTTATATTGTACATTCACATCAGTCCCTGCCCTCCAAGGAGCTTTCAATCTAAGGTCCCTAACTCACATTCATTCATACAAATACTAGGGCCAATTTTCACAGGAGACAATTACCTACCAGCATGTCTTTGGAGTGTGGGAGGAAACCACACAGGCACAGGGAGAACATGTTAAAATTATAATAGCCTTTGCTTGAGTTGTCTATATGGGCTGAATTTGTATTTTTTTACTATTTGGTCACGTATTTAATATATTAGAGCAGCCTTTTTCAACCAGGGTGCCCAGGCACAAAATATTTTTTTTTTTGTATCCTGTAGTCGCGGTGGCAAAGTCATTGTAGAATGCCTTAGGGCCCTTTCACCTGGGGACGGATCAGTAATGATCCACCCCGTGAGCCTCTGCTTGCTCAGCGGGGATCGCTCCATTGATCCTGCTGAGCCAGCGGATGACGCTGAGTAAACAGGAGATTCTCGTTGTATGTAATCTGACAGCGCTCGTCCCGACCCCTCCCCATTTTCTCTGAGGCAGCCCAAATTGCAGTATCGGCATATACCATGCACACGCTATTTGCAACCGATTTGTAGGGTGAAAAAGTGAGTGTTATACACCAATAAATAAAGTAATTTGATATTGTCACACAAGTGGGTGGGCTTTAATCACGTGCTTCGAAAAAAAAAAACATTGGAATCCATGCGTCCGGTGCCCTGTATGTAGATTAGGGGCCGGGCACACAGATTAGGGAGGCGGCGCCCCTGCAACCCGTATGGATGGGTCGCCACTGCTCAAAGCCATTAATGAGATTCCTGCTGTTATTTTACAGTTGTAACTTGATTGTGAACTGTGTGATAAAAGTTTTTTTAATAGGAGTAACTTAATAAGCAACTTTCATTCTTATTCTTAGTATATGCTTACTGCACAGCATGTTCTCTAATAATCTTGGCTGTGTGCTTTTGTTCCTCTGAGACCTCCGTAGGCATCATCTGGGGGGCCAAAGTTCGATTGGATGCTGCTGCTGCACTGAATAACCTCTGCAACCATATTTATTGAGGGCAGTGCTTCAAGTCAAGTGTTTCAAAGTGATAGAATCATGTCCAATCAAATGTGGCATCATCACCAAGCATATAAAAGTCTTGCAGGGAAAGCTAATTCCTATTGACATAAGCATGTTCCCCAGAACTACATCTTCCAAGTGCCCTTTTCCTATAGTCAGTACCTGGGCGGGCACATGGAAGTCAAGGCAGCAGCTTTGTTTTGCTTGGAAATAAATTATTTTGTAGGACAGAGAGAGGCGGGGATAGGTGGAGTTCTGTAGTCCAGCAGGCAAGACTGACAACACTGCTTAGGTCTTTAGGACAGCAAAAACACTATTGCCGTGTACACACGATCATTTTTTGTGATGAAAAAAAACTACGTTTTCTGTGAAGTAAAAAACGACGTTTTTGAAACGTCACTTTTCAAAGACGATGTTGCATACACACCATCGTTTTTTTCACAAAAAGCAAGGTTACGTTCACCACTCTTTTCCATTGAAGCTCGCTTCATAACTAGCTTCTGGGCATGCGCGGGTTGAAAAACGTCGTTTTAAACTACGTTTTTGCTACACACAGTGACTTTTTGTGAAACAAAAAACGACATTTTGAAAAACGACACAAAAAATTCAAGCATGTTGGAATTTTGTTTTGGTCGTTTTGCCCACACACGATCAATTTAAATGACGTTTTAAAAAACAACTTTTTTTTCATCGCAAAAAACGACACGCGGCATAAGTTGTAAGATTAAAGGAGAGCACTTATTTCTAATAGATCAACAGGTATTTTTGTGTTCTTGCAGTGTTTTTTAAATTAATAAAACATGGAGAAATATGCATGTATTGCAGAGATGCATTTTTTATTTATTTTGTCCTGACATACAGTGTCAGGGCAAAATACTGTATGTCAGAAGTGTTAATGTGCACTTAACCATTCATTCAACCTCTAAATCAAGGGTCTCCCAACTTTCTAAAGAAGGGGCCAGTTTACTGTCCTTCAGACTTTAGCGGGGCTTGACTGTGGCCAGTGGGGCTAAACATTGTCCCATCTTTAGTGGGAGGATTAAAACACCCCATCGTTGGTTTCAGTGGGCAGAAGGGTGCTCTCGTTGTTGTTATTGATGGGGTATTAGTGTCCCATTGTTGGTGTTTGTGGGAGGAATAGTGCCCATCATTGGTATGAGTGGTAGAAATAGTGCCCCATCTTTGGTATCTGCGGGAGAAATGGTGCTTCATCATTGGTATCGGTGGTAGGAATAGTGTCCCATCATTCCTATCATTGGTGTCAGTGGGAGAAATAGTGTCCCATTATTGGTGTCAGTTTGGTGAAAGGATGCCCATCATTGGTATCAGTGGAAGAAACAGTGCTTTATTGTTTGTGTCAGTGGCTAGAATTATGTCCCCATTCATGGCCGCACTCGGACCCTGGGCCACAGTTTGGAGGCCACTGCTCTAAATGGTCATATTGCTTTTTTTCCGGACACAAGTATTAAATGAAAAATGTGTTATTTCTTTGCCTACACACCTTGTGCTAAAGATGTCCTTCAATCTGATTTTAGAGTGATATGGTGTAGTTATAGGCAGGTATGGCTGTACTTTTCCAACAATCACAATGAAAAGATTAATCACCAGTGAGGCCCAATGTGTGTACCAGTCCTGTCTGTACTGGGTTTTTAGAAAAATCAACATTACAAATTGGAGAATTTAAGGAATGTTTGATGAAGTGCTTGGAACCTGACAGCATTATCCTTAAAGCACAGCGGCACACACCAATTATCAGACTGGCAGCCATCAATTTGAGCGTTTCTTTCTTTGGTCTAACCTCTGAGGTGATGAAGGGGGATGCAGACATGGAGAAGCACAGGGGATTATCATAGTAATGAGAGTGGCCTTTTTATGTGCAGTCAGCCGCCTGCTGACTCTTTAGAATCTTGGTTTTTAAACAGGACGTTTTTCTAATTTACACGGACACTAATAGGTAGTTATCTGTAAAACCTTTAAATAACTTTGTTTTACACGGTATATTCATTGTTGTGAAACAAGGTAAACTGCACAGCAGTGAACATGTTAAAAGGCGGACAATGAGAACTGAAAACGTATGGTCCGCTGGCCATAGATGGGATATGACTGTCAGGTCTGAGGCTCACCATATACACATAGATTTCCCTCATATAGCCCCCCAAGCTGAACAAAAGAAATCAAACTGTTTCTCCATCCTTTCTAAACATCATGGATGGAGGAATCCCATCTGCCGACTGGATGAAGTCACCTTTCAGCCAAACATTTTCCACCTAGCTACTTTGATTTTTCAAGCCAAAGATCATCTAGCCCAGTGGTGCCGACAGGGCCACCCTTGGCTCGAATTTCGGCCAATTCAGTACTGGCCAAAATTCGAGCTGTGAGTGTCTAATGCCCCGTACACACGATCGGGAATTCTGACAACAAAAGTTCGATGTGAGCTTTTGAACGGAAATTTCGACCATGTGTATGCTCCATCAGACTTTTGCTGTCGGAATTTTGTATCGTGTGTACGGGGCATTAGACACTCAGGACCTCAGGACAAGAATTAAATGAAATCATATAGTTGCTACCTGTTTGTCTGAATTGCAGGATGCCTGTCGCCCAAAAAAAGTAGAAAATCTTTTTCTTTTGAGCGACAGGTGTCCCGCGATTCTGTTTGCATAATTTTACAGCGATTGTCCCCCAACGAATAGCAGCGAATTCCCAACACGTTTGGGGTTCCATTGGAAGTGACAGGGAATGCACGGGCATCCCACAGTTTGCTGCTATTTCGAATCGAGGGCAGAATCGCGTCAATTCCTCCCACGATTAAAAGCCTCAAGATGTGAAAGAAGCCTTAAGCCCCATACACACTATCAGTTTTCCTGACGGTTTTCTCATCAGGTTTACCAAAACCATGTAGTGCAAGGGCCTGCCTGATTGCATACAAATTGAAACTCTTGAGGTTTGACCTCATATTAGATGGTTTTGGTAAACCTGATGAGAAAACCGTCAGGAAAACTGATAGTGTGTATGGGGCTTTAGTCATTCCACTCATCCCCAGTTTAAAACTAATATTCCGATTTTTTCATAAGTTTTCACAGGAGTAGCATGGTGGTAACGTGGTTCTTATTTCTCTCTTACATTGAAAGTGCTCCAAGATCAATACCTCCCCAGTGACACTACCTGCATTGAGTTTGTAGATATCTGCTGTAGGGTGGTCTCATTTCCATGACCAAAATCATACTGATAGGCTATCTGTATGGTATCTAAAATTGTTCCTAGTGTGCATAGATGTTGTAGAGAGACATTGGAATGTAAGTTTATTAAGGGCCTGGAACTTATTGAAACTATAGGCCTGGAACTGTATGCAGAGCATTAAGTGGAGGGCCTGCATGAGTTTGCTGTGCAGGCTAAGGTCAGGCAGTTTGAGATGTTGGGTTGGAAAGAATGGGTAAAGGGGACCTTATTGGATGACGGAGGTAGGATGGGGCACCTGTGGTCTAGCAGAAGGGTGGAACTGCTTGTGGGTCAGTGGGAGACAGGTCAGCAAGGTAGAAACCTTAATGCCCCCCTCCCCTTTTCTGAATTGTTTGCAAGGCTTATTTTTCAGCTGTGTCTTTCACCAAGGGGGCAATGGGTGCTGTAAGGGGTTGTTTTTCAGGGTGTCTGTTGCATGGGGTTGGTTTCATAGCAGCAGGCAGGGGGTCTTAGGTTTTTGAAGGCGGACATGACCAAAAATAGTAGGTGGAGTGTAATGGGTTGAGCCCATCTAGGTATGGATGTACCTTCCCTACTCAGCGACGTTATTAAGGGGCTATCGTCATCGGGCTGCATGAGTTGTTTAAACTGGTAATAATTTCCCCTGGTATAACTGCGGCTGGAGGCTGGGATAGGAATGTGTTGGTTGATACAGCCGATACAATAGAGGAAAATTTGCCTTCATTAACCTAAGACCCAGAAAAATAGTCAGTCAGGTTCATGAAGAGCCGGTTCACACAGGGGCAGCACGACTTGCCGAGCAACTCGGCAAGGCGATCTGCCCACGACTTCAGAGGCGACTTGCAAAATGACTTCTGTATTGAACTCAATGCAAGTCACCCTGAAGTCGTCCCAAATTAGTACAGGAACCTTTTTCTTCGTCGGAGCGACTTGAGTCGCTCCTATAAGAACGCTTCCATTGTAAAGAACGGAGCGCGATTTGTCAGGTGGCTAAGTCGCCTGACGAGTCGCGCCTGTGTGAACTGGCTCTTATGGTTTGAAATGTTTCTGTTTATACAAATTGAAATGAAAAAGTTATTTTGTTATTTATGGTTGTTAATAAAAAGGCTGTGACTATTTAAATCAAATTATGTGGTTGTTTCATTATGGTAGATGGGTGGTATATGGTTAATAGAGGTATGGTCATGGCAGCCACCACACTAGCAATACTTCAGTCAAGGCTTTATGTATTCTGTAAAGTACTGTGGAGTTTTCTTACATTCTGTATAGAAGAAATAGAAAAAAAAAAGTTGTCATTACAGTTGTCCATTAGCCAAAAAGTTTAATAAGGTAACCGATTGGTTTCTCTGATGAGCCCATGATTATCCTTATTGAGTTGTGAGGATTTAATGACTGTCCAGTTGTCACCAAATCCTTGTAATTCTGCTAATTAGAGGTAATGATCTATATCCCAAAGGCTGTAGAGATTTATCACTGAATGTTTTGTTGCAGAAAACATTTTCTTTTTAATCTGTGGATCATGCAGATATGACTATACCCCATTCAGTTTGATTATGCTGGAAAATACAGCAAAATATATGACCGTGCGACTAATGTGAAAAAGCTCTAAAAAAGGTTGTAAACTCCCCACCACCACCACCCACATTCACTGCCATTGTGTCACACATTTTAACAAATGTTCGGGAAGTTACAGCAGTTGTGCCGAGTGTTCAAACATTTCTGCTCTCTGCGGTGACCTCTTGGTGAGTGATTGGATGGACACCTGTTCATAGTAAATTTCAGCCAAACACTTAGAAGAGGAAAGAATGCTTCTCACACCTAAATAGTTGTACAAAAGCCACATTTAAGATTCGTCTCACCTCTCAGAACGTCATAATAAGAAGTGCTGTTTTTTGGACTTTAGCATTTCTTTTGACTTATTACAGGTTTGAAATATATTTCTAGTGATGTAATTTACTGAAAGAGAGTAAAGACGAATTCGACCATGCAAATCCAGCATTCTTCTTTCCCACCTTTCTGCCAGCTGCCTGAGTTTTCGCTGCCATTGTCGTTTCTACATCATCGGGAGCTAGCTGTCTCTTCCTGGTTCTTCCAGCTGGCCCCCTGATGACACAGAACTAGGTCTTCCCTCCAGCACTGTTGCCACCTTGGGATATGGTTTCAGTACAGGGATCCCAGTTGTCATATCTCCAGCACTGTGACAGACAATCACAGTGGTCATGTGATTGGGCAGTGCAACCCCCACAATGGGCATAAAGACCCTAAAGGGATACCAGTCCCGGAAGTGGTTAATCTGACATGGGGCAATTGGACCACTTTTTTTTAAATGAAGATCCACTTTAACATTTTAAAGATAAAAAACCCTTTATAACAGATTATTTCACTCACTACTGAACAATGAGAGAGAGTTGATCATGAGACCTAGTGATCATTATGTTACAGTGGCTTTAAAGAGGAGCTCCAGCCGCAATTTTTTTTTTTTATTTAAAGTCAGCAGCTACTAACAGTGTAGCTGCTGACTTTAAATAAGGACACTTACCTGTCCTAGGCGCCCGCGCTGACGGCCCCCCCCCCGATGCCGGTCACACGATCGCTCCGGGTCCCGCGCCGCCATTCACGCTATGGGAAACAGGCAGTTAAGCCGTACGGCTTCACTACCCATTTCCTACTGCGCCTGCGTGAGTCTCACGCTGGCTTGTGAATGGGCGCGCTGCTCTCTGAGAACACACACAGTTCCCAGAAAGCAGCGCGCCCCATTTACAAGGAGAAGGAGAAGAAGAAAAGGCACCGCGGAGTGGAAGAGGCAGATTACGGACTTCCGCATAGCAACAGCTAATTCGGGTGAGTATTTTTTTTTTCAGTTTTTTTTTTTTTTAAACAACATTGTAAAATGTTGTTTTCCTGGGTGGAGCTCCGCTTTAAGTAATAATTGTAATATAGCTGCAGGGGCAGCCTTAGGTGTTCAGGCGCCCTGTGCAAGCTAATCCTGTGGCGCCCCCCGCTTAGACTCCACTGCGCATGAGCTGTCTGCCCGAGAATAGCCAAGCATTTTCGGGATTTCCAAAGCAGTGTCGGCGCATGCTCAGTGTGCTTGTTTTTTCAAATGACGATGCTTTGCTCTTTACCCAGTCCCAGGGCAGGGGGACCTGGCAGCGCCTGCTGCTGTGACTCGTAGAAGTCGGACTCCTGTGATGATCATGTGAGTAACTGACTGCGACTCACATTCTGCATGCTGTGATGGCCGTACCGCGCCCCTGTTGTCCATGGCGCCCTGTGCGGCCGCACAGCTCGCACACCCCAAAGGCCGGCCCTGTATAGCTGTAGTTAGAGAAGATGTTGTATCAAAATTAGCAAGAGACCAGTCACAAATTTTACAAACTGCAGGTAAAGCACTGCAAAATCAAGTATTTTAGATGTTTAACGTTTCCATGGATTATTTTTATTCTCTTGTAATGTGCCTTTTGACTGGCAAGAAAATTGGAAGAGTTAAATCCCTACCACAGCCCCTCCCCTCTCCTTGCACATTATAGCCTTTTCCCTCTTCTGGGATTGTCTTATTACTCTCTGTGTTGGCCCAGCTCTTCTACACATTCCATAGAATCTCCTCCTTACATAAAATTGTATATAGCTACTCTGAGCAAAGGGGAATCGTATACCTTGTCACTTGAGTGACAGCTGTGAGTCTATGGGGGTTGCTGACATCACATTTAAGATGATGGCCCCTAGCAACAGTCTTGGGGCTTTTGGGTATCTACATCAAGGAAGATTTTACAGGGAAATAACTTACAGGAAGAGTTTTTGCTGAAATGAATGGTCTGTCTACAGGGACTCAGAGAATAGTGTCAGCCAATACTAAAAAAAATCCCCTTTTGTTTTGTATCTGCAGTAGGCGTGTAGGGCATGTACCGATGACTGGTGACAGACTTCTTGTCTCTGTACAGGTATATGGTATGTCCCTGGTGGAGTCTGTTCCCATATCCCCTGATATGTCCGAAGCAGTCCATATAGAAGCACTTTATTCTATGTTTTAAAAAAGTTTTGTATTTGGTGTTGGGTATTGTCACATTGGACTTCTCAGTTCGCATTTTAGGCTTAAAGGGGTTGTAAACCCCCTTGATTTTTCACCTTTAATGCATCCTATGCATTAAGGTGAAAAAACACCTGGCAGTGACCGGCCCCCTAGCTCTCATTTTACTAACCTGAGCCCCGTATTTCCCTTGGGGATGCGCTGTCCCTCTCTCCACGGGATTGGATAGAATGATAGCAGCGCAGCCATTGGCTCCTGCTGCTGTCAATCAAATCCAATGACGAGGGCACCGTGTAAAAAATTGAAAACGCCTGTTAAAAATGCAGCTAACGACCACCCCCAGGATCATGTTCCCCTCTGCCTCAGACTCCAGCTGGAGATGTGCCTCAGCCACGGGTACGTATAGTCACATTTGGTGGGAATGCGATAAGATAAGCCCGTTCTGGTCCCAAATTTTCTTCATTTACTCTGACCTCTATGGCAAACCACTTACCCCCTCTCCATTTATATCCCTCCTCTCCATTCTCCCTGGCGCCACAAAATTTCAGAAAAACTCCCTTCTAAAGTTTTGCTTAAGTGCTGGGCGGCAGTTGATTTCTAGGCATTGGAGGTCGACTTCCCCCTCATCTATTATTGAATGGATAAATGAAATGAATTGCATTATGGTTATGGAGGAACTGCAAGCCAAATCCCTTGATAGATACGCTAAATTTTCCTTTACCTGGAGTGTTTGGAGGCATTACTCCACTTCAGACAAACTTAAAGACAGACTCCCGCCTGCGGTGACCCCCATGATCCATGGACACCGGTGTCCATGGACACCGGCCCCAAGGCCCAAATGTAATGGTGGTCTATGCCCCAGTGGCTTTGTTTTTCACCTCTACAGGATCGGTGCCTAGTTATGTTTTTTTTTTTTAATTATGTTGCCCCTAGCTGAATCTACCCGTTACAAAACGCACCGATCCCTTCACCCTGTTCCCTACCCTCTCCCCTTCCCTCCCCTTTCCCCTTCTTTTTCCGCCTCAGGCCTTCTCTCTTCTCTACTTCTTTCTTTCCGTTTTCCCTTCTGGCTTACTCTCTCCATTCGTACTCTGTTTTTTTTTGTCCCAGTCACCTGCCTACCCGAGGTAGTTTGACCCCCCTTACTCCCCTGAGCCATGGACGCAGCTGGATCCCATTGGGACGTCCGGGTCAGGGAAGGCCACCACAGGCCGAGGACAAGCCTTGTAAGCATTGACACTTCCTAAACCCATCCCTCGCTGCAGTAACTGTTTGTACCACTTTAACTTCTGCACTAAGGATTGTATATGTTCTATGATCTTCTGATCGGGTCGCCCTTTGTCGGATGCTCGGTCGAACCATGTTAAAGCAGAGTTCCACCCAAAAATGGAACTTCAGCTTATCCCACTCCTTACCCCCTTACATGCCACATTTGGCATGTAATTTTTTTTGGGGGGGGTGGGGGCTTCAGGAGGAGTGGGACTTCCTGTCCCACTTCCTGCTTCCCGCCGAGGGGCTGGTAAGGCGATTAGGCGTAATTGCCTTATTTCAGCCCCTCCCTGTAGGCGATGGCCTAGGACACTGACAGGTCCTAGGCAATCGCCTGTCCAATCAGCGGCGAGCCGCGCCACGCGCACATGCACAGTGCGGCTCGCGCATGCGCAGTGGGTGCCCGGCCGTGAAGCCGAAGGCTGTCACGGCTGGGTGCCCATAGTCCAGATGGAGACGCCGGCCGGGGAGGGGGGGAGAGGAGCGGAGCCCCGGTCGGCGCGTCGCTGGAACGCAGGAGCAGGTAAGTGAGTGTTTATTAAAAGCCAGCAGCTACACTTTTTGTAGCTGCTGACTTTTAATAAACACCATTTTTGGCTGGAACACCTCTTTAACCTTGTGTTTATGCTGTCTTAAAAACTCAATAAACCTTTATTGAACCTAAAAATGCAGCTAAATGCGAGTTACCGCGTTTACAAGCTGTTACAGGCATTTGCCATTTCAAATGCCTTTGAACGTCAGTCCTGAATGCATTTTTTTGCTTTCCAAAAAATGCTTCTAAACTTAACTGCCTAGAAATTACCACAAATGTGCTGTGCTGATAATGTGCATGTGCTGATAGGATAACATAGAGGAGAGTCCAGGGGCAGCTGAAAAAAAAACGACCAACTGCTCCTAAACTTCAGTTTACCAGCGGCAGTGTACATGAAGTCTTACATGTAGATTATGTATGGCACATGCTATTATATTTGATTCACTTTATATTTGATGCTTGTTAGCACCAACACCTTTACTTATAGTTTATGTGTTTGCAGGAGTGATTAATTCCCTTGTTTAAAAGGGCAGCTGCAATAATTCCACTTTCACATTTAAGGCACCATCACCAGCTATGTCGTTAATTATGGAAATACTATTGTTTGCAGAGACCATTTGGAAGAGAAAAGTGCCTTTTTAAACTAGAATATATAATCAGAGTTCTTAATTCATAAGCGCATAGTCAATCAGAATTCAGTTTGCTGATGTACGTCAGCATCAATTATGACTGCCAGGAGATCCTACCAGTGACAGAAATGTATCTGCGGTTTCTGGAGTACCCAAGGAAGACTTAACAACTCTGCTGTTAATTGCAAGGCAGCAACTTAGCATTGTTAGCCTGCTATGCGCACTTCTGAGGTCAACTGTTAGGCCTCGTACACACGAGGGGATATGTCCGCTGAAAACGGTCCGATGGACCGTTTCAGCAGACATCTCCGATCGTGTGTATGGGCTAGTGGACAGATTTGTCCACCCGACAGATTTCAAAGCATGCTTTGAAATCTATCTGGTGGGAATCTGTCCGCCCGACATGTCTGCTGGTTAGTACACTTACCAGCAGACATGTCGTCCCGCTCCGCCGCCGCACCGCCGCCGAATGGATTCGGCGCATGCGCGGAAGTGTTTTACGTCCTGGTGCGGTGACGTGGCGGCGTCAACGTCACCGCCACATCACCGCGCCGTCCGCCGGCGGGGAATTTGATCCGATGGTGTGTACACGCCATCGGACCAAACTCCAGATCGGACATATCCGATGGAAACGGTCCGCGGACCGTTTTCATCGGATATGTCCGATCGTGTGTACGAGGCCTAAGACTGTCTGCCAGGTCTTCACATGATTCCTACAGACCTCCTACAGACCCCTGATAGCAGCCCAATGGCAAGCTGAAGAAGGAAGTGCTCTTACTGGCAGGATTTCCAGGCAAGAATACAGTATCTGTATAAAAGGGCATCAGACTGTTCCATTATCAATGATCAAACACTGAAACAACTGAGTATAAAATGTGTCATTAGTTCTCCAGCTCAGAGACTTAATAACAGTTATTTGTGTTCATGGACAACCAAATAGAATATTCCCATTGCACACATTTCCGGAATTTCTTGAAATTTCTTGAAATAAGTGAATGTTGTAGCAACTGCCTGCTGGAAATCGGTATCAACACAAGGCAAAACCTATATCACCAGCACAAGGTGGATCTTCAAAATGGTGCTCAAAAATATATAAGTGTTCACATCACAGCAACAAATTGTGATGTTTTTGGCCCATGCTGGACTTCTCTCACATGCTTTTGTAGATTTTTGGGCAATATTTTGATTATCCATGGTGTGCTGACGATATAATGTTTTGATTAATGTTCATGTACAAGTATGGCTGCCATGGCTATGAAGCAACTGCCATAGATTGTTTTTACGGTTAGATTGCAGGTGATACTTGGGCAGAACAATGACAGAAGTGGCTGTTACATTTTGTGAAATACAATCTATACTACTGTTACTCACCTCTATACCTCTACACTGCAAAAAAATCTGCAGTTTTGTTTACAGATCTACAGATAAGATGACCATGTAGACAGATTACAAATATGGCCACCTGTGCCCATTCCATGTTTTGAGGGAATACTGCTAGCTGGCCTTTGAGAACAGAGGATGTGCTCTGCAGATGGGTCTCGGATTATTTTTTATCTCTCTAGTGGGTGATACATTTTCTACCTTGTTGGAAAACTTTTTGTGTCACCAGATCCTTCACCTTTTTTATAGAGAAGAGATAAGTGTTAATTAACCACGTATGAGCTGGTTGTGTACAGAGGCAGGATTTGGCACTTTAGTGGTACATTTGAGAACAGGTTGATGTCTCCCTGGTTTGGTTCTTGAGAATATATCTAGTTGTCTAGTGTCAGCCACTGTGAGGACAGGTCTGAGGATGTGAGTGTTTTTTTATCTGTATTGCATGCTGGATCACTTTGTAACTTGGAAGGATTCAGTGAGCAGTGATGATTGAGTCAACAATAAGGTTTTTCCTCTGGCTTCAATCGAGCCAATTTCGGCTTTCTTTGATGCCAAATAAAATCAACATTGCATGTCTTCAAATATTTTTCAATGCATGGATAACTGAACGCAATAAATTAAAGTTTATGTTATGAACAGTTAAGCCTAGTACAAACTGCTAGTTTTCTTTAGTTTAACCCAGCGTGCTGAACTAAAAAAACTGACCAATTAGGTCGGAGCTGCTGTACTAGCAATCTGATGTTAGTACTGCGACCTCCCCTGCTGTTCTATTGTGTTCTGACAGGGGGATGCCCCCCACTCCAGAACACTTTGGCCAGCGCTCTCAGCCATTGGGCCCTGACAGGGAGCCAGTCGGCAGACCTTTTTCGGTCATGAACCTGCCAAAGCAGTCCAACATTTAGCCCATGTGTACAGAGCTTAAGAATTATGTTTGAAATATTAAAATACAGTATCTCACAAAAGTGAGTACACCCCTCACATTTCTGAAAAATATTTTATTATATTACCTTTTCTTGTGACAACACTGAATAAATGACACTTTGCTACAATGTAAAGTAGTGAGTGTACAGTTTGTATAACAGTGTAAATTTGCTGTCCCCTCAAAACAACTCAACACACAGCAAAGTTTTTTTTCTCTTCAGTTGGGTAAATATTTAGGAAAATTATTAATTTTCAGTAGGTGTACAACTGCCAAGCCATTAGGCTGCAAGATTTTTGTAAATTCTCCTCAATAAAACTTAATAAAATTTGAAAGTTAATAAAAGTATCCTAAAGAAGATATGCTTATGTTACCCGTTAGAGCCAGTCGCATTTTTCTCTAGTAGTACAGGAGAGAAAATGAAAGGGAATATCTCATTGGTTAACACAAGCAATACAGACAGTTCTTTTATGGACGTTCACATGAGACCAGCTGTCATTATACATAGAATATATTAACCTAGACATACATTGTAGTGCATGGGTAATTCTTATAAAACAAAACGAATGGAATACTGTGTATGTAATCCTTGTATTATACATGCTAGCCAAATTGAGCATTAGTGGGATTCCAGATATTGGATGTGATATTAAATATCAGTATGGGGTGTCGTATTCCATATGCAGTATGGCGCTCAGGCCTGATTTCCCTGGATAAATCCCATTGCTGTCAGTCAGGGTTAAGCTTCAAAAACAGCCAGTCCTGCTCTGTACAATAGGGACACATCAGTAAGGGCTGCCCAGACTTCACAATTATCATTCACACGCTGAAATAGGAGTGGAAGCATTCTTGTTATCATTAAGACTCTTTTCCTGTCATTTGATTCATTGCCTTTCCTGTGTCACATGAACTGCCGTGTACTAATGAAAAAATTGCTTCAGTAAGTAGAGATTCCACCTGTCCAACGCGCACAACCCCCTCTTCTAATTACGACCTGCGTTTGGGCATGTTGCTTTGATTTTGGGATTTGCAATTGGAGCTTTCTCAATTAGCTAAGCACAAGTGAGGTTATGGCTTCTTGTCTACAGCAAAGACAAAAATGGCACCACAGAGCAGCAATGCACATATGTTACTGAAATGTAATTGTGCTATTATGTCCTAAGTCACAGATTGAATTAGCCCAACCTATACCAAGAGAAACAAGAAGGCTGCCATTGCCAACCGCCCCTGTGATGCCAATCACAGGGGCCTTCCTATCCTCCCCAGCAATTATTGTGGGCGGACCATCTTTCTAAATTACGTGTGATGACATGTGACCACAATGCTGTTCTGGGGGCCTGTGATCCCAGGTATGTTTACATGCCCCCAGGGCTCACCGGAAGTCGGCTGGATGACAAAGTCATGCTGGATCAGGGACAGCACTGGAATTAGGTTGAGTGGTGTAACCAAGTGCTTTTTATTTTTTAACATGCAAAGCCAATGAATTTAAATTTTTTTGTTTTTATAAACCTGGTGTTGCACTTTAATACTGCATACCAAATTTGATACCAAGTCTATTATTGTGACATATTTAGCACAGTACTACTTATGGAAAAGTGTTATTTACTGTGGTGTTCACCCGTTCTATTCATTATTTATTTTGGATGTGGATACCAATATGTGTGTGTTTTTTTTTGTCAAGTTGAACATTATACATTAATAAAAGACCAGTGCACAGTAATCTATAGCATTTCAATGATTGCCAGGTAAACTCAAAAAATCTGTTTGCTAAACAACATGATTTCCCAGTAATAACTCTGGATTTTTTTTTTTTTATTCTTGCAGTGCCCATCTACGTACCATTTCTAATTGTCGGATCCGTCTTTGTTGCCTTCATCATACTGGGGTCCCTAGTAGCCGTGTGTTGTTGCCGCTGTCTGCGGCCGAAGCAGGAGCCCCAGCAGAGCCGAGCGCCAGGTCAGAACCGGCTCATGGAGACAATCCCGATGATTTCCAGTGCCAGCACTTCACGAGGCTCTTCCTCACGCCAGTCCAGTACAGCCACCAGTTCTAGCTCCAGTGCCAACTCTGGTGCCAGGGCACCTCCCACTAGATCACAAACCAACTGCTGCTTGCCAGAAGGGGCCATGAATAACGTCTATGTAAATATGCCCACCAACTACTCAGTGTTGAACTGTCAACAAGCCACACAGCTTGTCCCTCACCAAGGCCAATATCTTCACCCCCAGTTTGTTGGTTACGCTGTACCTCATGACTCTGTCCCCATGACTTCTGTTCCAACTTTTATGGATGGACTCCAAGGTGGCTACAGACCAATGCAGTCACCATATCCTCCTCACACCAATCCAGAACAGATGATGTACCCAGCAGTGACTGTTTAAGCTGAGTATTATTTAATGGACTAAAAATGAGGACTTTATCAGGGTCTCTGGTTGGAGGCTACGTGAGAACTACAGGAAACGGTGCATTTTACAGGAACACAAAGACTATTGAAATGAAAAGAGACTTCAAATAGCTTTATTGTAAAATGCATGGTGAAACAAAAAGCGACAAAAGGTTTTTACGAATGTGCATAAACCTTTTTTTTCCAGGTTGGAGTGGGAATATATTTTTAACATGCCTGAGCCATTAAAGGGAATCTGTCACAAATGAAGATACCTATGTGGAAAGTCCCTGATGAAAGCATTCTCACATACATTAACTCCAATGGAAAGAATCTGGACCTATTGAATGTGGGTGAAGATATAGTCCTGGAAGTAATATGGAATACAGCTTAAAAAAAAAATGCTTTCATCTTGGGCTTCCCATATAAGTGTTGTTCTTTATAAAAGATGCCCTTTAATCCACTTTTTGCTGGATTTGGAAATCCAGGTTCAGCAAAAACCTGGTTAATGATGTGATTTACCAAAGAAGTAATTTTTGGTCTGGTCCAGTGAAACAGTGTTGATTTTAAACACCAGAGCAGCATTTGGAACTCATATGCATGCGGCCTAGCGGTAGTTTGATAAGGCACAGAAAAACATATAAGAACATATTTTGGGGTGGTATAGGGACAGAAGCACTAGCAGAAATCCATGCAAACATGGGGAGAAAATACACACCCCATGCAGACAGGATTGTGATGTTCCAATAAATCAAGACAAAAGTACTTTTCAAAAAGTTTCCTCCGAAGCTAACTGGAAGCAAAGGACCAGTGTAAAAATTACTCCTTTATTGAGCACACCCTTGGTATTTTCTGCTATAGCAGGTTGTATTTTTTATTGTGTATTAATTATGGTGCAAACAATGTATATTTATCATAGACAATCATGCAGACAATCAGACGTAAACACAGTGCAATCATTTATGTAGGCCTAATTAACAAGACAATCCCTAAAGTGTGTGTATAGCCAAAACTTTTTTTTTAGTTGTGGATATAGTAGGGAAGAGTTAAAACCTCTATAAGGTTATTTTTTGCTGTCCGTGTCCTACTCTCAGGTTTTCCTTCAATTTTTGCCCTGGGGACACAATACGAAATGCGAGTATATACAACCAAACTAAAGAAAATTCTCCAGTTGCCATCAAAAACATTTACCTTCACATCTTGCTCTGGTATCAACTGTGAAATTTTGGATTTCCCATCAAGTTCTGTCTGTAACAAAATGTCTACCAGGACAAATACAGAAAAAAATTAAAGTGTAAACTTTATTAGTAAATTTATTTAGTCCTATTCTCTTTCTGGTGTCCTTATACAGATAGGTGAGTTAGTGTTGTCCCTCTAGGACAGAATACGTGTTGCTGGCAAAATCACAAGGTGCAAATAAAAAATAAAAAAACTAGCTTGAAAAAAAAAGAAAATAAATGCAGCCACCACATCTATGGAAGGGTAAACTGCATTGTATTACATTTTTTTGGGGGGGGGTTTAGATATGCTTTAACTTGGGATTTAATTCTTCCATCCTTTGTACTACCAATGCAAAACAAATAAAATAATGTTTTGCCTTGTTATATACACTTTAATTTTAAGGATTCAATAAAATAAAAAAATGAGACACCAATGCATTTTTACTATTAAGATGGTTTAAAATGACACGCAATTTAACTTAAAAGAAAAGTAGAAACTGCTATTGTAGACCATTCCTTTTGACAAGGCCAATTCTCTGGCTTTTTTGCTGACCCTCCCTGGCTTTAATGCTTTGAGGCTAAGCTGAGAATGTTCATACAATATATTAATTTTAATTATCCAATCATGTGCAGATAAAATAAGTACACAGGGATTTGCTTTTTTAATGATTAATTTAAATAATTGAAATTAATCTTCACACAATTTATTTCTTTAGTATACCATCCCCTTTAGCCTGGTACACAACCACTAGTTCAGCTCCGGCCAGAACACTCTGATCAGCGCTCTTAGCCATTGGCTGGGAGTGCTGTTCAGAACCCGGTCAGCTGCTGGTTTTCCAGCATGCTCGTCCGACAGAAGCTGGCTGAACGTTCAGCTTCTGTCGGATCGGCTTAATGTCTGGCTTCTGTCGGACCGGCTGAATGTCCAGCTTCTGTCGGACCGGCTGAGTATGCGGCTTCTGTCGGACCGGCTAAATGTCCAGCTTCTGTCGGACTGGCTGAGTATGCGGCTTCTGTTGGACCTACTTCACGTCCGGCATCTTTTGGACTGGCTGAACGTCTGGCTTCTGTCGCACCGGCTGCCATGCACATGGGCCGAATGTCGACCGATTATTAATTATTGACCCAGCTGATATCGCCCCAACATTTGGCCCTTGTGTACAAGGCTTTTGACTCGTTTACCTATAAAAAGTGCGCAGATAAGGAGTTTTAACTTCAGTCTGACTTTCCTAATCTGTATGTGCTATCCAGTTGGTGACTCAGAGTAACTGGATCCAGGAGATCACCATAACAGCCAGGCAACTAGCTTTATTAAAAAGGAAGTCAGCTGTAGTGATAGTATTTTTTTTCCACAACAGGTTTACTTTAAAGAAGAACATCAGTCAAGAAGACCAACATTTCCCAGCTTCGTTGATATAGAATAATGAATATGTTAATTGCGCCAAGCTTGATATTTTTTTTTTGTAATATAGATTCATTTTATTTAAAGGTTAACAGTCATTGTGCTGATTTACAATCAGCTGCTTTGTGAGCATGTCTTCTGCTACATCAGTAACATTGTTTATCAGACTAGCGGATTCTCGCAGACTCTGTAAATCACACAGTTCACTAAAGCTGACCATACATGGCACTAGTTTCAGCCAGTTCTGCCAATGAGCTGTGGGTGGCCCTGTTGGCTTGGCAAATTTTTTATGAAAAATCAGAGAAGTCACTGTTCAGGTGTTCAAGCTGCCGTGGGTGCCGTGGCTGCTTGGATACAATAGCCAGCATCCAAGATTCATTCAACCAAACAGATGGAAGAATCTATAAAATTTCTATTGTTCAGTCCGTGGGCAGAACGAGAAAAAAACATAGCCAGCATTAGTGTCAGTTAACAGTTTTTTTCAATTGATACCATAAAGTGTCATTTAGTTGCAGCTGAACCCCCCACTCCCATTTATTCTGTTGGATGGGTAAGCCATCATGGTCGAGTGATGCCTTCACTGGGCATTGTGTTTGGGCGCAAGAAATTAAAGTATAAACTGTTTGTGTTCCATTGGAACAAGTGCCCATATTGACTAACAGCCAATCAAACACAATGATAGCCTTATGTTCCTAAGACCAAGGGTGAGGCTTTGCCTTAAACTGGCGAATAATGGTACAGCGGGGTGTGCTTTGGGTTTTAATATAAAAATCTAAAAGTGCTAACCAGCCACGTAACTGAGGTGCTCTGTTAGTTAAACACATTTTCGTTCTTGAGAGGTGTCACTGGCTCCATGTATTGATATGCTGTTTATTTATGAGCATTGGTTTAGCACAAAAAATGTTTGTCGCTACTATGTGTAAGTGACATGTGCTCTTGAAAGCTTCAGGATTTCTACAGAAGATGAATGTAGCTGAGTGAAATATGTGCATTGTAATATTATTGTTTTATAGTTGAATGGTGCAGAAAAGAAGCCACATTGTCACCACTATGTAAAATATATATTTTTTAATACTACAGTTTTTTTTTTTTTTAAGTTTATAACTAATTAAAGCTCTCAGTTGTGATACCAACACATATAACAAAAAAGTAAAATGCAATTTTTTTACAAAATTAGTAAAAAGTTTAAAATACATAGGCAAAAATGTAAACAGGTTTACTGAAAATGTAATGTGCAAGTGCAGCAAGCCTATCATCCATCATTTTGGATACCTTACTAAATAAACCTAATAAAATAAAATAAAAACTTTTTATTTCATTAAATAGTAAAATTGTAAATACAGTTGGAAAAAAATGTCATTGAAACAGAACATATATTATATGACCAAAGTAAATAACATACATATTTCACTGTCAGGGCAATAAGGATGTGGAACTCTCTTCCAAAATTGGTGGTGGCAGCGAGGAGTATGGATGTTTTTAAAAGACTCTTGGATGTGCATCTTAAAGAGCACAGCGTGCAGGGATATGGGAAATAATTATAGACACTGACACATCTGCACAGCTTGAACTGGATGGACTATTGTCTTTATTTAACCTTATCTACTAGGTATTGACTCTGGTCTGAAATAAGTCTTTAGTACATACCATCTTCTTGGCAAGGAAATTAATAGACCTAGCTTACCCCCATCAAGACACAAATCCAAAAACACTATATTATTTTGGAAAAATGTTGCTCATGCAATGGGGAAATTCTCATTGATTCCCCTGCTGAGTTGATACGGTAAAGCAGTGGTTATCAACCCTGTCCTTAGGGCCCATTAAGTTTTATGTATTACCTTGGGGAGATGCAGACTAGAATACTGCAATCACTGAGCAGCAAATGATATCACCTGTCATGTATTTCAGTTATCTTGCAAACCTGGCCTGTTAGTGGGCTCTGAGGACAGGGTTGATGATCACTACGGTATAGTATAGACATATTATGCACTGTGTAGTACATCCGACATCAACCTTGATGCCTCCAGACGTGTTTGGTTATTATAAAAACAGATTGGGTCTACATCTTGATATATTTCTCCCCTGCCTTTAGCAGCCCAAGATTAACCCCTTGTTGATGACTACCTCATTTCCATACAGCTTGTCTCTTTAGCATTTGCATTCAACATGTTATATTACCCATGCAGTGACAGTCGTAGACAAAATGTTGGCCCACATATACAGGAATTTTCTTTTTTTTTATTCTTCTCCTGTCCGATATTTTTTGTTCCCACATTCAGCAGTTCATAACAAGTTACACATCTGAATTACTGGGCTTGATATATTATAGGCCCACTCACACCTGTGGGTTGCATTGCAGTAGTCTGCAGCAACTCACTATATACACATTAGCTTGTTGTGGTGCCATTCATTTTCAATGGTACCTTAATGAATCTCAGAAGCTTATTATAACACGTGATAACGCACTGATGCACTTGGAAAAAATAGCATTTGTCTGTTTTTGGGCAGTGTGGTGCATTGGCAGCCCATTCATTTGTGCTTCCTTAAAATATTATAATTTACAAGATGAGAACTCCCAAGTTTAAGATCCCCAGGGCTTTCCCCCACCTGGGGAGCTACTGGTGCCATTGGGAAAATACGCTGTACACGCATGCAGAAGCAATCCATGTTTACAAAATCATGGCCACTTACTTGTACTAACAGTCATGTGTAATTAAAAAAAAAATATATATATATTCTTACATTTCGATTATAAAGGTCAGCACAGCTTAACCTCATTAACTAAACTTAAAGTTATCTAAGTGAACAGCTTATATTGTAGAAAACCAATCCCAAAGCATTGCAACCAAAGCAGCTGCCAAGAAGAGGCTTATCCGATAGAAGAATTTAAAACACATCTTGTCCAACTGTGTTGAACGAAAAAAACTGTCAGCTCCGGTCGGAGTTGCTGTACTAAGTATCCAAAGTTAGTACATCGATTTCCCCCCTGCTGAGCTATTGTGTTCTGACAGGGGGAGGAACGGCCCCTGTCTAGAACACTCCAATCAGCATTATCTGCCATTGGCTAAGAGTTCTGATTGGGAGTCAGTTGGCTGCTGGTTTTCCAGCATGCTTGTCTGACAGAAGCCGGCCAACCGAACAGGGTGCCATACACATAGGCTAAATGTCAGCTGTTTTTTTAAACTGGCAAATGTCTACTGACACAGGGCTTTAGGCTCCATAAAAAAAGCATATACAGGTTCTTTTTGATTACAGATCTGAATGTAGCCCTATTGTTTAAAATAGAGCTATTCACACAGTTGCATAAACATGAGCTACTTTCACATCCATAACATAAATTTAAAATCTGTGTCTAGTAACAAGTGATTTATACGCTTACGTGTCTAAACTCACGTATGCATGAATATAGTGCATGATTTAAAGTGGATATAAACCCATTTTTTTTATGTCACAATGTAGAGTACAAGATTTCCTATCATCTGTGCCCAGTCTTGCCACACAGAGTTAATCCAGCTCTGAGCAATCCTCTTTTATTGTTTAGTTAAAATGAACAGAATTCCAGATACAAACCTGTCTAAATAAAAAGTCAGTTTCTCTCTTCTTGCTTTGAGTGACATGTTATTTACATATCTAGCTTGGACATGTTTATCATATGTTATATTATGTTTATCATAACATGAGGTGATTCACAGTATAAAAAGTGAGAAATCCACCCCTCCCCCACATAACACATCCTGGTAATATACAATGAACTTTGGATCACCTCATGTTATGATAAACATAACATAACATATGATAAACAAATCCAAGCTAGATATGTAAATAACCTCTCACTCAAAGCAAGAAGAGAGAAACTGACTTTTTATTTAGACAGGTTTTTATCTGGAAGTCTGTTAATTTTCACTGAACAATAAAAGAGGATTGCTCAGCGCTGGATTAACTCTGTGTGGCAAGACTGGGCACAGATCATAGGAAATCTTATACTCTACATTGTGACATAAAAAAAAATGTTTTGGGTTTACATCCACTTTAAGTCTAAATGAAGCCTAAGTAAGGAGAAAATAATATAACATAAAAGAAAATGATGTACACATACGTGTCTTTATGCATCTATACGCAAGTGTTTTACTGATCATTACGCAGGGACTTTTCTGCTAGAAAACACATGTGTAATAACATATTAACATCAGTAAAAACTTTACAGCCGTTTGAATAAGGCCTTAGATTATCATTGTCCTATGTATGAGACATGGACAAATCAATTCACAAATTATTCACAAAAAAATAAATAAAAATCATGTAATCTGCAAAATGTGATTCCCTGAATTCTGTGCAGGTGAGGCCATTCTGCAAGCAAATGTTCTGTCAGTTCGCTATAACCAGCCAGGTCCCCTTGTCCAGTTTCTGCTTTACACAGGGACAGTTGAATTTTTAGTATCTGCTTTTCATTTTCTCAGCTTTTATAGAACACCCCAGTTTATTATGTTCATATAATTTGGACAGAGGTTAGGATATCTACTAATGCCACTAATATATCTCTCCTCTTCTTAAGTGCCACATAGACGTACACTGTCGTCCAATGAGAATGTTTGTCTATGTGGACCGCAGACGCCACCTCAGATGGGCAATGAGATTAAAAAGCAGCTCAGTCCATAGTTTTTAACATAAAGTATTTCAGTGATCTGTAATATCTCATAACGGACCAGATTCATCGCACTGCAACATTATTTAATGCACCTTAAAATGTCCTTAAGGCATGCTAAAGTGGCCTTTCATGCAGTATTATTGAATGTCGTTTTAGCATGCCTCTAGCACTATTTAGCACTCCTTATGTGATATTGCAGCAAGATGAATCCAGGCCCTTTGTGATCATTACTTTACGTTAATGTTTGTGCAACCATGGAACATTTACAATGGGTTCCATTTATTGCTTAGGAATATGGAATAATGTGTGATTTCACCAAGCAGACCCCTCTATTCAATCCACATAGTGAAGCTGACCTAAGGAAACACATACATTCTGTATTACTCTGAACAAATCGTCATCAGCGGTGGTAACGCTCACCTAGGTAACACAGATGTTTAGCACCTCTTCAACTATTATTTTTCATCCTTAGTATGTGTTTTCTGTGCTGAGCATTTTAATAACTAAAGGCGCAGTTTAAATACAGAATAAAATGTAATATATCATTTTACCTACATGCCTCTTTGGCTGTATGACATGTGGATTTCATTGTCCTTTCATAGTTCCAGGTTTTATAGCCCATGTTTTCAGCTTTATTTATTAGGATAGCACACAGGCCAATGATGATGTGTAAGAATTACAGCGGTCAAGTCACCTTTGCCTCTCACACAGGCAAAATAATAAAAAATACTTGTTGATCGCTTTGCTTTGGGTTACAGTGTTGCACACGTTGCTTTTTGCATACAAGAGCTCAATGCTACAACATTGACATCAAAAACTAGAATTTTAGACTTGTGTATTCCTGCCAATTTTTGTTAAAACCGGGATACATTTTTAAAACACCCATTTTTCCTAATTGTTACACAACGCACCCACTGCATGTACCTGCTATGGATCGGCTCTGATCAGGCAAATTCAGAGAGCAATCATTTGTATATTGTATACTGTAAAAAAAATGAACATAAATTAAATTTGTAAAAGTTATTTTCCATGTTTTGGGTTAAAATAAGTTTTAAAAGCAATTCAATTTGAAATGTGGTGTTTTGCACAATTTCTGTGTGTATTGTATAATAATGTAAAAGAAAAAAAAATACATGTTTTGCCATAATTCTTCTGAAAGGGGCACTTGGAAAGTGTTTCTTTTTTTAATAAATGTTATATGGTGTGATATATGTACTTTGATTTTTGATTATTTAAAATATATTTTTATTTGTTTATTTTTTTTATGTAAATATACTCAATTTTTCTTAACCAGTGACTGAGAGAGGAATCTAATATTATTTTATTATGTTATATATTATATAGTCCTATTAAACACAGGTCACCCTCATATTCCTAAAAGTTAGTAAAAAAAAAATGGTCAGATTTAAATTCTCATATCCGTGCTAGGCATTATTGGAAGTTGACCCATTTGATAAAACACAGCTCATCAAAAACCAAAGATATCATAAACCTCCACTGAGGCCCCGTACACACGAGCAAATGAATCTGTTCAAATCGTTCAGACCGACCGATTTGAACAGATTTGTCTGCTGGCCGTTTTGGTTTGATCGCTGTACACACGATCAAACCAAAATCCCCGCCAGCAGACAGCGCGCTGACGTGGCGGTGACGTGGCGGCGACGTTGACGCCGCCACGTCACCGCACCAGGAAGTAAATTACTTTCGCGCATGTGCGAGAAGATATGTCTGCTGGTTAGCGTACTAACCAGCAGACATGTCGGGCGGACGGATTCCCAGCCGACAGATTTTAAAGCATGCTTTAAAATCTGTCGGCTGGCCAAATCCGTCTGCTCGCCCGTACACACGATCGAATCTGTCTGCTGGGACGGTCGGGCAGACCGTTTCCAGCAGATAGATTTGATCGTGTGTACGCGGCCTAATGAGGTCCATTTGTAAATAGCCCCATAGTAAGCAGTCTTGTGAGCATTGGCAATACATTTCTATCAGTTAGGTTTTTGACCAAAAAAATGAAAATTCATACATTTCAAATGCTTGTGTCTAATTTTCATTCCATATCTGTTAATAAAGTGGAGTTACCTTCATAAAAAGTAGATACATTAATGGGCAAGAAGATACCAATTCGTTAGACATCAATCAAACCTACTGTAATTTACAAGGCCCAGAAGGCTGTTAGGACACATTAGACCTCCTAAGAGAAATATGCATAAGATTTACAGTACAGTATATCATATTTGGTGTCTAAAGAATCATAGTTTCATTCTGGTGAATAATATATTGGTCCTTCTATCGTAAAAACCTTGTCATGAAATATAATTGAGTCCAGGATAGTTGGCAGTAGGGTTTGTCCCCTATAACATTATAAATTAATATTTAACACCTATAGCCCACCTCCCAAAAACTTAAAGTGGATGTAAACCCACTCTCATCCTTTCTGAACTACTGCAATAGTGCTGATCTATAAGGCTATAGATGCCTCCTGCATGTATTCTTACCTGTCAAATGTCTCCCCTCTGTCTGTCTGTTATAAGAATTGAAAAACTGCATATTCTGTGGGCGGGTCTGTTGTCTGGAGCTCAATAGGTGGAGTTGTGATGTCAGAAGACTCCCTGCCCACCTCTACACTCCCCTTACACTGAAATCTGCTATGATCACCAACATCCGGTCAAAATCCAGAAAAGTAACCACATGACTTCAGAAAAGGAGTGGGGGTGGGAATTAAAATATAATGCCTGCCTCCAGGCTAGTGCATGAGATATGTGAATAACCTGTCACTCACAGCAAGGGGGCGGAACGGACTAATTAACCACTTCCATACCAGGCACTTACGCACCTTCCCGCCCAAGCCAATTTTCAGCTTTCAGCACTGTCGCAATTTGAATGACAATTGCGCGGTCATGCTACACTGCACCCAAACAAAATTGGCGTCCTTTTTTCCCCACAAATAGAGCTTTCTTTTGGTGGTATTTGATCACCTCTGCGATTTTTTTTTTTGCGCAACAACTAAAAATAGAGCGAAGATTTTGAAAAAAAAATAAAGTTTTTATTTTTTTCTGTTAATTATTTTGTAAATGAGTATGTTTTCTCTTTCAATTACGGGCACTGATATGGTGGCACTGATGGGCACCGATGAGGTGGCACTGATGGGCACCGATGAGGTAGTTCTGATGGGCGCCGATTAGGTAGCACTGATGGGCACTGATAGGCGGCGCTGGTATGGGGCACTGATGGGCACTCATGGGCGGCACTGATGGGCACTCATGGGCGGCACTGATGGGCACTCATGGGCGGCACTGATGGGCACTCATGGGCGGCACTGATGGGCACTCATAGGTGGCACTGGGCACTCATAGGCGGCACAGATGGGCACTCATAGGCGGCACAGATGGGCACTCATAGGCGGCACAGGTGGGCACTCATAGGTGGCACAGGTGGGCACTGATAGGTGGCACAGGTGGGCACTGATAGGTGGCACAGGTGGGCACTGATAGGTGGCACAGGTGGGCACTGATAGGTGGGCACTGGGCATGGATTGGCACTGACAGACACTGGGGTGGCACTGATGATCACTGAGGGGTGGCACTGATGGATCAATGTTGCCAATCAGTGCCCGGCGGCTCTTCCTGTTTACATCGTGATCAGCCGTGATTGGACACGGCTGATCACGTGGTAACGAGGCTCCGCCGGAGACTCGTTACCGAGATCGGAGGTGCAGGGTGTCAGACTGACACCCCGCATCACCGATCGCCGTGCTGCGCGCCCCCACGGGCGCGCGCGGCATTGAAATCGTGCTAGACGTTTGAGAACGGCTAGTCACGATTTCATAACCACTTCCCGGCCGTAAATCTGCTAATGGCCGGGCGGGAAGTGGTTAAGGATTGCTCAGAGCTGTATTAACTCTGTGTGGTAAGACTGAGCACAGACGATAAGAAATCTTATACTGTACATTGTGACATAAAAATAAAAAATCGGGTTTACATCCACTTTAAACACCGTCTCCAGGGATAAGAAAAGATGGCTGTATTTGCCAGCTGGAATTCTCATTTGACATTCAAACTACCAAAGATACTGAAAGTTACTGAAGACCAGTGACTCTTACAAACATTACATTAAACTTACTTTGGAATTGATATGAACTATGCACTGAACCCAAGACCAAACAAACTCCACATAAGTGTGTTGTGCAGTCCTAATGAAAAGACAAGGCAATTTACCTTGTTTCTTATGGTGTCTGTTTAAACCATGGAGTTTCTGTGGTGTTTCTTACCTGAGCAAGGGCTTTTTTTGCATAAAAAAATGGAATCAGGCTTTAAGGATTAATGTAAATGGAGTAACTGGCTTACATTTGAGGTGCCACTAAAGCTGATTTAAGTTTTTTTCTTCCTAGTAGGGATGAACTTGGGTTTGGTCCAAATCCAGCTGAAGCTGAACCCAGAAGGCACCTGTGAGAGCCAGCCCAAAAAGCTGGGGGTGGGGGATTCTGCAATTTCATGTACACAAAGATACAGGAATGCTTGTGACACGATTGAGCAACCTAGACAATTATTCACACTTCACAATGTCAGAATGTTAGACATTTGTCTAATTAAGAGACCTTTTCTGTAAAGCTATCTCTCCTAACATTCAGCACTCATATTTTAGTACTGATGAAGCCTGTAAAGGAACACTTTTGAATCAGAACTCCTGGGATATTGATATGGTCAGTTAAGTAGCAGAGGGGGAGGGGTGTATACAGAGGGGGTTGTTAATCAGTTTCAGCTGCTTTGCTGTTAATTGAAATTAACAACAGGTGCACTAGATGGGAAACAATGAGACAACCTCCAAAACAGGAATGTTTTCAGGCGGAGGTGTCTGACATTTTTTTTCCCTTCTTATCTTTTCTGACTGTTTTTCAATAGTTTTGCATTTGGCTAGGGTCAGTGTCACTACTGGTAGCATGAGGCGTTACTTGGACCCTATAAAGGTTGCACAGGCAGTCCAACTCCTCCAGCATGGCACATCAATACGTGTCATTGCCAGAAAGTTTGCCGTGTCTCCCAGCACAGTCTCAAGAGCATGGAGGAGATTCCAGGAGACAGGCAGTTACTCTAGGAGAGTTCGACAGAGCCGTAGAAGGTCCTTAACCCATTAGCAGGACCGGTATCTGCTCCTTTGTGCAAGGAGGAACAGGATGAGCCCCGCCAGAGCCCTACAAAATGACCTCCAGCAGGCCACTTCCTGAGGGCCGGACGTCCTCTAGTGTTCTCTATGCTCACTGCCGGACACTATGGTGCTCGATTGGCATTTTCCATTGAACACCAGAATTGGCAGGTCTGCCACTGGTGCCCCATGCTTTTCACAGATGAGAACAGGTTCACCCTGAGCATATGTGACAGACGTGAAAGGGTCTGGAGAAGCCGCAGAGAACTTTATGCTGCCTGTAACATCGTTCAGCATGACCGGTTTGGGGGTGGGCCAGTGATGGTCTGGGAGGCATATCCATGGAGGGATGCACAGACCTGTACAGGCTACACAATAGCACCCTGACTGCCATTAGGTATCGGGATGAAATCCTTGGATCCATTATCAGACCCTACGCTGGTGCAGTGGGTCCTGGGTTCCTCCTGGTGCACGACAATGCCCGGCCTCATGTGGAGAGAGCATGCAGCCAGTTCCTGGAGCATGAAGAATTTTATATCTATGTTCACCTGACCTAAATCCAAAAGAAAACCTCTGGGCAGGGCCGGCGCTACCACTAGGCGGATTAGGCAGCCGCCTAGAGCGCACAGCTGTGTGGAGCGCTCAGCCGCTGGTTATTCTATCCCCACACGCACTGTAAGGAGCTTGCAACTATCTCTAGCAGGCAACTCTGACATGTGTTAAGTAGAGCCGCGCCCCCGCGCGAGTGGTGCTCTCTGCACTCTGACATGTGTCCTGTCCAGCAGCTATGCAGTTCCTCCAGGAGAGCGTCCTCCGCTCTGGTGTGTCCAGAAATTCCTCCTTTCCGCTCTGAGATCACAATGTCACATGATCTCCACATTTCTCCCGCCCCTCATGTTCCTCTGTCCAATCCATTATGTCCATTATATCTGCCCGGAGCAGCTCCAGACTTCTCCCGTGTCCCTTCTCTGCTGTGCACTCGTCTGTGTGAAGGGGAGATGGGGAGGTGGCGGGAAGATCCAAAACAAGCAGCCACACGAAACACTGCTGCTGAATGATGAACCAGTGAGACTATTCTGGTAAGTGAATGAGATCTTTCACTTACCAGACTCTGCTTCCTTCTCTGTCTCTGATAGCCCCGCCCCCTCCGATAGCCCCGCCCCCTCCAATAGCCCCCTCCCGATAGCCCCGCCCCCTCTCCGATAGCCCCCCTCTCCGATAGCCCCCCCTCTCCGATAGCCCCCCCTCTCTGTCTCTGATATCCCCCCTCTCTGTCTCTGATAGCCCCCTCTCTGTCTCTGATAGCCCCCCCTCTCTGTCTCTGATAGCCCCCCCTCTCTGTCTCTGATAGCCCCCCCCTCTCTGTCTCTGATAGCCCCCCCTCTCTGTCTCTGACAGCCCCCCTCTCTCTCTCTTTGACAGCGCGCTCTCTCTCTCTGACAGCCCCCCTCTCTCTGACAGCCCCCCCTCTCTCTCTCTGACAGCCCCCTCTCTCTCTCTCTGACAGCCCCCCCTCTCTCTCTCTGACAGCCCCCTCTCTTTCTTTGACAGCGCTCTCTCTCTCTGACAGCCCCCCCTCTCTCTGTCCCCTCTCTCTGACAGCACCCTCTCTCTCTCTCTACCCTCTCTATCTCTGACAGCCCCCCTTTCTCTCTCTCCCCCTCTCTCTGACAGCCCCCCTCTCTCTGTCCCCTCTCTCTGACAGCACCCTCTCTCTCTCTGCCCTCTATCTCTGACAGCCCCCCTTTCTCTCTCTCTCCCCTCTCTCTCTGACAGCCCCCCTCTCTTTCCTCTCTCTGACAGCCCCCCTCTCTCTGACAGCCCCCCTCTCTGACAGCCCCCTTCTCTCTCTCTCTCTCTCTCTCTCTGACAGTCTCTTTCTCTCTCTCTCTCTCTCTCTCTGACAGCCCCCCTCTCTCTCTCTTTCTCTCACAGCCCCCTCCACTCTCCCTTTCTCTCACAGCCCCCTTCACTCTCTCTTTCTCTCACAGCCCCCTTCACTCTCTCTTTCTCTCACAGCCCCCTTCACTCTCTCACTCCCTCCCTGACAGTCTCTCTCTCTCTCTCTCTCTCTCTCTCTCTCACAGCCCCCTTCTCTCTCTCTTTCTCTCACAGCCCCCCCTCTCTCTGACAGCCCCCCTCTATCTCTCTCTCTCTCTCTCTCTCTCTGACAGCCCCCTTCTCTCTCTCTCTCTGACAGTCCCCCCTCTCTCTCTCTCTTTCTCTCTCTCTGACAGCCCCCTTCTCTCTCTCTCCCTCCCTGACAGTTTCTCTCTCTCCCTCCCTGACAGCCTCTCTCTCTCTCACACAGCCCCCTTCTCTCTCTCTTTCTCTCACAGCCCCCTTCACTCTCTCTTTCTCTCACAGCCCCCTTCACTCTCTCTTTCTCTCACAGCCCCCTTCACTCTCTCTTTCTCTCACAGCCCCCTTCACTCTCTCTTTCTCTCACAGCCCCCTTCACTCTCTCTCCCTCCCTGACAGTCTCTCTCTCTCTCACAGCCCCCTTCTCTCTCTCTTTCTCTCACAACCCCCTTCACTCTCTCTCTCCCTCCCTGACAGTTTCTCTCTCTCCCTCCCTGACAGTCTCTCTCTCTCACAGCCCCCTTCTCTCTCTCTTTCTCTCACAGCCCCCTTCACTCCCTCACTCCCTCCCTGACAGTCTCTCTCTCTCTCTCTCTCTCTCTCTCTCTCACAGCCCCCTTCTCTCTCTCTTTCTCTCACAACCCCCTTCACTCTCTCTCTCCCTCCCTGACAGTTTCTCTCTCTCCCTCCCTGACAGTCTCTCTCTCTCACAGCCCCCCCTCTCTCTCTCCTCTCTCTCTCTGACAGCCCCCCTCTATCTCTCTCTCTCTCTCTCTCTCTGACAGCCCCCTTCTCTCTCTCTCCCTCCCTGACAGTTTCTCTCTCTCCCTCCCTGACAGCCTCTCTCTCTCTCACACAGCCCCCTTCTCTCTCTCTTTCTCTCACAGCCCCCTTCACTCTCTCTTTCTCTCACAGTCCCCTTTACTCTCTCTTTCTCTCACAGCCCCCTTCACTCTCTCTTTCTCTCACAGCCCCCTTCACTCTCTCTTTCTCTCACAGCCCCCTTCACTCTCTCTCCCTCCCTGACAGTCTCTCTCTCTCTCACAGCCCCCTTCTCTCTCTCTTTCTCTCACAACCCCCTTCACTCTCTCTCTCCCTCCCTGACAGTTTCTCTCTCTCCCTCCCTGACAGTCTCTCTCTCTCACAGCCCCCTTCTCTCTCTCTTTCTCTCACAGCCCCCTTCACTCTTTCTCTCACAGCCCCCTTCACTTTCTCTTTCTCTCACAGCCCCCTTCACTCTCTCACTCCCTCCCTGACAGTTTCTCTCTCTCCCTCCCTGACAGTCTCTCTCTCTCTCTCTCTCTCACAGCCCCCTTCTCTCTCTCTCACAGCCCCCTTTTCTCTCTCACAGCCCCCTTCTCTCTCTCTCTCTCTCTCTCCCTGACAGCCCCTTTCACTCTCTTTCCTTGTCAGCACTGGAAGTAGCTTTACTCCAGTCTGTTTATCTCTTGCTTTAACTCCTTCCTTACCATCATATGCCTATATATTGATGTATAACAGAATTAATTGATTAGCGTTATCCTCTTAAAGTGGTATTAAAGCAAAATATTTAATTTACTGCAGATTACCAATTTAAAGATGGGTGGCTGCATTAGTTTTGTTTTTTGTTTTATGTTCACCTGGTGATCCTGCTAGTTAGGCCCCTTTCACATTGAGGCGTGGAGCCGCGGTGACGGTATAGCCGCGCTATTTGTAGCGCCGCTATACCGTCGTGTTTACCGCGATATTCGGGCGCTAGCGGTGAGGTTTTAACCCCCGCTAGCGGCCGAAAAAGGGTTAATACCGCCCGCGTTGCGGGCGGTATTACCGCGCTATTGCCGCGGTTTCCCATTGATTCCAATGGGAAGGCGCGCTATAGGAGCGGTGAACACACCGCTCCTATACCGCGGTAAAGATGCGGCTAGCAGGACTTTTGGAGCGTTCCTGCTAGCGCACCGCTTCAGTGTGAAAGCCTTCGGGCTTTCACATTGAACACTACAGGGCATGATTTTTCATGCGGTATAGCAGCGCTATTTTTAGCGCTGTACCGCATGAAAAACGCCTCAATGTGAAAGGGGCCTAAGTCTTATGTATTTCAAAAGAACGAGCTGTCTTGCAGATGTAGCAGTTAGAGGGTTAAATCAAACCATTTAACACTGGCGAAGGGGGTGGAGTTAGGGGCGGACCCAGTGGGGGCGGCAAAATGAGGTTTCGCCTAGGGTGTCAAAAATCCTTGCACCGGCCCTGCCTCTGGGACAATATGTTTCGGTCCATCCAGGTTGCACCTCAGTCTGTTCAGGAGCTAAGTGATGCTCTGGTCCAGATCTGGGAGGAAATACCACAGGACACCATCCGTCATCTCATTAGGAGCTTGCCCTAATGTTGTCAGGCATGCATACAAACTACTGAGGACCATTTTGAGTTGTTGCAATGAAATTTCAGCAAAATAGACTAGCTTGCTGCATAATTTTTTTACTTTGATTTTCTTTGAATTCAGCCCTCTGTAGGTGGATAATTTTTATTTCCATCAAATTATGTGCCATCTTTTCATTCCTAACACATTACCCAGTCCATATCAGTATAGATATCCAGCATGAGATTTTTGTCCGTTGAGATCTGATATGTTTTCAAAGTGTTTGTTTAATTTTTTTGAGCAGTGTATATTAAAGTATTTACCAACATTTTCACCAAATGTCATTGCCACCCAATACTGAGGACAATCTTGTCTTGAGTGCAGGTGCCTTTGCCAGAAGGTTTTGCACAACCACCCTTAAAATCCTTTCATGTTGGTGCAAGTGCTCGGATTCTCTTTGTCACATTCCCTATCGTAATGCAATTTTTCCTCTTTGGGCAATTATTCTACATCACTGGTGGTCAACACAGGCTCCTCCTACTGGAATGGGCCAATGAATTAGATTACACATTACACACATGAAGTCACTCTTAGCCCAGAAAGCATCCTTCCTTTTTTTCCCCTGATTTGTCCTTTCCTATCTTTCCCCTACCCTCCCTTTCAGTTGAGTCAATGGCCATTTTCATGATATTCTTATATACTTTTTTATGTCAGAAATCAGTTATTTTGGATTCTCATGCCAGGCATACCTTTATGTAATCAACCAATATAATCTCCATAAACACCTCCTGAACCTTAGTGTTTTAAAGGCTAGGGTCACTTTAAAAAAAAAAAAATGCACTTCTTTCTGTGTGCCTCCACATCCTGTATGGGCAAGCAGATACCCTAAGTACACACGAACAGACATGTCTCATGAGACTTGTCTGACGGACCGTTTTCATCAGACAGCTCTGAACTTGTCTGATGGTCTGATGTGCGTACACACCATCGGACCAAAATCCGATCAGACCAGAATGCGGTGACGTAGAACACAACGACGTGATGAAAAACGAAGTTCGATGCTTCCAAGCATGCGTCAACTTGATTCTGAGTATGCGTGGGTTTTTGGTCCGATGCTTTTGTGTACTAACCATCGAACCTGTCCGACGGACATGTTCCATCAGACAGGTTTTAAAGCAGGTTTTAAAACTTTGGTCTGACGGACAACGGTCTGATGGGCTGTACACACCATCAAACTTGTCTGATGAAACTGGTCTGCAGACCAGTTTCATCAGACATGTCTGATCGTGTGTACAGGGCCTAACAGGAAGTATCATTGAACGTGGTAGTTCATTGAGAACTACAAGCCAACAGCCAGATGTTGGGGTTTGTTGTTCATTCACACATAGAGCTAAATGAAAGTGTGAATGAATGACACGGCCCCGCCTTATCCACGCTGATTTCAGAAAGTGACAGTTAGTGGGGAACTCCTTCCCATACTGCTGTTACGGGGTGAGGGGGGGTTGGGGGTAAGGCAGCTGCAGCATTGGGAACATGTTGCCCAGGTAAACTTATTTAAAGTGGTTGTAAACTTTCCTTTAAAAAAAAAATCTAAATAACAAACATGCCTATACGTACCTGCTCTATGCAGTGGTTTTGCACAGAGCAGTCCCAATCCTCCTCTTCTGGGGTCCCCCTGTCTGCGCTAAAAGTCCCTCCTCTTCATCAGGTGCCCCCACGGAAAGCCGCTTTCTCTGGGGGCACCCGTGTGGGAAGCGTATATTGACACAAACAGCAGGACTTGGCCCGGCCCCTTCACCCATGTCACAGGATTTGATTGACAGCAGCAGGATCCAAAGACTTCTGCTGCTATGAGGAAATGAAATGAATGGAAATGAAATGCTATGAAATGAGGAAAGAGACAAGAAAGTTCAGGTAAGAAATGGGGGGGGGGGGGTCTGGAGAGAAGCTGCAGCACAGTAGGTTTTTCACCCTAAAGGATAAGTTCACCTTTGTAAAAAAAAAAAATATTATAAATGCACATCTTTTTGCAGGTGGATTTATTATTTTTCGTTTTAGGAGCCTGTGAAGCATGCACCAGCGATCAGAAGATCACTGATGCCATGCAGGTCTCCTCTACTCTGTCAGTGTATTTGCTTACCTGTTCATCACGTACGGGAAAAACAACACTTCCTGTCATGAAGACTTATTGAACTACCACAGCGCTCCACAGCGCAGTGGTAGTTTATTGTGAACTACAAGCCGACAGTTGCTAAGGCTGTTGGGACTTGTAGTTCATACACAGAACTCTGTGTGTGAATAATGAGGCCGTGTGGGTGGAGCCTCGCTCATCTGCGCTGCTTTCAAAAAGTTACAGCTAGTACAGGGAGTGTCTCGCTGTACTGCTGCCACAGGGAGGGGGCAGCTGGCAGCAGCTGCAGCACTGGGAACAAACTTCCCCTGCCATATAACCAGCCATCAGCTGTGCAATCTGTTTTCCTCTGAGGGTGTGGGTACCTTCTTGGTGAGATATACATCTTTCGCCCAGGTTCTGGTCTCTTGAGGCTGCTACTGATTTCCATCTCCCCACCCTCACACAGCTCCGGGGGGGGGGGGGGGGGGGGGGAGTTTGTTGACATGGTTGGCTTTTCACGCATTAACCATTTCACCTCTATGGAATTTTGGTTTGAAATGGCTTTTGTAATTTAGGGTGATATAGCCGCACATATACAGAAATTTTCTAACTACTTTAAAAATAGTCATCCATACTAGATCAGTAGGCCAGGAGTGTTTCATCAGTTGCATCTATCTGTGCTTCTCCTGAAGAAGCGAGACTCTTCTTGCGAACCGCATTGAGACCTAGCACAGCTATTCCAGACTACTGACAGTCATCTTTGTGACACATCCAGGTCTCATGGAAAGGTTGATTACATGAATGCAAAATTTACCAATATAATGACACTTAATATATTTTTATCTTTCTATATGACATGTTTTTAAATGTGCGTTGAATGAATCATTTATAAATTTTACTTGGTATGTTTTGAGGTCCCATGGGCATTTTTGTTTTTTGTTGTTTGCATACTAATGGGGACTGTGTAGCACTTGTACCCATCCAACACCAGCTCCTTTCTCTTTATGAATTTGTTATAATGACTTACAATCACTTTAAAATCTTGGCCAAATAACTTTGGTAAATGATTCATTATTAAAACAATAAAGTTACATAGTTACATAGTTAGTCAGGTTGAAAAAAGACACAAGTCTATCCAGTTCAACCATAAAAAAAATAAACAAACAAAATAAAACACAGTACATCCCATACACCCAACTCCATACCCACAGTTGATCCAGAGGAAGGCAAAAAACCCCAGCAGAGCATGATCCAATTTGCTACAGGAGGGGAAAAAATTCCTTCCTGATCCCCTGAGAGGCAATCAGATTTACCCTGGATCAACTTTACCTACACATCTTAGTACTCAGTTACAGTGCGGAAAATAAGTATTTGAACACCCTGCTATTTTGCAAGTTCTCCCACTTGGAAATCATGGAGGGGTCTGAAATTGTCATCGTAGGTGCATGTCCACTGTGAGAGACATAATCAAAAAAAAAAATTCCAGAAATCACAATTTATGAATTTTTAACTATTTATTTGTATGATACAGCTGCAAAGAAGTATTTGAACACCTGTCTATCAGCTAGAATTCTGACCCTCAAAAACCTGTTATTCTGCCTTTAAAATGTCCACCTCCACTCCATTTATTATCCTAAATTAGATGCACCTGTTTGAGGTCATTAGCTGCATAAAGACACCTGTCCACCCCATACAATCAGTAAAAATCCAACCACTAACATGGCCAAGACCAAAGAGCTGTCCAAAGACACTAGAGACAAAATTGCACACCTCCACAAGGCTGAAAAGAGGTTCCGGGGAAATTGCCAAGCAGCTTGGTGAAAAAAGGTCCACTGTTGGAGCAATCATTAGAAAATGGAAGAAGCTAAACATGACTGCCAATCTCCCTCGGACTGGGGCTCCATGCAAAATCTCACCTCGTGGGGTCTCAATGATCCTAAGAAAGGTGAGAAATCAGCCCAGGACTACACGGGAGGAGCTGGTCAATGACCTGAAAAGAGCTGGGACCACCGTTTCCAAGGTTACTGTTGGTAATACACTAAGACGTCATGGTTTGAAATCATGCATGGCACGGAAGGTTCCCCTGCTTAAACCAGCACATGTCAAGGCCCGTCTTAAGTTTGCCAATGACCATTTGGATGATCCAGAGGAGTCATGGGAGAAAGTCATGTGGTCAGATGAGACCAAAATAGAACTTTTTGGTCATAATTCCACTAACCGTGTTTGGAGGAAGAAGAATGATGAGTACCATCCCAAGAACACCATCCCTACTGTGAAGCATGGGGGTGGTAGCATCATGCTTTGGGGGTGTTTTTCTGCACATGGGACAGGGCGACTGCACTGTATTAAGGAGAGAATGACCGGGGCCATGTATTGCGAGATTTTGGGCAACAACCTCCTTCCCTCAGTTAGAGCTTTGAAGATGGGTCGAGGCTGGGTCTTCCAACATGACAATGACCCGAAGCACACAGCCAGGATAACCAAGGAGTGGCTCTGTAAGAAGCATATCAAGGTTCTGGCGTGGCCTAGCCAGTCTCCAGACCTAAACCCAATAGAGAATCTTTGGAGGGAGCTCAAACTCCGTGTTTCTCAGCGACAGCCCAGAAACCTGACTGATCTAGAGAAGATCTGTGTGGAGGAGTGGGCCAAAATCCCTCCTCCAGTGTGTGCAAACCTGGTGAAAAACTACAAGAAACGTTTGACCTCTGTAATTGCAAACAAAGGCTACTGTACCAAATATTAACATTGATTTTCTCAGGTATTCAAATACTTATTTGCAGCTGTATCATACAAATAAATAGTTAAAAAAATCATACATTGTGATTTCTGGAATTTTTTTTTTTTTGATTATGTCTCTCACAGTGGACATGCACCTACGATGACAATTTCAGACCCCTCCATGATTTCCAAGTGGGGGAACTTGCAAAATAGCAGGGTGTTCAAATACTTATTTTCCGCACTGTATATTATGTACATTTAGGAAAGTATCCAGGCCCTTCTTAAAACAATCTACTGATCTGGCCAGAACCACCTCTGGAGGGAGTCTGTTCCACATTTTCACAGCTCTTACTATGAAGAAACCTTTCCGTATTTGGAGGTGAAATCTCTTTTCCTCCAGACGTGAAGAGTGCCCACTTGTCCTCAGTGTTGACCCTAAAATGAATAACTCAACACCAAGTTCACTATATGGACCTCTTATATATTTGTACATGTTGATCATATCTCCCCTTATTCTCCTCTTCTCAAGAGTGAATAAATTCAGTTCCTCTAATCTTTCTTCATAGCTGAGCTCCTCCATGCCTCTTATCAGTTTAGTTGCCCTTCTCTGCGCTTTCTCCAGTTCTCCAATATCCTTTTTGTGAACTGGTGCCCAAAACTGAACTGCATATTCCAGATGAGGTCTTACTAATGATTTGTACAGGGGCAAAATGATATCTCTATCTCTGGAGTCCATACCTCTCTTAATACAAGAAAAGACTTTGCTCACTTTGGAAACCGCAGCTTGGCATTGCATGCCATTATTGAGCTAATGATCAACTAAAACCCCCAGATCCTTCACTACAGATCCCCCCCAGTTGTACTCCCCCTAGCATGTATGATGCATGCATATTCTAAGCCCCCAAGTGCATAACATTACATTTATCAACATTAAACCTCATCTGCCACATAGTCGCCCAATTAGACAGAGCATTGAGGTCGGCTTGTAAATTGGAGACATCCTGCAAGGACGTTATTCTACTGCATAGCTTGGTGTCATCTGCAAAAACAGAAATGTTACTTTGGATCTCAGACCCAATATCATTTATAAATATATTGAAAAGTAAGGGACCCAACACCGAACCTTGGGGTACACCGCTGATAACCTTAGACCATTCAGAGTACGAATCATTAACCACAACTCTCTGAATTCTGTCTTTCAGCCAGTTTTCTATCCATTTACAAACTGATATATCCAATCCTGTAGACCTTACCTTACACATGAGCCATGTGTGGGTAACCGTATCGAACGCTTTTGCAAAATCCAAGTATACCACGTCCACAGCGACGCCTCCCTCTGTCCAGGGTTTTACTTACCTCTTCATAAAAGAAAATCAGGTTTGTCTGACAACTTCTGTCTTTCATGAATCCATACTGTCTGCTGCTTAAGTGAGTTTACTCCCATTAAAGCATATGTAAAGCCTAATGCCTATCACACACGACTGGGATTCCCAACAGGAAAATGTCCGCCAGTAGGGATGAGCCAAACACCCCCTGTTCGGTTCGCACCAAAACCTGCGAACAGACCAAAAGTTTGTGCGAACTTTAGAACCCCATTAAAGTCTATGGGACTAGAACGTTTGAAATCTAAAGTGCTAATTTTAAAGGCTAATATGCAAGTTATTGTCTTAAAAAGTGTTTGGGGACCCGGGTACTGCCCCAGGGGACATGTATCAATGCAAAAGAAGTTATAGAAACTGAAGTTTTTTCGGGAGCAGTGCTCTTAATAATGCTTAACCTCCCTGGCGGTATTCCCGAGCGTGACTCGGGGTTAACATTCAGTGCCAGAAGCGGTAACCCCGAGTCACGCTCGGGGTGCATTTTTTTTTCCCCCAAAAATTCCTGGCGATCCGGCGGGGGTTTCCCGCTGGATCGCCGGTCAGACTAGCCTCCCTGGCGGTCTTCACGTGTGTGGCACGGGGTGAGATTTTTAAGCTAATATCGGTAACCCCGTGCCACACACGCGCTTACCTCGCTGGATGCAGAAAAAGTTTACTTACCTTTTCTCTGCGATCCAGCGACGAATCCCCGCAGTACACGGCGGCCGGATGTCCGCCTGATGCTGTGTGTTCCGCCGATTCCCTTCCCTGCGAGCGTCGCGACGTAGGGGGGGGAACGGCGCCAAATTTAAAAAAGTAAACAAACACTATACATACAGTACACTGTAATCTTATAGATTACAGTACTGTATGTAAAAAATACACACCCCCCATGTCCCTAGTGGTCTGCCCTGTACACTACATGTCATTTTGTATAATAAAAACTTTTCTTTCTCCCTGCAAACTGTAGATTGCCCATAGCAACCAAAAGTGTCCCTTTATGGCAAAAATTGTTTTAGAGCAGCTAAAAAACAGCGATAATAAATCAGAATCACTTGCAGAATTTAGCGATAGCGATTTATGGGGAAATTCGTCATAAAAAAAAAAAAAAAATGACAGCAAAAATTCTGCAACTGAGCAAATTTCAGTGATTTTGATTTGATTACATTATTGAATAATTTTTACTATAATTATATTATCATTTGTGATCATTTTTTATAATTATTTATTATATTATAATTTTTAATTAAAAAAAAAAAAAAAAATCATACCCGGGATGCCTATTAGACTCTTGTTTGAATAGATTTAAGTGAGTTATTCCTAAGAATTACAAGCCTACAGTATAAAACGCCAAATTCCCTTGCAAATAATGGTACCGCTTTTAGCACCTAAAATCTTAAAGAATCATACCGCCAGGGAGGTTAAAGTGAAACAATAAAAGTGAAATATTCCTTTAAACCTAGGGGGGAGTTGTATAGTCACAAACCCCCAAAGCATCCTCCCAATGTTAAGGGCATGTGGCCTGGTAAGGTTCAGGAGGGAGGGGCGCTCTCTCGTCCCCACTCTTTTCCTGCAGCCTGCCACGTTGCGTGCTCGGATAAAGGGTCTGGTGTGGATTCTTGGGGGGGAACTCCACGCCATTTTTTTTTTAAATTTGGGATGGAGTGCCCCTTTAAATCCATACAAGACTTAAGGGTCTGAAATCGATATATGGGGGGAACCCCGCATCATTTTTTTTTATTTGATGCAGGGTTTCCCTTAATATCCATACCAGACCTGAAGGGCCTGTTAATTGAATTTGGGAGGACCCACATGCATTTTTTTTTTATGAATGACTTCTTTCTGTATTGCCGGAAGCCGACAATTCAATATAGCCACGAGTGATTTTAAATTACCTTTTTTCCTTCAGAAATGACACTTTGTGCAGGGACAGTTCTAAGCACGGGAAACAAGTGCTACTTCACAGGCATACTGTACACCCCCCCCAGGCATGAAATTTAAAGGAATATTTCACTTTTATTGTTTAATTTTAAGCATTATTTAAATCACTGCTCCAGAAAAAAATGCAGTTTTTAAAACTTTTTTTTGCATTGATACATGTCCCCTGGGACAGGACCCAGGTCCTCAAACACTTTTTATGACAATAATTTAGACTTTAAAATTAGCACTTTAGATTTCTCCCATAGAATTTTACAGGGTGTTCCGCGGCTTTTCAAATTTGCAGCGAACACCGCAAATTGTTCGCTGTTTGCCGAACAGACGAACAGGCAATGTTCAAGTCGAACATGAGTTTGACTAGAACTCGAAGCTCATCCTTATCCGCCGTAAATCCCGAGGGAGCATACACACGGCCGGGATTCCAGGGCCATAAGCTCTCCTCGCAGTTTTCCCGTCAGAAAACCTAGTCGTGTGTACGGGGCATTACAATAAACTTCTGCCCAGTCCTGCCACATATTTGACTAGGAAAATAAATATGTTACTGGCTGGATGACCAGATGAAAATAAAGGAAACAAAGCCATGGAATGCAGCCATTAGATATTAAGTCTAGTAACCTGCGATATATTACATTTTTGTTGTGGGATTTTGAATACACATTACCTCCAACATATAATATTAACAGAGCTATTAACAGAGCTATTGATGTCTTTGCTGATTTTTTATTCCAAAAATCACTTTGTCTGGCCTGGCAGTGTTGATGCTTTAAAAAGGACTTCAGTTGCCTTTTTTCTTTTTATTTGGTACATCTGGTTCTTTCCGTAACTGCAGGTAAAAGCTTGTATGTTACCCATAGCTCAATTTAAACTACTAAGTTAGTTATGTAACGATGTTGAGATAAATAATGGAACTTGCCAGGGTGTCCATTTTCCCTTCTGCTATTTTTACATTGGTAATGGAGCTCTTTGGCACAAACAGTCTTCATCAAATATTTTAGGATGCCAAAAATGTAAATGTTGCAAAGTTCAATGGGGCTTTCTTGGCCGGGGATGTTTATACTCACTTTTGAAGCCTCTCTTTTCCCTGCCAAACCTATTCTCTATGTTGTCCTTCTTGTGGGGATTTCAGAATAGGTAATATTTACCTTCTGTAGCAAAATTTTGATGATGTACACTCTTTATTTCTTATTCATGAATTGTTCAAAAATACCCTCAAACATTTTATAAACAGGCCCATGGGAGCAAAAAGAAAACCCCTTTCTCCCATATGGCAGTGTTAGTGCTTGGTGATTGGCTGCTTAGACACCCAACGCTACCACATTGGGTGGGGAGAGAGTCCTCAGGTCTGTGCATAACTGATGTGGCTATCATTAACCACTTAAGGACTGGAAGATTTGCCCCCTTAATGACCAGCCCCTTTTTTGCAATACAGCACTGTGTCGCATAATCTGACGTCCTTTTTCCCCCACAAATAGAGCTTTCTTTTGGTGGTTTTTGATCACTTCTGCGGTTGTTATTTTTTGCACTATAAAGAGCGAAATATTTTTTTTGTTAATTTTTTTTTATTTTTATTGTTGCTATAATAAATATTCCAAAAAAACAAAACAAAAAAATGTCTTCATCAGTTTAGGCCAATATGTATTCTACATATTTTTGGTAAAAAAATAAATCACAATAAGTGATTGGTTTGCGATTAGTTGCGCAAAAGTTATAGCATCTACAAATATTATAAAAACATTTTTTTATACTAGTAATGCCGGTGATCCGCAATTTTTAGAAGAACAGAGACATTGCGGCGGACAGATTGGACACTTTTGACACTTTTTTGGGACCATTGACATTTATACAGCAATCAGAGCTAAATATAGCCACTGATTACTGTACCAATGTCACCGGCAAGGAAGGGGTTAACACTAGGGGCGATTAAGGGGTTAAGTGTGTCCTAGGAAGGTGTTTATAACTGTGGGAGGGAGTGGACTGACTGGAAGTAGAGAGAGATCGCTGTTCCTGATCACTAGGAACAGCAGATCTCTCTCTTCTTCCCTGACAGAACAGGGATCTGTCTGTTCATATTGACAGATCCCCATTCTGGCTCTCTGAGGAGCGATCGCGGGTCACTAGCTGACATCGCAGCCACAGGCCACGCACATCGGCTCCAGCGTTGCAGCATGGGCGCATGACCATGCTGCAACGTTTCGCACATGGGAGCCAATCTGTTGACGTATAAGGATGGCATGTAGTTAACCACTTAAGGCCCGGACCAATATGCTGCTAAATGACCAAAGGTGTTTTTACAATTCAGGACTGCGTCGCTTTAACAGACAATTGCGCGGTTGTGCGACGTGGCTCCCAAACAAAATTTGCATCCTTTTCTTCTCACAAATAGAGCTTTCTTTTGATGGTATTTAATCACCTCTGCGATTTTTATTGTTTGCGCTATATACAAAAATAGAGCGAAATTTTTTGAAAAAAAAACAATATTTTTTACTTTTTGTTATAAGAAAAATCGAATAAACTAAATTTTAGTCTAACATTTAGGCCAAAATCTATTCAGCCACATGTCTTTAGTAAAAAAAAATTGCAATAAAAAAAAATTAGCTACCTAGCGGCAACAGCGACACTAATACAGCGATCAGAAAAACGATTGCTTAGTGACGCTGGCAATAGGGGGTGAAAGGGTTAACTAGGGCGGTGATCAAGGGGTTAAACCTTTCTTCGCCGCAAAATAGCTAGTATCGGTGGCGGTAGGGGCCCCCCCTCCCGCCGCTCTCCGCCGCTTACCGCAGCCGTCGGTAGCGGCGGAGGCAATCGGGTCCAACTGGCTGCTGACTGGGGATGTGATTGAGGCCAACATGGCACCCACCCATCCCCATAGCTCTGCTGGGCGGAAGTGACGTTAAAACGTCAGTCCCGCCAGCGTCTTAAAGAAACATTTTCTTTTGTCATTTGAAAAAATTACAGTTTTAATTTTTTAATTTTTTTTTGCATTTAAGCCTAAATATGAGATGTGAGGTCTTTTTGACCCCAGATCTCATATTTAAGAGGACCTGTCATGCTTTTTTCTATTACAAGGGATGTTTACATTCCTTGTAATAGGAATAAATAGGAATAAAAGTGATAATTTTTATTTATTTTTTTATTTCAGTGTTAAAAATTGTAAAATAAATAAAAAGAAATATGAAAACCGAAAAAAATTTTTTTAAAGCGCCCCGTCCCGACAAGCTCACACGCAGAAGTGAACGCATACATTGGGCCAAATTTATTGTTGTCTTATTTTTTTATTTAAAAAAGTGCATTTTTTCCAAAAAAAAGTGCGCTTGTAAGACCGCTGTGCAAATACGGTGTGACAAAAAGTATTGCAATGACTGCCATTTTATTCTCTGGGGTGTTAGAAAATATATATATATAGTTTGATGGACAACATACGATCCATAATTTGGGACCATGGCACTGTAGCGGAACGCCAGTTGAGAGCTATAGCCCAGTGTATTGATGTGAGCAAGGTGTGTATTAACCTAGTGTGGGCTATAGGAATGTCAGGGATAGGATAAAAAAGGAGACATAATTTAGGTGTTAGTTCTATTCTTCTACCTGTTATCTGTTCTATTTTGATACTAAGTTGTTGCCATGTATTTCTGAGGTGTGTGCAGTCCCAGAAGGTGTGTATAAGGGAGCCCTGGTCTGGGCAACCTCTGAAACACAAGGGAGAGATTTCAGGATAGAATGAGTTAATTCTATCAGGGGTGAGGTACCATCTATGTTGAAGTTTTATAGCAGATTCCCTAATAGAGGCTGTTTTGGTGCATTCACCACACCTTATATGATACTATGGACATATACGATCAAAAATGGAAACCGTGGGACCTATGTCTGTTAATTCATTGAATAAAGATGTGAGTCAATTATCTTCCCCCCTTTTTTTTTCTTTCCCATTGGCCATTAAACTAATTCGTTAGACCATTTTGTCACTATATATTGCTACTGAATGACCTTTTATACTTACCAGGACCTATTTTTTCTCCTCTTGATTTACTGCTATGTCTATGTTTCACAGATGCTTACTGCTGATATATATATAAATATGTACATATGTTTTATTCTTTTTTGTACCTCTTGCCACTGTACTTCATAACTGTATTGAGACTTATTTTTTCAATAAACCGTTTGTAAACAAAAAAAAAAAAAGAAAAAAAAAAATATATATATATATATATATATATATAATGTTTGGGGGTTTTAAGTAAGTTTTAGTCTCGTAAACACTGAATCTGAAAAACAGGCTTGGGGCTTAAATGGTTAAACTAAACCTGCTGCTTTTGCCTGGGTGAGAAAAGCACAGGTTCACTTTAACCTCCCTGGCGTTATGATTCTGTCTGGAATTTTGTACCAAAAGCGTTGCAATTGTTTTGCAAGGAAATGTGGTGTTATGTATTATAGGCATGCAATTCTTAGTAAGTACTTACTTAAATCTATCTAAACAAGAGTCTAATAGGCATCCCGGGTATGATTTTTTTTTTTTTTTTTTTTATTAAAAATTATAATATAATAAATAATTATAAAAAATTATAACAAATAATAATATAATTATAGTAAAAATTATTCAATAATGTAATCAAATCAAAATCACTGAAATTTGCTCAGTTGCAGAATTTTTGCTGTCATAATTTTTTTTTTTTATGACGAATTTCCCCACAGATCGCTATCGCTAAATTCTGCAAGTGATTATAATTTATTATCGCTGTTTTTTAGCTGCTCTAAAACAATTTTTGCCATAAAGGGACACTTTTGGTTGCTATGGGCAATCTACAGTTTGCAGGGAGAAAGAAAAGTTTTTATTATATAAAATGACATGCAGGGCACTGGGCAGACCACTAGGGACATGGGGGGTGTGTATTTTTTACATACAGTACTGTAATCTATAAGATTACATTGTACTGTATGTAAAGTGTTTGTTTACATTTTTGAATTTGGCGCCGTTCTCCGTCCCCGTGCGACGTAACGTCGCAGGGAACGGAGCTCGGCGGCACACGGGGACGCTGTGTGAATCGAGCGAGCACCCGCTCGCTCACACAGCGGGGATGCATCGCTGGATCCAGGGAGAAGGTAAGTAAACAGTCTCTGGATTCTGCGAGGCGAGCCCGTGTCTGACACGGGATCAACAATAGTAGCAGCAAATTTTTACCCCGTGTCAGACACGGGAAAAACGCCAAGGAGGTTAAGGCATGGGACAAATTCATATTTCATTTTGATCCCCTTATATCTCTGTGTTTTCGTTTTTGCAAACACACTCCTTCCAAGTCTATATAAATCCCACATTTTGCAAAATGGAAGGAATTACAAGCTATTATAACTGTTGACTTTGTTATAGCTTGGGAATTAAAATATTCCAGATATTTTAATGTAATTATAATATTCTATTGTCTGAAAAAGTCACACGTTACCAAATATCTTGCTACATTTACAGTTTACTGAAGGCTTCATGTTAGAATCCAGTGTGTGGGATACCCTGCTACTCTGTCCATTTTTAAGTGATCCCTGCTAACCCTTCTCTTAAGAGAAGCCTATCCCGTCCCCACCTAACAATGGTACTTTCTCTATCAGCTCCCATAGTTATTACATTTTGTATGACTTGACCTCTCCCCCATCAGATTGTAACAAGCAGGGTCCTATGATTTCTCCTGTGTGGAATTTTATTGTAATTGTACCTCTATTTCGTAAAGTGCTACGCAAACTGTTGATGCTATATAAATCCTGTATAATAATAATAATAATTGAAACCAGAACACTAAAAGATTAATTCTGCGTGGTTGATAAAAGTTACTTGACGTTACACATTAGCTCTTTGTTTTTGTTTTTTATCAAACCTATAGGGAGTTTAAAATTCACTTTGCATGTGTGTAATTTTGTCTCATTACGTGCAGTACAGGAATGATGCCATACCATAGAACATTCTTTTAAATCAACACCCATCTTTTAACACACCCATAAACTGTAGAAGAACCTCTGTGATGAGAACTCCAGGCAGACAGTGAGTGCAGAGGGATGGAGACTGAACCATGTTGGATGCTTTAGATTTTGTACAGATATTGACAAGTTGGACAGATGAGTAACTACACGTGGCAATGTTCCATAATGTGGGTTTAAAAATAAGAATATTTAGCTCAATGAAATTTGTGAGGGTTCTGGTTTCCAGCTGTAACACAGTTTATAAAGCAATACCAGCCATTGTCAATGTCTATAGGATTACATTCTTTGCAATAAAACATGCTGAGTAGCCAGTTTTTACTGATTCTGTAATGCTTGTCTTCCCTTTGTGGAGATAATGGGACTTCTAAGTTTTACTTTACTCGATAGTGTCCTATCATGCATCACCTTTGCAGAGAGATCTTCCATTTGGGACCTTGGTCTGCCATGGCTTTGACAAATTGCAACCTAATTGCACTATCCCCCTGGTTTAATGCAGGAGCATGAAAGTTGTAGCTGGGGTTCTAGGACATTCATGGGACTTAGGTTGCCTTATGGATTTTGGAAGGAACAAATCTATAGGATGACCTTAAGAGATATTTACAGAACCATGGCTAAAGTATTGGCTCTGTGTGCTTGGCACACATTGACCATTAGTTTGAATTCCCACCAGTGGAACTCTCTGTATGAAATGCTGTGTTCTCCTCCCTTTTGAATGGATTTTATCCTGGAAATTTGATTTCTAAAACCGAATGCTCACGATCATTTTTCGGCATGGAAAAAAACATAGTTTTTCAGCATGTAGAAAAAACTATGGGCCAGATTCACAGAGCCCTTACTCCGGTCTATCTCGCGTTAGACCGGAGTACTTTCAAATTACGCGCGTCGTTTCATTAGTCTGAATCCTCAAACCATGAAACGACGGCTTTGGGCTTCAATCCGACTGGCTTACGTGTTCGTACGCCTTCGGATCTACGCTGCAATAAATTTGCGGCCGCTAGGTGGAGTTCCCGTCGTTTTCTGCGTCGGGGTATGCAAATGAGCTTTTTCCGACGATCCACGAAATAACGATCGTCCTTCGCAATCTCTTACGGCATCTGTAGTCATCTTTTTGCCGTGTAAAGTTATTCCAGCTTTTATCTGGTCCAGTATTAGACAGCCCATGTTAAGTATGGCTGTCGTTCCCGCGTCGAATTTCAATGTTTTATTTTATTTTTTACGTAAGTCGTCTGGGAATAGGAATGTACGTAAACGATGCTACTCAAACAAAAAATTACGTAACAACATTATTTCATGCAATGCACGGCGGGAAATTTTTGAACGGAGCATGCGCAGTTCGATCGCCGTGGGGACGCGCCTAATTTAAATGCTTCACGCCCCCTAATCGTGTATTTCGATTCCGCCACGAGAAATACACTACGCCACCCATAGGTGTGCGCAGCCATTGGCATTAGGGTGTGCACCCCAAAGCTCAAACACACGCTACCAATCACTCACAATGTTCATTCAGAAAGGGAAGGGGCTGGTAAATTGCATATTTACTGGCTACTTCTCACACTCACCCTAAAACATCCACAGCAACAACCAGTGGGAGAGGGGGGAAGTCGGCAGTGCTTTGGGGGGAAGGAGGGGGAGCCAGGTCAGTAGGGGTAATCTGTTCTGCACAGGGGGATTAGGTGTGCCTGGGCACACCTGGCACACCCTGTGCGCACGCCTATGACGCCACCGTACCTTACGTGCCAAAATCTACATGAATTCGCCGTAGAGCCAGGTAAAATATGGGGGCATAGTGTATCTCTGATACTCTGCGCCAATGTAATTGTACCTGAATCTGGCCCTATGTTTTTCCAACTTCATCATTAAAAACGATGTTGCCCACACACTATCGTTTAAAAAAAAATTTGAGCAAAGCGCGGTGACGTACAACACGTATGGCGGCACTCTAAAGGGGAAGTTCCATTCAAGCTCCCATCTCATAACTTGCTTCTGAGCATGCGTGGGTTTAAAACGTCGTTTTTAGCGTCGTTTTAGCCCACACACGATCATTTTTTACAACCCAAAAAACTTCATTTTTTAAAACAACGTTAAAAAATGCAGCATGCTCAATTTTTTTTTGTTGTTTTTTAAATGCCGAAAAATGATTGTGTGTACGCGGCATGAAACTTTACTGGGAGATGAACTTATATGTATTCAAGCTGGCATTAGTATGTGTATTTGTAAGATTACACATTAGTTAGTTCAAATATGTCTTTATTTGTTTTTTCAGTTTTACAATTGTAGTAATAAACATATCGGCCTAAATTCACGTAGGGCAGCGTAACTTTCAGCAGGTGTAGCGTATCGTATTTACGCTACGCCACCGCAACTTAGTGAGGCAAGTGCAGTATTCTCAAAGCACTTGCGTCCTAAGTTATGGCGGTGTAGCGTAAATGTGCCGGCGTAAGCGCGCCTAAATCAAATGGGGAAGAGGTGGGCGTGTTTAATGCAAAATAATCGTGACCCCACGTAATTGGCGCTTTTAATGAATGGGACATGCGCCGTCCGTGGACGTATCCCAGTGCGCATGCGTCAGATAGAATGCCTAAGATACGTCGAACACTGCCTAAGACGTGAACGTAACTTACACGTAAAAAGATACGCTTTTTCCGACGTCCATACCTTGCATGGGCTGCGCCACCTAGAGAGCAGCTTTATCTTTATGCCGGCGTATGTCTTACGTAAACAGCGTAACTAATTGCGACGGGCGCACGTACGTTCGAGAATCGGCGTATCTAGCTCATTTGCATATTCAACGCGGAAATCAACAGAAGCGCAACCTAGCGGCCAGCGTAAATATGCACCCAAGATACGACGGCGTAGGAGAATATTGCCGCTCGTACCTTGGCCGAATTTATGTGTAACTGATTCTGAGAATCAGGCACGCATATACGACGGCGCAGATTCGGACTTACGACGACGTACGTGGAGATACGCCGGCGTAAGTCTTTGAGAATCTGGCCCATTGTGATTGTTAAAAAGTAACTAAGGACAGTTTATTGTCCTTCAGACTTCAGGAGGGATGAATTGTGGCCAGCAGGGCAGAAAATGTAACCCAGCATGCCCAGCATCAGTGAAAATAAATATAGCCTTATGCCGCCTACACACGACTTGAATTTCCGACAAGAAAAGTTTGATGTGAGCTTTTGGTCGAAAATTCCAACTGTGTGTAGGCCCCATCGGACTTTTTCTGTCGGAATTTCCGACAGCAAAGATTTGAGAGCTGGTTCTCAAATTTTTGATGGGAAAAGTTCTTGTCGGAAATTCCGATTGCCTGTATGCAATTCCGACGCCCAAAAAAACACTCATGCTCGGAATCAATTCGACGCATGCTCGGAATCATTGAACTTCATTTTTCTTAGCTCGTTGTAGTGTTGTACATCACCACGTTCTTGACGATCGGAATTTTGTGTGACCGTGTGTATGCAACACAAGTTTGAGCCAAAATTTGGTCGGAAAAAAATCCTTACACTGGCACAAATAATAGTTCAATAAAATGGTTCAAGAATAATTTGAGGAACACAAAGTTCTGTGCACCAGTACTCAGGAAGGATGTGCTAGAACTGAAGAGAGTCCAGAGAAGGGCAACAAAACTATTAAAGGGTCTGGATGACCTTAGTTATGAGGAAAGGTTACGAGCACTAAACTTGTTCTTCTTGGAGAAGAGACGCTTGAAATCGGATATGATTTCATCGTACAAATACCGTACTGGTGACCCCACGATAGGAATAAAATTTTCCCACATAAGCGAATTTAACAAGACATGTGGCTATTCACTAAAATTAGAAGAAAAGTGGTTTAACCTTAAACTGTGTAGAGGGTTCTATACTGTAAGGCCCTGTACACACGATCAGTCCAAACTGATGAAAACGGACTAAAGTTCATTTTTATCGGTTCACAGACTGATGGTCTGATGTGCGTACACACCATCAGTTCAAAAACCGATCGTGTCAAAATGCGGTGACGTAAAACACAACGACGTGCTGAAAAAAAAGAAGTTCAATGCTTCCAAGCATGCGCCGACTTGATTCTGAGCATGCGCGGGTTTTTGAACCGATGCTTTTGCATACTAATGATCGGTTTGGACCGATGGTCAGGCGTCCGTCAGTCCGATTTTAAAGCAAGTTTTAAAACTTTGGACTGAAGGACAACAGACTGATGGGCCATACAAACGGTCGGTTTGTACCAATGAAACTGGACTTCAGTTTGTTTTCATCAGTTTGGACTGATCGTGTGTACGTGGCCTAAGAGTGACAAGGATGTGGAATTCCCTTCCACGGGGAGTGGTTTCAGCAGGGAGCATCGATAATTTAAAAAAACTATTAGATGGGCACCTGAATGACCACAACATACAGGGATATACAATGTAATACTGACATATAATCACACACATAGTTTGGACTTGATGGACTTGTGTCTTTTTTTAACCTCACCAATATAAAACTATGTGTAACAGCAAACTCCACATTCTCCAGATCTTAATTCAATCAAGCATCTGTAGGATGTGCTGGAAAAACAAGTCTGATCCATGAAGGCTCCACATCGCAACTTACAGGACTTAAAGGATCTGCTATGATGGCTTAATGCCAGATAGCACAGCATACCTTAAGAGGTCTAGTGATATCCTTACCTCGACAGGTCAGGGCTGTTTTGGCGGGAAACGGGAGACCTACTCAACATTAAGTAGGTGATCATAAAATGATGGCTGATTGGTGTGGTTATCAACATAACAAACACCAAAGCTGTAAACATTCTAAATATAATTTAGAATTGCTTTGGGTAAACTTTACCATTAGAGCTCAAATTGCCCTTACTGAAAAACTCTTTCTCTTCCTTTAATAGTGCGCAGCCACTTATTTGTGTTACCCCTGGGCACTGTAGAGCTCATTATATCTATAAACAATAATACAATAACTTCCTCCACTTCTATTCCACCCGCTTATTTCTCAGCATGCAGCTGCAGCCAGGCGAGAAGAAATAAGCAATGTTCGGAGTGTCTGCTGAAAATCAATGTTGACTCGTCTACCTTTAAGGCCATAAATCTTGGTGTCACCGAGGAAAAGAGAGAACACATATTCAGTATAAACCCATCAATCCGAGTGAGCTCACCGGGAAGCCTGTTTATTCTGGCTGCCCTTCCAGCAGACAGAAAACTGGGCAAGTACATTAATCTGAACAGAATATGTCTGTGTGCGGGAGATGTATCTGTACTTAACTGTCCCTCCATATGTGTGAGACACGTTCGGTAGTGCCGTGTTTGTTACCAAGATTCTGCTTTATTGTTGGATACAGGTTTGTGCAGTTTAATGCTTTTCATGTCAGGTATTTTACTTAAAGCGTATTTCCACTTTTGAAGTCAAATTTGAAAAAGAAAAGAAAAACATGCATTCCCATTCACATTCATTCACAGCATACCTAAAAAAAATATTTTTTTTTTATATTTCTTACCTCTAATGTCTTGTACACACGATCGGAATTTCCGATGGAAAAAGTCGGAATTTTTTCATTGGATATTCCGACCGTGTGTGTGCCCCTTCTGAGTTTTTCCATCAGAAATTGCGACGGACCTAGGCCTCGTACACACGACCAGGTTTCTCGGCAAAAAACTGCAAGAAAACTGCTTCTTGCCGAGATTCCCGTTCGTGTGTACGAACCATTCAGGTTTCTCGCCTGGAAATCAGGCAAGAATCTCGACAAAAAAAAATAGAACCTGCGACGGCATCGAATGTGACGAGCACATGCTTGTCGTACGCGATGACGTCACTGCATTCTTTCCTTTCAAGAGAACTGCGGTTCTTTTGAAATTAAAGTCAGTACACTCAGGCGGCAAGAGTTTCTTGCCAAGAATCTCGTCAGGGAAAACAACGGGTTTTTCACAAGATTCTCTGGGCCAGATTCTCAAATATTTTCGGCGGCGTAGCGTAAGCCAGTTACACTACGCCGCCGCTGCGTACTGGAGCAAGTGCTTTATTCTCTAAGCACTTGCTCCGTAGGTTTCGCCTGCGTCGCGTAAATCGCGCAGAGTAAACCCGCGCAATTCAAATGGGGCGGCTTGTATTTAAATTAAGCGCGCCCCCGTGTCGAACGAACTGCGCATGCGCCGGCCGGAGAAAAAGCCCAGTGCGCATGCTCCAGCTCACGTCGGAAAGCGTAGTTGAAACCGACGTCAAAACGACGTGAGCGTCATTTACGCAAGTCCCTATTCGCGAACGAGTTAGTAAAACGATGTAAGCGACGGAAAAAGCCGACGCTGACCCGACGCCATACTTAACATGGCGTCCGACGGGACACGACGGCATCCGACGGAACTTCGTAAGGTTACTCCACATAGAAGCTGGGGTAACCTTACGAGTTCGTAAACGACGTACGCGACGACGGGGCGGCGTAAAAGTGATCGAGAATCGGCGTACTACTTCATTTGCATATGCAAATGAAAAAACAACGTAAAGGCCACCTAGTGGCCGGAGTTGTCATTACATCTACAATCCGAAAGTGTAATTGTATTACACTTGTCGGATGTAGAAGCGTATCTATGCAAAAGTGATGCTCACCATCACTCGCATAGATACGAGTCAAAAAAAAAGGCGATACGACGGGGTATCTGAGATACTCCGTCGTAACGCCTCTGAGAATCTGGCCCTCTGTCGTGTGTACGAGGCCTTAGAAAGAGAACATGTTCTCTTTTTCTCCGATGAAAGAAAATTGTATCGGCAATTCGTCTGAATTGAACTCCGACTGAGAAAAAAACACTCAGGCTCAGAATCAAGTCGACGCATGCTCGGAAGCATTGAACTTTATTTTTCTCGGCTCGTCGTAGTGTTGTACGTCACGGTGTTTTGGACGGTTGGAATTTGGTGTGACAGTGTGTATGCAAGACAGCTTGAACGGAATTCCATCAGAGTTTATCCCAACGGAAATTCCGATCGTCTGTACGAGGGATTTGATGTTTCCAAGGAGAGGGTGTCATGGCTGATTTTAAGAAATTCTGGACAGTCTCACATGGGATGATTTACTAAAACTGGAGAGTGCAAAATGTTGTGCAGCTTTGCATAGAATCCAATCAGCTTCAAGTTTTTATTTTGGCAAAGCTCATTTGAAGTTGAAGATAGAAGATTATTGGCTACCATGCAGAGCTGCACCAGATTTTGTACTCTCCATTTTTAGTAAATCAACCCCACAGTGTCTTTGTCCCCACAGAGACTGAGCTATCCCCCCATTAACCTCCCTGGCGGTATGATTCTGTCTGGAATTACGTACCAAAAGCGGTACAATTATTTGCATGGAAATTTGGCGTTTTATACTGTAGGCCTGCAATTCTTAGGAATAACTTGCTTAAATCTGTCCAAACAAGACATCCCGGGTATGATAAAGTTTGAAAAACAAAATCATATTATTTTATATAATAAAAAACTATAAATAATTATAACAAATTATAATGTAATTATAATAAAAAATATTCAATAATGTAATCAACTCACTGAAATTTGCTCAGTTGCAGAATTGTCGCTGTCATTATTTTTATTTTTTTATGACGAATTTCCCCACAAATCGCTATCGCTCAATTCTGCAAGTGATTACAATTTATTATCGCTGTTTTCTAGCTGATCTAAAACCATTTTTGACATAAAGGGACACTTTTGGTTGCTATGGGCAATCTACAGTTTCCAGGCAGAAAGAACACTTTTTATTTTATAAAAGAACATGTAGGGCACTGGACAGACCACTAGGGACAAGGGGGGTGTGTATTTTTTACATACAGTACTGTAATCTATAAGATTATATTGTACTGTATGTAAAGTGTTTGTTTACATTTTTGAATTTGGCGCCGTTCTCCGCTTCCGTGCGTCGTAACGTCGCAGGAAACGGAGATCGGCGGCACACGGGGACGCTGTGTGAATCGAGCGAGCACCCGCTCGCTCACACAGTGTGGATGCATCGCTGGATCCAGGAAGAAGGTAAGCCAGCACCAACGTTTAATCCCTTCTTAGGACTGACAGTGTTCAAATATAGTTTGCAGCTGATAATGAAGAACTGCAAACACAGTACAAAGGGTTAATTATGGTCCACATTACTCCACATCCCCCTCCTAAACATTACAAAGCAAGGAGGGCATATAAAGATTTTAAAGCAAGAAAAAGGCACTTAAAAAGGGTAAAAAGCTATTTTAACCATTTTTAAGTTACCGTATATACTCGAGTATAAGCCAACCCAAATATAAGCCGATGCACCTCATTTTACCACAAAAAAATGGGAAAACGTATTGACTCGAGTATAAGCCTAGGGTGTCCATCTGCATGCCTCACTGTGCCTCACTTTGCCCATGTCCATGCCTCACTGTGCCCATGCATAGCATACCAGCTCATTATGATCTACTTACCTGAGAACGAAGCCCCTACAGTGACTCTCGTTTTCTCCTCCGCCGCCCCCATGGTACCTGAGTGACTTCCGGGTATCGGGGCCTGGCGTTGTGATTGGCCGGAGCCGCGATGACGTCACTCCCGCGCATGCGCTCGGGAGCCATCAGTGACGGCACAATCGCCTTCACTAACGGCACGCTCAGTGTGCCTGCGCCGTTGTCTGCGGTTCACCTCCGCCGTAGACATCGGTGCAGTCTTTTCAGAAAATACCTTCTTAACCGTGTAGGTTTAGGAGATATTTCTTGCACCTTCAGGTAAGCCTTAATCTAGGCTTACCTGTAGATTAAAGTGGTCTGTAAGGGTTTACAACCTTCTTAAAGGATCACTAAAGGAATTTTTTTTTTAGCTAAATAGCTTTCTTTACCTTAATGCAGTGCTGTTTTCATGTTCTCATTGTTCGTTTTTGCTTTGAAGTTACTGTAATTCTGCTCTGATCTCCACACTTCCTGCTTGTCTGGCTCCATATGAAAAATCTCATGGCAGCTTTTCACTGTGGTCCAAGCTGTGTGTCTAAAAATCCTCAGAACCAATCAGATTAATTTTAAAAACAAAACACTGCCCTGGGATTCAATTTAAAAACAAAACACTGCCCTGGGATTTAATTTAAAAACAAAACACTGCCCTGGATTTGTTTGTTTTTGTTCTGTCTCTCTCTCTACTTCACATAAACACAAAACCAGTTTAAAAACAAAAGTGAAACTAGAGGCAAATTATATGATTGATTTTTATCTATTTTTAATCATTTTTAAAAGGAATTAGATAACTTTTATGTCTCTATACCCTGTAAACAGTAATTTCAGTTTGTTAGCTCTCAGATGAATGCACTAAGCAGGCTAGATACTAAGCCATGGGAAGCAGAAAAGAACAGTGAAAAGACCAGAATAACAAGGTAATGAAACTTTGCAAAGATGGAAAAGGATATAAAAAGGATATGAAAAGATATCTGTGTCTGTACCAATGCCAAATATTCCAGGGTATGTAACATTTCTGTTACCATTATGATTTTAAAAGGAGCCAAAAAACTATGTGATAATAAATGGCTTCATGTGATGACTATCCTTGAATAAAAGACAGTTTTTTGGCACGATTAGTCATATTTTCAATATAAATGCCCACATTTCAAAATGTCTGCAGGGTATGCAAACTTTTGAGCACAACTGTGTGTTGAGAAAACAAGAGACAGACTAAACAGGTTTTTTTCTTGATTAGCCCAGGATACTTTTAAAAATGTTTTGCCTTTTGCACAATATATCCATCTATGTCATAGATTCTATGTCTTCCATTGTGAGCTCAGCCTAATAATCAAAGAAGGGCATTTAAGAGCAGACAGACAAGAGAGGCTTCATCAGAGATTCCTAAGACAGAGAGTCACCATGCAAATACATTTAGTAACCATAAAGGTTGGGAAAGGTTCCAGCTTTTATCATATATCAGCATGTATGTAGAAGAGGGGTATTAGCGTGAGTGATGTTTTGGCCAGGATAATGCTGCGTGTTCTATCTCTTTGCTTTATGTTCAAGACGGAAGAAATTTTATGAAAAAAGAGAGATCATCCATAAAATAGTGATACGCTCTTTTTACAAACTATACATGTTTCCATAATTCTTCTTGACTATAGTTAAAGCCACACTAAACTCCAGTTTAAAGAAAAAAAATATTTTTAAGTTGTATTCTTAACTTTAAAAAATATGTTAATTGCTCTGTACCTCCTCCAAAATCCCCAGATTCCTTTTTTTTTTGCTGCTGTGATCCGACTTCCTGTTAGAAGGTGGCTATGTTTGTTCTCTCTCTTGCTCGTTCCTCAGACTTGGGACTATTGACATGAATACATACATGGATCGGAATTCTGCCAGCTTGGCAGGGACCGAACAAATTTAGATCCATTAGTGACCACTCTGGTTGAACAGAAATCGATCCACCAATTGACTTCTGTTCTACAGTCCTGTAAATCCACGCTTGTTTAACGCAACAGGCAATAGGCGTGTGTTCTGATGGCGGGGGAGTGTACCCTCTGTCAAAATACATTGACACAGGGGGGGGGATTGCTAATTGATTGAAAAAAACGTTATGGATTGTTAGTGTGCATAGAACATGTGCACTGTTAGTTCCAAACAAATTAAAGTGTAAGCGTGCCTGTGGGGGGTTGGTTAGAGGTCCAGGAGCGCACAAAGGATGTTAAAAGGAGTTGGAGAAACACAGTACAGTAGAACCTTGGATTACGAGCATAATCCATTCGTAATTGAAAGTACTCGCTTATCAAAGCAAGTTTCCCCATTGAAGTCAAAGCAAACGAAAATAATTTGTTCCGCATTGACTTCAATGGCATGCAATACCGCATGCAGCCAGAGGCGGAGGGGCGCTGGAGAGCCTCGCAAACAGCCCGAGGACAGTTCGGTGGACCTCGGAAAACCTCAGAAAGACTCTGTTCATGAGCCTTTCCGATGTTTGCCAAGGTCAGCCGAACTGTCCTCGGGCATTTCCGTGCATTTCCGAACGACGCCGTTCGGCTCTGGCGCCCCCCACTGCACACCACGTTGGCCTGAATCCTGCTTGTTTTGCGAGACAACACTCGCAAACCAAGTTAGGATTTTAGGAAAAACGATGCTTGTATTGCGAAACGCTCTTTAACCGTGTTACTCGCAATCCGAGGTTCCACTGTAAACATATACTTGCTGACCGCTTGCCGACCAGCCGCCGCAGTTTTACGGCGGCAGGTCGTCTCGGCTGCACGAGATCACATAATATTATGTCATCTCGCGAATCAGCCAATAGGGGTGCCTGCGCTCGCCCCGGTCCCGACGCGTGTGCCCGGCGGGCATGATCACTGCCGGGCACCCGCGATCGATCATTACAGAGCAAGAATCGGGAGCTGTGTGTGTAAACACACAGCTCCCGGTCCTGTCAGGGGGAGAAATGCCTGATTGTCTGTTCATACAATTTACATTGTATGAACAGCGATCAGTCATTTCCCCAAGTCAGTCCACCCCCTCTTCAGTTAGAACACACCCAGGGAACATACTTAACCCCTTCCTTGCCCCCTAGTGTTAACCCCTCCCCTGCCAGTGGCATTTTTATAGTAATCAATGCATTTTTATAGCACTGAAATGCCAATGGTCCCAAAAATGTGTCAAAAGTGTCCGAAGTGTCCGCCATATTGACGCAGTACCGATTAAAATCGTGAATCGCCGCCATTACTAGTAAAAAAAAATATTAATAAAAATGCCATAAAACTATGCCCTATTTGTAGACGCTATAACTTTTGCGCAAGCCAATCAATAAACACCTATTGCGATTTTTTTTAATGAAAAATAGGTAGAAGAATACGTATCGGCCTAAACTGAGGAAAAAAATAGTTTTTATATATTTTTGGGGATATTTATTACAACAAAAAGTAAGAAATATTCTTTTTTTTTTCAAAATTGTCGCTCTATTTTTGTTTATAGCGCAAAAAATACCACCAATTTGTGGGAAAAAAAGGAAGCCAATTGTGTTTGGGAGCCACGTCTCACGACCGCGCAATTGTCAGTTAAAGCAGGGCCCGGTCATTGAGCAGCAATATGGTCCTGAGCTGAAGTGGTTAACTACTTACCTGTTTAACGTCTGCTAGGATTTACAGGCCAGCTCTCCCATCCCGTGCAGGACTTTATGTCATCACTCTGCATCAGCCTCGTTCTCACTCCTGCTGTTTTACAGGTATGTACTGTACTGTACTCGGTTCTCTTAAATGCCCCTTCCAGCGTTCTTTATACTGTACTGTTTTATGTCTTATGTTTTATACTGTATTGTTTTATGTCTTTATTGGGGTATTGCCCATTATGGTTTGATATCCTGCCGATGCTTTTACTGCCTCTTTCACTCTATTCTTATCCTTTAGGATTGTTGAAATGGTAGAATGTGCAAGTTCCAATTCACTTGCTATTTCTTTAAATTTCTTGCCAGCCTCATAGTCCTTAGACCGCGTACACACGAGGAGACATGTCCGCTGAAACTGGTCCGCAGACCAGTTTCCGCGGACATGTTCGATCGTGTGTACGGCCTAGCGGACAGGTTTCCAGCGGACAAAAGTTTCTAAGCATGCTTAGAAACTTGTCCGCTGGAAACCTGTCCGTCGGACATGTCCGATGGTTAGTACGCCCAACCATCGGACAGATATCCCCCGCATGCGTCTAATTGATTCGACGCATGCGTGGAAGCATTGAACTTCCGTGTTTGAGCACGTCGCCGCATCACCGTCACCGCCACGTCACCGCGTTCTCTGTCCGCGGGGATTTTGGTCTGATGGTGTGTACACACATCAGACCAAAATATCCCAGGAGACATGTCCGATTAAAACAGTCCGCGGACCGTTTTCATCGGACGTGTCTCCTCGTGTGTACAGGGCCTTAAAGTGTTTGCTAAGTGAAATATGTAAAGCACTGCCAGACCCCTTTTATAGCCTGGCATAGCACACTACAATAGTCTTTTATAAAAACAAACTTTGTAAATACTGATTTAGAAAGATGTTCAGGCCGGTCACATGACTCACGGCCGCTGTATACATGCATTGAAGCAGATTAGTTAGCACACACTGCCTGTTTAATATCGTGCAAATAAAAAACCATGAATGACACAAGCTTTATTTGATGACTGGTTCATCAATTGTTTCATACCCCCGGTATGAAGTATTCTTCTGCTTGATAATGCCCCAGGCCACCATCAGCATCCTAACGTAAGATGTAAGATGTAAGGCGTAAAGGTAGTGTATCTGCCTAAAAACTGCTATCCTATAACCCATGGATCAGGGTGCAATAGCAACATTCAAGACCTACTATATCACCTTTTCCAACGCTGTAGCAGCAACTAAAAATGATGAAGTTACCCTTCATGATTTTTGGAAAGCTTAAAGCATTTTACACCACATAAAAACATTGCATCAGCTTATGAGGGAGTAGCAGAAAAGTGTATGGAGGGTATATGGAAACAAATGCTTAGTGTTTTGTGAACCATAGCAAAGGGTTTGATGAAACAGATGTTAAAATTATAAATCAAAAAAGTGTGCAACTTGCTAACATGCTTGACTTAGATGTTGAAGTGACAAATATTAAAGAATTTGTGGAATTTGTTGAGGGAGAGCTAAGTAATGAAGCTTTTTATAGGGTTGGAAGCACAGAAGCAATTAGAAGAGAAAGAGAAAAAAAAGAGGAAACAATGGAAGAAGTACAAAAGAAGTTCAGTCAGAGGGTTAGCTGGCGTGGTCTCAAAAGTTAATGCAGCTTTATTACAATTAGAGAGTATGGACCCAAATGTTACAAGGGTCTCTAAAGTGGAATGGCAGATGAAGGAATGTATGCATTATGATGAAATTTATGATGGGAAAAAAAGAAAATTACAAAGCAGAGCACCTTAACATAATTCTTCTTGCAAGCTACCCCTACCAGTTCTATAATTTCCTTGTTGTCTTCTCCCTCTTCTACAACTCCTGATGACCCTGGTATCTCCAATGATGACACTGTCGCCCTGCTCGTAACTCCAATGATGGCACTGTTGACCCTGCTCGCAACTCCAATGATGACACTGATGACCCTACTGGTAACTCCAATGATGACACTGATGACCCTGCTGGTAAATTCAATTATGACATTGATGACCCTGAAGCACTATCACCCTTTGAAGAATTTGATGATTAAATGTTACTCAAAATGCCTACTGTATACTTTACTTTTTGGGCACTGTACATCATTGTAGCCTATACAGTACAGTATTTTTGTTGTTTATATTTTTGTGTTCTGTACTTATGCAACTTATCCAAATAAGTTGGAGTTTTGTGTTTAGACCTTTTTTTTCAGAATACAATATAGTAGTTAAGAATGCTTAAAATATTGATTACTTGTGGCTCCTTGTTTAACTACCAATTTGTTTAACAACCTGGTCGCTGGAACAGAACCTGGTTGTTAAGTGAGGAATACCTATATTTTCATGAAAAATTGATTTAAGCACTTTAAAGAAAAGATGCGTTTCACACAAACATCTTGTGCTTAATCATTACTAATGTGTTTATAAATAAAGTGCTTGTGCTGTATAATTTGGCCCTTTGTATTATCTAAAATACCTAACTGATCTTGCCTGGTGCTGCCCTCCCCCCTGTAAACTGACCACATTTTTTCATGGCTGCTAAGCCCCTGACACCATGGTCAGCTTACATGCCTCCGTCATCAGTGCCTCTCCTCTGTCCTCTCTACCCCCCCCCCAGTGGCGTAGCGTGGGGGGTGCGAGGGGGACCACCGCCCTGGGTGAAAAATTTAGAGGGGTGCTGTCACAAGTGTGGAGAGGAGGGAGCGCCAACAACAGATGGGACATAGAAACAGATGCATGATGTCACCACTCCAGGCTTTACCAGTCATTATCAAGCACGCTCTCCTCTTCCCTACAGCCACTGCTGTCTCACACAGTGGATCATGTGACCAGACCTGAGCTAGCTGAAAATAGGTAAGTCCATGGGTCAGGGGGGTGCAAATTACTTGCCTCACCCCAGGTGCTGACAACCCACGCTATGCCACTGCTCCCCCCCCCCCCACATTTCAGATAGTGTTAGTGCCGACCCTTACCTCCTGCTGCTAAAATTACTTGTCAATTTTCAAACAATCGCCTGTGTTCATTAATGCTATGTGCCCAATTGATGTTCTTTATAAACAAAATGGCGTTTTATACTTTATTTCAGCGTGCCACTCATGTGACCCCCCGCCTTTCTCCACCCAGCTGATGTTAATGGGGATTTTCGGCCCCTTTGGATGTAGCTGAGAGAGGAGAGAGGTGGGCAGCCAGGTATGCGCCAAGCAGCGCTCTAAAATAAGGCATTTCTTTTTTATAAAGCACAGACACTGGGCACATAACATTATTGAACATGGGTTTCTATGAAGAGAACACAGTGGCTTCACAACTACTTTACTGTAAGTAGTCTCTGTAGTAGTATGAATTTTTTTGGGGAGAATAAGGATATCGTTTAGTGTCACTCTAAAAATAAACTCTTGGGACGCAGTTTAATGCATATTCAAAATATGTATATATATGTAAACTATCTTACGTGCCAAAGGATATATAATTCTGCTCAGTGAGTCTGATCAAGACAGAGCAGTCAAGTCCTGCTGTAGCTTCACTGATGAGAATTAAGCCAGCCATAGGCAAATGAAAATTCTGTAATTTTAGCAGGAATCTGACACATTTTGATCCATCAATGTGCAAGCTGGTTGTATTAAAGTTGATCTATCGATTTACTTCAGTACAACCAGCCTGTTGTGTTTTTTAGTTTCCTGCCAGGGGCTATAGCAGGCCAGCAATAAATCAAGAAAGTGGGGGAGCAAATTAAAAGTATGTTAATTTACAGTATGATGCATGCAGAAATAAAGATGCAATTCTTATCTGTCTTGGAGACTCAGAACAATTGTTGGTACTTTTTTAGTTAAAGATATTACATGAATAGATTTATTTTTTTAAACCACAGTATAGTGTCACTTTAAACTTCAGGATAAAACAGTCATGTTATATGGGGAAGGCCATGAGTTGGCTGAATAGAGAAAGAAGACTGGCAGTTCTATAACAATTGCTTGAAAATATTTTTTTACAATGTCATCAAATGTAAACCAAACCCGAGCACATGCCCCTTCTCTGATTTCTCTGTATTTACCTATTCAGCATCACATTGTTGTATTAGGTTGCCTAAGTACATTTTGTTTGAAGTCTGTCCTCAGGTAACTTCCTTTTCTAGACCGAACCATTCATAAAACCAGGATAAGAAAACAATTAAAAAAATAGAGCTTGGGAAGATTTGGGAATTAAAGGAAAAACAAACTATTAGATAGAAAAGCCAGCCAGATAACAGGAGCAGACAGAATGGCCTGGATCAGCCTGACAAAAGAACAACTAAACAAGGAGATAAGGACTTTGAGGCTGTACAGGGACTCAGGAAAAGACAGATTACATGTTATGGATGGGAAGGGAAAGACATCCAGAAATACACACTAGTACAGAGGTGACTTTGATCACTGACATTGTTCTTTGTAAGGTTGGAAGCAGAAAACTCCATGTAAGATAGGCACATCCAACCAATGGGAAAGAAGTCTGTGATTTATCTGCATTAAAAAGCAAAACAAACTGATGTTTGTGTTTGAAATGGATATTCTAACTATCCATCAGTATTTTACTACATGTCTTTACTACCTGTATATTAATACAGTGTGACAATTTATGCAGTGCTTTACATACAGTATATTGTACATTTACGCCTGTCCCTGTCCTCAAGAAGATTGCAATCTAAGGTTCCTACCTGTCATGCATACATTCCCATTTAGGCAGGTCAGGGTGAAAGGGTGGTCAGCATGTCCTCTATGTTTCCCTCCTTGTTGGGTGCCAAGCAAGGGTCACATGAGAGGCCTACCCCAGGGTGGGTTCTTCTCAGCTACGCTAGGCCCTTTTGACAGATTTACTTTACTATACATGTGGTACCATGCAGTTTTCAAGTTTTCATCAATGCCCTGGGACAAGGCTGAGACCACCATGGGGGAATACTCAACCTCAATGTAGGCCTCTACAATTATAGATAAATGTACAATGTGTACACTTGCACTACAACTGTTCTCCAATCAACTCTGAGGTCCCTGTGACAATGTACACCTTCTCCGTAACTTGCATTTAGGAGGGACATGCTGAGCCTTGTCCACATCCACGCGCCCAGCATTTTATGCTACCATTTCTCTGAAGCAGAGTGAGCCCTACCGTGCCCCTTGCACGGGCTCCACAGGTGCACACATCTTAACTCTTAAACTCCATACCTCTGTACAGGATGGGGACCTCTGCTGCATGAATATGCTCTCATTCTCTGGGAGACAGACCGCTGACAGAAGAAGTGGCAACAACATCTCCCTCCCTGCTAGAAGCCATTCTATCTGCAACAGGCACACGCTACTGACAGGCTGCTTGTTAGACTTATGTTACCCTAGGTAATCACTGGCGTGTTCACACTGCGCTATTTCCATACCAGTGTCTTCATACACCAAGTACCTCAGTGACCTGTAACATGCAATTAACCCCTTTGAATAACTTTAGATGGGAACAAGGTTTCCAAAGGTTTACTTGAAAATGTGTAAAAGGCATTACAAAGTCCAACATTTATAGACATAATTCTTTCCTAATTCCCTAACCCTAACTCAGACTATGTGCTGCCCCAGCATACCTACAAAGGTTGTGTCCATGTATATGGACCAACAGGGTATTTTGTGGGATTATAGCAGTGACACAATTCATAGAAAACCACATTATATAAAACAAATTACATTTATTCACATATAGTTAAAAAAAAGTAGGTTCAATAAAAATACATATCATATTATTGATCACTGGTATCCAGAAATATAGATGGTCAGAGCGTGGTTTTGGATCACAACATGTTTCGCCAGAATTGGCTTCTTCAGGGGATTTACAGATAAGCAGTTTTCACAGAACTCTGATAAGAAAAAAATCATATACATAGTCAAGAAATAGTTATAAAGGAACTGTATAGCAAACCGTCAAAATAAGTGACGTTATTTATTCTGTCAAAACCCTTAAAATACTTACCCAAAGGACCATCAAAGAGAGCTACAATGTGAGTCCACAAATCTATGGAAGGTACGCACGACCATCGGTTAAAAATCCACGCATTGCTCAGAATCAAGTCGACGCATGCTTGGAAGCATTGAACTTCATTTTTTTCTGCACGATGTTGTGTTTTACGTCACTGCGCTCTAACACGATAGTTTTTTTAACCGATGGTGTGTAGGTACATCAGACCATCAGTCAGCTTCATCGGTTAACCGATGAGAACGGTCCGAAGTACGAGGCTTAACTCACTATCTTACATTCATACTATTTCTAGCCGTCTTACATTCATACTATTTCTAACCCTCCTACATTCAAACCTACCTGCATGTCTTGAGAGTATAGTAGGAAAGGGGGGTATCGAGAAGAAATCCATGCAAGCACAGGGGGGGGGGACGGACATGCAACCTCCATGCAGGAATTATTCTTGTTGGTATTTGACCCAATGACCTTAATGCCGCAAGGCAGATGTGCCACCAGATAGGTTGTATTATGGTCAGGATAGATGACCCTACTGCTATAAGGCAGAAGTGATAACCACTAGACCACTCTGCTGCTTCTCAAACAGCATTTGCGAGATTATGCAGTATGATGAGCATGTGAGCATCATCCATCCACCAAATATGATCTTTGGCAGAATTGTTCTAGACCAGCAAACCTTTATCAGCCTAAGGTGTATAATCACTATATACTGAACATACTTGGCAGACTTAAAGGGGTTGTAAAGGAAAAAAATGTTTTTCATAATAAGCATCCTTTACCTGCTGACATTCCTCTTTTCACTTCCTCATTGTTCGTTTTTGCTCAGAAGTTGCTCTATTTCTTCTCTGTTCTGTTCACTTCCTGCTTGTCTGATTTTACTGACCACCGTGAAGGGAGACTTTACTGCGGTGGTCAGTGACATGCTCGCCCCTCCTGGGAACTACATCTGTGTGGCAGGACGCTCTCTACGTGTTAGAGACTTCAAGGAGGTGCCACAATTCATACTGGTAAATGTAGTTCTTACATGAACGAGTGATGCAAACCCGGAAGTGAATGAGAGAACAGAAACTAGAATGCCGTAAGTGATATAGATGAAGGAATTTAATAGGTATTTACTCAATTTTTAACAGAGACATTACACTATTCTGTCTGTCTACTTTGCAGACATTAATTTTAGGCAAAAAATGTTTTTCCTTTACAACTCCTTTAAGTGTAAGCAAGATCAGGGGCGGACTGACAACTCATGGGGCCCCCGGGCAATAGAAGATTATGGGGCCCCCAGGCTTACAGATGGCCACCACGCCAGGAGGCAGTGCAGAGGCGGGGCAGCTAAAATCTCTGAATTTTCACATCAAAAGCATGTCAGTTTTGGACATATCAGGGACAGATGTAAAAAAAAAACTCTCTGTATTTACATAATCACCTTTTTATATCTGGCACTGTGGCTTTATTATACAGTACTGATCCACATGACTGACAAATCCACCAAAAAAAGTTCTGGGTAATAAAAAAATAAAAAAGCTAAAACCCAGAAATGTCAATCGAATGTGCACATCGGGCTAGAAAATGAACCATTTCTAACAAAAATAGGACAGTGTGACCTTCGTTCCTAATTACTTTGTGAGAGAGGAAAAAAATGCAATGTAGTTTTGTATTTAAACTACCAGAGGGCATTAACATGATGTAAAAAATGGCACCAATTTAAGAGGGGAAAAAACAAGCAATTGAAGCAGCCTGGGCTCTGCTGGGAGCCAATTAAACATCTCCCCACAGCATGTCTTGTTCTGCATATCCAGATTAAAACATCCACGTCTAAGACAATATGTAGGCAGTGCTAGCAAGGCACTGGGCACATGAATGTGCTTGCTGATGAGGCGGCCCCTGAGAGCTCCCCGTCACTCAAACAACTGAATATTTGACCTCTCCAAACACAGATCCGTAACACACTGTCAGCCTGCTGGTGTTCATTTCCAAAAAACAGATTCAGTGTTATTTCACAAAATTCATTTTCTTATTTAGTTTCTTGTGCTTCTGGTAACTTTTCATGATTTCATGTACAAAATGTACAGAAAAGCAAAAAGCAAAAACACTGCCCATTATTACCAATCAGATCCCAGATATCATTATTTTCTGAAACCAAATGTGAAAGTTAAAAGGTTGCTAAACCAAAATATAAAAGACCTTATAAGTGTAGCACTAACCCCCGCAGGAGCTGATGGTTATATTTTGGGTGGCACGTTACCTCTATGGTCTCGCTGTCCAGGGTGAAAGGAGAGTCTGAAGAATTTCAATGTCCACACAATGCACTTCTTTTTCTTGGAGTTATTTTTTGCAGAACTTTAGCAGAAAAGAAGGATGAGGGGTGGAAGGGTAGGTAGGTTCAGGTGTACAGTCACAAATAAGGAAACAGTCCTGTTTTCAGCAAACAGTTATCGTCGCCACTCTAGCCAGAGAGGCTATTGCTCGCCCGGATAGGTCCCTCTCATTGGCCTGGCAGCCAGGATGGCACACAAAGTAAAGTACAGTCTCTGCCACAGACCTTTCTTTCCAGATGAGACAATTTGGTCCGGAATCCTCTGCCACAGGATTCAGCACCCGGATCTCTTTAGCTTTATTTCTTTAGAACTTTTAGATCCGACAGGCGACGCTGTCAAGCCTCTCGGTGTATGGTGCATCCTCCGATGAAGTTTCCAGGCTTTCTCCTAAGGTACCAGCCTCTTGCATGGCCCTCTCCAGGATGGCCTCCTCTCGCATGATAGACAGCACAGGATCACCTTTGCGGTACTGGTCCCAGCCAGACAACTGGGCCCAGCAAACGAAGCCGCAGCCCTGGGCCAAAGTGGTCCCGGAACTAGGATTCAGAGCATGCACCTCAGGCCAGGCAGGCCACGAGGCGTGGACGGATGAATCGAACCACACACCAATGGCATATGTCCCTCAAGTACCCCTCCCAGCATGCAAAGCAGGGCGACCACTCCCACTGATTTGTTGCCGAGGGGCACACTCAATACACCTCGACCTTGCTGCTGCCACCATTGGCCTGGGGTGGTAATGACACCCCCAGACGAGCAATGGTGAACACTCTCAGCACAGCCATGGCTGGAATAGAGGCTAAACTGCCCTTAATCACTTTGGTCTGGGCCTAAAACAGCCCAGACCCCTACTAAATTTAAAGCAGAGCCTGTTCAACAGGAGCAGGACGCTACATAAGGAAACGCTGTGGCACATTATCTGCACGTAAAATAAGGTAATTTTTCAGCTTTCAGCGTTCACACTTTGAATTACAATTGCGCTGGTTGATATACTGTAATTCTTTTCAGCTAACAGCCTAGTGCTCCCCACAATAACTCAAGTTCCAGAGTTTTTTCATGCTTGCAAGTCACACATGTGGTAAGCTTTAACCACTTGCCCACTGGGCACTTTTACCCCCTTCCGTCCAAAGCCAATTTTCAGCTTTCAGTACTGTTTGCACTTTGAATGACAATTGCGCATTCATGCAACGCTGTACCCAAATGAAATTGTTATCATTTTTTTCACACAAATAGAGCTTTCTTTCAGAGGTATTTAATCACTGATGTTTTTTTTTTTATTTATAAATAAAAGAAAAAAGCCAACAAGTCTTTCTTAACAATGACCCAAATCAGTGTATATTATTTAGTCTTTAGGAGAGTTATACCGTCTATAAGCCATGGTATTTATATCTGAAAATCAATCCTGATGTACTGACGGCCCATCTCATTTCATGAGGTACAAAAAATGCCAGAACAGTACAGATATTGCCCAAATGACCCCTTTGAGTAGACCATGGGTCTTCAAACTATGGCCCTCCAGTTGTTCAGGAACTACATTTCCCATCATGCTTAGTCATGTCTGTGAATGACAGAGTTTTACAATGCCTCATTGGATGTGTAGTTCCGCAACAACTGGAGGGCCATAGTTTGAGGATCCCTGGAGTAGACAGTCCAACGTAATTAGTAAGAGGCATGGCGAGTATTTTAAAGTTGTACATTTTTTTGTTACAATTTTTGGAAAATTAATAAAAAATTAGGTTTTTGCACATGCTGTGACCAGTGCAGTACAGTGTCATCATACGGTGTGGCAGTGATCAGGGCTATGTAAAAAAATTATAACAATTGATTTTTTTTATATTATTTTATTTTTTATCACATTTTTTTTTTTTTTTTTTTTTACACACTATTATTGCTTATAACTGTGAATTTTATAGTTGTAAGCAACCATTTTTTTTTCCAATTGAAAACTACTCATTCAGTGTTTACTATTGTGATTATCTTTGATTGGCCACAGCTATTCACATGGTACAGATGGGTTGTGATTGGCCCTGTCTGTACCATGTGATAACTGTAACCAATCACAGAGTTTATTACAACAGTACATAATGAAAGGCATATAACAAAGCCTTTCATTGTGTTCAACTCTCATGTGATCTGCTGTGATTTGCCACAGTGATCACATGGTACCATTATCTCTCATCAGCCATGTCCAATGGAGTGACAGATCGTGCCGGCTCCCAGAACAACAGTGCTCCTGCCCAGCCCATTTAGTTAAAAAATGTTTTTCCAAAAAATGAGTACTTATCTAATGGGAAGTGTCCCTTGTGGTGGTTGCCTGCTGTTCTAGTTGAAATGTTCCATCTTCTATTTCCCCCTCCATCACACCCTTACAGCAGAGATCTTCCAGTACTGCAGGATTTACTACAGTTGCTGAACCTATCATAGGGTACCGACTAGGTCCATTCTTCCCGCCACCCTCCCCCAATCATAGAAGCTGTACTACTGCTCCCATCAATGAAAAGGGCTCTAAGAAAGGATGGACCAATAAAAGAAAACTTCAAAATGCCACTGTACATGAGTTACATTTTTTTATAAAAGAAAACTCTGCCTCGTTCATTCATAGATCTCCTTACCTTGATATCTATGACTTTTATTATCAATTTTTTTTATTTCATATTTTATATTTCTGCATTTGTAATATACTGTACAATTACATACAGTAGTTATATGCATTTTCTGTCTTTTGTATAAATACGCTTTTCAATATGGCCAAGCATTGTCACGCTATGAGATTTTAGGTCATAGCTTGAAACTGTGCCAAGTAGTTATGAGAAATCAGTGGGATCAGTTTGGATAACAGGAAAATACATTTTCTATATGCTGCAAACAGCTATTTGTTAAATCTTTTTGCTGCAAACTTCTGTATAAGGACCAGATGACCGCTTAGCTGCTGGAGAGACAAGTTTTGTTAAGCGACAAATTGTTGCTGGGGTGAAAAGGCCTCAACTTAATATGCTAGTTCATTTGTAGTGAACAATTCACAGAACAGAATACATACCATGCTAGCTACTGTAACCAGGGCCAAAGGGCATGAGGGCATTACATTTCCAGCAAGACCTGCCATGCTGTCTAGACAGAGCTGAATGCATTACATTTTTTTCATGATACAATTCAAGATCTGTAATAGAATGTGTTTTATGTATCTGTGACTGCTATCAATGTCCAAAGATTTTTTTGTTGTTGACATTTTAAAAATGTTCGAAAGGACGCTTTGCTGGTTCATCCCAGCCAATCATTAGCACTACTGTCTCTGAAAGCCGAAGACCACTGCACTCCTTAGTATATACACTATATTAACAAAAGTATTGGGACACCTGCCTTTACACGCACATGAACTGTAATGGCATCCCAGTCTTGAACTGTAGGGTTCAATATTGTGCTGACCCTCCCTTTGCAGCTATAACAGCTTCAACTCTTCTGGGAAGGCTGTCTACAAGGTTTAGGAGTGTGTCCATGGGAATGTTTGACCAATCTGAGGTTGGATAAGAAGGCCTGGCTCACAGTGTATGCTCTAAATCTTAAAGCTGCAACTATTCTTTTCTGTGCAATGGGGTTGATTTACTAAAGGCTACCAGACTGTTCATTGTGCAAGGGAAGTTGCACTTTGCAAAGGAGTTTCCCTATAGCTTAATGTATGCGGTGAAGCTCTGCTGACTTCCATCATCCATTCATGAGTAATTAAAAACTTTTTTTTTTCTTGCACATGATTGGGTATTCTTTGCGAAGTGATACCTCATCACATTCACTAAGCTCTGATGAAAATTCCCTTGCAAAGTACAATGTCCTATGCAAAGTGAACGGTCTATCTGCCATTGGAAAATCAGCCCGTATGAATTTTTATGCAGAGTACTTGAAGTGGTTTATAAACCAATACACTATAAACATACCATCCCCATCTGTAAAATAACATTATGTACCCATGTTATATAAAAAAAATACAGATTATGCCTTATATAAGAGCATCTCTCGGAGCTAACGTGACTCCTCTACTCTCTTCTCTCCCCAGCTGACAGCTATAGTGGGCGGGGCAGAGAACTCCCACTGATGTCAGCTGGAGAGGAGGGGAGAAGAGAGGAGAGAGAGCAGAGGAGTCACATAAGTGCTGGAAGACATATATGGGTGAAAGTAAAGATGGAGTTTGGCTCCATCTTAAATACTCTTAAATGCATTTTAGTCTAAATATGAGATCTGAGGTCTTTTTGACCCCAGATCTCATATTTAAGAGGGCCTGTCATGCTTTTTTCTATTACAAGGGATGTTTACACCCAATGTTTTTTTTAAACCGTGTCAAAATAAAGAAAATAGCCGTGATCATTAGAGTGAGAGCAATAATTATAGCCCTAGAACTCGTCTTTAACTCAAAACATGCAACCTATAAAAAAAATTAAACATCGCCTATGGGGATTTTTAAGGGCAAAAGTTTGTCGCCATTCCACGAGCAGGCGCAGTTTTAAAAAGTGACATGTTGGGTATCGTTTTACTCGGCGTGTCATTATCTTTCACAATATAAAAAAAATTGTGCTAACTTTACTGTTGTCTTATTTTTTTATTAAAAAAAGTGAATTTTCCCCCCAAAAAAGAGCGCGTGTAACGTGTAAACACCACATCTCAGAAAGAGGCTCGGTCCCTAAGTGGTTAACCACTTCAATACAGGGCTTTAATACCCACCTCCATACCGGGTCTACAAATCATCATTCTTTTGCTAGAAAATTATTCAGAACCCCCAAACATTATATATGTTTTTTTTAGCAGACACCCTAGGGAATAAAATGGCTGTCATTGCAACTTTTTATCTTGCACAGTATTTGCGCAATCATTTTTCAAACGCCTTTTTTTTTGTAAAAAAATGTTTCATGAATTAAAAAATAACAAAACAGTAAAGTTAGCCCAATTTTTTTGTAAAATATGGAAGATGATGTTACGCCGAGTAAATAGATACCTAACATGTCATGGTTTGAAATTGCACACACTCATGGAATGGCGCCAAACTTTGTTACTTAAAAATCTCCATAGGCGACGCTTTAAACATTTTACAGGTCACCAGTTTAGAGTTACAGAGGAGGTCTAGTACTAGAATTGTTACACATGCTCTAACGCACACGGCGATACCTCACATGTGTGGTTTGAATGACGTTTATATACGTGGGCGGGACTTACGTGTGCGTTCGCTTCTGAGCGCGAGCTACCGGGGACAGGGGTGTTTTAATTTTTTTATTATTATTTTTTTTTTTTACTTTTTTTTTTTTTTACAGTTTTTCTTTTTTTTAATTGATCGCTTTTATTCCTATTACAAGGAATGTAAACATCCATTGTAATAGGAATAGTGTGTGACAGGTCCTCTTTAAGGAGAGATGTGGGGTCAATAAGACCCCACATCTCTCCTTCAGGCTGGAAAGAATGAGATTGTGAAAAAAATTCACAGATCTCATTCTTACTAGCCGCAATTACAGTTTGTTTACTAACGTGTACCCGGGCGTGATGTCATCACATCGCGCCTGGCCTCCGACGGTCATAGAGATGACTGGTGACCATCTGGTCACCAGTCATCTCTATGGCAAACATCCGGCGCACAGCGATCATCTCTCCGGGCCCCCAATGGCACGGAAGAGCCTGGAGAAGCACTGGATGGCAGCGGGAGGGGGGGGCTGCCTATAAGAACGATCAAGCAGCGGAACCGCCGCTATGATCGTTCTTATGGTGTGCAGGATAGCCGCCAGAACAAAATGATATCTGAATGATGCCTCTGGTTGCAGGCATCATTCAGATATCACCGCACAAAGTACAGGACGTCATATGACGTCCAGCCGGGATAAGAGATCACCTTTTTGGACGTTATATGACGGTGTGCGGTTTTGAAGTGGTTAAGGAATACCTGATCTTGGATAAAGTAAATTAAAAGGTTCACCTAATAGCAGGCACCACAAAGAATTTATACTTCCCTAATTTGCCAGTGGGCCTGGTCAAGAACTCTTCCATACTTCCAGGTATGGGGGCACACAGGACACTCCTCCGTGCATCCTGTAGTGCATCAGTGGTCATTGGGTAGGTCCAAGCCTTGTTAAGAGAGTGCGTATGTGTGTGTGTGTGGGATGGGGGGAGTTTGGTTATGTAAACCCTGAGCAAGTTTCAGGACTGTAAAGGGTCCTTCTGGACCCCGCTATGAAATACACCTGTTGATTTGTCTAGTCTAGGCATAGTATGAGTTAACTTTCTGGCAAGTCTGATATAACAGGGATAATGCCACGTACACACGATCCGAATATTGTGTGAAAAATTTCGTCCGAGGAAGAATCGCCCGATAATCGGAGCGTTAGTACAGGGCTTCCATGAGCTGATCATGACAATTCATCTGATAATATTTTATCGGACATGCACGAAAATTTTCCTCCTACGATACCAGATCGTACGATTTTCGTTTGGTCAGTACAGTTGTCGTGCGAAAATACAACACAATTAATTACATTACAACACATGACATCACTTCCGATTTTTTTTCTTCTGTCGTACAAGAATTTTCGTGACTTTAGCAACCTATTAAATTTCCACTTGCGACTAGTAAACGGAAAAAGTCGGACGATCTGTCGTCCAATTTTCGGATCGTGTGAACATGGCATAAGAAAGCAACAGAGGTTAGGTGATTGTGTTCCACCAGAATTATAAATTGGGATAAATACTAGTAAGCGGTGTCCTGCTTTCATCCCATGACCTGGCATTTGACTGACATTCCTAGAATGTAATGTGGAGACACTGAACGAGACTCATGACGCGTTAGCCATATGTTCTTCAGGAATCCTGCTCAGATATCTCCTGTCAAAGGATAAACAGAACATGTTCAACCTACCGTGCCTGATCTATATGGAGGACACACATTGAACAGTCATTTATCTTCTTGTTTGTTTTGCTTTGAAATCCTATTTTTGTGCAGACGCTATGCTAGTACAATAATATATATTATATGTCAGGTTATGCTGTGAAGGAGACAAACAAAGAATACTTTAAATCACTTACAATAGGTGACTCCAGCTGTAACGGCATATCAGCTGACTTTATGTCTCCTGGTGCCATTGCCAAAAACAGAACTCCAATCAAACATAAATGTAATATGCCTGAAAGGGCAGTGTATGTGGAGACTTGTAGATTGGCCACTAAATGTCACTCCCCAAGGCTCTGTGCTAACACTTTTTACTTAAAGTGACCCTGTACTAGGGGGTCTAAACTAAAGTAAAGCTTCCCTTATAAAGATTGTGGCAGGCACTAGTTGAAAGAGTTAATACCACCCGCAATGCGCTTCTGCAGAGGCGCATTGCGGGCGGTATTATAGCGGTTTACCATTGCTTTCAATGTGAAGGAGTGGTGGAGGAGCGGTAAACACACCTTGCTCCTTCACCGCTCCAAAGATGCTGCTAGCAGGACTTTTGGACGGTCCTGCTAGCGCAACGCTCCTGTGTGAAAGCCCTTGGGCTTTCACACTGAGACTGCAGGGCAGGAGATTTTCAGGCGGTATTTAGGCGCTATTTTTAGCGCTAAAACGCCTGAAAAACTCCTCAGTGTGAAAGGGGTTTAAAAATCTATCCAAGTGGACCAAATTTTGTCAAACTTCCTATGGTAAGGAGTGGCGGAGGAGCGGTAAACACACCTTGCTCCTTCACCGCTCCAAAGATGCTGCTAACAGGACTTTTGGACGGTCCTGCTAGCGCAACGCTCCTATGTGAAAGCCCTTGGGCTTTCACACTGAGACTGCAGGGCAGGAGTTTTTCAGGCGGTATTTAGGCGTTATTTTTAGCACTAAAACGCCTGAAAAACTCCTCAGTGTGAAAGGGGTTTAAGAATCTATCCAAGTGGACCAAATGTTGTCAAACTTCCTAGGGCACTTCCAGTTAAGATAGGTAAGCTTATACAAGAGTAGAACCTTATTCACAGCAGAACACCAGTAAGTAACAGAAGGAGGTTGGAGAGATTTCCAGTATAAAAGTATCTCCCTGCGTGCATAAAAAGAAGTGTAGCAAATAAAGAGCTTACTATATCTTCTCATATGAGAGTCATCAAAAACATTTAAAAGTAAAACCTTAGGATCCAATCCGAGAGTCAAGCCACACACCGAGCTCACATCAAACACCACCTGTGTCCAGAACGACTGTAGAGATGGACAAGACCACACCATGTGAAAAACCTGGGCTTCCAGGGCCTGGCACCGTGGACAAGCCGAAGAGACAGATAGATGGTCGCTAAGCACTGAGAGGTATAATAAACTCTATGGGCCAGATTCAGGTAGAGTTAGGCTGGAGTATCAGTGATACTCCAGCCTAACTCTCACTTTGAGCCGGCGTTTCTGTTTTCTGTAAGCAGAAAACAAGAAACGCCGGGTTGGAGTTACTATACGAGCGGCGTAATTGTATTTCGCCGTCGTATCGTAACTTCAATTTTAAAAATGGCGCGCGGGGCGTTCCCGCTGATTAACGCCGAGAATATGTTAATCAGCGGGAATCGGAAATTCACGATCGTATTCGGGCGCGACGCAGTGACTTTCCGACGTTTCCGTAAGAGATACGTGGCGCAAAGATAAAGCAGCCCCCTAGTGGAGTATCCTATGTTAAGTATGGGCGTCGTCATCGCGTCGCAAAAAAAAAAAAAATCGAGTCGTTTGCGTAAAACGTCCGTGAATGGGGATTGACGTCATTGACGTTCCCTGAAAGAATTTGGAGCATGCGCACTGACAGTCGACGCATGCGCAGTACGTTCGCCGCGGGATCGCGCATAGTTAACATAATACACGCCCCCTACCCGCCCAATTTGAATTCCGCCGGCTCGTTTTCGCTACGCCGCCACAACTTTAGGAGCAAGTGCTTTGTGAATAACAGTACTTGCTCCTAAAGTTACGGCGGAGTAACGTAAACGAGAAACGTTACTCCAAATTAAAGAAGCGCCCATCTACCTGAATCTGGCCCTATGCAGGAACTTGAGTTGGACAAACCTATCTCTAGCTGAGATCATGGTAGCGATATAAGAGCCCAGGCAGTCCTCCCAATCATAGAAATGTCAGCTTGCCATCTTTGATATACCCGACCCACTTTAGTCACATAGGCCATGGACAAACGCCGGTAGAGAGAGGATAGAGGTTTATCCAGCACACTGGAGCTCAATAACCACTCGATGGGTTCTGGCTCTAATGTAATCCGAGAGGAAAACTGTCAGCCAAAAGCATGTCTAAGTTGCAGGTACCTAAAAAAAACCTTTGCAACTTTATGTTTTAAACTCACTATACTCCTAGTGGCCCATGTGCTAGAATCACGATTTTTTTGCATATGTGGGAGAGACGGATTACCCCTCAGAGGAATATGTGGGGAGAAGGACTCCGGGTCACAATATTTGGCCCAAGCCCTATGCCAAACCAACATGTTAGTATGCATTAAGGTGGTAATCTCAGGGTGTGTCCTAAGGCCTGTAAAGATCAGATTACTGAGTGCTGAGTATGAGCAAACGATAGTTGCAGGGTTGTCTCTAGGTTGTGAAAACCACCACCCGACCGTGACAGGCACTACTGCCCAGTAATATAGCTGGGAGTAAGGCCGCGTACAGACGAGGAGAAAGTCCGCTCAAACATGTGCGACGGACCGTTTCCAGCGGACATGTCTCCTCGGATTTTGGTCCGATGGCGTGTACACACCATTGGACGAAAATCCCCTCTAACTGAGGACGTGGTGACGTGGCGGTGACGTTGACGCCGTCACTTCACCACCAATCCATGCGGGAGATTTATGTCCGCTGGTTAGGCGTACTAACCGACGGACAGTTTTGCAGCGGACAAATTTCAAAGCATGCTTTGAAATTTGTCCGCTGGACAAACCTGTCCTCTAGGTCGTACACATGATCGGATATGTCTGCTGAAACTGGTCGGCGGACCAGTTTCAGCAGACATATTCGATCGTGTGTACGCGGCCTTAGGGAGAGACAGGCCTCCCATGGCAGCTGTAATGTAGACAGGGCCAACCGCGGGGTCCTTCCCTCCCAAATGAAACTGGTGAGTATGCATTCACCTTAGTAGAAAAAGGAATTCAGCAAATGTATGGGACTGCCTAGGTTTTTTCTTGGCTGCTGTGAAGAGGGCCTAAAGCCGGCCATACACGGTTCAAATTTCGAAAGAATTTTCTTGCGAAAATCGTATCAAAGAACTTTCGTTCGTATTTCGCACCGTTAGTGGGCTGCAGCAACAGTCGATTTTCGTGTGGCAAACAAATTTTCGGAAAAAACGTCCGATTTTCTGATCAGTGATGGGAGAATCGTGCGAGAAATGTAATAGAAAAAAAAATGTGTATGTACAAGAAAAGAAAATTCCCGGAGAGAAACTAATATTTACGGAGAGAAAAGAATATTCCCAGAGAGAAACGAATATTCCCGGCAACATGAAAGTTTGGTCGGCCGAATTTCGAAAATCAATGGTGGCATCATCGGATCACAAAAAAAAAAAAACTTTCTGATTTTGAAAAGAAAATTTGTTCGAAATTCAACCGTGTATGGCCTGCATCACTCTCTGAAAACTCCCCACAAGAACATCGCAGTGAGTTTATCGTGCATTACCATAGAATTGAATAAAAGGAGTTGAGAAGCTTCAACTCTATCCAAACTGTACTTGAAGCTTCATTTTTGAAGTGCAGCAACTCGACACAATGTAAACTCTTCATGTTTTGATAGCACTGTGTGCTGTCCAACGTATTAATTGAAAACGCTTTACTCTGAGTTTGAGGAGACTTTAAAACGCATCCCAAACTCAGGGTTGGTGCAAGGATTTTTGACGCCCTGGGTGAAACCTCATTTTGCTGCCCCCTTGGCTCCATCCTGGACACCCCCCTTTCTCTGTCAATGTACACCCCACCTTTTTAATGAAGCGCCCATCAAATGCAGCCCACCAGCACTAATCAAATGCAGCCTCACCAGTGCCCATCAAATACAGCCTCACCAGCGCCCATCAAGTGCAGCCTCACCAGCGCCCATTAAGTGCAGCCTCACCAGTGCCCTTCAATGCAGCCTACCAGTGTCCATCAATAAATGTTTGCTTGCTTCCATTCATTCGGGAGTCGGGACCCAGACACAGTCCTCTGCCACTGCTGCGCCTCTGACACTATGTGCAATCGGAGCGGCGGCTGATGCTGAGGCTTAGTTGCTTGCTGCAGAGAGAAGAGAGCAGGTACACCAGTGGTCGGGGCGCCGCTAGGCAACAGGGCACCCTAGGCGGTTGGCTAGTTTGCCTATTGATAGCAACGGCCCTGCCCAAACTCCTGCTTTTAATGCCAATGTGAACAGAGCCTTACTTTTTAATAATGGGCTCACATGTTGTGGCTGCAGTTTGTAGCGTCATCATGGCTGATCAATTCCCCTATGTATTTATTCACCTAGCTTTTTACCTAATTGCTAAAAGGATAGGCAATTTTTTTTCTGGGTAAAAATCCATGTCTTACCATTTCTTTTGTGTACATTACAAGTGTTACAGAGCTAATATAATAAAGAACTGCATAGTAAGCTCTCTGTTAATTGCTTTGTCTCTGTCTGAATCACCGCTTAGCTCTCACGTGCAAAACACTGTATTGAAAGATCCAGAGATTGTGGGATATATTGTTTTTTCCACTGGAAGTGTCAGTTCTCAGACCACAGATAGAGGTAACAGAAGTCATGCATTAACCTTTGCAGTGCCATATTGTGTGCCTTATGTTTCAACATTTGACACCAGGATGTGAAGATTTTCTCTACTATAGGATGTGTGTACAGGACAACAAACGACACCATGAAATCATATAGACTCATACACACGTTTTCTCAGTAAGAACCAGCAAGAAATCTCTTGTGAAAAAAAAAAAGAACCAGCAAGAAAACTGCTGGCAGAGCTTTCTTGCCAAGTAAACTAGCATGTAAACTAGGCTTTTAGGTTTCTCATCTGGAAATCTGGCCAGAATCTCAACGAGAAAAATAGAGATCCTGCTCTCTATTTTCTCGTCGAGATTTTTTTCGGCCTTTTTCCAGGCGAGAAACCTGAAAGTGTGTATACTTACTATGACTAATGCACATCTTATGCAGGTGAGAAACACAAGCTGCAGGTTGGAAGGTTTATAATGCCTTTAAATTTGGCCACAGAACTGGCTGACGAAGGCCACAGTGACAGATCTTGCATGTACAAAACTTCTGTGGCAAAATATACCGTATTTATCGGCGTATAACACACACTTTCCCCCCCTGAAAATAGGGGGGAAATCAAAGGTGCGTCTTATACGCCGATAGTGTACCTTGGACTCGGAGGGGAACGAGCGCCGCCGAAATTCACTGAGCCGTCATCTCCTGTTTACTCGGCTCTCACTTAGCTCTAACGTCACACACACAGTCCCACTTCCGCCACCGGCATTGGACCAGTGTTCTATCAATCACAGGAGCTGGTCCAATGCCGATGGTGGAGGCGGGACTGTGTATGTGACTGCCAACGTGACTGAGAGCCGAGTGAACAGGAGATGACGGCTCAGTGATTCCCTCACTGTACGAGAGATGGTTTAGGCTGAAGATGGGCACATAGGCTGCATTTAGGCTAGAGATGGGCACATAGGCTGCATTTAGGCTGGAGAGGGGCACATAGGCTGCATTTAGGCTGAAGATGGGCGCATAGGCTGCGTTTAGGCTGTAGATGGGCGCATAGCAGAGGTGTATTTAGGTCTTGTGGTGCCCTAGGCCTGACTAAACTTGTGCACCCCCTAATTTAAATATGACCCACCCCTTCCTGTCACGGCCACACCTTGTGTTGTTTAAGACCCGCCCTGAAATTTTCGAGTGAGGACACTAGCTCTGAGAGCCTGGGGGGGGGGGGGGGGGCAATGTATTCCCTTAAAGCGGATGGTTCACAAATACAAAAATATTAAAAGCCAGCAGCAACAAATACTGCAGCTGCTGACTTTTAATATTAGGACACTTATCTTTCCTGGAGTCCAGCGCCGTCCGCAGCAGAGGATGAGCAATCGCTCATCACCCTGCTGCTCCCCCTCCATCCACGGTGAGGGAACCAGGAAGTGAAGCGCTGCGGCTTCACTGCCCGGTTCCCTACGGCGCATGCGCGAGTGGCGCTGCGCCCGCGAATTGGCTCCAGCTGTGTGCTGGGAGCCGAGTGTTCCCAGCACACAACGGGCGGGATACGGGATGTGATGTAATGCCCGTCTTTTGCCCGTGAATGCTGGGCCGGAAGTGGGTGCAGATACGTGTCTATCTGCACCCCCCTCCCCCCTGAAAGGTGTCAATTGTGACACCGGAGGGGGGGAGTGTTCGGATCAGCGGATCACTTTAGGGTGGAGATCCGCTTTAATTTACTTAGATTTCCTCTTACTTCCTGGTTGCCCATAGAGCAGGAAGTGAAGGGAAATCTTCGAATGGGACAGGGATGGTAAAAAATAAACTGACAGGGGCTATAACCCTCCCTTACTCTACCCAAAATGAAAAAAAAAGTGTTGCCTATAGTTCTACTAAAAGTAGATGGTGCAGCAGAATAATATAGCACAGCGAGGAAGGTTTGTGGTCCAGGATGATAAAACAGTCAAAATTGGAAACCCCCCCACAGTTGCAGAATGCCGGCCGCCCGCATACGCTAGACTCATTTTACTAACAGTGTAGCCGGCGGGGACTCTTTTCGTGCTGCCCCCCTGCAAAGTGCTGCCCTAGGCCTGGGCCTTGTTGGCCTAGGCCAGAATACAGCTCTGGCGCATAGGCTGCATTTAGGCTGGAGATGGGCACATAGGCTGCATTTAGGCTGGAGATGGGTGCATAGGCTGCATTTAGGCTGGAGATGGGCACATAGGCTGCATTTAGGCTGGAGATGGGTGCATAGGCTGCATTTAGGCTGGAGATGGGCACATAGGCTGCATTTAGGCTGGAGATGGGCACATAGGCTGCATTTAGGCTGTAGATGGGCACAGGTTAGGCTGCATTGAGGCTGCAGATGGACACTGACCATGAAATAAAATAAATAAAAAAATCCTGAAACTTCCCTCTTAAATTGGGGTGTGTGTTATACACCGTCACGTGTTATACGCCAATAAATATGGTAAGTCATAGAAATAATTTATTTTTATGTTTCAGGATTCAGATTGAATTTATTGCTAAATCTGAAGCAATTTCTTTCCCAGAGTTTCCATTCCAGTCAATCACAGGTGGTACTTTGTGAGAATATTTCTTACAGTGAAGCTTACTGTATGTAGCGTCTGCCTCTGTCATTGCTCTGAGGGACATCTGGGGACACTTTAGCTTAATAGCCTGCTCATGCAGGTTCCATCACTAAACGAGATGTTTAGATATCCTAACTGTGTTCACTATGATACAATATAGATATGTTATTTTAAGGGACCTTATTCTCTTATTATTGCTAGGATTTCAAAAAGCTAAAGGAAGGGAACTCTTAGGGAACTCTTAAAGCTGAAGTTAAATCTGTTTATACTTTGCCTTACCTGGTTTATTCTCCCCCCTCATTGACATTCTAATGACATTACTGATAAAACTGTTTTCATACCTTATTTTAGACCCAGTGACACCATTAGGGCCGAAACAACTAATCGATTAATCGACAACTAATCGATTAATTTCATAATCGATTAATCGGCCAGTAACATAATGGGATTAAAAAAATATATATATCCCTTTATTGTACAAAAAGAGCAAATCGTTACTGTAAATATTACTTTCACTGTCACACAGTAAAAAAATGTACCCCTTACAGTAGCGATTATTTGCTCTTTTTTTTCCAATTTTTTATTTTTTTTACCCCATTATGTTACTAAACATCTCAGGCCTGGGTCACACCCATGTGTTTTTTGGTGTTTTTTGCAGAAACACACTACAGTTCATTTACATTGTTTCCTATGGGACACGTTCACATCCATGCTTTTTTCAGCTGCTGCATATTTGGAAAGGGCAAGGACTTTTTTTAATGCACACCTGTGCTATTTTTTTTTTTTTGGTTCAATATACTTCAACGGAGAAGCTGCAGAAAAGCATGTAATGCGTTTTTGTGGCAATTTGTGTTTTTTTTTTATCTACCCAACAACAAATTGGCCCAAAAAAATCAAAAAATGCAAATCGCAGCAAAATTACTTTATTTTTTTAAGGTTATTAACCGATTAATCGAAACAATAATCGGCCAACTAATCGAATATGAAAATAATTGTTAGTGGCAGCCCTACTGTACATACAGTCATGGTCAAAAATATTGGCATCCCTGCATTTCTGTAATGATAATGCAACACTTTGCTCAGAAAATTGTTGCAATTACAAATGTTTAGTCATGTTCATGTTTATTTCTTATGTTTATATCGGTATGACACAAAAAAGTGGAGAAACGAAAAGCCAAATCTGAGGCCCCATACACACGATCGGATATATCCGATGAAAACGGTCCGCGGACCATTTCCATCGGATATGTCCGATCGGGAGTTTGATCCGATGGCGTGTACACACCATCGGATCAAATTCCCCGCCGCCGGACGGCGCGGTGACGTAGTGGTGACGCGGCGGTGACGTTGACGCCGCCGCGTCACCGCCACGTCACCGCACCAGGAAGTAAAACACTTCCGCGCATGCGCCGAATCCATTCGGCAGCGGCGCGGCGGTGGTGGGAGCCGACATGTCTGCTGGTAAGTGTACTAACCAGCAGACATGTCGGGCGGACAGATTCCCACCGGATAGATTTCAAAGCTTGCTTTGAAATCTGTCGGGTGGAGAAATCTGTCCGCTAGCCCATACACACGAGCGGAGATGTCTGCTGAAACGGTCCATCGGACCGTTTTCAGCGGACATATCCCCTCGTGTGTACGCGGCCTGACATATTCCATGCAACACTTCAAAAATGAACTGGGCAAAAGTATTGCCACCTTCTCAAAATTTTAAGACATAATTGCATTCCAAGTTTGTGATGCTCCTGTAGGTTGTAACTAAACTCACTTGTATCAATTAACAGGTGCTGACAATATAGAAATCACACCGGCAACTGTTACCAGTGAAAAATGTACTCAACCTTTCTGTTGTGTGTCTCTGTGTGCCACATGGAGCGTGGAGAAGAGAAAGAGCAGCAAAGAATTGTCTGAGAATTTGAGAACATACATTCTGGAAAAGCATGGACAATCTCAAGGTTACAAGTGCATTTCCAGAGATCTAAGGCCGCGTACACACGATAGATTAAACCGATGAGAACGGTCTGATGGACCGTTTTTCATCGGTCCAAACCGATCGTGTGTGGACGCCATCGGTTATTTATCCATCGATTAAAAAAAAAAGCAAACTTGTTTTAAATGTAACTGATGAATACCTAACCGATAGCAAAAAAACGATCGTTTGTAGGCACGACCATCAGTTAAAAATTCACGCATGCTCAGAATCAAGTCGAAGCATGCTTGGAAGCACTGAACTTCATTTTTTTCTGCACGTCGTTGTGTTTTACGTCACCACGTTCTGACACGATCGTTTTATTAACCGATGGTGTGTAGGCGCGACGGACCATCAGTCAGCTTCATTGGTTGTTGAAATGTCCCCTTTTATGTTAAGAAACACTCTGATGGGCACATTTTATTTTAAGGGGCACGCTGATGGGTATATTTTTAATGTGTACGCTGATGGGCATATTTTATGTTAAGGGGTACTCTGATGGGCACAACACAATGTGTCCATCAGTGTGCCCCTTAACAAAATATGCTCATCAGCGTGCACATTAAAAATATATCCATCAGCGTGCCCCTTAAAATAAAATGTGCCCATCAGAGTGCCCCTTAAAATAAAATTTGTCCATCAGAGTGTCCCTTAACATAAAACAAAGTGCCCATCAGCATAACCTTTAAAGGGGTTGTAAAGGAAAACATTTTTTTTTCATAATAAGCATCATTTACCCGCAGACATTCCTCTTTTCACTTCCTCATTGTTCGTTTTTGCTTAGAAGTTGCTCTATTTCTTCTCTGTTCTGTTCACTTTCTGCTTGTCTGATTTTACTGACCATCGTGAAGGGAGACTTTACTGCGGTGGTCAGTGACGTGCTCGCCCCCTCCTGGGAACTACATCTATGTGGCAGGAGGCTCTCTACGTGTTAGGCCTCGTACACACGAGGGGATATGTCCGCTGAAAACGGTCCGATGGACCGTTTCAGCAGACATCTCCGCTCGTGTGTATGGGCTAGCGGACAGATTTCTCCACCCGACAGATTTCAAAGCATGCTTTGAAATCTATCCGGTGGGAATCTGTCTGCCCGACATGTCTGCTGGTTAGTACACTTACCAGCAGACATGTCGTCCCCCACCGCCGCCGCGCCGCCGCCGAATGGATTCGGCGCATGCGCGGAAGTGTTTTACTTCCTGGTGCGGTGACGTGGCGGTGACGCGGCCGCGTCAACGTCACCGCCGCGTCACCGCCACGTCACCGCGCCGTCCGGCGGCGGGGAATTTGATCCGATGGTGTGTACACGCTACCGGATCAAACTCCCGATCGGACATATCCGATGGAAACGGTCCGCGGATGGTGTGTACGCGGCCTTAGAGACTTCAAGGAGGTGTGAATTACTGGGCGTGCCACAATGCATACTGGGAAATGTAGTTCTTACGTGAACGAGCGCCGCAAACCAGGAAGTGAATGAGAAACAGAAACTAGACGCCAGAGGTGATATAGATGAAGGAATTTAATAGGTATTTACTCGTTTTTTAACAGAATCATTACACTATTCTGTCTGTCTACCTTGCAGACATTAATTTTAGGCAAAGATATTTTTTTCCTTCACAACTCCTTTAATAACATATGCCCAGCAGTGTACACAATAAAAAATATGCCCTTTAAGGACCACTAATTAACATGTCACATACCTTGAATGCAAGATGGGCGGAAGCTGCGAGATGAGCCGGGGGTAGCAGGGGGGCAGGGCCTGCACGTGACGTCATGCCCCATACTCTCAAGGAGAGCCAGGAGTGGACCTGCGAGCAGCAGTGGGCGGGGCACGCATGTGATATCACGCCCCTATTTGCGGCCCGTGAGTGCAAGCTGGTCTACTCCGAGACCTGCGGTGCGCTCGCAGCGTCACTGGTTGCTGGGAAAACCCGCGGCCCCAGCAAACCAACGCTGACATTTAAAATTATACTGGCAGCATGGCGGTCCGGACAGAAGCGCCACTCGGGCCGGACTCGGACCGCGGGCCGCCATTTAGTGACGGCTGGCATAGAGTATTGTAGTGTACTGTATGATCTTGCACAGAGGCTCCCTGCATTCATAAGACGTCTCTGAGTATATGCAGGTTGGTTTTCTATGGACATGCCCGTATTAGACGTCAATGTGAGTTTATTGTCAAGTGAGAGAACTGGTGGCATGCTGAAGGACAATGATACTGATTTTACCAACACCCATTGCTGGCCAAAAAACTACTCTGCTACATTAGATAAAACAGCAATTCTTGTCTATCAAACATGATAAGACTTAAAGAGCTTTGAGATGAGATATGACTTACAAAACTAGAATCATGTTACATGGAGGTGATTCACCGATCCATCACACTTTACTGTGATAAACTAGTGCTACGTACAGTATACCCAGGGGTATTTCTGGCAGCTCCAATGGCTACCCGGGTCTGATGAACAGCAGTTTGAGGTTTTAGGATAGATTTAGCAACAGATATAATATGCTGTGTGTCATTGTAAAACAAAGAAGTACTTGGAAAACATTATTATACAATTAGAAAGTGCTGAAATTCAAAATGTAAATCATTTTTTATTGTATACTAAAAGGAGAAGTACAGCCAAAGCTTGTTTGCCTGTACTTCTCCTATGGATCACAGGAGTGACAAATGTTTTGGACTCCTGTGACCCATTTTCAGGCTAAAGTTTGCTCTCTGCTGACGGTCCAGGCTCTACGTCATCCCAACCATGGAGTCAGGATCCGCCCAGATCCTTGGACCGGCAGCCGGGTCAGCCTCTTAGCTTCTCCTGCCCCATCCACATCCCAGCGCTTGAGTAAACATGGTGGGGGTGGGCAGAGCAGAGAGCCGCTAACTGCCAGTCACCAGCTCTCTGCTTGGGGAGCTGTGAGAACTAAGCCATCGGCGGTGTTGAATCGCTCGGTTCTCAGTGTTAGACAGATGCAGCATTGGACCTTCTCCTAGTACACATCCCGTCATCCCAAGACAAAAAATCGTAGTCCCCCCAAATCCCCACTACCAGCTTAAATCCACCTTCCCCCAAAAAATCACCCCTTCTAGCACTAATTCTACCCCCCCAAATGTTTTCTTTCAGAATAAATCCTCCCTCCAAATCCCCCTCCCAGCATAAATCTATACCATATATCTTCTCTCTTAGCACAAATCCTCTCCCCCAAATCCCCCCTCAAGCACAAATGCCTCCTTAACCCCATTCCTAGCATGAATTCCCTCCCCTCCTACCACAAATCCCACCCATCTCCCCTCCTAGCCCCCCCAAATTATGCTTCCTAGCATAAATCCTCACCTCCACCCCCTCTCCCTCTCTGAAACATACAGACATCAGATGTTACAGTGGCAGGAACTTGCTATAGGAATAGTGGCAGCAGCAGAGAGGAAGAGAGAGCCAGGAGGAGGTGCAGGCTGTGCTCTGCCCCCTCCAGATCCACCCTCCTGTTGGCCTGCAGGAGTTGACACAGGGATGCTGTCAGATCAGGATTGTACAGGGTTTGATTACCCCCCCCCCCCACCCACCCACATTTTCAGCTGCTGGGACAGAAGCGTTCTATGGAGAAGATGGGGGGGAGTTAATCAAAGTTCTGATCTGACAGCCTTTCTGTTTCAATTCCTATATTGACAAATACTTCTGAAAGGAGATTGGAGCTGGAGGGAAGAGAGCATAGCCTGCACCTCCTCTGAGCTCTCTCCTCCTATCTGCTGCTGTCATTACTTCTGTAGGAAGGTCACTGTCACTACTCCTGTAGCGAGTCGTCATTTAGGCCCCTTTCACACTGAGGCATATTTCAGGCGTTTTGGCGCTAAAAATAGCGCATAAATAACACCTGAAATACTCCTGCCTCAGCATTCTCAATGTAAGCGATTCGCTTGCGGGAGAAAAAAATCTCCTGCAAGGAGCATCTTTGGAGCGGTGAGAGGAGCAATGTGTATACCGCTCCTTCCCATTGAAGAGGTGCAGAGGTGCATTGCGGGCGGTATTAACCCTTTTTCATCCGCTAGCGGGGGTTAATACTGCACCGCTAGTGGCCGAATACTGCTGCAATTCCATGGCAATTCCGAAAGGTATAGCGCCGCTAAAAATGGCGGCGCTATACCGCCACCGCATATACTGCCCCAGTGTGAAAGGGGCCTAACTCACCAGATGCCCCCCCCCAACCCCCTTCCTCTTGTCCTGGCCCTGCCCTCTGGTGTTAACTAAAGCTCTGTATAGGGGAATCAAGACCTCGTTCCTCTTGACAGTGATCCCTCATCCCATAAATCTTTTGGTTTTCTCCACTGCAAGGCCTTACTGTTTGCTCATTTTGCAATTACATCTGAAATACACACGCACTGATGCCTTCTAGACTACTGATAATTAGAATAGTAATAATTGTCCACATTGTATTTATATATTTATATGGTGCTGATATTCTGAAATATTGAGAGAACTTTATTATTTCCATTATCTACTGACCTGAACTACTGATCTGATCTAATGATCCCCTTCTCTCTAGCTCCATCGTCACCACATCCCATGCTTGCCTCCAGGACTTTTCCAGAGCCTCCCCAATCCTATGGAACTCCTTACCCCAACTGTATTTTCATTTTCTCCATCAGCTCATCCCCCACAGTTATTTTTTTTTTTTTTTAACATTCCAATCCCCACAGTTATTAACTTTTGTTCCACTTGACCCTCCCTTCTAGCTTGAAAGCTCTAATGAGCAGGGCCATGGGCGTCCACTGAACTTTTTTCAGGGGGGGGGGCATCATTTTAAGGTCATCCATGCTCGGTCCCTTTTTGACAATATCATATGTGTGTGCAACAGTGTGTTTGGCACTGCTGCTGTTACCTGTGGTTCTTCAGCAATCGATCATAGGCCCAGGGCAGGCACTGGCAGTGTATTCTCTCTTGTTTTGGCCACTGCATGCCACGCACCTGTGCCAGGAACCGGCGCCGCGCCGGCCGGATCGGCATAGGCATAGCAAGTGAAACATACATTTACACAGGCAGGCAGGTTGAGGCAGCCAATCATGGAACAGAACAGCTGGGATGTTAAGCAGAGGCCCGAGCGGCAGAGCCAATCTGATACTCGGGCCGGGGGTGAGGAGGGAGGGACGGATGTGTCTGTATGTAAGTCGGAAGAACACTGAGAGAAGCCCCAGCCCCCAGGCCAGCAGCAGACTTAGAAAAAAAGTCTACGGCTTCCGCGCCGGCCAATGCAACACAGGGGGCAAGTTAAGTGTCTTCTCTTACGATTCCAGGGGGGGGTGGCAATTGCCCCCTCTTGCTGTATGGAGCGGGCGCCCATGAATCCTCCCTGTATTGATTTGTATTGTAAGGCCGTGTACACACGGCAGAGAACCTCGACGGGCAGAACACATCGTTCCGCCCGTCGAGGTTCTCTGCCGGCCGTCGAAATCGGCGACCCGCCCGTCGGGAATGGCAACCAGCCATTCATCCAGGTGGGCCGTCGAGCAAAAAGAGAGCATGCTCTCTTTTCGCTCGACGGGATTCCCGACGGGCGGGGAGAGCCAGGAGCCGAGGTTTCCAGCGAGAACCTCGGTCGTGTGTACGCCGCCTTACTGTTCTGTCTGCCCTCATGTTGTAAAGTGCTGTGCAAACTATTGGCGCTATATAAATCCTGTATAATAATAATCATTATATAAAATAATCACTATCTTTTAAGAGTATTAAAATGTAAACTTAAAGAGACCCTCTACCGCAACTAATTACTTAAACTGATTGTGGACCACATCCCTGATATATAGAGTCAAAACATTAATTCCACAGATTGGGACTTTAAACCGGGCCACAAACTGTTTGAGAACTAAACTATTCAGTAAATTATTTAGACTGGGGTCACCTCTATTCCGGTCCACTTTCGTTTTCTGCTGCATGTTTTATTGCCCGTTTTAGTGTATTTAAACACATTTTCATTCTTCTCCTGGGCATCACAGTACAGTCTCATTAACCAGTTCCTGACGGCCGTAGGGTGGTTCTAATTCTCTGATCTGCCATCTTTTTACGGCCTCCGCTCCTCCAGGCCACTGGTGGGCGCGAGAGCGCCGCCGGCGGTGTGCAAGTGCCCGCTGCATCACTGGGATGCTAATGGGCGTGCCTGGCGGTCGCGATGTCCGCCAGGCACTCGCGATCGGTGGTTACAGAACAAAGACGTGGATCTGTGTGTGTAAACATCACCATGTGATCCATGTCCTGTCAGGGAGAGAGGAGACCGATCTGTGTCCCTTGTACATAGGGACACATATCTGTCACCACCCCCAGTCACCCCCCCTCCCCCCACAGCTAGAACACAATGCAGGGTACACATTTAACCCCTCTCTCATCCCCTAGTGTTAACCCCTTCAAGGCCAGTCACATTTATACAGTAATTAGTTCACATTTTTAGCACTGATCGCTGTATAAATGTGAATGGCGCCAAAAATGTGTCAAAAGTGTCCGACGTGTCCGTCATAATGTCGCAGTCCCAATAAAAAAATCGCAGATCGCCGCCATTACTAGTAAAAAAAATAAAAATAAAAATAATAATAATTCTGTCCCCTATTTTGTAAGCGCTATAACTTTTGCGCAAACCAGTCGCTTATTGCGATTTTTTTTTTTTACCAAAAATATGTAGAATACGTATCGGTCTAAACTGAGAAAAAAAAAGTTTTTTTTTTTTTTAAATTGGGCTATTTATTATAGCAACAAGTAAAAAATATTGGGCCAGATTCAGATACACTTAATATTGCGCTGCGTAATCGAAATACTCTACGCTGCCGTATTTCACCAGGCTCTACACCGAATCCTGGTAGATTTTTGCCCGTCCGCTACGGCGGCGTAGTTTATTTCTCGCCGCGTAATCGAAATACGCGATTGGGGGGCGTGAAGCATTTAAATTAAGCGCGTCCCTGCGGCGATCGAACTGCGCATGCTCCGTTCAGAAATTTACCGCCGTGCATTGCGCAAAATCACGTCGTTACGTCATTCGTTGTTTGAGTAGCGTCGTTTACGAACATTCCTATTCCCGGACAACTTAAGTAAAAAATAATAAAAGACGTCGGAAAACGTAGAAATTCGATGCGGGAACGACGGCCATACTTAACATGGGCTGTCTAATATTAGAGTAGCAAAAAGCTGGTATAGTGTTACGCAAAAAAAAGATGACTAAAGGTGCCGTAAGAGATTGCGAATGAAGATCGTAATTTCGGGGATCGCCGGCAAAAGCTCATTAGCATACCCAGACGCGGAAAACGACGGGAAGTCCACCCAGTGGCCGCAATTTTATTGCAGCGTAGATCCGAAGGCGTACGAACACGTAATCCAGTCGAATTGAAGCCCGCAGCCGTCTATTCATGGCTTGAGGTTTCCGACTAGCTAGAAAACGCGCGTAATTTGAAATTACTCCAGTCTAACACCAGTTAGACAGGCGTAATGGCTCTGTGAATCTGGCCCATTGTTTTTTTTTTTCAAAATTGTCGCTCTTTTTTTGTTTATAGCGCAGAAAATAAAAACCGCAGAGGTGATCAAATACCACCAAAAGAAAGCTCTATTTGTGGGGAAAAAACATCAATTTTATTTGGGAGCCACGTCGCACGACCGTGCAATTATCAGTTAAAGCGACACAGTGCCGGAAGCTGAAATTTCACCTGGTCAGGAAGGGGGTATACGTGCCCAGTAAGGAAGTGGTTAAATAACATTGCTTATGACACATAAAACACAAAGGTGTGAATGGGGCCTCAAGGCCCGTCCACACGATCAGAAAATCGGAAGTAAACTTTAGTCCGATGAATGATCTGGCAATTTTCTGATCGCTAGTATGGTGCTTTCGACAGCCGATTCCGGATTTTCGGCCGACAAAAAAACGGATGTGCGCGCTCTAAAAAAATTTTCGTATGTGAAAACAACATCCCATTTGTGTTCAATAAGTACAGTTTTCGTACGGAAAAAAATCGTAATGCTAAGAACACTTACAAAACAATTTAACACATGACTTCACTTCTGAAGTTGAATTTTGTCATACGAGAATTATCGTACGTAGAGTAACCTCTTCACTATCGATATGAGACTAGGAGCATACAAAAAACAGATGGAAATTTGTCCGATAATCTGATTGTTTGTACCCGGCTTTAGACTGCTGATGGCAGCTGGTAAGTCAGTACTATTGTGTGTATAAATCAATCCAATTGTTACAATTTAAGATGATTTCCTGGGAAGTATTGGAGATATGTGGTCCCGCTGTGTGTTTGTGCATGAAAACTAATTACAAAGAAAGACTAACAGACTGAGGTCAGGAAGCCCCTGACTTTGGTCAGAGGAATGCTGGGTCCTGACCTGAGGAGATATCCAGGCTTAATACAAGTTTACTTTACTGTCCTAAAATGATGATAATCTGTGACCTGGCCTTGCTAATGTCACATTGTGAATGACCACGTGACAAGGCGCATGTGCAATTCTAATTGACAGCCTTAGCTCACCATGTGTCTTAGAGATTAGTGCAGTGGACAGAGATGTTAGGACTGTGACAGTTACTGACCTCTATTAATAAGGGGCAGAATGAAGGGGGCAGTAAATCACAAATCAGAGACAAGTGGCCCTCCTAAAAAGTCACATTCTCTGTGGGAATCTGATATGGTCCAGGTGGTGCTAAATAGTCTACGAGTGGGGAAACAACAGAAAACCAGGCCTAAAGGTGCCCATAGATGAAAAATAAACAATTATTTACCATTCAGCAATGGATAGCGTGGGAATAATAAAATACTGAGCTAACATACAGTTGGACCAACACTTGTTTGACTAAAGAGAAGGAAGGTATCTTTACTACTTCCCTCTATAGGTGGCTTAAAGGGGTTGTAAAGGTTTGTCTTTTTAATTTCTATATAGGTTCCTTTAAGCTAGTGCATTGTTGGTTCACTTACCTTTTTCTTCGATTTGCCTTCTATGGGCCAGATTCAGGAACACTTGCGCTGGAGTATTTCGATATGCGCCGCGTAACTGTGATGATGCGCCGTCGTTTCTATGTGCCCGTACCCACCAAACTAGATGCGCCCAATAACGGATCATTTGCGACCGGCGGAACGTTCCGACGCCAGAGTATCGTCAGCGCTTAATTTCGCTGGGCGCATCAGTCGCGCCTATTGATTTCCCCTGCAAATATGCAAATGAGGGATTTTTCCCAATTCACGAACGGATTAGCACCATACGCTGGCTACATGCGCCGCACGTATCTCGTCCGTCCGGCGCAAAGTTATTTCTACAAAAGGCTGCTTTATCTTTACTCCAGACGGTCACAGGTCAGCAGGAGAGCAGCTACAGCAGCGTTACCGACGATAAGAGCTAGCTGAACAACCACACTTGCAAGGACAACACCTCTGTGTGCCAACATGCCAGGGGCAATTGTGGTCCTAGAACTACTGATGGGTCCCCCGGAACGAAGGAGGCGGGCACGTGAGAGGATATACCGCACACGTATGAGCCTCTTTGGCATGGGGGATGAGGAGGTGTATCGCCTCTTCAGATTCAGCCCAGATGCAATACTTGAACTAACCACAACCCTGCAGGATGACATCACCAGCCCAACACACCGCTCACAAGCAGTGCAGCCACTGGTGAAGGTCCTGGCAACACTCCATTTCCTGGCCAGTGGATCATTCCAGCGTACAAGTGGAGTGGTGGCTGGGATGTCACAATCCTCCGTGAGCAGATGTGTGCACCAGGTTGTCCCTGCAATCCTCAGACGCATGTCCAACCAGTTCATCAGACCCACCACTGAGGAGCTACGGCAGAAGGCAATGACAGATTTCTACACCATTGCCAGATTCCCACGCACTGTGGGGGCCATTGATTGCACACATGTGGCCCTACAGCCCCCCAGTGCCACAGAGCACATATACCGCAATCGGAAGCATTGGCATTCCATCAACGTACAGGTGATAGCCGATGCCCAACGCCTCATATGGCACGTCCGTGCCAAACACCCCGGGTCCAGCCATGACAGCTTCATATACCGTCAGAGTCCCATCCCAGCAGAATTCGAGCAGAACATGTATGGGGACAGCTGGCTGGTTGGTGAGTGACATGGGAGTCAGGCATGACTATCCCCTCCCGTGATGCACAACAGAAGTCGCACATGCATGACTAACATCCTCCTGTCTTTTCCCTTACAGGTGACTCTGCATATGCACTGGGACCCCATCTCATGACTCCTTTCCGGAACCCCCAAACCAGAGGAGAGAGAAGATACAATGAAGCACATATCAAAACTCCTGCAGTGGTGGAGCAAACATTTGGGCTCCTGAAGTCCTGTTTCCACTGCCTGGATAAGTCCGGGGGGACCCTATTGTATTCCCCTACCTTTGTGTGTCAGATCATCGGTGCATGTTGCATACTACATAACTTTGCTATGAGAAAAGGCCTGCATATTGACATACGTGATGACCTGACCCCCGACCCACACAGTCCCCACCTGGCAGAGGACACCCAGTCTGCTGATGGAAGAGCACTCAGGAGGGTCCTCGCCGTAAGCATCTTTGGACACTAACCCAAAACATTAATTACACAGACAGTGCACGCGTGTACACCACTGATGTCCCTAGATCACACACACCACATGCATTGGATTAGCCCAAGTCCAGCATGTAGGAGTTGGGAGCAGTAACGCCAGCGTCAAGGCCCCAATGATGTCACTGTCCATTCATACACCTTTCACACGTCATTCATACAGCCGTGGGGTTAACTTCACCACCACGGCCGAGGGTGACACCCCTTACTGTCAGAAGTGCCACCCCCTCACATTCACACACCATTCACACTGTCCCCTGCACTCCTGACCGTGTGCAGTAAAAAAATAAATACAAATCTCATAACCTGAGAAAAAAAATAAACAAAAACTCATGACCTGAGTATAAAAATAATAATCCAAAATAAACAAAAACTCAAAACCTGAGTATGTAAAAAATAATCAGATAAACCCCCCCAAAAAAAAGCCTCATCGGGGATGCCGGGGGCTTCTTCTTGCCGCACCTCTCTGGCTCCTCAGCTGCCTGGATGGAGTGGGTGGGGGTGGGGGGGCATCTGGAGGTGGCTGATCCCCAGGTGGGGCACTCCTGGCAGGTGTGGCCTGCATGCCCTCCAAGGCCCTGGCTATCCGGCCGAGGTAAGAGTTTGTCTGGGCCTGCATCCGGAGCTGACGGGTGACCTGGTAATGCTGGGCCCGCCGACTCAGCCTCCCCTGGTCCCGGATGGCAGCACTGTTATCCTCGACGGCTGCTGTGAGGTGCCTTATATCCCCCTGCACCTCCCCCAAACTGGTGACCACTGCAGCGCAGTTGCAGCTCACATCCTGCACTGCGTTGCTGATGTTGGCAACGGAGCACAGGCTGTCAGCCACTTTCTCTAAATGGCCTACTATGGCCCCCATTTGTTCAGTCTGCCTGGCGTGATCCCTCGCCAACTGGTCCTGGACATCATCCGACACCCCCCTGGTCTTCTGGGTGGCCTTCCTGGGGCCAGAAGATGGTTGTCCCCGGGGGGAGGGAGTCGCCCTTGAGGGGCTTCCAAGGATGGGGGAGGGGATAACAGACGGCCCAGGAGAAGGGGAGGAGACCGACAAAACTAATGAAAAGTCCTGCTCTGCCACAGCAGGATCCTCCACAACCACCTCGGCAGGTGTGGTGTGGCCACTCTCCTCCACAACCTCTTCACCACCCAGTGGCTCGGGCACACGATGGCGTGGGGGGGATGGGGTTGAATGGACGCTGACCGATGATGGCCCAGCTCCGTCATCTGTGGATGACACAAAGCAGACACATGTTGGTGGTCCCACACACTTGGCACATGTACCCCCTCCCCCCCACATGCAACACATCAAATAGGGGATAAAAAACACTTACCTGTCCTGGAGCCTTCCTCCATGGAGTCATAGCCTGGGACCCCCTCCAACTGCTCCCTGTCCAGGCAGCGTGCGACCACCTCCTCCTCTGCGGTCAGGGTGACAGGACATGGGGGACCACCACCTGTGCCCCTCTCATGCCTCCTGATGGTGGCCACCTTGCCCCTCACCTTGCGCCGCAGGTCATTCATTTTCTTCTGAATGTCAGAAGCACTCCGGGTGGAGTACCCCAAGACATTCACCCTGGCAGCAATGGACTCCAGGATGCCCTGCTTCCTCTCCCGGCTGGTCTTCCGGCTTTTTTTGCCATGGAGCAAAGCATTCTCAGTCTCCATTGCAGAAATGATGACCGACACCTCCTGGGCGTTGAAATTGAGGTTCCTCCTCTCTCTGGGGGTAGCGGGAGCAGCCATCACCGAGCAAAAGTATCTTCCCTGGGGTGGGGGGAAACGGAAATACTTTTGCGCCGGAATGGCGTTTCTGCCAGCGCTTTTAAGCGCCCAGCGGAACGCATTGCGCTGACGGAAGTTGACGGAAGCGGTGCCGACGGAAGTTGTGAGCATGCGCACAAGGGGTGCGAGTGGAGCCGCACTCACTGCGCATGCTCCGTGGATGATGCGCTGAACGTAAGCCTCTGCGCTGGGCTCCGCCCATCATTTACATACGATCACACCCACTTCCACTTGCGTCGGGTTACGCCAGCGCATTATCGTTACTCTGGCGCAAGTTTACGCGCAACTGCTATGTGAATAACAGTACTTGCGCTGAAAGGGTCTTCAGAGTAACGTAAATGAGAAGCGTTACTCCAGAGCAAAGATGCTCCGATCTACCTGAATCTGGCCCTAAATGTTTTTTTCTTTGTCTGAATTTCTCACTTCCTGTTCCTCCTCAGTAAGCTTGCCACCATCATCCGAGACGTTCTGGCTGGGGAATAGTCAGCCAGAACAGCTTACTGAACAGCTTACTGAGGAGGAACAGGAAGTGAGAAATGCAGATAAAGAAAAAAAAAACATTTAGAAGGGAAATCAAAGGAAAAGGTAACTACAATGCACTACCTTAAAGCGGAGTTCCACCCAGGAAAACAACATTTGCCTATTTTGTTTAAAAAAATTAAATAAAAAAAAAACCTGAAAAAAAAATTAAAAATACTCACCCGAAATACCTGTTGCTATGCGGAAGTCCGTAATCTGCCTCTTCCACACCGCGGTGTGTTTTCTTCTTGTCCTTCTCCTAGTGAATGGGGCGCGCTGCTTTCTGGGAACTGTGTGTGTTCTCAGAGAGCAGCGCGCCCATTCACAAGCCAGTGTGAGACTCACGTATGCTCAGTAGGAAATGGGCAGTGAAGCCGTAAGGCTTCACTGCCTGTTTCCCATAGTGTGAATGGCGGCGCGGGACCCGGAGTGATCGCGGGACCGGCATCGGGGGGGCCATCAGCGCGGGCGCCTAGGACAGGTAAGTGTCCTTATTCAAACTCAGCAGCTACCCTGTTAGTAGCTGCCGACTTTGAAAAAAAAAATGCGGGTGGAGCTCCGCTTTAAAGGGGTTGTAAAGACAAAAATATTTTCCTGTTAAATTAAAGTCTGACAGTAGCAGATAAAGTAAAAAGTAATGTTTTGCATTATAACTATTTTGATACCTGTTGAAATCGAGCTGTTTTATTCACCTCTGTCACTCCTGAATCGTTATTCTCACTGACTTCCTGGTTTGCGGTGCGCATTCATTTTTGCTGCATCACAGCCTAATGGGAACTACAGTTCCCATTAGGCTTAGCCTCCATGTCTGTGAGGGATAAGAGAGCATCTTTACACAGGGCTGTAGTCATAGGGAGGGGGTGAGCACATTCTGCTTTATACCATGCCAAACAGCTCAGGTGCTGGTGGAAAGCAAGAAGAGGAGAGACAGGAAATGGCCTTTTCAAACCTGGATTACTGTATTTTGGAGGTCAAAAGGAAAAACGAGGTAAGTGATATTTAAATGCTCTAGCTTACAGCAATCAATTGATCTAATGAAAAATTAACCTTTAGTGTTCCTTTAAAGGAACCTATTTAGAAAATAATAATTAATGCACTCGGATTTAAATGGTAATTTTTCATACCAGCAATTTTGCACATTTTAAATATTTTATACATAATTTTTATACTGGAAGAAACTATAAATAGTAAGAATTTTATCAACCTGTCCTGAGCAAGGAAGGCGTTAACCTCCCTGGCGGTATGATTATTTCAGATTTTAGGTGCTGAAAGCAGTAGAATTATTTTGCATGGAAATTTGGCGTTTTACATTGTAGGCCTGCAATTCTTAGGAATAACTCACTTAAATCTGTCCAAACAGGAGTCTAGTAGACATCCCAGGTATGATAAAGTTTGAAACACAAAATTATAAATTATAATGTAATAAATAACTATAAATAATTATAACAAATAATAATATAATAATAATAGATAAATGGAAAAAGGGGGCGCTACACATAAAATATAATGAGTAATATGAATACTATAACCTAATACATCAAACAAGTGTATGACAAAACCAACAATTAAAAATGTGAATAATTACCAGAAGCACCACCAATGCTGGTGGATTTATTAGTAATAGTAAAAATGTATGTGCAAAAAGTCCATTAATAAAGTGCTTGTGCTCAGACGGTTTCTTCAACTTCACTGTGAATAATCTCCACCTCCACCAGCTGAAAAAATCAGCCAAAACTGTGCTCAAAGGATGGCACCTTACCAGATGGTGTTGACCTATTTAATTAAAAAGAGGTCAATAGTAGCTTTATATCGCAATATGAGGACTTCATGCGCTTCCTGATGATGTGGTAACAAAACGTACGTCAAGGTGGTACCTGGTCACGCACAGCTATGCACTTCAGGTCCCGCTGGTTCTCTGTATACAGGAGGTGGAATGCACGCCAGCTTCCCCAGCGTGGGGCAAACTCTCCACCATTACAATGCCGAACAGCCTCAGTGCCGGGTCATAGGCACCAGCAAGAGTAAGGAGCCACTTGGCACTGCGTTTTTGCCCTGGTTCACACTGATGCTACTTTGAAATCGTGCTACTTTACTTGAAGTGGCTCGATTTCAAAGTAGCATGGTCAGCGCGATTTCAGGTGCTACTTGATAGACATTTGTGTGGCTTCATATACAGATGTCTATAGAAATCGCACCTGAAATCGGCAAAAGTAGTGCAGGAACTACTTTTGCAAATCGGTGCGGCGCCGCAAAATCGGTGTCGCACTGATTAGAACAGTGCCATTGCCGCCAATAGACTGCGACTTGTCATGCGATTTGATCTCTGAAATCGTATGACAAATCGCTCCAATGTGAACTTAGTGATGGCGAACCTTGGCACCACAGATGTTTTGGAACTACATTTCCCATGATGCTCTAATACACTGCAGAGTGCATGAGCATCATGGGAAATGTAGTTCCAAAACACCTGGAGTGCCAAGGTTCCCCATCACTGCTCTATACTAATCTTTTATTAAAACAAAATTATACTATGGCGGTCTTTTCTTTTCTTTGTTCCGCTATATGATATTTCAGAGTCAGGCTGAACTAAAGGATTATGAGCCGCGCATGAAGCCCTTAAATTGCGATATAAAGCTACCGGTACTATTGAGCTCTTTTTAATTAAATAGGTCAACACCATCTGGTAAGGTGCCATCCTTTGAGCACAGTTTTGGCTGATTTTTTCAGCTGGTGGTGGTGGAGATTATTCACAGTGAAGTTGAAGAAACCGTCTGAGCCAGGGGAGGACTGGCAGCCTTAGGCCTGGGGGGCAAGTCCAGTCAAGTGGCCCACTGAACCACAAATTAGCTCGCCATCCATGTCCACATGGTTTTATAAAGGATGATTGATGTTATGAAGCAAGACAAATATGATACAATGTAGTAATTAAAAAAGTGCAGATAGTGCCTGTTGATGCATCCTGATCAGTGCCCATCAGTGCAGCCTGATCATTGTCCATTAATGCAGTTCTCATCAGTGCAGCCTGATCACTGCAGACAGTGCCCGTTAATGCATCCTGATCAGTGCCCATCAATGCAGCCACACCAGTGCAGTGCCCATCAGTGCAGCCTGATCAGTACCCATCAATGCAGCCTAATCATTGCCCATGGCATGTGGGGGTCAGCTGGGGGTATCAGGGTCTGACTCACCTTAGCAGGCCCGGTTTCCGCCCACTATATGCAGTGGATAGATTCTTGCATAGCATGAATCTATCCACTGCTGCCCCATATTCATGCATCTGGCGCCTTTCGTGTCACTGGGCACATGAAGTACAGCGGGCAGGTTTTTTTAATTACCTGATTAGAGCTAGGTGATGGGCTAAGTTCCCGGGAGACAGTGGGCGGGGGTCCTCCTGGATCAGTCGGCTTCGCTAACCGGATTCTGCTGGGGGGTGGGGGGTTCTAGCTGAGTCTGCTGGGGGGGGTGGTTCTGGCTTAATCTGCTGGGGGGGGGGGGGTGGTTCTGGCTGAGTCTGCTGGCGGGGGGGGGGGGACTGGCTGAGTCCACTGGATGGCTTCTATGGAGAGCAAAAGGGGATACAGTACTAAAGAGGCAGGTCATCATCAATCATCATTATTATCATTCACATCACACGGCACCTTACTTTACTTTCAGTTCAGTGCAGTGCAGTCTCTCTCTCAGTCTCACTGACTCTTCTCTGCTTCTCTGCAGCCAGCCCATGAGTCACAGAGATGTATGGTGCGGTGCTCGTGCCCTGACATGCCACATGACCTTTCTACAACTCCCACAATGCAGCGCGGCAGCAGCCAGCCAATCGGCGGCCGCCGCTGCTGAGTAGAGCTGCGCATCTTCACCGGTCTCACGATTCGATGCGATTACGATTATCAAGTCCACGGTTCGATTCGATTCTGCGATGCATCACGATTGCAGCGCAAGTGCGCATGGCTCTCCCCCCAAAATACTAAAGGAGATGATCAGAGACTGGAGACATGGTACAGGAGATGATCAGAGACTGGAGACATGGTACAGGAGATGATCAGAGACTGCAGACATGGTACATGAGATGATCAGAGACTGCAAACATGGTACAGGAGATGATCAGAAACTGCGGACACGGTACAGGAGATGGTCAGAGACTGCAGACATAGTACAGGAGATGATCAGAGACTGCAGACAAACTACAGGAGATGATCAGAGACTGCAGACAAACTACAGGAGATGATCAGAGACTGCAGACAAACTACAGGAGATGATCAGAGACTGCAGACAAACTACAGGAGATGATCAGAGACTGCAGACAAACTACATGAGAAGATCAGAGACTGCGGACATAGTACAGGAGATGGTCAGAGACTGCAGACATAGTACAGGAGATGATCAGAGACTGTGGACATAGTACAGGAGATAATCAGAGACTGCAGACATAGTACAAGAGATGATCAGAGATTGCGGACGTGGTACAGGAGATGGTTGCATATGTTAAAGAACCCTAATTGGTGGACAGACAGCAGTTCAGTTCTACTTCAATAGTTCCCAGATTCAGTCCCAGGAAGCTGAAATCTGATGGGTAACACTGCCCGCTGCACTTTACCCACTGATCTTTTCAGGCCCCACTAACACCTATGCAGGTGCAACAGAGCAGTTTTGTAGATCATTGTAGCTTGAAAAAAAAAAAAATCACACAAAAGTGCATGATGCTTTATAATTCATAGCACACCAAAACGCATGACACTTTATCACACAGTTTGTGTGCATGGGGGGTGCTGTGTGCCTGAAAAAAAAAGTTTTGCCTTGGACAATTCACTACAAATCCCATCATATAACATGTATTATGAAGGTATTCATTGTAAGGCCTCGTACACACGAGGCAATCTATCTGTTCAAATCGGTCGGACAGACCGATTTGAACAGATCTGTCTGCTTGGATTTTGGTTTGCTCGCGTGTACACACAAGCAAACCAAAATCCCCGCCAGCAGACAGCGCGCTGACGTGTCGGTGACGTGGCGGTGGCGTTGACGCCGCCACGTCACCGCACTAGGAAGTAAAACACTTCCGCGCATGCGTCGAAACCATTCGGCACGTGTGCGAGAAGACATGTCTGCTGGTTAGCATACTAACCAGCAGACATGTCGGGCGGACGGGTTCCCAGCCGACAGATTTCAAAGCATGCTTTGAAATCTGTCGGGTGGCCAAATCCATCTGTTTGCCCGTACACACGATCCAATCTGTCTGCTGAAACGGTCTAGCAGACTGTTTCCAGCAGACAGATTTACTCGTGTGTGTACGAGGCCTAAGAGTCACAGCCTGCTGGTGGACAATACAACCATGTGTTCCTGAACAATAACCTGCATTGGATAGAGAGGAGGACATCATTACTAGAGGAGGTATAGAGTACACATAGGAGGGGGTCATATGGCAGGACAATAGGAGGTGATGGAGGAGATTACACACTGATAATGCAGCCTCTCTGACCTGTACACAATGCTGGGACAGTCTCACTCTCTCCCCTCCAAGATCCAGGAAGGAGCCATTCACTCACACTGACTGACAATGCCAGACGCTGCCCTACAGTGTTCACTCTCTCTCCAGAGCGACTCAGGCTGAGCTACAGGTCCTGGCAGATCTGTAGATGTTATCATGGTACAAGCTATAGGAAAAGCTCTGTGCAGAATGTTGTAAGTAAACTACAGATTATTAAAAAAGTACATCGCTATCAGTTATTGTATAAATAACTAATAGCGATGTATTTATTTTTTATAATACACAGTCTATATTTGTTAGTAGTTTACAGGACAGGAGCTGACAGGACCTGCCTCCTCACGCACCACTACTGAGGAGAAAAGGTAACATCTGAACGGCGCGCTCTTCCTAGTTCCTACAACTCCCACAATGCAGCGCGGCAGCAGCCAGCCAATCGTTTTAAATATAATGTGAGCGGCCTGGGGGGCAATCTCCACTTTTCCACCTGGCCCAGTCCGCCCCTGGTCTGAGCACAAGCACTTTATTTATGGACTTTTTGCACATACATTTTTACTATTAGTAATAAATCCACCAGCATTGGTGGTTCTTCTGGTAATTATTCACATTTTTAATTGTTGGTTTTGTCATACGTGTGTTTGATGTATTACAATTACAACAATATATAAAAAAATAATTTCTCAGTTTAGGCCGATATGTATTCTCCTACATATTTTTTGTAAACAAAATGGCAATAAGCCTATATTGATTGGTTTGCGCAAAAGTTATAGCGTTTACAAAATAGGGGATAGTTTTATGGCATTTTTGTTAATATATTTTTTTACTAGTAATGGCGGCGATCTGCGATTTTTTGTGTGACTGCGACATTATGGTGGACACATCGGACACTTTTGATGCTATTTTGGGACCATTGTCATTTATACGGCGATCAGTGCTATAAAAATGCATTCATTACTGTGTAAATGACACTGGCAGGGAAGGGGTTAACCATTAGGGGCGAGGAAGCGATTAAGTGTGTCCTAGGGAGTGAATATAACTGTGTGGGGGATGGGCTACCAGTGACACAACATTGATCACTGCTGCTGATGACAGGGAGCAGTAGATCAGTGTCCTGTCACTAGGCAGAACAGGGAAATGCCTTGTTTACACAGGCATCCCCCTGTTCTGCAGCTCCGTGACACGATCGCGGGACACCTGCGGACATCGAGTCTGGTCAATGAATGCTATTCTGCTGCCCAAAAAATGATCCTTCAACAGTCTTTGTATTAAAAAAAAAAAGAAAACAAAAACAGAACACTTTGCTCACACTCTATGGTCTCAATAGTTTGCAGTTTACAGAAAGAAAACAAAAACGGTTCAATCTAAAATTTGTAGCGAGTGTACATAAATAACGATTAAAAATATTTTTTTTTACAAAATGAACATCCCAATGCAAAAAGATGTTTAGACACCACTGGGGCAGTCGGTGCGTTGATTTACCGCCAATTCCGATGCGCTATTTGGCCACAAGTGGGTTGCTTTTATCCCCTGCTAGTGGCTGAGAAAGAGTTAAAAGCGCTGCTTTGCCGGCAGGATAGCTGTGGTGCCCATTCATTTCAATGGGCAGGAGCGGTAAACACACCGCTCTTTCGCCGCTCCAAAGATGCTGCTAGCAGGACTTTTTTTATCGTCCTGCTAGCGCACCGCTCCAGTGTGAAAGCTCTCAGGGCTTTCACACTGGAGAGACAGCAGCGGCTCTTTCAGGGCGCTTTGCAGGCGCTATTTTAGCATTATAGCGCCTGCAAAGCACCTCAGTGTGAAAGGGGTCTAAGAGAATGGAAGTGTTTGTGATATTGGAAGATGAGAGAAATAAAACCAGGGAATAATGCACACAACAAAGGGCTCCTTTATGAAGTATAATTTTATATAGGTACATTGCATTGATTTCCAAACAACATTTGAAGATCTTGGCCCAGATTCACAGAGTGCAAGGCGCACATTACGATGCCGTAGAGCAAACGCCATTCGCCACGCCAACGTAGCGCGGAGAGGCAAGCATTGCATTGAGCAAGCCAGTGCTCCCAACATTGCACCAGAGTGGCGTGGGTTTTCGAAAACGCACGCCGGCGTAGGTGGAAGTGAGTGTGACCCCATGCAAATGATGGTCCGAGCGTAGTGCAGTGTTTTACGCCCGGCATATCACGAACTGCGCATGCGCCGTGACGTCGCCGTGACGTGGACGCATGCACAGCACCCTCCTGCGCCTGCTCACAACCACGCCAGCACAACTGCCTAAGCTACACTGGATCACCACGTATGCCGTGAACTTAACGTACGCCCAGCCAAACACATGTCCAACGCACAATACGCCGGCTTGTGTTCCCTGGTGCAGACCTTTGCATGTCTGTTGCCGGGTTGCACCTCATCTATGGGGAATAACTTTACGCCCGTTTGTGAAGCGCCGTATTTCCCTCATTTGCATTTTTAAATGACTAATCAATGGGAGCAGCACCATGCGTCCAGCCCATATGTGTGCGCCCACCCTACGCCGGCGTGTGCAAGCTACGTCGGTGAGGTGTAGCCTGTTTTTAGGCGCATGTTGGTTTGTGGGTCTGGCGCACTTGTACTTACATCGCCCTAATATGCTATACGTCGGCGTAAGTGCTTTGTGAATCTGGGCCCTTGTGTGTCTATACTGCTTGGAACTTAAACCAATTTTTTTTTGTCGGTCAATGCACACTTTAAAATTATGCAAAATCTTGAGGCACTACATTCTAAAATGTAAAAAACTAAGCCAATAGTTTTATATACAGCAACGTTCACACACATGGGCTATCCAATGTTACAGGTGATGTACACTGCTCAAAATAATTAAAGGAACACTTTGAAAACATATCAGATCTCAATGGGCAAAAATCTCATGCTGGATATCTATACTGATATGGACTGGGTAATGTGTTAGGAATGAAAGGTTGGCACATCATGTGATTGAAATGAAAATTATCCACCTACAGAGGGCTGAATTCAAAGACACCCTGAAAATCAAAGTGAAAAATTATGCAGCAAGCTAGTCCATTTTGCTGAAATTTCATTGCAACAACTCAAAATGGTCCTCTGTAGTTTGTATGGCCCCCAAGCGCTTGTATGCATGCCTGACAACATCAGGGCATGCTCCTAATGAGACGACGGATGGTGTCCTGGGGTATTTCCTCCCAGATCTGGACCAAAGCATCACTGAGCTCCTGAACAGACTGAGGTGCAACCTGGCGGCACCGGATGGACCGAAACATAATGTCCCAGAGGTGTTCTTATGGATTTAGGTCAGGTGAGCGTGGGGGCCATTCAATGGTATCAATTTCTTCATCCTCCAAGAACTTGCTGCATGAGGCCGGGCATTGTCGTGCACCAGGAGGAACCCACTGCACCAGTGTAGGGTGTGACAATGGGTCCAAGGATTTCATCCCGATACCTAATGGCAGTCAGGGTGCCATTGTGTAGCCTGTAGAGATATGTGTGTCCCTCCACTGATATGCCTCCCCAGACCATCACTGACCCACCATCAAACCGATCATGCTGAACTTTGTTACAGGCAGCATAAAGTTCTCCACGGCTTCTCCAGACCCTTTCATGTCTGTCACATATGCTCAGGGTGAACCTGCTATCATCTGTGAAAAGCATGGGGCACCAGTGGCAGACCTGACAATTCTGGTGGTCAATGGAAAATGCCAATCGAGCTCCACAGTTTCCGGAAGTGAGCACAGAGCACACTAGAGGACGTCGGGCCCTCAGGCCACCCCCATGAAGTCTGTTTCTGATTGTTTGGTCAGAGACATTCACACCAGTGGCCTGCTGGAGGTAATTTTTTAGGGCTCTGGCAGTGCTCATCCGGTTCCTCCTTGCACAAAGGAGCAGATACCGGTCCTGCTGATGGGTTAAGGAGGTTCTACGGCTCTGTCCAGCTCTCCTAGAGTAACTGCCTGCCTCCTGATATCTCATCCATGGTCTTGATACTGTGTTGGGAGACACGCCAAACCTTCTGGCAATGACACGTATTAGTGCGTACCGCAAATATGACAACTACCAATCAAAACAATTGATACAATCAAGTGATGCGAGAAATAGAAAAACATCAGAAGGTTTGATAAATAAACAAAAACCAAAGTGCAATTCATTAATGTGGTGAATACCACTAGTAAGAAAAATAATAATTTATAAAGTCCATTAATATGGTGCTATGTGCTCAATCAATAGCCTTCAAATCCACTGTGAATAATATCCACCTCCACCGGCTGTAATTCCGCGTACACATGATAATTTTTCAGCATGAAAAAAACGTTGTTTTTCAAAAACGTCATTTAAAATTATTGTGTGTGGGCTTCATATCATATTTCAGGTTCTGAAAAACGACAAAAAAAAAAAAAATTCGAACATGCTGCATTTTAACGTCGTTTTTCGGGTTGTAAAAAACGATCGTGTGTGGGCTAAAATGACGTTTTAAACCCGCGCATGCTCAGAAGCAAGTTATGAGACGAGAGTGCTCGTTCTGGTAAAACTACTGTTCATAATGGATTAAGCACATTCATCACGCTGTAACAGACAGAAAAGCGCAAATCATCTTTTACTAACACGGAATCAGCTAAAACAGCCCAAAGGCGAATAGAACTTCCCCTTTAGAGTGCCGTCATACGTGTTGTACGTCACCGCACTTTGCTCATCATTTTTTAAAAACTATGGTGTGTGGGCAATGTCGTTTTTAATGATGAAGTTAGAAAACTTTTTTTTTCATGCTGAAAAATGATTGTGTGTATGCGGCATTAGGGATCACCCAAACTGTGATCAAAGGATGGCAACTTACCAAATGGTGTTGACTCTTTTAATTAAAAAAGAGGTCAATAACAGCTAGATATCACAACGTGTAGATTTCATGTGCGGCTCAGGTTCCTTAGATTCGACCAGACTCCAATGTCAAAAAGCAGAATAAAGAAAAGAAACCGCCATAGTATAATTCTGTTTTTAATAGTAAAATGTATAAAACAAAGGGCCAAATGGCTCCTTACTGTTGTCGGTGCCTGAGACCCGGCACTGAGGCTGAAAGGCGTTTTGATAAGTGGAGAGATGGCCCCTAACACTGGGGAAGCTGGCGTGCGTTCCACCTCCAGATTCGGGGAACCAGCGGGAATTTTTCCTACTAGTGGAATTCACCACATTAATGAATGTTTTTGTTTATTTATCAAGCCTGCTGATGTTTTTCTATTTCTCACATCACTTGATTGTATCAACTGTTGATTTTGATTGGCAGTTGTCATATTTGCGGTACGCACTATTTTGTAGTTTTTTTATTATTACTAATATCATTTACCTACTACCACTTCTATAGCGCCCCCTACCCTTTTTTTCACATATCATTTATTTGTGGGGAGCAGCTTATTCTTAGTTTATATTTTAGTGTTTACTACACTTATTACTCTTTACCTTTGGTTGGCGCGAGATACACACCTTTTCCAATAACAGGTATTGAGTTGGACTGCCCGTACTACCTTTATAGGGTCCAAGTATCGCCTTGTGCTACCAGTAGTGACACTGACCCTAGCCTAATGCAAAAAAATAGTGAAAAACAGTCAGAAAAGATGAGTAGGGAAAAAAATGTCAGACACCTCTACCTAAAAAAAACATTCCTGTTTTGGAGGTCGTATCATTTTTGCCCATCTAGTGCACCTGTTGTTAATTTCAATTAACGGCAAAGCAGGTGCAACTGATAACAAGCCCCTCTGTATACACCCATTCCCCTCTGCTACTTAACCTCCCTGGCGGTATGATGCTTTCTGGTTTTAGGTGCTGAAAGCGGTACAATTATTTTGCATGAAAATTTGGCGTTTTATACTGTAGGCCTGTAATTCTTAGGAATAACCTGCCTAAATCTGTCAAAACAAGAGTCTAGTAGACATCCCGGGTATGAAAAACGAAATCATAAATTATAATATAATAAATAACTATAAATAATTATAACAAATAATAATGTAATTATAATGAAAATTATTCAATAATGTAATCAAATCAAAAACACTGAAATTTGCTCAGTTGCAGAATTGTAGTTGTCATTACTATTATTGTTTGATGACGAATTTCCCCACAAATCGTTATCGCTCAAAACTACAAGTGATTATAATGTAATACCGCTGTTTTCTAGCTGGTCTAAAATCACTTTTGACATAAAGGGACACTTTTGGTTGCTATGGACAATCTCCATATTCCAGGCAGAAAGAACAGTTTTTATTATATGAAAAAAGGACATGCAGGACACTGGGCAGACCACTAGGGACAAAGGGGGTGTATTTTTTACATACAGTACTGTAATCTATAAGATTACAGTATACTGTTATTTACTTTTTTGAATTTGGCACCTTTCTCCGTCCCCATGCGTCGTAACGTCGTAACGACGCAGGGAACGGAGATCGGCACTGTGTGAATCGAGCGAGGACACAGCTCGCTCACACAGCGGGGAGACATCGCAGGGTCCAGGGACAAGGTAAGTAAACCATGCCTATGGATGCTGCGAGGCAGCCCCCGAGTGTGGCTCGGAGATACCGCTATTGGTATTGAATTGTAACCCCGAGCCAGACCCGGGAATGCCGCCAAGGGGGTTAACTAACCAGATCAATATCCCAGAAGTTCTGATCCAAAAGTGTTCCTTTTTTTTGAGCAGCATATTTTTCCAAAGCAAATACACCTTTGCACATTGGTACTGACTAGTACATTGATGTTTCTCTTCTCACTCAGTTTTCCTTCATCTCTCAGCTAATGTGACCCCACTGCTGACAGAGGTGGGAAAGGGGAGGGATAAACAAGGATGGCGTGCAGGTATTCAATAGCCTCTTTTTTTTATCTGATGACATAATTGGTTGTTAGGAGGCTGGCGGCTAAAAGGTTGCAATGGTGCACAATGACATGAAAACCTGTGGCTTTGTGTAACTAAAAGACAGGCTTGATCCACCCACTTGCTTGTATACAAGTTTGGGGCAATTTTTAGGCTTTTGCCTTGGCACACCTGAAGAAATTCCAGGTTGTAACCTGGTTGAAAAAAGCTGCCTTGAAAGAAAAATGGTAGACCCCCAAAAGCCTGTCCTGAAAATGTAATTGTTAATGCAAATTATGATGGACAGTACTCAACTGTTAAGCTTAGGGTTTAAATCCAAATGTGTTCCTAAGTTTGTTGCCTATTATAACGAACATTTGTTGGCAGTCATCCTGCTCTTGAAGTAGTTATAAAGCTTATTTTTTATTTTATCTTCTATAAAAATAACAAACATGCCTATACTTACCTCATCTGTTCAATGGTTTTGCACAGAGCAAGTCCAATCCTTTTCTTCTGGGGTCCCGCCAGCGGTCCAGGCCCCTCCTATTCATCTGGTGCACCCCAAGGTGGCCTGTGCATGCTCGCTCCTGAGCCTGGCTGCTGCATCCATTAACACAGACAGCAGGACTCAACCTCTCTCCCATGTCACCAGATTTGCTTGACAGCAGTGGGAGCTGCTATCAGTCTATCCAATGAAGAGAGAGACAGCAGGTTTTCTTTTTTTTTTCATCTGGCTTTACTTCCTCTTTAAGGTGAAAAAACAGGAGGGTTTACAGCCCCTTTAATACTAAAGTATAGATTGTGAGGGCAGAAAAACACTTCTTCTGAATAGAGCAGATCCTCTAGCCCTGGATAACAGGAAATAATTCCCTATATATTTTGTGAGGGGAATGTGTGGGAATAAAACATGAATATAAAATTCCCTGAGACCTTGATATCTTTTGCTAGTTAAGTGGAATGTTTCATTATAGGATTTAATCATATATCCTGTTCTTGCGGTGAGGCTAGAAGACCCCCGATGCCTCCATTGAGAGAACTTTGTCACTACTGTCACATAAGGGGCTTGTCAGTACATACATATATACATGGTTAGGACACATGCTAATACATAAACACCTATTACACATCCCTATACACACCAGAAGTGGAAGAAGTAGCCATAGAGCCTCGTGCATCCAAGTGGTAATGACGCCCAGTCATGAAAGGATTAAATAAAAGAGGAATCAATTCAAATGTAAATATACCAATTTTTTATTGTGTGTTTATGAAAGTATAATTATGGGCCTATAAACATTTTTTCCTTTTCCAACTATAAATACTTTGATTAAGCAAGAGTCCTTTGGTAAAATCAATTGGCCAGAAGTGAAGATCTAGTGATCGTCTCGCCCATTCGCTGACACACTTTTGACCAAGAGATTCCAAGCCTGCCCACCACGGCAAGGTAGACTCTTCTAGGGCAGGACCTACACTAACTACACTAAGCTACCCTACTGGATGCTAGTCATCCTTTTCTAATGTTGGGTGTATGTTTGTAGTAGGCCTCATCCTATAATCTGTGTGTGCGATCTACTATCTCCTAATTTGGTTGTCTGTCTGTGTGCATCTCTCTAAAGCATGGAGCGGTCAGTTTATGTACATCTGGACGTCCTCTGTTAGTGTAGGTCGGTGCATGCCAGTCATTGTATGTTGTCCAGTGTGTGTCAGTAGATAATTGTTAGTCCTGTTTTTCCTGGGCACGTAGCCAAACTCCTCTGCAATTCGGAGTTCATCTTGCCATCGGTCAAAATGTTTTGTGCTATTGATTTGAGGATGAAGGAATCGCATGCTCTGTCCATCTGTGCATACATCTTCAGTCTAAAGATCTCCTCCTTCCTTTCAGGTGGAAATGGTTTTAAAATCTACAGGTTGTTATTTGGTTTAATGCCTTTACGTGAACCAGGCTTGAAACGTTGGCGGTTTCTATAAGAAGTCTGTGTGGAGCAGGGTATCAGGCTTGACGGTTTCTATAAAAAGTCTGCGCGGATTGATTATTCAATTCATCTAGGTGCCAAAAAGGATGTCTTCCTTTTCTTAATATCAGGTCGATATTCCCAATCTAAACAAAGAGGCAAATGATTATTATCATGTATAATACAGATGGAGAAAAAACTATAAAAGCATAATCATCAATTATCAGTCAGACACAATCAGCACACCCTACAGATTGGGAAAAATTAGAATTAGCCTGCCTCTGCTATGCCCCTTGTTACTATAAGGCCTCATTTCCACTGGCGTTTTTACAGCCACTTTTCTGAGCGTTTTTTGCAGCTTAAAAACGCCTGTCCATGTTAGTCTATGGCCTCATGCCCGCCATGAAGTTTTTGAGCTGTAGATGGCTAAGCTGCAAAAAAAAGTGCGTTCTGAAGCTCCAGCAATAGAGCTGTAAAAACGTCAGACATTAAAAAACGCTCAAAAACGCGCATAAACGCGCAAAAACGCGCACAAACGCTCAAAAACGTAATTTTCTAAAATAAACATGGACAGGCGTTTTTAAGCTGTAAAAAATGTGGCTGTAAAAACGCCAGTGGAAATGAAACCTAAAAGTAAAATTGTAATATTAATGTGATGCATACATAAAGTCAGGACGCCCACTAACACACAGCTCCTTTCTCTATCTGCATCGTAGAGAGCGTCCTGACTCTCCTGCTTGCCCCCTCAAGGGAGGGGGCGAGCACAACACTCCACACCAGGAAGAAAGCCTTGCATTGCTGTGTGTAGTTACAGACAGAAGAACAGGAAATTTGCATTTCTCAGAAGAGATAAGGACATTTAAAAGCAAAATGGAAGGATGAGGTAAGTGAAGGAGGACTGCACTAGGGTAAAGGAAGCTATTTAGGATTTTTTTTGTTTACCTTTACAACCCCTTTAAGGAACCAATTGAACTAAGTGAACTGACCAAATTAACTAGGATAGATTCTCTTTAATTGCTGTCACAGTATGATACAATTGTGTAGTTGCCCCATACACTGCGTACACACTTATGACTTAGCTGTTGGTTATAATTCTAATTTGAGACATTGATTAGAATTAGGCCCGTGGTGGATTCCTAGAAGAGCCTGGCATGGTGCGATATGCCGAAGAAGAGGTCTTCTTTTTCTTAGTTTCAGGTCCATATTCCCAATCTAAACAAAGAGGCAAAAGATTATTATCTTGTATAATACAGATGGAGAAAAAACTGGTGTGGAAAAACACAATAATCTATTATCATTCAGACACAATCAGCACACCCTACAGATTGGGTTTACATTGTACTTTGCACAGAGGAATTGGGATTATCCAAAACTCATGACTATGAATTATCTCAGGTAATACCTATATCTGCAGATGTGAAGATCTATAGATTTGACATGATTGTACAATGTATAGTAAAACCTTGGTTTGAGAGTAACTTGGTTTGAGAGCGTTTTGCAAGACAAGCAAAATGTTTTAATAAAATTTGCCTTGATATACAAGCGATGTCTTGATATAAGAGTAGCGTCATGTCACAACTGAGTATAAAAAAGAAGAGGGGAGCCTCTAAGTGTAGCAATATGGTTACATTTAATGAAGGTAAAACATTTAGCAACATATTGCTACACTTAGAGGTTCCTATCTTTTCGTTTATACCCTGTAAAAAAATGCTTTGATATACAAGTGCTTTGGATTACAAGCATGTTTCTGGAACGAATTATGCTTGCAAACCAAGGTTTTATTGTACAGCTAAAAAGCTAACAGCAAATGTTAGTGCTCTTTTAAATGGGTTTTGACCACTGAAGTACAATCCATGGTGGATCACTTTTCAGAGGACATTTTATAGGAGGTGAGGAGGCATTTAGTTACCTCCCCATAACCTGTTTAAGCCCCTAGAAACTGATACCACCAGGATGTGTACACCCCTGTCTGCTGCCTCTGCAGTAAGAATTCAGCCTTTTTTTTTAAAGTGCCGAAAGATGGCCTTTAAAGTGGAATTCCAGTCAATTTCTAACTTAAGCCGGGTACACATGGGCCGTATGTCGGGAGATATCAGCCGGTTCAAAAACAAAATGCCCAACATTCGTCCCATGTGTATGACGGTCTGTCGGACGTGCATGCTGGAAAACCAGCAGCTGTCTGGCTCCCAATCAGCGCTCTCAGCCAGAGTGTTCTGGTGGGGGGGGGCTTTCAAACGTCCCCCTGTCAGAACATATCAGCACAATTTTTTTAATGTGTACCAGGCTTAAGCCTTAACCTATTTGGCCGCTAGCGGGGCACTTTTACCCCCACTAGCGGCAGAGAAAGGGTTAAAACCACTGAAAAGCGCCTCTGCAGAGGTGCTTTGCTGGTGGGATAGCCGCCGCCCGCGGGGCCCATTGATTTCAATGGGCAGGAGCGGTGGAGGGGCGGTATACACACCACTCTAAAGATGCTGCTAGCAGGACTTTTTTACCGCTCCAGTATAAAAGCCCTTGGGGCTTTTACACTGGAGAGACACCAGCGGCTGTTTCAGGTCGCTTTGCAGGTGCTATTTTTAGTATTATAGCGCCTGCAAAGCGACCCAGTGCGAAAGGGGTATAAAGGAGACATACTTAGAAAACACTGTATTTTCTGTTTTTTGTGAAATGGAGCAGGTTTGGATTCCACATTGAGTCGTCTCTGCCCAGTGAAACTCCATTGTAGGTATTTTATTCAACCCTGCCTTTCAGCTAAGCCTTTTGTGTCACCAGCAGAGGAGACGTCTCCATATATATCTAGAGGGCGCGGGGCACTTAAAACTATATCGAAAAATTGGGTTCAAAGATCAACACAACTGCCTGCAGCTATCACAGGTTGTCTGCACTTCAGCATTGTTATCCTAGGTACTTTTGAACTAGGATAGGTTCTCTTTAATTGCTGACATAGTGTGATACAATTGTGTAGTGTCAGGCTCAATTCACTCAGAACACACTTATGACTTACCTGTTGGTGGGTTGGGTTGAGGAACCATTCCTGAATATGATGGCCAATTTTGTAGGGATTAAATAGGCTGAGGCCGCTGGTGGATCCCTGGAAGAGCCTGGCATGGTGTCGTGTGCCGAATAGGATATCTTCCTTTTCTTGATATCGGGTCAATATTCCCAATCTAAACAAAGAGGCAAAAGATTATTATCGTGTATAATACAGATGGAGGAAAAAATGGTGTGGAAAAGCAGAATTCTCTATTATCAGTCACACACAATCGGCACACCCTACAGACTCCTGTAATGAGGGGCTTAGGGCCCTGAGGACTGAGAATTGTGTCTGGACTACTTACTTGGAAATTCTTTGGCGTGTTGTCTTTTAATCCGCTGCGCCTCTTCAAAATAGGACTGTTTCTGCTCCTCGGACATTTTGCTCCATTCCTCACCAAGCATGGAACTTATGACAGGAAATTTGGTGTTGGGATTGGCTCTGGTCAGAACTGGACGGTGAATTCGGGCCCAGATCATGTAGGCATTCATTGGTGGTTTCACTTGTCCTTTCTTGTTCTTGGAGAAAGCCACATCACGTAGTCCTAGGGAAAAAAGAAGAATGAGGTTATACCTGGTGAAGTCACAACTTACAGACTGTCTTATAAAGATATTAACACTTAAAGTCTATCTAAAGGTAAAAATAAAAAATATATATATTTTGCATCATATAATTTTTTTTAGATGTAGTGACTGCATTAGTTCCTTTTCTCTGGCCTTGTTTCTTTTATTTTCACCTTCTGATCCCAACAGTAAGTTCCTGTCCTGGGAGTGACAACACTCCTCCTGTATATATGGAGGGAGCAGGATTTCCACCGTAGGCATCTCTCCTACAGACCCCCCCCCCCCCCCCTATCTCTATTGCACAGGACATTACAAGGACAATACATTGCTGACAAGATCAGAAGGTACTGTTCTGTTTATAAAAATGTACTGTGCCTGAGAAGCTAAAACTAAGGCCTGGGTTACACATGTGCACTTTTGCTGCATTAATATGTATCTTCCAGCGCATCAAAAGCCCATAAAAATAGTCCCCTTCATTCCAGAAGGAGACGCTTCATTTCTAAAGAAATTGATGCCATCTTATCCCTGTCCTGGGGGCTAGCTATAGACTGATATGTCTGTTACTGTATCTGTAGCTGGGAAGACCTATGCCTTTAGTATACTGTTGCTCTGTTTGTATACTAATGATCCGTTGCTATTCCCCAAGTCTTGTATTACTCATGGCAAATGCCATATGAAATGCTCTTTCTTTCTCATTTCTTGAGAAAAAAATAATGTACACCCTTTCTAGTTAGGTAGGTGCTAGAGTGAGGATTTTTCTAGCAGAGTAGGAAACTTTAGGCAGGCCTAGCTGGTGGCAAGGCCTGTTTGTTTTCATTCTCGGCTGGGAGTGTCTTCGGGCAGGGCGACTCACAGGTAGCATCACTGTCACCGCTCTCTTCTTTCTAGAAGGTACTAGAAGGAGAGTTAAGATGGGTGCAGAACCAGAAGAGAGGACTGTGGGAAGGGCAGTGGAAAGAGGTCATTGCAGCCAGGCATGTCTCTAAGGCACAGGTATCAAACACAAGGCCCTCCAGGTCATTTCATGTGGCCCTCACACCTCTCCTGCAGCTGCAGGAAAGCTCCAGCCCTCCTCTGGTCCTACTCCAGACTCTTACTTTCTGCTTTCAAGCAATGCATCCAGCTTCTTCCCAGCAGCAGCACAAGAAAAGGGGGGTGCACTGTGATGTAAGGGAGAGTGGGGGACTCAACTTCTGATGGTGGGGTCGGACTTGACATCTAATGTAAGTGGAAGGGGATGCGTTCAGGAGAAGTTGTAAAATGTGCTGTGTACATAAGGCCTAAATGTCTGAGAGATGGATACCGGGCTGGGCAGGGTATCAGGTAAATTACTACATTCAGCAACCCCTACGGGGGCATGGCTACAATAATAAAAGATTGTTAATAAAAAAAATTCAAATCCTATCTAAGGCCCCTTTCACATTTGTCTCACGATTGTGATTCTCCATGATTTTCAATGAACACCATTCATACTGGCACGACTTTAAGTAGTGCTGACTTCAAAGTAGTCCCTGCACTACTTTGGTCCGATTTTGATGCCACTTACACAGGCATTCATTGAAATCGCGGCCGCGAATTTCAAAATTTAACTCCTTCATGCCTGAACACAAACAACTCCTGTGATTACATTACCAACTGACAAAATTCAAAAATTTAACTCCTTCATGCCTGAACACAAACAACTCCTTTGATGGGGTGTGTTCTGACATTAGCCAAGGTTGACGCACTAAAGAGGAGCTCCGGTTATCCTAAAGCCATCCATCACCATCCTTCCTCCAGTGCACCTTGGTGAGGCTGCCTCACAACCCTGCTTGTCCCTGGACATCTCCTACCTCTGCCCCAGCCTAAATCTCCAAGCCCGGGCAGCTGATAGTGGAGATATCCAGGCCATGACCGGCCGCCATCTTGAGGCCTATGTAGAACGGCCATCCATCTCCATCCTTCCTCCAGTGCAGATATTCAGGTCACAGCCGACTCCACACATCTGCAGCCTGCCGCCATCTTGAGGCCTACAAATTACGGTCATCCTTCCGCCATTCATCGCCATCATTCCTCCAGAGAACCTTGATGTGTGTAGGGGGAGTGGGGCTCTAACTTTTCTTAGATTAGTAATTTTTTAATATGAAATATGGACTCAGTCAAAGTCACATATTTATATTTTATTTTTCTATATTGATAGTTCTTAATTGATACAGAAGTAACTAACAGCATTTGATTCCTCTGTGAATTATATTGTAATGACTATTATACAATGATTTTGTGTTCAATATTGTCCTGTAGAGTGTTTTTATTGCTTGAACCTCTTTAACATAAGGTAGCAGCTATAGTCATTAATTTTGACCTCTTACTTTCCAATCATCAGGCTATTTTTCCTGAAGCGCTTGTTTGATTTATACGGGTTTGTGCGCCTTTTATGCCCATTATAAATCTTTTTTTGTTATAATGATTTTATTGTAATGACCTTTTTTTTTTAAAGAAAATAAAATACTTAAAGCGGAGGTTCACCCTAAATATAGTCTCTCTCATGTGATCCAGCATACTGGCGTCAGCGCCAGTATGCTGTTTTTTTTTTTTTTTTTAAATCCCCCACTTACTGTATTATGTGCAATTTTAATTTCTTTCAGCCGCGGTGGACGGCTCTAGTATAGCGTGTCACATGTTACGGAAATACCCGATTAAGGACTCGGGTATTCTCGGCGCCTGCGCACAGACCTAGGAGCTGACTGTGCAGGCGCCGTATTTCTCCGAGTCCTATTCCGGCTTTTTTCGGAGGGCGTGACGCGCCATAGCCGTAGGACTCGGAGAAATACGGCGCCTGCGCAGTCAGCTCCTAGGTCTGTGCGCAGGCGCCGCATTTCGCCGAGATTACCCGAGTCCTTAATCGGGTATTTTCGTAAAATGTGACGTGCTATACTGGTGCCGTCCACCACGGGGGTAAGAAATTAAAATTGCACATAATACAGTAAGTGGGGGATTTAAAAAAACAAAAAAAACAGCATACTGGTGCTGACGCCAGTATGCTGGATCACATGGGAAAGATTATATTTAGGGTGAACCACCTCTTTAAATGAGAAGAAATAATAATCTGTGATTACATTACCAACTGCTGTCATTTGGAAATGCAGAAATTTAACACCTTCATGCCTGAACACAATTTTGCAGCTTTAACATGTATTAGTAAAACTGTACATATCATTGCAACTGCTTTGTATATCAATGTAAATTATACCTTGTTTTTTTCAGGACTGATTGGGCTAAATGGTAACAGATACCTCATGATTTTTTTTTTGTATTAGCAAATGAAAACTGGCCCAAATTAGTACTGCTGAAAAATGTGTTAGTTTTTCGATTCATTCTTTTTTTTCTGGTCATTCGTTATGATCGAATTTTGTTATTTAGAATAAATGTGTAACTTTGAAAAAATTAAAATTTGGAAAATCTGAAAACTTCAGGAAATCTGAAAATTTGAAAATGCAAAAACCCTAAAATTTGAATATCCAAAATAATAACTAACTAATAATAACGATTACTTTTGACCTCCAAAATACAGTAATCCAGGTTTGAAAATGCCATTTCCTGTCTCTCCTCTTCTTGCTTTACACCAGCATCTGAGCCATTTTGCATGGTGGAAAGCAGAATGTGCTCACCCCCTCCCTATGACTACAGCCCTGCGTGAAAATGCTCTCTTATCCCTCACAGGCATGGAGGCTAAGCCTAATGCTAACTGTAGTTCCCATTAGGCTGTGATGTAGCAAGAATGAATGTGCACTGCAAACCTGGAAGTCAGTGAGAATAACGATTCAGGATCAGGAGTAACCGAGGTGAATAAAACAGCTCGATTTCAACAGGTATCAAACTAGTCATAATGCAAAACATTACTTTTTACTTTATCAGCTACTTTCAGAAAATATTTTTGTCTTTACAACCCCTTTAATAGTTAGTAATACTTACTATTAGTTGGTTATTATTTCAGCTTTTCAGGTTTTAATTCCTATTTTCGGATTTACATTCTTTTGAATTTTCGTTCTTGTTTTCGAATTTCCGACATTTTTGATTTTCGCTTTGGGGAGAATTCGTTAAACAGGTTTTCGGTAATTAGAATATTCCTGAATAAAGAAATTTGTCGAATTTAGTAGAAAAACAAATTCGGAACGAAACAAATTGTACATGTCTACAAAATATAAAAAAAATAAAGTATTTTTTTTAAGGTTAACTGTACATATTCTGCTAATACAATAATTTACCACCAAAGAACAACCAAAAATCAAGTCTCCTGCTCCTGTCGATTCACAGATGTACCACATATGTGCATATTAGCTGTTTATTTGTACCTGTAGTACAGGCCAAAAACACCGGAGTGCATTTTGCTTTTTTTTTTATCCTACCTAAAACACACTGACATTGATACTAATTTAATAAATACTTAAAAAAAAAATCCTACTCAAAATATACTGAGCCTGACCTTTGACCCTGGTTTTGATCTTCAGTCATTACTTCAACCCTTTCACTAACCCTGGAACTGACCTAGATAAAATCTTGATCTAGTTTTTTTTCCTTTATTTTAACGTTTTTTTCTTTAATTTTTTTATGCACTTTATTTTTACATTTTGCTCCTTGCAAGGATACAGTGGGGGTTATTTACGAAAGGCAAATCCACTTTGCACTACAAGTGCAAACTACACTTGAAATTGCACTGGAAGTGCAGTCGCTGTAAATCTAAGGGGTAGAGCTGAAATGAGGGGAAGCTCGGCTGATTTTATCATCTAATCTTGCATGGCCCCCCCAGATCTACAGTGACTGCACTTCCAAGTGCACTTTCAGTGCAATTTAAAGTTCACTTTGCACTTGTAGTGTACACTTGTAGTGCAAAGTGGATTTTCTGATGCTATGACATAAGAGATAAGTATCTGCCTGTGTTTCTCAGCATTGAGGACACCATTGATCCTGAATACATTTCAAAGTCCATTTACAGAAATTCAGCCCCAAACTTGCAAGAAATCTCCACCATGCTTCACTGTTGCTTGCAGATGCTCATTATTGTACCGCTCTCCGGCCCTTCACTGACCAAACTGCCTCCTGCTACAGCCAAACATTTAAAATTTTGACCATTCAGAGCACCTGCTGCCATTTTTCTGCACCCCAGTTCCAATGTTTTTGTGCATAGTTGAGTTGCTTAGCCGTTTTTCCCCCATCACAGGTATGGCTTTTATTCAGAAAGACCACTTCTGTCCAGACTTCACTGGAGAGTAGATGGGTGTATCTGGGTCCCACTGGTTTCCACCAGTTCTGTGCTGATGGCATTGCTGAACATCTTCCGATGTCAAAGGGAAGCAAGCGTGATGTGTCTTTCATGTGCTGCTTGAAGTTTCCTTGGCCAACCACTGTATCTACAGTCCTCAACATTGGCTGTTTTTTTGTGCTTCTTCAAAAGAGCTTGTGTAATAAGATTCCCTATTTTCACCCCTCTAGCGCAGCCGTTTCCATAACAAACGGCTGCGCTCCGTCCTCACATACCTCCGCGTCACTTCCGGTGCACGGAGTTTGCGTTCCAGCTTGGAACGCGGAAGTGCGCCGAGCACACTTTCCTTTTACCCGCGAGTTCCGGGTATTTAAACCTCCGGAGATGACGGCTGGGTGTTCTGTTATTGTGCACAGACACCCGCCGTCCTGCTGCACCCCAGCAAACACCCAAGAGGAGTACTCAGACGGACGTTACCCCCTGAGTACGTACACCCAAGCCAAGGCTGGATCAACGCATGCTGCATAGCCCAGGCTTCCAGCTCTCCCTACACCAACCCTGCAAGTCCTCGAGCACCTCCCTTGGATGAAGACTGCTTTCTCCTCTTCCCCCTGAACTTCCCACAGATGACTGCTTAACCGCAAGTATTTCTCTCCTGATGGACTTTCCATTCATAAGTATAGCCTTATGATTTCCAGCCCATATCTCCTCAGTTTACTATCCTGTGCCATACTAGTATCTCTTAAGCTGTTCTAGGTTAATGTGCAGCAACATTACACCATAGTAACTTTCGTTTATTAACTCTGTCCAACCCTGCATTATCTAGATCTCTGCATGGCAGAGACTTCCTTGTTTTTTACGTGTCTGAATTTATTTCTTTAAACCCCGGCTTATGACTTAATAGGCTAGGGCTTTGGCAGACCGCAGATCCTGTACTCAGTGGGCATGATGATTTAACCCTAAACTTTCTGTGAATCTGAGAGTGAACTAGTGGTCATATCTGAGTTACCGCTGCAGCCATACGGGGGATCTAATTAAGTGATAGAGTAGCTCGGTGTGATATTACATAATAACAGAACCTTATAAAAAAAAAAAAGGGAAATATTTTTCAGATGGATCCAGGAGATCTCGCTAATCATTTAGTTGCCCTATCACAGAGAGTAGAGACCCTTACTGCCTCTATGAATGAACTTCGCTTAGAAAATGAAGTGATGCGGAATCAAGCTGTTGCCCAACACCGTGATAGGCCTGAACCCAAGGTTTGTCCCCCGGAACCCTTCGCTGGGAACCGAAAACTTTTTCGCCAGTTCGTCAGCTCCTGTCGGCTTATGTATGAACTACGCCCACGTACCTATTTTTCAGATAGGGTTAAGATTCTTACTATGGTTTCTTATCTCAAAGGAGAACCCAGGGTCTGGGCTGACGCATATGTTGAAGAGCATGGAGACCTTCTAGGATCATTTAATAGTTTCTTAGATGAAATGTCCCTCTTATACGAGGACCCAAATAAACAACTCACTGCAGAAAATACTATTAGAAACCTCAAGCAAGGGAAGAGACCTGTAGAGGAATACATATCAGAATTCAAGTGTTGGTGCAGGGATACTCAATGGACTGATATTGCTTTACGTAACCAATTCCGTATTGGCCTTTCTGAGGGCATGAAGGATGAGATTGCTCGCATAGAGCTCCCTTCTTCTCTGGAAGATTTAATGCAATTATCGCTCACCATTGATCGTCGACTAAGAGAAAGAAAGGCTGAACGTGCTAGCTCCTTTCCCGTTTCACCTCCCAAGAGATTTAATACCTCACCTAAAGCGGTTCCTATGGAACTCGGAACTATTAAAGGGCCTCTTTCTCCCGCAGAAAAACAACGTCGCAGAGCTCAGAACCTCTGTCTCTATTGCTCATCTCCAGATCATATAGTATCCACTTGTCCCGTTCTTAAGAGGAATAATGAAGGTACTATCTCCAACATCTACTATACCAAACACCCTCATTCTCCTTCTAACCAATTCACTTTCATTACTCTTGTCTTACAGTGGGAACACAGTAAAACGACCATTGATGCCATGGTTGACACAGGAGCCTGCGGAAATTTTATTGATTTGGAGATTGTAAAGTCCAACAAGATTCCCTCTGAGCCAAAGCAATTTCCCCTCTCTGTCACCTTCATAGATGGTTCTACCTCCACTTCAGGTCCCATCTTGTCCCAAACTACCCCTATTCTGGTTACCTGTGGCAACAACCATGTAGAGACCCTAGTTTTTGATATCATTCCTTCCCCTCTGTTCCCAGTTGTTCTTGGCCTCCCATGGTTGTTATTGCATCAACCAACTTTCATATGGGCCAACTTGTCTCTTAGTTTGGATTCCTTACATTGTAAACAAAATTGCTATCCCACCTACCCATTGATGTGTCTCCAGCAACAAAACAAAGTCCTCCCGGATTACCTCCTTGACTTCAGTGATGTATTCAGTAAGAGTAACTCAGAGAGACTTCCCCCTCACAGAATTTATGACTGCCCAATTGATCTTATACCGGATAGTACTATTCCAACTGCTCACATTTATCCACTATCACAACCCGAACTCTCTCACCTAAAGGAGTACATAGACGAGAATCTAAAAAGAGGTTTCATTAGGCATTCCACCTCACCTGCCTCTTCCGCTATGTTTTTTGTCAAAAACAAGGATGGTTCTCTCCGTCCCATCATCGATTACCGAAGCTTAAACAATATTACTGTTAAAAATCGCTATCCTTTACCACTCATCCCAGAACTTTTAGAGCGCCTCCAATCTTCAACAATCTTTACAAAATTGGACCTCCGGGGTGCGTACAATTTAATCAGGATTCGACCTGGTGATGAGTGGAAGACTGCCTTTAAGACCAGGTACGGCTTATATGAATACACTGTAATGCCTTTTGGCCTGTGCAATGCACCGGCCACCTTCCAGTGGTTCATAAATGATATATTTAGAGATTTGCTCGACATCTGCGTAGTAATTTACCTGGACGATATACTAATTTACTCAGACTCCCTTGAGCTTCATATTAAACATGTCCGCTGGGTTTTAGCCAGACTCAGAACTCATTCTTTATACGCAAAGTTGGAGAAATGCCTTTTCAGTCAAACCACTATCACCTTCTTGGGCTATCAGATCACCCCTCAGGGTATACAGATGGACCATTCCAAGGTGGACACTATTATCTCTTGGCCAATTCCAAATTCAAGAAAAGCTCTTCAACGTTTCCTAGGTTTCTCTAATTACTATCGCAAGTTTATTAAAGATTTCTCTGCGATAGTTAAACCATTGAATGCCCTTACTAGTTCAAAAACATCTTTCACTTGGACCCCCGAAGCACAAACTTCTTTTTCCACCTTGAAGCATTGTTTCTCCTCAGCTCCTGTACTTCAACTTCCTAATCCCTTGTACCATTACACTTTAGAAGTTGATGCTTCCCATTACGCCTTAGGAGCAGTACTTTCCCAACAGCCAACTCTCTCTGAGCCCTTGCATCCTGTGGCTTTCCATTCCAGAACATTATCTCAAGCTGAAAGGAATTACCCCATTGGGGAAAAGGAACTCTTAGCTATTAAGGATGCTTTAGAAAACTGGAGACATCTACTTGAAGGCTCAACCCATCCAATAATTATACTTACTGACCACCGTAACCTACAGCATCTCAAATCCTGTAAGACTCTATCTGCTCGTCAGGTTAGATGGTCTCTCTTCTTCGACAGATTTGACTTTTCTATCACCTATCGACCTGCCTCACAAAACATTAAAGCCGACTCTCTTTCACGAATGCATGAAGATCAGTTCACTGAGAGCCCACCCGTTTCTATCATTCCTCCTCATCGCTTCATTGGCAATACCACTTCATTTAGACAGTTACTTTCCCAGGCTCTTTCTTCAGAGACTCCTAACCTTCCACCAGGACTTATCAAACAACCAGATGGAATTTATACCTATCAAAATAAGATCTATGTACCTCCCAATCTACAGATTCCTTTGCTCAGACTCCTTCATGACTCCCCTTTGGCAGGCCATCCTGGAATTACTAATACTATTCATATTGTCAAGAGACATTACTGGTGGCCTTCTCTCTCAAAGTTTGTACATCAGTATGTAAATTCATGTGACACTTGTGCTCGAAACAAATTATCTAGGAGACCACCATCCGGCTTATTGATTCCTCTTCCAGTTCCTAATAGACCCTGGGAAGTAGTCTCCATTGACTTCATTGTAGATCTCCCTAGGTCAAACGGTACTAATACCATCATGGTCACGGTAGACCTCTTAACAAAAATGGCCCACTTTACTCCATTAAAAAAATTACCAACCTCTTCAGAGACAGCAAAGGCATTTATTGATACTGTCCTTAAACTACATGGCTTACCTTCCCATGTCATCTCGGATCGCGGATCTCAATTTATCTCCAAATTCTGGAGAGCCCTCATTGCCTCGCTACAGATAGACCATCGACTATCAACTGCTTACCATCCCCAGACAAATGGGCAAACAGAACGTGTTAACCAAATTCTGGAGCAATACCTCCGCTGTTATTGTACGTATCTTCAAGACGACTGGAATCCATTACTCTCTTTAGCTGAATATGCCTACAATAACTCCACTAGTGCTTCTTCCGGCTTTTCCCCATTTTTTGCTAACTATGGGTTTCACCCCAACAGCCTACCTTCCACATTCCTTCCGAATAGTGTACCCGCAGTTACAGACTATCTCTCTACCATAAAAGAGACACTCGATCTCCTCCACACCAACCTAAAGCTTGCAAAATCAAGACAAAAGAAATATTTTGACTCTCACCGATCTACACCACCAGTATACAAGGTGGGGGATCTAGTTTGGCTCTCCACCCGTAATCTCCATCTTAAAATTCCTTCCAGGAAACTTGGAACTCAATTCACGGGACCATTCCCAATATCTCACATCATTAATCCTAATGCTGTCAAACTTACATTACCACCGGACTGGAAAATACATCCTTCCTTCCATGTGTCACTTATCAAACCCTACATTCCTAACCCTTTTCCTAACCGAAAGACACTTCCTCCACCTCCTGTACAGGTTCTCGGGGAGACCGAATACGTGATTGAAAAAATTTTAGATTCTAGGAAAAGAGCTTCTAACCTTCAATACTTCATACGTTGGAAAGGCTATGATCAATCTGATGACTCCTGGGAAAACTCTTCCAATATACATGCTCCACGTTTAATCAGACAATTTCATCTTAGATATCCTAACAGACCCGGTCCTGTTGGCTGCTCTGTAGGAGCTCCCCTGAGGAGGGGAGTATGTAATAAGATTCCCTATTTTCACCCCTCTAGCGCAGCCGTTTCCATAACAAACGGCTGCGCTCCGTCCTCACATACCTCCGCGTCACTTCCGGTGCGCGGAGTTTGCGTTCCAGCTTGGAACGCGGAAGTGCGCCAAGCACACTTTCCTTTTACCCGGGAGTTCCGGGTATTTAAACCTCCGGAGATGACGGCTGGGTGTTCTGTTATTGTGCACAGACACCCGCCGTCCTGCTGCACCCCAGCAAACACCCAAGAGGAGTCCTCAGACGGACGTTACCCCCTGAGTACGTACACCCAAGCCAAGGCTGGATCAACGCATGCTGCATAGCCCAGGCTTCCAGCTCTCCCTACACCAACCCTGCAAGTCCTCGAGCACCTCCCTTGGATGAAGACTGCTTTCTCCTCTTCCCCCTGAACTTCCCACAGATGACTGCTTAACCGCAAGTATTTCTCTCCTGATGGACTTTCCATTCATAAGTATAGCCTTATGATTTCCAGCCCATATCTCCTCAGTTTACTATCCTGTGCCATACTAGTATCTCTTAAGCTGTTCTAGGTTAATGTGCAGCAACATTACACCATAGTAACTTTCGTTTATTAACTCTGTCCAACCCTGCATTATCTAGATCTCTGCATGGCAGAGACTTCCTTGTTTTTTACGTGTCTGAATTTATTTCTTTAAACCCCGGCTTATGACTTAATAGGCTAGGGCTTTGGCAGACCGCAGATCCTGTACTCAGTGGGCATGATGATTTAACCCTAAACTTTCTGTGAATCTGAGAGTGAACTAGTGGTCATATCTGAGTTACCGCTGCAGCCATACGGGGGATCTAATTAAGTGATAGAGTAGCTCGGTGTGATATTACAGCTTGAGACAAATGGAGTTGATTCCCCCTGGTTGGGACTTTAGAGGCCAAACAGTGTTTAAGTATAAAAAAATTATCTTTAATAAGACAAAAGGTGTACACAAAAGGTGTACACAAATAGGCACTTGATAAAAGCACACAAAAAAAACGCACCCGTGGTGCATACAGAGGGCAACAAATGTAAAAAATATGAGAACAATGCCACCAAATTAATACATGAGCCAAAAACAAATGGCGAAGAAAGAAAAACAAAAACAAAGCAAAAAAGCACTCTCCTAGTGGATGATGTGAAAAAAAGCCTGACGCGTTTCTGGTTTGACAACTGTCATCAGGGGCCACGAGGGACGAGTGATGCAGGTTGTAGTTATGTTTGTGATAAAAAAAAAAATATATATATATAGTAATAAGGGACACATCTTAAAACACTGTACATACAATTCAGACATCAGGTTAGAGACATACTGGAGAAATGTAGCATATGGCAGAATGCGTAGCATACCAAGGTAGTGATGGACACCCTTTTTAAATGTGGCTCAGGAGTTGAGTGGGGATGGAGCAGCGTCCGAGCATCCCTTTTGAACCTGAGTAGGAAACAAATGAGAAACCTAGAACATCTATAGTTCCCAGTCAACTATGGGATGTATATGCTATAAGAAAACATGGCTGGTCTGCAGGGAGTGAGTGTGGATGTCGAGCATGGTGGCATAGCTGTCTATAAGGAGCTGGGGGTCCAGCATGGAAGGGCCAAGTAGAGCCCTTGCTGCAGGTATAGAGATGGAAGTGAATGGACCCTGGGGACTGGTATACTGTGTCCAAATAGGAGGCATGAATTAAAGTATATAGGTGTCAGGTATCTAACTATCACTCATGACTATCACTCATGAAAATAATTACCAGGGAGGGAGGGCCCAGGACTATCCAGTGCTTGACTGGCGAGAAGAAGTCCTGCCCAGTTTAAAGGCTTGCAGCTGCTTATGTATCTGTTCGGGTTTAAATAAACCCAATGACTCTGAAGAAAAAAAAACACCTTAGAATATGCCAAATGGTTGAAGGGGTGATTCTGTGTGGGCACCATGGCCTGCTTACCCAAATAGGTCCAGGGAGGTTGGTAGGCGGCATTGTCCCAGCTTAGTAGGTGCCTGGGATATGCCCTCAGGTCTGCTCCTTATATAATGGGCATGAAACCCAGTAGTATCCCCAGGTGTGCGCCGGCATCATCGAATGTGCACCGACGCTGTTGGCATGCACGATGACGTCATCACTATGCACATCGATTATCGCGCACAAATGGAAAGTGCCGCGAATAGCGCACATATGTGCGCGAGGGAGCAAGGAGGGGACCTGCGTGTTTGCCAAAAAAATAATAATATTTTTTTTGCAAAAATATAGCTATACCATAGACAAAGGGACGCTCTGATGTAAAGCTCCACTTACAAGGGGCTAGACCATACAAGGGAGTCAGCTGTACCAACCCTCTAGGGAGAAGATCCTCTCTGTTATAGGGTAACAGAACCACATGTGAAGAAACCAAAACTGTGTTGCGCCAGGTGCCACATCTCCATAGCCTCGGATATTCATTAGAGAATGTGATGCCCAAGGACCTGTGTATATAGGAGAGAACAAATGATTAATTACGGTAAAAATGGGAAGGTGAGCAAAGGTTGAAGGTTAAAGATTTATAGTAGGGAAAAGTGTGGAGTCAGGCTCAAAAGAGCTTGAACAGCATATCTAAAAACCCAAATCTGCTGTGAATTTTTTTTCTGGGAGAGACATTGCTTATGTAGGATAACTACCTTGTGTCTTGTTGCTGTGCTACGTCTTGCCATGATGTATGGCCCGTGCCATGAAATTTTCTTCCACAACCTCATTTTAACAGCAGCATTTGGCTGTTCCTCACCCAGTTTAAGCCTCCTACACAGCTGTTTCTGTGTCAGTTAAAGTGATTATAAAGTCAAATTTTTTTCCTATAAAAATAACAAACATTTTATACTTACCTGCTCTGTTGCAGTGGATTTGCACAGAGCATCCTGGATCCTCCTCTCTTTGGATCCCTCTTCTGTGATCCTGGCCCCTCCATCTTGTTCAGTGCAAGTCACAGCTCCCTGTGTCTTTTCAGACATGGAGCCCAGACCAAGCCCCACCCCCTCTCTCCCCTGATTGGCTAGCTGACTTTGATTGACAGCAGCAGAAGTCAATGGCATCAATCTGGAGGGAGAATCTTGGGTGGCTGAGACACTTGTGGACATCGCTGGACAGAGATGGGGCTCCGGTAAGTGTTAGGGGGGCTGCTGCACACAGAAGGCTTTTTATCTTAATGCATAGAATGCATTAAGAGAAAAAAAAAAAACTTCTGCATTTACAACCACTTTAATGACTGTGTTTCAACCTACAAATGAAATGGACGATCATTAGCACTTGCTTGGTATAATTGGTTATTCATCCACCTGACTCTAATCCTACAAAATCCCTGACTTTGTTGATATGTAAGAAAAGATGCTGGTTTGAAGCCAAAGGGTAGTCACACCAAATATTGATTTGATTTAGATTTTTCTTCTGTTTGCTCATATTGATATTTGTAAAATTATAAAAATAAACATTAAAATATATAATTTTGAAGGCATTCTTACTTTACGGCATTTCTTAACATCTGACTAAAACTTCTGCACAGTATTGTAATCTACTCTATAGCAGTCCTGATAAAACCCAATGTATTTTCAACACCTTGTTTAGCAGAGTGTTTTTGAGATACATTACAGACCATTTTCCATGTAGCATGTGATCAAACTTAAAGTGTTACTAAACCCTCAACAGTAAAATCAGTCGGTATATGCAGTAAAGCATGCTTGTAATACTTATTATACTTATTATGAAACCTAAGGGGTTAATCCTTCGCATTGTGTAAAAAGGCTGTTTGATCCCATCTCCTCTGATCCTCCCCTTCTTCCAGAGTCCCCAATATATCTTCTAATAGTACAGAGCCTTGGGGACAAACTTCTCAGTTTGGAGTGTATTGCTTTTTCCTTTTTCTTGGGAGGGTGCATGTGATCAGCACAGGGCCAATCAACACTGTCCAGACAGGGGCTCAGGGGTGCAGCCTCATAGGACAATCAGGGTAGAATGAAAACTCCTCCTACAATCTTTACCAGACATGTATAAAAGTAACAAGACTGCTCTAACTGCTGATTGGAAAATGTATTTAGCATTTTATATTTACTAAAACGATTGTATTTCCATGTTCTGCTTGCTGTGGGAGAGTAGATATAGTGAATGCAGGCTCCTGGGTTTAGTAACACTTTAACACTTTTGATATTGTGTTTCATACATCCTAAAGAAAAGAACTGCTCTAACTGCTGATGAGAAAATGCATTGTGAAAAATGAAATTGTACGCTACAGCCATAGGGGTTTATTTACTAAAAGCATATTCAGTTCAAATTCAGTCACACTTCTGCAGAGAAACCAATCAGTTTCTAACCTCAGTTTGTTTAATTAAAGTGGTTGTATAGTCATTTTTGGAACTTTTACCTACAGGTAAGCCTAAAATAAGGCTTACCTGTAGGTAAAAAAAAAAATCTCCTAAACCTTTATGCCGCATACACACGATCACTTTTTGTGATGTAAAAAAACGTCGTTTTATCTCACGAAACAAAACAACGTTTTTCAAACTTCATTTTAAAAAACGACGTTGCCTACACACCATCATTTTCTGAAAATGCTCTTGCAAAGCGCGGTTACGTACATCACGTTCGACGGCACTCTGTTCCATTGAAGCTCCCGTCTCATAACTTGCTTCTGAGCATGCGCGGGTTTAAAAACGTCGTTTTAAATGTCGTTTTGCCCACACACTATCATTTTTTATGACACAAAAAACAACATTTTGAAAAACGACATAAAAAATTGAAGCATGTTCGAATTTTTTTTGGGTCGTTTTTCAGAAGACATAAAACAACATTTTGCCCACACACGATCATTTTAAATTACGTTTTTTAAAACGTTGTTTTATTTCAGCACAAAAAACGACCGTGTGCACGTGGCATAACGGTTTAGGAGATATTCCCCTTGCAATGAGCCGCTGACTGCAGCGGCGCATGCGCATAGGGGATTCTTGGCTTAAAGGGTCACTAAACGAAAAACATTTTTTTGCTGAAATGACTGTTTACAGGGTATAGAGACATAAAAGTTAACTGATTCCTTTTAAAAATGATTAAAAATAGATAAAAATCAATCATATAATGTGCCTCTAGTTTCACTTTCGTTTTTAAAATGATTTCATGGTTCTGTACAGTAGAGAAGACACACAGAACAAAAACAAACAAATCCAGGGCAGTGTTTTGTTTTTAAAATGAATCTGATTGGTTCTGAGGAGTTTTAGACACAGAGTTTGGACCACAGTGAAAATCTGCCATGAGTTTTTTCATAAGGAGCCAGACAAGCAGGAAGTGTGGAGATCAGAGAAGTATTACAGCTACTTCAAAGCAAAAACGAACAATGAGAACATTAAAACAGCACTGCATTAAGGTAAAGGAAGCTATTTAGCTAAAAAAAAAAATTACTTTAGTGATCCTTTAAGGCCCGGGAGACGCCGGACCTCTCCGGAAAGAAGTCTCACGCATTCGTGAGGGAGTGACGACATCGCTGCTCCAGCCACTCACATCGCTGGAGCCGTGATAGCCGCAATGTCAGCTACCTCGGCGTGGACCATTCTAATGGAAGTATTTCATAATGAGCTAGTATGTGGTTCATATTAGCTCATTATGCCTTTTACCTTACAGGTGACAATTTTTTTTTTATGGGACTATACAACTGCTTTAAGCTTTGGCAATAAAACTCGGAAGCTGATTGGTTTCTCTGCAGAAGTGTGCCTGGTTTTGCACTCTCTAGCTTTAGTAAATATACGTACCCGAGTACAGCTGTACACAGTCATGTCTGTAGGCAGCTATATGCACCACCTGAGCTTCCTAAATAGGGGAAATACACAACAATTTGCGTTCCATGAGCTCAGGGACCCATGTGCAATTGGCCTTACTACTGTATTTTCACAATTGGCTTTCCTTCCATTATGTAATTGCATAACAAGTTCAGTAAACAGACAGGCTATAAGAACAGTTTTTTTTTATTCATGGTGCTAAATACATTTTTGCAAAACCAATAAGAATCAAAATATAGTCAATAAATAAATAATCACCATGTCTCATAAATACATAGGAGAATGTACAATTAGCATTGTTGTAAGTTTAAGACTGCCGGTAACAGAATATGCTCAATTCATTAAGCCAAGTCAAGTAGAGGGAATAGGGGTGATGTGCAGCAGCTATTCACAGACTTCCAGTAGTAGATAAACCTTAAGTCCAAGCATAGCCAAACAGCTTTGACAATGTGAGACATATAGAGGTGGTTCCATCATTGTGTACTCTCGTTTGTCATTTCTGCTTTCCTACATCGCAATATTAAAGCAGAATCTCCTTTCATTATAGTAATGGTTACCCCATAGATCACACATCCTAGGAGGCCTGCAGTCACTGAACAGTTCATCACTACAGGGGCAACTATCCACAATCACCCGGGTCTCGTATATTAACATCCTATGGCAAAGAACTGAATAAACTCTCAAGATACTAACCACCGTTAAAGGGATCAGCATAATATAAATCATCTTAATATTGTGTGTTACTATTTTAAAAACTTTGGGCCAGATTCACATACACTTAATATTGCGCTGCGTAATCGAAATACTCTACGCTGCCGTATTTTACCAGGCTCTACACCGAATTCTGGTAGATTTTTGCCCGTACGCTACGGCGGCGTAGTCTATTTCTCGCCGCGTAATCGAAATACGCGATTAGGGGGCGTGAAGCATTTAAATTAAGTGCGTCCCCACGGCGATTGAACTGCGCATGCTCCGTTCAGAAATTTCCCGCCGTGCATTGCGCAAAATCACGTCGTTACGTCATTCGTTGTTTGAGTAGCGTCGTTTACGAACATTCCTATTCCCGGACGACTTACGTCAAAAAAAATAAAAGACCTCGGAAAACGTAGAAATTCGACGTGGGAACGGCGGCCATACTTAACATGGGCTGTCTAATATTAGTGTAGCAAAAAGCTGGTATAGTGTTACGCAAAAAAAAGATGACTAAAGGTGCCGTAAGAGATTGCGAATGAAGATCGTAATTTCGGGGATCGCCAGCAAAAGCTCATTTGCATACCTAGACACGGAAAACGACGGGAAGTCCACCCAGTGGCTGCAAATTTATTGCAGCGTAGATCCGAAGGCGTACTAACACGTAATCCATTTGAATTGAAGCCCGCAGCCGTCTATTCATGGTTTGAGGTTTCCGACTAGCTAGAAAACGCGCGTAATTTGAAATTACTCCAGTCTAACACCAGTTAGACAGGCGGAATGGCTCTGTGAATCTGGCCCTTTGTATTTATAGTCTGCAATTATATACTGTACATGGGGCAGTTATAGTTACACATAAGTTGCACATAGTGTCCTTTCTGTTTAGTAATATTGCTCTATGACTGTACATGGGCAATTTTCTAGGCCATGGGCAATTATCCAGCAAGTTCAATCACTTTCATACAGCTTTAACTGCAAAAATGATCACACAATTCAACGCCGCCTACAAACAATCTATGTATTTTGCATTGATATGGCAGATATATTGGAAGGTTGCCCTGATTGGTTTTATCATCTCTGTGAACAAAAGCATGTTGAATATGCTTTTAAGTGACAGTGTCACTTTGTCCATTCAGAGGATCAGTGGGTTTTTACACAGATCACTGTGCCCCGAATAGGCTACATCAGTAGTGCCCAACCACTGGCCCACTGATGTGGCTTGTGACCCCTGCATATGCAGAGTGGACATGGATCTGCCACCCACCCGCTCCCACAACCGGTTACCAAGTTGCTTAAATTACCCTCGCTCTTCAAAAGGATGGGCACCCCTGGGCTACACGTTAGTGTCTTGAAAATGGGTTTTCTCATTTCCAACTAAAGGCAAAGCGTACACCAAACTTATATTTCAAACTTATATTTCAGTTTTGAGTGGAGAGGATCAGTGGGTTTTTACACAGATCACTGTGCCCCGAATAGGCTACATCAGTAGTGCCCAACCACTGGCCCACTGATGTGGCTTGTGACCCCTGAATATGCAGAGTGGACATGGATCTGCCACCCACCCGCTCCCACAACCGGTTACCAAGTTGCTTAAATTACCTCTTCAAAAGGATGGGCACCCCTGGGCTACACGTTAGTGTCTTGAAAATGGGTTTTCTCATTCTGAGTGAAAAAAATATACTTTTCATAGCACTGATGTAAGAAATAAGCAGCAATGGACACTGGAACAGAGTTTTGACTTCAACTTTCAATGTAAGGCTTCATGCACCCAGTGGTGCAGAAATGCAGAACCTGCATACATACAGCTCCACATTGAGATACATTAGAATAGGTGGCTGTATGCTGCCATGCACCAGGGGTTCCATAAGGCACCCATACGGGAACTGATGTATACCCTGATTGCCCAAGATATAGGTTCAACATATATGCAACTCTTGTGTCATTATGCCAGCTCTGAATGCTGTACATTGTATAGCTGTGCATGAATCCTAAAGAGCACCTTTGCTTTTCCCTCATGAGTAGCAGTGTGATTTATCATGATTTCATCTTAGCAGTTGTCCAGCAAATGAAATTAATTAAATTGCAATGAACAATATATGACACAGAAAGTAAAATGGGAAACTCACATTTAAAATGACTTCTGGGTAACTAATACAGAAATTCCTGAGAATCATTTCTCACTTCAGTTTCCAACTAAAGGCAAAGCGTACACCAAACTTATATTTCAAACTTATATTTCAGTTTTGAGTGGAGAGGGGCAAACTGAATCAACCATTAACTTTTAAAATCTCTTCAGGATGATTTGCCTGTTCAGTCTTTCCCCACATATGTTTTTGTTATTTTGAAGATGCTAAGTTCACAAGCATTTGTTCAATGCTTCATCACATTCACTTCCTTCTCCTGTTCAAGGGCATTACTTCAAGAGTCATTCAATTTTATTAGGAACATGGAAAATACGCACAGAAGCATCTAAGATATAAGGACGCCTATAATAACCCATGATCCTTTTCCAATGCCCTTTTACACACAAGTTCTAAAAGGAAGTGCTCATCTAATTTCATGATGGACATCAACTACTGCTTTCCACGCATTGCATAAAAACTGCATTAAGAGAACTGGCTCAAAACCAACAAGCTATTGCGGTCCCTCTTGCTTTTTTGCTGTGTTAAATTGAAAGTGCATTACAAAATCTGTCCAAATTTATGTTGCAATCCCCATTCACTTGTACAGGTTCCTTTACAGCAGCTCTCCAATAGCTACAAACTCATAAAAAATTCTGAATGAACATCTGAATCCACCGTGAGCTTAGTCTTGCATTGGTCTTTTCCACAACTTATATAGTGCATTTCTTGTTTCAATATTTCACAAAGTTTAGAAGCCCCATAAGATCCCAGTCGTTTGAAGAAAGGAATACATTTTATGTAAGTAAAAACATGCATATGCTCATATGCACTACCCTGGGGCATGCAGTCAGCCAAAAGTTCAGTATTGTATTTACGTATAACAACAAAATATATGGTCATAGGTACTGCATGAAGGGATGTAAAATTTCTGCTGAAATCTGCTCTTTATAAGAGGTATTTTAACTTAAAGAGACTCTGTCATGGGAAGAAAAAACACAACTGCTGCAGCCTGCCGGTATAGGTGGGACAGTCTCTTAAGCCTTCTTGTTATGGTTGATGTCAGGCAATTCTGAGAGGCAAAACTCTGGCACTTCTCGTGTACCTTTTCTACAGTTTGCACTTCTTGTACACCCTGCATGTGTCCTGCATGTTCCTATTGGCCAGTGGGGCAGCCCATCATAAAGATCTGCGAATAGGAATATGTAGGGAGAAGGATTAGCAACAATCTCTGGCACTACTAGGAAAGTCAGAGTTTTGCCTGTTTGAACAGCCTAGCATTCAGATGTAACATGATGGTTCAGGTGGTTTATGCATGCACCGTATAGATAGGAACTTCGATGTGCTTGTACTTTACACACTCGGTACGTTTGTATTTTTTACCATGACAGATTCTTTTTCAAGCGATTTTCCAATTTCCCGAAATAATGCTTCTGCCACCCTTGCAATTTTACTACTGAATGTGGTCTCCTCTAGAGGATTGATTTAGATTGGTTTTGGGTCATTTGTCCTATATGGCCCCATGTAGGTGCTTAACCACTTGCCCACGGCGTCATGTCTAAAAGACGTCATGACTTTAAAGATGGATATCTCGGTAACGGCAGCAGCTGCTGCCACAACCGAGATATCCATCTTTACTGTGGGCAGTCCTGTACACGATAATGGCGGTCTCCGCGGCGGATTCGCCGCAAGATCGTAGTTATCGGTGGCGGGAGAGGGCCCCCCCTCCCGCCGCTCTCCCGCGCCCTCCGCCGCTTACCGGAGCCGTCGGTAGCGGCGGAGGCGATCGGGTCCTGTCGGCAGCTGTGTTGGGATACGAGTGAGGGAAAAATTGCCCCCACCCGTTCCCCACAGCTCTGCTGGGCGGAAGTGACGTCAAAACGTCAGTCCCGCCCAGCGTCTTAAAGAAACATTTTTTTTTTGTAAAATTTGAAAAAAAAAAATTCTTTTTTTGCATTTAAGCCTAAATATGAGATCTGAGGTCTTTTTGACCCCAGATCTCATATTTAAGAGGACCTGTCATGCTTTTTTCTATTACAAGGGATGTTTACATTCCTTGTAATAGGAATAAAAGTGATAATTTTTTATTTTTTATTTATTTCGGTGTATAAAATTATAAACTAATTTAAAATAAATAAATAAGAAAACAAAAAAAAAATGCGAGTAGCGCCCGCATATGAAAACGGTGTTCAAACCACACAAGTGAGGTATCGCCGCGATCGTTAGAGCGAGAGCAATAATTCTAGCCCTAGACCTCCTCTGTATCTCAAAAAATGCAACCTGTAGAATTTTTTAAACGTCGCCTATCGAGATTTTTAAGGGTAAAAGTTTGACGCCATGCCACGAGCGGGCGCAATTTTTAAGCGTGACATGTTGGGTATTATTTTACTCGGCGTAACATTATCTTTCACAATATATAAAAAAATTGGGCCAAATTTATTGTTGTCTTATTTTTTTATTCAAAAAAGTGATTTTTTTTCAAAAAAAGTGCGCTTGTAAGACCGCTGCGCAAATACGGTGAGACAAAAAGTTTTGCAATGACTGCCATTTTATTCTCTAGGGTGTTAGAAAAAAAATATATATAATGTTTGGGGGGTTTAAGTAATTTTCTATATAAAAAAAGTGTTTTATTCTCGTAAACACCGAATCTGAAAAACAGGCCCGGTGGGCAAGTGGTTAAGTATGGACTTTACTTCAAATGTAATTGTGCATGTTTTATTACCCACAACCTATTACATTTGCATTGTGGTTTCCTTCTTTATTGTCTAAATGTAGAAATGTGAGCTGTTTCTGTAGCTCTGTTGTAAAATTGGGCTTAAGTGTTCCTATGATTCTAGTGTGCCAAAGAAGCAGCTGTAAAGGACTTACCTCTGAACTCCAACCTCTGTTCCACTCCCATGTACAGGTCTATACTTACTTCCACTGACACTGGGGCATCCTGTGTTGTCTGCAACTGTTGCTACTGTGCAGGTGTGGGAAATACAGCACTTGATATTTACCGGCCAGGTTGTAGACAGTATGAGAAGCTCTAGCAATTGGAGGAGGTAAGTATGGACCTGTGGGTGGGTGTCACAGGTGTACTGAAGGAGCTAAGAAAAGGGGATTTAAAAAAAGGTGAATATGGCCCTTAAGGTGCATCCTCAGGCAACAAAACACCTCTATCACTGTATAAAAAAATTAAGCTTGTAATGTTTACAACTAGGACAGAAAAAAAGCAACAGAGTAATGAGCTTGTTTGGTGATTAGTAGTGTTGCTCACGAATATTCGCATTGCGAATATTCGCTACGAATATTGCATATTCGAGTATTCGCGAATAACGCGAATATCGCGGCGAATATTCGCTAATTTTTCAATTTTTTTTTTAGAACAGATCACATCCTAGAGATCCCCATCGACGTCTAAAAGCATTGCTGGTATGATTAGAGACCTTGGGCCGAGTAGCTGCAGCGCTCATTTTATATTCCCGAAAAATCGCAATGCGATTATTCGGCAATAGCGATATCGCGCGATTATTTTGTATTGTAATATATCACGAATATTCTGAGCCAATCAGAGTGCTCCATTCCGCATTTCTCGAAATTTCGCAATTATTTTATATTGTAATATATCACGAATATTCTGAGCCAATCAGAGTGCTCTTTCCGCATTTCTCGAATATTCGCAATTATTGTGTATTGTAATATATCACGAATATTCTGAGCCAATCAGAGTGCTCCTTCCGCATTTGCCGAATATTCGCAATTATTGTGTATTGTAATATATCACGAATATTCTGAGCCAATCAGAGTGCTCCTTCCGCATTTGCCAAATATTCGCAATTATTGTGTATTGTAATATATCACGAATATTCTGAGCCAATCAGAGTGCTCCATTCCGCATTTCTCGAATATTCGCATTCGCAATTCGCATTCGCAATTCGCATTCGCATTCACGATAGCGAAAATTCGCAATGATTTAATTTCCAAAATATATCACGAATATTCGTATTTAGCGAATATATCTCGAATATTCGACTATATATTCGAGATATATCGCAAAATCGAATATGGCATATTCTGCTCAACACTAGTGATTAGCACTCCCAAACTAAAAACACAATATCGTACCAATTTATTATATGCTTAGAAGGCCCCTCCAAGAGTATCAACCCTCAAACCTGGCTTCAGCCCATCCCAGTTTTATGTTGGGCATTGTGGTCATTCACCTCCTGCTGGACTATAGGAATAATGAATTCAGCCTGTGCTGCAATTGCTGCCAATAGGCAGGAGTAAGGCCACCAGTGTTATAGAGAGTGATGTTGAGATCTTAGGAAGGGTTTGTAAGAATTTTAATCTAGTCTGGGTGGACTGACCCTTGAAGTTCATCCGAAGGTAAAAAACCCCATTTACCATACTCCCTCAATGGACTGTAACCTCTTTACAGGGAAGACAAGTCCTTATTGCAGAATATGAACACCAGAGTACAACTGTAATGCGCCAACAGTCAGTAGCAGAATACAGCAGAAGGAAGGAAAACAATGCTTTTTTTTTTTATATTTGCAGGCACACTGTGCCCCTGCTATATGTATCTATTAACATCTTAGCTCCCAGACAGACCTGTAATGCATAGTTTTATTGTAATCTCATGCAGGTCCTGCTGGTGGAAAATAAAATAAAAAGTTAAGAATTTGTTGGCGAAGGCCACAGAAATAGGTTTCCCAGTATTTGGCTGCTGTGGCCAAACTTAGTCAAATAACTGTTAACAGTAGACATATTGTCCAAAAGCTTATTATCTGCTGCCACCAGTTGCCGAGGCCTTTTTTTATTCTATCCCGCTCCTCTGTTTTGTTGTGTCATAGGACCGGACAATTTGAGACTGAGAAACAACACCGTTTTCTTCTTGAGAAAATGCAAAACCATCTGAAAGAGATAGAGGGGAAAGAGGTGTCAGAAACATCACGAATGGCAGTGATGTATCATCTGCCCTGTTTCATACTACACAAAGTTGTTAATGGTAATTTCCTATAGGGTGTACATTTTATACCATACCATCAACCATGTGCTTATTTCAAGGTTTCAACTGCTTTAAAGCAGGGTTCCGGGCATAATTTTTTATTTATTTTTTGCAAGCTAAAATTAATCACATTAAATAGTCCCTATCCCTAAAACATATTAATAGCTCCCCAGTCATCCCAGAAATCATTGCAAACACTTGCCTTATATTCTCCAGCTCATGTTGTGGCCTTATCCATCATATGTGTGGGCATGTGAAGCCCAGTTACTTTTTCTTCCTGGTTTTCAGGGAGAGGTGCATGTTGGGCGATTTTTAGGCACAGTAATGCCCAGAGACTCCTGGGAAATGATGACACTCATTTCCCAGGAGCCAATGGGGTCTTAGGACAGGAAGTTGAACCACCTAGGACTAGGAACTAGGCAGATTACGAATACTGCCTAGTAACAGCCAGATAGAAGTGAGTAAACAATGTATTTATTTTTACATTAAAGGCAAGCTGTTAATAGAAAGTTAATTTTTAGGGTGGAACTCTGCTTTAAGGTAGGTCTGGGAAATCTTCAACTGTCCAGGTGAAGAAAAGCTGGCAGACCAAGCATGCCCTACTATCCACTGGTTTGCTGGCATTGATAGCTCCTTACCAACTGGACTCAGCATGCCTAGCAGGTTGTGATGGAAACTCCCGACTGTTCCTTAGTTTATTTTAAGAGCTGAAAAGGGCAAGGCTTGGGATAAACTAGTATAATGGCTCAGCTGAAACAGACTTCTAAAACAGATATGGACATGTTTGAGGTGGGGCATTGGTAGTGGGGAAATGAGAAAATGTGTCAAATGGTGTAAGCCACAAATAAACAATAATCACCTGGAACCTTTCAACTGAAAACAAGCTAAATGCCCAAGTGAAATATGTACAGTACAGTACACTTTTAAAGTAGACCTTGCATGTAAAATGCAAGGCCCCTACCCCATTTTTAACAGACGCTCCAAAGTTAAAACAAACATAGGGAAAAAATTATGCATAATATTTATCTTTCCTCTGGCTTCCACCAATTGCACCTAGGTAAGAGTGACATCACACCTCACCTGGTAAGATCCCCGGGAATGCAGATTAGCCCCAAATATAGTCTTTAACTTTAATGAGTGAGTGAGTGAGTGCGTGGAAAACTTGTATAGCGCAACACATGCAAACTGAATCGCCTCAAGGCGCTTGGTATACATTTCCTACATTTTTTTGCCTTCAGAATAGATGGGTTTTGAGTTTTTTATTCTGAAGGCCTGATGATTCCTTTCCATTCAGATGATGATTGGTAAAGCGTTTCATAGTCCAGGTCCTTGGATTGCGAATATTCGTTCTCCTTTGGACTTGTACCGGGCCTTGGGTATTTGGAGTAGATTTTGATTGATGATATTTAATTTTTTCGCATTGATATTGGGGTGCACTTTTTTGTACACATTGGTGCTTCAGGCATAGTGCCTTGAATGTGATTCGATCTTTTTTACGGACAGCCAGTGCAGGGACCTAAGGGCGGGAGAGATTGATTCCCATGTTTTTTTTTCCTGTGAACCAGTCATGCCACCATATTCTGGACGACTTGTAGATGCACGATTTGGTATTTTGGGAGTCTGAGGTAAAGGGCGTTTGCATTGTCGAGTCTGGAGTTGATTATGGTTCCCACCACGACTGCTATGTCTTCTTTTGGGATAAAGGGAATACGTCTACGTAGTAGGCGCAGCAGATGGTGGGATCCGCTGACTACTGAACTTATTTGTGCATCCATTGTCATGTCGGAGTCAAAAGTGACTCCAAGACTTTTGCCTTTGGTGCTAAGAGTGATGATTTGTCCCAAAATGGGTGGGGGCATCCATGTTGTTGTAGCGAGTAATGCTGCCAATTTTAATGGGTGAGGGGGCTTACTATATTAATTAGACCTTGCATTTCACTATAAGGTCTATTTTAGCGCAGTGACTCTTTAACAGAATGGTTATTCCAAGTTCCCAGCTGACTAATGTACTTGCACAATGCGAACATACTCGCTTTGTCAGTTTTATGCTCTTTCTCATTTATGATGCATGGTCTTCTTATATTTTGACCACTGGTTTTCATTCTGTTGGCCAAATACAAAATAATACCTCATGATTTATGTATTTTGATCTTATAATACCTCATGATTTATGTGTTTTGATCCTTTGGGAAGTAAGAGAAAAGATGCATTTAACATGCATACCAGCCTGCTTGCTTAATGAATACTATCGTGAAACTAAAGAGGCTAGTTTCAAGCACTGCGCATCCACAAATTAAATCCTTGTTTTTGTAATTATAGTATTTTGTTGTTAGCAATAACTTACCTTGGTGTAGTTTGGGACTGTGCTCATGTAGTTCATAAAAAGTGGCAGGTGTCTATACCTTTTGTTTTCTGTGCCCTGGACTAGCACATGGGGATGAAATTATGCAAAATAAATTAGTGATTTTACTTGAGGATGTAATTTCTTTAAAATCTGTTTTTCTTTTAAGAGATTCTAATTGTGTTGGGATTGCACCCTCCTCTTTCACTGTTCTCAGATAATCTTTCCTCTTCTCTGGACATCACTGGATCCCAACTGAACATCACACATTTATAAGTAGGCTGCATTGAAAAAAAATATGATATTGATGCCAGAAAAAAAGACCAGGTGGCCCTTTTAGTTCAACTATATATAGTACAAACCAAAAGTTTGGACACACCTTCTCATTCAAAGAGTTTTCTTTATTTTAATGATTATGAAAGTTGTAGAGTCATACTGAAGGCATCAAAACTATGAATTAACACATGTGGAATTATATACATAACAAAAAAGTGTGAAACAACTGAAAATATGTCAGTCTAGGTTCTTCAAAGTAGCCACCTTTTGCAGCAGACACATCTCTAGAACAACTGTTAAGAGGAGACTGTGTGAATCAGGCCTTCATAGTAGGAATGGACATTAGACCAGTGGAAATCTGTGCTTTGGTCTGATGAGTCCAAACTTGAGATCTTTGGTTCCAACCACCGTGTCTTTGTGCGACGCAGAAAAGGTGAACGGATGGACTCTACATGCCTGGTTCCCACCGTGAAGCATGGAGGAGGAGGTGTGATGGTGTGGGGGTGCATTGCTGGTGACACTGTTGGGGATTTATTCAAAATTGAAGGCATACTGAACCAGCATGGCTACCACAGCATCTTGCAGCGGCATGCTATTCCATCCAGTTTGAATTTAGTTGGACCATCATTTATTTTTCAACAGGACAATGACCCCAAACACACCTCCAGGCTGTGTAAGGGCTATTTGACCAAGAAGGAGAGTGATGGGGTGCTGCGCCAGATGACCTGGCCTCCACAGTCACCATACCTGAACCCAATCGAGATGGTTTGGGGTGAGCTGGACCGCAGAGTTAAGGCAAAAGGGCCAACAAGTGCTAAGCATCTCTGGGAACTCCTTCAAGACTGTTGGAAGACCATTTCAGGTGACTACCTCTTGAAGCTCATCAAGAGAATGCCAAGAGTGTGCAAAGCAGCAATCAAAGCAAAAGGTGGCTACTTTGAAGAACCTAGAATATGACATATTTTCAGTTGTTTCACACTTTTTTGTTATGTATATAATTCCACATCTGTTAATTCATAGTTTTGATGCCTTCAGTGTGACTCTACAATTTTCATAGTCATGAAAATAAAGAAAACTCTTGGAATGAGAAGGTGTGTCCAAACTTTTGGTCTGTACTGTATTTAACTTAAAACTATTCAACCTTTAAGAATTAAGTTTGGAAGCTGCAGGACTTTGATGGTACTTATATAGACAATAGCACATAAATAATCTAAAAATAGTAGACTGGTCCGTCTCTGCTCACTGAGCGGGGAGGGACCTGTCAGAGTCTCCGCTGATTCTTATGGGGAGATCAGACGAAAATGTACAGCATGTTCGTTTTCTTAAGATCTCATCCAAATGGCTGAACGTATCACCATATGTCTGTCTTGAACGGATCGGATGGCAGACGGGTGTCAGTGGAAACATCTCCGCTGAAACCCGCCCGTCCAGAACACTGCAGCCAGACTGGTAACAGGAAAAAACCCTGGGAACCAATCATCCCGGTCCTGAGGGCCCTCCATTGGCTAGCCGTAAAGTATCGGGTCACATTCAAGACCCTTTGCCTCACCCATAAATGCACACAAGGAAACGCGCCTCAATACTTATACGAGAAAATAAAACACTACACCCCAAATCGGGCCCTAGGATCAACTAACCAGAACCTCCTCCGCATCCCCAAGTCCTGCTACAAATCTAAAGGAGAATGAAGATTTGCAGTCCGAGGACCACGGCTATGGAATGGTCTACCCACGGACATCCGCATGGAGACAAACCGTCGGGCCTTCAGAAAAAAATTAAGACCCATCTCTTCTGAAGTTTTCTGGACGATGACATTGGAGACAAAGCGCCTTGAGGCAATTTAGTTTGCAAGTTGCTCACTCACTCAATAGGTGGCCCGCTCAGATCCGCCTGAAAATCGAACAGGCGAATCTGAGCAGGCTTGTTATGTGAAAGGGGCCTTAGTCTTTAGTAACAATCTACAAATCAGTAGGCATCTATAGAAGGAAAACGCTATTTGAAAGCATCAGGTCAATTATTGGCTGTAGGGAGTGTCACACAATGCCAAATTATTATACCACATTTCCCACTGCTCCACTCTGATAACACTTGAATATGAGTGATTTTGACTAACGAATGCCAGTACAATCCCCCAGTGTGTCTAGCACTAGTAGATTAAAAAGACTATAAGAGATCAGGAAAAGACATGAAAAACTTGTCTCATGCCACTCTAGAAAATGTCAGCTAATATGAAATTCTCAATAATAGGGGGTGCAATCAGCGCAAAAATAACAAAGAAATCAAAGTGTATAATGGTAATGTTAATAAATGTAAGAATGAAAAACAACTCCCAGAGTGGATTTCATATGGATGCAAGCTGAACACCAAAAAGGACAATCACAAGATCCCAAAAGTACATATATATAAAGAAAGCAGTGCAGCGCAAACCTAAATTCATATAATAGTAAATATACTCATAAAAGTGAAAATGAAAACAAAAAAATAGTCCAAAATGGTAAACAACATGTGAAATAGATCCTGCGACCAGATAATAAGAGTATCTTCACCACGTGACTGGACAACCAATTTCAGAGTGTGATCCCTTCACCAGTAAAAGATGGGTACTCTCACCTCACAGAAAGACCTTGTTTTACCAAAGGTCTAAAAAGCTTAGATCAATGGTGGAAATCCGGATGGATCAGGGGTGTATACTATTCAGCCGTAGGACCCGGAGATGTGTAAGGCCTCGTACACACGAGGGGATATGTCCGCTGAAAACGGTCCGATGGACCGTTTCAGCAGACATCTCCGCTCGTGTGTATGGGCTAGCGGACAGATTTCTCCACCCGACAGATTTCAAAGCATGCTTTGAAATCTATCGGGTGGAATCCGTCCGCCCGACATGTCTGCTGGTTAGTACACTTACCAGCAGACATGTCGTCCCGCACCGCCGCCGCGCCGCCGCCGAATGGATTCGGCGCATGCGCGGAAGTGTTTTACTTCCTGGTGCGGTGACGTGGCGGTGACGCGGCGCCGTCAACGTCACCGCCGCGTCACCGCGCCGTCCGGCGGCAGGGAATTTGATCCGATGGTGTGTACACGCCATCGGATCAAACTCCCGATCGGACATATCCGATGGAAATGGTCCGCGGACCGTTTTCATCGGATATGTCCAATGGTGTGTACGCGGCCTAAGTATCCTCAGTGGCACCAACGGACAAGTATGTAACCGATGATATGTAAAGAAAAAACTAGATCTAAGAGCTTCCGTAAAGCCAGGTCAATTTATTACGTTTAAAAAGTACAGGTTACTCACATTTGTGATGAAAAATGAAGGCATGTAACACGATGAGACAGGTAGCTCGGATGAAAATATGGGACGACAACGAGTGACGTGGAGTGGTTCCTGACCCCGGACGCGTATCGTAATACAACTTCCTCAGCAGGGTCCGCCCTGCTGAGGAAGTTGTATTACGATACGCGTCCGGGGTCAGGAACCACTCCACGTCACTCGTTGTCGTCCCATATTTTCATCCGAGCTACCTGTCTCATGGTGTTACATGCCTTCATTTTTCATCACAAATGTGAGTAACCTGTACGTTTTAAACGTAATAAATTGACCTGGCTTTACGGAAGCTCTTAGATTTAGTTTTTTCTTTACATATCATCGGTTACATACTTGTCCGTTGGTGCCACTGAGGATAATTACACATCTCCGGGTCCTACGGCTGAATAGTATACACCCCTGATCCATCCGGATTTCCACCATTGATCTAAGCTTTTTAGACCTTTGGTAAAACAAAGGTCTTTCTGTGAGGTGAGAGTACCCATCTTTTACTGGTGAAGGGATTACACTCTGAAATTGGTTGTCCAGTCACGTGGTGAAGATACTCTTATTATCTGGTCGCAGGATCTATTTCACATGTTGTTTACCATTTTGGACTATTTTTTTCCTTTTTTGGTTTTCATTTTCACTTTTATGAGTATATTTACTATTATTTGAATTTAGGTTTGCGCTGCACTGCTTTCTTTATAAATATGAAATTCTCACCTTGTCCCATGGAAAAATGGCATCAAGATCTTTTTCAGCAGTCATATTTTATCTGGTTGATATAATTTTTTCAGCTAACAGTCTGGAGCTCCCCACAATAACTCAAGTTCCAAAGGTTATTATGCATGCAAGTTACAATTTTGGTAAGCTTTAAGGTACAGTACGTGTAGACATGAGATTGGGCTTCCAAGACCTGTCTGCCAAATGATCATTCATGGGAATGAGTGATGGTGAATAACCCTCATACTATACTTCATATACCCTGCAGGCATGATAGACGCCAGGCAGATGTTTCGTCAGATTAGGCGACCAGAATTGGTAAGGGAAGTGATGTTCTGTCACCGCCATCTTGCTACACCCCGCACTAATCCACAGTAATAATACACTGAGAAAGGGGCGGACATCTTGTTACACCCAACAGAGTTTTGAATTTCACAGTTACTTTTAACACAAAACTGAGCTTATATGCTTTATTACAGTATTTGGAAATCCCACCTACTGTTTACATGTTGAATTTTAAAATCAGAGGTGTTCCGTCACATTAGCAAACCTGTGAGGTCAGCAGGTTTGCCGCTGCTTTTAAATTTTAACATCCAAACAGTCCGTCGGATTTCCAAATACTTAAGCATATAAGCTCCATTTCCTGGTAAAAATAACTGTGGAATGTAGGTGTATCATTACTATGGAGAAGTGCGGGGTGTAGCAAGATGGTGGCGACGGAACGTCACTTACATTACCAATTATGACGGGTTGCCATATATGACGGAACACAGGCAACTGTATTAATCAGCTGGGAAAATCTTATTTGGCTGAGACTGGTTGCCCTGGAGGGCACAGATCAGGAAGTGGCAAAAAAAAGACTGGTTGCCCTGGAGTCATCTCCATAATCGGTCAGATCCGTAGTTAACTTCAACAGTGATAAAGAGATAAACGGAGATCTGCAGAACATCTTTATAGGCACAGAATGCTTGGACCTATCACAACTTTACCTGAATCACAAATTTCCAGCATGTTTGAAAATCCTTTGAGAGAGCACTTGCCCTTTTTCTTTTGTTGCTTGTTAAGTGCTTAGAATAAATGACTTGTGGATATAAGCATATAAACAGCCTTAAAATTGTAGTCAGAATGTAACAGAGTGGATTCATCTAGCAAAACTCTTAAAGGGGTTGTAAAGGTTTGTGTTTTATTTTCTAAATAGGTTCCCTTAAACTAGTGCATTGTTGGTTCACTTACCTTTTCCTTTGATTTCCCTTCTAAATGTTTTTTTTTCTTTGTCTGAATTTCTCACTTCCTGTTTCTCCTCAGTAAGCTTGCCCCCATCAACCGAGCTGTTCTGGTTGGGGGTTAGTCAGCTTGCTCGCCCCCTCCCTTGGGACTACATTCCTGCGGGGAGACGCTGGGCCAGATTCAGAAAGGCTTTACGCCGGCGTATCTAAAGATACGCTGTCGTAAGTACAAATGTGCGCCGTAGCATCATTACGCCAATTTAGAAAGCAAGATACGCCGAAAAACATGGCTTCAGTCCTCCGACGTAACTTGCCTACGCCGGCGTATAGTGGGCGCATAGTTACGCTGGACGCATTAGACGTTCCCATTAAAAATATGCAAATGAGCTAGATACGCCGATTCACGAACGTACTTGCGATATACGTCATTCACGTAAGGCGTATGACCGGCGTAAAGTTACCCCTGCTATATGAGGCGCAGGCAATGTTAAGTATGGACGTCGGAACAGCGTAAAATTTTCCGTCGTTTGCGTAAGTTGTACGCGAATATGGCTGTGCGTAAGTTACGTTCACGTCGAAAGCATTGAGTATGTGGGACGTGATTCTGAGCATGCGCACTGGGATGCCTCTAACGAACGGCGCATGCGCCGTCCGTGGACGTATCCCAGTGCGCATGCTCAGAATCACGTCCCACATACTCAAGGCTTTCATGGGGTCACGATTCATTTCCATACAACATGCCCACTACCAGCCTAATTTGAATTACGCGGGCTCACGCCGGCCCATTTACACCACGCCACCGTAACTTACGGCGCAAGTTCTTTCTGAATACGTTACCTGCCTCTGTAAATTACGGCGGCGTAGTGTATATGAGATACGCTACGCCCGCCAAAAATTACGCCATTCTTTCTGAATCCGGCCCGCTGTGTCTCCCCACAGGGATGTAGTCCCAAGGGAGAGGTCAAGCACGCTGACTAACCCCCAGCCCAAACAGCTCAGATGATATGGGCAAGCTTACTGAGGAGAAACAGTGAGGCCGCGTACACACGACCGATTTTCTCGGCAGAATCCAGCAAGAACCTCGATGGGAGACGTATTCTGCCGAGAAAACCGGTTGTGTGTACACTTTTCGCCGAGAAACCCGTCGAAAAACTCATCGAGCCAAAAAGAGAGCATGTTCTCTATTTCCTCGTTGTTCAATGGGAAAATTTGGCTCGACAAGCTTTTTGACTGCCGAACTAGGAACTCAACGGATAGAACGATTAGTTTTGCCCGACGAGTTTCTCGGTCATGTGTACGCGGCCTCAGAAATTCAGACAAAGAAAAAAAACATTTAAAAGCGAAAATCAAAGCAAAAGGTAAGTGAACCAACAATGCACTAGCTTAAGGGAACCTATTTAGGAAATAAAAAACAAACTTTTACAACTCCTTTAACTCATAATTAAACTAATGTAAAATCTCAGCTAAACATTTCCAACGTTGCTTACCTACAGTGGAAAAGGACCCTACTTATCTCTTATCAAACCACACAAAAACACTTGTCCCCCTCTCAAAGCTTACCTTTAGCCTGGGGGGCACAGCTTAATTAGAAGTCGACTAGCTGGAAGCTTCCTCCAATATCACCTCCACATGTCGCTGTACACTTTAATTAAAATCAAATCCCCACCTGCAGGAAGCAGCCAGCTGTATTATTTACGCTCACATACTTACATGATACACCTTGCTGGACAGAATTAGCACGAAACAGGCTCGGAGGGGTCTTCCTGCCAAGTCTCTTCAACAAGTGGTCACGTTCATTCAAGCTGCAATGGGATCAAATAAACATTATTACCTTCTGTGCATGTCAAGCACGCCGGAAACAGCTGCTGCTTAATACATGAAACCTTCTCTTCTTTCTAAGGGACAGGGGGCCAGATACTTGTTAAGCAGGAGGCACTATACATATCAGCTGAGTAGAAAGCAAAAGTTTGAATTTATCCTCTAACCCGACTATATATTCATTCACTTGCCAAAAACTGCAAGAGTAAAGAAGAATAACACTACAAAAGGTGGCCTAACAAAGGCAAAAAGTAAAGGGTTCTTAAGTGCAAAATCAGTGTTGTTATGGAAGAAAAGGCACTGCAAAAAATACAACTTTAGTGGTTGTTGGTTAGTCTTATTCCACGTACACACGATCGGTTCGTCCGATGAAAACGGACCAATGGATTTTTTCATCAGGTATCCGATTAAGCTGACGTTTATCAGTCTTGTCTACACGCCATCAGTTAAAAATCCGATTGTGTCCAATGCGTTGACGTAAAACACAATGACGTGCAGAGAAAAATTAAGTTCAATGCTTCCGAGCATGCGTCGATGAGTTTTGCCCGACGAGTTTCTCGGTCATGTGTGCGCGGCCTCAGATCGCCCCCTCTCTCATCTCATGTGTTTACTGTCTGTGATTGACAGCAGGGGGAGACAATGGCTGTCTCAGCCAATGAGGAGGGAGAGTCCCCAGAGAGTCGAGGCTCTCATGCACAGCTGGATTACGATGGGGCTCAGGTAAGTATTAGGAGGGGCTGCTGCACAGAGAATGTTTTTTACCTTCATGCATAGAAGGTAAAAAAACTTAAAGCGGAGCTCCACCCAAAAGGGCATTTTCCGCTTTAAGGACTCGTACTCCATTCCTCTTGAAGAATTTGCACTTTTGAGGAGCGGGTATCTGATTTTGACAGGTACTCGCTCCCACTTCCATTATGCCTAGGAGATCGGGAATGGAAGTTCTCCCTCCCTCTTCCTCCCCTGCAGCCTTCTTGGACTCTGACAGGTCCCAGAAGACTGCATTGACCTGTTGACTCGCACATGCACAGAGGGCCCCTGGCTGTTAAGCTGCAAGCTGTCACAGCTAGGTGCCCATAGTAAGGATGCTGGTGCCTAGGAACAAAGATACTGGGTGCGACTGACTGGGTTAAGCACACTGCTGGATCGTGGGACAGTTGAATGGCTATTTTTAGTCAGCAGATACAGTTTTTGTAGCTGCTGGCTCTTATTTTTTTCACTGGAGAATGGAACTCTTTTTCAAGCATTTAAATGTGGTGGCTGTATTTTTCTTTATTTTCTCTAGGTAATCCGGCCAGGTGAAGAAAACAAGAAAAAAAAGCCTTAAAAAGAAAAGCAATGCAACTGCCACATCTAAGGGCTGATATACTGCATTAAATGTTTGTTTTTGGGTTTAGCTATGCTTTAAGTTCGTAAAGCAGCACATACTGATAATATATGCAGGACAAGAGTAAGAACTTCCTTCAAGGCTGTAAATTCCCTTTCAGAGAAATGTTTCAGTAACTATTTACAGTATATATGTCACCTGGGGCTGCAGTTAATAGAGTGATAACATGTAACTGATACTGATATGCTATTTTTTAACAAGTACATTTCTGTAACTGCACAAGTGACTTCAGGCTGGAAAATGAATCCGGAAGAAGGACTTTTGAGCTGATTTGAGAGGATTCCACATAATATTACATTGCTTTTCATGCTGTGAATGATTATCATTCAGAATTGTGGACAGATTTTAGATTAGCTTGTCATGTATTGTCTAAAGTGTTTCATTTCCTGGTATTACATTACCCACAAAACAATTGCATACATTTCTGAAAAAGCCGCAGCGGTCAAGACAGATCTTTTGCATGCATAGGATTTACTGTTTAAATTCCAGATCTGCATTGACCCTGTTGTTCATATTTTAAAATAAAATCAAGTGTTGGTTTGCTGATGAGTGACATACTACACCTAAGCTACTTACTAGTCATAGTGTCCACAAGATCAAAGGTATAATTTGAAGTCCTATAGCAAAATTGTGATGCACCCATCTTGGACAGGATTGTTTAGGGCAGGGATCCTCAAACTACGGCCCTCCAGCTGTTGTGGAACTACACATCCCATGAGGCATTGTAAAACTCTGACATTCACAGACATGACTAGGCATGATGGGAATTGTAGTTCCTGAACAACTGGAGGGCCGTAGTTTGAAGACCCATGGTTTAGGGTGACAAGTAAAAGGAGTGCAATATAATGAAAAACCGCACAGGGATTCTGACAAAGAGTATGCCAGTTGAAAAAAAAGAGACTACTCTACTGAATGAGATTGCTCTGGAGAATGAGACTGCCCTCAACAATCTGAGATCCAGCTATGCATTTATATCATAAAGAGAGACTGCCTTGGACATACAGAGTATGACTGCCCTGGAGCAATGGCTGTGAGATTGCCCTGGATAAAGAGAAAAAGAGATACAGAGACTGCCCTGGAGAGATGGTACTATGTCAACTATGTCGTGTATAAGAGAACAGACTCTCCTAATTGCTGACTAGAACTGAGAAAGATAGCATCCTATCCCTCTTCAATCAAGGTTGACTGTGTAATAGCACAGACCTGATCATATGACAGGTGAATTCATGCTTCAGGGCCAGAATTTTTGCAGTTCTCTCCAGTGAGAATTCCCCAGGTCGGTGACATCCTACCATCACCTATAAGTCCAGACCACTCATACATACCCGGCATTGCCAGGGCACCAAAGTAGCTGCAGCCATCGAAGAGTACAATTCCATCAAGGTGTATTTATTCAACTTGATTTCTAAATGTTTATTTGTCCCTAACATTTACCCCCTAAGGGGTCCCCAAAAGCTGAACTATGGCGAAAAAATACCCCTGCAATAGGGCTCCTCTTAGGGTTATGATAAGTATAACTGCCTTTTATGTTTAGTGATCGTAATGAAATTTGCAGTGCCGCTCTAAGGCTGCATTCACACCTGAGCGGAGCGTTTTGTGGCGTTTTTTACCGCAATTTGTCGCGTCAAATCGCAGCGTTTTTTATCGTGACAAAACGTGGCTTTTTTTTACCACAATTTTGTACAGGTCTAGGGTCATCAATGTAAAACGCCCAAATACGCTCAATTCAAGCGACAAAAAAGGGTCCAGAGCTTGTTTGAGCTTCAGGCATTCGGCGTCAGGCGTTTTGTAGTGGAGATGTGAACCATCTCCATTGAGAATAATGTATTTTGTCCCCTCTGGCATTTTGGAGCTTCATGCTTCAGGTGACAAAACGCTCAGGTGTGAATGCAGCCTAAGGTAAGACAGAGATCTCCCTGCCAGTTGCAGTAAAGGGACCACTTAGAGGTGCACCAAACAGCAGAAAAGGCACCATTCATCAACTCAGTGCATTATTATGTAGACAAATACAGCCTCACCCAGCGTCACTCCTGACATTATTTTATTATTTTTTCTCTATATATCCACTCTCTATTCCCAGATCAGCGTTATATGACGAGGTATATCCTCATCTCCTGCTCAGCCTTATTCCTCTTATAATCTTTTTCCAGTTTTTAAGTGAAATATGCGGTGCTTTGTATAAGCACCAATTCTGTTTCACTTGAAATAAATCTATATCCACTCTCTTGTCATCTAACTTGACACCCTCTTTTATATGTGTTCTCTATCCAGCCTTTGCCCCAATAGTGTCCTATGCGGTAGGACCGGCTTTCCTTCCCCATTGGGGGATTTCATTTTAATCCGGCACCTGGATCGTTTGACGAGTTTTGGTCACAATAAGCATCGGGGTAAGCATGACATATCTGGTCTCTGCAACCAAAAAATATTTTGTTGTTTTAATGTATTTTTTGTGCACTTTCTTTCTTTTTGCCTTTTGTGTAATACTAATGTTTATTTTTTGTATTTACGTAGTCATAACTGTAAGCCCCGATTGCTACTGTTTGCCCCTGAGAAAGCTTTACAAGCGAAACATGTTGGGACACGGCAATCCACTTAATCTCGGCTTGAATACAATATGTTAATCTGTGACCATCAACTATTTCTATTTGTACACCAACCATCTAACTGTTTTGTGGATCTATTTTAAAGTGGTTCATACCTTAATAAAATATAAAGGAGAGGAGTTTTGAGCGCCATGTCAAAGGGAAAAATGACATAAAATTTGAATTACAGTACATGATTTATTAGTTACAATCTTATATACATGTCAAATATTTCGTAACAAATAGATAGGTAGTCACAAGACTTACTCTAAATATGCTGCTACATAGCATGCAATACACAAATAAAAAACAGACATGGCAGATATACATAAAAAAATAGATCAATTAGAAAACGTATGAAATATGGACAGGTGATTGTTGGCATCTAGTGGCACTCTACTCTACGCGGTTGAGGTTCTATAGTAAGTCTCCCAACTATTTCCATCCTGTTGGGACACAGTCCCTGTCCTTTTTTTTATTTATTAGGCATTATCATTTATTCTTGTTTATTTTTATTTTCAGTATACCATTTTTAAAACACTCCTGATGAATGGCTGTAATGCCAGGAAACGCGTAGAGTGCCACTAGATGCCAACAATCACCTGTCCATATTTGATACGTTTTCTAATTGATCTATTTTATTATGTATATCTGCCATGTCTGTTTTTTATTTGTGTATTGCATGCTATGTAGCAGCATATTTAGAGTAAGTCTTGTGACTACCTATCTATTTGATGCGAAATATTTGACATGTATATAAGATTGTAACTAATAAATTATGTACTGTAATTCAAATTTTATGTCATTTTTCCCTTTGACATGGCGCTCCCTCATTTAAAGTCCCACAAACTCCTCTCCTTTATATACCAAATTAGGGATGGAGGCCGCCATGTGTTCTATTAGTGTGTGTGTCAGGTCACATCCATTTACTAAATACCTTAATAAAATGTTTTTTATATATTTTTTGTACCAATGCGGTCCAGCAACTTTTTCTTTCTCATTTGTATATGAATATTTATTGCACCGATAAGAAAATCCCATTCCCTCTTCCCTGCTTTTTCATTAATTCTAATCTTGGATGTGGTGCCTAAACTTTATAGTGTACTATCTCTGACTGGACCATCCTTACATACCCCCCTGACATGTTTTGCCCTGCTCATGGTCACAGAAATACCGGTGAGCAGGGCGAAAGATATCAGGGGGGTTTGGCTGGAGTGCCACTGGCTGAGGCCAAATTCACCTATATACTAATGCACTGGATTGGTGAGCGGCGCGTTTTCTCCTCTTTAATAATGCGTTTTATGTTCCTCGTAGACAAAAACAAGCTTAACTCTGGGCAGCCCCACCTCAAATGTCATTTTTATTTTTACCTAATAATATTTTTTAAACCTTGAAATATAAAGCAATGATTATTCTGAATATTTTATATCATACGAACATTTCAAGGGATGAACCATCATTAGGGGGGGTCATTCAAATGTATTCACAGTTTGAGATTGTACATAAAGATTTGTCAGGGCTTGCTGGGCCCATAAGATCTGGGGCTTTTCAGAAAAAAAGTTACAGATATACAGTCTTCTACTAATAAAAGCAGACGGAGAGGAGAGCCGGTAACTGGCAATTCTTACAGCACACATTTACACTAATATACAGGGCACTGATCATCAGTTTCCTGATAATCAGTGCAGCCCCATCAGTGCTGCCTATGAGTCCCAATCAGTGCCACCTATCAGTGCCCATCAGTGCCTCCTCCTCATTGCTGCCCATCAGTGCCCATTAGTGCTGCCTATCAGTGCTTCCCCTCATTGCTGCCCATCAGTGCCCATTAGTGCCACCTATTAGTGCCGCCTATCAGACCAGAGACAGCTAGGTAACCAGGATTTTAAATTAAAAGGAGGTCTAATTTCTCTCATGACATGGCAAACATCTAGAGCATTGCTTTACAAGGATGTTGACCATTTAAGTCTTTGAAAAAAAGTTGCAAGTAATGTGTCACTCTTTTTTGCTAGGGGAGACTGCTGTGGCCATGTTGCATGAATTGAATGGTTTGAGCGACATATTTGACCTGAAGTCTGTACCCTTTTTATTTAGCTGTGTTTCTATTACCAAAAGAATACCCATGAACCACTTGTAGAATACAGAACGATGGACGTGTTATTTGTCTGCCAATTAATGGAACACAATAAACAGGATAAGATTTCAGGGTTTTGAGGCCATTTGACTGATGTGCTTTAATTGTCTCTCAAGCTCAACATCTATCCCAATTTCTTGATCTTTTTTTTTCTACATGGTGTTGTCTCCCAGGCACTTCCACGCTTTGAAGCTTCTATACTCATGTAAATGAATGACATTAGAGCAGGAGTGTGCCTTTTCTTCCCTGTGGCTTGGCTATTCACTTTGTCAAATGGAGATGAGACTCAATACCATTTATCTTACACAAATAATTAACACTAATGATTTAATGATATGGAGCAATCAATTGACCTGTAATGTCTATTGTATTAGAAATCAATGGGAGGAGAGTATGTTTAAGGCCTCGTACACACGATCAAATCTGTCTGCTGGAAACGGTCTGCTAGACCGTCCCAGCAGACAGATTCGATCGTGTGTACGGGCGAGCCGACGGATTTGGCCACCCGACAGATTTCAAAGCATGCTTTGAAATCTATCGGGTGGGAATCCGTCCGCCCGACATGTCTGCTGGTTAGTACACTTACCAGCAGACATGTCGTCTCGCACCGGCGCCGAATGGATTCGGCGCATGCGCGGAACTGTTTTACTTCCTGGTGCGGTGACGTGGCGGCGTCAACGTCACCGCCACGTCACCGACACGTCAGCGCGCCGTCTGCTGGCGGGGATTTTGGTTTGCTCGTGTGTACACGCGAGCAAACCAAAATCCTAGCAAACAGATTTGTTCAAATCGGTCGGTCCGACCGATTTGAACAAATAGATTGCCTCGTGTGTACGAGGCCTAAGAGTAGATTAGTTACCTGCTCTTCAAAGTCTTCACAGAGACTCACTCAATTATTATTATTATTATTGTTATTATTACTATACAGCATTTATATAGCACCAAAAGTTTGCGTAAAGTCGGCTATACATTGATCTATATTTGTCTGGTTCAGCAGGGACCAGTTGAGTTTTGATCCAAGTATGGGCAGGTAAGTTGTACAGAATTGATCTACTGATTGAATTCTGTACAATGGATTTTCCCCACTCGACCAGCACTGCAGGCTATAGCCCCATACACAAAATTTCCCAAAACTGTGGAACAGATTTTAGTGTAACCTACTACATTTGCACATAGGAACTCTAATGGCAAATTCTGATTATAACTAAAATGTATCTGCCATTGATGCCATTTGAAGGCTGAAGCTAGTCATTTTACTAGTAACTAGCAACATCATTGAAACATTAAATTACGTTTAAGTCACAGGAATGGCTTATTTGCCTGCTGTGGCCAAACTAGGATTTTTATAGCAGATTGTCTTCTTTATTTAGGACTATGGAGGAAAGGTGAAGAATCACATGTTTGCTCACTGGGTTACAGCAAAAGACATCAGAAAAGGTGTTCTAACCCATTCAATTTCTATTCAGCCTAATGAGCCTTGTTTGTTGGTGACTGCCAATTCTTCATAGACATCAGAAGTTTGGCTAACTTAAGCAAATGCAATGTAATGTCTCTGAATACATTCAGTCCTGCTTACAGTGGAAGCAAACCCCCCTATCATTTTCGGCCAAGGAAGCTGCCATCTTGGCCTCCGTTTAATCTACAACTGCCATGATGCTGCACATGTGATCAGTTCAGACACCAGCTATTGGATAGTTTGACAGTTTGGTTGAGAGCACAACCAAACCAATGGGAGTGTTACATTTCTGGCACATGCCGGAAATGAAACTGTTTTATGGATGGGTTTACTTCCGCTTTTCACAGTATTGTTTGCCCCGTGGCGAACAATCAAGATTGGAAATAATGCATGAAGTAATATATCTCCTTAAAGCGGAGGTTCACCCTAAATATAAGCCCTCCCATGTGATCCAGCATACTGGCGTCAGCGCCAGTATGCTGTTTTTTTTTTTTTAAATCCATGTACTTACTGTCTTATGCAGAATTTTATTTTTTTTACCCCGCGGTGGACGGCGCCAGTATAGCGCGTCACATCTTACGAAAGTACCCGAAAAGGACTCGGGTAATCTCGGCGAAAATGCGGCGCCTGCGCACAGACCTAGGAGCTGACTGCGCAGGTGCCGTATTTCTCCGAGTCCTATTTCGGCGTTTTTCGGAGGGCGTGACGCGCCATAGCCGTAGGACTCGGAGAAATACGGCGCCTGCGCAGTCAGCTCCTAGGTCTGTGCGCCGCATTTTCGCCGAGATTACCCAAGTCCTTTTCGGGTACTTTCGTAAGATGTGACGCGCTATACTGGCGCCGTCCACCGCGGGGTAAAAAGAATAAAATTCTGCATAATACAGTAAGTACATGGATTTAAAAAAAAAAAAAACAGCATACTGGCGCTGACGCCAGTATGCTGGATCACATGGGAGGGCTTATATTTAGGGTGAACCTCCGCTTTAAATGTTACATGGCTCCCTCAAGATCCTTGGTTGTGTTACTCATTACACCACACATGGCTAGATGTCCTGTTCTCTATAATTGCACATATAGGTTGATTATAAATCAAGCTGTTTAGTTTTACTGTAAATATAAGTTGGAGGTTAGCTTAGCAAATATATGCTTTTCCAGTTTGCGGCAAAGAAGTAGGTTTGCTTTGATCACCCGTACGCTTATGAATATGCTTACTTTTCAAAGAAATACCCATTATTTTCAGATATGGAAGAACACATGGCTAACTTTATCTGCCATCTCTGGACCAACCAATGCCATGGAGCTCCATAGACCCGTGTAAGCTTTGATTACAGCAACTCATAGTTTACAAAGTACTTTACTATGTTCCTGGCAGCTGAATAGAGCTTTGGTGGAGATAAGAGAAGGTAATTATATGCTGTTGGGCTAGTTAAAGAGAATATGTTGCTTTGCCCTGCATTGAAAATGCACAGGTTCACTTTAAGAATAGGGGGTGAAGTGATCATCTGCCTAACAATGCCAATACATCTATTCCTCATGGGAGATTCATGGAGTAGTGAACAGAAAATGGATACAATTTCATCTTACATTCTACCTTCTCACACTAAAAACACCCCTACAACAGAATGTCAAGTGGTTTGCCATCCCTGGAAGTCTGGAATGTTACACACTCCAAGGCCAAGATTGTGCATTTGAAGTTCACTGATATAAGAAGTATGTGCAGTGTTACAGGTCTCTAAAAACAGTTTTATAAGATAGGGCATTGTATTATAAGATAGGACACATTACAGTACTGCATACTATATAGTATCCACAGATATCAGATGGCAGTTACCAACTTGTTTTCACTAAATTGGATAACAATCTCATAACAATCTCATATCTGTGGATTGTTCCCCAATGGCCCTGGTGTGAATCTCAATTGTTACTCAGCCCCCCTCACCCCCCCCATAATCAATCCAGCCCCCCTCCATTTATTTAATATCAGATGCTAAGTCAAAAGTTGCTATTTGTGGCCAAGCAAGGGTTTGGTTGAGTTTATAATCAAAATTGGCAGAGCAACAAAAGTTCTAAGAGCTGTGAGACAAATCTAAAAAGACTTGGGGCTCACACGCTTTCTCTTTGCTAAAATTCCTTTTCCCTAGCGTGTCATATACTATTATTATTATTATACAAGATTTATATAGCGCCAACAGTTTACGCAGCGCTTTAAAATATAAAAGGGAGACAATACATTTACAATACAATAAAATACAAGAGGGCCTTACTCAGAAGAGCTTACAATATACTATGCACCTAAAGTGTACGTAAACTCTATGGCCCAGATTCATAAAGCAATTACGCCTGTCTAACTGGTGTTAGACAGGAGTAATTTCAAATTTTGCGCGCCGTATCACTAGTTTGAATCCTCAAACCATGATACGGCGGCTTCAGGCTTCGATCCGAGAGGCTTACGTCTTCGTAAACCTTCGGATCTACGCTGCGATATTTTTGCGGCCGCTGGGAGGAGTTTGCGTCGTTTTCATGCGTCGGGATATGCAAATGTGTTTTTACGGCGATCCACGAAGATACGAGCGGTCTTCGCAATCGCTTACGTCTGTTTTTTTTTACGTACTGTTAGACCAGCTTTTTGCTGGTCTAACGGTGCGTAGCCCATGTTAAGTATGGCCGTCGTTCCCGCGTCGAATTTAATTTTTTTTTTTGCGTAACTCGTTCGGGAATAGAAATGTCCGTAAACGACGCTACTCAAACAACGAATGACGTAACGACGTGATTTCGCGCAATCCACGGCGGGAAATTTGCGAACGGAGCATGCGCAGTTCGCTCGCCGCGGGAACGCGCCTATTTTAAATCCTTCACGCCCCCTACTCGTCTAGATGGATTGCGACGGGAGAAATACACTACGCCGCCGTCGTTTACTGGACAAAATCTACCTGGATTCCACGTAGAGCCAGGTAAAAAACGGCGGCGTAGTGTATTTCTGATACGCTACGAGAATCCAATTCTCTCTGAATCTGGGCCTATGAACGTATATTATTTTCTCCCCTTTGGTCTGTTAATTACAGCAAGTCCCCTACTTACGAAAGAGTTCTGTTCTGAGAGCTCGTCGTAAGTCCAACTTGTTTGTAAGTCCAAAAAAGATCAGTGCTTGCAGACAAAGCGATCTGTCAGTTGAATGAAAAGAAACTGTGCAAACACATGTTCGCTACCTTGATATTTTGCAACTCGAAGATTTGTATGTAGGGGATTACTGCCATGTTAGCTCGGTTTTAAAAGTACAAAAAAACTATTGATCATGACAGAATTTCAAAGCTGTCCTGTGTCCTTTGCTATCCTGTGTTATCTAATGAAGCCCTACTAGTTCTTGTCTTGGACTACAGAATGATCAGCCTTTATGTGGTAGACATCTGAGAGAGGAAGTGATTGAGTAGCTTGGAAAAAGATTCTGATTAGGGATGACACCACTCAACAAAAATCAACAAAAATGCTGTGTGTTGTAAGCCTACAACACGGCTCAGGAGCCGAGTACATTTCTCACATAGCAACAGGTATTTTTCTGTATTTACAGGTTCTTCGCAGGCAGGTCACACTGCCCTCTGCGAACCGCTGTGGGTGTCAATACAAAGTTAATGACACCCCCAGATCGGTTCGAAGATCGCAGTGCGAACTGTGAATTTGGTGTGAACATCCATGCTATCCGATTCCAGTGCGGGGAAAAAAAGGTTCCTGCACCTTTTTGTGTGAATGCAATGCGATTTCAGCCATACAAACTCTATGGCTGAATTTGCATTGCACAGACATCGCATGTGATCGGCACAGCAATGTGGTGCGAATCACATGCGTTGTCTGTGTTCACAATAGTGTGAACCTAGCCTCAAAGGAAAAAAAAAAATGGTGAAATGTGTATGTAATTAAGATATGTATTACATATGTTTTTATTTAATTTTACCTGGACATACTATTTATGCCTCCAGTTCAGTATTTTGAATGAATCTAATTATAAACTAAAACACTGAGCTCCATAAAAAGTATCGTTTGATACAGCTAGTATTACCTGTCAACACATCCTACTCTGTCAACTAAACACATACAGGCAATGTGTAGTACATGTAATTTCAGTAGCACCCTCTGCAGCAGCAATTGAGCTGCAAAAACAGAGGTATTACTTTGCTAGTGATCTGTCACTATAGCAATAGGAGAGGGAAAATTTTTCTATAGAAGTACGTCTCAACATTGCTAGTGCCGTGACCCCTTGATAACATTTCCCAAGTTGTGGGAACCCCTAACAATATAATTTTTTTTGGTAGCGTGGGTTGTCAGCATTTTAGGATCTACCACTCTTTCTTTTTGTTGAATGAATGAATGAATGAATGAATGAATGAAAACTTGTATAGCGCGGCACATGCGAACTGAATCGCCTCTGGGCGTTTGTTGTTCCTGTCTCCTTTGATATCAAAAGAGAAAAGTCTTGACCTTTTTCCTAAATGCTAGGTGGTCCTCCTCCAACCGAATGCTGGTTGGTAAAGCGTTCCATAGTCTGGGACCTTGGATCGCGAATCTTCTTTCTCCTTTGGACTTGAAGTTGGCTTTCGGAACCTGGAGCAGGTTCTGATTCGTGGATCGCAAAACGCGATTGGGATTATGCGTTTTTATTATTTCGCATAAATAAAGGGGGGCATTCCCATGGACACATCTATGCGTAAGACAGAGAGCTTTAAAAGCAATTCTGTCTTTAACTGGCAGCCAATGAAGGGCTCTCAGTGAAGGTGAGATGGATTCCCAGGGTTTTTTCCCAGTCACAAGTCTAGCGGCCGTATTTTGAACGACTTGCAGACAAGCGATTTGGTACTTGGGGAGGCCGAGGTAAAGGGCATTTGCATAATCCAGTCTGGAGTTTACAATAGCTCCCACCACGACCGCTAAATCTTCTTTAGGGATGAACGGAGTGAGTCTGCGTAGTAGGCGCAGTAGATGGTGAGATCCGCTGACTACTGACCCTATTTGTGCGTCCATTGTCATAAAGGAGTCAAAAATGACCCCTAGGCTTTTGACTTTGACTTTGTTCTCTTTTCTTTCCATTTTATCTCTTTCTATCCCAATTTCTTGTTTTTTTTCTCCCATTCCTTTCTTTAGCTGTCTTTCTTATTCTTTCTCTCTCCTTTTCTTTGTTTCTCCCCCTTTTTCCTCTCCCTTCCATGTGTTCTCTATTTTATTTCCTTCTCTTACTCCTTGGTGGGGGGAATGGAATGAGTGGCAGTGCTGATGGGGGGGGGGATTAGTGGTAATGCTGGGAGGAGTTCTGATCAGCCAATTTTAGGTGGTTGATCAAGGTCATCTGCTAATCTGAGAACTATAGTGGGGATTTTTAATAGCAACTATAATCACAAGTAGTGTTACTGACAGTGTCTCCCACTTTGTGGTGTCTCGTAGCCATGGCAGCTATGCAGAAATCAGGAGATGGGGTCTCCTCCAGCCCCTCCCACTTCACTTTCCTCACCAGTGAGCTGACTTCTAGTCTCTGCCCCCCGCACTGCCGTGAACTTATTGGGGGGGGGGGCTGCGAAAAGGCGGAGTGGGCGGCCGCAGGCTCCAGGAACAGCCCAGCTGGGAAGCTGCAAAAAGGAGAGCGGTGTGGGCTTCAGGAACAGTCCAGGATTTGGCCCCCTGGCAAATCATCATTCGACCCAGTGTGTAAGACCAGAAGTCTAGGAGCTGATTGATTCACATAACTTTTGATGTCACTGATATCCAGCAAGTCAAAAGCAAAAAAACACAGGGGGTGTCCGCTTTAAAACAGCGCCATTGGAAAAAAGCACGGCGGCAAAGCATTGCTGATTGATAAATGATGTTCTGTTCTTAAATTGCCTACTTTTCAAATTGCTCTCCACGCCAATGGGAGTGGGAGTGCCATGATTGTGAGCCCATCAGGCCCATAGTGCTCCCTTGAAATAGGCAATTAAGCACTTGGAGCTAGAAGGGAAGGTGCTTAGGCAGGATTACAGGGAGATGGGGGGATAGTGGAGGGGGAGGGAAATGGGGAGGATGGGCAAGTGCGGTTTAAAGGGAGAATTTTAGCCGTTGTCTAACATACAAGCTGAAAGAGGGAGAACACAAGCCACAAGTACTGGAGTCAACCTTTGTTTATATAGTGTTATAGAGATGGGTTAGTAGCAACTGGCTTCACAAAATGACAAATGTCTAGGCAGGTAAAATAGTTAACATAAATGTATTCCAATTGCGTATTTAGCTGTTTGCCTGGAATTTTCAAATGCTGATGTTAGGCAACCCCTTGTTCCATCTAATAAACGTGGGAGGCATGGACAGCTGTTTTTCTACTGTTTATCCTGTTTGTCTTTAATAAGGCTCCTATTATAACTTGTCATTTTATTATTTGTTGTAGAGGTTGCACAATTTCAAATATAAGCATAAGCAGGGATGTTCCAAGCTCTGAACCGCTGAATTTCAGGCATGCTGAAGAACGGCCTCAGACAAAACACTGGGAAGTGGGAAGGCTGCAGCATTAAATTTCTTGGTTTGTTTGCATCAAGTTCTCCATTACTGTGCTCTCTCTGTGGATTCAAGAGGGCCATTGAGAAATCAGGCCTATAATACGAGCTGACTGGCCAATGCTGGGGTCATGGCTATTGAAATGACAAGATAGGCATCTGTATTCATTGGTGAAGTAGAAAGGAAGAGGAGATAAGTAACATACCTTAGTACAAGGGCCTGGCTAGTCATGCAGGCCCTCTTAATCAAGCTGTGGAGCAGCTTTAAAGCTCAGCACAAAACCACTTAAGTGAAAGGGAATCTCACAAGTAATTGTGTCCCATATTAAAAGGGACAAGAAGAGAGAGGGAAAGGAGTGGTGACGGCTCTTTAATCCAAGCCTGGTATTCAACCCCCTTCAAAGCAACAAAAAGGAACAAACAGCCATCTTTTCTAGACTATACTAGAAAAAAAACACATTACAGGTTTTCCGCTGCAGGTATTTCTTAAATGCATCTAAGTGGCCCTGTTGTGTGAAGCCATTTTTGTTAAGTGATCCAGTATTAGAACGCAGCTGACTCAACCCCTGGATATGTGGTCTGTCCACAAAATGTTCGCCAGACACATACGAAGCAATATCACATTGTTGAGGAACAAATTAAGTGTGCAGTCTTAAATGCATAATGCTACTGCATGGAGGATAAGGGTAATAAGCAGCGGAAAACTGCAGTGTTGAAATTATTATTATTATTATACAGGATTTATATAGCGCCAACAGTTTGCGCAGCGCTTAGATCTCTATGCCTCAAAGTTGACGATTATTCAGACTTGCATTAGCCTAAGTAAATTTTGTATTATGTTGCACATTTCTATACCAAGAGCTCTTTTTATAAATCCCCACCACATAATGCATGTCTAGATTTTACCTGCTACCTAAAAACCTACCACATTCTGTAAAATGTAAGAATATCTTTAGTTAATTTGTGAACAGTCTGAAAAGTGAACCTTGCATAAACTCCTCAGTGGCTATTTGCCGACCCCAAGTACTATTAACCCCTTAAGGACCGCCGCATGTACATTTACGTTGGCAGAATGGCATGGACAGACACATCAACGTACCTGTACGTGGCTGCCTTGACGTGGGTCGGGGGTCCGATCGGGACCCCCCCGGTACATACGGTGGTCCCGGTGGCTGTAGGAGCGATCCGTGCTGAGGGGGCGGCGGTTAGTTTTTGTCCGCCCCCTCCGGATCGCTCCCAGCCAATGCACGCGCTCATCTGCAGTGTCATTTCCTCCTCCTGTGTAAACACAGGAGGAGGAAGTGATGTGATCTCTGCTCTCGGTGTTTTTTCAACCGCCGCTGAGGAGAGATCACATCACATAGTAAGTCTGCACAACACTACACTGACACCAGGACACGCAGGCACACTTAACCCCTTGCGATCACCCCCCCCTCCCCCTGTCACAGTGTCACTGAATGCAGTAATCATATATGTATGATTACTGCATTTAGTAGCAGTGTGACCGGCAGTGTGACAGGCAGTTAGTGTTAGGTTCAGGGTAGCCCCCGTACCCCCCCATATAAAGTTTTAACCCCTTGATCACCGCCCTAGTTAACCCTTTCACTCCCTATTGCCAGCGTCACTAAGCGATCATTTTTCTGATCGCTGTATTAGTGTCGCTGTTCCCTCTAGGTAGCTATTTTTTTTTATTGTGATTTTTTCTTTACTAAAGACATGTGGTTAAATACATTTTGGCCTAAATGTTTGACTAACATTTAGTTTGATTTTTCTTATAACAAAAAGTAAAAAATATTGATTTTTTTCAAAAATGTCGCTCTATTTTTGTATATAGCGCAAAAAATTAAAATCGCAGAGGCGATCAAATACCACCAAAAGAAAGCTCTATTTGTAGGAAGAAAAGGACGCAAATTTTGTTTGGGAGCCACGTCGCACGACCGCGCAATTGTCTGTTAAAGGGACGCAGTGCCGAATTGTAAAAACCCCTTGGGTCATTTAGCAGCGTATTGGTCCGGTCCTTAAGTGGTTAAAGAAAAAAAACAGGTACTGTAGAGACCTTAGCCCTGTATAAGCTCTGACCAGAAAGGTTTGGAGGTTTAATAGTGTCTAAGTAGGGAAGATAGGGGAAGGGGGATAGACGGGTGGAGCAAATAATTTCAGATCCGGTTTTGCTCAGTCTGCTGATTCCCTGCCGAGCTGAACGGAGCTACCGGATGACAGATCTCTATCCGCTCCACTAATGCATAGTGGGCAAGGATACCATTTACACCTGATTGCCCACTGATCCAATCTGGCCAGATGGAGGGGAACAGATCCCCTTCTCTTTGTATTTGCCAGATCTGGTGGAAGGTAGCCAGGTGTAAACAGATACAAGTCTGCTTACATCCAACTGCCCATAGTGAAGAAAGCAATGTCTAACCAGGTCCACCTGAATATAGGACTGCTGGACCCGATCGGACCTCTTGGGTGAAAGGGGCCTTAAGCTGGCCATACTTGATATTTTTTTTCAATTTAGCCAGCAGGGTGAATGAAGAAAAAAATTGAATTAAATCCCCTATTTACACATTTGAGGTGGATGGGGCAATCTACCTCTTTGTGTGATTTTATTCTGACTGCAGGGAGACGTGACTTTTATCCGACAGGGCGGTTGAACAGAAGGTGATCAGTAGATTGACTTCTGTTCAATCGTAGTGGCCATACATTTATCGAAATTCAGCTGGTCCGTGCTGAACCGGCCAAATTTCCATCCATGTATGGCCAGCTTTCCATTCATGAAAAATCTTTGTTGGTTTGTTTTTGTTCAGTGAAAATATACAATACATCCCATTTTAGTCAAAAAATAAACTGGAAAATATTCTGTGCTTTGTGAAGATTTTCAACATTCACAATGAAGCTTGCTTTGTAGTAAATATTTAATAAAATATAAGTATTCACTGAAAATAAATAATATTTTCCCTATACACCTAAAATCTTGGTATTATATATAAATTGTACATATACCCACACTACAAGAAATTCTTACTGTGTAAAAACCTAATTTGTTTGCCTTTTATGAGATTTGTTAACATAGTAAAATTGTATGTATGTAACTGAAGTATAAACTTTATTTTTCAGGTACAAAGATCCTTATTTCTGCATCTGTAAAATGGCTCCAATCAATCACCCGACTCTCTCCCAAGTATACATGTGTAAATAGACACATCTGTTGCAAGATCAATTTGGCTAGATCTGGAACTGAACATGTAATGACTCCAATTAACAGAACTACTGAGCTTCAAATGGAAAGGGTGTGGGAAAGCTTGTGTTTTTCCAAGAACACCAAGGGGTTTATTTATAAAACAGTGCGTGTGACATTCACCAAACATTCACTGCAGGTGAAAAAATCATTGTCATTTAAAAAAACATGCACCAGGAAGATGCACCAGCAGTGAATGTTTGGTGAATGTCACATTCATGGATATACACTCAATGGTCTTTGCAGAACTGGTAATGTAGTCCAAGATATAAGTGTAGCGCCCTGCTCCTGTTAAACGGGCGCTGCTGCAAATTTAGAGGGGGTCTGAGTCATTATTTGGCTCAGACAAATATGATTGAGGGCAATCAAGCCATGGCTGTGCTGAGAGTAACCACCATTGCTCGCCTGGGGGTTTTATTACCAGGCCAAGGGTGGCAGCAGCAAAGTCAGGGTGTATTAGGTGTTCCCCCTCGGCGGCGAATCAGTGGGAGTGGTCGCCCCGCTGTGCATGCTGGGAGGGGTACTTAAGGTTCAGATGCCATTGACGGGGGCACGTTGTTCGTGCCTCATGGCCAACCTGGCCTGGGGTGCGTGTTCCTGAATCCTGACTCCGGGACCACGTTGGTACAGGGTTGTGGCTTCGCTGGTAGGCCCAGTAGTCAGACTGGGTCTGCAAGGTGATCCTGTGCTGTCCGTCCTGCGGGAGGAAGCCACTTGATGAAGGAAGCCAGAGGAGGACCTATCCTGGAGAGGGCCATGCAAGAGGCTGGTATCTTGGGAGAAGGCCTGGAAACTTCATTGGAGGATGCACCATACTCTGAGAGGCTCGACAGTGGTCGCCTGTCAGATCTAAGTTCTACAAAAGTTAATCTGGAGAGATTCCGGTGCAGAATCCGGTGGCAGAGGATTCTAGACAAAAAGTGTCTCCTCATAAAGGAAGGTCTGTGGCAGAGACTGTACTTTATTCCGTGCGCCATCCCGGCTGCTAGGCTAGTGAGAAGGACTTATGCGGGTGAGCAATACCCACTCTGGCTAGAGTGGCGACAAGAACTATATGCTGGAAGAAGGAGTGTTTCCTATTTGTGATTATACACCTGAACCTACCTACCTACTTACCCTTCCACCCCTCCAACTTCTTTTCTACTAAGTTCTACATATAAATACGAACTGCCCAAATGACAGATTTTCGTATAATGTATGACCAGCATTAGACCTAAAGTAAAGTTATATTTACTCCTACGCACTGACTTATACCTGGAGAGCAGTCATGTTACTCTTATATTATACGGCTTGTACCTCTTTATAAGTGATGTCATTCCTGTATCTGGAGTGTAGTGACATCATTAATGTCACTTTCATACAATGAGAGTTATAACGAAGAGCAACATCACTCCTGTACAATATAACATATCCTGAGACAAAGTGATATTACTGTATTACTGTACAATATAACTTAAATCTTTAAAAAAAAAAATTACACCTGTACAATATACCGGTAACTTATACCTGGAAATAAGTGATGTCACTCCTGTATAATATACCTTATACATTTTAAGTTGTTGTGGAAACAAGTCTTGGTGATAAAGCTTTGGTGGAGACAACTTTTTCCCATGATAACTTTTATGCCCTGTACACATGATAGGTTAGTCTGATGAAAACGGGCCGATGGATTTTTCCATCAGATATCCGATGAAGCGGACTGATGGTCAGTCGTGCCTACACACCATCAGTTAAAAAAATGATCGTGTCAGAACGCGGTGACGTAAAACACAATGACGTTCTGAAAAAAATGAAGTTTAATGCTTCCGAGCATGCGTCGACTTGATTCTGAGCATGCGTGGATTTTTAACCGATGGACGTACCCACAGGCGACCGTTTTATTTTCTATAGGTTTTTTATCCATCAGATAATTTTAAAACAAGTTCCTATTTTTTTAACCTATGGATAAATAACCTATGGGGCCCACACACTATCGGTTTGGTCTAATGAAATCAGACAGTTTTCATCAGACTAACCTATCGTGTGTACGCAGCATTACAGGAGAGAATTTCTCTTACTAGGGGTAGATTTCCTCTCACTTCCTGTTGTCTCCCTCCGTTTGAAAGTAGGAGTCATTTGTAAGTCGGATGTTTGTAACCCAGGGACTGCCTGTACCTGGAAATCAGTGACGTCACTCCTGTATAATATACTTTATACCTGGAAATCAGTGACGTCACTCCTGTATAATATACTTTATACCTGGAAATCAGTGACGTCACTCCTGTATAATATACTTTATACCTGGAAATCAGTGACGTCACTCTTGTATAATATACTTTATACCTGGAAATCAGTGATGTCCCTCCTGTATAATATAATTTACACCTGGAAATCAGTGATGTCACTCCTGTATAATATACTTTATACCTGGAAATCAGTGATGTCACTCCTGTATAATATACTTTATACCTGGAAATCAGTGATGTCACTCCTGTATAATATACTTTATACCTGGAAATCAGTGATGTCAGGCATGTATAATATAATTTATACCTGGAAATAATTGATGTCACTTCTGTAAAAGGTAACTTAAAGTGGTTGTTAAAGCGGACATCCACCCTAAAGTGAAACTTCCGCTCATTGGATTCCTCCCCCCTCCGGTGTCACCTTTCGGGGGGAGGGGGGGGAGGATACTTGTCAAAGACAGGTATCCTTTCCCACTTCCGGTAGTTCGGCCGTGGCCGTGACGCGGCCTAGACGTCACCGCAGGTCTCCCTCCTTCTCTCCTGGCCTCCGGGCTAATAGGAGAGAGGAGCAGGGCCTCGCGCATGCGCAGTAGGGTTCCCGGCGTGAAGCCGAAAGGCTACACTGCCAGGTTCCCTTACCCGCAATTGCGGCGGCAGCACCCGACAGCTGACGGGAAACATCAGCTGCGGTGCGGACATCGAGGGACACCAGGAAAGGTAAGTCTCCATTTATTATTTTTTTGTCCGGAACACCCCTTTAAGCCACTAAAGCCTTGTACACACGATCGATTGCCCGATGAAAACAAACAGGACTGTTTTCATTGGTCAAACCAATCGTGTGTGGGCCCCATCGGTCTGTTTTCCATTGATGAAAAAAAACAGAACATGTTTTAAATTTTTCCTATGGATAAAAAAACAATAAAAAAATACGATCGTCTGTGTGGAAGTCCATCGGTCAAAAATCCACACACGCTCAGAATCAAGTCGACGCATGCTCGGAAGCATTGAACTTCATTTTTCTTAGTATGTCGTAGTGTTTTACGTCTCGCGTTTGAACGCGGTCAGATTTTTGACTGATGGTGTGCAGGCAAGACTGATGAAAGTTAGCTTCCTTGGATATGCGATGAAAAAATTCATTGGATTAGATTCCATCAGCTATCCGATCGTGTGTACAGGGCTTTAGTGTTTTTTCTACAACCCCCTCTGTTATAGTAAATAATGTCACCAGTGACTGTGGTTTTCTAAAAAAAAAAAAAATCTGCTATATACCTTCTTTTATAGCACCCACATAACGGGTTGCCTCTCTCCTCTCTCGATCTAACAGCTACAAGAATCCCCAACTGACGTCAGCCAGGAGGAGGAGAGGAGGAGAGAGGCAGCTGGTCACGTGAGCACTGCCATGAAAAAGGTATACAGTGGGTTTTAAAAAAGAAAAGAAAACACATACACTGGGGACATTATTTACTATAACAGATGGGATTGTAGAATAAACACTCAGTTATGATAGCAGCAGGAGGGGGGGGGGGGCTGGGAAGTATATGGAGCTGTCAGGCAGGGGGAAGACAGAGGAGAGCTGCGGATGATGGAGGCACGAAAACTGACCACGGTTTCAGGGATCAGCAGCCATCATAAACCGTGGTCAGTTTACAGGGGGGAGGGCAGAACCAGGCAGGATCAGCAAGGTTAAACAAGGAGCCAAATGACACAGCACAGCACTTTTTTTTAGGGTAACACTTTAAAGCAGTATTAAACCCCACAGCAAATATTTATTATATTGCAGCTTACCAATTCTTAATTTTGATGGCTGCATTAGTTTCCTTTGTTTAGGCTTTCTTTCCCCTATTTTTATCTAGTGATCCAGCCAATAAGTCTGTTTTTCAAAAAACAAGCTCTCTGGCAAATGAATCAGTTGCACAGTTGAGAAAAACTATCTACTACTAGCACAGGTGCTTACAACGACCAGCTTTTATGTATTTATGTATAACTTTTGTCCCAACTTTTATCCCAAAAGGTGAGTGTAAAGTGTTAGCTGAAGTTTGGCTTTTGGCTAGTAATTTGCTAGTGTTTTTAAAGCGGAGCTCCGCTGTAAAAAAAATATTAAAAGCCAGCAGCTACAAATACTGCAGCTGCTGACTCCACCACCCGTGGTGAGGGAATCAGGAATTGAAGCTCTCCGGCTTCACTGCCCAATTCCCTATGGCGCATGCACAAGTCGCGCAGCGCCGTCCTCACTGGTCCCCGTTGTGTTCTGGGAGCTGAGTTTTTCCCAGAACACAACGGACGGGGGCGGGAAGTGGCGCACACTACCCGCAGACTCCCGGAAGTGGGTTCAAATACCTGTCTTTGACAGGTATCTGCACCCCCGTCCCCCTTAAAGGTGTCCCCCCAGACTGACAATGCTGCTGTACAAATGTGCCCTCTCCTGTGCACCGTCATCCAGAGTGGAGGCACTCTAATACAGGAGGTGTGTTACTGGCTAGAAGACCAGGTGAAAACAGGGAAAAAAAAGACCAAAAAAAAGAAGAAAACTAATGCAGCCATTACATCTAATATTTGGTAAGTTATAATACATTACATTTTTGGTTTTGGGTATACCACCGCTTTAAACCTGGAGCTAACTGATGTCAATGCAGTATAGTTTACACCTGGTAAAAAGTGATGTCACTCCTATATAATATAATATATACCTGCAGATACCACGAGGGATATCAATGTTGTAAAATTAATTTTTTTTAGATTTATGCCCTGTAACTGAAAGTGTTATTTTTTTTTTCATTGTAGCTAACGTTGTCTAACATGCTTCACCTAATCCATTGAAGTCTTTGGTGGTAAGCACAAGAAATGAAAGAACTATAGACTATGACAAAATGAGATCAGGCTTGGAGCATTGTGAGAAATTCCTTACAGAATAGCCTCATCGGGGAAAAGGGCCCTTTGAGAAGGGTGGTGAAGGTACTGAAAGGCTCTAAACCGGCAGTCCCATAGATAAGCTGTAGCCTGTAGCCTGGAAAACGGCTGCCAACATGGTAGGCTGGTGGTGACACAGTGTCTAGAGTACAGATAGTACTGAACAAAGTAGCTACAGCTGGAACTGGAGATTACATCTGACGTAAAGAAACAGCCACTCTAAACTACTCCTACAAGGGAGATTTGGCTGGTTTTGGCTAGAATGGCAACAATCTGATGTTGATGGGCCCTGTTTAAGAACTCTGACCAAACAGATCCAGGATGTTAGAAATTCTATCCAGCACACCTTTATTCTCTATTGTAGTACTGTAGGTGGGATGGTCTTAAGTTGGCCATATAGTGTAAGGTTGGCCATACACTGCTTAGTGAAATTTTGTTTAGTGGGAGGCTCTGTTGACCCCCTTCCACCCGACATCTTTCAATTGTCATCCAAACAGCGACTGCATCCAATCACCACTGGTGGAGGCTGTCAGAATACAGCAGCCGGGGGATCCGTCCATTTGGGATGTATAGTGCCAATGAAGGAATCAGTTCAATTCTATTTCTTCAGCCCTCAGGCTGAACAAAAATATGTAATAATGTATGACCAGCTAAAGATCAGCTGGTGTTGCCTGCTGGCGCTGTGTAACTGAGATGCAGGATTGTACCTTTGAATCAAACATACCTGTTTAATCACTTCAATACCAGGCACTTTCACCCCTTCCTGCCCAAGAATTTTTTTTATCTTTCAGCACTGTATCATTTTGAATGACAATTGCACAGTCATACAACACTGTACCCAAACTAAATGTTTATAATTTTCTTCCCATAAATAGAGCTTTAATAATGGTATTTGATCACCTCTGCGGTTAATTTTTTTTGCGCTATAAACGAAATAAGAGCGACAATCTTGAAAAAAAAACTGATGGGCGGCACTGGATAGGCAGCACTGGATAGGCAGCACTGATATGTGGCACTGGATAGGCAGCACTGATAGGCTTTACTGAGTGGCACTGATTGGCACTTTGGGGCACTGACAGGCATTACTGATTGTAACTTTTTTGGGCACTGTTGTGGTGCCTGATCTGCACTTTCATGGGCACTGACAGGCTTTATAGAGGGGCACAGGCTGGCATGTGAAGGGCATTGATTGGCACCTTTTTATGGGGGCTGTGCTGATAATCAATGTGCGCTGATTATCAGTACCGACCCCCCCCTCTGACAGGGAGAGCCGCCGATCGGCTCTCCCTGTCAGCATGAACCGAGGAAAGACATTTACCGTTACTTCCTGGTACAAACGGCGATCAGCTGGGATTGGTCACAGCTGATCACATGGTATGAAGCCACTGTCAGGGGCTTCATACCATGACCAGAGTTGCGGTGTGTCAGAATGACACACAGCACCTCTGATCACGTCCGATATAACGTCCGATCAGGATAACTAAACCACTTTGCTGCCGTCATTCTGCTATAAGGCGGGCCGCAAGTGGTTAAAACGAAGCTGTCCTATTCAGGTCCTTGAGGGTAGCCAGATTGGTCATGCATGCCATTTAAAGCATTTTACTGATGTTTGTGCCCACATTGGGAAGGGTTCTTTTTTAATTAAATATATAATGGGCAAAAATTTTAAAAATGTCCCCAGCAGTGCCAGACGTAAAAAACAAAAGTACTTGTTTAGCTAGCGCCAGGCATGATACAAGTTTGTAATCTGATTAGCAAAGATGGAGTTAAACCTTTCCAAAGATTACAACATGAGCAGGCTGTTTCGATATCTCTAAATTAACAGTTTTTAACAACCTAGCATAAAATGACTGAACGGCCTGCTTCTTCTTATGCCCTGTACACACGATCGGACCTTTGTCTGACCAAATTCACATCGGAATTCCAACAAAATTTTATTAGACTAAAATAGATCATGTTCTCTATGTAAACTCTGATGGAATTCATTGGAATTTTCAATGGAATTACTCCGATGGGGCATACACCCGGTCGGAATTTCCGATGGATAAGGTCCATCTGACTTTCTCCATTGGAAATTCGGAACGTGTGTACGGGGCTTAACGCCTTCAAACATAGGTGCTAAACATTTTAAACATTCACAGGGCATGATCTCTGTAGTATAGAATATGCTGTTGGCTCTAAGTAACGACCCCCCTCCAAATATACCCAGAAATCCAAGGCCAATGTATAAATAGACTTTGATGCCCAAGACTGGACTCTTGAGGCTGTGGTCACACAGAGGCTTTTTACCATATTTCGAGGGTCTGTACTATGTTTCAGAAGTTTTGGGTGGAAATATTACCAATGATGATGAAACTGATGAGCTTCACATTCCCCTAAAAAGGAAGATATGCACTGCTTAATCTCAAGAACCCCTTGTCTTTTCTAATTGCAGTTTAATCTGTTGCTTCGTGTTCTCATGGCAGCAAAAAGAAAAAAAAAAAGTATGCAAGGCCTGGCAAATGCCAACCATTTCTGCAGATAATGCTCCATAAAAAAAGCTAAGTATGTTGTTCCATAAAATGGATAAATACCTGGAAACTTTGTATCCTTGCATATTATATTTTTTTCCCTTCCGGCAGACCTCCATAGCTTATAGGTCGAGGTGTGCCTGTGGCGTGCCCTGTTTCCTTACTCCTCCTATCATTCACCTATACCTCCTCTCCAGCCCAATCCTGCCCCATTCCCTGGTCTTTATACTGGTGGAACTATACTTTTAGGGTCTACTGATAAATGATTTGACCTCAGAGACTTTGTTTTAAGAGCTATGCCATGATGGTGTATATTTAAACAAAAATGTGCTTAGGTCCATATCTGTTTTTACTTATATTATGCAATCATGCCTACGTAAACCCATATACAGTGGAACTTTGGTTTAAGAGTAACTTGGTTTGAGAGCGTTTGATTTGCGAGCAATTTTTTTTTTTTAAATCTGACTCGTTTGCGAGTGTTGACTCGAAATACGTGCAGAATTCAAGCTAAATAGGCCTGCAGTACCTCATTTGGCCTGAGGTACGGGGATGCAGAAGCTGAGAAAAGCCCAAAATTGGCCTGCAGTACCTCATTTGGCCTGAGGTACGGGGCGCAGGAAACGAGCGGAAGTGTCTCGGGGCTTTTCGGACGTTTTCGCCGCTCTCTGGTGCCCCCCCACCCCTGGCTACATTCCGTATTGCATCCCATTGAAGTCAATGCGGAACAATTTATTTTCGTTTCCATTGACTTCGATGGGAAACTCGCTTTGATATGCGAATACTTTGGATTACAAGCATACTCCTGGAACAGATTATGCTCGTAATCCGAGGTTCAACTGTACACAAAAAACAACATGAAACAAGAAAATTTCTTTGGAAATACAACATTTCAACCTAAAAAACTTACTACCATACAACACAGAAAACAAACCAGTAGAAATAAATGTATTTGAGAAAAGCCAGGTGTATGAATCTTTTTGTATTTCTTTTTTTGAACACATGTAAGATGACTTTGAGGGTTTTCTTAGCCTCGGAATGATAATGAAGCTATTCCTGGTTGTGTTCTATTATCCAAGGGAAGGAGAAGGGAATAGAAGGTTCCCTTTCATCTCCCGTAACACACCTCCACTTGTGATTTGAGCAGCAATCCGCTGAGGAAAGGCAACTTCAAAGACTGCTTTCAATGTAGAAGGTAATCTGTGGACATGGGGTAGGACTTGTAATCACAAGCTGGTTTCTGAATATTTGCTCACCTTTTGTATAATGTGGTTCCCATAAGTGTTCTTTGGAAATAAGCATATTAGGAGTTGTTTTCATAATTAACAAAGCGATATTGGATGCTCCAGCACAGAGGGAACAGTTAGAATGACTTTAGCAGGTTTTGTCTGCACCATACTGTATTGTGTGGCTCTTTGTAGTGCATTGTCTCCCTGTCATCCTGCTTCTCTCTGCCTCTGTCTGGACAGTTCAGAGAAAATACATACACAGGTGTTACTGCATACACTACAGGTACATTCAGATGTAAAATGATTGTTCCCCGTTCTGAAGACTTTTGGCAGGATCAGATAATGAGTAAGATATCTATGGGTGTTTTAGACAGATACTGAAGACCAAAAAATCTGTGAGCCAGCCATACATGGATCGAAATTCAATTGGTTCAGCAGGCTCCAGATGAATTTCGATCAATGTATGGGCAGGGTGACTGTACATCTACTGTACCAATTGACCGCCCTGTCAGATTTTTGTTGCCCAATCAGCTCCGCCAGCTTTAGCCACCAGTGCTAATCAGTGTATTCTGATAGTGGGGAAGTTCCCTCATCCACCTCGAATGTGTGGAAAGGGAGTCATTTATTTTTGTACAATCCACTGGTTAAAAAAAAAGACTCATCAATGGTCAGCTTAAAGGGATTGTAAAGGCATAAGGTTTTTTATCTTTTGTGTGCAGCAGCCCCCCTCTGCCCCACTAATACTTACTAATACTTACCTGAGCCCTCTCTCTATCCAGCGATGTCCATGAGTGCCTCGGCCATCTAGGACTCTCCGTCCTGATTGGCTGGGATACAGCAGCAATGCCATTGGCTCCCACTGCTCCCAATCAGAGTCAGTTAGCCAATCAGGAGACAGAGGGGGCATGGCTGAATCAGGGAGCTGTGCCTCGGCCGGGTGCCCCCATAACAAGCTGCTGAAAGGGCCAGGAGAGAGACCCAAGAAGAGGAGGATCTGGGCTGCCCTGTGCAAAACCATTACACGGAGCAGGTAAGTATGGCATGTTTACTGTTTTTATAGAAAAGAAAACAAGTCTTTACAATCACTTTAGAAGTAGCTCAGATTTTGCACGCAGGGGTTAATTTACTAAAGCTGAAGTGTGCAGCTGTGCATGGCAGCCAATCAGCTTCTAGCTTCGGGTTGTTAAGTTAAAGTAAAGTGAAGTTTCGCTTTTTTTGTTAAAAATAACAAACGTCATACTTACCTGCTCTGTACAGTGGTTTTGCACAGAGCAGCCCAGATCCTCCCCTTCTTCAGTGATTCTGACCCCTTCTTGCTGTTAAGTGCCCCCACAGCAAGCAGCTTGCTATGGGGGCATTTGAGTCAATCCAGAGCTCATTGTGTCCATTCAGACACTGAGCCACAGTCCGGCCCCACCCCCACCTCTCCTCATTTGCTGACTTACTTTGATTGACAGCAGCGGGAGCCAATGGCGCTGTGCTGCTGTCTCAGCCAATGAGTAGGGGAGTCTCAGGCAACCAAGACACTCCTGTAATATTGCTGGAACTATAGAGCTCAGGCAAGTATTAGGAGGGCTGAGGAGGGCTACTGCACACAGAAGGCTATTAATCCTAATGCATAGAATGCAATAAGATAAAAGAAAAATCTGCCTTTACAATCACTTTAAGCTTTGAAAATAAAACCTGGAAGCTGATTGGTTACTATGCAGAGCTGCAACAGATTTTGCACACTCCAGTTTTAGTAAATCAACCCCACAGTGACTTGACATTGTTCTATCCAATAGTTGAATTTTCCTAGCTGTGCTGAGAGCTACCCCTATCCACCTCCCAAACATTACTGTCGGCCATTACAGCTGCTTATCATAATGATAAGCCACTAGGAATGTGCAACAGACAGGAAGGGGCAGCTCTCAACACTGCTAGGAGGTAAAGGATGCACCAGGTCACTGAAGATGGCTTTTAGGGGAATGGGTAGGCAAAGTTAGGTAAATGCATCTCAATTTTATAATAGTGAGGATCAAATTAACAGAAGTGGCATGAAAATTCAAAGAAGCAGAATGTAAACATTTAACTATGAATGTGGTTTTCATTTAGGAAAAATCATATCTATTGTAATAAAACATTGAACATGAAACGATTACATTTGGGTTTGCTTTCAATTAGCAGATCTTGGACAAATTCATATGGGCTTTTGAAAGAAATTAGTTGACTCAATGGTGGCAAGAAAAAATGTGCCAACATTTTTTTCAGGATTTCTGCATGAATGTTCAAATGGACATCTAACCATTTATGGCCAAATGTATTCTACCTACCTGTACTTTGTACTCCAGTGAAGACACTTTTGTGGCATTCAATTACACCAGTGTTGGTCAAATTACTAGGTACTGACATAATCAAGGAGCTGTACATACTCTTTAGTATACAATATATACTGCTATAAAAGACTGTCAAAGACCGCATACATACTACAGGAGATGGTTAGAGACTGCTCACATGAAAATGCAGTCAGTGACTAGGAACCTGGCACATAATACTGTGAAGCCTCGTACACACGACCGGTTTTCCCAGCAGGAAAACTGCCAAGAGAGCTTTTGGCCGGGAAAACCGGACGTGTGTATGCTTCTTCTCATTTTTCCCATCAGGAAAACAGTCGGAAAATAGAGAACCTGCTCTCTATTTTCCCGTCGGGATTCCCAGCATTTTTTTTTTTCGCCAGATCTACTACTTACCTATGGGAAACACTGCGAGGCAGTGCCTATAGAGTATACACACAGCAGGGATTCCCGGCCAAAGCTCCATGGCAGTTTTCCTGTCAGGTTCTCGGTTTCCCCTCGGTTTTCTCGGCAGACTTTTTGCCACCGTGAAAACCGAGCATGTGTACAGGGCTTTAGAGATCACCACCATTCCATAGCTTTTCCAAATCAATGCTCCCAATGTTATTGCTAACAGCAGGGCCACACACCAAGTAATAAAGTGCCACACGCTGTCTTTGGGTTGCATGCTAGGCACCAGGCGCTTACAGGCTTGTCAAGTATAAAACAAGATCTACCCAAAAGTTCTTTATTCTTTCAGAGAGGGTTATTTACCCACAGCAGTGCGACATGTCATAAAATTTGACAAGAAGCGGTTATTCTTTTACTTGGCATTAGCCTGTCTCTCCGGGGAAGTTTCTCATAAATGTGGAAGGATTTTATTGGAAACAAAGAGATTCTGGTTACTCACTTGAGTAAAGGCATTTCTAAGCAAACAGAATTATCACAGCAACTGGCAGGAGGTGCCCAGCAGGACTGGAGAGCGAGTGGGTTATTACACAGATAAACACACTCCATGAGAGCAGTGGGGTTGCAGATTTGAAACACAAACAAGCCTTAGAAGAAAAACCCACTACAGCACTCAATCCTCCAGACTGCAAGCCCCCCTCCCCAGAGACATGCACAATTGAAGCAGGTGTGAAAGGGCCAACATGCACACACAGCAGATGAAAGGGAGATCACGGCTCTGAAGAACACTCAGGAGGCCACACCATGACACGCACAGCAAACTCTAGAAGATTTAAGCACTCCACCATTATCTAGTTCACAGTTGGACCACCCAGTGGATCTGGCAGTAATTAGAAGAGAAGAGGAGGAGGTGGTAATTTGGGAATAAGGGGGGGGGGGGGGGGGTGGGGGGAGAAGAGAGGTGGATTGCTTACATCATATCTATTCATGCCTTGTGAATATGAGGGAGAGCTGCATGGGATATAAATGAAGATTGCCATAAGAATGCAATTTAATGCAAAACACTGCTCGTTATTATACAGGTTAGTGGGGGGAGAAGCCAGACATATTCATACTTCGAAAGTGACGGCGAGGAAGCTCACAATAACAATGGCATTTTCGGTTCCAATCTTTAAGAGGAAGACCTCAGCTTTCCTTTAAGTCACTTTTGATACATGAAGTGCAATATTGTTATGTGAAACATGATAGACATTCAAGGAGATTCATTAGTAGTGCAGGAAGGGTATTCCAGTCCCCTGAGTTATATTAATATTGGTCACTGTAATTATTATTTGTAATTTATATAGTAACATCATATTCCTTAACAGGTTACCGCAGGGTATACAGTTAACATACATACACTGGTAGCCGTGCAGAAAATACCAGGTGACAAAAGGTAGGCTTTTACAGTCTTCAGTGAAAGGACCAGCTGTCCAAAGTCTATGGGCCAGATTCTCGTAAGAGATACGACGGCGTAGCTCCATATACGCCGCCGTATCTCTGTTTTTTTTAGCTGGATATCTATGCGACTGATTCTTAGAATCAGTTACGCATAGATTTTGCTTAGATCCGACTTGCTTAAGTCACTTACACCGTCGGACCTAAGTGGCAATGTTACGCTGGCCGCTAGGTGGCATTCCCGTTGATTTCTGCGTCGAATATGCTAATGAGCCTGATACGCCGATTTCCAAACGTATTTGCGCCCCGTCATCATAGTTTACGTTGTTTGCGTAAGAATAAGGTTACCCCTGCTATATGAGGGGTAACCTTGCGTAGGTCCGGCATACTCCATGTTAAATATGGACGTCAGGACAGCATCGTGTTTTTCCATAGTTTACGTCGTTTATGTAACTCGTCGCGAATAGGGCTGTGCTTTAATTACGTTCACGTCGAAACCAATGTATTTGCGGCGTACTATGGAGCATGGGCACTGGGCTACGTTTACAGCCGGCGCATGCGCAGTTCGTTCGGCACGGGGGCGCGCTTAATTTAAATATAAGCCACCCCCTTTGAATTGCATGTGAATACGCCGGGCCATTTACACTACGCCACCGCAAATTACTGAGCAAGTGCTTGGAGAATACGGCACTTGCTCCTGTAAGTTGCGGCGGCGTAGTGTAAATAGGATACGCCGTAATCTACGAGAATCTGGCCCTATATGTTTATACGTAGTCAACAGCTGAGAATAGGTCTATTATGCAGCCAATATATTACTAATTTAAAAGACAAGTCAACCCAAAACAGAAAATTGTATATTGCAGCTTTCCAGTCATTAGATGTGTTGGATGCAAAATTCAAATTTGGGCTTTCAACGTTTTTTTTTTTTTTCACCTGGTGGTCCTGCCAGTAACACACTTCCTGTTCTTGTGTGAGAATGTTTACTCATTGTACTGTATCTACAGAGAAGCAGCTTGGTCACCCTACGCTGCTCTCCTGATTTAGACTACAAACTTTTCCAACTCTCATCTCCATTACACAGGAAGAAGGGTTATGTCGTTCACAGGAAATATCTTTGAAACCAGAATTAGCATTGTTTTGGATTTTAATTAAGTGCAAAGGAAGTGATACTGTATTCCTATCAGGATAAACATGTATTTTTCTGTACTTGCTGAAAATAATACTTATGCAGCCACCACATCTAAAAGCTGATAGTCTCCAATATATCACATTCTTGTTCTCGGGATTATATATAATTTAAGGTGTTTGGGGGAGGAGACATCATTACCGCTTCATGTCCAAGAATAACTGTTGACCTAGCATGGATTATCATCAGTGCAATGGTGGTAATAAGGGTTAAAACCCAAATGTTATACATTAACGCATAGCATAAATGCAATGTGAGTATTCATTCTGAATACATATAGCACAAACAATTGCATATGCTACAACACACGACAAGGCATACATGTGAATACTACATGCACTGGACTTCACTGTGTTTCCAAAATGTAATGTAGGTACATTAATGTGTTGAGGATTATTAAGGGCCAATTCAAAGTAAATCGGCTGCTTTAACACAGGGTGGGTCAATACACAAAACTGTATGTGTTAATGTGTGCACAGGCGTGAACTTTCCTTAAGTGTCAAAACCAAATTCTTTGATTTTAGCATGCATATGAAAGAAATAAAAAATGTGTACTGGATTACTCAAGCCCAACTTATAGAACACTGGACTTTATTGGCTCAGCATAAGAGACGATCAATGAGTGATAAAACATATAAACGGCTTGCCGACTACCTCCTGTACATATATGTCGGCAGAATGGCACGGCTGCGCAAAACAACGTACCTGTAAATTAATTGAATTTGCCGCCGGTGGTGAGTGTGCCCCTGCCGCGTGCTCCGTGACCGTGCCCGCGGACTCGATGTCCTTCGATTTTACGCAATCGTGTCACGGAGAGGCAGAACGGGGAGATGCCTTTGTAAACAAGGCATTTCCATGTTCTGCCTAGTGACAGGACAGTGATCTACTGCTCTCTGTCATCGGGAGCGGTGATCACTGTAGTGTCACTCGTAGCCCAGCCCCCACACAGTTAGAATCACTCCCTAGGACACACTTAACCTCTTCCTCGCCCCCTTGTGGTTAACCCATTCTCTGCATTTTTATAGCACTGATCGCTGTATAAATGACAATGGTCCCAAAATAGTGTCTGATGTGTCTGATGTGTCCGCCATTATGTAGCAGCCATGATAAAATTTGCTGAATCGCAAAAAAGTGCTCTGGTCAGGAAGGGGGTAAATTCTTCCAGGGTTGAAGTGGTTAAACTTCATTGTATATAGTAAAAGCTTTTAGTCCAGTGTTCTATGCTGGGCTTGAGTAATCCAGTCCACATTTTTCCTTTCTACGTTCTTCAGATGTGGCTGGTGGAAGTCAAATCCATTTTTTCATATGTAAATCAGTCTTAAAAGCTAGGTTCAGTCATGGGTTAGCTGCATGTTGTGTACAGTTTCTTTCTCTGCACTCCATTGTGGTGTCGTGCATGTCTCTTGCTCATTTCAGTATACTGTATCTTTTACTTTGTGCACCCCATCTCTCAATGCATCCCCCTTGTACTAGTCCATTTGTTTTTTTTCTATCTTTCTCTTCTATGGTGTTTTCTCCCTTATCTGATAACCCCCATCCTCATCTCAGTCCTGGGAACTGTGGCCTGATTGCCTATCCACCTCTGCTTAGTCCCTGCGTGGTCATTCTTTTTCTAGTAATGCTTCATGCTCCTTGCTCCTGTGGTCATGCTGTCACCTGGTATTATACTGTACTCCTTCCCAGTTTCTGTTTGGCTCTGATTTGGCATCAGCAAGGACCACAGCCTGAGAGTGTAAGCTTTTAAGTATAAGCAGATAAATAGGTAAAACATATTACTTGTATTGCAATGATTAACATTATAACACATATGTGCACTAATTATATAACAAATAATTAACCAAATTAACATTTTTAATAAGTGATTATGCAAATTAATGTATGTAACCAATTTAATTAAAACACAAAATAGGTGAAAATGTATAAACCAAAAAATAATTAAAAAATGCCGCATGAGCCCTATTAACCCAATGAACTATCAGTTTCCCTGGCTACTTGCAGTGAGATTTTACTTTGCCCAAAGAAAGGAGAAACCTCTGAAAGCATGAATTTTAACAAAAAAATGGGATATCTTACATTAAATCAACTAATGAATAATATTATCTTTTTTAAACATGCAAAGGAGGAAGATCATCCAGTTATAATTAATGTGCCTGCATTCTAGACTGCTTTTCCCTTTAGCTTTGTATATGTAATTGGGACTTCTACAGTTGCTCTACCAGACACCCATTTCAGACTCATTTATTACGCAAAACCTTATCGCCTAGACCTGTCCCATAAGCCTGTTTGGATTGCATTGTTTAAGGAGTGCTGTATTCCATCCATATGACAGCAGAAAAAAATAGAGCACTAAATCAAAATACAAATTAGGGAAAAATAAACATAAATGGGGACTGAGCAGACACTGCAAAATGGCTCCCTTACTAATGTTTTCAGTAGTGGAGATTCTACATTTAACACCTGACGTCAATAACTGCATTGTACATTAAATGTTACCTACATTATTGTGTTTAAGGCCCCTTTCACACAGGGTGGATCAGTAGTGATCGGCCCCATAAACCTCCGCTTTCTCAGCGGGGATCGCTCCGTTGATCCCCGCTGAGTCGGCAGATGACAGGGCGCTCCCCGCACACTGTGCAGAAACCGCCCTGTCTTTTCTCCACTCTCCCCTATGGGGAGATCGGATGAACACGGACCATCTGTCCGTGTTCATCCGATCTGCAGACGGAAGGAAAAATAGGGTTTTCTTCTGTCTGCAGAATCGGATCATTGCGGAGATGGGCGAGATCGGCTAAATCCATCCAAGATGAAGCCCAATCCATGCCAGGCCTTCCCTGCTGCGTTTTTGTGCTTTCCAACATGACCATGATAAGTAGTGAATCTGGTTAATAGGCTGAGCACCTTCTTGTTATATGCTGAAGCTTTCCTTTATATGTTGCTATGGAGCATATGTGTCAGGGATCCAGGCCTGTCTTCCGATCCTCGCACATGCGCAATAGAGCGGCGCTCCGGCGTGTACCCGTGCGGGAAAGGCGCGCACACGCGCGCATGCGCGGTCTGGCGACGCAGCGTGCACATGGGCGCGCACCTTCCGGGAACCAATCAGAGGCCTGACCAGGCTATTTAAACCAGCCCCTGTCTTATGGCAGGTTTCTGGTTTGTCTTCAGCTTGTGCTTGGACTCTCTGCCGATTACCTGAACCTTTGACCCGGATTTCCATACGACTCTCCTCTCGCCCTGAAGTTGGCCTTCCGTACGACTCTCCTCTCGCCCTGAAGTTGACCTTGGCTCTTGTTCCTGGATACGCTATCTTCTATAATCCCTGACTTCTGGCTTGACTTTGGACTTGTTGACCTCTCCAACCCCTGAACCTCGCTTGCTCTCTGGACCTGTTCTCAGTCTGATCCGCTTGCACCTGCCCGGTACCCCTCCAGTTACCTGCTCCACAGTTCTTCAGTACAGCTTCTGCTACCTGCCTTGCACCTGTCTTGTGGCTCCTCGGCTGCCTGCTCTGCTCACCGCCATCAGGAGGAGCTTCAGTTCCAGTCTGCACCAGGATCCCGGCTACCAACCCGGACCTCACTGGCGCTGGTGCCTCCCGGGGCTCACCTCCCCTGTCCCAACTCCAGGGGACGGTCGGCGCCGGGTCGCAACGGTGGGCCACCCTCGGCATCTCGGCTTCGGTGAGTACACAGCCTGATAGTACAAACCAGCCAGATGTCCGAAGCCGACAGGGTGCGCTCTCCCTTCGAGACCCTGTGCCAGCAGGTCTCCGCCCTCACGGAGGCTGTCCAAAAGCTTCAGGAAGGATACGTGCAAATTGATGGTCGCCTCCAACAATTGGGCAACCTGCCTGGGGCCGTACCTCCATCCGTGGCTCCATCCCCTGGGGTCGCTACGTCTCAAGCCTCTCCCGCTCCGACTGTGGTTATGACTCAACCCGAACCGCGGGTCCCCATCCCTGAGCGATTTGCGGGCAACCGAAGAAGATATTGGGCCTTCAAGAACGCCTGCTCCTTGTATTTGGCTCTTCAACCTAGGACTTTTTGTTCTGAACCCGTAAAAGTAGGGTTTGTGATCTCCCTTTTGGCCGAAGAGCCGCAAGCCTGGGCGCACAGTTTGATGGAGCAAAGGAGCCCCATCCTGGACTCAATTGATTCCCTCTTTGAGCACATGGCTAAATTATACGACTACCCACAGCGCACAGCCACGGCTGAAGCCGTTCTCCATAACCTGGCTCAAGGAAGAAGACCCGTGGAGGACTACACGGCCGAGTTCCGTAAATGGTCGGCCGACACGGGCTGGAATGAAGCCGCCTGAAGTACCAGTTCCGCCTGGGGCTCGCTGAAGGCCTCAAGGATGAGCTGGCAAGGACTGAAACCCCGGCCACGCTGGAAGATCTGATCCTAGCCGCTACCCAGTTAGACCGGCGCCTACGAGAACGGCGCTCTGAGCGCTTTCAAAACGCACGTCCCACCTGGACACCCCCAAGGCCCTCTCCAGCTCTTCCGCCTCCAGCGGCTTCTCCAGTCTCCACGTTTCCTGACCCTGAGCCGATGCAGCTTGGACTTGTCCGGGCACCTCTCACCTCCGAGGAAAGACAGCGTAGGCGCCAAGCCAATCTATGCCTGTACTGCGGAGCGGCTGGCCACTTCCTCCGCGGTTGCCCTATAAGACCTAGTAAGTCGAAGCCGCCACCTGCCTACAATTTCCATGTTGCTAACTTCCCTCAGACTCATGTTGTGCTTTTTATTTCTCTACAGCTACCAGCAGGGGCAATTAGGCTCCCAGCCATTGTTGATTCGGGGGCATGCAGCTGCTTCCTAGATTCCACCTTGGCTCAGAGACTTCATGTGCCACTTCACATTAAAGATCATCAGTTACAGATCCACCTGGCCGACGGCTCGCTGCCCCGATCCGGACTTATTACTCACGAGACTCAACCCATCTGTGCCACCACGGACTCAGGCCACCGAGAGTTCCTATGTCTGGATCTAATTCCGTCTCCTCTATTCCCCATCATCTTGGGCCTCCCTTGGTTACAGGCGCATCAACCCTGCATTGATTGGCTAAAGAAAGACGGCTCGTTGAGGCCTTGCATTGACTACCGTGAACTCAACAAAATTACCGTCAAAAACAGGTACCCGCTGCCTCTGATTCCAGAACTTTTTCAGCGCTTCCGGTCCGCTCAAGTTTTTTCCAAGCTAGATTTGAGGGGCGCCTATAACCTCATTCGGATCAGGTCCGGAGACGAATGGAAAACGGCCTTTAGGTCTCGATTTGGACATTTCGAGTACTTGGTGATGCCCTTTGGGCTTTGCAATGCCCCAGCCACCTTCCAACATCTTGTCAATGACATCTTTCGTGAATATCTAGATGATTTTTTGGTGGTCTACTTGGATGATATTCTCATCTTTTCAGCCTCCCTTGAATTACACCGGTGCCATGTCAAAGTGGTTCTTGCCATACTAAGAAAGCATAAACTTTACCTCAAAGCAGAAAAATGTGAATTTGAGAAGGCCTCAGTACAATTTCTAGGATTTATTATCTCCACCAGTGGGGTCGCTATGGACCCGCAAAAAGTAGAGGCCATCCAAGCGTGGCCAGCTCCGGTCGACAAGAAGGCGGTGCAGCGGTTTGTTGGTTTTGCCAATTTCTATAGACGATTTATCGTTGGATTCTCCTCCATCGTGGCACCCATTACTAAACTTACCCGACAAGGCGGTCGCTTCCACTGGTCACCAGAAGCTCAGGAAGCCTTTGAAAAGCTTAAATCCGCCTTTTCCTCTGCTCCGGTCCTACAACATCCGGATCCAACTCTACCCTTTACCCTGGAGGTAGACGCTTCTGAGACGGCCACCGGGGCCATCCTATCACAGAGACAAGGGGTGAAGGCTCTGCTACATCCTGTGGCCTACGCCTCTCGGAAGCTAACTGCCCCTGAGAGAAACTACGATGTAGGGGACAGAGAGCTGCTTGCCATTAAGGTGGCCCTAGAAGAATGGAGATACCTACTGGAAGGGCGGCTCATCCCATCATGATCTTCACAGATCACAAGAATCTCGAATACTTAGGTTCAGCAAAACGCTTAAGACCCAGGCAAGCTCGGTGGGCGCTTTTCTTTTCAAGGTTCAATTTCCATATTTCTTATCGACCCGGCTCAAAGAATGGAAAAGCAGATGCCCTTTCCAGGATGTTCCTCGAAACCCCTTGCACTGCAGAACCCAGTACCATCCTGTCACCTCGGAATTTTCTTTTACTTTCCCAAGTGGACTTGTTAAATTCTCTCAAAACGGCTTCCAGACAGTGTTCCGATCCGGAAATTGAGGCACTGGATAAACACGACGACTTACTATGGTCAAGGGGGAAAATTTTTGTACCAACGGAAGCCAGACGATTGATCTTGAGTACCTTCCATGACCACAAGTTAGCAGGACATTTTGGGGCACGGAAAACGGGTGAACTGATTTCTCGGTCTTTCTGGTGGCCCAGGTGGAGACAGGACTGTAAAATCTATGTTGCTTCATGCATTCGTTGCCAACGAAACAAGGGTCCCAATACTAAGTCCTGGGGATTGCTCAAACCCTTACCTATTCCGGAACGTCCATGGGCAGAAATTTCCATGGACTTCATTGTGGACTTGCCTCCATCTGGAGGCTTTACTTCAATCCTGGTCGTGGTGGACCGACTCTCTAAAATGTCCCATTTTGTGCCCATGGTAGGAACTCCCTCTGCGGCAGAAACAGCCAGGACTTTTTTCAAGGAAGTTGTCAGGCTCCATGGGGTTCCCAGAAGTATCGTCTCTGACAGGGGCAGCCAATTTACATCCAGATTCTGGAAAGAACTTTGTAAGGCCTTGGAAATCAAGAGCTGCCTCTCCTCGGCCTATCACCCCCAGAGCAACGGCCAAACAGAGAGAACGAACCAAACTTTGGAGCAATACCTGCAATGCTTTTGTTCCTCCTCTCAAGACGATTGGTCGTCCCTGCTACCATCCGCAGAGTTCTCCTACAACAACTCGGTCCATTCCACCACCAATCAGACCCCCTTCTGGTCCAACTTTGGATTTCACCCATCCTTCCTCCCGGATGATCTACCAGAAATACCTGTCCCAGCTGTTCAGGAACATCTAACAGCTGTCCAGTCAAATTTTCTGAAGCTTCAGGGGATGATGCGACAGGCCCAAGAGGATTATAAAAAAATTTATGATAGAGGAAGAAAAGAGTGCCCAGCCTTTAAAATCGGGGAGGAAGTCTGGCTTTCCGCCACTAACCTAAAATTACCTGTGCCTTCTCGCAAACTTGGCCCAAGGTTCATTGGTCCCTTCAAGATCAGACGGAAAATCAATGCCGTGGCCTTTGAACTTGCCCTACCGGACTCTTACAGGATCCACCCTGTTTTTCACTCCTCCCTCCTTAAACCCATTGTGCCAGACCCTTTTGGCGGAAGAGGGGAACCCCCACCTCCACCAGTGGAGATTGAGGGTGAACTTGAATTCGAAGTGGAGGCCATCGTGAGTTGTAGAAAGAGGGGTAGGCAACTCGAGTACCTGGTCAAATGGAAGGGGTACCCACCGGAGGACAATTACTGGGAACCTTCTAAGAATCTACATGTCCCACGCCTAATCCGTGCCTTTCACCAGGAACATCCGGAGCTGATGGCCAGTTTGGGCGTCCGGAGTCCGCCCCTTGGGGGGGGGCACTGTCAGGGATCCAGGCCTGTCTTCCGATCCTCGCACATGCGCAATAGAGCGGCGCTCCGGCGTGTACCCGTGCGGGAAAGGCGCGCACCTTCCGGGAACCAATCAGAGGCCTTACCAGGCTATTTAAACCAGCCCCTGTCTTATGGCAGGTTGCTGGTTTGTCTTCAGCTTGTGCTTGGACTCTCTGCCGATTACCTGAACCTTTGACCCGGATTTCCATACGACTCTCCTCTCGCCCTGAAGTTGGCCTTCCGTACGACTCTCCTCTCGCCCTGAAGTTGACCTTGGCTCTTGTTCCTGGATACGCTGTCTTCTATAATCCCTGACTTCTGGCTTGACTTTGGACTTGTTGACCTCTCCAACCCCTGAACCTCGGCTTGCTCTCTGGACCTGTTCTCAGTCTGATCCGCTTGCACCTGCCCGGTACCCCTCCAGTAACCTGCTCCACAGTTCTTCAGTACAGCTTCTGCTACCTGCCTTGCACCTGTCTTGTGGCTCCTCGGCTGCCTGCTCTGCTCACCGCCATCAGGAGGAGCTTCAGTTCCAGTCTGCACCAGGATCCCGGCTACCAACCCGGACCTCACTGGCGCTGGTGCCTCCCGGGGCTCACCTCCCCTGTCCCAACTCCAGGGGACGGTCGGCGCCGGGTCGCAACGGTGGGCCACCCTCGGCATCTCGGCTTCGGTGAGTACACAGCCTGATAATATGGTAGAGTGTAGAGCCAAAGTGGGAAAAACCTGTCAAAGGACTGACCCCTTAACTGCGTCTGTGATAAAGTGGTCTATAAACTTGTTCAGTATAAACAGAAGTGGACGGTTACAGTGGTCAAACATTACCAAAGGCCTTATCCAATACCACAAAGAGAAGAACTTCAAATGCAATACTCACAGCAATAAATCAAAAGCCCATTTTGTTTTCGTCTGTGAGGTCTGATTGGCTGTTTTGGTCTCTAAATTTTGCATTAATCTTCTTGTACAGTTCATTGATTGAAAACTGTATTTCTGTGTTGCTAACCCCATTTCTGCTAAGTAAAGACTCCAGTAATCACTATCTGCATCTCAAATAGATAATATATGCCCATTATCCTTTAATGGGAAAAAAACTAGGAGGCTTTTTGTTTTAATAAATCCTTCTGCTATTCCCTCATGCTGTGGGTTGTACTTTTGTTCCTGTGTGTGTCCACTGCTTTTCCTGTAGCTGTCAGTTCATGTAGCTGAGCAGGTCTTAAAGTGAATGTAAACTATAGTGTGTAGTTCTAGTCTATGATTGACAGCAGACCGCTCCTCAATGATGTAACTTCAGTTCCCCCGCCCCCTGCTTTTCAGAGCTGAGAGATCCTGTGTAAATTCTGCACTTGGAATGGATGTAGGTGAAAGATGGCTGTACATAAACAGGTACAACTTATGTAAAAGGATTTGTAAGAAGATTTGTTTAGTCTCTTACATATTATTTAAGACCAGTCACATGACTGGGTATATGTGGGGGTTTACAATCACTTTACTAGGAATTCAAACCTCATCTACTATGCTGTACAAATGCTTTAATATCGTATATAGAGTAGATAAAGCTTTACAATTTAATGATTTCATTGATTTCATTTTTTTTTGTAGGTACATTGTAGTTCCTCCTTGAAAAGTTTAACTCTTTAAGACCTTCAGCCAGCTTAGGCCTGGCTTGTTGACAATGGGAGTGACTTGCCCAAAAATGGCCAAACTGGAGCTTGAGTGAACTTGAAGCCGGCTCTAATGCAACATAACCATTTATTTTGAAAAGCTGGGAGGCATTATTTCAAGCAAAACAAGCTAAAGAGAGTAAATATACATGAGTAGAAAATTAGTCTTTCAGCACAGCAGTGCTTAGGTGTAAGAGACAATCAATGCAGGAATTATTCTTTAACTATATCATAAAAAAACAAGCATTCAAAAATATACTAGTTTCTTTATTTTCATTAAAAATCACTTGTGCTCCTTTTGCTTCTCAGTAGGACCAGGGCAAGTAGCGAAAGGGGGGTGTGCTCTACTAAGTCCTCTGGATGAAGCCATAAGACATCGAATTAAAATGCCTCGATGCTGATCCACTTAAAATATAAAACTAATAAAGCAATTCTTCTGATGTCTAGAAGTAAATAGTACAGAAAGTTTATAACGTTTCTCCAGCAAGTGTTTAACCCTTTTTTTTTACCTTTTTCCATTAGAATCACGCATGGCAGCCTTGCTCATCTCCTTGGAGCGGGTCTCTATCTCCTGGACTTGCTCTAGTAGAGTTTTGTCATAGGTGTGCTTGGCCCTGCATAAAAATAAATATAACAGTCAGTTTTCGACATACTGAATTATCATACAGGGCCCTGAGATGTGAAGGTCAGATCTATGTTTGCAGATAGGCAACAGAGGCACGAATCTTCAGTGGAAGCAATTTAGGGGGCTTAGCCCTTGCTTCTATGTCGTTTTCCCAGTTCCTTATTAGGAAAGCCTTTGGGAAAGTAAACTTTATTGTAGTATTCACCTAATTTATGTTAGAACTTTACCGCCATAGAGATAAAGTGGTTTTCGAGGCTGCAAAGTAAAAGCTGCCGAAGAAGGGAGACAACTTAAAAAGGTTTCAGTAATTTGTTATTTCTTTAGAGTATTTCTTAAATGTATACGTGCTTTACTTACTAAATTTTCACACTCTTATTTCAGTACATTTAAAGCTTTAATTTGGTACATGAAATGCATTAATACAATATGTGTGTTTATGATTATACATAGACATGTTAACATAAGTTAGTGTTTAATAGCTAATACTGTTGCTAATAAGTTCAGTGCAGTATTTCTCTGATTCATTCCTGAATATAGAGACCCCAAATATGTATAGGTTTACTGGTATATATTTGCAAAAGAAGCAGGTTGATTTTCCGATTTAAAGTAGCATTCCACCCAAAAGTGGAACGTCCACTTATCTTAGCGGGTACCTATTTTTGACAGGTACCTTGTCCCAACTTCCATCAGACCTCGCCGCAGCAAGGTACGTCTGAAGTCAGGCCCCCTCCTCCTCCTTCCCTTTACTGTCAGGCCAGTTGGAGAGCACAGCTGCACTTAGCGCATGCGCAGTAGGGACCTGGTAGTGAAGCTGAAAGGCTTTTCTGCCATGTACCCTTATCGGTAATCGTCAATCGATGGAAACATCGGCTGTGGTGCCAACATCGCTGGACTCCAGGACAGGTAAGTATCCTAATATAAAAAGTCAGCAGCTACAGTATGTGTAGCTACTGATTTAACATTTTTTGAGGGGAAGGCGGAACTCCGCTTTAAGGGGCTAGGATTTTCTTATGCCATGGTGTTTATTGGCCTATGGCACTCATAAAACACTAATAAAATTATCCCAATGGAATTGTTTGTTATATTGTAAATACATCAGTTGTTTCTTACATATATTATTGAATAAAAAACACAAAAGATTACATATTTTTGAATCTGTCAAATTAATTCCATTCAAAATGGATTTTTAAAATACTCTGTCGAGTCATCCCTACTACCCAAATGACAGACAGGGAGCTCCCAGAATGGATAGCAGGACACCAGGCTAAGAGGCTGAGCAGTTTGTTGTCATTGGCTGTAGCTCTTCCCAATATATTGCTATGGAGTTTATAGTAGACAACAAAACCAAAGAAATTCCTCTTTCAATAGATTTTTATTGAGTTTATGGATAAGGTTACAGCTAGTACATAAGCGTCAGAAATTACAATAGCCCCAAGGGGCGACGCACACAATTTTACAAACAAAGCAAAGAATATAATGAAAACAATAATAACCTATAATGGAGAGGTAATTCAAATATTATGACTGCCTGGAAGACAGTCTGATTGGGATATTTATGAGCTCTCACAAATGTGGAGCCTTATTACCTTGTAGAAAAATCCCGGAACCAAGGGCAATCCGGACCCCACACCTTTAGCACCCCTCTTGGGAACATGCTGCGCCAAGAGCAAGGTCCCCGACTCTCCCAGACCCCGTAAAACCAAAGAAATTCCAAGCTCAACTTACCAACCAACCTGTAACCAACCAAATTAACCTGTCTAACATTTAGAGCTAAGACTATAGAAATCAATGGGGTGCCATGAAAGGGCTCTGTAGCTTACACATGTATTTGCAAATGTGTGCAAACTAAACCCCCGTTTTTACGCATACTGTTAGAATAATTTGGTTGGTTGAAGTCTGATCGATAAGTTGAGCTGGGAATTTCTTTGGTTTTGTTTTGCATGCGTTGCTCTTCTATGTACTCCTGGTTGCAAAGGCCAGTTAGAACCCTTTCACACTGAGCCGCTACTGTATAGCACCTGAAAAGCGCCTCTCATGCCTCCCCAGTGGTAAAGCCCGAGTGCTTTCACACTGGGGTGGTGCACTTGCAGGACGGGAAAACAAGTCCTGCAAGCAGCATCTTTGGGGCAGTGTAGGAGCGCCCATGCCCACTGAAAAGCGCTTTGGAAGTGCCGCAACACAGGCGCTTTGAACCGCTTAAGGACCGCCTCCTGCACATATACGTCGGCAGAATGGCACGGCTGGGCACATCCACGTATATTTACGTCGGTTCTAGTACCCAGCCGTGGGTCACGGGCACGCGCCCGCGGCGCGCTCCCATGACCCGGTCCAAAGCTCCGTGACCGGGATCGCGGGACTCGTGGACCCGATCGCCGCAATCGGTGCGGCAATCGGTCCCCGGAGCTGAAGAACGGGGAGAGCCGTGTGTAAACACGGCTTCCCCGTGCTTCACTGTGGCGACAGCATTGATCGCGTCATCCCTGTTATAGGGGGACGTGATCGATGACGTCACACCTACAGCCACACCCCCCTACAGTTGTAAACTAACACAGGGAACACATAACCCTTACAGCGCCCCCTTGTGATTAACTCCCAAATTGCAATTGTCATTTTCACAGTAAACATTGCAATTTAAATGCATTTTTTGCTGTGAAAATGACAATTGTCCCAAAAATTTGTCAAAATTGTCCGAAGTGTCCGCCATAATGTCGCAGTCACGAAAAAAAACGCTGATCGCCGCCATTAGTAGTAAAAAAAAAATGATCAATAAAAATTCAATAAAACTATCCCTTATTTTGTAAACGCTATAAATTTTGTGAAAACCAACCGATAAACGCTTATTGCGATTTTTTTTTACAAAAAATAGGTAGAAGAATACGTATCGGCCTAAACTGAGGAAAAAAAACATTTTATATATATTTTGGGGGAATATTTATTATAGCAAAAAGTAAAAAAATATAGAATTTTTTTCAAAATTGTCGCTCTATTTTTGTTTATAGCGCAAAAAATAAAAACCGCAGAGGTGATCAAATACCACCAAAAGGAAGCTCTATTTGTGGGGAAAAAAGGACGTCAATTTTGTTTGGGAGCCAAGTCGCACGACTGCGCAATTGTCAGTTAAAAGGACGCAGTGCCGAATCGCAAAAAGGGGCCTGGTCCTTTACCTGCATTTTGGTCCAGGTCTTAAGTGGTTAACTCTTTCTTTGGTCGCTAGCGGGGGTTAAATTGCCCTGCTAGCGCTTGAAAAGCACTGTTAAAACTACGGTAAAGCACTGCTAAAACTAGTGGCGCTTTACCACCAATAGACCTGCCACCCCTGTGTGAAAGTACCCTTATAGGTGAGGGCAGTGCCCATTTGTTTGTACAGTTTATAGTAGAGAGCAAATGCAAAGTAGGACAAACCTGTTGTAGGACTGTACCTGCCACAGCATCTGTTCTGAATTAGTCCATAAACTTATGGGGGAAAAACAGAGGAAGGTCACAGTTCTTATAAAACACTACTAGAGACCTTATCCAATATCCAATAACACAGTCCAAGAACAAAGAACCAAGTGGAAAATGCAATACCCAAAGCAATCAACCAGAGTCCATCTTGTGTTGGTCTGTCCTGGCAAAGTAATAAAGTGTGAAATATCTTGATTCAGTCATCTTAGGCCGCGTACACACGATCGAATTTGTCCGCTGAAACTGGTCCGACGGACCGTTTCAGCAGACAAATCCGATTGTGTGTATGGGCTAGCGGACATGTCTGACCGGCAGACAAATTTTAAAGCATGCTTTAAAATTTGTCCGCCGGAGACATGTCCGTCGGATATGTCCACTGGTTAGTACACTAACCAGCGGACATATCTGCCCGCACATGCATCAAATGGATTCGACGCATGCGTGGAAGTTTTTTACTTCCTTGTGCGGTGACGTGGCGGCGTCAACGTCACCGCCACGTCACCACGCTGTCTGCCGGTGGGGATTTTGATCCGATGGTGTGTACACGCCATCGGACCAAAATCGGATGAGACATGTCCGCTCTAAACAGTCCGTCGGACAAGTTTGAGTGGACATGTCTCATCGTGTGTATTCTTACAGAATTAAGAAAAAATGTTTTTACTCAATTTAGAGGTAACCAGTCCTAAATTAGTTAGTTATAGGTAAATAGTCTAACTACTTTAGAATCACTAAAATATATACTTTTCATTTCAGAAAACGGTTTTCTTCCTAATACCCCAGTCATCTGCCAATGAAAAAGTTTTGCATGGCCATTTGGAACTTGTACACAGGATGTGTGCCTGAGGAAATACATGGCAGGTTAAACTGACAGCTCTAGAGCGCAAAGTCATAATTAAAGCAGAATTCATCTCTGCTTTGACAAGGCAAGACAACATGAAAAACATAAGGAAAAAAATGCTTTCACCAGCAAGGGATGGAAAACATACGCCTTCATAAACAAGGAAGAGAATCTATAGGGAATGACACGCTCTTCAATTATTTACAGTCGCCATGAAGAATTCTACAGGAGCCGTGCCAGCAGAAGGGTAATGTTGCCTCGGAAGGCACTCTGCGATGTCATAACATGTGAAATGAAGAGCAAAAAAAAGCACAGATTTGTTTATTCAACTAGGCTCCAGGGATGTCAGATCACACAAACACCTAATCAGGTAATAGAAGCAATCATCTTCCAGATCGCTGTTCCGGAAGAAGAGTAGTAGGCCTCATTTCAGAGAGCTACCGCATGAAAAGTATGAATGTGCAACACTGTAACAACAAAGTGTCACTTCAGCATGAAAGAGCACGCAGCAAGCACAAGAAAGGCTACATTTGAATAAATATGACAGGAATGAGCAAGTAAAAAGAAGCAATAAAATATGTATTTTTTAAAGTGTCACTAGTATGAAACTGCATGATGATATAGCAGAAGAAATGGAGGATGAAACAGGGCAAGTGTCTGCCTGGTGCTCATCTACAGGGATGTACTGTTCTCAAATTAGGTTTTCATCTTATGTGAATAGCTGTTGCTTCATTACTTCTATCAACTATTAAAAGACACCCCCAACACCATCGACATTCAAAGCAAATTTGTTTAAAAATTACCCACCTATCACTTTATAACTACCACTTTATATTTACCTTCATAGCACTTCCCCGTCACTCCTCCCTCTCAGGCACCTGCCACAAAATGCTCAGTGTGGGCTGGTGTCCGATAATGTGATGACGTTACCGTCTCCTTCATGTGACTGTTCCCAGGCCTGGTAATTGGTGTGTACCACCACACTCAGAAGCATTGGGGGTTTTATGTAAGCAGTCACAGAAGAGGGAGGAGCATGCAGTTACCTACAGTATTTTCCTATACATTTTTAATCTCTCTTGATATTTTGTAATATATTGTAAACGTTGGGGGTAATTAACTCTTGTGGCAGATGCGTTTTTTGTGCAGTGAGTCAACACCAAACAGGCATATGATGTTAAGGGCCTAGTAGCCCACGTTTATTAACCACTTGCTTACTGGGCACTTACACCCCCCTCCTGCCCAGGTAAAATTTCAGCTTCCGGCACTGCGTCGCTTTAACTGACAATTGCGCGGTCGTGCGACGTGGCTCCCAAACAAAATTTACGTCCTTTTTTCCCCACAAGTAGAGCTTTCTTTTGGTGGTATTTGATCGCCTGTGCGATTTTTATTTTTTGCGCTATAAACAAAAAAGAGTGACAATTTTGAAGAAAAATACAATATTTTTTACTTGTTGCTATAATAAATATCCCAATTAAAAAAAAAACACATTTTTTTTCTCAGTTTAGGGCGATACGTATTCTTCTACATATTTTTGGTAAAAAAAAAAAAAAAAAATCGCAATAAGCGACTGGTTTGCGCAAAAATTATAGCGCTTACAAAATAGGGGAGAGAATTATTATTTTTTATTATTTTTTTTTTACTAGAAATGGCGGCGATCTGCGATTTTTATTGGTACTGCGACGTTATGGCGGACACATCGGACACTTTTGACGCATTTTTGGCGCCATTCACATTTATTCTGCGATCAGTGCTATAAATATGCACTAATTACAGTATAAATGTGACTGGCATTGAAGGGGTTAACACTAGGGGGTGAGGAAGGGGTTAAATGTGTATGCTAGGTGTGTTCTAACTGTAGGGGGAGGGGGGGTGACTGGGGGGGTGACCGATCTGTGTCCCTATGTAGGAAGGAACACAGATCGGGCTCCTCCCTTCCAGAGACATGACATTGTCTCTGTGTGAGCCGGCAATGAGAGATGATCTATGAGAGATCATCTCTCATTCGCCCACAGATCGCATCACAAACGGCCGCTCTGATTGGCCGTTTGCCGCGATCTGTGATTGGCCTTGTCCAAGGGACACGGACAACACAGGGCTTCCCCGCAGCGCGCTGTACAGCGCGCGCTGGGAAAGCCAGAATGACATGCCGTCAAATGACGGCATGTTGGATTTTCAGGCCCGCGCTGTTGCCGTCATCCGACGGTAGCGCGGGCCTCAAGTGGTTAAAGGAGAAAAAAGAAACAAAAGTCCATTCAGGAATCCCACGCAGGGGTTTAAACGTTATCCAAAAATAAATGAAAATACCAGCCCAACTGGCTACTCTTCAACAGCACTGCTGTTATAGGTATTGGTTCCTCAAACCATAAGCTCCTCCAGACCCACAGTCCTGGATGCACAAGTTTTGGGCTTTTTAAACGCACACAGCTTGAAGTCCCTTAATGCACACAGCTTTAGGCTTCTTGGGCGCACACAGCTTTGAAGCCCTTCAACGCACACAGCGTTTGTCCTCACACAGAGACACTCACCAGCAGCCACTGCTCCAACTCCACCTTCCTCTCTCCTTCCTTCCCAGCCCTTCCTTTAATGAGCTGTCTGCACCTGGGAAGGCAGCTTGCAGGCTATCTTAAAAACCTGGACACAGGTTGGAGACCCAGTCCCACCCAGATCTCTGAAGGATCTCCAAGCCATAGAGCCTCATGAAGTAATAGGAAAAATATGAGAAAACTGCCAGCGCAGTTTTCTCTGTTTTTAAATGTATGCTCTGCAGCTCTGCATATTGGCTGAATGCAGACTCTGTGTCCACTTCATCATCATTTTTATAGTTACAGTAGCGCCTACTGTTACAATATTTTTTGATATGTTGTAATAAACAATAACTTTTTTTGACCTCAGTTGTCAGAGACAATGTTGTTGCCTTAAAAATCCCACACACATAGAGGTATTCAGTTTTCAACAGAAGAGGGGGGGGGGGGGTACTTTAAAGGTGAGTCTGGGGTGGTCAGTGGTAAGCCAATTTTTTATTAGAAGGCATCGGCCTGAGGATCTGCCAAACCTATAGCACCTGTTTCAAGGTTGGATTTACTCCTGGCTTCTTTTGCTACTGTTTGAACTTACATCTGGGTTTACCATTCTTTTGAGAAATCTAGGTTTAGGCAGTACTAAAAATCTGATAAAAGATACATCCACTAAATTGAAACCTTTAACTCTCTCAAACGACGAATCATGAATTGTATCAATGCTTCACTTTTGGCTCCAATAGAAGCCCTACACACCTACACACTTCTGACCACACACCTACACCATGCTGCCAAAAATGTATTCTTTTTTTTGTTTTTGAACAAATACAATTTTATTGAAAAGGAACAAAAAAACAAACAATATTGATACAGCAGTTCCAAGATAGCCTCTCAGATACATAAAACATTATCAAAAAACACATACTTTGTTTAATTTGCATGTTGATACAAACATAACATGCCCCTACTGCACAAAATCATTTTAGCTACACTATTGATAAACAGTATAAACAATATCCACAATCTCTGACTCATGCTTTGAAATGCACAGTTAAATTCCATAATCAAAGGGATATGACTTAACCAATGTGCAGTCAGTCCATAACCAGGTCACGTGGACTCAGGCTCTTGGGTATCCAGCCGGGGGTCCCCAGAGATTATCAAATATAAAGGAGCATTCCCAATGCTGGTGGATGTACTTCCAGTTTAAGAGTTTCACCCATACACTGTACCCCAGTGGTGCCCAACTAGTGGCCCAGGGGCCACATGTGGCCCGCGGAGCCCTCTGATGTGGCCCACGACCTCCTGCTCTGGGATGGAATAGAATAGTGTTATTAAAGGTCAGTTTTTTTACTAAAATCAGTGTATATATGGGTATATCTGCAGTGGTTACTGGGCTGCTTTCAAACCAATCTGCAGATGAAGAGCAGCGCACCTGCGGGTTACCTGCACTGAGCCATAGACTTCTGTTATTATCTGCAGGTTTGGAGAGCTTTCTGAAAAGTGCGTCAAACCTGCAGAATATAATAGAAGTCTATTGCAAAGTACAGAACACCCAAAGGTACACTGCGTTGTACCCGCGGTGTGGGTAAACCACAGTGCATCAGTGTGAAAGCAGCCATGGGCCCCTTTCACACGGGCAGTCTGACCCAATTGGACCCTCTATTCACCTCTAAGAAATGGCAGATGTAAAGCGACTTGTGTCCTAACTCCAATCCGATCCGGTTGTGTCTGTGTCCGCTTTGCATATTCAGAGCGGACATGGACCTACCATGCGCCTGCTTCACTGATTATGGCCCATGACCAGATACCAAGTCGCTTAAGTGGCCCTCATGCTTCAAAAGGTTGGGCACCCCTGCTGTACCCACTCCTTATGGGAAGGAGAATCGGCAGACTTCCAATACCTAAATATAACTATTTGGGCTTGAAGACGGGCTCTTGCCACCACTTCTCTAGTAGGAGCCTGTAATTAGAAATCATCTAAAATGCCAAGAAAACATGGTTTAGGGTCAAACAGGACAGAAATCTTAAATACAGTATTTAGAGTATTCATTACCCTTACACAGTAGAGTATATAGGTAATTATATAATTTTAAATGAATCAGATCCCTGTGACTTCCTGCAAGTATGAGTATCTAGTATGTTCATTTTGTGCAACCTGACTGGGGCAAAATGAACTCTCAGGAGTATATATAATTTCATGAGTCTTTGGGCCGTGTGGCTTCGAGGCATTGCAGTAGTTTCCTGACTTCTGTGAATTTCGCTCTGCTTCTCTGGACCTCAGCCAAAAAGTCCAGGTAGAACGAGACTCTGATACCATTGTGAATATTGCGATGTTCATGTGCCAGCCGCAGCACTGCCTCTCTGTTTAGGTAATTAAATAGTCATACCAGCATAGGTCTAGGAAGATTGCCCTCTTGCAGGGGCCTGGTAGGGGTCCGGTGGGCCCATTCCACTGAGAAGTGAGACGTGAAGGCATCTTTGTTTAAGATATTGAGAAGCCAATGCTCAACAAAGTCTGTGGGGTCTTGGCCCTTGGCTTTCTCTGGAAGGCCCACTATATGGACATTGTTCTGTCTCAGGCGGTTTTTCAGGTCCTTTTTCCCATGCTATTGACAGTTGCCAATTGCTTAGTTGTCTATGAGCCATGCAGGAGTGGTGGGAGTTTGTCCTCTAAGGCCGCATACACACGATTAGCCCGGTCAGATAAAACTTGTCTGAAGACCAGTTTCATCGGACAAATTCGATGGTGTGTACGGCCCATCGGACCGTTGTCCGTCGGACCAAAGTTTTAAAACCTGCTTTAAAATCTGTCCGTCGGACAGATTCGATGGTTAGTACACAAAAGCATCGGACCAAAAACCCGCGAATGCTCAGAATCAAGTCGACGCATGCTTGGAAGCATTGAACTTCGTTTTTTCAGCACGTCGTTGTGTTCTACGTCACTGTGTTCTGGTCTGATCGGATTTGTGGTCCGATGGTGTGTTCGCACATCAGACCATCAGACCACTTCAGCCTGGTCCGATTAGACTGGTCTGATCGTGTGTACGTGGCCTAAGTCACTGATGCAGCCTTCCATAGACGTCTCTGGTTAATTTTCTCAAGGTCTTGTCATATCAAGACACACTCTGACACACTGCTCAGATGTGTTTTTAGCTTATCGACTAATGCAGCACATTTATTAATCACTTTCAGGATTTCCCACAGTGTAGGTTGTTCTTGCTTTGATGGATTCTCATCTATTTTTTCTATATTTTTTTTAAACCTGTAAGCCAAAAGGCATAATGAGCTCGTATGCACTGCATACGAGTTCATTATGAAATACTTACCTTAGAATGAGGCGTTGGCAGGTGATCCCGGTCCACGCTGAGGGAGCTGACATTTTCCCTTGGCGTGTTCTTTCAGGTAAAGCAGCTTTGGCGCTGTGAGTGGCTGGAGCCGCATCTGCCGGACCTTCAGCCGGGCATTCAGAGCCACTGACGTCAGTGGCTACATGCAAAGGGAATATCTCCTAAACCGTACTTATTATAGGCTTACCTGTAGGTAAAAGTAAAAAAAAGTGTATACAACCGCTTTAAGCGTCTAAGCTACACGTGGGGTCCGCTGTGGCAGAGAAGTGGTGCCATGTTGGAGGTCAGAGACTACTCTATCCTCCTCCTTCTTTCTGGTCATGGCAGTAGAGCAGGATGTCAGCGAGCATATTGGCAGAGTGAGAGCACATCGGGGAGAGTATCAAAGACAGGATCAGCCATGGGAGCGAAGAGAAGTGAGGCTTCTCACATGCCGTGCTTGGCCCTGACCCCGCAAAAAAAGATTTTTAACTTGCCATTTTTATTTGCATACTCCAACTTTGTATCTGCTTCTTCAAGCATTTCTAACAAAAAGACTGTATGGAGGCATCCGTATGTGTCTGAATTCAATATAAATAATAAGTTAAAGTATAACTAAAGGCAACACCTTTTTTTGTTTGAATAGAGTGGAGAGAGAGTTAAACACCTATCAGGTTTTTTATTGTTATCTGTGCCCCAGATAGGGAGACTTATTATCCCCAAAAGTGAAAGTAGAATAAAATCCCAAACGTTGTTTTGTCCCCAGAACAGGAATAGTGGTGGTATCTACCAATGGGGACACTAGTTCTGGTGACCCTGGTGACAACCAGGAATTCTCTCACTTTACAGAGGTTTTCTTCCACTTCCTATTTTGGCTTTTGGACAGGAAGTAATAGGAAACCTTGCAAATAAGACACATATGACAAAAATAAGATGTACAGGGGCTATAACCCTCTCTTACTCTATCCAAAATGAAAAAAAAAAAGTTGTGCCTTTAGTCCTACTTAGAATTTGCAGAGTAGTAGTAAATCTTTTTTGTAACTTTTAAAAATTCGAGCATTCCAAGCATGCAGCAAATCATCCCAAAAGGCAAGCTGGGAACAGAAAGCTTCTCTTCAATCCTTATTTATGTATGAATACACAATCCCAGATTTTCTCTAAGATAGTTTATAAATCATGCTGTTAAAACGTTCCTACATTTGCGGCCTAAAGTAACACAGTATGTTGATAAGAGCCACGCTCTGCCCCCCACAGCGTTGGATATTTACTCTAATGTGGCCTATAACAGCACACAGCCGCTAACTCACTAGCTCTAGTAGCCAAGAGTGAGTGACCAGGGATATCCTTCTTGAGCTGTGTTATTGTTACCCTGACGTCCTCCTAATCCTGCTGTGAACAACTGGTGATTTGTAGAGCACTCTCTAACCAAGGCTGAGGAGATACGGGTTAAATCTAACACAATTGGCTTTGTTGTCTAATGGGTTGAGTAAGCTTGTTACATCAATTAGTTGGGAAGTGTTACAGAAACCTTGCTCAAAACTGAATTATTTTGACAATGCCTATGGCAAGTCAAGTTTATATGGCTCAGCTGGAGAACTTTCTTCATGGGTTTAGTTTGTAATTCAAGATTTATTCAAAGTTTTTTTTTTTTTCATATTTTTTTTTTTAGGTAAGAAATTAGAAAAAAAGTGGTTTAAAAAGAGACCCCTGGCAGTAAAGGCAGACCTTGTCACTATTCCATGCCTAACATAAAAGTAAAGATACTTGCATACTCATACCTGATTTCCAAAAAGACAGTGCAGCTCCCTCTTCTGGGCCCTGATGTCAATCAAGGTCCTGGCAGTGGTTCAGGAAACCACATGTGATCTGCAAAGACTGTCAATGCAGAATGTTCGAATCCTCCCTGGCCAGGACCTTGGCTGACATCAGGGCCAGGGAGAGGGAGCAGCTGCCTCTCTTTGGAGTGCAGATCCTCCAACACTATTACATGTGTCAGAGGTTATTATAAATATAAGGTCCATTGAAAGCACAGCAGGGGAGCAAAACAATAAAGGAAGCTGAGTTATGGCTATGTAAGTATCTTTATTTCATATGCTTATCTAGTTAGGCATTGGGTCTCTTAAAAGAAAATCTGTCACTTTCTTAGGCTAGCTCACCTTTCACCCGCTAATCTTCATCATCACCACTTTGGTTACCCATCAGGGCCCTCCAAACTAACCAATGTTTCTGAGTATGTCTAGCCTTCTTCGCAAATTTGCAGGACTTGGTCACAAATTGCCAAACACAAGGTCCCAACATGGTCATTTGAGGATTTGGTGGGGGGGGGGTGATAGGTTACCTTACAATATGTAAGCTCTGGCATGGTTTTTCATTGCTGTTTGTGTCTCTATTAATAAGATCCCCTTAAGCTCACCGTTTATGGGACAATCTGATTGTACAATCTCCTTTATGCCAGCCATAAACAGATCAAAATTCCTGCTGAACTGACCAAATCTCTTTCCGTCTATGAGCAGGCTGGTTGTACTTAAGTCGATCCATCGATCATCTTCAGTACAACCAGCCTGTCAGTTTTTTTGCCCGCTCACTGCCAGAGGCTATAGCCGCTAGCAGTGATCATTGTATTCTGCCTGTGGGGAAGCCTCCTCGCGCTTCCTGCAGGCAGAACACAATGGCTCCACGGAAGGCATTCCCCCATCAGGATTGACTGCGTTGATGGGAAAATTGTGTAATTTTCTTTCCTTCAACCCGTGATTGAAGGAAAGAAAACTGCATAACATATGTCCTGCCTTAGGCCGCGTACACACGATCGAATATATCTGCTGAAACTGGTCCGCAGACCAGTTTCAGCGGACAGATTCGATCGTGTGTACGGGCTAGCAGACAGGTTTCCAGCAGACAAAACTTGTCTGCTGGAAAGCCGTCTGTCGGAGATGTCCGCTGGTTAGTACGCCTAACTAGCGGACCGAAATCTTCCGCATGCGTCGAATGGATTCGACACATGCGTGGAAGTATTTTACTTCCTGGTTTGATGACGTTGCGGCATCAACGTCACCGCCACGTCACCACGCTGTCTGTCCGCTGGGATTTTGGTTTGGTCGTGTGTACACAGATCAAACCAAAACATCCCAGGAGACATGTCCGATGAAAACGGTCTGTCGGACCGTTTTCATCGGATATGTCTCTTCGTGTGTACGCGGCCTTAGATTTACCATCAACAGTTTAGTGCAAGAGCCTGCTTGACTGAATACCCTTTATATATACACTCACATACAGTATATATTTCATTAGTAGAAAAAAGTTTAAAAAAATTGGTTAACAGGAAATCATTTCAGCTCACTAAGCTTCTTACTGTGATATACAAATCAAAGCAAAGGCATTGCTGTGTTTGTGAAAAGCATTTGGCATTATTAATATAAAGTGCTTGTTGTTCTCTTACAACAAGAACTATAGCGATTGTTGTTCAATGATCAGTTGGACTGTTGAGTAGGCAAATATTTGTATGAACAGATGCAACCATGCAGTGTTTGGTTTGCATCTGCACAGTTTAATATGCTGACAGTTGCGCTGCTCTTTTAGCTGTGCCTAGAAGCAATCTGTTTGTAGAACAATGTAGGGTTCACATAGCGACATAGAATGACAGCTCAGCAAGCTGTTTGATAAGCGGAATATTATAAATCTATCAAAGTTGGGTGCCATATGATAAGAAGAATTCTGTACGTTCTCAGTATTTTGGTTACATCGTTTACACATAATTCCAGGAAATATTTATTTACCTAATGGTATAATTTATAATTCTGGTGTGGAGTAAAGATGACATGAGATGACATGATCATATAAATGAATTAGGAAATGATCTAGGGGTAACAATCCATGACAATCCATGGTATTCCAAGACCTTCCATGTCGGTTGCTACTCCTAAAATAAGGCTGGTGTGAAAGGTGAAAAACCAGCCTGTAAACATGCATGCTGGGTCAATATAAGTATGAATGTTCCAAGAAACATAATTTGTCATTTGAATTATACCTATTTTACTCCTTTATATACAGTTGAAACTCGAAAAATTTGAATATTGTGCAAAAGTTCATTTATTTCACTAATGCAACTTAAAAGGTGAAACTAATATATGAGATAAACTCATTACATGCAAAGCAAGATAGTTCAAGCCGTGATTTGTCATAATTGTGATGATTATAGCTTACAGCTCATGAAAACCCCAAATCCACAATTTCAGAAAATGTGAATATTGTGAGGCTCTTCTAGGCTCAAAGTGTCCCACTTTAATCAGATAATTAAGCCATAACACCTGCAAATGGTCCCTGAGCCTTTAAATGGTTTCTCAGTCTGGTTCAGTAGGAATAACAATCATGGGAAAGACTACTGAGCTGACAGTTGTGCAGAAAACCATCATTGACCCCTCCATAAGGAGGGAAACCCTCAAAAGGTTTTTCGCAAAAGAAGTTGGATGTTCCCAAAGTGCTGTATAAAAGCACATAAATAGAAAGTTATGTGGAAGGGAAAAGTGTGGAAGAAAAAGGTGCACAAGCAGCAGGGATGACCGCAGCCCGGAGAGGATTGTCAAGAAAAGGCCATTCAAAGGTGCTGGGGACTTTCACAAGGAGTGGACTGAGGCTCCAGAGCATCCAGAGACACCACACAGACGGATCCTGGACATCAAATGTCATATTCCTCTTGTCAAGCCACTCCTGAACAACAAACAACGTCAGAAGCGTCTTACCTGGGCTAAAGAAAAACACACCTGGTATGGTGCTAAGTGGTCCAAAGTCCTCTTTTCCGATGGGAGCAAATATTGCATCTAATTTGGAAACCCAGGAGCCAGAGTATGGAGGAAGAATGGAGAGGCACACACTGCAAGATGCTTGAAGTCCAGTGTGAAGTTTCCACAGTCTGTGTTGATTTGGGGAGCCATGTCATCTACTGGTGTTGGTCCATTGTGCTTCATTAAGTCCGGGGTCACTGCAGTCAACGCTGTCTACCAAGAGATTTTAGATGAGCTCTATGGGGATGCTGACTTCATTTTCGAGCAGGACTTGGCACCTGCCCACACTGCCAAAAGCACCAAAACCTGGTTCAATGACCGTGGGATTACTGTACTTGATTGGCCAGCAAATTCGCCTGACCTGAACCCCATAGAGAATCTATGGGGCATTTCCAAGAGAAAGATGAGAGAGATGAGACCCAACAATGCAGAAGAGCTGAAGGCTGCTATTGAAGCATCCTGGTCTTCCATAACACCTCAGCAGTGCCACAGGCTGATCGCTTCCATGCCATGCCGCATTGAGTCAGTAATTGCTGCAAAAGGGGCCCAAACCAAGTACTAAGTACATATGCATGTTTCTACTTTTCAGAGGTCCGATATTGTTCTATATACAATCCTTGTTTTATAGATTGCAGGTAATATTCAAATTTTCTGAGATTGTGGATTTGGGGTTTTCATGAGCTGTAAGCCATAATCATCACAATTATGACAAATCATGGCTTGAACTATCTTGCTTTGCATGTAATGAGTCTATCTCATATTAGTTTCACCTTTTAAGTTGCATTAGTGAAATAAATGAACTTTTGCACAATATTATAATTTTTTCGAGTTTCACCCGTATAATTTGGAGAACATGAGGTAGTTATTAAATAAATATAGGTTTAAATGAGTGAGCTTAAATAAACATCACCTTTAAGCAAAGAGCTCAGGAAGCAGCACCCACTGGAGTGGTATGCACATTAAACCTACACTATATTGGCAAAAGTATTGGGACACCTGCCTTTACACACACATGAACTTTTTTTAACCATAAAAGTTCAAGTTTATTGAGATGTAACATGAAAGAAAAAAGGAATACATACATGTATAAATGTCACTGGGCCAACATAGCCCCCAGATCGAACTTAACAGCAGGTATCATTACACATATCCTATTAATTCCTTGCATTTGGTACATATTAAGACATAAGCGACTAGATATCTCGCTATCTTCATGCAAAAGAAGTTTATTTTAGGAGGTGTGCCCACTCTGCATAGCTACATGACATTACTCCGCTCCCCCCGCCCCATCTAGTGTGATTCTGTAGGGTGAGGTGGTTCAGCTCGTGCATGTTTCGCCGTCCCCCAGCCACCTGTCCCATACATTGGCAAATTTTTGCGGTCTCCCTCTATGTATATATATGAGTTTCCTGTACGGGAGAATGGCATTGACCTCTCTCTTCCAGTCCTCCAAAGTCGGGGCCCTGGGTTGCATCCAGGTCTTTGCCACCAACTTTCTGGCCAAGAAAAGTGATTCATATATAAAAATGGCTTGGTACTTTTCCGTATCCACATCTGGGATTAGTCCCAGTAGGCACAGCTTGGGATCCATGCCCACCGGGGTTCCCATGCAGTCATGCAGAAATTGCGTCACCTGGAGCCAGTATGCCTGTACATCGGGGCAATGCCAAAGCATATGGTAAAAAGAGCCCTCTGTTACTGAACACATAGGACACAATGGGCTCTTGGTGGGCTGAAATTTCACCAGCCTCTGGGGTGTTATATACGCTCGGTGGAGAATATATAGTTGAGTCAATCTATCTGATAATTTAGGGGACGTGTTCTTTACGCCCTCCAGTATCTCATCCCACTCTGTATCCTCTATGGGGCCCACATCATCCTCCCACTTTATCTTGGCCGCCTGCACTATCCCGCTGACCCGATGTCGCCGGATAACATAATATAGGTTGGACGTGAGTTTGGCGGAGTCCTTTCCCAAGATCACGTCCAACACCTGCGGACTGCTCACATCTACCGCCTCCGAACCCAGCTGGGCTCTGAGGGCATGCCTGAGCTGCATATATCTGAATCGAAACTGCGGCGGGAGGGAAAATTCCTCCCTGAGTCTCGCAAATGGCTTGATTCCTGTACTATTCATTACCTGTGATAGGTATCGTACTCCATACGATGCCCATATCCCTGGATCAGGGACCGTGGCCAGCTCGGGCATAAAACCATTTTCCCACAATGGGGTGTGCGAGTGTATGTGGGATCTGCCTTGTTTTTTTAGAGCCACTTCCCATACCTTTTGGTGGTGTGTAAGCATGTCCGCTCCGAACCGGGCCGACCTGCATCCGCCATGGCCACCCCTAAAAATTGCCTGTACCGATGTGTGGAGGGGGCTATCCGGTTTATTGCAGACCAGAGACCCATATCTCTGCGACTCAGATGAATTGAAATGGTATAAGTGGGATAGTTGTGAGGCCACATAGTAGTCCTGTAGATCAGGGAGTGAGCAGCCCCCCTCTGTACTAGGATTTTTGAGTATATGCCAAGCTAACTTGTGTCGGCCGGCTCCCCACACGAACGAGTTTAATATTGCTTCAAACTGTTTGAAAATTTTAAGGGGTATGTACAGAGGGGCATGCCAGACCATGTATAGAATTTTGGGCAGTATGATCATTTTGATCAGGTTTATCCTACCCATCACCCCTAGTGGTAGTTTTGTCCAAGCCTGGCTTCTGGATTTAATTATTGCAAATAAAGGTTCTATATTAAGAGGGACATACCCCTTTAGATCCTTTGTTACCCGCACTCCTAGGTATTTGACTTCTGCCACTCTTTTCAAGGGTAGTTCAGGTGACATCTTTGGGGGGGGGAATTGATCTAGGGGTAGAATTTGGGATTTGTCCCAGTTAATCCGTAGGCCTGAGTATTTTCCCACTTCCTCTATAATGTTTAATGCCGTTCTCAACGAGGGTCCCTGGTCTGCTAAGTATAGAATTGTATCGTCCGCATACAGGCCGATCTTTTCCCACCTGTCTCCCTTCCTGAGACCCACCACCTCTGGGTTCATTCTAATGGCCATAGCCAGGGGCTCAGCTGCTAAGGCGTACAGCAGCGGTGACAGAGGGCACCCCTGCCTCGTGCCTCTCTCCAGGGAGAACTGCTCCGATAGCCACCCGTTAACGAAAACTCTGGCCTTAGGGGTCTGGTATAAAAGCTGTACCCATTTAATAAAGTTTGGGCCAAAGCCATAACAGCTCAGGCATCCCCATAAGTACTGCCATTCGACCGAATCGAAGGCCTTGGCAGTGTCCAAAGCCACCACCACCCTGGTCCCCACGTTATCGTGTTGCGCCTGTATATTCATGAATAATCTCCTAATATTCATTGCAGTATTCTTCCCTGGCATGAATCCCGTTTGGTCATCATGGATCAAGGAAAGGATTGCTGAGTTTAATCTGGTCGACAGGACTTTTGCCAAGATTTTAATGTCTACTGGCAGCAGAGATATGGGTCTATAGGACTCTGGGTATTGTGGGTCCTTACCTGGCTTAGGAAGAACAATTATCTGTGCCTCCTGCATAGAGGCGGGAAGCGTTCCCAGCTCGAACACAGAGAGATACAGATCCTTCAACTTGGGGACTAGTATTTCTGAATACGTGGTATAGAATTCTAATGGCAAGCCATCAAGCCCCGGAGCCTTGGACTTTGCCAGTTGTGACATTGCAGTGGCAATGTCTTCGGCTGAAATTGGGGCATCAAGCATCCGCATTTGTTCCCTACTTAACTGTGGAAATTGCAGTGTGTGGAGGTATTCCTGTATTTCCTGTGGTGTATGTTTACATTGGGAGCTATATAGATCCTTATAGAAGTCCATAAACTTGCCGGCCACTACCTGGGGGTCCGTGACTATCGAGCCGTCCGGCTCGGCCAGGGACACCACCACCGGTGGCCTGTCCTCTAGGTGTGCTAAATACGCTAGCATTTTCCCAGCTTTTTCCCCATGTTCATATACCCGCGTTTTGCAAAAGAAGATACGCTGTTTAGCCTTTTCCATGTGCATCTGTGTAACCAGCCTGCTCTGCATTTTCACCCTGGTCAAGTTCTCTACTGTGGGCTGTGTGGTGTAGGTGCCCTCAAGGTTCTGCAACTTGTCTTCTGCGCTACACACATCTATTTTGGAGGATTGTTTAAATCTACGGATCTTGGTGTCCAGCACTCTACAGGCATGGGTTTTAAACTCATCCCACCGGGAGTTAATGTCAAGGGGCCCTTGCCCATCAGGAAGAAGGAACCGTAGTTCCTGTTCAATGCTGTCATGTTCCGTTAGGGCTGTCAACCAGAAAGGGTTGAGTCTCCACATCCTCTTGGGGGCTCTGTCCAACAGGGACATCTGTACCCAACATGGTGAGTGATCCGACAGGGCCCTAGGTGCAAACCCGGCCCCCCCCACTCTAGGTAGCAGTGTGGCCGAGACCAGAATGTAGTCAATGCGGGACATGGTTGCGTGACTGGCCGAGTGGCACGTGTACGCCCTGGTCTGAGGGTTCCTCTGTCTCCACACATCTATCAGAGCAAATTCCCGTAGCAGGCGGCCCATTCTGGTCAGATCTGGAGCCCCCATACGTCCCCCCGGCATCGCCGGTCGGTCCATGTGAGGGTCCATTGTCATGTTAAAATCACCCATCCACACAGCCGGTACCGTCGGGTGCTTGGCCATAAATGCCAGCCCCAAAGTAATAACTTCCGAGTTGTATGGAGGGGGGATGTAGCATGCAATCAGCAAGAGAGGTATTCCCCCAATGCGGGAATGTAAAAACAAAAATCTCCCCTGCTGGTCCGATTCCAGGGTTATTAAATCAAAAGGAGTGGCCTTTGTCACTAGGAGTGATACTCCTCTGGAGAAGCTCGAGTGTGTACTATGATATGCCCACCCTATCCAGGGGCGCTTCAGTGCCGCCTGCAAGTGACCAGTAACGTGTGTCTCCGTTAATACAATAACGTTTGCCTTCTGTGCTTTAAGATATGTTAGTGCCGCCGTACGTTTGATCTTGTTCCTCACCCCCCTTACATTCCATGCTAGGAATTTGATCGAGGTCATGGTGGCTGTGTGTGGAATTCGTGGGCTCGGAACGACCCTGCGTTCGTCCGATACAACATAGTGACCTGCCTATATTCCCATGCTTGCCATGTACCCTCTGCTGCGCCTGGCCTTTGTATCATTACATCTCTACAGCACCTATCATATTCCATCACATTTGCAGGGTCCCAACAGTGGCCCTGATAATTCCCCCCCCCCCCCCTCCCCCCTCCCAGCCCAACACCCCCCCAACTTGGTGTGAGCATTCCATCCCCGAAAAGAACAATCATTGCATCTAAAAGAGTAAACATTTCTTCCAGCAGTGAGATCTGTCTGGAGGCACATTTCTTAATTACTGTGTGCACCATGGCGTCACCATCGTGCATGGGTCCGTGGGGACGATTGTTCACTGAGCAACACGCGTAGTTGACCCTGGTGACGCATGACATAACTTAAATACCGTATTGTCTCGCTCCTCTGGCCTTCCAAGGTTAGGCCCTTTGTCATCCCCATCTTTGTGTTATATCAACCTAAAGATAAACTTGCAATCTCTGTGGCGGCGTAAACGGCCAAACTGGACTCTTCCCCCCCCCTGGAAGAGGACAGTAAACTCCTAGATTTTAAAAGAAATAAGGGTTCAAACGAGGGAATCCCAAGGAATATCTCATTTAGTCCTCATACAGGTTTCAATACAACTTATCCTGCACCCTCCTCCCTCCGGGACATCCTCTGCAGTTAGTGTGAGGGTTGGGGGGGGAAGACACTTAAAACACCAACAAAAGAGTAGGGGGAAAAAAGAAAAGTTCAAGAACTCAAATCCTGCATCTCCAATTTCTCAGTGTACAGCAGTGGTCCTTTCCCAGCCAAGGTTTCTGCAAGGAGCGGAGGGGGCCTCCGGAATGCCTTCCCCACCCCCTCCGTACAGTACTCACAGTTCTCTGTGCCATGCCTTAGTCCTGTCTCCCCTTTCGATCCAGCCATGCAGCAGCCGCCACGGGAGAATCAAAGAACTGTGCTCGTCCATCCTCTTCTACACGCAGCCTTGCCGGGAATAACATGGCATATTTTAAGTGCAAAACTCTGAGGCGACGCTTCACATCTTGGTATTGGGCCCTCTTCTTCTGTACCTCAGAGGAGAAGTCCGGAAACACCGCTATCTGAGCGTTATCCACTCGCATGTTTCCTTTTTCTCTGGATAGGCGCAGGATCTTATCTCGGTCGCGGAAGTTCAGGAACTTAGCGATGAACGTGCGGGGGGGCGCCCCTTCAGGAGGGGGCTTCGCTGGAATCCTGTGCGCCCTCTCCACCGCAAACATGGCGGAAAACGCCTCTCTGCCGTACTCCCCAATCAGTAATCTTTCCAGGTACTCCGCCGGGTCTCTACCTTCCGATCGCTCCGGCAATCCAATGAAGCGTAAGTTACAGCGGCGGAGTCTGTTCTCCATTTCGTCCTGGTGAGCATGCAGTTGCTGGATTTGTCGCTGCATGTCCTCCGTGGCCCGTTGCAGGGGGTACAGGACATCCTCCGCTGCGCCGATGCGTTCCTCCGTCTCTTTAACCCGCTCCCGGACCGCAGACAAATCCTGTCTCATAAGGGAGATGTCAGTTTTGACCTCGTCTATTTTGGTCGTCAACGTGCCTTGTAGGGCTGCTATCGCCTCCAGCACCTTTGCCGTCTCTGCCGCGTGGCGATCTTCCTCCGGGGCCTCTTCGGCGCCATCTTTGGCCTGACCCTCATCTCCCTCGTGTCTAAACTTGGCCAGCTTCTCCACCGCAGCAGAGTTTTTCTTGGATGGGGACATACTGTCTGCCTGTCCCAGCTAGTCCAGGTAGATTCAGGGATAAGTTCTCCGCCAAAATAGCCGTTCAGGATGGTATACAGGAGTATTGGCCAGAGGAGCTCCTTCTACCCACGTCCTACTCCATCGCCTGCCAGGCCACGCCCCCACACACACATGAACTTTAATGGCAGCCCAGTCTTAGTCCGTAGGGTTCAATATTAAGATGGCCCACCCTTTGCAGCTATAACAGCATCAACTCCTCTGGGAAGGCTGTCCACAAGGTTTAGGAGTGCGTCTATGGGAATGTTGACCATCCTTCCAGAAGTACATTTGTGAGGTCAGTCACTGATGTGGACCGGAAAGGCCTGGCTCGCAGTCTCCGCTCTAATTCATCCCAAAGGTGTACTATCGCGTTGAGGTCAGGCCAGCCAAGTTCCTTCACCCCAAACTCGCTCATCTGTGTCTTCTTCGAATGCTGACGCCTTAATTCCCTTCACTTGAACTAAGGGGCTGAGCCCAACCCCTGAAAAACAACCCCACACCATAATCCCCCCTCCACCAAATGACGTGGACCAGTGAACATAGCAAGGTTTTATTTAGTTAGTTGTTCAGGCCAACAAGTATAGTTGCTTCTTTAAGCACCTAATGTGGCTGTTATTGTGTAACAGAGCATGATACACCCTAAAATATAATTGAAATGGTATATAACTTACGCTCTCCATGCTACATCACGTATCAGGCAAGCAGAAGGAACCAGCAGTAATCCAAGCCAGAAGTATCCAGACTTTAATACCGTTCCTGCCTGAAAATAAAGAAACAGAACTGTAACAATGCCAATATAAAAGCCATAGGCGTAGATCATTTTATGATTTTGGTATAATCATCACATCTGAGTTGCAAGAGTGTTTACATCTCTACAAGGCGGAGGTGCAAATAGACCACTTAGGTGACACATTTTATTATATGATGACCTAGAACAGGGGTCTCCAAACTTTTTAAACAAAGGGCCACTTTATTGTCCTTTAGATTTGAGGAGGGCCGGATTGTGACCAGCAGGGGCAGAAAATGTCATGGGTCCAGCATCAGTGAGAATAAATATGGTTTCAGGGTTGGTGGTCAATAGGAGATGTATTCGCCCTAGTAGTAGGAGGAATAGTATCCCATCATTAGTATCGGTGGAAGATATAGTGCCCCATTGTTGTCAGTGGGAGGAATAGTGCCTCATATAAGTGGGAGGAATTGTGCCCCAAGGGTCGGATCAAGGCTAGCAAAGGGCCACATCTGGCCCTTGGGCCACAGTTTGGAGACCCCTGACCTAGAAAGATGAAAACGATCTTAATGCTCGCTGTTTATCTCCCAACAAATTCTACATTTGTTTTGTATTCCTATAATCTTTATAGGAGAAGCAATGGTACAAAGTGAAAATGCAAGTCATCAGGAAGTACCAACGTAATAATGCAATACAATAGTAGAAGGACCATGGAAGCCACTGAGGCTGATAGTGACTAAGATGTGCATACCAATAATGTGAATTTTTTCCTTTTAAATGTTATTGTAGTGAACCTCAGAGGTCCAGGAGAAAAAAGAAGAGGGGAAAGGGGAAAAGAGAGGCTGAAATGGGTATTAGGGAAAGAGAGAAGGAGATCTTCTTCTCTGCTTCAGCAGGTCATCAGTTCATCACTAGGAGGAGTACATCTTACACAAGTCCCCCAAAATATTATTTTTTGCTAGACACTAATGTCCTGTACACACGATCGGTTCGTCTGATGAAAACGGACCGATGGACTATTTTAATCTGACGAACCGATCGTGTGTGGACCCCATCGTTTTTTTTCCCATCGGTGAAAAAAAATAGAACCTGTTTTAACATTTTCTGATTGTTAAAAAACTGATAGAAAAAAATGATCGTCTGTGGGGAAATCCATCTGTCAAAAATCAGCGCATGCTGAGAATCAAGTCGACGCATGCTCGGAAGCATTGAACTTCATTTGAACTTCATTTTTCTCTGCACGTCGTAGTGTTTTACGTCACCGCGTTGCACACGATCGGATTTTTAACTGATGGTGTGTAGGCAAGACTGATGAAAGTCAGCTTTATTGGATATCTGATGAAAAAATCCATCGGTCCGTTTTCATCAGACAAACCGATCGTGTGTACAGGGCATTAGAAGGGAAGCTTTTGCTTTGAACAAATTTCCTTTTTAAAATAAAAATGTTTTACAAGGTGTTCTGAAAGCTTTTGAATTGGAGTTGACAACCTGTGATACACATACCAAAGCCATTGTTAGATGGATCTGGCAGGGTTCTGCATGCTGGAAGCAGGACCTGTGTTATACCTATAAGGGGATAAGGGGGGTCTAACCCCCCCCCCCCCCAAAGTGTTCTGGTGTTCTTTACTATCATACTTGTGTTACCCCTGTTGGATGGAGTGATCTCCTCTTTAAAACTGAAACCTCGTACACACAATCGGATTTCCATCAGACAAAGCTATGGAATTTTGTCCGAAGGTTGTTGGCCATAAACTTGTTCTGCATACAGATGGCAAAACGTTGTCAGCCAACAAATATACAAAACTACATGGTTTTTCATCTCTCTAGCACCACCCTTTGGGCAACATCTGCTAATGTTGTGCTATGGTTAGAATTGCTTCTGAGCATGCATGTTTGTACTTTGGATTTTTTTCCAACGGACTTGTGTACACACAATGGGATAATCCGACATCACACATTTGTTGTTGAACAATTTTAAAGCATGTTATCCAACATTTGTTGTCCAACATTTGTTATGCATACAAATGGTCGGATTTTCTGACAAAACATTGCAATCAACATTTGTTATGCATACAAATGGTCGGATTTTCTGACAAAACATTGCAATCACACATTTGTTGTAGGAACATCTGATCGTGTGTACAGTATGAGGCTTTAAAGTTCTAGGAATTTCTGACAACAAATGTTGGATAGCATGTTTTAAAATTGTCCGACAACAAATGTGTGATGTCGGATTATCTGAGGCCGCGTACACACGGCAGGGAATCTCGACGGGCAGAACACATCGTTCCGCCCGTCGAGGTTCCCTGCCGGCCGTCGAAATCGGCGACCCGCCCGTCGGGAATGGCAACCAGCCATTCTTCCGGGCGGGCCGTTGAGGAAATAGAGAGCGTGCTCTCTATTTCTGCTCGACGGGCTTCCCGACGGGAAGCTCGCCGAGACCGTACACACGGCCGAGGTCCTCGCTGGAATGTGCATTCCAGCGAGGTTCTCGCTGGTTTTCAGCGAGAACCTCGGCCGTGTGTACGCCGCCTGAGTGTATTTTGATGCAATGACACCAATCCTGTTTTTTTTTCTTCCGGCACTAAATACCAACCCGGTGGGTATATTGCTGCCCTGACACCAATATTGTGTGTGTTAAACTATGTTGGTGCCAATCCTGGATTTGTTTGCTGCACTGACACCAATCCTATTTTTTATTTTTTTTGTTTCACTGACATCAAACCTGTGGGTATTATACTGCACCGACACACATTTTGTGGGTATTTTGCTGCACTGACACTGGTCCTGGGGGTTTATTATTGCAGTCACTGACACCAATATTGGAGTAATCACTCACTAAATCTAATTTTTCAACTTTTCAATTGTTTTTTAATTTTTCAATTTTTTAGCAATCTAGTTGCCTCCCCCTGCCTTACAAATGCCTCCTAAACACACCAAAAAAGAAGTTGCAATGTTCCGTGCAATTCCCAAGTGTGTTAACGCATATTTCTTGTGGGAATGCAACCTTGATGTGCAGGACTTGTGCCCTGAACGTGTGTTAGTAAACTTCATTAATGATGTAAATGGCAACCGCCAACTCTGTAGTCATAACAGAATGACAGAGTTTGGGTACAAGTGGGTGCTCAATAGCGGAGTCATATAGAGTGAGGCCTCTAATGTTTCCTTCAGGACACAGGACAAAGGGCAGGTGTTCACACTCTTATCCATCAGTTGTTGGGTGCTAAATCCTTCATCTGCTGTCAAAGTGACAAGATGGCTGGAAGAACATTGCTACGTTATCAGCTGACATCTCAGAGGGGCTGTTGTGTTTAACTCCCTAACTAATAGAAAATAAACAATCCACCCAGAGGTGTCCTGGAAAACCATCCTAGATCACCGGGAATAGTTTTCCCTACTGCTGAACCTTCACGCTTTTATTTCTCTCCATACCCCCCATAACATAGAAAAAAATAAACATGTATTTTCAACATCTGAATATTTCCTGTAGTTGTACATAGCTTACTGAACCTTGCATATGCAATAAGAAAAACAAAATCAATTAACGTATACGCTACCCTTGTAATTCATACATTCGCTGATATTCTTCTTAAATTATTTATTAAAAAAGATCAAATAATCCTCTAATGCTATACAAAGTCGCGGGTAAAATTACATTACATCTCATTTATTTCATTTACAGTGCTAGTGGCCCTTTAGCACATTCAACCTTTATGAGGGAAATATTCATAATAATAATCTGTTTGCCTTTTTATTAAATAAAAAATAATCACATTATAACACTCTTAAAGCAGGGGTTCACGCTAAAACTATTTTCTAACATTACAATGAGCTCAGTCTTTACATTGAATCTATGCTTATTTTTAATTTTTTTTGCTGTACATACCTCCGTACAGCTATTTTCACCCGCGGCTTCCAGGTTGCGAATCCCGCGGGACTGGGCGTTCCTAACAAGCTGGTGATTGACGTGATGACAAAAAACTAGCTCCCCCAGTCGCATAAGGAGCGTCACGATTGCCGAAAGAAGCCGAACGGCGAGTCGGCGCTATACTGCGCACCGCCGTTCGGCTTCTTTCGGCAATCGTGATGCTCCTTATGCGACGGGGGAGCTAGTTTTTTTCATCACGTCAATCACCAGCTTGTTAGCAATGCCCAGTCTCGCGGGATTCGCAACCTAGAAGCCTCAGGTGAAAATAGCTGTACGGAGGTATGTACAGCAAAAAAACAGCAAAAAAATAAATAAAAATTAGGCATAGTTTCAATGTAAAGACTGAGCTCATTGTAATGCTAGAAAATAGTTTTAGGGTGAACCCCCGCTTTAAAGCTCAACTCCAATCATCAAACTTTTTAATTTGGGTAGCGTGATAAAGTCTTATGCAGCGTACACACGATCATTTTTCGGGTAGTAAAAAAAATGACATTTTTCAGGCTCTAGAAAAAAAGTTTTTTTCAACTTGATCATTAAAATGGCCTTGCCTACACACGATCGGGGAAAAAAAATGCTCTAGCAAAGCGCGGTGATGTACAACACGTACGACGGCACTATAAAGGAGAAGTTCCATTTCGGATGATGCCACCCTTGAGGCTGCTTTAGCTGATTTTGTGTAAGTAAAAGACGATTTGCCCTTTTCTGTCTGTTACAGCGTGATAAATGTGCTTACGCCATTACGAATGGTAGTTTTACCAGAACAAGCGCTCCCGTCTCATAACTTGCTTCTGAGCATGTGCAGGTTTTTCACATTATTAAAGCCCACACAAGCCCACACAACCCGAAAAACGGCAATGTAAAAACGTCGTGAAAAAATAGAGCATGTTCAAAAAAATAAAATTGCTTGTTTTTCAGAACCCGAAAAATGCTCTGAAGCCCACACACATTAGTTTTTAATGACATTAACCACTTCTCTACCGTGGGTGTTTTTCAGATTTGGTGTTTACAAGACTAAAACATTTTTTTTTGCTAGAAAATTACTTAAAACCCCCAAACATTATATATTTTTTTCTAACACCCTAGAGAATAAAATGGCGATCATTGCAATACTTTTTGTCACACCATATTTGCGCAGCGGTCCTACAAGCACACTTTTTTTGGAAAAATTCACTTTTTTGAATTAAAAAATAAGACCGCAATAAATTTGGCCCAATTTTTTTATTTATTGTGAAAGATAATGTTACGCCGAGTAAAATGATACCCAACATGTCACGCTTACAAATTGCGCCCGCTTGTGGCATGGCGTCAAACTTTTACCCTTAAAAATCTCAATAGGCAACGTTTAAAAAATTCTACAGGTTTCATTTTTTGAGATACAGAGGAGGTCTAGGGCTAGAATTATTGCTCTCACTCTAACGATCGCGGCGATACCTTAAAAGAAAAAAAAAAGAACAAAAAAAAAAAAGAAATGTTTTCAAATGTTTCTTTAAGACGCTGGGCGGACTGACGTTTTGACGTCTCCCACCGCCGATAACGGCGATCTCGCTGCGAATCCGCCGTAGAGGCCACCGTTATCTTTTACAGGATCGCTTGTACTAAAGATGGATACCTCGGTTGTGGCAGCAGCTTCTGCCGTTACCGAGATATCCATCTTTAAAGTGCGGCCGTAAAAACACGTACGGCGTTAGGGAAGTGGTTAAAAAAACATAATTTTTTACAACAAATGATTGTGTGTACGCGGCAGTAGATTTTAAATGCTATTTGCACCCCACTAAGGAGACTTCCTCCCACTTCCTCTTCTGTCCACTCATCATCTGCACAGGAAGTGAGGGAAAATTTCTCTATTCGGGACATGGACAGCAATACAATCTTGAAGAAAGTTATCGATCTTTGACACTCTACTAGAAAACATCTTTATTGCTCTGCCCGTTAAAAAGATTTCCCCTTAATGCCTGTTATGTCTGACAGCAAACACAGGAAGCAAGAGAACATTTCCCATCTGGGAACACACATAAAAAGATAACAGAATATCTAGTCCTATCAAATATAATCTGTACTGTCTGCCCTTGTGTTGTAAAACGCTGTGCAAATTGTTGGCGCTATATAAATCCTGTATAAAAATAATAATAACTTGTAATAGAAACATCTTTGCCATTATGAGGCTTCCCTCCAACCACTTTGCATATTATTTTATATATATTGCAACTCTGTACTTTCCAAATATGCTGCAGAAATCTCCCTCCATTGAGTCTGGCTGCATCCATTTTAACTGTGGGCAGCTGAAGCTGCTGCCTGTTCACTTCCTGGATTTACACAGACATATAAAGGCACACCTACAGCTCTGCAGCCCTGCAGCTCTCATTGGCCCTCTTATAACTCATCCCCCCTCCCTTCTGAGAGAGAGAGAGAGAGAGTTGTGCATGGTGTCATAAGCCTAGGCTTTTTACCAGACAAGAAGCAGGAAGTGGGCTGTATAAGGTATTTACTGGCAGAAAAAAATTGTTTTACTATCCAAAGTTAAAACAAAAAGGGCAGAAGATTTACAGGCTAATTTACAGCATTTTTCACACCTACCATGGACTGTGCAATTTACATTTAGAGGTGGAAGACACTGTAAAATATTTCTAATATTTGTATATTTCTAATATTTACTTATTTTGTTTTTTAATTGTTGTATATGGTTTAGGTGATACATTGTTTATACATATTTATATATTGTGATACATTTTTTGATTGCATGGAGTTTATATTTTTTGATGTGGGAACACACGACAACAGCTGCTGCAATGATATATACAGTATACATATATATATATATATATATATATATATATATATATATATATATATATATATTTATGTTTTATATTTCTTTCACATCTGTTGTGGTAGCGCATGAAATTCTTTTATTGTATGTAGTGCAAGGGCCTGCCTAATTACATACAAATGGAACGTGTTTAGGTTTGACCTCATATTATATGGTTTTGATAAATGTAAAAGAAAATTGTATACAGTGGAACCTCCGATTACGAACATAATCCATTCCAGGAGAATTACCGTAATCCAAAGTACTCGCATATCAAAAAAAGTTGCCCCATAGTAGTCAATGGAAACAAAAATAATTTGTTCCGCAATGGCATGCAATACAGCATGTGGCCAGAGGTGGAGGGGCACCGGAGAGCCTCGGGAACACTCTGAAAGTTATGATGACAGCTCGGCTGACCTCGGAAAGGCTCAGAAACACCTGGGAACTGAGTATTTCTGAGCGGCTCCGATCGGCTCGGCTCTGCTTGGATCTGGCCAAATGTGGTACTGCAGGCCCCATTAGCTTGTCACAAACCGAATAGAATCATAATAATAATAAAAAAAAAGTTGCTCGTCTTTAAAATGCTCGTTTACAACGTTACTCGTAAACTGAGGTTCCACTGTATTGTTTGGCCAGCCTAAGCTTAAAATACATTCAGACAGACATGGTAACAAGCTATTATTGTATCTTGGAGAGATTTCATTATACATACAGAAATGGCTACAATTTTTATTACATTTGAAAAAATTGAATTTGTAGATCAGCTAATTTCATCTGATTATTCTGTTCAAAGAAGTCTTGAAGTCCATTGCTCTGATTCACCATAGGAACACATGGAAGACTAAGCATGGTGTGAATGAAACAACTGCTTGGCTAAAGCTGAGGGAGGTCCATCCGGGGTGTTTATGGGACAGGAATTTCCCCACTAGGATACAGAATGCCTTAGCATGGAAGCAGGTGATCAAACCCTGCCAGAGTCCACACAAAGCAGATTTGTTGGATGATTTTACACAGGAACAAATGAGTTAGTTACTGCTGAAGAAGTGTTTAATACAAGCTGAATAAAAACATACTTCCATCAGAATACCAACTACAGATACAGTGCAATGTTCAAAATAAGGAAACTGCAGTTATTAAAACCACTTCAGTGACAATGCTTAGTGTCACATGCAATTTGTCATGGATGCACCCAGATCTATAAAATATGTTTAAAGGTTTGTGGACACCTGACCATCATCTACAAGAGCTTGTCTACAAATCTATTCCAAAACCATGAGCATTAATATGGAGATGCCGGTCCCGATTTCTTTATGATAATAACAGCCTCCAGCTTTCTAGCAAGGCTTTTCAAGATTGTATAGCACAGTGGTTTTCAACCTGGGGTCGGGACCCCCTCGGGGGTCAAATGATGATTTGCCAGGGGTCACCAAATCCTGGGCTGTTCCTGAAGCCTGCACTGTTCTCCCAGAAAGGGAGATGATAAGGGGGGGAGGAAAAAAGGAAAAAGGGAGAGAAAGAGAAAAAAAGAGAGAGCAAAGAAAGACAGTTAGAGGAAGAGATGGGGGAAAAAACATAGAATTAGAATAGAGAGAGATGAAAGGGAAAGAAAGTTGAACAAAGAAAGAGTGGTACATCCTAAAATGTACTATAAGGGGTTTTAATACGGTACGAGTGGAAAGCACTCAGGGAACGCTAAATGTCTGCGGGTTAGGGACGCAAATTACTTGTCTTGCCTTGGGTGCTTTCAACCCACGCTATGAAAATAATTTTACTGTTAGGGGTCCCCACAACTTGGGAAATTTTATCAAGGGGTCATGGCACTAGAAGGTTGAGAACTAGGTCTGTGGAAATGTGTTCCCATTCACCCAAAAGAAAATGACCATTTCCATTAATGCAGCCTGACCATAGCCAATAACGCAGCCTGACCATTGCCATTAATTCAGCCCGACCATTACCAATAATACAGCCCAGCCTGTGCCAATAATGCAGCCCGACCTGTGCCAATAATACACCCCGACATGTGCTAATAATGCAGCCTGACTTGTGTCATTATTGCAGCCCAACCTGTGCCATTATTGCAGCCCAACCTGTGCCATTATTGCAGCCCAACCTGTGCCATTATTGCAGCCCAACCTGTGCCATTATTGCAGCCCAATCTGTGTCATTATTGCAGCCCAACCTGTGCCATTATTGCAGCCCAACCTGTGCCATTATTGCAGCCCAACCTGTGCCATTATTGCAGCCCAATCTGTGTCATTATTGCAGCCCAACCTGTGCCATTATTGCAGCCCAACCTGTGCCATTATTGCAGCCCAATCTGTGCCATTATTTCAGCCCAACCTGTGCCAACATTGCAGCCCAACCTGTGCCATTATTGCAGCCCAACCTGTGCCATTATTGCAGCCCAACTGGTGTCATTATTGCAGCCCAACCTGTGCCAATATTGCAGCCCAACCTGTGTCATTATTGCAGCCCAACCTGTGCCATTATTACAGCCCGACCTGTGCCATTATTGCAGCCCAACCTGTGCCAATATTGCAGCCTTACCTGTGCAATCGCTCGGGCTGCTCTGTTTTCCCAGCAAGTGCCTGGTGTACATTCGCTCCATAAGACGCAGAGACATTTTCCCCCATATTTTCGGGGGGAAAAGGTGTGTCTTATGGTCCGAAAAATACGGTACACTTTGCTACAATGTAAAGTAGTGAGTGTACAGCTTGTAAGACAGTGTCAATTTGCTGTCCCCTCAAAATTACTCAACACACAGCTATTAATGTCTAAACCACTGGCCGCTCGCGTCATTTGTTATGATCGCAATTTCAAAAGTATACCCATAAGTGAAAATCTCCAAATTGGGCCCAAAACATCAATATTTTGTGTGGCCACCGTTATTTTCCAGCACTGCCATAACCCTTTTGGGCATGAAGTTCATCAGAGCTTCACAGGTTGCCACTGGAGTCCTCTTCCACTTGAAAAGATATAATAAAATATTTACAGAAAGTGAAGGGTGCACTTTTGTGAGAAACTGTAAATATCCACACAGATAGAAAATGTAATTTGGTTTATTTGCAACCTAGCATGCAGCTTGAGAGAGATACTCCAAAGTCAGGTTTTCACTGTACAGTTCTCACGTAGATTAGGCTGCCTTCAGCAGTAAGTACAGGTCTATAAAGTATGCTATTTCTTGTCCAACACGTATCTAATCAGTTTATCAACTGACAGCAACACCCACACGTTTAACAACGCAAATTAATGCACTGTGCCGCTCTTTATAAATTGGGACCACCAACTTATTTCACAAGTGCCGTCAAAGTCCTGACAGGTGAAGATGACTTTCAGCCGCTTGTTCCAACCTGGCCTTGAATTTAAAAGGCGTCTTCTTAGGTGTAAGGCTTTCTGGTCCTGCACAAAGTCATTGAGCCATGCTGTGTCTGAGGAATTCCTGTTCCTTCTGATGGTTGACTGCCTTTCAGAACACAGCTTTGGAAAACAGCACAAGAATATCAACTGTTAAACTGCTTAACCGTCTATTGATGGCTTTATGTTACCTGATGTGAAATCTGCTTTATATATTAAGTTCTGTACCGTCTGGCTTTTATCCTCCTTGGGTCCTATCAAACTGCAGCACAAAAGGCCGTGGGGGATCTCCAGGGAACTCTGAACACAGGTTTTGGCACACACAGAAAGAGTTTATTTGTGTAACTTTTTTCAACCTCCTTCAAAGCCTCTATTATACTTTTAATAGCCTTATACACCTGCGACTCAGCGGATATGTTGAACTCCTGGCAATAACAGTTAATGGGATCCTATCTTAAAGATACTCAGGGGGATCTCTGAAAAATGACATTCATAAAAACAGACCATGTCTAACATTACCCCAACTGAAATACAGGCAACGTGGGCTGTATTAAATGTCTTTGGGCTGTTAATCATTTTACATAAATGCCACTTTTTCCAGCTTTAAACATTCAGGAGCCTGTTAACGAGCTAAGATGGAATATGGCACATTTCTATGCTGTATTCTATGAATTGTTCTATAATATTACAGGTAGATCTATATATATATATATATATATATATACTAGTGATAAACATGAAACAGCTTGGTGGAGCGCTACAGTTTATTCAGTAAATCCTCCAGTGGTTTGTTGGGAAAGGATGTTATATCATGCTGATAACTTTATGAAACGGTCCCCAGGCAGCCATTTTGTTCTGTGATTTGAGAGGAAGTGAGCACTTAACAAGCATTATTCGCCAAGTTGGAACCAACATTTATGCTGCTGAAAATTCATTAATAGACATATTGCCAGGTGAAAAAAGGCAAGTGTTCTTATGCAGTTTAAACCTGCCACAATCCACACTGAATGTATGATAAAACAAAGTGAAAACTGTGTGTCAAAGGGATCTGAGTATTCAGAGACCAAGACAGCTGAAGTTACATGCAAATCTCAACTTTACCTGAAAAAGTTGAGTTTAATTCCATCCATTCCCTCTTGTAAAAGGCGCTTTGCAATGGGCTAGAACTGGAGCCAAGTGCACAATTTCTAGCCATTGGGAGGTCTAGGGGTATGGATTCCTAATCTACAGGGCAAATCGCCTGTAATAATTCGCCCCTATTGGGGGATTTTTTGACCACACATTTATATAGTAATTTTCTTAGCAATTGCCATTCCCTTATATGCGGTGGAGTTTGGGCTATCTTGTGTGATCTGGGATGTTTGGCTGTCCTTGCTGTCTAATACCCGGGACCTGCGAGGCACATGAGGGTGCCCTCCATCCTCACCCCTCCTCCCATTCCACCCACTTCGTAAGGTGCAGGGGATTGAGTGGGCTGGTCCCTCCGTGCGTCAGCAACACACCCCCACGTCCAGCGCGTGACGTCCTAGGTGACGTTCCAGCACTGACGGTGTGTTTTCCATCTGGTCCAACACATATTGTCTTCAGCTGCGGGCATCGTTTTCGAGCTCATTGGGGTGACGCTTCCTTTCCTCTTTGATTGTACCACATGATGCTGGGAGGAACCTACAGGGATTGCCGCATGCGTATAATGCCCCCATTCTGTGCTAGGATGTCTCCAGGCAGCACGCTCACTTCACTGTCCCACCTGTTGAGGGCAAACCTACCACCATCTTGCGCCCCACTCCTTGCTGTAGGTCTTGACACAACATTCCTAGCTGTTGACCTTTATATCCCAATGAAGGAATGTCCACACATGAATAGAGTGGCTAAATTTTACTGATTGTACTCAGGTAATGGCATAACAGTCACATCACATTGACATACATTCTGGAGTAAGTTGACATTACATAGTCAGTCACATTTAGTGGACGATCCGCAGTAGTCACATGTGAAATCATAAGCAGCAATTTAACCACTTCAGCTCCAGAAGGTGTAACCCTCTTCATGACCAGACCATGTTTTACTATACAGCACTTTGTTAATTTAACTGACAATTTTGCAGCCGTGCGACGCTGTACCCAAATAAAATGTAAGTCCTTTTTCCAAAAAAAAATGCTTTCTTTTGGTGGTATTTGATCACCTCTACGTTTTTTATTTTTTGCACCATAAACAAAAAAATACTGACAGTTTTGACCAAAAAAACAATATGTCTTACTTTCTGCTATAAAACATATCAAATAAAAAAATTGAAGAAAATCTAATTTCTTCGGGCCAACATGTATTCTGCTACATATTTTTGGTAATTTTTTTCCCCAATAAGCGTATATTAATTGGTTTGCGCAAAAGTTATAGCACCTACAAACTATGGGATAGATTTATGAAATTATTATTTATTTATTTATTATTTGTTACTAGTAATGGCAGCGATCACTGACTTATAGTGGGACTGCGACATTGCGGCGGACAAATAGAACACTAAGTGACACCTTTCGGGGACCAGTGACACCAATACAGTGATCAGTGCTAAAAATATGCACTGTCAATGTACTAATGACACTGGCAGGGAAGGGGTTAACATCAGGGGCAATCAAAGAGTTTAATGTGTATCTAGGGAATGCTTAATGTGTGGGAGGTGCTTGTACTATGGGAAGGCAGAGATCCGTGTTCATGCTTTGTAGGAATACAGGATCACAACCTTCCCTTCTCACAGAATGGTGATCTACCTTGTTTACATTACTGTGTCTTGCCGCTGATTTGCTCCCACTGTGTCAAATCACAGTGGAAGCAGGTCAACGCCGGCGCACATGCGTGCCCCAAACACAGAAGTCAGCAATTAGTTAAGAAATTCTCTTAGGCCGCGTACACACGATCGAATTTGTCCGCTCAAACTGGTCCGGTGGACCAGTTCAGCGGACAAATCCGATCGTCTGTACGGGCTAGCGGACATGTCTGACTGGCGGACAAATTTTAAAACATGCTTTAAAATTTGTCCGCCGGCGACATGTCCGTCGGATATGTCCGCTGGTCAGTACACTCACCAGCAGACATATCTGCCCGCACAAGCGTTGTATGGATGCGACGCATGCGTGGAAGTTGTTTACTTCCTGGTGCGGCGACGTGGCGGCGTCAACATCACCGCCACCTCACCGCGCTGTCTGCTGGCAGGGATTTTGATCCGATGGTGTGTACACGCCATCGGACCAAAATAGCCAGGCGAACATATCCGATGAAAACTGTCCGAGGACCGTTTCCATCGGATATGTCCCTCCATGTGTACGCGGCCTAACAGTCTCTCCACCAAGGGTCATTAGTGCTCACAGGACTGTTTCTCTGTAGGCACCTCCTCCATGGGTGCACCTCTCACGGGACCCTCCATGGCAATGATTCTCAACCAGGGTTCCGTGGAACCCTAGGGTTTCTTCAGAGGTTGCTAGGGGTTCCTTCAGCATTGGGCAATTTCTGCCTCTCAGATAAGTTCTCATTGACACTATTGATCTTTTTAGCTATCTGTAAGAAGGCAATTCTTCCCAATGACCACACGTGTAAGGACCATTCTTCTTACTGACCATAACACTAATGTATCATGAGTTGCAGATTTCAAATTTTTAGCAGGGGTTCCCCCGAGACCAGAGAACTATTTTAAGGGTTCCTCTGTGTTAAAAGGGTTGAGAAAGGCTGTTCCAGGGGAATAGCCTCAGTCAGGGATATTTTGGCCTGGCCTAAAAGTCCTTTTGAAATGCATTCTAGACCCCACCTTTATAAGAGTCAGAAAGTGTACAGCCTACTCTTCTCTGGCTTCCTGCCCTGTGCAGGGCCTCCACATGCTGGTTACATCTGTTCTGGTTTTTGGCTCCCATGCTCCAAATGTGTTAGTGCCCCAAGTGGCTGCAGCTGCTGATGAAGAACATTTTTCCAACATGTCCCTTCAACAGATGTTAATCAAGCGATCGACTTCTGTTGAGCGGTGACTGCTGAACTGACTGAATTTCAGTCAGTCCCAACTGTTCAAAGTTTGATGAGTGTATGGCCTTAACTGACTCAAAGGGACGATTAAGGCAGGTCATAAATGATACGACTTTCTTTTCTAAAACCACAGGTCAATGTTGATGGGGGAATCATTCCCGCAGAGGTATTGTGTTTTCTCGGCAGGGGGCACAGGGAGCTGGCCTGGTCAGAAGAACACACTGATTATTGCTAGTGACTATATGTAAATATCCGGCATGCTGGTTGATGGGATCATTTGGGTACAATCAGCCTGCCCATAAATGGGTTTGATCTCTGCTGGCCCCCACTGAACCTGCCGAGATTCTGACCAACTATGGCTTAAGACAGGGGTCTCCAAACTTTTAAAACAAAAGGCCTCTTAATTGTCCTTCAGAATTTAGGAGGGCCGGATTGTGGCCAGCAGGGGCAGAAAATATCCCGGGTCCAGCACCGGTGAGAATAAATGTGGCCTCAGGGTTGGTGGTCAGTAGGAGGAGCAGTAGGGCTCATATCAGTAGTAGGAATAGTATCCCATCATTGATATCAGTAGAAGAAATAGTGCCCCCTTGTTGGTGTCAGTGGAAGGAATAGTGCCTCATATCAGTTGGAGGAATAGTGCCCCAAGGGCCGCATAAAGGCTAGCAAAGGGCCACACCTGGCCCTCGGGCCGCAGTTTGGAGACCCCTGGCTTAAGAGATGGTTGAGATAAGGCCAAATCCAGCTGCAGTACAGGAGAACTTAAAGGGGTAATTCCCCCAAAAACCTTTTTTTAACATTGATTGAGGCTCGTTATGTCAAGTGGAATCGGGTGGTTTTTTATTAGAAACGAAGCAGTACTTACCGATTTACAGATGCATCGTCTCCGTCGCTTCCGGGTATGATCGTCTGGTCTGGGCGTGCCTATTTGATTGACAGGCTTCCGACGGTCGCATACATCGCGTCACGAGTAGCCGAAAGAAGCCGAGCGACGGTGCGGCTCTATACTGCGCCTGCGCACCGTCGTTCGGCTACTTTCGGAAAATCGTGACGCGATGTATCCGACCTCGGAAGCCTGTCAATCAAATAGGAACGCCTAGACCCGGAGACCATACCCGGAAGCGTCGGAGACGATGCATCTGTAAAACGGTAAGTACGGCTTCATTTCTAACAAAAAACCACCCGATTCCCCTTGACATAAGGAGCCTCAATCAATGTTAAAAAAAAGGTTTTTGGGGGAACTACCCCTTTAAGCTGACTATCTGAATCTATTGGTTAAAACGACATACTGTTTTTACTAAAGGTAACCCGTTTATGTATTTTAGATCACATGTTTGATTTGATTTGAGTTTGTGACAAGCTTGCTTTAAAGTAGTATTTCTCTATATGTCTCCCGTTCAAGAAGACTATGATCATTAATTAAAACATACAATATTTTGCCAAAAGTATTGGGACCCTGCCTTTACACGCGCATGAACTTTAATGGCATCCCAGTCTTGGTCCGTAGGGTTCAATATTGAGTTGGCCCACCCTTTGCAGCTATAACAGCTTCAACTCTTCTGGGAAGGCTGATCACAAGGTTTAGGAGTGTGTCTATGGGAATATTTGACCATTCTTCCAGAAGCGCATTTGTGAGGTTAGACACTGATGTTGGACAAGGCCTGGCTCGCAGTCTCCATTCTAATACATCCCAAAGGTGTTCTTTTGGGTTGAGGTCAAGACTGTATGCAGGCCAGTCAAACTCGCTCATCCATGGACCTTGCTTTGTGCACTGGTGTGTAGTCATGTTGGAACAGGAAGGGGCCATCCCCAAACTGTTCATACAAAGTTGGGAGCATGAAATTGTCCAAAATGTCTTGGTATGCTGACGCCATAAGAGTTCCCTTTACTGGAACTAAGGTGCCAAGCTCATCCCCTGAAAAACAACTTTACACTATAATTCCCCCAAGATCCATAAAGTCCTGACCTCAACCCAATAGAACACCATTTGGATGAATTTGAGCGGAGACTGCGAGCCAAGCCTTCTCGTCCAACATCAGTGCCTGACCTCACAAATGTGCAGTAGCTATAAAAGAGTGATTTACGAAAATTCTGCCATAAGTACATAAATATATATGGCGTGGGTTGTTTCATACATGTTTCCACCAGGTGTCTATTCTGCAGTGTGGGTTTAAATCATATCGTTTATTTAGAATAAACACCATAAATCCTCACCAAGCAGCTTTCAGACATGAGCAGGAGGCAGCTCCATATATCTGGGATGCCATTACCCTGACAGAAGTGTAACCTGCTCAGCTGGCACCTGTCCCGTGTCCAGCCTGGACCAACTGTTGTTGGTACGATCACAGATGAGTAAACATGCCAGGCTTTCCATCATTCTTTATGTGATTTTTGGACAGAAAGGCCAGATTCTCATTTAAACCTTTCCAAATGTAAAACAAACACCTGTTTACCAACTATGCAAAAAATAAAAACTGCACTGACCGGAGGAATGTTGATTGACAGCAGCCCTGAGCTAGGCAGACAGACATATAGGGCCAGATTCAGATACACTTAATATTGAGCTGCGTAATCGAAATACTCTACGCTGCCGTAATTTACCAGGCTCTACACCGAATTCTGGTAGATTTTTGCCCGTAAGCTACGGCGGCGTAGTCTATTTCTCGCCGCGTAATCGAAATACGCGATTAGGGGGCGTGATGCATTTAAATTAAGCGCGTCCCCGCGGCGATCGAACTGCGCATGCTCCGTTCAGAAATTTCCCGCCGTGCATTGCGCGAAATCACGTCGTTACGTCATTCGTTGTTTGAGTAGCGGCGTTTACGAACATCCCTATTCCCGGACGACTTACGTAAAAAATAATAAAAGACATCGGAAAACGTAGATATTCGACGCGGGAACGACGGCCATACTTAACATGGGCTGTCTAATATTAGAGCAGCAAAAAGCTGGTATAGTGTTACGCAAAAAAAAGATAACTAAAGGTGCCGTAAGAGATTGCGAATAAAGATCGTAATTTCGGGGATCGCCGGCAAAAGCTCATTAGCATAACCCGACGCGGAAAACGACGAGAAGTCCACCCAGTGGCCGCAATTTTATTGCAGCGTAGATCTGAAGGCGTACGAACACGTAATCCAGTCAAATTGAAGCCTGCAGCCGTCTATTCATGGTTTGAGGTTTCCGACTAGCTAAAAAACGCGCGGAATTTGAAATTACTCCAGTCTAACATCAGTTAGACAGGAGTTACGGCTCTCTGAATCTGGCCCATAGAATATATAACTGATATACAGTCCTTACTACTCTGTGGTTCAATGTTATTTAAAGTGGAACGTCACTCTCTCAATCAACATTGACTATGTCCAGGGCTTTTTTTCTCAGGTGCTGGAACCCAATCACGACCCCCCAAAACCCCTCCCCCACCCACACCCTCCAAATCACATCAAAATAGTGGGTGTGGTCACATTTCACAAACAGTAGGAGGGTCTTAACGGGGCATTAAATACCAAGATTGCATTACATACAGAGTCCAGAGTTCAGGGGGGTTACACACAGAGTACAGAGCTATTACTTGTAAACACAGAAACCGGACTTCTGTGTTTACAAGTGTCACACTACCCCCGCAGGAGCTGCTGAGTATTTCAGGCGGCATGTTACCTCTATTTTCTCGCAGTTCTTGTCGCCACTCTAGCCAGAGTGGGTATTGCTCACCCGGATAGGTCCCTCTCACTGGCCTAGCAACCGGAATGGCACATGGAATAAAGTACAGTCTCTGCCACAGACCTTCCTTTATGAGGAGACATTTTCGGGCCAGAATCCCCTGCCACAGGATTCAGCACCCAGATCTCTCCAGATTAACTTTTGTAGAACTCAGATCTGAGAGGCGATCACCATCAAGCCTCTCAGTGTATGGTGCATCCTTTGATGAAGTTTCCAGGCCTTCTCCCAAGATACCAGCCTGTTCCTCTCCAGGATAGGTCCTCCCCTGGCTTCCTTCATCAAGTGGCTTCTTCCCTCCAGGACAGACAGCACAGGATCACCTTGAAAGCATAGGCCCAGTCTGACTACTGAGCCTACTTAGACAGATCACAACCCTGGACCAACGTGGTCCTGAAGCCAGGATTTCAGGAGCACGCACCCCCGGCCAGGTGGGCCACGAGGTTGTGGGACGACAGACCGACAACCCAGGTCCAATGGTGTCTGTCCCTTAAGTACCCCTCCCCAGCATGCACAGCAGGATGATCACTCCCCTGATTGGCTGCCGAGGGGGACACCCAATACACCCTGACTCTGCTGCTGCCACCCTTGGCCTGGGATGGTAATAACACCCCCGCAGGCGAACAATGGTGGTTACTCCCAGCACAGCCATGGCTGGAAAAGAGGCCAAATTTGGCCAAAATCACACATGTCTGAGTCAACTTACACTCAGACCCCCCCTCTAAATTTAAAGCAGCGCCTTCCCAACAGGAGCAGTTCGCTACACAAGTGATTGTGGTGAGCAGGCACCAAAGGGTCTGAGCCAGAGGTGGTGGAACTTGAGTTCCACCAAGTTGAATGAATGAAATGAATGAAAACTTGTATAGCGCGGCACATGCGAACTGAATCGCCTCTGGGCGCTTGTTGTTCCTGTCTCCTTTGATATCAAAAGAGAAAAGTCTTGACCTTTTTCCTAAATGCTAGGTGGTTCTCCTCCAACCGAATGCTGGTTGGTAAAGCGTTCCATAGTCTTGGACCTTGGACCGCGAATCTTCTTTCTCCTTTGGACTTGAAGTTGGCTTTCGGAACCTGGAGCAGGTTCTGATTCGTGGATCGCAGAGTGCGATTGGGATTATGCGTTTTTATTATTTCGCATAAATAAAGGGGGGCATTCCCATGGACACATCTATGCGTAAGACAGAGAGCTTTGAAAGCAATTCTGTCTTTGACTGGCAGCCAATGAAGGGCTCTCAGTGAAGGTGAGATGGATTCCCAGGGTTTTTTCCCAGTCACAAGTCTGGCGGCCGTATTCTGAACGACTTGCAGACGAGCGATTTGGTACTTGGGGAGGCCGAGGTAAAGGGCATTTGCATAATCCAGTCTGGAGTTAACAATAGCTCCTACCACGACCGCTAAATCTTCTTTAGGGATGAACGGAGTGAGTCTGCGTAGTAGGCGTAGTAGATGGTGAGATCCACTGACTACTGACCCTATTTGTGCGTCCATTGTCATAAAGGAGTCAAAAATGACCCCTAGGCTTTTGACTTTGGCGCTAGGGGTGATGAACTTGCCCAGAATGGGCGAGGGGGTCCACGCTGTTGAAGGTTGATTCCTACGCTTGGCGTGAAACAGGAGAAGTTCTGTTTTCGCTCCATTGAGTTTAAGATGACTCTTTGTCATCCAATCCTCTATCAAGAAGAGGCAAGTCTCTAGATTGAGATGGTGATCCTGTCTATTGCAGATGCGGAAATACAATTGTGTGTCGTCTGCGTATGAGTGATAGAGCAGTTTTTTGCTGCTGATAATCTCAAAAAGAGGACGAAGATAGATGTTAAACAGCACTGGTGACAGAGGCGATCCTTGAGGGACTCCGCATGTTACTGTGCGTTTTTCTGACGTAAAAGGTCCTAACTTTACTGTTTGCGATCGGTTTTCCAGAAAAGAGGAGAACCAAGATAAATCGCCTTCTGCGACTCTGGCTACTTCAGCAAGCCGAGTCAGTAACAGTTTGTGGTCTACAGTGTCAAAAGCTGCACTTAGGTCCAACAGAACTAGAAGACAAGATTCTCCTTCGTCTGCGGCCTTGAGAACATCGTCCCATACTTTCAGCAATGCTGTTTCCGTCCCGTGTCCGGGGCGGAAGCCTGATTGTAATGGGTCAAGTAGCTTGTAGGTATCTAGATGCTGTTGCAGCTGTTGTACCACTACTTTCTCCATTATCTTGGAAAGTACGTTGAGGGTTGTTATGGGACGGCGGTGGAGTGGGTCCTTGGGGTCCAGGGAGGGTTTCTTCATGATGGGTTGGATTATACCCTCTTTCAACTGTGAGGGCACTATGCCCTCCAAGAAAGACTGGTTAATAAGCTGCGTGATGGGAGGAGCCAGGATGTAGGCGCATTCCTTCAGCAGTTTTGTGGGGATAATGTCATTCGGCGCTGTGCTATTTCGCAGAGTACAAATGACATTCTTAGTGGTCTCGATGGAGATGGGTTCTAGGGTAAACTTACCTGATATAGGAGAATTACTATGGGTGCTGTGTGAGAGGCTGCAGGGGGGGCTGAGGGGGGAATTGTTTTGCTGAATGCTTTCACGGATTGCCTCGATTTTATTAATGAAGTAATCCGATAGTTCATTGCAAAATTCTTGTGTATCCGAACTGGGGGCTTTGATGCATTCTGGATCCATGGTCTGGGTGACCATCTTGAAGAGTTCGCGGGGACGGTTAATGGCACCGTTGATAGCCTCCGAAAAATAATTTTTCTTGGCTTGGAAAATTCCTTTGTGGTATTTTCTTGTCGCTGCCTTGTAGATGGATAGGTTTAGGTCTGAGGAACATCTTTTCCAGGCAGATTCTGCCCTTCTGCGTTCTTGCTTCAGTAACGACAGCTGGTTGTTAAACCAACTGCGGTTGTTTTTCCGGATGCGGGTACTTCGTTTCGGCGCTACCAAGTCAGCTGACTGTAGCATAGCCGAGTTAATGGCTTCCAGAGTTTCAACGGCCGTTTGATGCCGTTTGATGAGTTGTTTCTATTTTTTTCCTTAAAGTCGTTTTGAAGAGTTCCGAGTGGAGCTTCTTCTGACATCTAGTCCAGTGTGTTGTCACTGGATTTGATGTTTTTGTTGCGGGGGGGATGGTGGAAATACTGAATATAATTGCATGGTGGTCTGTCCATGGCAACTTTTCATTTTCCCAAATCTTTATTTCCAGAGTTTGTCTGAAAATAAGATCAAGTGTGTGACCTGAAGTATGTGTGGGCCCACATACTAGTTGCTGCAATCCTAATCGTTCCAGGTGGTCAATACAGGCGTCGGCAATGGGGTCTAGTGAGGAGTTGGCCCAGAGATTGAAATCCCCGAGCAGCAAAAGATGTTTGCTGTTAAGGGTATAAGTGGAGAAAAAATCTGTCCATGATGATAGCAGCTGCGATTTTGGGCCTGGCGGCCTATAGCAGAGCAGAATGTGGATGGTCTCCTTTGTGTTTGCTTGCAGTTGCAGAGTAAGGGTTTCCATGAATGGAAGAGGGTTTTGGCGGACTGGTTTGGTGATCGTAAGATGAGTCTTGTGGATCACCGCCAGGCCGCCTCCTCTTTGCCCTATTCTGTTTTCCGTTATAATACGGTAATTTTCTGGCACCAATTCACCTAGAATGGTGTTACAGTCGGCTGTGAGCCAGCTCTCTGTAATAAAAAGGCAGTCTAGATCCTTTTGTTGAATAAAGTCGCGGATTTCTAGTCGGTGTTTTACTGCCGATCTTGTGTTGATCAGAGCACATGATATGTGCTTGGGTTGGGGTAAATGGCTGAAATGTCTGACCGTCGATCTATGATCGATTCTCAATAGTCGCTCAGTTCTTAGGGCCTTTTTGGTGATGGCTGGAAGTATTGCGGCGCATTGCCTCAAACTCCAAATGGTATCGGCAGAATATTGCCGACTTACCATGATCGCCACTACACCGGGGAGGGGGGGGGGGTTTGGGGCAGTGGGGAGAGGAAATTACTGGCTCCTCTCTCCTGGCTTGGTCCAGAGGAAGGCAAAAAAAACCCTTTCAGAGCTCGGCCAATATGCTCCGGTAGGGAAAAAATTCCTTCCTGACCCCTGTAAGAGGCGATCGGTTGACCCCTGGATCAAGCTACTGTGAGTTGGGACGACGAGGGGGCTAGGGCTGAGAGGGAGAAACTTGTTGCTGGCCTGGTGGCTGCCTGTGCAGGGATGAGGGCTGACAGGGGGAGCTGAATGATCTGGGCTGAATGGGTGAAGGGTGGGCAACAGGGCAGGGTAACTGTCCTACCAGGATAAGGGGGAGGTTTGCCTGGGAGCAGGGTGAGGACCCTGAAAACGTGGGGAGCGGCGCGCCGTTAGGCCGCGAGTGAAGCCGCGGTCTTTCCTAGACCGCGGCCCCGCGATTCAGAACGGCCTGGCGCGGTGCTCCCGAATGAGCCCCGGAACGGCGGAAATAACCGCAAGGTGGTGGCGGGGGGAGGGGGCCCTTGTCTGCCTCCTGGGATCGAGTGCTGCGGCTTGTCCTGAGAAGGACGGCCGCCCACAGTGCCAGGGAGACAGGTAGCGCTTACCTTCCAAAGGAGGGGAGAAATGCTGGAGAGAGGCTAGAACTGGAAGCTGGAAGCTGGAGGGGAGGCAAGGTGCAGAAGCAGGCTGGAGCTGGAGCAAGGGGAGGGCTGAGCTAGGAAGAACCCTGCCTGTCTGACTACCTGCTACGCCTGCCTGGAGCTATGACTCACCCGTTCCTACTCCTAGGAACGAGCGCCGCTAGAACTCCTGCTGCTAATCCTCCTACCTCACTCACTGACTCACCTAAAAGCAAGCCCTGACTATGTCTAATCCTTATGCTGCTGGCATTAAAAAACACATAGGAATGTATATCATATTTACTTGTTTTAAACTTATTTATTTAATTTTTTTCAGTTACTTGCAGGTTTCCACGCCCAGGCAAATTATGTCATACATGCCAGAAGTCTTCATAAGGGGAGCGGGGTTCTCAACTCAGACCATGCCTGAGCTAAAGGCAGATGGAATCCAGGAAGTAAATGCTACATGATTCATCTACCCTTACTCAACATGGTCACTGCCAGAAATGCCAGGGGTGTTCTTCAAAATGATTTCTCTGCAAAATAAAGCAGGTAGACATGGATAAATGGGGGTTGCTTTAAAGAGAAGTTCTGCTCGTCCTTTACAAATTAAATGTAGCTGCCGATTTTTAAAATTAGGACACTTACCTGTCCTGGAGTCCAGCGATGTCGGCACCGCAGCCAATGTTTATATCGGCTGGTCAGGTGCTGCCACCGTCTTTCGGTTTGGTTTGTGGTGCTCAGATGCAGTGCAGTTCTACTTTAAAATAACATTTCAAACAGAAAATACATATTTTCTATACATTGCTTGCAATCAAGCTTGTATGTCAGGCGTGTGTCCCAGAATTCCCATACGCCTTCTCCTGTAATTAGCTTGATTCCCCTTGTAGACGTCTCACATAGCTAAAGGTCACATTACAAGCATCCTTTACATGAGACCCCCAGCATTATCCTTAAAAGGGTTGTAAACTCTTGTGATTTTTCACCTTAATGCATTCTATGCATTAAGGTGAAAAAACTTCTGCCCGTGACCAGCCCTCCCCTCCCCGTTTTACTTACCTGAGCCCCTTCATTCTCTCAGCAGAGAAGTGCTCTTCCTCGCTGCACAGGGTCCTGACTCTTTTGATTGGATAGATTGATAGCAGCGCAGCCATTGGCTCCTGCTGCTGTCAATCAACTCTAATGACGTGGGCGCCGGGGGGTGGGTCTGAGTCCCTCTATTTGTGTGAATATACGCAGAAGCAGGACTCGGGAGTGCACCTGCAAGGGGGTCCACCAAGGAGAGCGCTTATTCGAGGTGGACACCCAATGTGGGGAGGAGCTACCAGCGCTGTCAGGGGGCCCCAGAAGAGAAGGATCGGGGCCACTCTGTGCAAAAAGAACTGCACAGTGGGGGTACGTCTGACATGTTTGTTATTTTAAAAATGTAAAAAAGGAGGGTTTACAACCCCTTTAAAGCTGAAGTTTAGTATACATTTTTTTGGGATACAGCACCATACACTTTAGGTATGTGCAATGGTTTGCATCTTAGTACCTGCAGGTGTCAAGGATACCATCTTCAGCGGCTGTCTTCTGGCACTGGGAAAGTTAACAGGAGCCACTTTTACATGGAAACCTTGCACCACCTGCCCATCCCCATCTAATCTCTTCGCCATTTACAGCGCTCATAAAACTACAATCCCACAATGCACTGCAATCTGTGAATGAGTGGGAGAGCAGCTGAATGATAGATCTTCCCTGCCCATTCACAGAAAGTGTTGCATTGTGGGATTGTAGGAAAAGGAGTTCTATGATTGGAAGAGAGAGCAGAAGGGGGCGGACAGGTGGCACAACTTTTCTGTGTAGCCAAAGATGCAGTTAACTTTAAGGCCTCTTGCCCACAGACGTTTTTACAGCCACTTTTCTGAGCGTTTTTTTTTCAGCTTAAAAACGGCTCTCCATGTTAGCCTATGGCCTCATGCCCACAATGACGTTTTTGAGCTGTAGATGGCTGAGCCCTTTTTAAGCTGCAAAAAAAAAAAAACAGGACCAGTGCATTCTGAAGCTCCAGCGTTAGAGCTGTAAAGACGCCAGACGCCGGCAAACGTCATTTAACGAGGCTTAACGCTGTGTTAAGCCTCGTTCGGCGTTTCTTTCTCTTTTCAAAATCAATGGTTCCCTATGGGAGCCCATTGATTTGAATAGAGGTCGCACCAGAAGTCAGATCAAGATGAGTGTGCGGAGAATCTTGAAGGGGAACCCTGCACAAATTAAAAAAAATTTTGCGTGAGGTTCCCCACAGGATGATACCAGACCCTTCGGTCTGGTGTGGATCTTAAAGAATCACTAAAGGAATTTTTTTTAACTAAATAGCTTCCTTTACCTTACTGCAGTACTGGTTTTATGTCCTTATTGTTACTTTTTGCTTTGAAGTTACTGTAATCCTGCTCTGTTCTCCACACTTACTGCTTGTTTCCTTATAACCACAGTGCTGGGAGCTTTCTCACGGTGGTCTAAGCTGTCATTACTGTGTGTCTAAAACTTCCCAGAACCAATCAGATTAATTTTAAAAACAAAACACTGCCCTGGATTTGTTTGTTTTTGTTCTGTATGTCTATTTCTACTTCACAGAAACATGAAGCCAGTTCAAAAGTGAAACTAACCTGCAGGCACATTATATGATTGATTTGTATCTATTTTTAATCATTTTGAAAAGAAATCAGTTAACTTTTATGTCTCTATACCCTGTAAACTGTTATTTCCTTTTAGTGACCCTTTAAGGGGAACACCTACACTGCAAACACGGCGTGGGGGTTCCCCCAAAATCCATACCAGACCCTTATCCGAGCACACCGCCCGGCTGGTCAGGAATGGGGGTGGTGACAAACGAGCGCCCCCCCCCCCTCCTGAGCTGTACCAGTTCGCATTCCCTCAACATGGGGGGGTGGGTGCTTTCCGGGTGGTTTCGTCATCACCCGGAGCATGCTAGGACAGTGCCGGCATTACAGCGGGAGGCAGCTACGTGGCAACATCGAAGAGGAGAAAAAGGCGATGCAGAAGACCGGGCCCCCGCTGGTGAAAGAGCTGAAAGAAGACCGGCAGAAGAGAAAAAGAACCAGAGAGCGGGAGAAGAGAGCACCCACCTCCCCATGTTGAGGGCATGCGGACTGCTAAGGCTCAGGAGGGGGGGGGGGCGCTCGCTCGTCCCCACCCCCATTCTCGGGCGGGGTGCTCGGATAAGGGTCTGGTATGAATTTTGGGGGAACCCCAACGCCGTTTTTGCGGCATAGGTGTTCCCCTTAAAATCTATAGGGAACTATTGATTTTGAATAGAGAGAGAAAACGTGACTGAAAACGCGGCAAAACGTGCATTGAATTCAGTGCAAAACACGCAAAAAATAGCGCAAAAAACGCCGCTTTTTTTTTGTGGCGTCTGTACTAGCTTTACAGCCCATTTTTTAAACCGTCAGTGGGCATGACGCCTTACAACACTGAAAGCCAGCCACTGAGGAAAGTATCCGGGGTCTCTGAGGAGGCACCGGGGGGAAGATTTGCAGCAGATTCAGACCCCAGCATGTTCCCCTCAGATCTAGAGCAACTGCATAGTTACATTGGCCTAGCTTAGCACAATTTAAGCATGCATATTCCATACATATTCCATACCTCTGGTAATGATGTAGAAGCTGAGAATCGCTGTAGGAGTCACTGCTACTAAAATGATCGCCTTGATCTTCAAGGTTCTGTGCCGAGCAGTGGCCCAGCTGCAAACAAAGGGGGATGCTTGCACAGAAAGTGGAGAGAAGTCATCATGATCTCCAAGTTGTCCATCCACAGAATGCATTGCAATAATTGAAACACAAAGCAATTTGTAAATGGAGGCCAGCCAATTGGTACAGGACCTAAAAAACTGCAGCAATCTCTGTAGCAGCAGTGACTACTACAGTAATTGTCAGCTTCCACAGTGGTCCCACAAGTATGGAATATGTATGCTTGCAAGCTAGACCAGTGGTCTCCAAACTGAAGCCTGGGGGCCACATGCGTCCATTTGCTTGCCTTCATCTAGCCATTAGGGTACCATTCCCCCCACTGATAGAAGATAACTAGTCTGCCAACTGACACCAACAATGGGGCACCATTTCTCCCACTGACACCAACAACGGGGCACCATTTCTCCCACTGACACCAACAACGGGGCACCATTTCTCCCACTGACACCAACAACGGGGCACCATTTCTGCCACTGACACCAACAATGGGGCGCTATACCTCCCAATGATACCAACAATAGGACACTATTCCTCCCCTTAATACCAAATGTTATGATATTTACTCCCACTGATGCCAGGACAATTTCCATTCCCACCGGCCGCCCCCCACCCCCTAGAGCATAAAGGACAATAAAATAGCCCTTTGTTTAGAAAGTTTGGAGACCCCTGAGCTAGACCAAGTCAACTATGCAATAAAATTCATACCTCTATAAAAATCCTAGAGGTTGGTATGATTGGGGGAATATTGCTTTTGCCATCAATATGAGCAGCATTTGGAGGTTCAGCCGTTTTTAGACTACTAGTCCCAGCATGGCAGCGTATTTGATGTTGGCTGATGTAAGACTAGCCCACCACTGCAGTTTCTGATCTTGACTATTTTTTGCACACATTAGTAAAGTATGGCACAGCTTTTGTATATTATACTCTGCACAGGAAGAAATTAGAAACCGAACCTTTGCTGCTAAGCTCCAACTAACCTCATGAGCACATGGTAGCGGCAAGGAACAGCTGCAGTACTAGCTTGCTAGACTTGTGAGATAACAGGTGCTGGCTGCTATGTCTTAAACCCCTTGTATAAGGTATCAGCCCAGTCACTTCCAGGCTTTGGAGGCTCGACCTTAGCCTTTGCCTTGTACAGAGACCGAATATGGAGATCGCCATGGATCAATGCTGATCCACAGCAAATGGCATAACTCCATGCAGATTACATAGCGGGGGAGGGAGAAGGCTGTCCGAGAACTTGGAGGAGAATATCACTGACAATCACAGCCATGTCAAGTTAGCTCTAAATTTATTTAATTCACATCTGACAAAATACCCCAAAAATATTTGTATGTGCATGATTTGCCATACAAGAACGGACTTAACCAGTCCAGTAGAGACAAACTTCTGGGGGTGTGTTGTTCTGTCTGCATAGATACAGTACTAACTTGCTCTGTGTGCATGCCCGCCTGCACCCACCATAGAACACATTGAACATACACTCATACCTCACAACATTTTGAGATGGGAATGAGGGACACCTACTAGCATATATATGTAGGTACACGCCCCTTGCCACACCCCCTTAAAAACTTCAGCCCCGGAAGAATTTACCCCCTTCCTGACCAGAGCACTTTTTGCAATACGGCACTGTGTCGCTTTAACTGACAATTGTGTGGTCATCTGTTTCTTTCCCACATATAGAGCTTTCTTTTGGTGGTATTTGATCATCTCTGCGGTTTTAATTTTTTGCGCTATAAACAAAAAAATTTTGTAAATTTTGAAATATTATTGCTATAATTAATACCCCCCAAAAAAATGATATATATATATTTATTTATTTATTTATATATATATATATATATATATATATATATATATATATATATATATATATATATATATATAAAACTTTTTCCTCAGTTTAGGCCGATATGTATTCTACATATGTTTGGGGGGGGGGGGAATCACAATAAGCGTATATTGATTGGTTTATCTACAAAATAGGGGATAGATTTCTGGCATTTTTATTATTATTATTTTTATTTTACTATTAAAGGGAACGTACCTGTACGCCCACTTGCCCACCATTGCCATTGTGCTGATATATATCGGCAAGTGGTTAACCTCTTCAGGTCCGCGCTATTAACAAAATACGTGAACAGCGCGGACCTGAGGCGCCGGAGTCACGTCTTTGGACGTGATTTGCTTGTAATTCCCCGCGCGCGCCACAGGGTGGCGCGCGGCGGGGAAAAACAGTCCCGACGCATCACCGAGGATCCGATGCGTGTACCCGGCGGCCGCGATGTCCGTCAGGTACACGCGATCGTCGGTGAGAAAGCAGGGACGTGAAGCTCTGTGTGTAAACACAGAGCTTCACGTCCTGTCAGTGAGGAGACAGATGCTGTTTCTCTTGTACATAGGGAGACAGCATCGGTCACCTCCCCCAGTCACCCCCCTCCCCCCACACAGTTAGAACACACCCAGGCAATACATTTAACCCCTTCCTCACCCCCTAGTGTTAACCCCTTCAATGCCAGTCACATTTATACAGTAATTGGTGCGTTTTTATAGCACTGGTCGCTGTATAAATGTGAATGGCGCCAAAAATGTGTCAAAAGTGTCCGATGTGTCCGTCGCAATATCGCAGTCCCAATAAAAATCGCAGATCGCCGCCATTACTAGTAAAAAAAAAATATATAAAAAAAAATCATAATTATGTCCCCTATTTTGTAGGTGCTATAACTTTTGCGCAAAGCAGTCACTTATTGTGATTTTTTTTTTTTTTTTTACAAAAATACGTAGAAGAATACGTATCGACCTTAACTGAGAAAAAAAAATAAAAAAAAAAAAAAATTGGGATATTTATTATAGCAACAAGTAAAAAAATATATATATATTTTTAAATTGTCGCTCTTTTTTTCATTATAACGCAAAAAATAAAAACCACACGGGCGATCAAATACCACCAAAAGAAAGCTCTATTTGTGGGGAAAAAAAGGACGCCAATTTTGTTTGGGTGCCACGTCGCACGACCGCGCAATTGTCAGTTAAAGCGACGCAGTGCCGGAAGCTGAAATTTCGCCTGGGCACGAAGGGGGTTTATGTGCCCAGTAAGCAAGTGGTTAACAGAGAATTAACCCCAAAAAAGTGCTATTTTTTTTACCACTACTATTCCTTTATATTGGCTTTTAAAATTTACAAATGCAGCAATTTAGAAATCAGATGAAAGGTTCAGCACTGGTAAACACTTTTTGAAAGATAAAAAGTGCATTTTATATACAACTATATAGATCAGACCAAAATGAGGGACAAATGAGGAGGAAAGAGGGACAGAGGGACCTTGTTCCAAATCAGGGACAGTTGGGAGCTATGTACACTTATAGATTTATTTTGTTCAATCTGCAGGCTGGACAAAAGAATTCTACCAGGTTCCCCCATCAATGATAAACAGCATAGATATACTAAGCTTCAAGTATAATGTAGAGTAGGGGGCACAGCTTGAGATTCTTATAAGCAAACAGCTGCAGGTTTCTGCAAGAATCAACTCAAGCTTAGGAGGTGCGGAACTGAGTGCATCCAGCATTTCCACCCCAGCGGGAGAAGCATAAGAACAGCACAAACAGACCGCATTTACAAACACGCAGCTGGAACTTTACAACTTGCTCCAGGTAAATGTCATTGCAAGACGGCTGGGCAACTATGTTTTAATTAGAGAATTTCCCAATCCGTCTTCACAGCGAATTTACAAAGCAGCAGTTCAGCGGTTCAGCTGTAATTTCCAGATGTGGTCCAGATGCAAATTTTTGGAGCCCGCGGCCACTAGGGTCACCACATTTCCAAACTACCATTCAGGGACACCCTCCCTTTCCAAAAATCAGCTTGTGCTGTAGCGAGTCACAGCACAGTGATTGGACACAAGAGGCGGGATTTATGATTTCTCCAATCACAAGCATGGGGCCGGGACTGTGCTCTTCCAGGCATTCCCGGCCAGGGCAAGTGAGTAAAGCGGTGATGTAAAGCGATTTTTGAAGGCATCAGATTGGCCCGGGGGTAGCTGTGTCAGTTTCATTCCGGGACACTGTATTGTCCTGGAATGAAGGTGCCTGGGATAGACCTGCAAAATGCGGCAAATGTGATTACCCTAGCGGACACCGGAGTCTTTATCAATAGCTAGTTGTTAAGGAGGAGGCTGGGAAGCTGGCTGCTGCGACCTTAACAACAAATGACTCATCAGGTGTCAGCGGCTGAATGGAGTGGAGTCCCCCCAAATCCATACTTATCTGAGCATGCAGCCTAGCAGGCCAGGAAAGGGGAGGACGAGCGTGTGCCCCCCAAACCATGCCAAGGGCCTCTTCCCCACAACCCTGGTTGCGTTGGTCTGCCGGGAGGGAGCTTATCGGAATCTGGAAGCCCAGTTTATTAAGGGGGCCCTCAGATGCCGCCACCTCCATGTGAATGAGTATGGGGTACATTGTTGTATTGATTTAGTGCTGTATTGTTTTCACCACATACTTGTACCCCTACTCATTCACCAAAAAAAGTGTAAAAAATAAAAATGTTTTTGACAATTCCTCTATTAAAAAAAAAAAAAACAAGTGTAGATCCAGTGTCATTCACGATGAACGTCACCGCCCACCAGAAAGAATAAACATAAAAGAAGTCCACACCCGTCACTGGCTCCTGCCGTCTGCCAGCTCCTGCCGTCTGGTAGTTCTTAAATAGCTAAGGGACGGGGCAACCCAGGAATAACACCAACAAACAAAATTTACGTCCTTTTTTCCCACAAATAGAGCTTTCTTTTGGTGGGATTTGATCACCTATGCATGCTTTTTTTTCCCGCTATAAACAAAACAAGAGCGACAATTTTGAAAATAAAAACACAATATTTTTAACTTTTTGCTATAATAAATATCACATTTTTTTTTTAATATCTAATATTCTTCTACATATTTTGGGAAAAAAAAAATTGTAAGAAAGCGTATAGTGATTGGTTTGCACAAAAGTTATAGCGGCTACAAAATAGGATTCTGACTTTTTTTTAATTATCTTTTTTTACTAGTAATGGCAGCGATCTTTATCGGGACTGCGATATTAAGGCGGACACTTTTAACACATTTTGGGGACCATTCATATTTATACAGCGAACAGTGCTATAAATATGCACTGATTACTGTGTAAATGTGACTGTCAGGAAAGGGGTTAACACTAGGGGGCGAGGAAGAGATTAAATGTGTAACCTGGGAGTGATTCTTACTGTGGGGGGGGGGGGGGGCGACTGACTGGGGGAGGTGACCGATCTGTGTCCCTGTACAAGGGACACAGAATTGGTCTCCTCTCTCCCTGACAGAACGTGGAGCTCTGTGTTTACACAGTGGCTACAAGTAGGGGCACAGTGGCTACAAGTGGGGGCATAGTGGCTACAAGTGGGGGCACAGTGGCAACAATTGGGGGCACAGTGGCTGTGTTTGATGGCATAGTGGTGACAATTGATGGCACAATAGCTGCGTTTGATGGCATGGCACAGTAGCTGTGTTTTGATGGCATGGCATGGTGGCTGCGTTTTGATGGTATGGCATGGTAGCTGCGTTTTAATGGCATGGCACGGTGGCTGCGTTTTGATGGCATGGTGGCTGCGTTTTGATGGCACAGTGGCTGCGTTTTGATGGCACAGTGGCTGCGTTTTGATGGCACAGTGACTGCATTTGATGGCATGGCACAGTGGTGACAATTGATAGGTACAGTGAGGCTGCAATTGTTTTTTTGTTTTTTTCGTTTGCGCCCCCCCACAAGTTTGGAGCACCAGCCGCTACTGCCTGGATCTATAGAGCCACCTTGAGGCCATCTTTTTACTATGGCCCGGGTCTCAACAAGTTAAGCAAATGGAGCGAAACAAATTAATAATCATTTTTTTATTATTATTATTATTTATTATTATTATTTTTTACATCGCATTCATTTAAATACAGCATTCGTTATTTTGGATAATTTGTAACTTTGGATAAATTCGTATTCGTTACGTTTACTAACAGCCAAATTTGAAAGGAAATAGGATGCATTAAGGTAAAAAAATGTTTACCTTTACAACCCCTTTAAGTTATTATTAGTTAGTTATTATTTCAGATTTTCGACTTTTCGTTCTTATTTTCGTTCTTTTGAATTTTTATTCTCATTTTCGGATTTTCTAATTTACGAATTTTCGAACTAGGAATTTTCTAATTTTCCAAATATTAGTATTTATGAATATTCGGAAAAAGTTGTCAAACTGGTCTTTGTTAATTTGGATATTTCCAAATTAGCGAATTTGTCGAAATTCGTAAAAAAAATTACTAAATGAATTGCACAAGTCTAGTGTAAAGAGCACAGCAAACTCGGCAGACATGGCCACACTGGACTGGACACTTACAGTGAATCAGAGATTACATTGCACAGTGGAGACACCCGACAGCATCCAGAAGAGGAGGCGGCTGGAAGACAGACCCGAATCGGGCCTGACACAGGAAAACAACTTATGGTACAGAACATGAGTCCCTGCTCTGTCCCTATTCCACAGGAATCTGGCTCTATGCTGTCCTTAGCCAGCAGGAGATCTGTCCCTAACCTAACCACTAAGCTAAATGCTTTTTATAAACACTGCCCGCTTCAAAGATGGCCACCAGGTCAACCAGGGCAGCAGTGTCCAATCAGACAGCTGCTTTCCTGAAGAGACCTACAGAGGCCTCTGGGGGACCTGGTTCCCCTTGTCCTTCACCCTCTCTGCACGAATAGCGCCACCTTTGCACTCCACCCACCTACATGCACATGAACTCTGAAAGTGAAATTTCAGTTGGGCTTTAAAGCGGATGTCCGCTGGAAAAAAAAAATATTACAAGCCAGCAGCTACAAATACTGGAGCTGCTGACTTTTAATATCAGCACACTTAGCTTTCCTGGAGTCCAGCGCTGTCTGCAGCAGAGGACGAGCGATCCCTTGTCACTCTGCTGCCCCCCCGACATCCTCGGTGAGGGAACCACGAAGTGAAGCGCCCCGGCTTCACTGCCCGGTTCCCTACGGCGCATGTGCGAGTCGCGCTACGCCTGCTGACTGGCTCCCGCTGTTTTCTGGGAACCAAGTGTTCCCAAAACACAACGGGGGGGGCATCCTGCCCGCAGTCTACCCGAGACTGCGTGGCCGGAAGGGGGTGCAAATACCTGTCACCCCCTCCCCCCTGAATGGTGTCAAATGTGACATCGGGGGGGGGGGGTCCTGATCAGCGGGAGTTCCACTTTAGGGTGGAGCTCCGCTTTAGGATTTCAAGTTTACCACTAGAAGCAGGATAGGTACAAACATGTAGACTGTATTACCCTGTGCACTGTGTAATCCAGAGGAAAGCATATGTTAACAATGGCAATTTATGATACAAGAAATAAAGGAATCACCCATCTCTCTAGCTATGTCACATACTCTAAACACATATAACATAATCAAACAGAACTGGGAAGAATATGCAGTTATTTTCAGCAACCTGTACAAAATGTTTCCCATCTCCCGAAGGATCAAAAAAACAAAAGTCACATTTCTTGTACGCAAGATATATTCTGGCAAATTTCAGTTTGTTATATGACAGTTGGCACTAGGTCCATTATTTTCTGCATGGGATGAGTGAACAAGATAGAGATCTGGAGGAGCAGCTCTCTGATTGGGACTACAGAACACATTGACATCTCTCTGCGCTGGCCTGGATGCCGGCTTTATTGCATGTGAATAGAGACTTTGATTGGGCACTTTCAACATGTCTTTCAGCAAGGCCCGGCAGCTGCCTGTCTCATTACGGCCCAGCCGACACCAAGAATTCCTTTTAAGCCCCAGTATGTATATAATCAAACTAAAATAAATGCACATGCCATGATATTTTGTTTAAAACCTAATAGGAAAAAAAAGATCTGTGTTTTCATGGCTGTTAAAATCTATTTCCTTCCACACAAATTTCCCTTTTTAAGCAGACATATGTACAGATGTGAAAACAAGGGGGAGAGGCAAGGGAAATAGGGGTTATTTATTCACAAGCTAAACACATGTGCTGTTTTCTGTTCCAAATACATACAAAGTCATGCAGAAATGCCAAGCCATTAAAATGTGATCTAACGTGTCCCCAGGAATGGAAATACTTTTAGTTTAAAAATATTACAACTAAACATGTTACCCTTTTTAAACTTCATATTCCTTCTCTAATTACAACTTAACAAACAACCCAACTCATGTATTTTAATGTCTTTATATATTTGTATGTGAAGGTACAGGTAATCACACCAGAAAACATCAGGACACAAGCTAAAGTTGGCCATAGATGGATTGAATCTCAGTCGGTTCAGCAAAGACCAGCTGAGATTCAATCCATCTATGGGCAGGCTGGTTGTACTGCAGTCGATCAACTTCAGTACAACCAGCCTGTCTGATTTTATTCATGCAATCGCTGCCAGTAGCCATAGCCTCCAGCATTACCCATTGCATTCAGGCCCCCTGCCAGCAGAACAAAATAGCAATGTGAGAGAGATTCCCTCATTAACACTGACTGCGTTGATGGGTGAATCAAGCAATTTTCTTTCTTACCATTCGTAGTGGATGGAAAGAAATTTTCATAATCTATGGACTGCTATACACGCAAAGCGGGCTGGAATTTTTCTGCGCATTGTTAAAGCGGAGTTCCACCCTTAAAATCACTTTGTTTCATTACATCCAGCATACTGGCGTCAGCGCCAGTATGCTGTTTTTTTTTTTTTTTAATGCACGTACTTACTTTATATAAAATCATTGAATTTCAGGCGCACCGCGGAATGTCGCCACTATAAGGCGTCACGCCTTCCGGAAACAGCCGATTAGCATTCGGCTTTTCTCGGCGCCTGCGCACAGACCCAGGAGCTGAAAATAGCCGGTCCTAGTTCGGGTTTTTTCGGAGGGTGTGACGCAGCTATATACGGCGCCTGCGCATTCAGCTCCTGGGTCTGTGCGCAGGCGCCGAGAAAAGCCGAATGCTAATCGGCTGTTTCCGGAAGGCGTGACGCCTTATAGCGGCGACATTCCGCGGTGCGCCTGAAATTCAATGATTTTATATAAAGTAAGTACGTGCATTAAAAAAAAAAAAAAACAGCATACTGGCGCTGACGCCAGTATGCTGGATGTAATGAAACAAAGTGATTTTAAGGGTGGAACTCCGCTTTAAGATTATTTAGATACAGTTTACACCTAAAGATGATATATATATATATCTATATATAGATATATATATATACATCTATATATAGATATATATAGATCTCAATATAGATATAGATAGATCGATAGATAGATATGATCTTCTGCTTATTGATTTGATTTTACTGAAATTATTCAACAGAAACTTGCAATTTAAGTGAAATTTGGGTGAAAATGTTGACTTTTTTCTTAATTTTGAGGATGTGTTTTTTTGGGAGTGGGTGTATATAGAGTATTTAATTATGGTTTCGAATTATTTGTTATTAGTTATTTGTGTGCTGTCCATTTCACTCTTTTTATTTTTTGTGAAAAAAAAGGAAAAAAACTTGGCAAATTATGTTTTTTTGGCACATCCATACTCCAGGATAGTTAAAATAAGCCCATTACACCCTTACAGCTCACTAATCTGCATACGGGGCACAGATACCATCTCCTTGTTACACCAGAGCAGCCCTTTTCAACCTTTCCAATACACAGGAACCCTTGAAATTACTTTCCAATCTCAGGGAACCCTGTTGATAATATCTATATCTACAATTCAAAAATAGAATTATGGTCAGTGGGAAGATTGCTCCTTATACTTGTGGCAATTGGGAATAATTATCCCCTTATAGATAGCCAAAAAGATCAATGGTGTCAGAGGGAACTTATCTGAGAGGCAGAAATTACTCACTGCTCAAGGAACTCCTAGCAAACTCTGGAGGAGCCCTAGAATCCCTGCACTATAGGCTCTGTGGTTAGCAAAGTAGGTTTAAATCCAAAAAGGATCATCTTTAATTTATTTACGTTATTCTTTCCTTTGTCTGGATTCCTGCCAAAAACATACCTGTAGATTATCCACATTCTGCCAAGAATTGGTTCTTAGGCGCGTACACACGATCAGTACATCCGATGAGAACGGTCCGAAGGACCGTTTTCATCGGTTAAGCTGACTGATGGTCTGCCTACACACCATCGGTTAAAAACCGATCGTTTTAGAACGCGGTGGCGTTTACGTGTTTTAACACAACGACGTGCTGAAAAAAACGAAGTTCAATGCTTCCAAGCATGCGTCGACTTGATTCTGAGCATGCACGGCCTTTTAACTGATGCTTTTGCATACTAACGATCGGTTTTGACCCATCGATCAGGCATCCATCGGTCAAATTTTAAAGCAAGTTTGACCGAAGGATAACTGTCGGATTTGGAGCGATGAAACGGTCTTTCAGTCTGTTTTTCTTGTGTACGTGGCCTCATGTGTGTTAACTAAACTTGTGAGACTGAATACCATCAATAACTTCTTTCAAAGTATCAAAGTGTAGGAACCTTACCATGTATAGTAATTTTCGCTTCAGTGAGGAAAGGTGTAGTCTGTAAATGGATACACAATCTGACAGTGCTCTACTGTATAAATACAAAAAAAATTATAATATTAATATACACCCACAGGGCTCTCTACTAGTGACCTATAAAACAATATCCAGCTGGGGTGTTACCAGATGACACGCCTAGAAAGTAGAAACGGAAAGAATGTCTAACTGGCTGAACATACAGCTGCAAGATCCCTCAGCAAAACAAAAAAAAAGTCCACTTATGGATCAATGTCAAACTACACAAAAGTTAAAAAGCAAAAAAGTGCATTAAGCTGCTGGAATAGCCATTAGGACACAAGTTCATGAACGCCTATAAATAATGAAACCTGAAGCGAGTACTATTTCCATTAATAGTTACATTGTCTTCTACAAAACCACAGCAGAGCATTCAGTTCATCCAAGGGAATTGCTATAATTGAGGGAAGAAAGTCTACCAATTACTAACCCACAAAGTCTGGGGTGAAAGACGTGTTATGTGCATCTAGTGCCTTCCCAGTGATTCACGGACAATTTACTATTTGGATGGGAATACAGAGATTAATTTAAAGAGTTTTATGATACCTTAGCAGAGAGAAGATACATTTGTAAAAGCGCTAAACTTTTAACTATACTTTCAAGTTTACGTTCACCAAGGATACCTTCCTGGGTTAAAATAAAGCTTAATTTGTCTTAATTTCCTTATAAAGGACTAGGTATTTGAAATATATACTACTGCCCGGTGACTGAAATAAAATTCTTAAATCTTAGGTTATAATGTACACCTCCACACCTCTACAGTGAAGATACATTATGATCCAATTCCTCGATCACAATGACCCCATAAAATATTACATATTATTATACAGGATTTATATAGCGCCAACAGTTTGCGCAACTTGAAAAAGTTCAATATAGATGGGACAGGAGGGCCCTGCTTGTTGAGCTTACAATCTAAAGAGAGGGGGTGGTGGTACTAAAGGCGGACAGGGTAGGGGCTGACTGGACATACTGGGGCAGGGAGTTCCAGAAGATGGGAGAGGCTCTGAAGAAGTCCTAAAGGCGAGCATGGAAGGTATAGAGCAAGAGGTCTTGGGACAAGCTGAGAGGATGATTTGGCCAATATCTGCAGATGAGGTTGGTGATGTAGCTGGGGGCGATATTGTGGATGGCCTTGTATGTTGTGGTTAGTATTTTGAATTTTATACAGTGGGATAGGGGAAGCCAGTGAAGGGATTGGCAGAGAGGAGCAGCAGTCACAGATCAGTTAGTTATTATCAGTATTAGTCTAGCAGCAGCATTCATAATAGACTGAAGTGGGATAGCCTATGTAATGGTAGACAAGTGAGGAGAGAGTTGCAGTAGTAGAGGTGGGAAATAACCAAGGAGTGAATAAGTTGTTTTGTGGTGTCATTAGTAAGGAAGGTGCAAATTCTGGAAATGTTGCAGAGGTTAAGGCATCAAGATGTAGTCAGTGATTGGATGTGGGGGCTGAAGGAGAGGTCAGAGTCTAGGGCCACGTACACACGATCAGACCGGTCGGTGAAGTGGTCTGATGGTCTGATGTGCGTACACACCATCAGTCCAAAATCCCATCGGGCCAGAACGCGGTGACGTATAAACACAACGACGTGCTGAAAAAACAAAGTTCAATGCTTCCAAGCATGCGTCGACTTGATTCTGAGCATGCACGGGTTTTTGGTCCGATGCTTTTGTGCACTAACCATTGTTTTGGTCCGATGGACAGGTGTCCATCGGACAGATTTTAAAGCAAGTTTTAAAACTTTGGTCCGAAGGACAACGGTCCGATGGGCTGTACACATGATCAATTTGGTCCGATGAAACTGGTCTTCAGACCAGTTTCATCGGACCGGTCTGATCGTGTGTACGTGGCCTAAGATTACACCTAGCGTGGAGGGGCTTTGGGTTACACCAATTTAAAGAGGAAGAGGAGCAGAGGAGTTGTATGTGACACTGAAAGTGCACTGTGATAGTTAGGAGGAGAACCATAGGACAAGATAGTTACATAAATAGTCAGGTTGGCAAAATACATACATCCATTGAGTTCAACCAAAAGAAACAAAACAAACAAAAGATGCATCACTCAGAACCCTACCTTAAGCTGAGATCACCTGACCAGATGCCTAGGCACACCAGTGTAAGATAGTCTTATAAAAAGCCTAGACCTATAATTACTGTATGTCACCAGCTGCTGTAGATCAGAGCAGTATTTTTTGACTAGCACATGCAATTAATTTTTTTTTTCAAGGTAGTGAACTGTTAATGAACTGTTAGCAAGAATATTGGCTTTGGCAACAAATTGGCATTTTATACAGATTGGTAAAACAACACTGTAAATGTTTCCCTCTGCCATGGCACAGCATGGAATGAAAGCAGGGATGGAGATTGTTGACAGAGGGACATTACATCAGCCAGATAAATTTGTTTGTGCTGGGAAGGCAGGCTTTGCCATGGCAGCCAGGAGCTGCCATATAGGACGTTTACAGGGCACTAAAGAGAATTAAATGTCTGTACCTGCAATAATGTCTGCTAAATTATATGTACGCTACACTTGCTTTGGTCCTAAAAGGTCATGTAAAATATGAATTGCTAAACTTAGTCAAACATTAAAATTTGCATTTAAACTGACCTAGTGAGCTGGGACTTGTTGCTCTTTGAGTCTAATTTACATCTTTGCATTTGTTTTGTGCAGTTGTCATGATACTCACTATAGTTATCAATTTCCATATATATATATATATATATATATATATATATATATAGATATATATACATATATATCATATATATATATATATATATATATAACATGGTGCTGGTGCAGCATCATGTTGTGGGGATGCTTTTCTTCAGCAGGGACAGGGAAGCTGGTCAAAGTTGACGGGAAGATGGATGGAGCCAAACACAGGGCAATCTTAGAGGAAAACCTGTTAGGCCGCGTACACACGATCAAATCTATCTGCTGGAAACGGTCTGACAGACCGTCTCAGCAGACAGATTTGATGGTGTGTACGGGCGAGCCGACGGGTTTTTCCAGCAGACAGATTTTAAAGCCTGCTTTAAAATCTGTCTGCTGGGAACCCGTCGGACCGATATGTCTGCTGGTTAGTACGCTAACCAGCAGACATATCTGCCGCACATGTGTTGACTGGTGCGGTGACGTGGCAGCGTCAACGTCACCGCCACGTCACCGCGCTGTCTGCCGGCGGGGATTTTGGTTTGATCGTGTGTACATCGATCAAACCAAAACAGCCCAGCAGACAAATCTGGTCAAATCGGTCTGTCCGACCGATTTGAGCAGATTTATTTGCTCGTGTGTACGGGGCCTTTGAGTTTGCAAAACACTTGAGACTGGAGTGGAGATTCATCTTCCAGCAGGACAACGACCCTAAACATACAGCCAGAGCTACAATGGAATGGTTTAGATCAAGGCATTTTCATGTGTTATAATGGCCCAGTCAAAGTCCAGACCTAAATCAAATTAAGGATCTGAGGCAAGACTTGAAAATTGCTGTTCAGACGCTCTCCATCCAATCTGACGGAGCTTGAGCTATTTTACAAAGAAGTATGGGCAAAAATGTCACTCTCTAGATGTGCAAAGCTGGTAGAGATATCCCCAAAAAGACTTGCAGCTGTAATTGCGGCAAAAGAAGGTTCTACAAAGTATTGACTCAGGGAGGCTGAACACAAATGCACCCCACACTTTTCACATATTTATTTGTAAAAAAAAAAAAATTGAGAAAAACATTTATTATTTTCATTCCACTTCACAATTACCGTATTTATCGGTGAATACCGCACACTTTTTTGCCCTGAAAATCAGGGCAAAATCGTGGGTGCGCGATATACGCCGATACCCGCTTTCCCGCGCCGATTTTGAATACTGCGCCGGCATATACCGAGTGCAGTACACTCGTGTATAGTCGGGCAGGCTCGGCTCCTTTCGCGCTCACGTCCTGGACGTACAGGACGTGAGCGCGAGAGGAGCCAAGCCTGCCCGACTATACACGAGTGTACTGCGCTCGGTATATGCAGGCGCAGTATTCAAACTCGGCGCTGGAAAGCGAGGATCGAGCAGGGAGGACGCCGCAGAAGGACGCCAGACCCGACGAAGAGGACACCCGAAGCCGCCGATGGACACTGCGCAAGACACCAAAACTGTAAGTATAAAAATCTTTTTTTCCACAGGAATGGGGGCCACTTTAGGGGTGCGCGCTATACGCGGGAGTGCGCTATACCCCGATAAATACGGTATGTGCCACTTTGTGTTGGTCTACCACATAAATTCCCAATAAAATACATTTATGTTTTTGGTTGTAAACATGACAACATTTTGAAAATTCCAAGGGGTATGAATACTATTTCAAGGCATATATCTGAGAATTAAGGAGGTGCATAGTGATTTTGTACATATTTTATTTCGTTTTTAAGATATGGAATTTATTTTGTAATTCAGGTAAATAGGTAATATAACATATTAAAAGCCTTCAGGTGGCACTCTAGTAAATTTTTTTGTACATTTAGCATTGTATCTATGCTGGTACATACAGAAAGAAGTCTGTTGGCTTTAGAAATCAATGGGCAGCACCGACAATGTGCCTGCATCGCACCTCGGAATTTTCGCTTTGCGGGCTCTTTTAACCCTTTATTTGGCCGCAAACGGGGGTTAAGAGCGCCCCACTAGTGCCTGAAAAGTGACAGTAAAGTGCCGCTAAAAAAAGCAGCGTTTTACTGCTGACGCAGGGGCGCTGTCAGTGTGAAAGGGCTCTAAAGAATCTTCATATTTATTAGGTGAATTAATCAGCTGCCGAAAGCATTTAAAGCGGAGTTCCACCCAAAATTGGAACTTCCACTTAAACCACTCCTCGCCCCCTAACATGCCACATTTGGCATGTAATTTTTTTGGGGGGGGGGAGTGGGGGCTTCAGTAGGAGTGGGACTTCCTGTCCCACTTCCTCCTTCCACCGCTTAGGTGATACGTCATATCGCCTACGGCGGCCCCTCCCTGTAGGCGATCACCTGGGACATTTGAGAGGTCCCAGGTGATCACCTGTCCATTTAGGTAGTGCAGCGCCGCTCGCACAGTGAGTGTCCGGCCATTAAGCCGAAAGCTGTCACAGCCAGGTGCCCACAGTTAGAATGAAGGCGCCGGCGGAGAGGGGGGGGGGCTAGATGAGCGGAGCTCTGGGCGTCGCATGGCTGGACAGTGAAACAGGTAAGTGTATGTTTATTAAAAGCCATTTGTAGCTGCTGACTTTTAAAGCGGATCTCCACTCTAAAGTGAAGATCCGCTGATCGGAACCCCCTCCGGTGTCACAATTGACACCTTTCAGGGGGAGGGGGGTGCAGATACCTGTCTAAAGACAGATATCTGCACCCACTTCCGGCCCGCAGTCTCGGGCAAAAGTCTGTTTTTTTGCGACATCCCGTCGCCCCCCCGTTGTGTGCTGGGAACTCTCGGCTCCCAGCACACAGCGGGAGCCAATCGGCGGGCGCAGCGCGACTCGCGCATGCGCCGTAGGGAACCGGGCAGTGAACCTGGAGCGCTTCACTTCCTGGTTCCCTCACCGTGGATGGAGGGGGGAACAGCAGAGAGAGGAGCGAACGCTCGTCCTCTGCTGCGGATGCCGCTGGACTCCATGACAGGTAAGTGTCCTAATATTAAAAGTCAGCAGCTGCAGTATCTGTAGCTGCTGGCTTTTAATATACTTTTTTAATGGGACATCCACTTTAATATACATAAAAAAAGGCTGGAACTCCGCTTTAAAAACAGAGAGTTTAATATTACTTTCAGGTTATGTAAATTTAGCGAATTAACTTATTTGCTGCCACAATTGTTTCGGAATAACATTAGCAGTTTACTTGCTGATTTATGTGGCTGGGGGTAGCAAAAAAAGAAGAGAGAGAAAAAGGAAAATAGAAAATCAAGCACCAGCTGTGCATCTATCAAAATACTTTTACCACATACCTTGTTGCCTGGTAGCAACACATCTCCTATGGAATTTCCAGGAAATAGACCTGTCAGTCAAACTATTTCTGACTGAAGTGGGTATAAGGAAGTGATCCAGTGACTGACAGCTTTGCTTTGTGAAAACTGCTTACAACGCTGACCTGTGATCTGCACAACAGACCTCCTATGGTGGTCGGAATATTTACAATTTACAACATATTGCAACCTACAAAAGCCCTGTGTTCAATCTGGTCATTTCAGATTACAGCAATTATCAATTTTCAGTAGGTTGCAACAGTAACCTACAGTAGACAGTAGACAGTAGACAGAAAATTCAGACTGATACCCAACGGTCAGAGAAATTAGAGAAACTCACTAATTGCCTTGATTGGCAAGAATTCCAGCAAGGAACTCCAGATCCAAACCTCTTATATCTGCTCACTTGAATCAACAAGTGCAGGTAAAGAATATTTGCTCCCTGTACAGTTCGTAACAGACATAATTCACACATTTTACAAATCTACATAGCATTTCCTAACATTTCCTCATAGCAAACTGTGCAAGCATTAGATTTAAAGCCTACCCCACCACTATGTGCCTGGTATCAGATCTGTAGAACAGGGGTCTTCATACTTTTCAGTGTCAGGACCATGTTGTATAGTTTACAGATATTGCCAGGCAAAAAAAAATCCCCATTACAAATCCCTTCATGTCAGAGTCACCCTTAGGCCCCGTACACACGAGCAAATAGGTTTGTTCAAATCGGTCGGACAGACAGATTTGAACAAATCTGTCTGCTGGGATGTATTGGTTTGATCGTGTACACACGATCAAACCAAAATCCCCGCCGGCAGACAGCGGGCTGACGTGTCGGTGACGTTGACGCCGCCACGTCACCGCACCAGGAAGTAAAACACTTCCGCGTATGCGTCAAACCATTCGACGCGTGTGCGAGCAAATATGTCTGCTGGTTAGCATACTAACCAGCAGACATGTCGGGCGGACGGGTTCACAGCCAACAGATTTGAAAGCATGCTTTCAAATCTGTCGGCTGGCCAAATCAGTCTGTTTGCCCGTACACACGATCGAATCTGTCTGCTGAAACGGTCTGGCAGACCGTTTCCAGCAGACAGATTTGATCATGTGTACGTGGCCTTACATCAGGGTGTCCAATTAGAGTCCCGCCATTTGCAAGCGTCCCCTTTAAAATCCCCCCTTAAATCATGCTCTCCTTTACAGTCCCCCCTTACAAAGTTCTGGTGGGGGTTAGCGGGTGTGAAGGGAAGACCACATGCAGCCTCTGATGACCTTAACCACTTAAGCCTGGACCAATATGCTGCTAAATGCCCAAAGGTGTTTTTACAATTCGGCACTGCATCGCTTTAACAAACAATTGCGTGGTCGTGCAACATGGCTCCCAAACAAAATTTGCATCCTTTTCTTCCCACAAATAGAGCTTTCTTTTGATGGTATTTGATTGTCTCTGCGATTTTTATTTTTTGCGATATAAACGGAAAAACATTTAGGCCAAAATGTATTCAGCCACATGTCTTTAGTAAAAAAAAATCGCAATAAAAAAAACTAGCTACCTAGCGGCAACAGCGACACTAATACAGCGATCAGAAAAACGATTGCTTAGTGACACTGGCAATAGGGTGTGAAAGGGTTAACTAGGGCAGTGATCAAGGTGTTAAACCTTTATTAGGGGGGGTACAGGGGCTACCCTGAACCTAACACTAACTGCCTGTCACACTAACTGTCACACTGACACTAAATGCAGTGATCAGTAAATATATGATCACTGCTATTAGTGACACTGTGACAGGGGGCTTTGTGATCTGAAAGGGTTAAGTGTGCCTATTTGTGTGGTGTCAGTGTAGTGTTGGTGCGACTTACTTGTGATGTCTTCTCTCTCACCGGATTGAAAATACCGCCGAGAGGAGAGGTGACATCACTTCCTCTGCCAGTGTTTACATTAAACAGGCAGAGGAAGTGCAGAGCAGGGAGGGAGTGAATTCGCTGGGAGTGATCGTGAGGGGGCGGACAGCCACCCCCTCATCCTGGATCGCTCCCACGGAATTACCAACCGCCGCATGTACCAGAGGGGGGGGCGATCGGACCCCTGACCCACATCTAGGCAGGGACGTACAGGTAAGTCCATCTGCCTGTACGTGCCATTCTGCCGACGTATATGTACATGCGGCGGTCGTGAAGTGGTTAATGTGATACTAAAGTCTGTTATTTTATTTCCAAAAATAAACTTTATACTTACCTGCCCTGTGCAGGTGTTTTTATCACAGATTCTTCTCGTGTCTTTCTCTGGTCCCTCTTTGTTGCTCCTGGCCCCTCCCTCCTGTTCAGTGTCCCCACAGCAAGCAGCTTACTATGGGAGCACCCGAGCCGCTGCTCTGTGTCTATTCAGACACAGAGCCACGGTCGGCCCGCCCTCTCTCACTACTCATTGGCTTTCTGACTTCAATTGACAGCGGCGGGAGCCAATGGTGCCACGCTACTGTCTCAGCCAATCAGGAAGGAGAGACCCGGGCAGCCGAGACTCTCCTTCAACATTACTGAATAGAGATGAGCTCAGTTAAGTATTAGGGGGGCTTCTGCACACAGAAGGTTTTTTTATCTCAAAGTGGACGTAAACTCACTCTCGTCCTTTCTAAACTACTGCTATAGTGCTGATCTATAAGGATATAGATGCCGCCAGCATGTATCCTTACCTGTCAAATGTTTTCCCTCTGTCTGTTATAAGAACTGAAAAACTGCAGATTCTGTGGGTGGATCTGTTGTCTGGAGCTCTGTGGGTGAAGACGTGATGTCAGTAGACTCCCCGCCCTCCTCTACACTCCCCTTGTCAACATGCATTTTTTTCCTAAGTATTCCTTACACTAAATTCTACTATGATCACTAACATCCAGTCAAAATCCAGAAAACTAACAACATGACTTCAGAAAAGGAGTGGGGGTGGGAATTAAAAAATAATGTCTGTCTCCGGGCTAGTGCATGGCATGAGATATGTAAATAAACAGGTTATTTACATATCTCATGCCATGCACTAGCCCGGAGACAGACATTATTTTTTAATTCCCACCCCCACTTCTTTTCTGAAGTCATGTTGTTAGTTTTCTGGATTTTGACTGGATGTTAGTGATCACAGTAGATCAAACCGCACAGCAAGGGGCAGAAAAGGTTTTTCTCTGTAAGTCCGTTTTATCTCACTGAAAAAAAGAAAAGAGGATTGCTCAGCACTGGATTAACTATGTGTGGCAAGACTGAGCACAGATGATAGGAAATCTTATACTGTACATTGTGACATCAAAAAATAATAATTTGGGTTTACATCCACTTTAATGCATAAAATGCATTAAGATAAAAAAAAAACTTTTGACTTTACAATCACTTTAATCCTCAATCTGTGCACAGAAGGATTTGCCACTCACCCTACTGTAGCTGTGGGCCAGGGGGAGAGGGCTCTACAAACAAAGTTCCCATGTCCACCCAACTGCTGCAGCTGTTAAAGTGGATCTTCCCGTTGACCATTTTATTTATTTTGCATTATGAAGAATATAGTGGCTCTCGTGGAGAATGGCAGAGGATTGGACTGCTGGAACCCTTGATAGATATAAGTAGTAAATCTTTTCACCACCATCTTCTCTTGAAATAATAGTTTTCAATTTATAAATTTAAGAATACTTCTCTTCCTTGTAAGTTTCTACTGATTTTTATTAAAGGTCATTGTATCAAGTAGTTTACCTTCACTTGATGCTCTGTCCAAGCACTCCCAAAGCAGGTCCAATAATTGTGTTCAATTTCAATTTTGGGCAAGTGTATGACCCAACACATACACTAAACACTGCAGAAACAGTCTCTCCATTTAACTCTTGACTATGTAACACATACTCAATCAAAACACAGTGCAATCAAAGGTTTGTTTTCTAAAAAAGCCAATTTCATGCTAATGTTGATATTGGAGTCGTAGGCATGCAATTTGGCAGTTTGGGTTTTCAACATGTTCTACCAAAATTGTGGCCATTCGCCTGAAACATATTTTGTTGGCTGCCTGAATGCTTCTTGACAGAGTTCTCAGATGTCTGAAACATGGAAGCTCAATTACCTTTATTACGTTCATGTGCCCCTTGCCCATTTTGTAGTGCAAAAATAACACACATCGAGAGGAAATCCAGTCACACGGTAATATGAGCATGAGCAGATTTTAGAAATGCTGGACTTTGTGTGACACTTAAGAAAGTTACGAGCTGTTTCAGCAGGTCTCTCTATAGCAGAGTATGAAGCTATAGTTACCACTGGCTGCATATCTCAAAACTCAAAACTGTAATTGTCTTCAAAAACCAATCCTCTAAAAAGGAAAGGCTGCTCTATTTGGAATATCTACATTATGTAGAACACAGTTTCTTGGTTTAGGAAACCTGCCAGTTACAGCAACTACCAATCTCCTTTGCAGGTTGTGAAACAAAAGAGCTCTTTCACAACAACCAATCACATCCTCCCTTTCATTTTCCCAGCACTCCAAAACTTGCTTTACACGGTTTGATAAATAAGGACTATTTAAGTTTTATCCAAATACACATCTGACTCTGGAACCAACCTATATATATATATTTTTGGCACCACAGATCCAGTTGTTTTGTTATTGGCACAAGATTATTTGCTTTTTTTCCTATGCAAAATATCCGTGGTGTCATTTCTGACCTTCTGCAAAAATGCTAATTGCCTGGTTGTTATGTTATTTTCTGGCTTTTGTAGTTCATGAGTCACTGTGCTTAAAGCCCATTTCTGAGTTGGGGAAAAGAAAAAGCCTTGCAATCCAGCCCCCCCCCCCCCACCTACATTGCAAGGATTATATGCTCGTTTAGTCTAGGGCAGTGATGGCGAACCTTGACACCCCAGATGTTTTGGAACTACATTTCCCATGAAGCTCATGCACTCTGCAGTTTAGTTGAGCATCATGGGAAATGTAGTTCCAAAACATCTGGGGTGCCAAGGTTCGCCATCACTGGTCTAGGGGTAGAGGAAGAGGTGATATTACCTTCCTTAATTAATGCTCTGAAAGGCTCTGGTACTGTCCTCTTCTTTCTGCCTCTCCAGGATATCGGAGGTCTCTGTGCCACCATGTACAATGCAGGGCTATCAACCCTGCATTGTACGTAAAGGGAGCTTCAGAAGACTAATGCCATGGAAGGAAGGGTCCTACAGGAGCAAGTAGTAAGTATTAACCCTTATCATTGCACCCCTAGAATTAACATGCAGTGTGGAGAGGTCCCACTGCAAGGACCATTTTTTTCTTCTGTGCCTGTAATGGGCTTTAAACAAGTTTGTAAAGAAAAAAATAGAACAAGTATGCAGCATAGAATAGTAAGAAGTCCTTAAAGTGGTGTTCCGCCCTTGAAAAAAAAAATTAAAAGCCTGCAGCTACACATACTGCAGCTGATGGCTTTTAATACATGGGCACTTACCTGTCCTGGAGTCCAGCGATGCCGGCACCTACATCAGCTGTTGGGTGCTACGCTGCCATTGCGCGTAGGGAAACCCTGCAGTGTAGCTTTTCGGCTTCGCGCCGGTAACCCTACTGCGCATACGCAAGGCCCCGCTCTTCTCTCCTATTGGCTCGGCGGCAGGGACTCCCGGAAGTGGGAAAGGATACCTGTCATAGACAGGTATCCTGTCCCCCCCCCCCCCCAAAAGGTGCCAATTGTGGCACTGGAGGGGAGGAGGAATAAAATGAGCGGAAGTTCCACTTTTGGGTGGAACTCCACTTTAAGCCATACTTCGCAACTTTTTGAGATGGAAATGAGGCACACCTATCAGCAAAAGTATGCAGGCATAAGACAAGCCCCATACCATGCCCCCTTAAAGGAGAATTGTACAAAAATAAGATTGGTTAAACTCACAAATGCTTTTTACCACTACTATTCCTTTATATTGGCTTTTGGAATTTACAAATGCAGCAATTTAGAAATCAGATGACAGGTTTAGCACTGGAAAACACCTTTAGATAGATAACAAGTGCATTTTATATACATCTATATAGATCAGACCAAAACGAGGGACAAATGAGGAGTAATCAGGGACAGAGGGACATTGCTCCAAATCAGGGACAGTTGGGAGCTATGCTTAAGCTGCATACTAGTTTTGTGATGCTTAGTTTTAATGCAAAAGGGTCATCATAATAACCAGGAAATTAGAATATCCAACTCAGCTGGTAATCGGTTAAAAATATCATCCTTTGCTGGAAAATACAGATTCTCTGCAAGCCAGACACTATTCTCAGAGGCCGCTATCTCCCGACAATGGGAAGGGAGTGGTGTGCTCTGCACAAGAGGTGGTGTTTTCTGAAAATAAATCCTTCATGAAATGTACTCTTCAATATAGGGCTTGCTTCAATTACAGTGACAGGTGTTAGTACAACAATGTACATATTCATGGAATTGTGTTAAAGCTGAATAATTAGGAGCCTGCACTTTTGAGTGTCTGAGTGGTTTGGTGCTGTAGCACTCCTGGGCGCAGTATGCAGAAGGCTGGCCATAGACAGTCCCGGATTCAAGTGTCCTGGCTTCTTAAAGGGGTGTTCCAGCCAAATGTTATGTTTATTAAAAGTAAGCAGCTACAAAAAGTGTAGCTGCTGGCTTTTAATAAACATTCACTTACCTGCTCCAGCGTTCCAGCGACGCGCCGGCCAGGGTTCTGCTAATTGCCTGGTCCCCCCCCCCCCCGGCCGGCGTCTTCATTCTAACTGTGGGCACCCGGCTGTGACAGCCTTCGGCTTCACGGCCGGGCACCCACTGCGCATGCGCGAGCGGCACTCCGCATGCGCGCGCAGCGCGGCCGGCCACTGATTGAACAGGCGATCGTCTAGGACCTGTCAGTGTCCTAGGCGGTCGCCTACAGGGAGGGGCTGCTGTAGGCGATTAAGCTTAATCGCCTAACCAGCCCCTTGGCGGAAAGAGGAAGTGGGACAGGAATAGTGTTGCTCACGAATATTCGCATTGCGAATATTCGCTACGAATATTGCATATTCGAGTATTCGCGAATAATGCGAATATCGCGGCGAATATTCGCTATTTCGAATATTCGAATGTTTTAAATTTTTTTTAAGAACAGATCACATCCTAGAGATCCCCATCGAAAAAGCATTGCTGGTATGATTAGAGACCTTGGGCCGAGTAGCTGCAGCGCTCATTTTATATTGTCGCAATGCATTATTCGGCAAATAGCGATATCGCGCGATTATTTTATATTGTAATATATCACGAATATTCTGAGCCAATCAGAGTACTCCATTCCGCATTTCTCGAAATTTCGAAATTAATTGTAATATATCACGAATATTCTGAGCCAATCAGAGTGCTCCATTCCGCATTTCTCGAATATTCGCAATTATTGTGTATTGTAATATATCACGAATATTCTGAGCCAATCAGAGTGCTCCTTCCGCAAATATTCGTATTGTGTATTGTAATATATCAAATATTCTGTGCCAATCAGAGTGCTCCATTCCGCATTTCTCGAATAGTCGCATTCGCAATTCGCAATCGCAATCGCATTCGCATTCGCTAGTTCGCAATCATTTCATTTCGAAAATATATCACGAATATTCGTATTTAGCGAATATCTGTCGAATATTCGACTATATATTCGAGATATATCGCGAATTCGAATATGGCATATTCTGCTCAACACTAGACAGGAAGTCCCACTCCTCCTGAAGCCCCCACTCCCCCCGAAAAAATTACATGCCAAATGTGGCATGTAAGGGGGTGTGGAGTGGATTAAGCGGAAGTTCCATTTTTAGGTGGAACTCCTCTTTAAGTACAATAGCAGCCAGTGGATATCTCTCCATCCATGCTGTTTAGCATGGATAAGGGAATTAATTGATTTCCTCATTGATTTTTCATTCAATCTGCAGCTGAAGAAGAGAAAATCAAGCTGTGTATGGCTAGCTTTAGTGCCTACCATAAAGGCCATTATAGTTTTTGATGATATTTGCATTTCTCTGTGTTGGGTGCCCCAGAGAAGCTCCATGATGTGGTATTGGTACATTCGGTGTCATGATAATTTTTGCTCCTTGAAGGACATATTTATAAGTTGTGAAAGGTACAGATTTGATTATATTTCAGACAGGAGGCTCATATCTTGCATTAATCTTTCTTTATTAATGCCCATAGCAGAATCTTAAACAACTTTTTTTAAAAGAATAAACATAAGAGCAACTGTGTGGGACTACAATTCCCAGCAGCCCTCAGTGCAATAACGGCCCCTCCCGTCCCGCGTACGGACCCTATAGAAGGCTGAGTACTTCCTTGCACTTCCTCTTTCTTTCTGCTCATAGTCAGATAAGAACTAATTTAATTCTCATTTTTGTACTGGATTTCACTGTTATTATTATTATTATTTCCATTCCCTAGCGTTTTTTTCCGCTGTGTGTTCCCTGTTTAGCGCCACACCGCATGTTATTTTATTCTTGTACTGCCCTCTTCTGTGAGCGCCATCTCCTCACAGGTTTAGCGCGCTGTTCATAGGAGGGGGCGAAATTCGTTCCTATGCACGGCGCGTCCCCGCCTTCCCCTCTTCACTCGCTCTCCCTCTTGCTACCGCAGCCAATCGGATCGCCGCGACGTCACACGGCAGCGCCATTATCCGCTTCTCCCTGCTAAGCCCGCGCTGGGAATCATTCGGCGGCTGAACAGCGGAGCGGAGCGGTAGGGCGGAACCTCACCATTCGGGTGCTTGTACTGTTTTTTCCCCTAATACTTGTCTTACTGGGTACTCTACCCAGTTACAGTTATCCCAATACCTCTGCCGTTACTGGGTGCATCCCCAGATCCCTATAAGTACTATAGAATTCACTCACTAGGGTTGACTACCAATCTATCTAGACATCATGTCACATAATTTAAGGTGCAGGATGACATGGAACCTGAAACCAATGTGGAAACCCCACAAATGCTCACCGCAACAAATTCAAGTGTTAATAACACAATCCATACAGTGCTCTAGCTCCTGTGCCCCTCGAACCTCTGCCCAGCCCATTTACCTGAAGGGGAAAAATCGGGCAAGGCCTCTTGTAAGCGCAAACATACTGCGAACTTATATCGACTGGCAGGGGAAGTAGAATTGATGCGTGAGGCAGGACCTTCCTCGGCCTGCCGACCCAGCCATCCTGACAGTTATGCGACCCTTGACAACCAAGGAGTACATCTAAGGAAGCTAATGTCATCCCCCTGGGAAAAACCCGACTCATTTAATGAGGATTCGGATGACGTCTCGGGCGAGTCCTTAGACGCTTCAGCAAGTGATTCTGATTCAGACACAGAGCGAGGCCTGCACATGGCTGACATCCCCTCCCCGATTCCATGGGCCCAGGAATCCTCCCTGGTCCCCCGAGGGAACCATGGGATCCCTAGTGGTACCAATCATCCCTGGTGAGTACTCCCTTTTCTATTCAGCCCATCCCATATTGATAAGGTGTTCAAAGTCAAGGGGGATGTCCACTTCGTAAATCCCTCGCAACTCTCGGGATCCAAGGGGCCCCTTCCAAGTTCCTTCCCGCTATTGTTTTTTCTAATAGGGTCATCTTTTTTTCCCGGCATTCATGGCACCAATTCAAAATACGGACCAGCGCCATAGCCTTATAATATACCAATATATCTGGAAGCCCCATTCCTCCGTCGGCCATCCTTACCTTCGTAGGATATCATAGGCTATCCTTGGTCTGTTTATCAAGTTCCACACAAAGGCAGGACAAATGCCTTTGTATTTGCTTAAACAACGTCGCTGGTACGTTAATTGGTACTGTGTGTAATAATAAATCCAATTTTGGGCGTCACTGCACTCTCTTCCAAACAAAATATGTCTTGCCCATTTTTTTAAATCTTCCAACTAGTTTAGTCAGTAGAGATGAATAATTAAGTTTATATAACATTTTTTGGTCTGCAGTGATATGTACCCCAAGATGAGCAGGGAGTCCTTCTTCCATACAAAAGGATATGTTCTCTTCAGAGTCCCTGCCATTTCCTGAGACACATGACGAGGTAGCTAATATTGATTTTTCGCAAAATTAACTTTGAAATTCGACAACGTGTCCAAATCTTTCCACCTCCTGCATTCGGAAGACTGCCAGTGATGTATATGGTTTTGAAAGATAGAATAATAGGTCGTCGGCATAAGCCGATACCTTATTTCAACAGCCTAATACAGGCCTATTATTTCCCTTATTTCAAACAAAGAAACTCGGGGGCTAGGTTCCAGTTTAAAGCAAATTTAATGGTGACAAAGGGCAACCTTGTCTTGTTCCATTTCTAATGTTGAGGTAATCAGATATTGTACCATTAACTTTAACCCTTGCTCTTGGGCCGCATACATGGCCATTACCCATCCCATCAGCGGTCCCCCAGGCCCACTCCCGCTCAGCACTGTCACTCATATAGCCCCAGTCACCCTATCAAATGCTTTCTCAGCATCTATTGATAGTATGATCCTTGGGGCCTTCTTTGGTCCGTGTTGCATCCAGTGGAGAAGGTGCAGTGCCCTAATTGTATTGTCCCTTGCCTCACCGTCCTTTTATAAAACCGTTTGGTCTGGAGCACTAACGTTCCAATATGCTCCTGTAATCGTAGTGCTAAAATTTTTGCTAGCAATTTAGTGTCTGAGTTGAGCAGAGAAATAGGCCTATAATTGGCACAGTTCTGGGGGTCTTTCCCATTCCTGGTCCATGTATTACCGTTATAAATGCAGACACCAGGGCTTCTGGCCGGTAATGGGTTGGTTAACTGCATAAGATGATTGCATAATGGTTTTATCAATTCTGGCAAAAATTTCTTATAATAAGCATTTGTCAGCCCATCCGGGCCTGGACTTTTCCCTGTCGGTAAGACTAATATTGCTCTCCTCAACTCTTCCTCTGTGATTGGAAGTTCCAGTTCCGCAATAGTGCGGTTTTCCCGATAGAGGTAGGATTAAAGACCCCCGTATGTATTCTCGTATCTCTTCCCTTCTATGATCCTCACTATCTCTGTTATGGTACGAAAAAAAGGATGTCTGGATACAGACCTGTGATAAATCTCAGGGATTTAACCGAAATTTGTGTCGCTATCCCGTGTTTCACCTTCAAAATTTTGGATTAGTAGATTCACGCATGTTAGGTTGACCTTTTAATTAAGGGGACTGTTTCGCTAGTAACCGACCAATTTATAGAACCTCATGAGCAAAGTATCTACGTTTATTATTTGTTTTTCGGTCCCCAGACAATGTCAAGCTCAGCTCGGAGATTCCGTAATTGTTGGTTATCCGCAGGCTCGAGATTTTTTTTATGTTTGGTTTCTAGTATTTGTTTTCTTTAATAACTCTATAATTTCTTTAGATCTTTCTTTCTTAATGTAGGAGCCATAGGCTATTAAATCTCCCCTTGGTGCATCACCGTTTTATGAGCCTCCCACACTGTCTGGGCCGTCACCTCCTCCGTAGTATTTATTTTGAAAAATTCTCTTAATTTAACTGTCAGTTCGTACTGCTATTTTTTTATTATCTAGTCTTGACTCATTTAGTCTAAATGTTCGCTCGTATCATAGCCAGCTCGATCGGGGAGAGTGTCACTGTTAGAGGTGCATGGTCTGAGATGGTTATGGATCAATGGGCTTTTTTGACCTTCTCTAACCTCGTAAAATTGATCTACCATAAACAGGTCTATACGTGAATACATTTTAGTGTTCTTTGGTAATAACTGTAGTCCTTCACTGCATTGTGCATTACCCGCCAACTATGGACCAAATGTTGTGTGTGTAAATATTGTTTTACGTATTTTAAGGCTCTAAGTGATAAAGATGTTTTCCCTGACTTGTGTCATATTCGGATCTAGCACCGTATTAAAGTCGCCCCTATTATCACACATCCCTCTTTAAATTTTTCCATATCTTCAATGTTTTAACAATGAAGTCACTAGTCCCAACATTTGGGGCATATATTGCCGCCACGTATATGGTTGTCCAAATATTGTTCCTTTAATAAACAAGAAACGACCCTCTTCATCCGCTGTATAGACATCAAAACCCATGGCATGTTTTCTTTACTTGCAATTGTAACCCCCCTTGCCCTTGGAACAGGGGACGTTGCATGATACCACTGGTTAAACATATGGCCCGGCATATTGGGTATACCCCCGTCCCTAAAATGGGTTTCTTGTATGAGGGCTATGTCCGCAGCATAATGTTGCAGTTCCTGCCACAGACGCCCCGTTTATGCTGCGGGCATAGCCCCTCACATTATATGACACAATTTTTAATGCTGTAGCCATCTGTTCAGGGTACCAGCCATTTTCGTATTCTTTTTGGCATTGGTCCAGAGAGGAGAGAGAAAAAAAAAAAAACCACCATAAAAAAAAAAAAAAAAACCCCACCCTTTTGATCTTGATAAGCATCCCCCCCCCCCCCGAGATACTCCATTTAGTCCCTTACCCCGGAGCACCTCACCTTTGTGGTACAGAGACCCTGGCCCACCCTTATACGCGTGGCCTCTCCACCCCCTTACTGATATCAGTTTACAGGTCCCAATATATCGGGATCGTCCTAAATAACCAGGTTGTCCCTGGCTATCCCCCTATTAAACTCCTTATCCCTTAACAGGCTTTCCTTTATATCAGAATTAAGCTCTGCTGGCTGCATGTTCCAAATTTCTGCCTTCCTCACGCGACATCTCTCCACTAGCGGAATATATTCCGGGAACTTCCAACGACGTGGCAGACTGGAACTTTTTCCCTTGTTACCTGACCGATACGAGGGGACCTGCTGCCACTGTTGTGGTCAGTTGCATCGGTGGTTTCTATTTTATGTGTCCTCCAATCCATAAAGTCTACCTTGGTGGGAGCCCCTTTCACACGGACCTGTCTCGACATCGAGGAACTTCAGATCGCTTTAGTGCGCAACGTTGCCCCGCTGTTTACAGCTGGAGGCCGGATTCCTAGAAGCGTCAGACTGAACGGAAACCCCCAGCGGTACGTTCACTTCTTCCCATAGACGCATGGTTTCCAACAGGGGTCTAACTACTCTATGCGTTCCCTCCTTTCACCAAGATAACCAGATTGGTCCTGCATGGGGTTAGCCAATCTGGCGTATAGTGATAGTGTGTGCCCTCAAACGCTATTTCACTCCGTGGTTCATACGGGCCATTCTCATACCATGGTCTCCCATGATTCTGGGGATTGTCGTATCGATTATCCCAGGACTCCTCCATATCACATCTCTAGGTTTATCCACCTGTTGGGTTACCATGTACCCTGTCGGGGAGGCTCTATGTATCCGATCTAATTCTGGAAGGCAGATGTGTTCCTGTACTGTGTCCCCTAAAATCTGGCCCAAAATGGTTTTTAGGACTCGGGACAGTGGCTAGACTCCCGTGATGGACTTTCTATCCCTCAGGTAGAGACCCTTTTATACGGATATTCTGCCTTCTGGCCTGGGCCCCTGGGATTCTAGATCGGCATACCGTCATCTAACTGGTCCCTATAGGAGTTTATGGGTTCGTTTTCATGGTCTTTTATTGATCACCTGTACTTCTGACCAAGTTGCATGTCCCATTCGAGCTTCCTGCCTCTCTTCAACACGATTGTTCTACTCTATACCCCAATGCTTGTGTGTCTCTCTTAGTTCCTCTACTCGCTTGCATACAGGATTGTTCTACTGCGTTGATTAATGTGTTGACATGTCCGCTATCTCTTTGTAGGAAGGGCATCTCACCAATTCCCGTAGAGTCTCTCCCTTAATGTCATTTGATGTAGACACCCCTTGGTGTGTCGTCATCCTATTGCGGGGCTACCAGGGACTGCCTTTGCTCCTCTTAAACCTCGCAGTAACAAATTTATGGGATTTATGGCTTGTATAGTACTTCAGCGTATTCAATTCAGCTCCTTCCAGACCAGGGCCACTGTTAGAAAGATCCACAATCACCTTGGTTTCTCTGCGAGATCTTTCCCTAACCAAGTCCTCTTCCATTGTCGGGGGTGCCTTTGCTCTACTGGTCCCATAAAAAGAGTTTCGGACGTTTTTTGCAGTTGGCCCTAGACGTTTCGCGGCGTCAATTTTCGCCGGAAGGGGTTAGGTTCTCGGTAGTGCGCAGAACCAAGACTCAACTTCATTCGGTTTTTTACCCGTTCTTTCCTTCTCACCCGCGTCTTTGCGTTGTTCCACGTTGCCTTCAAGCCTACGAATCGCGTACGGTGATATCTCTTCCAGGGAGCTTTCTCCCCCGAACCTATCGCAATTGTTGGTCTCTTATGTGCGACCTCACCTGCCGGTGACTTCGGCCACTCTTCTCTCTTCAGGTGGGTTCGTCTACTGTAATGGACCCCCTTCTCCATCGGGGTGACATAGATGTAGCTAAGATTCCTCCTGTTTGGCGCTCACTCGACCAGAGGGGCGACCCTGGCCACTAAGGTGTTGTGCCGCCTTCTTCACGGGGGGGTTCCTTTTTTTTTTTCGGACCTCCTATTGATTGCGGCCGACTGGTCATCGGAATCTACCTTTCGGGAGTTTTACAATTAAAGTTCAGGCCTGAATCCCATGTAGGGGCAGCTTGGGGTCAGTGGTTCTTACGCCCTACAATAAAACGTGTGTACTAAAGGTACCTAGAGAGTAGCAGTTCATCGTAGTGGTAGTAAGCTGTTGTAGTATTTACCAACTTATACCCCACTCTAGAACGTAAATATGTATGCATACTTTGCTGATATTATTGTAGGCAGTCTTGTGTATAGAATATGTATGCTTAGAACTTTAAACAGGTGCAAGATAACAATGAGCCAATCCAAGGAATGTCTGAAGGAGGTATAATTCGAGATTTTCCTAGCTTGTGATGGAAAATATTGGCAGCTTTTATATGAAGACAGGAGGCTTTGAGTATCTTCCATTACATGTTTATAGTCCCTACCCTCCCTGAATTAGGGAACAAGCCCCCCTTAGGTCGTTTTGCTCTCGTTTTAGGTTACTGTTAACCGATCCGATTGCTCGGTATACTAGGAAGGGAGCATTCTGACTGGCAAGATGGCAACCCCCCCAAAAAGGGATTCGTGTTGACTCCCCGTTGGGATGTTCACCCTATGTTTTGGAGTTGGATCTTTCTTCCTCTATTGAAGTTTCCCTTTCAACAAGAGATGGCGACCCGTTCCTACGTTATGATCCATTTCTCCACATTGGTATATGAGAAGAAACAATCTTTCCCATCGGTCTATTATAATATTAGGGCGATGGGATACCGACCTCTGATGTTGGACTGTTGCGTCTGGAATTTGTTCACACTGGCATCGCAGAGTCTTAGAAAGAGGAAGTGCAAGTTGAAGTACTCAGCCTTCTTATAGGGTCCGTAGGGGTAGGAGGTAAGGGTACATAGAAGATCCCCCCTTTTTATTGTTAATTCACTGAGGGCTCCAAGCTGTATGGATGATTGTAGTCGGTATTTGAAATTCCACACCTCTTTTTTTTTTTTTTAGTTGCTTATAACAGTTATAACAGTTTATAACATCTTTCCAGCATAGACTAATTCCCAGTATCGCTCAAGTTATTGACAGTTTAAGATTCTGCTTGATTATTGGTTGCATTAATAATCACATAGAAGTAGATTAAAAATGCAAGATACTGAAGAAAAAAAAAAGGACAAAAGTTTTTTTTTTCCTCCTGTCTTCATATAACCAATATTTTCCGTCACAAGCTCTTCGGAAAATCTCGAATTCTGTCAATTTTTGTCAGACCCCTCCAAAGCTGTCACTACTGCGATCCCCTCTCCCCTCTCCTTCCACGTGAGGTAAAAAATACTCAACATGCTGTTGCTGCTGCTGCTTTACGCTAGGGGTTTCTCCTCCGCCTCCACCCGGCCATCCACCGCACACACGTTCCAAGGATAAAGTGCAGTGTTCCTTACTATCACCGAAACCTGGGGCCAGATTCACAACAAGCCATTACGGGTGTCCTGTAAGGGATGCACGGCAGCGGTAACTGCAGCGGTGTACGGTAGGCGGGACTGTAGGTCCCGATCGTGTAATTTCACGGCGGGGTAATTACGCGCACACAGTTTTTTAGCTAGTCGAGAACTGTCTCACTGTATCACCATGATCATAGATGGCGGCGGCGAGTGCGGGCGAGTGGGCGGGCTCAATTCGACTGATAGACCCGATTACACCGCTTCCTGAGTTCGTCCACGCCTTCGGATTTACGCTGCAATAAAATTGCGTAGCTGTAGGCTGTACCCGTGGGTGGAGAACTTCCGGGGAAAACACAGTCGTCCGTTTGGTCCGCGTCGCAGCCAGCCAGTAACCAGCCAGCTCTCATCCTCTAATCCTGTCAGGATTCACAGCGCTTCCCTTGCCGAAGCGATCCCAGAAATTACGATCTTCAATCGCAATCTCTCACGCTCACACCCATACTATGGGAGTTGTTAGTCGTCTTTTTTTTACGTAACACTATACCAGCTTTTTGCTGGTCTAATATTAGACAGCCCATGTTAAGTATGGCCGTCGTTCCCGCGTCGAATTTCTACGTTTTCCGACGTCTTTTATTATTTTTTACGTAAGTCGTCCGGGAATAGGAATGTTCGTAAACGACGCTACTCAAACAACGAATGACGTAACGACGTGATTTTGCGCAATGCACGGCGGGAAATTTCTGAACGGAGCATGCGCAATTCGATCGCCGCGGGGATGCGCTTAATTTAAATGCTTCACGCCCCCCAATCGCGTATTTCGATTACGCGGCGAGAAATAGACTACGCCGCCGTATCGTACGGGCAAAAATCTACCAGGATTCGGTGTAGAGCCTGGTGAAATATGGCAGCGTAGAGTATTTCGATTACGCAGCGCAATATTAAGTGTATGTGAATCTGGCCCTAGGAATTTAAGTCACCGGACTATCAGGGATGATTAAAGTGGTGCACTCTACAGGAGTGCGGTCAATCGACAAGTAAGTCGTGTCTAACTCTGCCCCTCCGTATGGAACTAATCCCTCTAATAACATCTGCTGGCTGTGTAAAAGCTTTATGGATGAGCGTGCATAAAGTTTAGTCATTGTGACACTTGTAAGGAGCAGAATATAAACAGAATCCAATTAATGGATAATAAGGTGTCCAGTTAAGTGTCAGTTATGTGCTTCTGCTCACAGGGTGGGATGGCTACTGCTGAGAACTTGCAGCATTTTAAATCTGACACAAGTCTAATATTAAATATGTTGCAATTCTTTGTCAAAATTCACTATTTTATGAAATGCGCAATTTTATAATGATCCACATTTGTCTGTCAAATCTTTATTGATTTAGAAACATTCAATAAATGTGTCAGTAGAGAGCTGGCACTCCTTTCACAAACAATGATATTTCAATATTTTTTGTTAGTCGGGTTATAATAAACCACCTTCGCTACTGCACACAACTTCTGCTAATCGGCAGCTTTTTTATATAAAACAGACACAGGGGCACATCACGTTATGTTACAGAGGTGATAGCATATACAGGAAAATTCATAAACAATGTCTATGACACTCCTGCCCCCCTGTTTTCTGAAAGCTCAGACAATCTTTATAAATTCTGGACTTTGAAGGGATGTAGAGAAGAGATTACCGTAGATAAACAGGTGCAACTTATGTAGGAGGGTTTGTTTCTTCTTTGTTTATCACCTGAGGCCAGACCACTTAATGGGGAGTAGTTGTCATGCGCTTTTGTTGACCTGGCAAAAGCACACCAGGGTGAAAGGATTTTCATTTTATTTTTGAATTGCACTCCACATACTGCGATTTCCTGCGACATAACACAAAGCATGGTAATGCGCTACTATGCATCGTGGTGAATTGCATTGGCAAAAATTGTGCAGGTGAGTTATTAAGTTCATTGTGGTGCACTGGCAGCCCATTCAAATGGATGGCTTGACTTAAAGTGGTTGTTAAGCCAACACAATAAAAACCTCCTATCACCTCTGTAACATAACGTGATGTGCCCCTGTGTCTGTTTTATATAAAAAAGCTGCCGATCTGTACCTATGTCAGAGTGTCTCCCAGCGCTCACCTGACTCCTCGGCTCTTTCCTCTGCCTGGCAGACAGAAATAGAGGGCGGGGCCGAGAACTCCCGCTGACGTCAGCCTGGGAGGAGAGGAGAGAGCCTAGGAGTCACGTGAGCACCGGGAGACATTCTTATATAAGGTACAGATCAGCAGATTTTGTATATAACACAGACACAGGGGCAGATAACGTTATGTTACAGAGAGGATGGGATGTTTTAATTGTAGTTATAATAGCAGCAGGAGAGGAGAGGGCAGGCACTGACACAAGTAGACAGGCGGGGGGGGGGGACAGAGAAGGACAGAGCAGGGCTGTCCAGATGATGGAGGCACATAAACTGACCACAGTGTCAGGGCTCAGCAGCCATGATAAACCGTGGTCAGTTTACAGGGGGAGGGGTATCGCCAGGCAGGATCATCTAGGTTTTTTCGGTGATAAAGGGGGCCAAATTACACAGCATAGGCACTGTGCTATTATTTATGCTTTAAGGGAACATTATCAGCTTTTTTTTTCTTTTAGGGTAACAAACACTTAAATGCAATACACGTTAACGCACAAAACTGTGTTTTAATTTACCTCATCAGACTGCACAAATGTTAATGAGGCCTAAATTAAGTTTTAAAGGGCGTTCCGAGTATAACTTCAAATATTCACAACTGATACAGGTTTATATAAACGTTGTACCACACAAATGAAGCCTAAATAAACTGTTCTTTGTGTTGACATCATTTATGAATACTAATTTCTAAAAAAGGTATATAGATATACTAATGTATAACCTAACCTATAGAGCCTAAAATTAAAAAAAAACTTAAATATTGGTAGTTTGAGTTTCGATTATATGTGTTTTTTAACACGCACGTGCATTGATGCAAGCTTTTGATATGTTTTCATGCATCATGTGTTTTTCATGTTGGACAATAAAAAACGATTTAGGTTTGTTACCAGGGGCTAAAAACGCAGGCAAATCCATGCAAACTGCATTACACCTGACATTGCTGGCCTCTGGTTTTGAAAAAGTTAGTTGCCTAGCTGTCCTGCTGAGCCAAAAATTCCAATACTTTTTGAGTCACTGGACCCTGACCAAGTATGCAAGTATACTGATTTTACTTAGTGGATGCTTGGAGGTTGGAGGCCAGGCAACCAGCATTTTCAAAAGAAGGTAAAAAGTATAATGTGAAGTAAGTCATTTTTGACAAATGTTTAGGCAGCTGTATAAGGAGATGCATTCGACAAACCACAGTCCTGCTTAAGACACAAAAGATCTCCTAAGAAATATACATAAGATTTGTCCCATATTTGCTACCTAGCAAATCATAAATTCCTTCTGGTAAACAGTTTGTTGGTTTTGGGACTGTGACACCTCGTTATATAGAAATATAGATGTACTCAGGATAGAATTAGGGGGGTGTCCCCCTCACCTTTATAAAACACTTCAGCTCTCCTCCAACATGCACCTCAGACCCTTTGATAGGGCAAAGGTTAACTCAGCGACATCCTCTAAAGGGTTAAAGCGGAGATTCACACAAAAAGTGAACCTCTGCTTTTTGGATCCCTCCCCCCTCCGGTGTCACATTTGACATCTTTCAGGGGGAGGGGGTGCAGATACCTGTCTGAGACAGGCATTTGCACTACTTCTGGGTTCAGATCCCTGCAGAGAATCCAGCCTGGCACGTCACTGTTCCCAGGAGAGAGCGGGGACCAGTGATGGCGCGCCGCGATCCTCGCGCATGCGCAGTAGGGAATCGGGCAGTGAAGCAACCAAGGACAGAGCGATTGCTTAGCCTCAGCTGCTGACATCGTGGGCGCACTGGATATTTTTTAAAAGTCAGCAGCTGCCGTATTTGTATCTGTGGCTTTTAAAAAAAAAAAATTGTCCGAACCTCCGCTTTAAGAAAAAGCTGTTGTGTTAGCAACTATAAGCTCTCATTTACCATGGAAACTACCAAGGTTCACTGATAGTTTTTTTTTCTGAGGGCCAATTACTCTGATCATATCTGAACTCCACATCAAACCAATGACCAAGTGAACTCCACTTATAGCGTTTGTTACCCTAAAAAAAATACGTTATACAGCACAGTGCTTGTTCTGTGTAATTTGGCCTCCTGTATAACCTAAAATATCTGGCAGATCCTGCATGGTTCTGCCCTCCCCCCTGTAAACTGACCATGGTTTATCATGGCTGCTAAGCCCTGACACCGTGGTCAGTTTATGTGCCTCCGTCATCTGCAGCTCTCCTTGTTCCCTCTCTCCCTCTCCTCCTCGCTCCCTGCCTGTCAGCTGTGTCATGGCTGATCGCTTCTCTCCTGCTGCAAAAATTATTTTTTTCTTGCTATAATCCCCAGTGATATATTATGTGATGTGCTCCAGTGCATGTTATTTATCAAAAATATGCCGCTTTATACCTAAATTCAGAGCCCCGCACAGTGTTTCCTTCACCACCCGCAGCTCTCCTCCCGGATGAAATCAGCCGGGTATTGTCAGGCCTGCCCACTGTAGCTGTCGGATCAGATGCAAATGCTGCTTCATACCTAATTTCAGAGCGCACCTCGGGGGGTGGTCACGTGAGCGCCAAGGTGCGCTCTGAAATTAGGTATGAAGCAGCATTTTTTTATAAATAACATGCACTGGGGAACATACTGTAATATAACACTGGGGATTGTAGTAAGAAGAAAAGTGGTTTCACAAAAGCTTTAAGTATTTTTTACTCTTAAACCCTTTTGTTTTACTATCACTTGTCTGATTTGTAGTAAATCTTTGTAAATATTTCCTGCACCACTTTTCTTTCAATTACAATTATATTTAAAGCAGAGGTAAATGCCCTGATGTAACTGTTTTCCAAAAAGATATGTTCAAGTTATAACTAACTGTTATGCCGCGTACACACGATCAAACATATCTGCTGAAACTGGTCCGCAGACCAGTTCCAGCGGACATATCCGATCGTGTGTACGGCCTAGCAGACAGGTTTCCAGCAGACAAAAGTTTTAAAGCATGCTTTAAAACTTGTCTGCTGGAAAGCTGTCTGTCGGATATGTCCGCTGGTTAGTACGCCTAACCAGCGTACCGAAATCTCCCGCATGCGTCGAATGGATTCGACGCATGCGTTGAAGTATTTTTCTTCCTGGTTTGGTGACGTGGCGGCGTCAATGTCACCGCCATGTCACCGCGCTGTCTGTCTGCGGGGATTTTGGTTTGATCGTGTGTACACACATCAAACCAAAACATCCCAGGAGACATGTCCGATTAAAACGGTCTGTTGGACCGTTTTCATCGGATACGTCTCCTCGTGTGTATTCAAACTCAAATTGGTATTCCAACGGTAAATCTGTTTTCTATCCAAACTTTGATGAAAATCATCGGACCATCCGATGGAAAAACTCTGATGGGCATACAAAGTCCATCTGACTTTTTCCATTGGAAATTCCGATCGTGTGTACGAGGCATAAGATGACAGCTTCCTTAGCTGTAAAGTATAGGAGGGTTTAGTTCTGCTTTAAGCTTAGTCTCTGAATGCTCAAAGAAGAAATTAGGAACTTAGCCTTTTTGAAGAAGCTACTGTAGCGTATATTCTGTTACATTCCTGTCTGGGCATTGCAGGGAGTGAAACAGACATTTTAATGGTCACACTTACAACAGTGGATTCTGTGAACAATGCGTGCTTCCATTAAAACATGTGGAGGTAAATGTTCATTTTACCTACTCCATTGACAATCATTCTGGGAAAGCTAGAGGACGATGCCCATTAGGGGAAGTGGTTGCTGCACTTCAGTGATTTACATCGCCAGCAGAAGAAAGGCCTGTGTGACATTAGCCTAACATAGAACTTATACCTTAAAGTGGGTTCTTAGCCAGTAATCTCCCCAACACAACACAAACCCTAAACAGTTAAGCTAGCCATACACTGCTCAAAGTTTAAGCCATAAGTGGCCCTGTTAGCACCACCTATCTTAAAAGTCAATTCAAAAATCAGTTGAGACGGAAAGAAAAATCTTGTCTATACACCAACTGTATCCTATCAGATACAATCACTGATCCGGTATTTAGGATGCTGCACCTTCGTGAATTCAACAACTGGCAGTGGAGATATCACCGTTTAGTGTGGATGGAAGAATCAAATTTTCTCTTGTTTGGCCTACAGGTTAGACAAGAGAAATCTAATAGTGTATGCCTAGCTTTAGATCTTAACCCCTCACCCTATTCACTAATCTGACGTAACCTATTTTCCTAACACTATATAACATACTTACCTGGTCCTATACTGGAAGCTGTTGTGGCAAAAGGTCAGAGTGCCTGGGCAAAAGACCAACTTTTGATCTGCTGGTGCTGAAACTGTTTGTACCATCAATACCATCTTACAAGCTTTTCATTTGTGAAATGTCAGCATTATATTGCATAAATCTTCAATGTGCAAAATAAATCATCAAGCTAAAGAGTCTATAGATCACATGTAGGTCATGGACGGTTACATCAGTAGACCCAACCCTTCAAAAACCTGCCACTTTCACTTAATGGTATAATGTGTCAAAGAGCTAACTCAATTTCTTTTATGTGCAGGCCTTTCATCTTGTGGGAAGGACAAACTTATATCCTCACAGTCTTTCTTGATTAAAGTCAAACGATTCCCCGCTGTACGGCCCCCACTGGGCACACTCCTGTGTGAGAAAATGTGCTATAAGCCCAGAAACAGCACCTCAGTAGCGGACTGCTTGCCTCGTCTGGACCATCAGCAATTACCCTAATAGGCCTGTTTGTGAGGGTCACACACTGAGCACAATAGACTTCTCAATAACCTGTACTCATTAAAAATAGGTACTTGTGTGAATTGGGGAGCATATTAAAAGAAACATTTCTTCTTTTGTTGCTGCAGCAGAGCCCCTTGTTCCCTGGCAGACCTTGCCAATTAGTTTCATTCGCCAATCCCCGTCAGATGGGACTTAAAACCCGTTTAAAAAAGGGTCAGTCAGATGCTAATTTTGATACAACTGTGACAGTGCTGTGTTTAGGGAGTTGCTCCTAAGACGCCTCCAAGATTTAATGAAGCAAACAGCTTGGGCTTTCTATGACCCTGTAGAGGTAATTAAAAAAGGCCTTCTGAGATCATGAGAACAGAATGAGAAAAAAAATATATGCTGTTTTTAATATTGTAATAATATTGTATTATAAAAGTAAACGTAAAATTGTATAATAATATATATTGCATTTGTGCATAGGTATCCATGAGATTTTAACCACCTCTCGCCTGCGGTATAGTTAAATGATGGCAGGCGGGATGCACTCTCGTTCTGGGGCACTGCCATATGACGTCGCCCCAGCCTCACTGCTTGGGTCCGCTATGTTCCTGGGACACGAAACAACCCCCCATCTCGGTAAAGAGCCGATGGTGAGGCTCTTTACCCATGTGATCAGCTGTGTCCAATCACAGCTTTATACATGTAAACGAGAAAGCGTCAGTAATCAGTTCTCTTCAACTCATACTGACAGCGTGTAAGGAGAGGTGAGCTGATCCGCTGCATTTCCTTGCAGGGGAGACCTGTGCAGGTAATCAGGACACTTATCAGTGCCCTGATTATTAGTACAGCATCAACAGTGACCAGCAGTGATGCCAGTTAGTGCCCACCTGTGATGCCAATCTGTGCCCATCAGTGATGCCAATCTATGCCAATCTGTGCCCATCAGTGATGCTAGTCAGTGCTGCCTTTCAGTGTTTATCAGTGCCTGCTCATCAATGCCACCCATCAGTGCTGACCATAATTGCCCATAACAGTGCTCATCGGTGCCACCGATCAGTACCGCATATCAGTGCTCATCAATACCGCATATCAGTGCCACCTATCAGTGCCGCATATTAGTGCCTCTTCATCAGTGCCTTTCAGTGCTGTCTCATCAGTGCAGCCTCACCAGCGCCCATCAGTGCAGCCTATCAGTGCCCATCAGTGACACCTCATCAGTGCACATCAGTGTAACCTATCAGTGCCTATCAGTGACACCTCATCAGTGCAGCCTATCAGTGCCTATCAGTGACGCCTCATCAGCGCACATCATTGAAGGAGAAAAAAAAACGTATTTACAAAAAAGCTTTCAAATTTTGGTTGAAGTTTTTTTTTGTTTTAGCAAAAATTTCTAAACTCAGGTGTGACTAAATACCACCAAAAGAAAGCTCTATTTGTGTGAAAAAAAATTATAATTAATTTGGTTAAAGCATTGCATGACTGCACAAATGTCATTCAAAGGGTGACAGCGCTGAAAATTGGCCTGGGCAGGAAGGGGGTAAAAGTGCCCCCCAGTATTAAAGCAGTTAAAAAGAAGACCTGTTACAAGCACAAAATACAGTTAGAAACAATTAAAACTATTACCTGTTTTAGTGTCATGTCACACTGGCTTCAACAACTATGTGGCTCATGCCGCGTACACACGGTCGTTTTTTGTCTTGTAAAAAAACGTATTTTTTTGTGATGAAATAAAACGATGTTGCCTACACACCATAGTTTTCTGAAAATGCTCTTGCAAAGCGCAGCTACGTACAACACGTACGACGGCACTCTGTTCCATTCAAGCTTGCGTCATAACTTGCTTCTGAGCATGTGCGGGTTTAAAAAACGATGTTTTAAACGTCATTTTAGCCCACACACGATCATTTTTTATGACACAAAAGACGACATCCAGAAAACGACATAAAAAATGAAAGCATGTTCGAATTTTTTTTTTTGACGTTTTTTAGAAAAAATAGAACAACATTTTGCCCACACACGATCATTTTACATGACATTTTTTAAAACGTCGTTTTATTTCATCACAAAAAACGACCATGTGTACGCGGCATAAGAGAGCAGCAAGAATGCCGACCTACCCCCATGCTGGAGGAACAGGTCTCCCGCGCTTCTCCCATCCTTTGGTACACCCTACCCCAATCTGTCTGACTATCTCCTAATCTATCCATCTTTAGATGATTTCTGTAAACCATTCTCTTTAACCACTTCAATACCAGGCACTTTTACCCCCTTCCTGCCCAGGCCAATTTTCAGCATTCAGCGCTGTCTCAATTTGAATGACAAATGCGCAGTCATGCAACACACTACATATAAGACATTTGTATCATTTTTTTTTCACGCAAATAGAGCTTTCTTTTGGTGGTATCTAATCACCACTGGGTTTTTATTTTTTTTTTAACATTTTTTGCTAAATGAGCATATAACTACCTAAAATGTGTAAAAAACAAAAACAAATTTTCTTTGTTTCTGTTATCAGATTTTGCAAAAAAGTAATCTTTCTTTATAAATTTTGTAAAAATAACCCAAATCAGTGTATATTATTTAGTCTGTAGTTCAGTGTTCTGGCTGAGGGAAGAAGGTTCTCATCCAAGATTTTACAATACATGGCCCCATCCATTGGCCCATCAATGCGGCAAACTCGGTCTCTACCATTAACAGAGAAACAGCCCCAAAGCTTAATGGTTCCACCTCCGTGATTGACTGTAGGGATGGTGTTCTTAGGATCATAATCAGCATTTGTCTTTCTCCACACACGGTGAGTGGAGTTAATGCCAAAGAGCTCAATTTTGGTCTCATCTGACCACAGCACTTTCTCCCAATCCTTCTCTGAATCATTTAGTTCAGGGGTGTCAAACACAAGGCCCGCGGGCCGAATGCGGCCCTCCAAGCCATTTCATGTGGCCCTCGCCCTCCTTTGGTCCTCAAAACCCTTGCTTTCAAGCAATGCATCCAGCTTCTTCCCAGCAGCAGCTTAAGGAAAGGGGGGTACACTGTGATGTAAGGGAGAGTGGGGGACTCAACGTCTGATAGTGGGGTGGCATTTAACATCTAATGTAAGGGGAGGGGATGCGCTGGACATCTAGCCTTACAGATACAACCGGCCCTTTTGAGGGCAATTGTAATGCTGATGCGGCCCTCAATGAAATTGAGTTTGACACCCCTGATTTAGTTCATTGGCATGACTGTACATGTGCCTTCTTGAGGATGGGCACTCACTTTGTTTGGAGGAAGAAGAATGCTGAATTTATTTAAAAAAATTCAAACTCATACCATACCATAACACTATACTACACTATTACTCGGGAGAAGTAATCAGGATTTATTTTTTATTTTTTTACAAATTATAATTTTACTGGTATAATTGGATATCACTGGTATAAGCAACCATTTTTACTGAATGAAACTGGTTCATTCAGTGTCTTTTGTTGTGATTAGCTGTGATTTACCAAAAGCTAATCACAGGTTACAGATGGGCTGTGATTGTATTGTTGAGCCCTGACCACCAAGGTCAGTGTACGTCCCTTCTTCACCCACAGCCCAGCTCTCAGCTCTCCTCTCTTCTCCTCACCCCTCCTCCCTGCCTGTCAGCTCCGTGTCTCTGACCCCCCCCCCCCCCGCCGCTATTAGTACAAATACTAAATTTGAAAAGGTCACTTCCAGCCCTGTATTATAGGCAGGAACAGCACACTGTATTAGTCTTTTATAAAAACGAGACATGTAAATACAAATTTAGCGCGATCTTCAGGCCAGTTAAATGACTCTCGGCCGGTTTCCAGGGCTACTGCAGGAGGGGCTAAGTGGCCATGTGATCTCAAGGACTCACGTCAGAGGGAGATCTTGGCCCCTCCTCCAATATCCATGTATCGAAGGTCACAAGTCACGTGACCGGCCTGAAGATCGTTCTAAAACGGTATTTACAAGCCTCGTTTTTATAAAAGACAGGTACAGTGTGCTATGCCTGCCTATAATAGAGGGGCTGCCAGTGATTTATATAAACGGGTTAACAAACACTTTAACTCCAAAGCAGCTGCCCTGTTCCTTACAGTACATAATGATCACAACAGCTGTAAGTCTACTGCACCAAAAGCTTGCAGCGCTTCCGACAGCTGTCAGTCACTCTTGGCAGACAAGGCATGAAATATCCTGACAACAGGAACAAGAGGTCATTGTAGGTCCTAAAGGTTACTTTGGTGTGAAATGAAACTAAAAAGCTTGTGGGGTTAAAATAAAGAAAAACAAAATAGAAACTCATAAGGTATTTATTGTATAGTAATCACTCGAACGTTGGTAATGTGTACAGATGAGGCATGTGACCAATACATGCTCAAGTACAATCACAGACACCAATAATAATCATATTACTATACTATAGTAATCATAGCACTGTTAATATTATACATGCCCTGTTTATCTTAACTGCAGTTTTCCATAAAATGTCTTACGATCTTTTGCAGCCAAGTCCACCAAGGCTCTTTGAATGCCTCTTGGTCGGCTACAGGGTAGAGAGTTTTGATTATCCCAGACTTGGTACAGTATATAAAAAGTATCAGAGGAATATAGAGAATTGTATGCTAGTTGAGCATTTCACTATTGGACCAATGTATGGAAGCAATCCAGAATGATAACAAAATCCCTAATGTGTGACAAGCAATTATCTTTAACCACTTCGGCCCCGGAAGGTTTTACCCCTTTACTTAGCAGGCCATTCTTTGCGATACAGCACTGCATTACTTTAACTGGCAATTGCGTAGTCCTGAGACGTTGTACCCAAACAAAATTGATGTTATCCCTTTCCCACAAATAGAGATTTCTTTTGGTGGTATTTGATCACCTCTGTGGTTCTTATTTTTTGCACTATAAACAAAAAAACTATTTAAAATATATATATATATTCTTTTTACCTACTGTTATAAAACAAAATGTAAAAAAAAAGAATTTCTTCATCAATTTAGGCCAATCTGTATTCTGCTACATATTTTTGGTAAAAAAAAAAATCCCAATAAGCGTATATTGATTGGTTTGCGCAAAAGTTATAGCATTTACAAACTATGGGATATATTTATGGCATTTTTATTTATTTTTACTAGTTATGGAGATTAGCGATTTTAGCAGAACTGTGACATTGCAGCGGACAAATCAGACGCCCAACTGACACATTTGACACTTTTTTAGACATTATTACAGTGATCAGTGCTAAAAAAAATGCACTGTAATGCTGGGTACACACAGTCAGAATTTCGAACAACAAATGTTCGATGTGAGCTTGTTGCCGGGAAAATCCGACCGTGGGTATGCTCCATCGGACATTTGCTGTCGGAAATTTCCGACAACAAATGTTTGAGAGCTGGTTCTCAATTTTTCGGACAACAAAAGTTCTTGTCGAAAATTCCGATTGTGCGTAGCCAATTCTGATGCACAAAAATCCACGTATGCTCATAATCAAGCAGAAGAGGAGCAATGCCAATTGAAGTTAATTTTTCTCGGCTCGTCGTAGTGTTGTACGTCACCACATTCTTGACGTTCGGAATTTCAGACAACATTTGTGTGACTGTGTGTATGCAATACAAGTTTGAGCCAAGATCCGTCGGAAAAAAATCCACGGTTTTGCTGTCAGAATCTCCGATAGTCTGTATGCGATATTACTGTTCTAATGACACTGTCTGGAAAGTGGTTAACATCAGGGATGATCAAAGGGTTAAGTGTGTCCCTAAGGCCCTGTACACACGATCAGACTGGTCCGATGAAACTGGTCCAACGGACCGTTTTCATCGGACAAGGCTGAAGTGGTCTGTTGGTCTGAAATCGGACCAAAAATCCGATCAGACCAGAACGTGGTGACATAGAACACAACGACATGCTGAAAAAATGAAGTTCAATGCTTCCAAGCATGCGTCGACTTGATTCTGAGCATGCGCGGGTTTTTGGTCCGATGCTTTTGCGTACTAACCATCGAACCTGTCCGATGGACAGGTTCCATCAGACAGGTTTTAAAGCATGTTTTAAAACTTTGGTCCGATGGAAAACGGTCCGATAGGCTGTACACACCATCAAACTGGTCAGATGAAACCGGTCTGCAGACCAGTTTCTTCGGACATGTCCGATCGTGTGTACGCGGCCTTAGAGGTGCTTGTAACCTGTGCGGGGATGGTTTGCGTGGGTAAAAACAGAGATTAATGTTCCAGCTTAGCAGAAACACAAGATCTCTATCTTCTTCCCTGTCAGAATGGCGATCTGTCTTGTTTACATGATTGGCTCCCCCTGACGAATCGATGCGCCCCCCCCCCCCACTGTCTATTGTACGGAATGATATACAGGTACGTCGTTTTGCACAATAGAGCTGCCCTGCCGCAGTATATCTGCAATAGGCAGTCTTTAAGTGGTTAAAGTAACTAAAGACAAAACTTTTTTTTTTGTTTTGGATAGAGTTAAGACGGATTAGAACATCTGTCAGTTTTTATTGCATAGCATATTAGCTCATTATGTGGCACTTACCTGAAATCAAAGCCCCCGAAGCCGTGTAGGTTAAGGAGATATTTCTTGCACCTACAGGTAAGCCTTAATCTAGGCTTACCTGTAGGTGCAAGTTGTCAAAGTGGGTTTACAACCACTTTAAGGTTTCATACAGAACGCAAATAAGCTGCTTCGTAAAGATGGGGCTAGGTGCCACCTCTGTAGGCAGCAGCACTCTATGTTATGGTTGCATACTAACTGAATGATCAGCTGCAAAAAACTGTCCCTATCATTCAGTGAATTTAAGAAGCGCGCATGAATGTCATGATTTTTCTCCTCAAATCCTTGCATTCAGTGAAAACAGTACAAGGCTTTTTCTGAATGGTTGTATGGGCGCAGGGGAAAAAAGTTGCTGGTAGTTCCAGGGGAAATTTTACAATCAGATTGCAAGACGTATGCAGAGCATTAGAGCTGGCCATACACTCTAAGATTTCTTTCAATCAAGCCCCTTTTGCTGAAGAATAGAAATCTTTTTATCTAAACAGTGTGAGGAGGAAATTCCCCAGCCAGCTACTGTGTTCAGACAGTTGGCATCTGCGGCTGTCAAAATACCTGAACAGTGGCTACATAATATTGAATGCAGCTGCTGTTTGGCTGTCAATTTCATGCCTGCCTCCCTCGATTTTCAGATTTCAGACAATGTATTATTGGTGGCTCTATCAGCACCATAGGTGTGCGCAGCCTATTGCATTAGGGTGTGCACCTCAAAGCTCTAACACATATGTGTGTGTGACATATGTACTGGCCTCTTCCTCACTATCCATCCTAAAACAATGGGGGGGGGGGGGGGTAAGGCTGATCCGGGCAGCAGAAAGAAGATGAACAGGGACAGGAGGGGTGGCGGCAGTGGCATATATTGGTACCGATCCCCCTGTATTTTGCTCCTGTAGCAGCTGAATGTTGGGGAGAGGGAGAGGAGGAATAGCCTACTCAGCTGCTGCAGGAGGAAAATACAGATCGGATCCACTATATCCCAGCCCTGCTGCCCTTCCTGTCCAGATTCTGGGGGTCGGCAAGGAAGGATTGCAGTTTACCTGTCACCTGCCCACAATCGGCAGGTAGCTCCTGATTGATGGGTTGCCAACCTCAGGATTAGGGTGTGCCCAGGCACACCTGGCACACACATTGCGCACGCCTATGATCAGCACCCTCCCACCCAATATCCTTCGACTGAAGAATCAAAGAAACTAAGCAGAAAATTGATGGCAGAACATCGTCTGCATCCAATCAGATGCAGCCGCTGTTTGGGTATTTTGACAGTCACGCACACCGGCTGTCAGAATAGAGAAAGCCCTTTTCAGATTTTCTGATTTTTAGACAATTATTTTTTGTGGCTCTATCAGCACCCTCTCACCCAATGTCCTTCGACTGAAGAATCAAAGAAGCTAAGCAGAAAATTGATGGAAGAACATTGTCTGCATCCAATCAGATGCAGCCGCTGTTTGGGTATTTTGACAGAATACAATAGCTGACATTGCAGATGCATCTATCTGTGTTGTATAGCTTGCTGAAAGATAAAACAAAAATCAGTGTACAGCCAACTCAAGATTACTCTGTCAACAGGGTAACAATATTGCTGTGGGAAATCTGTGCAGAGCGGGCAGTAGACTTTTTGTGAGGAGGGTGTGCAGCTCCCTGTGGATCATTGACAGGTAAGTGGATGACTTTCTGAAGAGGGGAACTATATTTTAAATATAACTGTACTAAACGTTTCTGTCTGGTGAAGCTGCTTCCTTTAGTAGCCTGAAGTTTCGTATATGTAATTATGACCATTAATAATATGAAACACAAAATGTGTACATTCTATCAGAATGTTAAATTAATCACACAGGGAATATATAAAAAAAGGAAGATTTTTTTTATGGAGTATCAGAAAATACCATGTACTGCATTTTTTCCTTATTTTATGAACTGCAGTGCCCTTTTAGCCTTGCTTGTAGCCCAAAGATGTTTCCCTTGATTTTTACCCCGTCAAGCAGTAAGTCATCCCTAAGTAGTGGTCTCAAGTCACTATTCAGCAACTGCTCTGGCTTTGACATCTCTGGAATCCGTCACGTGAGCCTTACAAAGAACAGCTGTTGTCAAGACTTTGCCACCTACACTGGCTTTATAGACGTATTTATTAATGGGAGTTTACAGCATACATTGTCTAATCCACAACAGGAGAATGAGCTCCAGTAAATGCAGGGCTTTCTTTCTTATAGTATATATTTATAAATTAATTCATGTTCTTTCATAATTTGATTGCAACCCCTTGTGTTTGAAGCTATACTGGCTGGCAGCAGATCATATTTACAGATCCGACCCTCCTATAGTGCATAGTTATATTACATAGTTAGTCAGGTTGAAAAAAGGCACAAGTGCATCCAGTTCAACCATAAAAATAAATAAAATAAAAAATTTAATACAATCCCATATAACCAATTCTATACCCAGAGCTGATTCAGAGGAAGGCGAAAAACCCCAGCAGAGCATGATCCAATTTGCTACCGCAGGGGAAAAAATTCCTTCCTGATCCCCCGAGAGGCAATTGGAATTTCCCTGGAGCAACTTCACCTATAAATGTCAGTACCCAGTTATATTATGTACATTTAGGAAAGTATCCAGGCCTTTCTTAACTGGACTGGCTCCTGTAGATTTACGTCGGCAGAATGGCAAGGCTGGGCAAAGTAACGCATATTTACATCACTTTGAAATTCCCGCCGTGCACGCGCGCCCCTGCTGCGAGCTCCGTGACCGTGCCATCGGGACGCGTAGACTCGATGTCCGCCGATGTGCCGCAATCGGGTCACAGAGCTGCAGAACCCAGGGAGAGGCGGGTGTAAACATGCCTCTCCTCGTTCTGCCTAGTGACACTGTCACTGATTGTCTTCTCCCTCTAATCGGGAGCAGCAATCAGAGATATGTCACACCTAGCCACACCCCCTAACAGTTAGATTCACTCCCTAGGACATACTTAACCCCTTCAGCGCCACCTAGTGGTTAACTCCTTCACTGCCAGTGTAATTTTCACAGTAATCAGTGCATTTTTATAGCACTCATCGCTGTAAAAATGACAACGGTCCCAAAAATGCGTCAAAAGTGTCTGATGTGTCGCTATAAAGTCACAGTCATGATAAAAATCGCAGATCACCGCCATTACTAGTAAAAAAATAATAATAATAAAAATGCCATAAAACTACCCCCTATTTTTTAGATGCTAGAACTTTTGCGCAAACCAATCAATATACGCTTAATGCGATTCTTTTTGCCAAAAATATGTAGAAGAATATGTATCGGCCTAAACTGTGGAACAATTATTTTTTGGGGATATTTATTATAGCAAAAAGTAAAAAAAATTTTTTTCAAAATTGTTGCTCTATTTTTGATTATAGTGCAAACAATTCAAACCGCAGAGGTGATCAAACACCACCAAAAGAAATCTCTATTTGTGAGTAAAAAAAGGACGTCAATTTTGTTTGGGAGCCACGTCGCACGACCGCGCAATTGTCAGTTAAGGCGACGCAGTGCCGAATCGCAAAAAGTGCTCTGGTCTTTGGCCAACGAAATGGTCCGGGGCTTAAGTGGTTAAAGCAATCTACTGAGCTGGCCAGAACCACCTGTGTAGGGAGTCTATTCCACATTTTCACAGCTCTCACTGTGAAGAAACCTTTCGTATTTGGAGATGAAATCTCTTTTCCTCGAGAAGTAAAGAGTGCCCCCTTGTCCTCTGTGTTGACTGTAAAGAGAATAACTCAACACCACGTTCCCTATATGGATAACGGATCTCAACACTTTTAGAATTACAGACTCTCCAGTGGATCCCCCTTCCCCAGACTGTTGAAGCTATAAACACCACCAGTCCTACTGGGTACCAGTGTGACTTCAAAATATGTAAATAGCTTGGTTTTACTTTCCATGTAAATTGCAAGGAACAAAACAGCTGGAAAACACATAACTGGATTTACCAGGGTCTTTTATATCTGTATATGGGTCTGCTTTAAATAATTTACTTGTAAATATTTACAGAAAATTAAAATGTGGAATGTTTTTATTGAGAGCAAAAATAAAAAAAATGTTGAGGTAAGACGTACAAATGGAGTTGTCTTGTGTGTTCCTGTCACGCAGAGTGTTACACCCTGAGACAAAAGGTGCTGTGGTGACCCCATGCTGCTTCACAGATAACGCCTGGCTCCATTCACCACAGACGTGTGATAGAGGAAGGAGACAAGACAGTTGCTATTTGCAAACTTGTTATCCTTTCCAACCTCAAAATGATTTAAAGGTAGAAACATGTCAGCTGTCAGCCCTGGACACACAGAGATAAGCGTTATAGGGAAGAGGCTGCTGCCATCAACAGAGCAGTCACTCAAGATATTACCACCAAATATTTGCTACACAAACCCTGAGGAATCCTTAAAGCCGTCCCCTAGACACAGCCACTCTTTCTTTGCACGAAAGAAAATTGCCCAATTCCCTCTTGTGGAGCCATTGAGTTCTCCTGGCTGAACCGGCCTAGATTTGAACCGTCTATGGCAGGCTTAAGTTTTATTTATAATATAATGATTAAATAGTATTTATAAATTCTATACGACTAATAATTCACAGGTCTAAAGTCTGCCATTAACAAATGAAATTAAGTCACCTGCTCTGGCCAATTTTGATCAGGTCACCCAACAATCTCATGGCCATAGGGTGAGTCATATGCACAGCTACCCTTCACTACAGGGAGGAAAGGTGATTGGGCAGATTAGAACACCCATTGCAATCCCATTTTTCCCCTCTGAAGCAAAATAGGATGGGATTCTCGTCAGGGAAAAAACGTTGTTTTTCTTGACAAGATTCTTGGCAAGATTTTCTTGCTGGCCGAGTGTACAGACGTACAATTCAAAAGAACCGCCGTTCTTTTGAATGGCACGAACGCGGTGACATCATTGACGTCGCCACCATCTTGCTTCACCATACCTAGGCCTTGGAAGCTACCGCACATGCGTCAAAGTAATTTCAAGCATGTGCGGGTTTCCATGGAGGCAGGTAAGTATACACACGCTCAGGTTTCTCAGCAGGAAAACACTGCCGAGAATCACAACGAGAAAATAGAGAGCAGGTTCTCTATTTTTCTTTTTGACGTTCTGGGCAGTTTTCCCGACGAGAAACCTCAAAGCCTCGTACACACGCTCGGTTTACTCAGCAAGAATGCCCTGCCAGCAGTTTTCTCACTGTTTCTGGCTGAGAAAACCATGTGTGTATACGAGGTTTAAGATACATATCTATTTATTCTCCCTCTTTTGGGCCAAATTCCTCCATTCCTCTTTTTTCTTTAGTAAATAGATAAATCTAAAACGATACACCTTTATAACACTGATTCAGACTCATGTAGAATATGCAGCAGTGGTGTATTTAGGTTTTGTGCTGCCCTAGGCCTGACTAAACTTGTGCACCCCCTAATTTAAATATTACCCACCCCTTCCAGTCCAGACCACACCCATTTCTGTTTAAGACCCACCCTGACATTTTTGAGTGGGGACTAGTTCTCAATAGGGAAAAAAACAAGATGCGCTACAAAATTTTCGAAAAAAAATATACCCAAAAACTCATATTACTAGTATTTGTCCATGGATAATGTATAAACATGCAAAAAGGAAAAAAAATATATATATTTAAAGTCCTTAGGAGAACAGTGTAGATCCATTCACCAGTGAAAAAAGAAAAAAAGTCCACAATAGATGTGGAATTAGTGTAGTCAACGGGGGGTGAAACGGGTGTAGTACACGTTCCGCCTGACCGGTTTCGCGAAATATCGCTTCCTCTTGGGGCACGTGCCCCAAGAGGAAGCGATATTTCGCGAAATCGGTCGGGCGGATTGTGTACTACACCGGTTTCACCCCCCGTTGACTACACTAATTCCACATCTATTGGACGGGTTGTCTGGTCTGCTTTCGGCCAGAGCTCCAGATTGACAAGCCTTTTTAACACTGCAAAATTGTAAGTGTGTTTTTGTCTTTACTTTTAATAAAACTTTTATCCATGGTTTTACACTATTGCGGCCCTCTATGTGTTTTCCATGTTATACGGTAACCAAGTTTCCTAACCAAGTTGGTCCATACAGATCTCAACTTCCATAGTGTTGATCTACATGCTACCTGGGGTCCTCTTTTGATTAAGGGACTAATGGGAATCTGGTAAGCAGATTCATTACTCTTATGGTGGAGGATCTTTTCTATCGGATTGACACTTCAGTCTATGATCATCTATTGTGGAATTTTTTTTTCTTTTTTCACTGGTGAATGGATCTACACTGTTCTCCTAAGGACTTTGAATATATATATTTTTTTTTCCTTTTTGCATGTTTATGCATTATCCATGGACAAATACTAGTAATATGAGTTTTTGGGTATATTTATTTTCAAAAATTTTGTAGCGCATCTTGCTTTTTTCCCTTATGTCACCACTGTTTATATGTTACACAGTAAGGTGCAGCTTTACTTGTTTATATATGAGCATTATTTAGTAACATTGGTTTTGTTTACTATTGAGTATATTAGCGCAGTTGCTCTCCTATTTTTTCCACTAGTTCTCAATGCCTGGGTGGGGGGAATGGATTCCCTTAATTTGCATAGATTTCCTATCACTTTCTGTTTAGCTAACACAGCTTGCGTTACAGCAGCAGTGTAGCACAAGCCGGCGGGGACTCTTTCCGTGCTGCCCCCCTGCAAAGTGCTGCCCTAGGCCTGGGCCTTGTTGGCCTAGGCCAGGATACAGCGTTGATATGCAGATCAGGTTTGGTCAGCATTCAAACGAAGGGATGTACTTGAACTAGAAATAGTTCAGAGACACTTAATAAGAGGGTTGGAGGACCTCAGTTATGAGGAAAGATTACATTTATTCACTTATTCAGAAGCACTTCAGTGGGAATATGATCATAATGTATAAATATATAAAAAAACTTTAACTTTATAATATCATGTTTACGTTAGGGTCCCAAAAGAACACACATAACCACAGTTTAATATTGGACAAAAGGAGGTTCAATCTTTAAGTAAGAAAGGGGTGCTTTACTGAATGAATAAATGAATGACATGTATAGCGCTACACATGTAAACTGAACCGCCTCTAGGCGCTTTTTGCAGCCAGTGTCTTCCTGGCTGGTGTGGGCATTTACCCCACAGGATCTCGACATGCATACTGGGCCAATTTGCACAGGATCCAATTAACCTACCAGCATGTCTTTGGAGTCTTTGAGGAAACCAGAGTACCCGGAGGAAACCCACACAGACACAGGGAGAACATGCAAACTCCAAGCAGATGTTGTCGTGGTCGGGATTTAAACCAACGACCCTTTTGCTGCAAGGTGAAAGTGCTAAGCAGTTACGGTGTCACTCTCTTGCTTAGAAAGTGGCATTTAACTGGAATTGTCCATAAAGTAAAAAAAAAAAATAGAAATCTTCCTCATACGGCATAATACACAAAGCTATAGGAATTCTTAAATTCCAGGGATTTATCCGATTTCCAGTATGGGGTCAGGAAGGATTTCTTTTCACTCTTTTACAGAAAATTGGCCTATGGTTGTATGCATTTCTCTGGGTCGAACTCAGAAAACTCACACACAGAAGTTGAACCTGATGGACTTGTCTATTTTTCCAACATTATCAGCTACGTAACCTCTTAATTATTGCATCTGTTATTTTGAAAAGCCAATTTAAATGCAGAGGTTGTGGTGAAAAACGGTATTTGTGTGTTTAACCAATATTTTCACATTGCTATATGTTAGAATAAGGTCAGTCCTCCACAGAATCGTAACGGTGAACATATCTCCCAAGGATAGGAAGTGCGACATTGGGAGGATCACCAGATAAAACTATGGAAAAATAAAGCCTGAAAAAAAAAATAAGGACTAGGAAGCTGTAATGTATAACTAAAGGCAACACTTTTTTTTAAGTTTTGGATAGTGGTAAAGGGTTAAGACCACTGTCGGGACTTTTTTTCTGTCTGTAACCTAATTGCCCTGATCACCAATGTCGCCGGTAATGAAATGGAGGGTAAATCCAAAATTCTGAGTTCCCACCAAAAGAGGTACATAGAAGTAATCTTACAATTGGGACACGTATTCCCATGACAACTGTACAGTAGGAGGGGATTTCCCTCACAAATACTTTCACTTCCTGTTGTCTATTGGACAGGAAATGTGCTGAAAGCTCCCTGATGAGACAAAGATGGTTAAAAAAAAAATCCTGTGCTTTTAACCCTACCCCAACTAAGGAAAAGAAAAAAGTTTTGACTATAGATATACTTTAACCACTCCCCTCTCCCCTTTCTGCCCAGGCCAATTTTTAGCTTTACACATTGAATGACAATTGCGCAGTCATGTACACTGTACCCAAATTCTATTTTTATCATTATTTGATACAAATAGAGCTTTCTTTTGGTGGTGGTATTTAATCACCACAGGGTTTTATTTTTTGCTAAACTAATGAAAAAAGACTACAAATTGAAATAAATAAATAAATAATTGATGTTATAAAATTTTGCAAATAGGTATTTTTTCTTGTGCCGGTGAGGCTGCACTAATGGCCACTCATGAGGCTGCACTGAATAAGCTGCGCTAATGTGCACTGATGGGCACTGGTGAGGCTGCAATGATAAGCTGCCCTGATGGGCACTGATGAAGAGGCACGGACGAAGCTGCACTGATTAGCGGCCACTGATGGGCATTGATAAGCTGCACTGAAGGGCAATGAAAAGATGGGCACTAATGGGGCTGCACTGATGATCAGCTCCCTGGTTATTAGTGTAAACAATGTACTCACTGTGCCTTGTCAGACTTGCCGGTCATCGGCTCTCCTTTCATAACACAGAGACAGCGTGTGAGAAAAGGATAGCCGATATCTGGCAAGTCTGTTTACATGTGACCGGATGTGACTGGACACAGTTGATCACATGGTAAAGGGCCACTGTGATTGGCCCTTTACACTGATCTGTGATCAGCTGGGTCCAAAAGACACAGTGATCACAGAGCATGCCTGATGCACACCCCAGGGGGCACATTGGAGGTACGCATGTGAGAAGACATCCATGGACGGCCTTCTCCCAGAACTGGAGAGTCGCACTGTAGCTGTCTTTTGGCTATAGGTCAGGAACTGATTAAAATGTTCTATTTTTGTTCTTGGGTTTAGACAATCCACTTCCTTGTGTGGAAAATGGACATGATAAGCTAAATCATTATATACTTCTACTGAGTAAGAGGCATAGAACCTAAACATAAGATAATTAGAATTTAGGTTTAACTTCATTTATGAGGAGAAATGACGAATAATAAACGTTGGCCAGATTTATTAAGATCTATATACCAGAATGACTACAAGGCAAATAAGGCAAAGCCAAATATACCACCCTCTTTATATGATTTCATCCAAAACTTTATTGATAGACATCTCATGCACATGCAGCTTGTGAATTCCAATTGCGAGTCTATACCATAAATCCAAAACATAATTAAGGTGGAAAGCCAATTCATCCCAGTCTTAGCAATACTTTACCTTCATTAGAGGTTGTATGATTTAAATTAGCCTACAAAGACTGCTTTTCTTTGCTGCTAAGGAAGGGGAAAAATTCGCCCAGCTGTGTTCATAATCCCAACATTTCTGAACAGTAAAACACAAGCCACCTCCGTGCACGAGAAGCTGATGTGGAACTGTCTATTTTAGGAAAGGTCACAAGTCTTAAACCCAACTTGATGGGGAGTGAGCCTATTTTAGTACATCTGTAAATGCTTACAAATGTCCAGAACCTAGCGCCAATTGTTATTAACCACAACAGCCAGTCAGCAAATGAAAAAAAGATGTGCTGGACATTGAGCCTACAACACAGCAGCTTTCGGGAAAGTTTCATGCTTTTTACAATTTATGACTTTGGAAATTGTGCTTCAGCTTGTATTTAAAAGATTCACAGCCTTAGGGGATACAGCTTGTGCGTCTGGTGGGTAGATTTGAGGGCTAATGTACGCAACTGTACTTTGGGGTTTTATTTGGATGGCTTGTCTGTAAGCAATTTTTTTTTCTAGCAGAATGCTTTTGGCTGCAGTTACAGAGTTTTCAGATTGGCATGAAGGAGAATACAAGACTTTTCTGGCACTGATGTCAGAAGTGTCACTGTGTGCTTTTAGAAGTTCAGCCAGCACTGAAGGACAGACACAATGATGGCTTGGGGCTTATCTGACTAATCTAGGAATAACTGCTGCAGCCCGAGTTTTTTTTGATTCTGCTGATTCTCGTTATTCAGGTTCAAAATGCTGTTTGCACATTGAAACTATCAAGGATTTTATTTATGAAAACTACGGAAAGACGACCACAGAAAAAGCGGAGTTGCCCACGGCAACCAATAAAAGCCTCATTGGTTATTACAACAGCCCAGCTTGTGTCACAGTTTTTATAAATCTGTCCATTTAAATAGTTGGGCAACAAATACAAAGAACAGGATGTACCCCTCTCCTGTCACAGAAGTTGATCTCTCCAACATGTTTCTAATACCGTGTATACACGACCGTTTTTCATGTCATGGAAAAAAACAAAGTTTTTCTCGACGTGCTTCCTCTCAAGCCTGCCTTGCCTACACACGATCGTGAAAAAAAAAATGCTTGAGCAAAGCGCGGTGACGTACAACACGTACGACGGCACTATAAAGGGGAAGTTCCATTCGGATGGCGCCACCCTTTGGGCTGATTATGCAAATTTTCCTTCTTATAAGCTTGCTTCTGAGCATGGGCATTTTTTCCCCCGTCGTTAAAGCCTACACAAAACCGTTTTCACAACGAGAAAAACGTCAAGAAAAAATAGAGCATGTTCTAAAATTTTAATGCCCATTTTTCTCGTTGAGAAAAATGCTCTGGAGCCTACACACGATCGTTTTTATTGACCAATTTAAAAAATTGCATTTTTCTCATCATGAAAAACGGTCGTGTGTACATAGCATACCAGAAATGCCTGTGTATAGTATGGGCACAGCCTCATGCTCTATCATTATAGAAGGACTGCTCTAAAAGGACCCCTAAAAGCCACAAGCAAGCTGTCATAGCTTAGGGTTAGTGCGTGAACCTTTAATCCAAAGTATTGTAAGAACAGTCCTGAAAGGATACAAAAAGAGTAGTTGATAAATTAGCAACTGATGCATACACTGCAGCCTTAGGGTTAATTTATTACAGACAAATAGACTGTGAACTTTGCAAGTGCAGTTGCACTCTGCAAGGACATTTTTTCAGAGCTTAGTAAATGAGGTGATGCTTCACTTTGCAAAGAATACCCAATCACATGCAAGGAAAAAAAAAAACAGCATCTTTGCTTGCACATGATTTGACGATGGAAGTCAGCAGAGATTTTCCTCATTTACTAAGCTCTGGAGCAAATGCCCTTGTACAGTCTATTTGCCTTTAGTGAATCAACCCCACAGTATGCTATGCATTTTGAATGCATGGATAATGTAGACTTGTGCATTCTATAAAGTGCTTGCACACATTTTTCTGAAAATTGCTATTAAAAAAAAAAAAAATAACTGGCTCACAAAGCATTGAAGCACACATCTCCCAAGTTCAAAAGCATAAAAAAATAATATTCTAAGAATTTTTTTACAGGTATTTTGCATCCTTGGAAACTGTATTCCAAGTACCAGCATATGAAATCTTGTATGCCATCTAGCATTTGAAAGTATTCACATGCGCACAAAGTACCCTCCTGTGTTTGGCTCACTGATGCCTTTTGCAAACTAAGATTTTTTTCACAGTCTCCTTTTATGATAGTCACGAGTACTTAATTAGGTTTTACTCCTATTTAAAATGTTGGTAGCAGTTATACAGATTCAAAAATAGTAGTGGAAATCCTTTTTTTTTTAAATATATTATTCATACCATGACTTGACTGGTTTATGTTTGGAGGCTACAGGATAAACAGTACAAATCCTTACCCAGGCGTTCCCCTTTCATTGTGACTGGTCCTCTGTCATTATCAAGTACAAGTAATTGGATTTTGAAAATGTTGGGTTGTTGTGGAAACCATTGGTGATGAAGCTTCAGTGGAGGTACCTTTATCCCATAATAACCCTTAGGCCTCGTACACACGACCGAGGAACTCGTAGGAAAAGACAGATCGTTTTCCTCGACGGGTTCCTTGTTAGGCTTGTCGAGAAACTTGACAAGCTTTCTTTGCGTACACACTGTCAATATCGAATCTCCTCGTTCTCAAACGCGGTGACTTCAACACATACAACGGCAGGGGCTGCTTTTGCTAATCTCATGTTACTGCGTGTTAGGAAAAAGTTTGGTAAGAGACATTTGCACTTTTTAGTATGTTACAGCGTGACAAATGTGCTATCTCCATTACAAATACAACTTTTACGAAGGTGCGCGGGTTTCTAAGCATACACACCAACGTGTTTCTTGTGGAAAACCAGCCCGATGAGGAAAAAGACAACTTGCTCTCTTTTTTTCCTCGTCGAGTTCCTCGACAGTTTACTTGCTGAAAAACATACACACGACCATTTTCCTCGGCAAAAAAGCTCTAAAAGGGTATCATTTTACTCAGCGTAACATTATCTTTCACAATATATAAAAAGAATTAGCCAAATTTATTGTTGTCTTATTTTTTAATTCAAAAAAGTGAATTTTTTCCAAAAAAAGTGCGCTTGTAAGACCGCTGCGCAAATACAGTGTGACAAAAATTATTGCAATGACCACCATTTTATTCTCTAGGGTGTTAGAAAAAAATATATATAATGTTTGGGGGTTTTAAGTAATTTTCTAGCAGAAAAAACAGTTTTAGTCTTGTAAACACCAAATCTGAAAAACACCTAAGGTCCCTAAGTGGTCCATGGACCCTTAAGTGGTCCATGAATGGGTTTGAGGGGGTAAGATAAAGGTAAAGATAAAAAATAACATTTACATTTGCTATACAGCCCTCCATGTTGTCCCAATTGTGGGTTTTCCATTGAAAGAAATAATAAAAAAAAAAAATACTGTTAATAGCACCATATAGAACCAAATGCTAAGCATCTCTTGACTGTTGGTCCATGTTTACCATTTACATTTGTATAAGTGTTCTCTGCACAACCACCATCATGTGCCACTCCATAATAGCAAGTTCTAATTATAATTTTCTAGTAGTAATAGTAGTAGTAGTATTTATAGGGCCAGATTCAGGTAGAGTTAGGCTGGTGGATCAATGGATCCGCCAGCCTAACTGTCACTTTAAGCCGGCGTTTTTGTTTTCTGTAACCAGAAAACAAGAAACGCCGGGTTGGAGTTCCGATGCGATCGGCGTAATTGAATTTCGCCATCGCTTCGTTACTTCAACTTAAAAATGGCGCGGGCGTTCCCGCCGATTTACGCTCAAAAAATATGTTAATGAGCGGAAATCGGCAATTCACGATCTTTTTCGGGCGCGACGCAGTGACTTTACGACGTTTCCGGAAGCGATACGCGGCGTATAGATAAAGCAGCCCCCTAGTGGAGTATCCTATGTTAGGTATAGGCGTCGTCATCGCGTCGGAAAAAAACCAAATCGCGTCGTTTGCGTAAAACATTCATGAATGGGGACGTGACGTCATTGACGTTCACTGACAGAACTTGGAGCATGCGCACTGGGATGCATTGACCCTCGACGCATGCGCAGTACGTTCGCCGCGGGATCGCGCATAGTTAGAATACTACACGCCCCGTACCCGCCCAATTTGAATTCCGCTGGCTCATTTGCGATGCGCTGCCGCAACTTTAGGAGCAAGTGCTTCCTGAATAACAGCACTTGCTCCTAAAATTTCAGCAGCGTAACGCAAATGAGATGCGTTACTCCAGAGCAAAGATGCTCTGATCTACCTAAATCTGGCCCATAGTATTTACCTGTTTAGAGTTACACTAGATTTATTGTTCTCGCTCTAACAATTGCAGCGATACCTCACACGTGTGAGTTGAACGCTATTTACATTTGTGGGCACAACATACATATGCGTTTTCTTTGGTACGCAAGCTCACGAGGACGGGGCGCTTTTCTTTCTTTTTTTAACACTGTCCCTGATCACTTTTATTACTGTCACAAGAAATGTAAACATTCCTTGTGACAGTAATGGGCAGTGACAGGTACTCTTTATAAAGGGATCAGGGGTCTAAAAGACCCCAAATCCTTTCTTTGCACTTCAAAATATTCAAAATAGCAAAATTGGCGGTTTGGAAAACTGTTTTTTTTTTTAAATCAGCGCCATTGGCAGCCGAGTAAACTGAAAGTGACATTATGACATCACTTCCATGTTTTTACATTGGAGACCCTATCAAAGCCACTTTGGGCTTCGTTCGGGACTCCACACAGCCGGCAGACATGGCGGATGGTCGCTCCGGGCAGAGGGTGGAAGGGGGGATGTTCTCTCCTGCACCATATGATAACGGCTGAGCGGCTCATTAGTTAGCTTCAGTTGTTATGAGAGAGCCGGCTGCTAGCTCTACAAAACAGTACTGGGGTGATGCCTGCAACCACTTCAACCAAATGACGTACAGGTACTTTATTTTGCATGAAGTAGTTATAGCACCATATATCATGTTAATTCGCTCTTGTCATACAACTGAGTGGACTCAGTTAGAGCCTCAAGCTCTAATAACGTGAATTAAGAAAAAAACAAAACATTGGAATTAATGCGTCCAGTGCCCTGCGTGTAGATTAGGGCCCAGGGACATAGATTAGGGGGCGGTGCCCCTAATGAATGGGCCGCCACTCCATTTTCCCTCAGATAACCCAGGGACGGTTTACTGTTGGTTTAAACAGCATAATATGCCATCACTAGCTTGTTTTCATTTTTTTTGTCATTGACAACTTTCATTTCTTGGTAGCGGCCTAATAATTTGTAATATTGCCTACCCAAGAGTGCAAAAAATTAGGGACCACTAGTAAGCAACTGCATTTTGTATCTTCCCAGAGTTCCTAATAAAATAGCTTTAGGTTACATTTCCTTTTGTTTTATAAAATAAAATCAGCACTGAAATGTCAACGATTAGATGACAATAATGAATGGTATTTAGGCTACTGAAAGGCCACTCATTACATGAAGACTGATCCATGTATCTTGAAAGATGATGCATGGTAACATTCATTAAGAGAACAATATGGACAATTCCCGGAAATAAAAGAGATGGGCATACAGAAAGGGAATCAGATGTAAATGAAAGGGATGGTAATTGTAACACGCCAGATGTGCAGTTCCATTACTTTGCTACCAGTTAAACCTGCACTGCATGGACTTGATTCATTTCTTCCGTTCATCATTTAATTGCCTGGATCATCTGCTTACGAGGAAACAAGTACACATGGAACATAGAAGTGGGTACAAAGCAACAGAAATGATTGTCGGCAACAGTTTAACTTTAATAGCTCCAATAATAGAAGAAAGGTAATTAGCAGCACATATTTACTTCTGGCACAATCATGGTACAGAGGAAGCCATTTTGTGACTATGCCTTGGGGTGTTGCTACTTCCTAGATACATTATTACTTGAAAGTGGAAATTAGGTAGTAAGTTGGACACTAGGACCTAGGTGGTCTAATCTTTGACAGATTTGTAGTTTGGCTCCCCTCATACTTACGACAAAGAAAAAGTTAGACAATGATAGCTCACAGTATTATGCACCGTTTTCTCTTTGAGGTGTGGATACCTTAACCAGTCCTCCTTCACTTACTTCATCCTTCAATTTTGCTTTTAAATGTCCTTATTTCTTCTGAGAAATCCTCACTTCCTGTTCTTCTGTCTGTAACTTCACATCGTAATGTAAGGCTTTTTCCCTGGTGTGGAGAAAGCCTATTGAGGGGGGAGGGGGCGAGCAGAAGTGTCAGGACACTCTCGACTTTGCAGATAGAGAAAGGAGCTGTGTGTTAGTGGGCATTCTGACACTCCTGCTTGCCCCCTCCCCCCTCAAGAGGCTTTCTCCACACCAGGAAGGAAGCCTTGCATTACCGTGTGTAGTTACAGGCAGAAGAACAGGAAGTGAGGATTTCTCAGAAGAAATAAGGACATTTGAAAGCAAAATCGCAGGATGAGGTAAGTGAAGGAGGTCTGCACTAAGGTAAAGGAAGCTATTTAGGGGGAAAAAAATTACCTTTACAACCCCTTTAAGACCCGGACCATTATACAGGTAAAGTACCTGGCCCCTTTTTGCGATTCGGCACTGCGTCGCTTTAACTGACAATTGCACGGGCATGCGACGTGGCTCCCAGACAAAATTTGTATCCTTTTTTTCCCAAAAATAGAGCTTTCTTTTAGTGATATTTGATCACCTCTGCGGTTTTTATTTTTTGCGCTATAAACAAAAATAGAGCGACAATTTAAAAAAAAAAAAATATTTTTTACTTTTTGCTACAATAAATATCCCCCAAAAAGTATATAAAAAAACATTTTTTTTCCTCAGTTTAGGCCTATATGAATTCTTCTACATATTTTTGATAAAAAAAATTGCAATATTATTAATTGGTTTGCGTAAAAGTTATAGCGTTTACAAAATAGGGGATAGTTTATGGCATTTTTGTTAATAATTATTTTTTTACTAGTAATGGCGGCGATTAGAATTTTTTTTTCGTGACTGCGACATTATGGCGGACACATCGGACACTTTTGACACCATTTTGGGACCATTGTCATTTGTACAGTGATCAGTGCTATAAAAATGCACTGAGTACTGTAAAAATGACAGTGGTAGTAAAGGGGTTAACCTGTAGGGGATACTGAAGGGGTTAACTGTGACCTAGGGAATGCTTCAAACTGTTAGGGGTGGCTTGCCGTGGCATGTCACTGATCGCTGTGGGAACAGATGATCAGTGACATGTCACTAGGAAGAATGGGGAGATGTTGCGTTTACACTGACATCTCCCCGCTCTCCAGCTCCGTGACCCAATCTCGGGACACCAGCGAACGCCGGTGGCGTGCGCGACCACACGGCCGGCAAATTAAAGGGGACGTATAAATACACCCATTTGCCCAGCCATGCCATTCTGTAAGTGCGTGCGGCATGCGGTTAAAGTGGCTGTATGAACAAAGCAGATCCTTCTATACTGTATACTCGTCTCTATCCAAAGCAGTGTGATTTCTCTCTGCTCAGAGTCCCTCTATGTGCCTCTCCCTTCATTTGAGCTTCCCTCTACCCATTACAAAAATCTATATTTGCACTTTCTTGGTCTGGTTTAGTGATGTCACAGGTCTTATTCAACCTCCTCTTCCCCTAGCAGAGAACAGAACGTAAACACTGCACATGATGACATGATGCACAATTGTCCTGATAGTCCAGGGTGGTGAATAGACCCTTGATGCCCATGTCTAACAGAAAGTGTGTTAACCTATTCTGGGCATCGTCCAATATGGAAAAGAACGTGCGTCAAAATATTGGGTAAGTGTGCAGGGGACAGTACCAGAGAGTGTGAAGATTGCAATCAGAATTGATTTTTATTTTTGCCCAGGGTTTAAATACATGAATGGAAACTGTCCTACTTGCCGTATTCATACTTCTGTTTAGCACAGCCGGGCCAGGTAGGTGACACCTTGTTATTCTGGTTTAGCTTTGTAGCTTGCCAAGTTGCCTCTTTTTCTACAGCTTCCACATTGGGCAAATAATCAGTATCATCTCACAGCTGATTAACTACATAACAAGCAGAAAGGTGACGCAGAAACTATACAGCTTTAAAAAGAAATAGTAAATACATCTTCATTTCTTTGTATTGTAGGAAAAGAATGTAATTCACCAGACTGGCTGAACAGAACTACAAATCTATTTGTATTTCAACTGTGCATAAAGCAGTTTGAATTCCAACAACAAACATTTGTTATACTGCAGCTTACAAATTCTTACATGTGGTGGCTGCATTCATTTTCTTTTTTAAGCTTTCTTTGCTTTCTTTTCACTTGGGGATCTAACCTGTAAGTCTGTTATTTTCCAACAGATCATGCTGTCCTGCAAATGTAGCAGTCAGGGTCAGCACCAGGAAGTAAAACACTAGGACATGCGGCGGCGGCGGTGCGGGAACCATTTAACCAGCAGACATGTCACAGATTCCCACCGGACCGTGGTCGGGTGGACAAATCTGTCCGCTAGCCCATACACACGAGCGGAGATGATCAGCTTTCATTTATTTAAAGTGTTTTTAGCAGTCAGGGAGTTAGGACAAACCATTTACCACTGACCGTGGGGCTTACAATGATCAGCTTTCATTTATTTAAAGTGTTTTTAAACCGGAGAGCCAACCGGAGAGCCATAATTGGCCCAGGGGGTTTAGTACATGCCCCACACTATAAAAGGCTGCCTGCAAGGCGGCCTCGTGTAGTGTGTTGTGGCGTTGTTAAAGAGATCAGTCATAGAGAGAGAGAGAGAGAGAGAGAGAGGGAGAGTGTGTCTTTATTACTAGATAGTTAGATAGAGCAGGCAGGCTAGTCAGTTTAGTTAAATTTACAGTGTGTAGAGGATATATATACATCCCAGTTGTACATACATTTTTACACTGTATAGCTTAGATAGATCAGTTCTTCCTAATTTACTGGCAGGCAGGTGATTGTGCTATTTAAAGACGTTATCACAGGTATAGACACCCAGCAGGTACAACATTTAAAGGAATTTTTCTTTTTTTTTTTAATTTAAGCTTAAATTAAAAAATAAATTAAAAAAAAAATCCTTTAAATATTGTACCTGCTGGGTGTCTATAGTTTGCCTGTGAAAACGTCTTTGAGTCCTGCTCCTGAAAAAAACAACGGTTTTTAAAACTTTTTTCCATTGATACATGTTCCCTGGGGCAAGACCCGGGTTCTCAAAGACGTTTTACAACAATGACTTGCATATTAGGCTTTAAAATTAGCACTTTTGAATTCGAACGTTCGAGTCCCATAGACTTCAATGGGGTTCTAAATGTTCGCGCGAACGTTCGGTCCGTTCGATGGTTCTGGTGCGAACTGAACGCGGGGGTGTTCGGCTCATCCCTAATCATCAGTATATACTGTAGCGCTCTTGTGACTTCTATCAGTGTCTGGTTAAAGCTTGTAGGAGGAGATTTAATTCTTCCCTGATTGTCCCACAAGGCTACAGGAACCCCGACCCTGCCTGGACAGTGCTGATTTGCCCTGAGCTGATCACACGCACTCTCACAAGAAAATAATAACCCTCTAGAAATACACATCCAAACTGAAGCTTGTGCAGAGTGCCCCAGGAGATGGATTGGGAACAGTGGAAGAAGAGGAGGATCAGACAAGACAGGGTCAAACAGCCTTTTTGCACAATGTGCAGAATTAACCCCTTCCACAGGGAGTATAACAAGCACGCTATACTACATATACACTCTCATTTTACTGTTGTGGATTTAGTAACACTTTAACCACTTAAGACCCGGACCAATATGCTGCCAAATGACCCAAGGGGTTTTTGCCATTCGGCACTGCGTCGCTTTAACAGACAATTGCGCGGTCATGCGACGTGGCTCCCAAACAAAATTTGCGTCCTTTTCTTCCCACAAATAGAACTTTCTTTTGGTATATTTGAACTGTTAGCTAAACTACATTTTAGACACTGGACAATAAAAAAAAAATTAGCTGGTTAAAAAATGGTTAGTACGCTGCTCTAGTTTTAAAACTAAAAGGGCTATAACCTAACACTAACTGGGGGTAATCATACATGTATGATAACTGCATTCAGTGACACTGTGACACGATACCTGTGTGTAGTGTAGTGTTGGTGCAGGACTTACTGTGTGGTGATCTCTCCTCAGCGGTGGTGGAAAAAAAACGCAGAGGGAGAGATCACATCGCTTCCTCCTTCCTGTGTTTACACAGGAGGAGGAAGTGACAGGGCGGGCGGGCGCGCGCATTGGCTGGGAGCGATCCGGAGGGGGCGGACAAAAATGAATAGCCGCCCCCTCTTGTCGGATCGCTCCTGCAGCCGCGCGGACCGCAGCATGTACGGGAGGGGGGGGGGGTCCAACCCCCCCCAAGGCACCAACGTATAAATACGTTGATGTGCCTGTCGGTGCCATTCTGCCGACATAAATGTACATGCGGCGGTCCTTAAGTGGTTAAATAAAAATGTTACCCCAAAAGAAAACAAATTGTTGCTGTATGAACTGTTAGCTTTTAGACACTGGACACTGGTTAATGGTGTAGCTGCTCAGTTTCTAAAATATAAAGGGGGGAGCTGTTCACGTGACACTGCCCCAATACTGCTTTCAATTATACCGGGCCAAGGATTATTATGGGATGTGCCTGCCTTTGCAACATGGCTCTTAAAGTGGAGTTCCACCAAAAGTGGAACTTCCGCTTAATCCACTCCTTGCAACCTTACATGCCACAATTTGGCATGTATTTTTTTTTGGGGGGGGAGTGGGGGCTTTAGGAGGAGTGGGACTTCCTGTGCCACTTCCTCCTTCTGCCCAGGGAACCGCCTAGGCAAAACGTCTTATCGCCTAGAGTGGCCCCTCCCTGTAGGCGATCGCCTGGGACACGTGACAGGTCCCAGGCGATCGCCTGACCAAATCACAGTGCTCGCGCATGTGCAGTGAGTGCCCGGCCGTGAAGCCGGAAAGCTGTCACCAGCCAGGTGTCCACACTAAGGATGAAGACGCAGGCCGGAGAGGGGGAGAGGAGCGGAGCTCTGGCCGGTGCATCGCTGGACCGTGGAGCAGGTGAGTGCATGTTTATTAAAAGCCAGCAGCTACACTTTTTGTAGCTGCTGACTTTTAATAAACATTAAAAAAGCCTGGAACTCCCCTTTAATTCCATAACCTGAAGTAGATGTAGGACTGCTGGTATTAGTGAAATAATTTTTAAAATTTTTGTTATATACATTTTGCATTCCAAACATCAGCATATGTACTGAAGAAACAAAAGATGCAGAGTGATAATCTCATTATTTGAATACTTAAACACTCTTGATTTATGGCAGGACAGGATGAATGGTCGATGCATGGAAAAATAAAGACTTAAATTAAATATTACTGGTTGGCGGGAACAAATTTCCTACAGTATAAATAATTTTTGATATCAACTGGATATTTCTGGAGCCTCTTTCTTAGGCTGGCCATGGAGAGTTCAAATCTTGGCCTGGTTATGCATGAACCGGTCGAGATTCGAACCATGTATGGGCAGGCTGAATGTACCAAGTTGAATGATCAACTTGGGTACAACCAGCCTGCTGGATTTTACACATGATTTTTGCTAGCGGCTGGTATAACAGCTAGCAATAATCACTGTCTTATCTCAGGCCGCGTACACACGACCGGTTTCCTCAACAGAATCCATCAAGAAACTTAGTGGGAGAGCTTTTTTGCCGAGGAAAACGGTTGTGTGTATGCTTTTCATCGAGTAAACCGTCGAGGAACTCGACAAGGAAAAAAGAGAGCAAGTTCTCCTTTTCCTCGTCGAGCAGGTTTTCCAACGAGAAACACGTTGGTGTGTATGCTTAGAAACCCGCGCACCTTCGGTAAATGTAGCTTTTGTAATGAAGATAGCACATTTGTCACGCTGTAACAGACTGAAAAGTGCAAATGTCTCTTACCAAACTTTTACCTAACACGCAGTAACATGAGATTAGCAAAAGCAGCCCCAAGGGTTGTGCCAGTGAAATTGAACTTCCCCTGCTGTTGTATGTGTTGAAGTCACCGAGTTTGAGAACGAGAAGATTTGGTCTTGACAGTGTGTACGCAAAGACAGCTTGTCAAGTTTCTTGACAAGCCTAACAAGGAACTCGTTGAGGAAAACGATGTGTCTTTTCCGACGAGTTCCTAGGTCGTGTGTACTAGGCCTCAGTGGGGACGGCTTCCCCTGCTGGTAGACTACTATGGCTTGGCAGGAGGGATTCACCTGTTAACACTGTCTGTGTTGACTGGGGAATGGAGCAAACTTCTTTCCTGCAACACGTGATTGTGAGAAACTGACCAGCTACCTCAGTCAGATTGTGTTTCTGCTGCCTGATGATCAGTCTGCTATCAGGAATTTTGGTAAGTCCACACTGGAGATAAAAGCAAGCCTGTCTATGACCCGATCTTCAGTGAATTGCATTAGAGGCGTAGCCATTAGGCAGGGACTGCTACTGCAGTTCCTTTGTGGAAAAAACGTGTATTACAACAATGTCACTTTTGTGCGGCGGCTCTTCGTTTTCTCTAGGTGCTGTTTGCACACTGAAGTAATGGGATTGTGTTGTAACAGTGTGCCAAGCATTTGGAATGTGTTTGCAGCAATCAACCTAAAATCACCCTTGGGATAAAAAATTAGGGGTTTACAAGGAGGCCGGATCACTTCCTGAATGCCCGTAAACTATCTCGAAACTGCCTCTGATCACTTTCAGAGTGACAGTAGAGTAGTGAAAGAAGCCTTAGGGCCAGATTCTCAAAAGAGATACGACGGTGTATCGTAGGAAACACCGTTGTATCTCTGTTTTTTTTAATGGGTATCTATGCGTGTGATTCCTAGAATCACTTACGCATAGATACAGTGAAGATCCGACAGGTGTAAAACAATTACACCGTTGGATCGTAGATATAATTACTTTTCTGGCCGCTAGGTGGCCTTTACGTTGTTTTCTCATTTGCCTATGCAAATGAGCCTAATACGCTGATTCCTGAACGTTTTTACGTGGCCCCGTCGTCGTTTATGTTGTTTCCGTAAGCGTAAACCTACCCCTGCTATATGAGGGGTAGGTTTACGAAGTTCCGTCTTTGCCATGTTAAGTATAGCATCGGGTCAGCGTCGTCTTTTTCCGTCGGTTGCGTCATTTTACTAAGTCATTCGCGAATAGGGCATTGCGTAAGTGACGATCACGTAGTTTTGACGTCGGTTTCAACGACACTTTCTGACGTGAGCTGGAGCATGCGCACTGGGCTTTTTTCTTGGCCGGCGCATGCGCAGTTCGATCGCGCGGGGGCGCGCTTATTTAAATACAAGCCGCAGTACGCAGGGCCATTTACACTACACCGCCGCAACTTACGGAGCAAGTGCTTTGGGAATACGGCACTTGCTCCATGAAGTTGCGGCGGCTTAGTGTAAATGGCTTACGCTACACCGCCGCAGATTGTATGTGAATCTGGCCCTCAATGTTTGTAGAATGCTTTATTCTACAAGGAAAAATAAGCAACACATGAAATATATTTACTTGCAAAAATAGGTGATTTTAGAAGAACTACATGACTTTCTAAGCTAATCTCAATGGTGACAAGAAATATCGAATAGTCTGTAGCAGCCACCATAGCTCCCGTGTAACTACAGCATGTATAAGAAGTAAAAACTGAATAAGGTATGCTTTGTGTTGAGAAAGCAATGGTAATGCAGATTTGAAATTCAAAATGTTGAGGATTACTCTTTCAGGAGATGGGTGATTTAAGGCAGCAGGTGGGATAATGACAAAAACTGCCAGTGCTAGTAGACTGCTTCTATGTTAATGTATGCAGAATCTCAACTCTGCTACCGAAGCCTAATTTCCTTGATTTGGCTCATCCTACCACTCAGTTTGCCCTCCAATGACTTCCTACTGCTCCTATTGCATCTCAAACAGTTCCCAAAACTTGATCCTGGATGCACAAGTTGAGGAAACTGAACACCAAATGACTCCTGGAAAAAGCCATTGGAGGCACATTGGATTCTAAAAAGGTTACCAGGTCACAACCTCTTTCCCAGCACCCTTTTCTGATCCTAAACAGAGGTGCCTGTTTTTTCCAGTTTGATCAGCGTGAGTTTGGCACTTGTATCTTCCTGGCTCCACTGGCCTCAGACGACCCCATGGAGATCACTCTTGTTCAAATGTTTTAGGATACTTACTCCTTTTATTCCTCAGCAATGGGGAATTCATAAATCTACCCCTCTACCATACTCCTGATGAGAGGGTGAATCCTCAAAACGCGTAGTTCATTTACAGTACATCATTACAGTTTTACTCTTTATCCAGATCTACTTATGTATCGGCTTAGTTATGCCATTATATTATTATTCACTATGAAATTATACATCAATTCTATGTATGCGGCTGTGTATGGAATTTGTTTTTATGACTGTATCATATACCCTGAGTTCCTTGTTATTTTTATATACTGTTTGTAATTTATTTTTGGTTCATTTTTTTTTGACATAGGGTAGACAACTAAATTGAAGATTAATATCAGTTATAAAAACTTTTATAAGACCCGGACCTACTGTTTGTACATTGATTGTGGTATTGGTTCATATATCTAAATTTTAATTATATAGCATACCAAAAAACACTAGGGTAGACAACTGGGAAAATCCTAGCGTCAAATTTTAATACAGAAGCATATAATAAAAGATAGACAGAAAAACATTTTTACTTATTATGCTTGCTGTATTAAAATTTGACGCGATTGTTAAAGTTATATATTTTTGATGCTATGTTTATGTAAACCTGATGCAACCTAATTTGTTTCCACACAGACTCCGGCCCCCGAAGAAGGGAAAACCCCGAAACGCGTAGGGCCTTGTAGAGTTTATTAATGTGGATCAGTTTCAATTTTTTGCAACTTGTTAAGTGTTATATTATGTCATATTGTATGATCTTTTTTCTATATAATTAAATATTTATTGATTTTCATAAAATAATTTCTTGTTTTTGGTACTACTATATATACGCTTACTATTGCTGCCTATAAAGCCCCTCCCCTGGGGGAATCCTTCAATCTTTTATGCAGGTAAAGGACCTGGGCAGTTTTTGCGATTCGGCACTGCGTCGCTTTAACTGACAATTGCGCGGTCGTGCGATATGGCTCCCAAACAAAATTGGCATCCTTTTTTTCCCACAAATAGAGCTTTCTTTTAGTGGTATTTGATCATCTCTGTGGTTTTTATTTTTTGCACTATAAACAAAAATAGAGCACCAATTTTGAAAAAAATTCAATATTTTTTACTTTTTTCTATAATAAATATCCCCCAAAAAGATAAAAAAAAAAACTTTTTTTTTCCTCAGTTTAGGCTGATACATATTCTTCTACCTATTTTTGGTAGCGCTAAACAATGATGATCGTGATGAAAAACTTTGAAAAGAATAATGCGTATAAATGCATATACCGTGAACAGTAAACACAATATTATGGATATTGGATGTGTATATATCAATAATGTATCATCAGACAAATTGATACATGAATAAAGTCTGTATACGTTTTGAAGATCCACCGAGTGAATATAGATAGCATCAGAACATCAAATAAGTGAACTTCTTCCATGTGCAATGTTTCCACCACCGGAAAAAATGTAGGCTTACCGGACCAAGTGGACTTAAGGGACATATGTCGCCGAAAGTCCAGAAGGGCTTTGTATAAACTACCAAAATCAACGATCGGTGAACAGATCGAGGATTGACTGGTCTTCAGAGCCTTTGGTAGACCAATGGGTAGGATCTGATCAGACTTTGCAACTGGAGATGGAATCCCTGGGCTGGTTTTTCAAAAGGTATTAGTGGTGTGAAGAAAAGGGTGGCCACATAGCATAATCTTGTTTTGAGTATAAAAAAGAGTTTATTGCAGCTATTAAACTTACATTTGACTGAAATGTCACACGCTTGTATACATATCCATAATATTGCATTTACTGTTCACGGTATATGCATTTATACGCATTATTCTTTTCAATGTTTTATCACGATCATCATTGTTTAGCGCTACACACTCTTTTCCATTTCCATTTTTGCTTATTTTTCAAATTAGCCGTGTTATCAGATCTTAATATCATTGGCAGCACAGGGTATCCACACCTTTTCTACCTATTTTTGGTTAAAAAAAATCGCAATAAGTGTCTATCGATTGGTTTGCGCAAAATGTATAGTGTTTACAAAATAGGAGATAGTTTTATTGCATTTTTATCATTTATTTTTATTTTTACTACCAATGGTGGCGATCAGTGATTTTTTTCGTGACTGCAACATTATGGCGGACACATTGGACAATTTTGACACATTTTTGGGACCATTGTCATTTTCACAGCAAAAAATGCTATAAAAATGCATTGTTTACTGTGAAAATGACAATTGCAGTTCGGGAGTTAACCACTAGGGGGCGCTGTAGGGGTTATGTGTGACCTCACATGTTTTTTTAACTGTAGGGGTGGGGCTGGACGTGTGACGTCATTGATCGTGTTTCCCTATATTAGGGAACACACGATCAATGAAGCTGCCACTGTGAAGAACGTGGGAAGCTGTGTTTACACACACCTCTCCCCGTTCTTCAGCTCCGGGGGGCGGGCAATCATGGGATACAGTCACTGAGCTTCGGACCGGGTCGCTGGCGTATGACCCACGGCTGGGCACTTCAAAGAGGATGTACAGGTACGTTCTTGTGCCCAGCCCTGCCATTCTGCCAACGTATATCTGCAGGAGGCGGTCCTTAAGTGGTTAATAAGACCTATTTGGGAGAGATAAAGTTACTTAGTTGTAGGAAATAACCATATTCTCCCAGCAAGTGTATGGATGACCTGTGATAAACACCTAAATAAATAACCTGCTTGTGCCTTTCTCTCTTGCTTGCTGAGGTTCTCAACTGCAACTTGGAAGCCATGCTCTAAGATTACAATTGTCAAAAGAAAGCCACAGGCCTTTAGGCTTTAATAATTTAGGATGTTTTCTGATAGCCTTATGTTCAGCATAAGGCAGAGCTCACTTTTTCATAGATTTATATCCTACTATATCAGAAGCAATGTCTGCCAGGATCTCCTTAGAATATTCAACCTTTTTCAAAAATGTCTCTATTCCTACTTACCTAACTTTGCAACCCTTTGGATCCTCTAGCCTTGAATTCTACTTTCACAATAGAGCTTCTAACCCAGAATGTCATGTCACTGGCCCTCCGCTCCAGCTGTGTGGTCAGCTCTATAATATTTTGACATGCAGTTAATTGGTGCCCAGATTGGTGAGGCGGCATTATGTTAAAGATAGTTATGTTTCTCTATGTAGCGCATTCCTACACAGGCCTGAGAAATGGCAGAGAGAACAGCTGCTGTCGTTTATTTACATACATTCCTGCCCCAAATTGAACTAATGAAGGTAATTTCAAAGCAAGCAGCGTCCTTTGCCTCTCTCTTTGTATCAGTTGACATCTCTTTCCTTGACTGTGTTCTAAATTATGACACATTGTAATTACCCCCACGGAGCAGAAACATTTCACTCTGACATAACAGCCGTGTGTTGTGCTTGCACGCTCAGAGCCTTAATAATGTTAATAAAGTTAAAACAGTGATATTATATTACAGCTTTCCCAGCTAGTTTTTTTTTTTACTTTACAAGTTAGAAGGTGATATATCTAGCCCCGAAGTCAAGACTTGCAAACCGCACGACAAATATTTTATCATGCTTTCATTAGCTGCGGGCTATTAAAACCAGATTCAAATCTAATAACAATTACAGAGTAGTTTAGAATATGAATGACTATTTTCCACTACGGGGTCTAGATAGATGTTCGGAGATGGGCAGATTTCCAGTACGATTTTACAATCTTCTCATCCTTGTAATCTCTAAGCAGTCCCTGTCCCTGATTAAGCACGAGATGTTTGTGTGAAACGCGTCTACATGACGTCGTGTTGGTGTCTTTGGTGTTATCACTTTAACCACTTAAGGACCATCTAACGCCGATATATGTCGGCAGAATGGCACGGCTGGGCACAGGCACGTATAGGTACGTCCCCCATAAGTGCCCACCCGTGGGTCGTGCGCCTGCAACCCGGTCCGAAGCTCCGTGACCACAGCTGCGGGACCCGCGGACCTGATCACCGCTGGTGTCCTGCGATCGGTCACAAGAGCGGAAGAAGCGGGGAGAGCTGTGTGTAAACACACCTTCCCCGTTCTTCACAGTGGCAGTGTCACTGATCGTCTGTTCCCTGACATAGGGAAAGACAATCAATGACATCACAAGTGCAGCCCCACCCCCCTACAGTTAGAAACATATATGAGGTCACACATTACCCCTACAGCGCCCGCTAGTGGTTAACTAAACTGCAATTGTCATTTGCACAGTGCATTTTTATAGCACTTTTTGCTGTGAAAATGACAATGGTTCCAAAAATATGTCAAAATTGTCTGATGTGTCCGCCATAAAGTCGCAGTCACAAAAAAAAACGTTGATCGCCGCCATTACTAGTAAGAAAAAAAAATATTAATAAAAATGCCATAAAACTATCCCCTATTTTTTAAACGCTATAAATTTTGCGCAAACCAATCGTTAAACGCTTATTGCGATTTCTTTTTACCAAAAATAGTTAGAAGATATACGTATCGGCCCTAAACTGAGGAAATAATTTGTTTTTTTATATATTTTTTGTACTCGGGCAAATGCTCGGTATCGGGACAACCCTAGTGCACACTAAAAACCTGTGGCTTTGTGTAACTAAAAAGCAGACTTCATCCACCTGCTGGCTTGTATACAATTTTTAAGTGTTTTGCCAAGGCACTCTGGTTGAAAAAGGCTGTTCCATACTCTATAATAGTGTTCATTATTGGTCAAAGGGGTAAGTGTGCTCCTAGGTAGTGATTTATAACTGTATGGGTGATGGACTGACTGGAGGAAGAGAGAGATCTGTGTTCCTGATTAGCAGGAACACAAGATCTCTCTTCCTCTCTGACAGAACAACAGTGTGCCTTGTTTACAGAGGCAGACCACTGTTCTGCTTCTCCTCTGAATGATTGCGGGTGGCTGGCGGCGCCCAAGAGCTGGTGAGAGCGATGACATGTAGGTATTATGCTCTTGAGGGCCGCCATGCGGCAGTACATGTATGTGGGGTGGTCCTTAAGTGGTTAACATAAAACATAGTTCATTGATCTGACTGTGATAAACAAAATAAGGATAATGAGGATTGCCTTATTTTTGCACTGTACACATTATTACTGCCTTAAATATAGCATTAAAAGAGTTGTTCCCATTTCTAGCCAATTTCCAAATAGGAGAAAATAAAACAAGCAGCCCTAGGCCTATACATCAGTGCAGGTGTTACAGATGGCCCTCCAAGACCCATGGGCCCAGTAGCAGATGCGATCATGCGTGCATTGTGGTACATTGCAATGATCCTCAGCTTGTCTGGTTCTTCTGCAAGCTGTTAGAATGGCTTCTGAGTGAATGCAATTGCAAAAAACGGCTAATTTTTAGTTTGCAAATCATGCATATTGTATTATAATGAACTGACTTCGTCCTGCTGAAACATAAGTTGCACTGATTAGCATGTACATATATTAAAACAAATTCCCCAATGGAAACTTCTTAGTAATCGGTTGCAGATATCCCATATGGACTACCTAATTTATGAGCGGTAACATGGCTTGCACAGTTAGGTTTTGTCTACTTTAAAAACACTGTAAAGTATTATGTGTCAGTAATGGACTAGTAATAAGAACAGGTGGAAACAAGGCAGATGTTAGGAACGTTCAGAAGGCTTCCTGTTCAGTCTTACAATGCCACCCTCTGCCAATGTAATAATCTATACCATCAATAGAGTCATTAGTTATCTGTAGTTAGTTGGGGCTTGTAAGGGCTAAACTACCTGTGAGATTCATTTCTCATACTACTGGATAATTTAACCCCTACAGGAAAACACAATTCACATACTAATATCAATCTGCTGCAAATTAAATGTCCATCAACAAGTGGTTAAAATGTTTAGTAGCATGAGATTAAAATCTATAAAATTAAGTACTTAGAATTTAACCAGCTGAGGACCTCATCTGTTCTAGAGACCTTCTTTACTGAGCCCATGTGTGCAGGTGCCAAGGTCTTGATCTATGTAGCACAGCCAGTGGCGTATCTAGGGTATGGCAGCCATGGCAAGTGCCATGGGCGCCATGGGGAGGGGGGCGGCAAAAGCCACCCCCTGCATGAAAAAAAAACCACCCGTCCTCCAGCGGCCGCCTCCTGCACCAATGTAGCTCCCGGCGCCGCGCCTGACCCTGCTGAAGCGCAACGCCAGCACAGCAATTGCTAATATTTCTCCTTCTGCCTGGGAGGGGAGTGACAGGTGCACCCAAGACGTCCGATGACTGGCCAGACCGGATCCACATAGGGTAGTGGCTGCTTTTTTGATGGGCACAGTGGCTGCAATTGATGTTTTTTTTTTTCAGTTTGTTGCGTCCCCCCCAAAAAATTTCAGCAGCAGCCACTAGTGGTTCCCAGTGACCCTCTCTGTCCCCGCTCTGTCCCTGGTTATCTGAAAGATGGGTTTCAAATGTTTTGACAAGGGCGCAGTTTCAGTGCTTGCCATAGGCGCCATTTTCACTAGATTTTTTTTACTGCGGTGGGCGGTCGGCAATCGGTTAAAGTGATTGTAAACCTTCATTTTTTTTTTTTTAAAACAAACATGTCACACTTACCTCCACTGTGCAGCTCGTTTTGCACAGAGTGGTCCCAACCCTCCTTTTCTGGGGTCCCCCGGCATCTCTCGTAGCACCTCCTCGCCTCAGATAACCCCCTAGGAGAAGCGCTCCATAGACACGTATGCAAGACTTGGCCCCACCCCCCGGCACTGGATTTGATTCACAGCAGTGGGAGCCAATGGTTGTGCTGCTATTAATCTATCCAATCAAGAGCTGGGACCCCGCGCGGAGAGGGAGAGGGCGTCTCTGCCGAGTGAATGAAGGGGCTCAGGGGCTAGACATTTTTTCACCTTAATGCATAGGTTACATTAAGGTGAAAAAACATGAGGGTTTACAACCCCTTTAAGGTTAGAGAACTCTCCAGGATGGAAACAAAATAGATATACAGCTTGAAAAGTTACATTCCACACGGTTTGAATGTGGATTGGGATGTTAATTGTTTTGTAAATAATTCATAGACCTGCTTAATTTTTATATTTGTCTTCATATATTTTTTTATTTTATACATTTGTATTTTTAGATTGTTATTTGTGGATAATTAGGATAGTGTACGTATGTTACAAGTTCATTATTAATGATTACATTATCGGCTACTCCTTGCTTTCTAAAAGTTTTGTTTAAAATATTTTTCCATCAAGCAACACGCATTGTGTTCTCGTTGCTATTTTCACCTTTGGGGACACTATGGCTGCTGTGATCCATTTCCTATGCCCCGGAAGAAGTCCAATCATGACGAAACTGGTCAGGCAAGTAAACACTAACCTATGTCACTGTGATTTTTAAGCTTTTGTGTTTGCTGCAGCTGTTTTTTTTATTTCCATGCACCTGTAGTGACTTCTTGTCTTATGTGCATTTGCTCCTAATATTTACCTAAGAAGGTTTTACACTATCGGAGGCCCCTTGTTTGTTTTTTGGGTACTGCTGAGTTGCCATGACGGTTTAATCTTAGTGCTGAAGGAACGGCTGGAGAGACGTGCATTGCCTGCACTACATCTTTTGGACGCCTTATCAGCAGATACATAGTGAGCGAGGTTGACCTTCCATAATTAGAGGGTTCACCATGTGGGGTAAGAGTACTTCTTGACTAAACGTTGGTGACGTCACTTGGTTGAGGATATCAAGTCGACGCATGCTCGGAAGCATTGAACTTCATTTTTTCAGTGTTTTACGTCACCGTGTTTTGGCACGGTCAGATTTTTGACTGATGGTGTGTAGGCAAGACTGATGAAAGCCAGCTTCATCGGATATCCAACGAAAAAATGAATCGGACTAGATTCCATCAGATTTCCTTTCGTGTGTATGAGGCTTAACTGGTCACTCAAACAGGATGTAGGGGAAAGAAAAGAAAAACCTACAAGAGGAAGGAAGAAAGGGAAGAGGAGAAGGGAGAAGAAGGTAAAGGGGGAGAATGTGCACCCCCTGTCGTTATCTGCTTAACTGCACTGGGTCTCATAAACCTTCGGACAGGTATTTTATCCATGGTTCCCAGACCCTATCAAAGACTGTCTGTTTATCGAGTAATATCGCTGAGAGGCGTTCATTGATCATGATCCACAACTTAGTTTTCACCAAGTCGAAGGGGATCATGGGCGCCCTCCAGGATCTAGCTACCACTATCCTGGATGCAGTAAAGATAAATAATAAAAGTTTCTTTGTTTGTCCTGGTACTCCCTCCACTGGGCTTCCTAGTAGCGCCTGCTGTGGTGTTTTGATTGGTTCACCAGGGTTATTGAGTAGATGAAATAATAGATGCTAATCCCAAAACGCCTGACTTTTGGGCATGTCCACCATATATGGTATACTGTGCCTTCTATGCCACATCCCCTGAAACATAGAGAAGTGCCTGGGACATATGTCACCATTGTCACTGGTACCATGTACCATCGCAGCAAAACTTTGTAATTCGCCTTGATCAGTGAGGTGTAAATGTCTGATTTTGAGGTGAGTTGTGCCATTTTAACGAATTTATCTATTTCCAACGTTGCTTCTATATCCTATTCCCACTTGTACATATAAAACTATTTTTCCGAATTAAATTTATTTGATTGATTTCATCACCTTTGCACAAGCGCAGTAATGTTTTTTGCTTTTCTTAGCTAATTGCAACATATAAAAAAAAAATGTATACAGAAGATGCTTCAATTATAAATGCAGCATTTTATTTTGCTTAAAGCTGGGAAGTTTTAGGTCCTCTGTTGGATTTTTATAGTTCTCTGTTTTCCCACTGGTGAGACTGACTACTTTAATTTCTTGTCCCAGAATTTCAACGGGAAGAGGGAGAAAATCTTTCCAAAATTAGGCCCAATTTAGAATTTTTTTGATTTCACACTACTTTCTGTACTGGTGACATAGGACGACAGGACAGAAAGTAATGCCCTGTACACACGATCGGTTAATCCGATGAAAACGGTCTGATGGATTATTTCATCAGATATCCGATGAAGCCTGATGAAGCCAGATATCGATGTTAAAAAAAAACGATCGTGTCAGAACGTGGTGACGTAAAACACAACGACGTGCTGAGAAAAATTAAGTTCAATGCTTCCGAGCATGCGTCGACTTGATTCTGAGCATGCGTTGATTTTAAACCGATGGATTTCCCCACAGATGATCGTTTTTTCTATCGTTTTTTTAACCATCAGATAATTTTAAAACAGGTTCTAAGTTTTTTCACCGATGGGATAAAATGATGGGGCCCACACACAATCGGTTCATCTGATGAAACGGTCCATCAGACCATTTTCATCAGACGAACCGATCGTGTGTACGCGGCATTAGGGATGACATCTCACTGGCAGGGGCACATACATCATTAAAACCTTTACAGAGATTTTCGTCATCTCTGATCTTCTAGTAAATATCAACACACTGGAGGATATGGGGAGAAACTTTTATCTGTAGGCCCTGGACACACTTTTGTTAGGCACCCACAAAACATTTCCAACCAGTGCTTGGACAAGGTCACCTAGAGCCCAGGGTGAACATACAAAAGTGTTCCCCCCCACCTAAGGTGTATGAGCAATTAACACTCATTTGCATGCTTGACCCCTAAGCATAAATTCCTTCACCTGCCAGGACAAACCCACCCTCCTGCTGAAATCCCCCCTTTCCAGCTCAAATCTTTGTCCCCCCTCCATTCCCCCCCAGCTGAAATCCTCTGGCTCTGCAAATCCCCCCTGCACAAATCGACCCCCCCCCCAAAAAAAACACTCCTTTTAGCACAAATCCTCTACCCCTCAAATTTCACCTCCCAGTACACATCCACTCACCTCACTCCGATCACCAGATACTAGTTTAATAAGAACTTGCAGATTTACTGTCAAAGCTTAAATGAGGGGTTAGTGCCTGAGGTCTTCTTAAAAATGCTACCCATAGCAATGGGACAAGGCAGAGTATAGGCTGAAATCTATACAATCAAACAAGTGATGGTTTACAGTACATGGTGTTAATTATGACCTAAAGTAAGAGCAGAAACTGGTTAGACTACTGTACATACTATACATAATGCACATACAGTATACAATAAATGCCCATGCTACAAGTATACGGTATATTGAAGGCATTGGGTTTTTGAACCCAGGCTGTGTTGCACAAAAATGGCCACACTAGTAAAATCTCTAGTAGTTCCTGAATCCTGAGTTGTTTTTATACTCTGGGCTGCAGCCCTTTAATTGCCCAACATGACAAAGGGATTTTCCACGTTGCTGCTGCTGAAAAATCCTTTAAATCTCAGCTAATGTGATTATGTGTGTTGTTTCAGCTCAGTTCTGCGCCATATGCAAAAATAGTAATTCCTTTTATGCATTATTTTATTTATGCACATTCTTTTATTAAAATCCAAACAGCGAAGTCCTCCTCTTGAAAGAAAAACAAATCAAGGGTGAACCTTGGCCTGTAGGCATAACGTATACATCCTGAATTCCTGATTGGAACATTTACATAAGTATGATACTTAGTGATTCAAAAAGCACAAATTATAAATGCTTTAAGACCTTAGCAAATACATGAATTTATATTCTATAAGGTAAGCTTTTTCCTTCTTCGTTAAAGTGGTTGTGAAAACCCTTACATACACCAAGTGAAGTGACTGGCCTCAAGTGATACACAGAGATTAAACAAATCCTCCTACATAGGTTGTACCTATCTGTATCTGCAGTCTTTTCTTCTTTACACCTGTTCAAAGTGCTGAATTTAAAAAGCTTGTCTGAGCGTTCAGAAAAAAGGGATGAGAGCTGAAGCTACATTCTGTGAGGAGAGCTCTGACAGCTGACTGGAGGGACACACCCCCTCCACACAACACACAGGAACAAAGCTGAGGCTGTCAATCAGATGGAGGTCCCTCCCCTGTCACCTTTTTTCTCTTGGTGTCAGGAAAACTTGTCAGAAGAGATTCATTCTGATAACAGAGGAAGAAATCAGTAGACAGAAATGACACTTAGTGCTCTTAATTAAGACAAGCACACACTATAGAGGGCTATGCTATGTTCATATTTTATGTCTGAGGTTTACTACCACTTTAATTCTCAAGACAGAAATTAGAGCAGTCTGGTATAATCTTTGAAGTGTATGGGCAGCTGTTTGCACAAGGTTGGGTCTTGGGCTGAGACCTTCACTAGAAGTACTAAGATAGTCCTGTAATATATCTCCAGGGAAATTTCACCATGCTATAAGTTTGTCTTCACAGAAGCATCACCTACGCCCTGCCATTGCCACCAGAAATAAACATGTTTTAAAGCGGATCTCCACCCTAAAGTGAAGATCCGCTGATCGGAACCCTCCCCCCCTCCGGTGTCACAATTGACACCTTTCAGGGGGGAGGGGGGTGCAGATACCTGTCTAAAGACAGCGCTTCACTTCCTGGTTCCCTCACCGTGGATGGAGGGGGGAGCAGCAGGGTGACGAGCGATCGCTCGTCCTCTGCTGCGGACGCCGCTGGACTCCAGGACAGGTAAGTGTCCTAATATTAAAAGTCAGCAGCTGCAGTATTTGTTGCTGCTGGCTTTTAATATTTTTTTCTGCTGAACCATCCGCTTTAAATAACATGATACTTACATTGAAATGATGGAATTGTTCTCTTGCACAATTAATTGATTGAATCTGTTGTACAAAATGTCTGAGGTCATACATGACTAAATTAAAGTGAATGTGAGGTCTGGCTACAGACAATGCAGCAACATCCCAACTTTCTGAGATGGAAAAAAGGACACCCTTTAGCACAAAGTATATAGGTAAAGGATGCATCTCCTGCCACACCCCCAGTTATGTGGCCAAAAAATACATTTATCATCGCTATGTTTGCTTTATTCTGACTTTTTAAAACAATAATGTTATAATAAGGTGTGTCAAAGGCTTAGTGTAGTACAACACTATTGGTAGTTAAAGTGGTTCTAAAGCAGTGGTTCTCAACCTGGGGGTCGGGACCACCTCAGGGGTCGAATAAAGATTTGCCAGGGGTTACTGAATCCTGGGCTGTCCCTGAAGCCAGCACTGCTCTCCTAGCCTTTCTGTGGCCGCACAGCAGGGCTATCCCTGGAGCCTGTGGCCGCCCAGCTAGGCTGTTCCTGGAGCCAGTGGCCGCCCACTCAGCCTCTTCACAGGTGATCATTCAGTTATGGGCATAGGTGTGACTGCTATGAGACACCACAAAGTCAGACACAGTGAGTAACACCTGTGATTATAGTTGCCATTAAAAGGACTCAGGAAGCGCTAAATGTCTGCGGGTTAGGGGCACAACTTACTTGTCTTGCCTTGGGTTCTGAAAATCCACGCTACATAATTTTTACTGTTAAGGGTCCCCATAACTTGGGAATTCTTATCAAGGGGTCACGGTACTAGGAGGTTGAGAATGACTGTTCTAAAGGAACAAGGTTTTTACCTTTATGCATTCTATTCATGTGTGCAGCAGCCCTCGCAGCCCCCTAATACTTACCTGAGCCCTATCTCAATCCAGTGATGTACACAAGAGCCTCTGTCTCCCCCTCCCACCTTACTGAATGGGTTGACCTTATGAACGACTTTATACTAATGAAGGAGAAGCAAGCCAAATAAACTGACAACTAGGACAACTAGGTTGTGGTACATATGCATGCATTATTCCACTACTGGTAAGTTTGTTAGACAATTTACAGCTTGATAGTGTTTGCTTCTCATGTAACTTATTGCCTTCTACTGGACTCCTCGATCACCTTATTACTTGGAATTGCAATCTAAAAATATAGGGTTTATACGATTTACACCAAACTGACTTAAAGTGGTACTAAAGGTTCAAGTAAAAAAACAAACAAAAAAAACAAACAAACATGTCATACTTACCTCCACTGTGCAGTTCGTTTTGCACAGAGTGGCCCCGATCCTCTCCTGGGGTCCTAAGGCAGCTCTCGCGGCTCCTCCCCGCAATAGAGGGGATTACCTTGCGGGCGTGCTCCCATGTCATACACTCGCGTATATAGCCGGCGAGTGTATGACTCGGCCCCAACCCCCAGTGGCCGCATCATTGGCCGTGCCAATGGCTGTGCTGCTATCAATCTATCCAATGAAAAGCCGAGAAGCCGAGGGGAGAACAACGCGGGATTGCGCCCACGGAAGTTTGGGGCTCCGGTAAGTAAAATGGGGGCTCGGGGGGGGGGGGGGGGGGTGCAAGGTGTTTTTTCACCTTAATGCATAGGATACATTAAGTTGAAAAAACATGAGGCTTTTTGTATGTGGCTAATCTATCATCTTGTTTCTTTCTTTTTCTTCTTTTTTTTTTTCCTTTCTTACTCCTTGCTCATATTTCATTTATTTGAGGATTTATTGCTGAGATCTTATTACTTGGACTCCAGTGTTATTGTAGATCTGCAACCATTTTGTATTCAGTTGGAAATCCTTACTCATCCCCCCTCCTCCTTTTTTATTTTCTGTACCCCTAATTGCTTTGATTTACTCTTGTCATTTTATGACAAAAACTCAATAAAATATATATTTAACCTAAAATGTAAGCTTCTCAGGTTCATGAGCTGAAATAAATATATATATAGCTTCTGACACAACTACACAATATTCAGTCCTTATAGGACTATAGAATATAAACAACAAACAGCAGTTAGTGTGTGTTTTATGCATTTTAGGAAGAATATACAGTGGATATAAAAAGTCTACACACCCATGGGCGTCCGCTCATAGGGTTAAGGGGGGGCGAGTGACCCCCCCTGGAATCGGCAAGGGTCTGCCATGCTCGCATTTGTGGCTGTGCTGACTCTCTCTGTGTTTGTGCAGTCGGCTCCACAGCTGTTGCAAGATCAGTGTCACGGAGCTTACAGAGCTCTTTACTGCCATCTCTGGCCGCTTCCTGTATGTGCGCCCTCGTGTTTGACTTGATGCCTGTAATGTATTTTAAAATGAACATGTGGAAACAGGACTTGGAAGAAGGAAGACCACCGTGACCTTACAAGTGGGAGCTGTGAGTACAAGTGAAGGGAGGAGGCTGTTTGTGTACGGGGGGGGGGGGGGGGCTAACATATATACAGATGAGGGGGGCAGCCGAGTGCATACACGTATGATCAGTGAAGGGGGGTGCCAGATATAGGAAAGATCATATCATCTGTCCTGTCCTGTATACAGCTATATACACCCATCTTCTTTCCTGTATTCCTCCATCATCACTGACTGCAGATATACATCATATGTCCTGTATATAGAGCTGTATATACCCACTTTCCTTCCTCTATATACAGTGCGGAAAATAAGTATTTGAACACCCTGCTATTTTGCAAGTTCTCCCACTTGGAAATCATGGAGGGGTCTGAAATTGTCATCGTAGGTGCATGTCCACTGTGAGAGACATAATCCAAAAAAAAAATCCAGAAATCACAATTTATGAATTTTTAACTATTTATTTGTATGATACAGCTGCAAAGAAGTATTTGAACACCTGTCTATCAGCTAGAATTCTGACCCTCAAAGACCTGTTAGTCTGCCTTTAAAATGTCCACCTCCACTCCATTTATTATCCTAAATTAGATGCACCTGTCCACCCCATACAATCAGTAAGAATCCAACTACTAACATGGCCAAGACCAAAGAGCTCTCCAAAGACACTAGAAACAAAATTGTACACCTCCACAAGGCTGGAAAGGGCTATGGGGAAATTGCCAAGCAGCTTGGTGAAAAAAGGTCCACTGTTGGAGCAATCATTAGAAAATGGAAGAAGCTAAACATGACTGTCAATCTCCCTCGGACTGGGGCTCCATGCAAAATCTCACCTTGTGGGGTCTCAATGATCCTAAGAAAGGTGAGAAATCAGCCCAGGACTACACGGGAGGAGCTGGTCAATGACCTGAAAAGAGCTGGGACCACCGTTTCCAAGGTTACTGTTGGTAATACACTAAGACGTCATGGTTTGAAATCATGCATGGCACGGAAGGTTCCCCTGCTTAAACCAGCACATGTCAAGGCCCGTCTTAAGTTTGCCAATGACCATTTGGATGATCCAGAGGAGTCATGGGAGAAAGTCATGTGGTCAGATGAGACCAAAATAGAACTTTTTGGTCATAATTCCACTAACCGTGTTTGGAGGAAGAAGAATGATGAGTACCATCCCTACTGTGAAGCATGGGGGTGGTAGCATCATGCTTTGGGTTTTTTTTTCTGCACATGGGACAGGGCGACTGCACTGTATTAAGGAGAGGATGACCGGGGCCATGTATTGCGAGATTTTGGGCAACAACCTCCTTCCCTCAGTTAGAGCTTTGAAGATGGGTCGAGGCTGGATCTTCCAACATGACAATGACCCGAAGCACACAGACAGGATAACCAAGGAGTGGCTCTGTAAGAAGCATATCAAGGTTCTGGCGTGGCCTAGCCAGTCTCCAGACCTAAACCCAATAGAGAATCTTTGGAGGGAGCTCAAACTCTGTGTTTCTCAGCGACAGCCCAGAAACCTGACTGATCTAGAGAAGATCTGTGTGGAGGAGTGGGCCAAAATCCCTCCTCCAGTGTGTGCAAACCTGGTGAAAAACTACAAGAAACGTTTGACCTCTGTAATTGCAAACAAAGGCTACTGTAGCAAATATTAACATTGATTTTCTCATGTGTTCAAATACTTCTTTGCAGCTGTATCATACAAATAAATAGTTAAAAAAATCATACATTGTGATTTCTGGAATTTTTTTTTTGATTATGTCTCTCACAGTGGACATGCACCTACGATAACAATTTCAGACCCCTCCATGATTTCCAAGTGGGAGAACTTGCAAAATAGCAGGGTGTTCAAATACTTATTTTCCGCACTGTACCAATACCATCCACCCCTTCTATATACATATACTGTACACCCTCTGTATTGTACATTTGATCAGCACAGTTAAGGTTGCATATCATGGGCACATGCCTGCGCTTTATGGGATAATGACCAAGCCCTTACCCTCCAATTCATGACATTCTCAAAGAAGCGGAGCATAGGTGACCGTAAAATTATGCCCCCCCCCGCTGGAAAAAGTTCAGCGGACGCCCATGTACACACCATATCAGGTTTCTGTGATATAAAAAAATTAGACAAAGAAAAATAATTTTAGCACTTTGTCACCTTTAATGTGACCTGTAAACTGTACAACTCAATTGAAAAACAAACAGAAATCTTTTAGAAGGGGTAAATAAAACAAAAAAACATTTGTATAAGTGTGAACACCCTTTTACAACTGGGGATGTTGCTGTGTTCAGAATTAGGCAATCACATTCAAACTCATGTTAAATAGGAGTCAGTACACACCTGCCATCATTTAAAGTGCCTCTGATTAACCATCAAAAAAGTTCAGCTGTTCTAGTAGGTCCCTCCTGACGGTCAGCAGAGAGCTTCCAAAGCATCAGATGGATCTCATTGTTAAAAGGTATTAGTCAGGAGAAGGGTACAAAAGAATTTCCAACGCATTAGATATACCATGGTACACAGTCAGCATCAAGTCGAAAAATATGGCACAACAGGGACATTATCAAGAACTGGACGTCCCTCCAAAATTGACAAAAAGACGAGAAGAAAACTGGTCAGGGAGGCTGCCAAGAGGCCTACAGCAACGATTAAATTGGAGCCTCTTAAGGTAAACACAGAAACAATAAACATAAAAGTACCATCATCCTAAATATCGATTAGAAAGATCAAGTGTACCTGGGACCCCAAAATGGCCCAGGAGCAACCTGGAAATGGGGGAGTGGGCAAATGGACTGTAGCGGTACTGAATAGAAGAGAATACAATGGAACAATGAAAGATGGGATAAGGTAAAAAATTATTACATTTATTTATTATACATACTAATAGGCAAATTGAACACACATTGTTGGATTATAAAAACAAAGACAACATTAAAAACGTGACACAGTGCATGACCGACCAAACAGCTACAAGCCGCAAATGGAGGAAGGGAACCTCTCAAGAACCGGTAGATGGAAGGTGGAACCGCACTAGGAGCTATCCCTAAAATAGCTGTGTAGAAAAAGGGATAAATGAGGACCTGCGAACCATATTCATGGTTCAAAACTGAAACACCCCACCCTCTTCAGTGCACGGAGCGGGCTGACATCAGCAGGGATCTCGGGTCTTCCCCCTTCTTTTCTCCTCCCAGCTGACGTCTGTGGCCCCTCCCTCTTCAGTGCACGGAGCGGGCTGACATCAGCAGGGATCTTGGGTCTTCCCTTGTGATTGGCCAAGCATGCAGGGTCATGGTACATGCTTGACCAATCATCAGCGCGCAACGCCGCAGTGAATTATGGGTGGACGCGCGTCACTCGATCACACAGATCCTGTGAACCTTACAGTGTGCTCTACCGACCACTGGTTACTTACCTTGTATACCTACTGTGGGATTGCTACCAACAACCCACGTCAGCCATGTTTGAGTTTTGAACCATCAATATGGTTCGCAGGTCCTCATTTATCCCTTTTTCTACACAGCTATTTTAGGGATAGCTCCTAGTGCGGTTCCACCTTCCATCTACCCGTTCTTGAGAGGTTCCCCTCCTCCATTTGCGGCTTGTAGCTCCAGGTGTCCATCTCTAGCTGTGCAGACCACCTCTCCTGACGAAGCAACTTCTGTTGCGAAACTAGTCGAGATTCTACGGGCATGACTCCACTCTTCTCACCGCCCCCTTTTGTGTAGGGCCCTTTAACATCTCGGTGACCTGTTTGGTCGGTCATGCACTTTGTCACGTTTTTAATGTTGTCTTTGTTTTTATAATCCAACAATGTGTGTTCAATTTGCCTATTATTAAGTATAATAAATAAATGTAATAATTTTTTACCTTATCCCATCTTTCCTATGTATTCTCTTCTATTCAGTACCGCTACAGTCCATTTGCCCACTCCCCCATTTCCAGGTTGCTCCTGGGCCATTTTGGGGTCCCAGGTACACTTGATCTATCTAGGCCTACAGCAACATTAAAGGAGCTGAAGGAATATCTGGCAAGTACTGGCTGTGTGGTACATGTGACAACAATCTCCCATATTCTTACTAAAACATCCAAGCCTGGGTAAATTTTTCAAAAACACATCTGAAGTCTCCCAAAAGCATGTGGGAAAATATGTTATGGTCTGATGAAACCAAGGTTGAACTTTTTAGCCATAATTCCAGAAGATATGTTTGGCGCAAAAACAACACTGCATATCACCAAAAGAACGCCATACTCACTGTGAAGCATGGTGGTGGCATCATTCAGTAGGAACGGGGGCCTTAGTCAAGGTAGAGGGAATTATGAACAGTTGCAAATACCAGTATATATTGGCACAAAACCTTCAGGCTTCTGCTGGAAAGCGGAACATGAAGAGGAACTTCATCTTTCGGCATCACGACCCAAAGCATACATCCTAATCAACAAAGGAATGACTTCACCAAAAGAAGAAGATTATTATTTTGGAATGGCCCAGCCAGAGCCCAGACCTGAATCCGATTGATGGGGTGTGTGGGGTGGTCTGAAGAGGGCTGTGCACAGGAGATGCCCTAGCACTCTGACAGATTTAGAGTGTTTTTTGCAATGAAGAGTGGGCAAATATTTCCATGTCAAGTTGTGCTATGCTGATAGACTAATACCCAAAAAGACTGAATGCTGTAATAAAATCAAAAGGTGCCACTGCTTCAACAAAGTATTGCACACTTATGCAACCATATTATTTTCGTTTTCTAGTTTTACTTCCCTCCGCCTAAAATATTTTAGTTTGTTGTTGAATTGAATTGTACAGTTTATAGGTCACATTAAATGTGGAAAAGGTTCTAAAATGATTTATCGTTGTCATTTTTTTATATCACAGAAACCTGACATTTTAACAGGGGTGTGTAGACTTTTTATATCCACTGTAAGTAGCCATACACGGGCAAGGAAGTCGCCAAGAACAAGAGGCAGAGAGACATTTGCCCATCAAATGCATCTCCCACTGCCAAGACCAGTCACAATGTTCTCACTAGTTTAGCCATGGGGTATAGGACGCACACAGGCAATTAACGTTTTTTTACGTTGCACTGAATAGTTGTCGCAAAGAGATTTTCCAACATGGTGAAAAACTTGTTCGCGCAACAGTGACATCTGACATAAGTACTGATATAAATACTAATTTTTGCAACTCTGCATGGCTCAAATTTGCTCAAAATCAATGCATTGCTCAGAATGCTAGGTGAAGTTGAAACAACTGCAACACCAACGATCAAACTTGTAGATTTGCTAGAGCAGTGTATCTCAATTTAAAAACCTTTAAGTTTATGCACAATCTCAAGGCACCCCATTCTAAAATTTAAAAAAATGAAATCGTTTTACATATTGCAACATCCACACACATAGGACACCCGGAGGTGATTTATTCTTCCAAAGCAAACACACCTTTGCACACTGGTACTGATTAGTATTCCAGTGTTTCTCTTCTCCTTTAGTTTCTCTCTGTCACCCTGCTAATATGACCCCAGTGCTGACAGAGATAGGCAGGGGAGGGGCAAACAATAATGCTGTGCTTGATGTCCTCCTTATCAACCGATGACAACATTGGTTGTTGGGACACCGGCAACTATAAGGCCCCTTTCACATTGTGGCGGGAGCCGTGCTGGCGTTATAGCGCCACTAAAAATAGCGGCGCTATACCGTTGGATTTGCCGCGAGTTGCGGTATTAACGCCTCCTAGCGGCCGTGAAAGGGTTAATACAGCCCGCAATGCGTGTCTATAGCGGTGAAGAAGCGGTATACATGCCGCTCCTCTCACCGCTACAAAGATGCTGCTGACAGGAGATTTTTTTTATCTCCCGCCAGCGCATCGCCTCAGTGTGAAAGCCCTCGGGCTTTCACATTGAGGATGCGCTGGCGGAGTTTTTCAGGCGGTATAGCAGCGCTATTTTCAGTGCTGTACTGCCTGAAAAACTCCTCAATGTGAAAGGGGCCTAAGGTTGCAATGGTACACAATGGGGTTGATTTACTAAAACTGGAGAGTACAAAATCACGTGCAGCTGTGCATTGTAGCCAATCGGCCTTCAGTTTGCATAATTGAACAGGCTGAAGTTAGAAGTTGATTGACTACCATGCACAGCTGCACCCGATTTTGTACTCTCCAGTTTCAGTAAATCAACCCCATTGAAAACCTGTGGCTTTGTGTTACTAATAGACAGGCTTAATCCGCCCGCTGGTCTGTATACAATTTTTGGGAATTTTTTAGACATTCATAGACAAATTTTCTTACAAATACAAGACCTTTTCTTATCAATTATATTACAGCCTAAAGAGAAATAGTAGATACTATATATATATATATACATACACCCACACGTGCCCAGGTGTTGGTAGACCAAGCAAAAAACAAAACAAACAAAAAATAGTACATTTATATTATATTTGAGTTCAGAACTAACTGCCTTATGATAACTATTGCAACCTGACATGCCGCAATCAAATTTGAGGTTAGCTGATGTGTAGTACCCAATAAATTTGCAAGTTGAGTAAAAACATTATCATCTAGGGTGCTGACCATCCATGGTAGAACATTGAGAAGCTCAAATGGCACACACAGTGCAAAGCCTACATATAACTCCTTGTGGTATTTGGTCATACCCTTCAGCTAATCAATATCAATAGAATACAAGCCCTCCTTATACATCCTTTTACTTATAACCTTTTGCCTGCATTTAACCTGCCTCACACCATGCTGATATTTCTCACCAAAATGTAAACCTCTCATTCATCGCCTCTCTGACCTTTCTCACATTCGCAGGTTTGCTTACATGTTAGGTGCAAAATATGAGCTATGGCTTTGTAACACTTGTATTTTGCCTCCAGGTGAGCAGGGAGGTCATGATGATACATTGTGAAATGGAAAGCAATACCCAACACATGCTGTACTCTGCCCCGGGACAAGAAGAAGATCTTTTCAATTGACAGACAATGAAACGTTTGAACAGTTTGATTTGATGGATGAGAATGAAAATACAGTTGTCTCCATTTACATTTTCTTTCCTTCAGAGGTTGTTGTGATGTGTACATATTTCTATAAGAGGTGTACGTGGTATATTTTTTGCTGGATCGTGGGAATTCAGCTGCCTTCACTATGCAGCTATTCATAAATGAACACACTGTAACATAAGAGAATAGCAAGAGAAGCAAGGTGTCAAACTGTAGGTCAATTGATGTATGTGCACATTATTTTCTTTTTTGTGACCTCTTTGAAAATACCAAATGAGAAAACATCTACCTGTTAATGGACCTCAACAGTATATTTCTTTGCTTCATGAAGTACACAAACCCGCACGCTAGTATTCTAGCACGGTTCAAGTGGAGCAGACACCCCAAACACGGATCTTATCCCCAGAGATTATTAATCTATTAACCACTTCAAGATCAGGCTGTTTCACCTCCTTCCTGCCCTGGCCATATTTCAGATCAGCACTGTCACACTTGGAATGTCAATTACTCATGCAACGCTGTGCCAAAATGAAATTTATATAATTTTTTGCAGACAGATAGATCATTCATTTAGTGGTATTTATTCACCACTGGGTTTATTTTTTGTTATACAGGCAGTCCCCTAGTTACAAAAATCCGACTTACAAATGGAAGGAGGTAACAGAAAGTGAGAGGAAATCTACCACTAGGAAGGGAAATTCACTCCTGTAAAGCCTCGTACACACGACCGGTTTTCCCGGCAGGAAAACTGCCAGGAGAGTATTTGGACAGGAATCCTGTGTATGCTCCCTATCAGTTTTCCTGTCAGGAAAACAGCCGGGAATCTCAATGGGAAAATAGAGAACCTGGCTCTCTATTTTCTCATTGGGATTACGGGCAGATTGTTTCCTGCCGAGAAAACCGGTCGCCAGTAAACCCACTCATGCTCGATAAGTCTTTGACACATGCACGGTAGCATACAAGGCATAGTGTAGGATGTAGCAAGATTGTGGCGACGGCATCGAATGTGACGAGCCCAGGCAATGACATCACCGCGTTCTTGCCATTCAAAAGAACGTGGTTTGTTTGAATGGCTGTCTGTATGCATGGCTTGGCAAGCCAAGCTTGCCAGGAATCCCGTCAGGAAAACCAACGTGTTTTTCCTGATGGGATTTCAGGCCATGTGTACACTGCTTCAGAGTTATTATGGGAAAAAGGTGTCTCCACTGATGCTTTATTACCAAGGCTTGTTTCCACAACAACCCAAAATTTTCAAAATCCACTTGTCATTGTGACAGAAAGTGAGGTGAATTTTTTCTGAACAGGGCCATAGACAGCAAAGCAAAAGTTACAGGGGTGATAACACTTTCCTATGCTTTTCAAAAACTTTAAAAATAGATTTTGGCTGGAGCTACACTTAAAAAATTTGCTTGTTCCGACTTACAAACAGATTCAACTTAAGAACAAACCTACAAGCCCTATCTTGTTTGTAACCCGGGGACCGCCTTTATGAAAGAAAATCATTTTGAAAAAAAGTTTTGGATAGAGTGTGGGTGGAATTAAACCCTCTGCCAAGTTATTAATGTTGTCTGGGGACTTTCACCTTTCTGTTGGTTGTTTGTTCTGGTGACCCTTGTGAGTAAAACAGAATGGTGATTTCCAATATTTTAAAGTTGTCCCTAGAAGTTGTCCCTAGAACAAGATGCAAGAAAGAACTCTAATGGGGCGTCTCTTCCAGGGACAAGTGCTTTAAAGGGTAAGTGAAGGAAAGTTTCCCAATGTTACACATGCAAAAGAAAAAAAACTGGTGGGGGATTTTACCTTTCCCTTAATTTAAAACTGACATACATATACTTTAAAAGAGTCACGGCATACACTTTCATTTTACAAAATCACCATTGTACTGTAGCTATTCATCGATCATTTTTATTTTTGACAATCCAATATACAGTGCGGAAAATAAGTATTTGAACACCCTGCTATTTTGCAAGTTCTCCCACTTGGAAATCATGGAGGGGTCTGAAATTGTCATTGTAGGTGCATGTCCACTGTGAGAGACATAATCAAAAAAAAAAAATCCTGAAATCACAATGTTTGATTTTTTAAACTATTTATTTGTATGATACAGCTGCAAATAAGTATTTGAACACCTGAGAAAATCAATGTTAATATTTGGTACAGTAGCCTTTGTTTGCAATTACAGAGGTCAAACGTTTCTTGTAGTTTTTCACCAGGTTTGCACACACTGGAGGAGGGATTTTGGCCCACTCCTCCACACAGATCTTCTCTAGATCAGTCAGGTTTCTGGGCTGTCGCTGAGAAACACAGAGTTTGAGCTCCCTCCAAAGATTCTCTATTGGGTTTAGGTCTGGAGACTGGCTAGGCCACGCCAGAACCTTGATATGCTTCTTACAGAGCCACTCCTTGGTTATCCTGGCTGTGTGCTTCGGGTCATTGTCATGTTGGAAGACCCAGCCTCGACCCATCTTCAAAGCACTAACTGAGGGAAGGAGGTTGTTGCCCAAAATCTCGCAATACATGGCCCCGGTCATCCTCTCCTTAATACAGTGCAGTCGCCCTGTCCCATGTGCAGAAAAACACCCCCAAAGCATGATGCTACCACCCCCATGCTTCACAGTAGGGATGGTGTTCTTGGGATGGTACTCATCATTCTTCTTCCTCCAAACACGGTTAGTGGAATTATGACCAAAAAGTTCTATTTTGGTCTCATCTGACCACATGACTTTCTCCCATGACTCCTCTGGATCATCCAAATGGTCATTGGCAAACTTAAGACGGGCCTTGACATGTGCTGGTTTAAGCAGGGGAACCTTCCGTGCCATGCATGATTTCAAACCATGACGTCTTATGGCCCATACACGCGATCCGAATATCGGACGAAAACGATCGTCCGATGATGGATCGTACGATTTTCGGATCGTGTGTACACTACTTTCGACAGCCGATCACGACCGTTCATCCGATTAAATTCGATCGGACAAGCGCGAAAATTTTTCTCATCCGATGTCCGATCGTCCGATTTTCGTTTAGTCAGTACAGCCGTCGTCCGATAATACAATACAAATACATTTCAACACGTGACATCACTTCCGATCGTTTTTTTCTATCGTACGATAATTTTCGTACGATAAGTTTAAAAACCTATTTTATTTTACTCGCGATTATTAAGCGAAAATAGTCGTACGATCCGTCGGCCGATATTCGGATCGTGTGTATGGGCCATTAGTGTATTACCAACAGTAACCTTGGAAACGGTGGTCCCAGCTCTTTTCAGGTCATTGACCAGCTCCTCCCGTGTAGTCCTGGGCTGATTTCTCACCTTTCTTAGGATCATTGAGACCCCACTAGGTGAGATTTTGCATGGAGCCCCAGTCCGAGGGAGATTGACAGTCATGTTTAGCTTCTTCCATTTTCTAATGATTGCTCCAAAAGTGGACCTTTTTTCACCAAGCTGCTTGGCAATTTCCCCGTAGCTCTTTCCAGCCTTGTGGAGGTGTACAATTTTGTCTCTAGTGTCTTTGGACAGCTCTTTGGTCTTGGCCATGTTAGTAGTTGGATTCTTACTGATTGTATGGGGTGGACAGGTGTCTTTATGCAGCTAATGACCTCAAACAGGTGCATCTAATTTAGGATAATAAATGGAGTGGAGGTGGACATTTTAAAGGCAGACTAACAGGTCATTGAGGGTCAGAATTCTAGCTGATAGACAGGTGTTCAAATACTTATTTGCAGCTGTATCATACAAATAAATAGTTAAAAAATCATACATTGTGATTTCTGGAAAATTTTTTTTGATTATGTCTCTCACAGTGGACATGCACCTACGATGACAATTTCAGACCCCTCCATGATTTCCAAGTGGGAGAACTTGCAAAATAGCAGGGTGTTCAAATACTTATTTTCCGCACTGTAAGCTTACTTTAAAAATGTCCTTTCATACTGGGAGTGCTGCCTGTTTGCTGGTTATTTCTTTTCACAACTTCCTGGAATCCCTGTGTTTCGTCAGATTCGGCGACCCATGAGAATTGACGTTCCGTCGCCACCATCTTGCTACACCCCGCACTTCTCCATAGTAAGGATACAGTGAGAAGGGGAAAGCGGACATCTTGTTACACCCACCAGACTTTTGCATTTTACACTTATTTTTACCAGGAAAGTGTGTTTATATAGTGATATACAGTGCCGACACTATGGGCGGCTCAGTGTAAAAGGGGTCTAAAGCGGAACTAAACCTCACAAATATGTCTTCTCCCAGCTTCTTTTTTTGAGGTTTCTTGATTGGCCAACCAGGAAATTATGTAACCCTTGCACTTGAGTTTATCTATTCCAGTGCCGAGGTGTACATGTGGCATGTTCAGTTCAGAATACATCCTAAAGAAGATTGTGAACAAACTAGTACGATTGTTTTCCTGCACAGCATGTCTGTTCTGTAATAAAGAGCTTGTCTGCTCACAAGTGTTTTTGTTTGTCCTTTAGTTCCACTTTAGCTGAAACTGTCAAATTCCAATTCCATCAGCAAGCGTTACCAGTGAGGGTTACAACTTGACTTGATTGAGTTCTTACATGAGCTAGAGAGCACATAATATACACCATTAATGGCATGTAATTGCTCCTGTCATTGTGGTTTTCAGACATGTAGATAAAAGATGGGTAGTATGGAACGTAATAACAGTAGTGCCTAAAATGACACACCATGTACTCTGATAAATCTGCAGATATGTATAATGTGTAAGCTGCAAGTGGGTGGCTGTATGGTATGCTGTACATCCTTGAAAGAATATGTAGATCCATTTTCATTACACCAGAGTGGCATCCAGTATTTTAAACAAATTTCTATAAAAAAAATTGGAGGGTATATATACGTACATAATTTGAGCAACCTCAGATATTTACCTAAAAGTGTAATCAACTATTTTTCCGAAAAATAAATGAATTTTTTTTTTAGCTAGATAGCTTCCTTTACCTTAATGCAGTGCTGTTTTCATGTTCTCATTGTTCGTTTTTTGCTTTGACGTAGCTGTAATACTTCTCTGATCTCCACCTTTCCTGGTTGTCTGGCTCCTTATGAAAAAAACTCATGGCAGATTTTCACTGTGGTCTAAGCTGTGTGTCTAAAACTCCTCAGAACCAATTAGATTTATTTTAAAAACAAAACACTGCCCTGGATTTGTTTGTTTTTGTTCTGTGTGTCTTCTCTACTTCACAGAAACATGAAATCGTTTTAAAAATGAAAGTGAAACTAGAGGCACATTATATGATTGATTTTTATCTATTTTTTATCATTTTTTAACTTTTATGTCTCTATACCCTGTAAACAGTAATTTCAGCAAAACAAATGTTTTCCTTTAGTGACCCTTTAACTCCCGAAAATGTGTTTTTTATTAAAAATGTTTCATTAAAAAATGCATTTGTCTCTACCCAACCTTCAAGTATATTATTGGCCAGCTGTCTTGGTGTCGGCCTACTGGTAGTTTGAGGGTGCTCACACTAATGCAGCAGTTTGCCTAGAGGCAATACTTTCTGAGCTCGCTGATGGATCTGTGTAACGTAGTGTATAGGGGAGCCAGGGCCTACGGGACAGTGCCAATTGCTACTAAAACTACGCTTAGGGTCTGAGGTGCAGCTAGGAGGCGTTTCTTTCAGGAGAATAGGTGGTCCCTGGTGCAACCTCTCTGGGAGAATTCGAATCTGGCCCATTTTCAATCGATTACTGACCCCCAAGTCTGGGCCAGGTTTGAAGTTAAAAGATTACGGGATATAATGCCAGATGGCTTGCTGCTGACATATTCAGCCTGCCGGGGCGATCCCCTGATGAAGTCACGAGGCATGTGACGTAACGACGTAGGGAAACTGAGATCACGTGACACCCGCGCAAGCCGGAGGCCAACAGACATAGAGGTAGTGGCATAACGATCGCTCCGCTTCGTCTTTTTTATTTGAATTTTATCTCTATTGATTTTGTATCCAGTCCAACCTATTTTGGACTCTATTTTGTCATCCTTCACCCATTTTTAATAAAACCCCCTTTATTGGCATCGATGTACTTCACCATTGGAGGCATTTTTTTCTCTCTCTCACTCCACATTCCCCACATTCTATCTATGGAGTACTGAACCCGGACCATCCCAGATAGAAGGAAAAAGGAAAAGGGAACCTCACTGAGAGACCGAGGCCTCGAATGTAGCAGGATACATCACTATATGCCCATATATAGCAACCCTAAGGTAAGGGGACTACAATACTCCTTAAGGATTTAAAAGATTCTGCACAGCATCTCAAGTGAAGACTCCAATCACATCCTACCCAGCCCATTCCTCCACCACTTTACACAGACTGTCTATTAGTGTTTAAACTTGACACTTAGTGCTACTTCCATTGGTCAATGAGGAGTTCATTTATTGACACACAGATGCACTTGTTACATGGGACTGTTTGTTTGATCATTTAACACTATCAACACTGTGTTCTTGACCATTTCAAGCTTATTAGAGGCTTTTTATGGTTTGTTATCAGTTTTATAATTATTTGGTGTTTGCACATTTCTCGTTTTGAAGCGTTTATCACTATTTCATTTTTATTTAATAACTTGAATATTGGTCTTTAAAATGAGCACTTTTGAATTAGAAACTTTTAAGTCCCATAGACTTCAATGGGGTTTTAAATGTTCGATCAAACGGGCGGTCTGTTCGAACGTTCTGGTGCGAACCGAACGCGGGGGTGTTTGGCTCATCCCTACTCTTGGGCAGTTGTCACTGTAGCAAGTATCCACCATATTGGACAATTTTCCACTGACAATGGCTACTAGGACAAGTAGAAGTGCAAATCTCTCCAGCAAAGACAGAGCAATAAAAACTTGACAAGGTTTTCTTTGTCCTACCCTATCGAAAACATTTTTACAGGTTTCAGTCGCAAACAATTGAAACATAAAATATTTGCTTAAGTATTAAAAGGAGAAGTACAGCCAAAGCTGTTCTGCACTTTTGTGACGTGTTTTCAGCAGACAGCAGGCTTAAGTCCGCTGTCTGCTGATGTCACAGAGATGGTCCATATGGTCAGGATCCACCCACATGCCTGGACAGGCACCTGGCTCAGTCTCTTAGCGAGCCACTGGGAGCCTGACCCGGCTGCTCCCAACCCTCCACAGCCCAGCACTCCAGTGAGCATGCAGTGGGGGGGGGGGCAGAACAGATAGCTGTTGACTTACAGTCAGGAGCTGAGCTGTGAGAACCAATCGATCGGTGGTGTTTGATCGCTCGTAGAGCCGGAAGGGGACAGATACAACTTCGGAGCAATGCTGCATCCAGCTAGGTAAGTATGTGTAACGGGAGGGCCCGTGGGACCCAGAAGCTCTTACAAAGTACGAGCCAGGAAATAATAGACATATCTTGGATTGCTTGTAATCCACAATATATTCAAGGATGTCTGTAAGAACTATGACTGTGACTCATTCAATGTGGGAACACAGACTGTTGGGTGTTAATGTTGTCTGTTGTGATGTAAATTAATCTAGTATGGCTTTTGAAGCATCTTCCATTGTGTGGTGTTAATTGACCCTGTATTGTGTGATGGGCTATTGATGATAAATGTGTATTGCAAGTTAATAGACAGTCTAAAGGTCAGATGTCTGACTTATCAGCTGTAGTTAATTAGCTCATGTAAATTAAGTCTACAAAGGAATGTGTATTGTATAGCAGGTGTCTATCTTGAAAGGTCATATCTCAGAGTCACCTTGTCTGGGCAAATGATTAATTATCTCATGTAAGTTAAATCAAGAGCTGGTGCCAGAAAGTCTACCCAAAAGATGTGCATTGGGCTCCTTGTGTCATGTTGTGGGTGGAGTTGAGTCATTGTTCATTGTTGGTTACTGACTGTATATAAGAGCCTGGTTTTCTCATTAAAGATTCTATCCATTTTAAACCTTAAACAGAGCTGTGTCTCGTTTCTGGAGGAATCCGTATGGGTCGTGTTTGGTTCATTGTCCCATTTAGGGGTTCCGTTACAGTATGATTCTACAAAAAAAAAATATATTCTCATACTTTTTTAATGCTGGCACAGTCGATGATGTAAAACATATCCAGAGCATTGGGCTTACTTATTGTCATCTATGAGAGATTTCATGAGAAAAGGGGTATTTTTATATTTTTATCTAATAATTTATCATTTTAATTGAATGATTATTAAATATTGATTACCCCATGCACCTTCTGCAGCTATAATTCCCTATAACCATACCTGAGGTTTTTTTAAAGTTTGGAAGAGGAGAGGAGTGGAACAAGGAGAAGGGCCAGACTGTGTTCTGATCCGTGGATTGGACCTGCATGGATGTACACTGCCCAAACAGTACAATGATTTTAACCAGTGCCTAGCTGCTTGTCAGTCTGAAACGCATTCTGCACTGATGCATGATTTTTGACCACTGTTTTCCTGCTGTCAGTCTCAAACCACCGTACTATGGAACATTGATTTAATCTACAACTGTTAAACTGATATTTACATAATTGAGAGAGATTTACCTTTCTGTTGTCTATTGTTTGCACAGAGAACTGAAGCTAATTTTGCGGCTGTGGCCAGTCTTGGTATGATTTTTTTTTTTCATCCATGTATCTCTTAGCAGTTCTCAAAGTAGAAATAAAGGCAAATTTGCCCCCATTTGAAGGTTTTCCTCTCCCTCTCGTGATGAGGGTAAACAGGACAAATAAAAGAGAATGAATCTTCCTAAGGGGGGGGTGGGGTCATAGACAGCAATAAAAACCTGACAGGTATTCTATTCCCTCTCTTTCCAACTAAAAATAAAAGTTTTGCCTTCAAATATACCTGAATAATTGGCGAACAATTGTCCACCCAATATCCCTATAAATTAAGAACAACACTTGGGAGAAAGGCACTGCCAAGGGGGTAAGGCATCTGCCATGATAATTTCTACAAAAGCGCTAATTTCTACATAACTGATATGACAGTTTAACACGGAAGTTCAACTAAAGCAGAAACAAAAAAGTAAACCTGTATTACCCCTTCCAGCTATTTCATTCCAAGTCTGAATTCCTCTATCTCCACCCTGTAATATGCCCTTTATATCTTCCTTCTCACAATAGTACCCTCTCCCCTTAAACTCTCTTTCCTTTAGCCCTCTTTTTCACCCTTCAATTTTTTATATATAATCGTCACTCCTGCCACCTTCCTATTACTGGACTCCTCACAACATGCTCATTTGAATCCAAATGCTGATATGACCTCCAGGACACTGGGGCATGTGTGCTCATATAGAGCATCTTTCCCCACCTTCCTCGTTCTCTTAAAGTGTTACTAAACCCTGAACCCTTAATTTACTATATCTGGTCTCCCACAGTACAAACAACATGGAAATACAATAGTTTTATCAACTGCTACACTAAATACCCTTTCTCATCAGCAGTATATAGCAGTCTTGTTAGGCCCTGACTGTTATAGCTCTGGCAAATAGACATCAGAAGTCTCAAAAGACAGTCTTGCTCTTGAACAAATGCCAAACAGGTCTATTTCACCACTCTCATTAATACCCTCTCATCCAGTTCTTGTCTACCTTGTTCTATCTGGCACTCTCTACTTCATCCTACCATTGCCTCCTCTAACTAACTCACTGCGAAAAACATTGTCAATCATTTTATTTTAAAAACAAGATAGATGCAATTTATGATGAAATCTCCACTATCCAGGTATCTCCCCCACTTAGTATATCTACCACCAATTTCAGAGCAGGTTACTAAACATTTGTCTGATGCCTGCCTAACTACCTGCCCCCTGAGCCCATCTCCTTCACTACTACTCCAGTCACCCTCTTGCTATCCTCCATGCTCTATAACTCACATATTTATTCTCTACCGGTATCTGGGCCTCCTCTCTAAAACATGCACTGTTCACCCCCTACTTAAAAAACTCTCCAGGATCCCCAACAGTCTTAAAGACGAATCTCTACTGGTATCTGCCCTCCTCTCTAAAACATGCACTGTTCACCCCCTACTTAAAAAGCCCTCCAGGACCCCCAACAGTCTGAAAAACTTAAGACCCATCTCCTTGCTCCAGTTTACGTTCACACATCTACCTAGTCTACAATCGTCTGAATTGCTACCTCACCAATAACAACCATTTCCATCCCTGCTTGTCTGGTATAATCTGACAACATTCCACAGAAACTGTCCTACTGAAACTTACTATCTGCTAAAACCAATGTCCACTATTGTGTACTTACATAATTACACCTTTCTGTTGCCTTTAAAATAGTTGAAAACCACTCCTCTTCAAAAAAAACTCCACTGCCTTGGCCTACAAAACTGTGTTCTTTACTATCTGAGTACTCATTCGGTGTCACCTAGAACTTTATCCTCTCCACAGGGGTCTCCCAAGGCTCTGTACTTAGACCCCTTCTATTCTCAATCTATACCTTCTCCCTAGGTCAGTTTGTAACCTCCAATGGCTTAAAATACCTTCTCTGTGCTGACAACACGCAAATCTATCTTTCTTTCTTCTTAGCTCACCCCTTCAGTCTCCTCCCGCATCACAAATTTACTGACATATACGTGTGGATGTCACACCAGTTCCTAAAACGTATTCTTTTCAAAACTGAGTGTAAAATAATTACTTCCCTCTTGTGCCCCCTCCTTCTCATTGGCCTACCTCTACAGAGGTTATCATGCAGTGTCTGCTGCACCCCTTTGTCAATAGTCCCACTGGCCTTCATTCAACTAATAAACAAAATTCAAAATGATAGAAACAAACAAAGCCATCCACAACTTTTTTTTTCACATCAGCTCATACCTTTTGTTTGAGACCCGCTCATGTTTGAAACTTCAATCGTCTCTACTAGCGTTTTTTTACATCATATGTGAATCTTTGCATTGTTTGCTTCCTTATGTTTTCCTTCTTTTTTTTTTTTGTTTCCCCTTCAAGGGTTCTTCCATTGTATAAAAGACCAAGTCGGGGGGACAGCCCCGTTGACCCCCCCCTTGCGAGTCTATGGCGGAGGAGTGGGTCAGGCACATTATCCTATTAATCGAGTTATCCCCCCTATCGATCCCTAACTCCTTTTCCCAATTTTCAACTAATGGTATGGCCCCTCGTGTTCCAATCTTTATAAGTATTTTGTATAACTTAGATATCGTGCCCCTTGTGTTCTCTGTTGTGCATATCTTTTCTAGTGGTGTCAGCTCCGACCCCGTCCGTAAAGTGTCTGGTAAAGTGTCTTATCTGCGAGTAGTGCCACCTATCTAGATTCCACATATCCTGTCTAGATTTCAGATCCTCATTGGCGGCCACCTCGCCCCCTTTTATAATATCCTAGTTCCTAAAACGTATTATTTTCAAAACTGAGCGTAAAATAATTACTTCCCTCTTGTGCCCCCTCCTTCTCATTGGCCTACCTCTACAGAGGTTATCATCATTCAGTGTCTGCTGCACCCCTTTGTCAATAGTCCCACTGGCCTCCACTCAACTAATAAACAAAATTCAAAATGATAGAAACAAACAAAGCCACCCACAACTCTGCCCTAAGCTACATCACCAACCTTGTCTCAAAAGATCACCCAAACCCCCCTCTTCGTTCTAACAAGCAAATCCTGCTCTCTATCATCATTTTCATCTCCTCCCATTCTCACCTCCAGGACTTCTGCAGAGCCTCTCCCATCTTCTGGAACTTTGTACAATAATCTGTCCAGCTATCTCATACTCTGTCTACCTTTAGGCAATCCCTAAAAACTCATGTTTTCAGAAAAACCTATTGCATGTCTAACCAACAAGCAATATTAATAATAAACATAATAAACATATTAAAACTTAAAACAAAAGACTACAGAGGCATTTGCAAATGTTGACAACTATAGACCTAGGGTGCCTACAGATGAGTTGCAGTAAAATAACAATAGTTGACATAAACATAAAATGAACAGAGGACCTTGCTGCATATCAGCCCAGGAATTTGCCTGTAACTGCCAATCAGACAATGTCTGAACTCGGCTGTCATACATTTTCTATTAGAACAGTGCTGCACTGTAACCTTATCTTCTTAAAACACATGTAATTTGCACATTTTTTTCTGATGTAAATGAAAAGAAAAGGAAAAAAAACACGCAATTCCTTCCAAAGTAACCAGCTCCTGAGTGCTCTGTGAAGTCTCCCGATTCTCCCCATAACAAAGAGGACGATTCAGCTCAGCAGCTGTCCTATGAACAGGCCTGTTCCCCATAGCTTCAATGTTATTTTCTCAGCCTGCACACATAGTGTAGTATCGTTGTTTGCATCCGTCATAATAAACACTGGCCTGTGCTGCAGAACAGCACTGTTCACAGTGCAAGGTTTACTGATCCGGAATTTGCTGCCCACACTGTTTGTTTTTTCCACCACAATTGTAGAACCTGGAAATGACCAGTTCCTGGAATAATTAAAGAACACCAAGTGCCGTTTTCATCTAAAATAGCATTTACAACAGTCTGCACTTTATAAAGTCTGCATATCCACAACATCGGAGGAAACAAATAGTTTTTGTAAGGTTGTTATGTGCAGCCAGTTACATGTGTGGCCACTTATCCTTCTCAGAACATCAAACTGTGTCTAACATGAAAGAAAATTAGTTTCTACAGTTTTTGGCGGTCACTTCCTTGCTTCTTCGCCATTATACATGTACAATACAACATTGTTGAACACCACCTAGAAACTTAATTGATTTTATTGTTATATTCCATTTACTTGGTTTGATTTATATGCAAATCAAAGGGGAAGGAAAATCTCCCCACCTTGATACAGATTTCTGTGTTGGCTAGACAGCACCAACTCTTGAAATCCTTTAAGAATAGGCCCAGAACTACATGGCCTGACCATTTATCTAGCCTATTATTATTTATTATTACAGGTACTTATATAGTGTCATCAATTTACACAGCGCTTTACGTATATATTATACATTCACATCGGTCCCTACCTTCATGGAGCTTACAATCTAAGGCCCCTAACTCAAATTCATACATACACATACTAGGGCCATTTAAACAGGAGCCAATTAACCTATCAGCATGTCTTTGGAGTGTGGAAGGAAACCCACACAGGCACAGGGAAAACATGCAAACTGCAGGCAGGTAGTGTCATGGTTGGAATTCGAACCAGCAACCCTAGTGTTGCTAGGGGGGAGTGCTAATTGATCCTAGTACAGAGGAGTAACTACAGGGGTCGCAATGGTGACCCGGTCCTATGCTCCAGGGGGCCCATGTGGCTCTCCTATACACCTGGATAGAAGAGGGCGACATACAGAAAATCTTTAATTTTCCTCCTGTAGTTGCTGAAAGCCTGCTTCTCCTCCTGTCATTCCCGCAGGCATTCAGTAGCTGCATGAGAAAAATGGAGGGGAACAGCTCCTCTATATGCCTCCCCCACCTATCCAGCATTCTCTTTTCTTCCTTCTGCCCCCCCGCCCCCGCCCCCGGGGGGATGTGTCAGGGTGGAGTGCAGGGAAATAGCCAGTAAATATGTAATTTACCGGATTCTTCTTATTCTGAATGTACAGTCAGTGATCAGTACAAATCAGTGACTGAACCATAATAAACTGTGTTTATTATGGTTCAAATTGGGAATGAACGGGAAGCTCTGTACCAAGCTATTTCTGTCTATTAATTCTGTGCAGCTTATGCTGCGGAGATGGAGATTAAAGTGGTTGGAAAGCTTTGATTTTTGCTTTTTTTAAATAACAAACATGTCATACTTACCTCCACTGTGCAGGTCATTTTGCGAGTGGCCCCGATCCTTGACTTCTGAGGTCCCCCAGCGGCTCTCGCGGCTCCTCCCCACATCAGATAACCCCCTAGGAGAAGCGCTCTCTGGGGGTGTTACATTGCGGGCACGCTCCTGAGTCATTCATTCGGCGTCCACCCCCCGTGTCATTGGATTTGATTGACAGCAAATGTATGCGCTGCTATCAATCCATCCAATCAAGAGCCGAGAACCCCGAGCAGAGGAAGAGCGTGTCTCCACCGGGTGAAATTCCATGGCTCAGGTAAGTAAAATGGGGGGGCTGGGGGGCCGGTCACTGCCAGGTGTTTTTTCCTCATAATGCATAGGATGAATTAAGGTGGAAAAACACAAGGGTTTATAGTCCCCTTAGGGGCTCAATCTCCTTTCTCTGTTTCGAAAGTGGAACATCAGAGGTCTCTTTACACCCCTGATATCATACCAAAGCCCCCCAACGGGGCTCCTAAAAAAATATAATATTTTTTTAAATAAATAAATAAACAAATAAAATATAATAGTAAAAAATAATTAAAAAATAAAGTAACAAAAATAAAAACTACTGACATCAGTAGTCACAAAGGTCGACCGGGTTCTGGTGTTCCGCCGTGGGGCTCGAAGGGAAGGACCCCGACACTGCCTTAACTCTGAAGCGTGGTGACGTTACTGCATAGTCCCCCAGACGCGTTTCGTCATCAACGGACATTGTCAAATGGGATGGGCTACTGTCCGTTGATGACGAAACGCATCTGGAGGACTACCCAGTAACGTCACCACGCTTCAGAGGGAGGGCTCCTATCGATTGCCGGCTGGCATTTTCGTTTTATATGCTGTTTTTATTCTTTTGTATGTAAGTACAACTACGTTATCATGTTAGGTCAGACGGACTTTTTCCATCGGATATTCCGATCGTGTGTAGCCCCATCTGAGTTTTTTCATCGGAAAATCCGATGAATTCCATCGGAGTTTAGATATAGAACATGTTCTAATTTTCTCCGATGGAATTCCGTCGTAATTCTGACGAAAATTGGCCAGGCAATAGCCCGATCGGCATAAGACTGGGATGCCATTAAAGTTCATGTGCATGTAAAGGCAGATGTCCCGATACTTTTGGTAATATAGTGTACATGCAGATTTAACAGACAGCTTTAGAAAATACAGACACTAAGCTTTTTATAGTAAGGCCAGATGTTTTAGATGGCTTAGGTTAACATATATATATATATATATCAATATTCTAAAATAACAAATGGTAACAGCCACAGTTAAAACAATAAGAATAAACTTTCATTTTTGAGTTCTGTGGACAGTGGTTGCTAACAACTACTAAAAGGCAATATGACAATGGAGCAACGGACATTAATCTCTGGTAATGTGGAAGAACCCTAATGATGTGCAGACAGCATACTCATCCAACAGTAAATACCATATTTATCGGCGTATACCTCGCACTTTTTTCCCCTTAAAATAAGGGGAAAATTGTGGGTGCGCGATATACGCCGATACCCGCTTCCCGCACTCAGTTTGAAGTGAGCCGCCGACATATACCGAGTGCAGTACACTCGGGTACATTCGGCTAGGCTCGGCTTCGCTCGTGCTCACACATAAACGTCACAGAGCGTGAGCACGAGCGAAGCCGAGCCTGGCTGAATGTACCCAAGTGTTCTGCACTCGGTATATGTCGGCGGAGGCGTTCAAACTGAGCGCGGGAAGCGGGGATTCGACTCGAGACAGTGCTGGAGAAGCCGGGAGGACACCACCGAGGCCGCAGACGGACGCCAGACCGGACGACGGACGCCGGGCAAGACACCAAAACTGTAAGTAATAAAATGTTATACCATTTTTTTTACAGGAATTTCGGGGCAACTTTAGGGGTGCGCGCTATATGCGGGAGCGCGCAATACCCCGATAAATACGGTAAATAAAAAAAGTGAAAAGTAAAGTGAATTGTTGTCAAAGAACAAGGTATCAGCTGAAAAAGTATTTGTTTCTCCCAGTGAACTGCATAAAAGTGCAAAATTAAAGTGTTACTAAACCCAGGACCCTGCATTCACTATATCTGGACTTCCATAGCATACAGAACATGGAAATACTAGTTTATTAATAGTATAATAATACTAGTTTAATAATAATTTTAGTAAATATAAACTGCTAAATACCTCACACGGCTCACAGCAGGGGGTCGGGTGCTGTCTTTTGCCTTTTTCAGGTACAAATCAGGTCCGAATTTTTGGCTGAATTAGCACCTGAAGAGGACCAGACGACGCACAGGACCCTTCTGCCATTCAGACCATGACTACTGTGTGTGAAACAGCTCAATTAAGAGCCAGTCACACTCTGTTGTCATGCTAATTGGATGCGGCGAAATCTGCATCCAATTTGCATCAGAGTGAACCCAGCCTCAGAGCAGTCTTGTATCTTCTATCAGTGTCTGGTTAAAGCTTGTAGGAGGAGTTTTCATTCTCCCCTTACTGTCCTATGAGACCGCAGAACCCCTGACTCTCTGTCTGGACAATGCTGATTGGCCCTGTGCTGATCACATGCAGTCTTCCAAGAAAAGAAAAAAACTCTTCAGCAATACACACCAAACTGAGCATGTGCAGCTTGTCCTCAAGGCTTTGCTTTATCAGAAGATGGTTTGGGGACAGTGGAAAAAGGGGAGGATCACAGAAGGCAGGATCAAACATGTTTTTTACACAGTGCAGAGGATTAATCACTTAGGTTCCACAGTAAGTATAACAAGCATTCTTTACGGCATATACAGACTGATTTTACTGTTGTAAGTTTAGTAACACTTTAACCACTTTAAGACCAGGCCTTTTTCTGACATTTGTTGTTTACTAAAAAAATAATATATATTTTTTGCTAGAAAATTATTTAGAACCCCCAAACATTATACATATATTTTTAGAGACTCTAGAGAATGAAATTTTATGTCCAACTGTACTTGCGCAGTGATCTTTCAAACGCAATTAAAAAAAAAACAGTTAAGTAAGCTCAATTTTTTGTATATTATGAAAGACAATGTAATGCCGAGTAACTAGATACCAAACATGTCACGCTTTAAAATTGTACACGCTTGTGGAATGGCGACAAACTACGGTACTTAAAAATCTCCATTGGCAGCGCTTTAAAAATGTTTTACAGGTTACCTGTTTAGAGTTGCTTAGGAAGACTAGCACTAGAATTATTGCGTCAATCTGCCCAAAGACCGGAAGTGACATTGGAGGTCCCTCCTATACAGCCATCGACCACATGGAATCGCTTTCCAAGCTTACCGACCGGGAAGCGGAAGCGGAAAATCCGACAAGAATTGTCCGATGGAGCATGCAGACAGTTGAATTTTCCTACAAAAGCCTGCCGTCATGTGTACAAGGCTTTAGGCTGGAGTGTGCTCAGATCGGATACAATGAGATTTCCAATATAGCTGTAAAGATGTCAAATTGTTCAAGGGATGATAATCGTGTGACTCAATATGGTGACATTAATGGTTTTCACAAACCTACTTAGCAGAACAGCTGGCTTAGGCCCCTTTCACACTTGTGCTATTCCAGTCGCGCAACTTTTACATGCGACTGTGGATCTGACTTTGCCTACTACTTGAAGTACGAATTCAATGAGCAGGGACACAACTTTGATCCCCCAATAATAAGGGGGAACTTGACGCCAATTAAAAAAGAAAAAAAAGGGGGGCTCCCAGATTCCGATAAGCCTCCCGCTTGCATACCCCGTCAACCAATGGCCAGGGTTGTCAGGAAGGGGCCCTTGTCCCCATCAACATGGGGACAAGGTGCTTTGGGGTGGGGGGGTACAGGGCTAAAACTTGAAGTCGCACAGATATGAACGGTACTCATTGGAAATCATGGGGTACGACTTGACATGCGACTTTGCTGTCCCAAGTCGCATGACAATTCGCACACGTGGAAACCGAGCCTTAATGTAAAGATATTAGACTATACATTACAGTTATCCAAAAGAAACTGAACACTAATCAGCGCAACCTTCCCTTCACCAAATCAGTGAATAACATAAATTAAATACAAAACAACAATTGCCGCTCACACTCAAAAGTGTTGATCACTGTTGAACGTGATTATGGACACTTAGAAATACATATTATTGTATTTGTGTGTTTTTTTTTTGTTTTTTTTTAGATTACAGTTGCACTGCACTATTTATCTAATTTATCCATTATAGTTAGCACCAAAACCTTATTTATAATGAAACAAGGTAGGAATGTAATCTCAGGTAGCACCTTCCAGAAATGGCATTAAATATGTTTCTCATCTCATCTTATGATCTTTTAGGGCTGCAGGGTGAAGGCAAAGTGCATCTCAAATGCCTCGTACACACACTGTGTGAGTCCGTCAGAAGTAGAAAGAGAACAGGTTCTCTATTTAAGATCCGTCGGACTTCCGACAAAAAAAAGTCCAATGGAGGCTACACACGGCCGGACTTTCAGAGAAAAAAGGGCTGTCAGACTTTTTTTCTCGGAAAGTCTGGTCGTGTGTACGAGGCATTATGCAGATAGTAGAAGGAACTGTAATGCATCGCCAGAAGACAAGTGGGTCTTCAAGTGTGTCTTCAGAACTGCCCTTCGAGCTTCATTGGATGATTTTCATAGGTAACTGTAGATACCTCTTGTCCCAAGAATAATGCCTCGTACACATGTACGGGATTTCCGACAGGAAAAGTTCCCGTCGGAAATCCCGAGGGGAAAGCCGAGAACCTGCTCGGTTCAGTCTTTCCACTACTACACGGCCGTTTTTCCCGACAGGAAAACTGTGATGAAGCTTTGGCCGGGAATCCCGGCCGTGTGTATGCTCCATCGCAGTTTTTCCTATAGGAAAACTGCCAAAAATCACCAGACAAAAGCCTGCAGGATTTTCCTGTTTTTTGGGCAGTTCTCCCAGCGGAATATCTTCGAGAAGCATACACACGGCCGGGATTCCCGGCCAAAGCTCCATTGCAGTTTTCCCGTTGGGAAAACTGATCATGTGTACGAGGCTTGAGACTTTGAATCTTATCAAGAACGTCTAATGAGAAACCAGTCTTGACCAGATCCCCAAATTATATGCACTGAATTGGCGGCAACCTTTGAATTGAAATGGAGACAAATGACAGTTGACCAGGCCGAATATCAAATCGAAAGGAAGAGTAATATTTAATTACATTAAGCCAGAGGCCAAGACTGAAGGTAACTGAAGAACACAGAAAGCCAGGTCAGAAAGCAGACAGTCAATGGTATTTAGAGAGCAAACAGATCCAAAAAAAGGAACAACTGATCAGAAGAGGATACCAGAGAACTAGCAATGTTGTAACTGTAGCAGCAAAGCACTATAGATACAGGAATACTTCCAAAATTGAGGACAAGGAGTAACAGATACTTATGCTTCGGCATCCTGTCAATACACTGAGCCAGACCTAAATCAACAATAGATGATATCTGCAGCATGCTTATGTAGCAGTACTGAATGTCATCCAGCAGATATGCACATAGCACCCACCATAGGTATGTGCACAGTGTGTGCCAGGTGTGCCTGTGCACACCCTAATCACCCCATGCACATTAGAATCATCACTCTATGTACCAGCAGGAAGATGGGAAAGATCTCCCTCTTATGCCTTGTACACACGATCAGAATTTCCAATGGAAAAAGTCAGACGGAATGTTTTCATCGGATATTCCGACCATGAGGTGCCCCATTGGAAATTCCAAAGGACTTAGATAGAGACATGTTCCCTTTTTTTTCCGATGAAATTCCGTTTGTCTGTATGGAACTCCGACGGAGAAAAAAACACGCATGCTCAGAATCAAGTCGACGCATGCTCGGAAGCATTGAACTTCATTTTTCTCAGCTCGTCGTAGTGTTGTACGTCACCGCGTTTTGGACGGTCAGAATTTGGTGTGACAGTGTGAATGCAAGACAGCTTGAATGAAAATTCCGATCTTGTGTACGGGGCATTACTGGCTCTGCCATAAGAGAAGTGTTTATGCACTTTTCTTTCTCTGTGCTGGCAGGGAGATCAATGTGCCGGGGGCATATATATGTAGACCCACACAAACACATGTGCACACCCTAATTCAGTAGGCTGCGCACACCTATGGCAACCACTCATAACACAGAAAGAACAGAAGAAAGAGGTGCAGGAACATGATACCACTGGCTGGTAGGAGATGAAGAACCATCAGCAGCTTGTCACAGTAACACAATAAATAAGAATACTGTAGGTGAGAATTACATTAATGAACAACATAAATCACTGTTTTCCATAGAATTACCATTTTGCAGTATTAGGAAAATGGTATATGGCTCCAGGCATGTCTCTCAAATGTTGGCAGCTACGCATGAAGAAGACACCATCGATAAGATCTTAAAAATCTCTTATATAGCTTAAATTGGATACCTTAAGCAAAATTCCAGATTAGATCTCATTGCTGGAAAGCTGGGGTAACATTTTAATGCATTTTAATGCTGTGAGTTTCTTTTGGCCTTGTCATATAGCTCACTTTCTGCTGCCAAATGTATAGAGTTTCCCTGGGAATTGGAGCAAAAATATACTACTAATGACCAGCGATAAAGTCAGCTGAACTCGTCTCGGAAGCTGTCTGGAATCCCACTCTACAATATGGCGATAGCAGCTGCTTTGAAGCAAAGAAACCACAACTATGCTGCAAGGGAACAACAATTCCGCCCTTAAAAATATGCTTAGGTCCATATTTTCTTCTACTGATTGTTTACCACTAGAGCTTAACCTTATATGCCCTTTACAAGGCAAACATGCAATTTATGTTTTATTTTTTCTTCCTTTCAGTAAGAAACACAATACATTTCTTATTATTTAAATTATGTTTAAGAATTATCTATCTATCTATCTATCTATCTATCTATCTATCTATCTATCTATCTATCTATCTATCTATCTATCTATCTATCTATCTATCTATCTATCTATCTATCTATCTATCTATCTATCTATCTCTGTGTATAAATAAAGGATATCTTTATAGTCAAAGTTAAATAATAAGTAAAAGAATAATTCCAGGCATTGATATTTTATAAATGGTCCAACTTGAACCAATGTAACGATGTATAAACCATTTTTGGCTCATGCCCTTGGAAGCTGAAAACCCCTGAAGTAGATATTGCTAATTAAAGCGGAGTTCTGCCATTTTTTTTCAATCCAGCAGCTACAAATACTGCAGCTGCTGACTTGCCACTTACCTGTCTAGGTCGAACCGTACCCCAGCTCTCGGGTGCTGCCGCTGTCATCTTTCGTAAGGGAATCAGGAAGTAAAGCCTTGCGGCTTCCCTACAGAGCATGCGCGACTCGTGCTGCACGATACCACTGGTCCCTGCTGTCTTTAGGGACCTGTGTGTCTCCCAGAAGACAGTGGGGGTGACGGGCGCTGGACGTGGCGTAGATATCTCCGGGTGGCTCGGCTATCTATGCCCATAAGTGGGAGCAAAATACCTGTATTAGACAGGTATCTGCTCCCCCCTGAAAGGTGCCAAATGTGACACCAGGGGGGAGAGGGGGGATTGGTTTTGAAAAGTGGAAGTTCTATTTTTTGGTGGAACTCCGCTTTACAAAAAGCTTATACTTATGCAAATATACTCATGACATGAGATCATATAGCACAGGAGGGTGCGTGTAAACTTTCAATCCTTGAAACTGAGTTTGGTATTTGGGATGGTAAGTCTTGCTTTTACTCTCGACATGTTTCGCGTACAGGACACTTCATCAGGAGCCTAGAGGTAGGTTAAACAGGTTTCCGCACAGGTTAGTGGAGCAGACCGTTAGTGGTGAAGTATAGTATATACAGCGCTGTTGCCTAAACAGCCTTTAGGGCATGTATTAGGTCCTTTAAAACACTGTTGTATATGACGGTAAAAAACTTTGGCTGAAGCACGTTTGATTGAAGGATAGTGGAGGGTAGGCAAACGGTTATCCAAACCAAGGTCCCCAAATCGTGTCCCTGAAGCTGATGTGCCTCCAAATATTGGGTCAGTTGGACATCAAGGGGGAAGAGATGATAGGATAAAATGTGGTAACCTCAGCACAGCATACGAGATAATCCTGTGACTAGTGCACTGTTAATCTTAATGTCCAGGGAGCAGGTATACAGCCGGGACCAGTGGAGAGCAGGGAGGGGATATTGTGTCCGTATTGCGCTCACACGTGCAGCCACGTGCCGTATTATCGGGACGTTGGTACACTCCAACATTTGCATTCACAGTAGTTAGTCGCCCTGTGCCTTATGCATGTTTTTGGCTAGATCCACTTAAAAGGAACTCTGCTTTAAGTGATCTTTGCTTGTTTCTGGACCCGTGCCAATCGGCTGCACTTCTGCTTACTGTACACTGGATGTAGGCTGCTCATCAAGGGCATACATTCAGAGAATGCTCTGCATTTTCTCAATTACTGCAAAGCCTTCTCTGATTAGACCTCATCAAATCAGAAAACGCTTTGCATTAATTCAGACGATGCAAAACGAATGGTGTCTGTACCAAGTGCCCAACCTCTTGTGTTTAGTAAGCAGATGTGCAGCAGCTTAACACAGGACCTGGTAGCAAGTGGAGAACACTGAAGTAGCGGTGTTTACTCAGTTATGCCCCATACACACGATTGGTTTTCCTGTTGGAAAAAGTCTGATGAGAGCTTTTGGTCGGGAATCCCGACCGTGTGTATGCTCCATCAGACTTTTTTCAATGGAAAAACTGCTGGAAAAAGAGCAGGATCTCTTTTTTCCCCGGCAGGAAAAAAACTGATCAGAATTTCCGATCGTGTGTACAAATCCCAACGCACAAAATTCCGACACATGCTCAGAAACAAATCGACGCATTTTTAGAAGCATAGAACTTAATTTTCTCGGCTCGTTGTAGTCTTTTACATCACAGCGTTCTTAGCAGTGAAAAGTTCACCAAACATTTGTGTGACAGTGTGTATGCAAGGCAGGTTTGAGCAGAATTCTGTCGGAAAACGAACCGTTTTATTTCCGATGGGAAAACCTCGTGTGTACGGGGCACCACTTAGTTATTTCCAGCTTCCAGGGGCATAAGCCAAATAGGGTATATACCATATAATTACATTGGTCTAAGCTGCAGCAACTTCAGCATGTGGTCAGAGCACAGGGAAATTCCTGCAAATGGCATCTGTCTCCCACTCTGCTCTTTAGTTTAATGCAGAATACTAAGACCTCTAAAGGTTTTATATCAAGATGTTATGCCAGGTTAATAGCCGAGTTCCTTAGGAACTATCCCTCCAAGGTGGCAGACCAATGGAAAAATTATGTTGGCCCTTTCAATAGGATTTAGGTTCAATAGGAAATAGCGGTGCAAGCTGTTCCAATGAGCTCCCTATCCTCTATTTGCATTATACCCCCTTAAGTTATTTAAGATGGGTATCCTGAAAGATCCACTTTGTGGTAAGTTTCAAAGAAACCATGGGGCCATAATCCATCTGCTAAGGGCGCTGTCCCAAACTGATTTGAAGTCATGTATACTGGGCAGTGACATGACATTGAAAATGTAATGGCACAGCAAAGTTTTTACTGGCATTTCCAAATGTTACAAAATAACAGCTTTAAGAGCCAATTTTAAGTATTTAGTGTGCAGCAGCACAGATGATGATAGCACCTCACCGATATGACACATCTCCTCCTGAGTCACAGTGACAGTCTCTCTCCATTCCAGGTGGTCCTTTCAGTCCACTCCAGTCAAAACAGCACTGACAGTCCCGCTCCTGGCTTGCCTTACTCCAGTCAGGTCCCGCAGACCAGCACAAAAGGCTTTAGCCACTCCGCTTATCTACCTTGAACCGTGACCTCAAACGACATGCTCAGGCACTGCCTCCACCAGACCTGCCCCGTGCTGGTGCTGCCCGAACACACTGTAGCAGTCACGGCCATATTATTTACTGGCAAACTTTTCCTGTCACTGGCAAATACTGGCAGGAGAAATAGGTGCCCATTTTAAACTGGCTGGTAGTAAAAACACTGACAGTTAGCAACACTGTCCGTGTGTATGTGAAAGTACAATATGACAGCACTATATGACTGAGTGCTTCACTAGATTATTGTTGAGCACAACAAATACACAGTAATAAAACAAAGGGGCATGTAAAGGCATACACTTTTATTGAATAACATGGCTGGAGATCAGCCCAGAACCAAGAACTCCACTTTTCTGAACAATAATTCTGTCATCAGGTGTCTGCTCTTCCCATGTACACACACATTTATGACTATTCACTTTACAAAAAAAGTGTTTGCCTCCACAAAATGTCTACAACAGGTTTACTTTAAGCTGTTATCAGTGTATATTAACTGATTTTCACAGTTACTCAAGATACATTACACACAACAAATCAGTTACTAATGTATATTCCTATCCCCTGAAGACAGGAACAAAAAGGACACTACTGTTCTCAAGGTTGACATTTGCAATGCCTTTAGTCAAATAGAAAATAATCCCATTAACTTTGTGTTCTCGCATAGTGTCAGGTTTCATCCAGGAACACCTGTCAGGGAAAAAAAATACTTTGATCCTTTCACTACACGCAAGAAAATCTATACAGGACAGCGCGTCTGAGCTTGGAGGAATGGGAAGAAGTGCCTGGCGTACAAAAAAATCAGAATGCTGGAGGTTGTGTGCCAGTAGTGTCATTGCCAGTACTGTCATGACTTGTCATATAATGTCAATTAGGAGTGGCAGGCATTTTAACCCCTGTTGGTTACCATTGGCCAGCTCCTATGAAGTCTTTGAGGCATCTACTACATTTATCTGTCCTCTAGATGCTCTAATAGCTTGTAGATCACTGTGGAAAGCAAGGTGGGTTAAAAGCTGGGCGCACACCTACAGTCCGATTATACAATTTCTTTACCAACAAATACGCATCGTGTTGGTGTCCCTCAAAGAGTATAAATTGAGTGGGCTGTATAGACCAGACCTGGGCAAATTGTGGTTCCAGGGCCACATCCAGACCTTTGGCTGTCCCTATCTGACCCTTGATGACTCCACTGTCAGCATGCATCTGTGAGCCTGTGGTCTACCTCCCTGAGGAGGCTGACAGGTACTGAGAGGCATGCTGACAGATCCCATGTAGAGAGCTGCAAGAACTGGAAGGAGAGAGCCTGAGGAACTGATTGTTACAGTGGGGAAGCTTGGTTCTGAAGGGAAAGTCTTGCCTAGAAAATGTCCCGATGCTCTCTTGCCACTCTGTTACCTGGCCACATTCTTTGTGTGTTATCACCTGGAAACTCCAGGAGACATGCACCTGTTCTTCACTCCAAGTCAGGATCTGCAGAAACCCCAATTTTTCAATCTCAGGCTCTCTCCTTACAGGTACAGTGCTTTTCAGAGGGCATTCGACAGGTGGTAAGGAGGTGTCATATTGCCTTACATAAGCTACGTAAATGGTCTAAACCAATAGCAAGGGAATTATTCAACTTTGTTTTTATCTTCAGACATCTCTTACCTGCATAGTCAGTTTGTTTAGTATATACTGTGTATATATACACAGTATATACCAAATGCTTGCACTCATGTTTATCTGCACAGTAAGCACACAAATTGGTGGTTCTATACTTTGGAGTGCTATTAATTTAGAAATGGGAAGGCGAAAAATTTAGTGGTGACCACTGTTATACGATCCCACATAATAAAAAATAACAGGCTTGCTCATATACATTAGCATGAGCTGTAGTTGTTTAAAAGTTTGACAACAAAATATAAGCAACAACAGTCATGATACAGCCAAAACGCATCATATTTGTGCCTACTGTCATAAACTTTTTTCCGTGATCCAGCCAAGTTAATTCAAATATCCAAGATGAGTGTCCAGAGTTAATCAAGAATATGCATTAATGAAGGAGAAGACCTCATTCCAACTCATCTCTTTAAAACCAAACACATAATAACTTCATATTAATTACACAGGTTCTGAAGCTGATTAAGGTGGTAATTTAATTCACTTGGTGCCTTATCTGCATTACTGTAAATCAGCCTCAGAACCTGTGTAAATCATATGTGGGTGAGGTGGCAAGCCTATTTACTGTATATATGTTTGGTGGTGCAAAAGGAAGTTTTTGACATCAAAAATGCTAGTTTTATGATAAAATGTCAAGGAGGTAATAATATTTGGGTTCTTTTTTTGTGTTACCGATTCTGGTAGGTGTAGAAAATCCAAGTTTGGACTCTACACATACCACGAAAAAAATTGGATCCTATTTGGATTCCTATTTTTATCTATAGATATAACATAGGTTAAATGGCACAATGTGCATTGTTCCATGGGGAGATGCTCCAACATTTTCTATCCAAAGTATACATATATAGAAACGTATGATCATTTCAAACAGTTGGTGCATGTGTATATGTAGTACTTCAAGCTAATATAAACTGATTTTATAAGCACCAAATTATAGTTATAGAAAGCATTCATTGCTTAGTAGCAATAACATATCTAGTGTAGGTGACACCCAGAAAAGTTATTTGACCCCCCTCCCCCCATCACACCCACACTCCTCTAAATGTCAAAATTATTTTCAGTAGTAATCATGAGATGAATAAATACTAATTATAGGCAGAAAAAAACAGTAGCAAATTGTGACAAAATGCGAGCACAAACCACGCTATTGTAAAAATATGTGGACAATAAACAGGTAATCGTGACAAAATATGACCAAAAGTTCCTCCTCCACCAGCAAAATTCCCTGCTCCCTCAGAACCCCCCCAATCAAAAATCACCCCTCATGCAAGCAACATCAAAATTCCATTCACCCCCCAAGATCCCCCTCCCCCCACTGAGCAAAACTCCTTTCCCCCAGTAAACTCCTACTTCTAGAGCCAAACTCCCAAGAGCAACCCTGCTCCCTTTCCCCAGCAGACCCTTCCTTCCATTAAAACACTTAAGCCCTGTACACATGATCAGATATCTGATGGAATCTAATCCGATCATTTCTTTGGTCGGATATCCGATGAAGCTGAATTTCATCAGTCTTGCCTACACACTATCGGTCAAAAATCCGACCGTGTCCAACACGGTGACGTACAAGACTATGACGTGCTGGGAAAAATGAAGTTCAATGCTTCCGAGCATGCGTCAACTTGATTCTGAGCATGCATGGACTTTTGACTGATCGACTTCCACACAGACAATCGTTTTTCTCCATAGGAAAATTTTAAAACATGTTCTATTTTTTTTCACCAATGGAAAACAAACCGATGGGGCCCACACACGATTGGTTTGTCCGATGAAAATGGTCCATCGGTCTGTTTTCATCAGACAGACCGACCATGTGTACAGGGCTTTAGTCCTTTCACACTCCTCATAAACTTCCCCTCTGTGGTGTCATGTGACACATCAGAGCCAGACAGAGCTTAGGGGAACTTTCCTCTATTGTGTCTGTATCTAAAGTCTGGGCTGCTGGTAACTGGCAACTTGCAACCATGTGTGAATGTACCAGGTTGTTCGATCAATCAACTTGGGTACAACCAGCCTGCCGGATTCACTTGCGATTATCACTAGTGGCAAATATAGCTGCTAGCAATAATCATGGTCTTCTTATGGCAGGAATGGCTTCCCCAGTTCCCTTCCGGGAGCAGAGAATTGCTCAGCAGGAGTGATCTAAGTCATGAAGTTATTGTAAGGTGGAGTTGCATTACTAAAAAATCTCATACCATTTACATATTTCAGTTTATTACTCATCACATAGAATAACATTGCATTTGATTTAAAAGACTAATGTGCACCTCCTATTACTGTCGATACAAAAAAAGAATGCAGTTGGAACAGACCTGTCCGAGCATATCCGGTGCAATGGGGATGGTAGGCCAAATGGAAGAGTACGCAGCAAAGAACACCAGCCACATCAGCATGCTTCCCCAGACTGCCAGATGACTAAACTATAAAATAAAGACAGTTTATTATTAAAACTTACCTGTTTCAAAATTTGTATTACATGCAATAAAGGCCACAAATAACTGTTATTTGTTCCACCACAATGCTACACTAATGCCGCGCGCACACGATAATTTTTCGTGTCCTAAAAACTAAATTTTTCCAACTTCATCATTAAAAACGATGTTGCCCACACACCATCGTTTTTGAAAAATGATGAACAAAGCGTGGTGACGTACAACATGTACGACAGCACTCTAAAGGGGAAGTCCTATTTGCCTTGGGGCTGCTTTTAGCTGATTTTGTGTTAGTAAAAGACAATTCGCGCTTTTCTGTCTGTTACAGCGCGATGAATGTGCTTACTCCATTATGAATGGTAGTTTTACCAGAATGAGCGCTCCCATCTCATAACTTGCTTCTGAGCATGCGTGGGTTTAAAACGTCGTTTTAGCCCACACACGATCATTTTTTACAACCCGAAAAAACAACATTTTTTAAAACGACGTGAAAAAATGCAGCATGTTCGAATTTTTATTTTTTTTTGTCGTTTTTCAAAACATGAAAAACGATGTGAAGCCCACACACGATCATTTTAAATGACGTTTTTTAAAACGTCGTCTTTTTTCATGCCAAAAAATGATCGTGTGTACGCGGCATAAGATTCCGACATAAAATGACAACAGGTGAAACACGAGATAACAATGTTTGGCAGAAAATGTTGGTTAGAGGCTGGTTTACCCTAAATTTAAAGGAGAAGAATGGGAATTTAAAAATACTAATGTATATACTCACCTGTGTGGCTGCAGCATCAATCCGTTGCTGCAGTTGTCCCCTGCCGTCTCCAAGGCCACTTACTGAGCGATCAACAGTCATGACTGCTGATCGCTCAGTTCTAGCTCTTCAGTGAGCTCAGAGTACCGATATGTGCTCTGCACCTCCAGCGCATACTGGCATGCCTGGATGTGGAGGGGTGGGAGTGGCTGGCTCATGTCCTCAGCTGTCTGCTGAGAGGCTAAGCCAGCTGCTGGTTAGGCATCTGGGTGGCTCCTGACATTATTGTCACGTCCTAGTGACGTCAGCTGACAGTGGGTAACTTTCAATATTTTTACATGTAGAAATTTTGTTTGAGCGATATATAGAGGATAACTACCTATCTATAACCTATCATTCAGATCTGAAAAGGAACAGTTCAAAAATTAAAATGGGAATGTGTGTTCAAAATCAGGACTCCAAATTAGTGGAATGTTTGAGACTTGCATTTTGCACTTTCACATGACATGTTTACCTGTAAAATAACTTACTTTTGTCCATGCTGTAGTTTCCAGGCCAGCTTTTAAACAGACTGTCACCACAACGTACTGTGGACAGAACACATAAAAAAATATGAACTTCCAGCACACTTAACAAGAGACACTTAACAGGTTTAACTTCCTAGGTTTATTGTCTTACACAAGTTTTACAAAAAGAATCATTGCACTTTCTCAAGCTGACTTTGCTGTTTTTTCTCTTATTCCTTTTTTAAACAGCTCTTATTAAAGGAAAGAAGGAAGCAAAGGTAAGTAGGGAAGATGACGGAAGGTAATATGGGAAAAGGAGGGGAAGGTAATTAGGAAAGGAGTGAAGGTAAGTAGGGTAAAAAGGGAAAGGGGAGTAGGAAGAGGAGGGATGGCAGTAAGGGAAGAGGAGGTAACGTAAGAAGGGAAAAGGAGGGGAAGCAGGAAAGGAAAAGAAGGGAAAGCAGGAAGGGAACAAGAGCGAAGATAAGGAGTGAAAAAGAAGGCAAGACACAAAGAAAAGAGGAGGTAAAGTAAGAAGTGAAATGTGGAGAAGGTAAATAGGAAAGAGAAGGGAAGGCAGTAACAGAAAAAAGGTAAGATAAGTAGGGATGAGTAAGGAAGGCAGGAAGGGAAGGGAAATAGGGAAAAGGAGGAAGACAGGTAGGGAAAAGAAGGAAAGGTAAGAAAGGTAAATAGAAAAGAGAAGGGAGGGCAGGAAGAATTTACGTGCCTGTGCTACCTGTGGATTAAATGTCAGAGTAGCTTCCTACACTCAATAAAACATAAAAAGCAGCTCAGATGAGCTACAAAGGAAAACAAGTTTATTGAAATGAAAAATGTGTGGTACACTCACTGAATCACAGGGGCTGAGCATGGAGACATAACTGTAATGGACAATAAAGATACATAGTAATATCAACAAGGATCCTTGTTGATATTACTATGTATCTTTATTGTCCATTACAGTTATGTCTCCATGCTCAGCCCCTGTGATTCAGTGAGTGTACCACACATTTTTCATTTTCATAAACTTGTTTACCTTCGATACTCCCACCCTGTCTTGAACCTCATTTAAAGTCCCAATCTTCTTTTTCTATATACATAATTGTACCAGGGATGGAGGCACATTTATGTGCTTCACTCAAAGTCCCACCTATGCTGCTGCATAGCCCGCTCCCTTTTTTATTGATATTAAACGTATTAAAACCAATGAGAAATAAATAGTGCTGCAAGAGATAGTAAAGACTTATCTCCAGCTATACAATCATCTGCACAGAAATACTTACAGTGTAAACAATATTTCCAACAAATAAATAATCGGTGACCTGTCCATTGGGGAACACAGCATCTGGAGTGAGAAACAGAACATTCATCGGTTATGTGTAAACCAATCAGCTTTATATATAAAAAATAATTTTATAATTCTTTTTTGTGAATATAAATGAGTGAAATTGGAGCTTAGCATCAATCCAAAGCCTAAATGGTTAATCAATCACATAGGTTATCTGTCTGAGGTGCAGTTGGTCAACCCTTATAAAAAGTGTTTGGGTCTGCCACAGATGCCATATCAGGTTCAACCTTACTTTCTTGGGAGAAGCAAACAAAATATTCTGCATGTTGTTATGGGCAATAGAACCATACTAGAGACATGTAACTTGTGTATATGGGTGTTGTAGTTAAAGTGGATGTAAAGCCACTCTCATCCTTTCTAAACTACTGCCATAGTGCTGATCTATAAGGATATAGATGCCTCCTGCATGTATCCTTACCTGTCAAATGTTTCCCCTCTGTCTGTTATAAGAACTGAAAAACTGCAGATTCTGTGGGTGGATCTGTTGTCTGGAGCTCTGTGGGTGATGTCAATAGGCTCCCCGCCCACCTCTACACTCCCCTTGTCAACATGCATTTTTTCCTATGTATTCCTTACACTAAATTCTGCTATGATCACTAACATCCAGTCAAAATCCAGAAAAGTAACCACATGACTTCAGGCTAGTGCATGAGATATGTATATAACCTGTCACTCACAGCAAGGGGGCGGAATGGACTAAGGTTTTTCTCTGCAAGTCCGTTTTATTTCACTGAACAATAAAAAAGCATTACTCAGAGCTGGATTAACTCTGTGTGGCAAGACTGGGCACAGATGATAGGAAATTGTATACTATACATTGTGACAGCAAAAAAGAAATAAAACATTTTTGGGTTTACATCCACTTTAAGGGCAGGCTCCTTAATTTTAATACAAAAGGCTGCATTTGACTTGCTTTGACAAAAATGGAAACAAATCTCCAATAGCTCATTCTGTGTCTAGAGCAGGGGTCTCCAAACTACGGCCCTCCAGTTGTTCAGGAACTACAATTATGTCTGTGACTGTCAGTGTGTTACAATGCCTCATGGGACATGTAGTTCTGCAGCAGCTGGAGGGACGTAGTTTGGAGATCCCTGGTCTAGAGAAATGCAACGCAAAGCAGGTTAAATGCAGCCTCAGAATTATCATCCAAACTGTACCAGTGCGGTAAACGGGAATCTCTGACCTGGGTTTGATGAGCGTTTCAAAAACACATGTCAAACGCATATAAATAACACCCAAATAAACAAACCATTACTCCAATTTGTCACAGATTAATTTAAAAGTGTTTCCAGCACTTGCTCATTGGTAATCCTTGACAGAACCCCAAAGATCATGATGATAATAATAATAGGAATAATAATAACAATAATGGAAGCAAACACTTCAGTGCACTTCTTGGAATCACTGGGTTCCTGCTCCCAATTAGTAATGATGACTCATTCCACAAATGTGCAGAAGACCTATTAATTTCTTTTTTTTTCTATTTTATCCCACCAAACGTGCAATAAAAGCTTCTGCCAATGCCTTCACCTTGGAGTCTTATATATGTTTTACAATTTTCAGATCACAATGTAATTTACTAGACCAGCAAACCATGCTTCTGGCGTCGGCTTCAGGTTTAAAATAATAAGTAGTGAAAACGTCAAATAAAACAAAATGGCCAAAGTCTTTTTTTGTAACTTAAAGTGAACTAGATCTAAAGTCTTTTGAGAATTTTTCTCTGGCTATCCTGTTCTTTTTCTGTCTTCACCACTTATTGAATCATTGACTTGGAACAATAGAGAGTGGTTGGCACTTCTGACCCACATATTTGTTCCAGGTTAGTGACCCGGGTGACAAAGGCGTTCCGATATTGCTGTCGTTTTAAGTGCTTGGTACATGTGCAGTTAAAATATTGCAGTTAAAATATTTTAAGTATTTTACTTTCCAAAACATCTATAAATATGTTTTGATACAAAAATGAAGGATGTCTTGTTGTAAAGCAGTTCAGAATTTGTAAATAGTTTTGCATACATAGGCCCAGATTCACAGAGAGTTGGGCGCACATTACGCCGCCGTAGCACAAACGCCGTACGCCATGCTGGCGCAGCGCGGAGAGGCATGCACTGTATTCAGCAAGCTATTGCTCCCAACGCTGTGTCGGCGTGGCGTATTTTTTGAAGGCGCAGACCAGCGTAGGTGGAAGTGGGCATGACCCCATGCAAATGATAGTCCGAGCATGGTGCAGTGTTTTACGCCCAGCGTATTACGAACTGCGTATGCGCCGTAACGTAGCCGTGATGTGGACACATGAAACTGCACCCTTATTCGCATGCTCACAACTACGCCGGCAAAACTGCCTAAGCTACGCCGGATCACCACGTATGCCGTGAACGTAACGTACGCCCAATACGCCGACCTGTGTTCTCTGGGGCAGACCTTTGCATGTCTGTTGCCGGGTTGCGCCTCATCTATGGGGAATAACTTTACGCCGGACGTACAATTTACGCGCACCTAACGCAGCATGAATCGGGCGCACGTACGTTCGTGTATCGCCATATTTCCTTCATTTGCATGTTTGAATGCCTAATCAATGGGAGCAGCAACATGCGTCCAGATGAAAAGTACACCCACGCTACGCCGGGGTCAGTAAGCTACATCGGCGTAGGGTGGCCAGTTTTTAGGCGTATGTTGGTTTGTGGGTCTGGCGCACAGATACGCCGGTGCACATTTGCACTTATGGGCGCACATTTGCACTTACGTCGGCGTAAGTGCTTTATGAATCTGGGCCATAATCTGTGCACAGATTCACTTTAAGTCCAATTCTGGACAGACATAAAAGAATCATTTTAAAGTCATGGCACATTTTCAGCAGCAGGTGGTGTTGCAGGAAAAAAATGTTATTCCAGACTATTGTAAACATTTCCAATTTTCCTAAGTTCCTTTTAGGCCGCGTACACACGATCGGTTTGGTCCGTTAAGGCCAGTTTCATCGGTCCAAACCGATCGTGTGTACGGCCCATCGGACCGTCATATGTCGGACCAAAGTTTTAAAACATGCTTTAAAATCTGACCGATGGACGCCCAACCGTCGGGCCAAACCGATGGTTAGTACACAAAAGCATCACGCCAAAAACCCGCGCATGCTCAGAATCAAGTCGACGCATGCTTGGAAGCATTGAACTTCGTTTTTCAGCACGTCGTTGTGTTCTACGTCACCGTGTTCTGGCCCGATCGGATTTTGAATTGATGGTGTGTACGCACATCAGACCATCAGGCCATCAGTCTGTAATCCGTCGGACCATTTTCATCGGTTTGGTCCGATCGTGTGTACATGGCTTAAAACATATGTAAAAAACTGGTTGTACTGAAAATTATCTAGAGCAGTAGTCTCTAAATTGCAGCTCGTTGCTTGCCTTAACTCTGCTCTTGGGGCACTATTCCTCTCACTGCCACTAACAATGATGCACTATTTCTCCCACTAACACCAACAATGAGGCACTATTCCTCCAAAGAATTTGATAAAAAAAAACATGTTATTGTTACAGAACAAACAGAGGTCTTACACTATTCACAGGTCCCTCGCTTGCTACAATATACTGTACATTGCAGAGAGATGGCTGGACGTGGGGCTTAGTTGTCACCAGGGTGAGCAGCATTTTGCAGCTCCTGTGCTATAGGTCTGGTTAATTGAGCTTACTGTTTCAATAACCCTTTCTGCACATTTGTCTCTAGGGACACACTGTGTAAAAAGAGACCGGCCAGGTGTCTCCAGGAAAACTGAATTAAAGACACTGGTCCTCCTATATAGGCAAAACATCACATTTTCTTTCCTGTTGTACTTGGCCCAGCTTCAGACAAAGGGAAGACTGTAATAGGGGCACTTCAAATTCAACTGCCTAAATCACAGCACTTCCCGCCATAAAGCATGTTTCAATGATTGTATCCATTCATCACTGCTTTCACAAAGGTATTTTTCCTTTAATTTAAATGTGAGCTCAGCTAAGTACTATTTACATCTAAAATGAAACATAACATAACGCCTGTGTAATTTCAGAAAATATCAGTGCTTAGTGTATAAAAATATTATTGGTGACCCTGTTACACATTTATCAGGTAAATTAGATAATATTTGAATTTGTGTTGCTGTGTGTGATCACACCTCATCTTTAGCATCTCATAGATGAGCAGGTCTAAACCAGAAAAAAAATCCACACTGCAATTAAAGTGTATTAAACCAAAATATACAAAAAATTATAATATTGCAGAATCTATAGATGTGGTGAATGTTTTTTTTCTTTTAAGTTAAGTTTTTCTTTTCTTTTCACTGGGTGATCTTGCCAGTAATCCCCTTTTCCTCTCTAAACCACTTGCCCTCCAGAAAATGTACCCTTCTTAACCACTTAAGCCCTGGACCAATATGCTGCTAAATGCCCAGAGGTGTTTTTACAATTCGGCACTGCGTCGCTTTAACAGACAATTGCGTGGTCGTGCGACGTGGCTCCCAAACAAAATTTGCGTCCTTTTCTTCCCACAAATAGAGCTTTCTTTTGATGGTATTTGATCACCTCTGCGATTTTTATTTTTTGCGCTATAAACAAAAATAGAGCGACATTTTTGAAAAAAACAATATTTTTTTACTTTTTGTTATAAGAAAAATCGAATAAACTAAATTTAAGTCAAACATTTAGGCCAAAACGTATTCAGCCACATGTCTTTGGTAAAAAAAAAATCGCAATAAAAAAAAACTAGCTACCTAGCGGCAACAGTGACACTAATACAGCGATCAGAAAAATGATTGCTTAGTGACACTGGCAATAGGGGGTGAAAGGGTTAACTAGGGCGGTGATCAAGGGGTTAAAACTTTATTAGGGGAGGTACGGGGGCTACCCTGGACCTAACACTCACTGCCTGTCAAACTGACGCTAAATGCAGTGATCAGTACATATATGATCACTGCATTCAGTGACACTGTGACAGGGGGGTGGGGGTTTATGTTCCTGTGTGTTACTGTGTCAGTGTAGTGTTGTGCAGACTCACTTGTGATGTCTTCTCTCCTCAGCGGCGGTTGAAAATACCGCCAAGGGGAGAGATTACATCACTTCCCCCTTCCTGTGATTACACAGGTAGAGGGCGGGTGGCGGACGCGCATTGGCTGGGAGTGATCCGGAGGGGGCGGACAAAAGCAAACAGCCGCCCCCTCATCCCGGATCGCTCCCACAGCCTACGGAACCGCCGCATGTACCGGGGGGGTCCGATTGGACCCCCGACCCACGTCTAGGCAGGGACGTACAGGTACGCCAATGTGCCTGTACGTGCCATTCCGCCGACGTAAATGTACATGCGGCAGTCCTTATGTGGTTAATGACCAGGCCATTTTTTTGTGATACGGCACAGCATTATTTAACTGACAATTGCGCGGCCGTGCTGTACCCAAATAAAATGTATGTCTTTTCCTTCCCACAAATAGAGCTTTATTTTGGTTCTATTTGATCACCTATGCGCTTTTTATTTTTTGCGCTATAAACTAAAAAAAAACATTATTTTTTACTTCCTGTAATGAAACATACAGTGCTGTTAACAAGTATTTGCCCCTTTCTGATTTTTTTTAATTATTTTGCATATTTCTTACACTTAAATGATTCAGATCAAACTAATTTTAATATTATACAAAGATAACCAGAATAAATCCAAGATGCAGTTTCTAAATTATTATTTCATTTATTAAGGTAAAAAAAGCTTTTCAAACCTGCCTGGCCCTATGTGTAAAAGTAAATGCCCCCATGCTGAATCATAAATGAACTGTGATGATTGACCACATTTTTTGGAAAGCTGACTTATTCCTCGTTTCCACTGAGCGGATTGGTTCGGGTCACTTAGAATGGAACGGGTTAGAATGGTCCGGTCTATTCTGCTGAGAATTTCCACTGCAAATCGGACCATCCGGGACCATACAAGGTTTAGAAAAAAAGCCTAGCACGTCCACCAATCAGTGAGATGTATTTGTAGGTCCGCCCTAATGGAACCGTTCCATTTTCTATGGCCCCACATCTGAAGCAGGACCCAGAATGGTTCGCTTTTATGGAACGCTTTCATAATGGAAACACCCAAAATAGCGTACCGTACCGTACCGAACCGATCTGCTCAGTGGAAACGAGGCATTAAATTTCACATAAATAGAAGCTGTCTGACAAAGTGAAGCATGCTAACAGATCACAAAAAGCCACACACCATGCCACAATCTAAAACAATTCAAGAACAGATTAGAAACAAAGTAATGTACATGTATTGGTCTAGGAAGGGTTTTGAAGCCATTTCCAAGGCTTTGGAACTCCAGTGAACCACGGGGAGAGCCAAAATCCACAAATGGAGATCATTTTGGGACTGTAGGGGACCTTCCCAGGAGTGGCCGGCCTACATAAAAGATGAAGACTCATCCAGGTGGTCATAAAATATCCCAGAACAACATCTAAGGAACTGCAGGCTTCAATTGCCTCAGGTAGGAAAGAGACTGGGCAAAAATAGCATCCAAGGGAGAGTTCCAAGTGCGAAAGCCACTGCTGACCAAAAAGAACACAAAGGCTCATCTCACTTTTAAAATAGGCAAATATTCTGTGGACTGATGAGACAAAAATGTAACTTTTTGGAAGGTGTGTGTCCCATTACATCCAGCATAAAACAAATACAGCATTTCATAACAAGAACATTATACCAACAGTCAGACATGGTGGTGGCAGCGTGATGGTCTGGGGCTGCTTTGTAGCTTCAGGACCTGGACTTACCATAGTTGATGGAACCATGAATTCTGAGCTCCACCAGAAAATCGTAAAGGAGAATGTCCGGCCATCAGTTTGTGACCTCAAGCTCAAGTGCACTTGGGTTATGCAGCAGGACAATGATCCGAAACACAACAGCACGTCCACCTCCAAATGGTTCAAACAAAGCAAAATGTAGGTCAAAGCCCGGACTTAAATCTAATTGAGATACTGTATCATGACCTTACACAGGCTGTTCATGCTGGGAAAACCCTCCAATAAGGCTGGATTAAAACAATTCTACAAAAAAGAGTAGGCCATAATTGCTCCACAGCAATGTGAAAGACTCATTGCCAGTTATCGCAAACGGTTGATTACAGTTGTTGCAGCCAAGGGTGGCACAACCAGTTATTAGGTTTAGGGGGCAATTACTTTGTCCAGACCTGCCTGGTCTGGACAGCTTTTTTGCCTTAATAAATGAAACCATCATTTAAAAACTGCATTTTGTATTTACTCGGGTTATCTTTGTGGAATAATACAATTAGTTTGATGAGTAATTTAAGAGTGACAAAATGCAAAAAAAATAAAAATCAGAAAGGGGGCAAATACTTTTTCACAGCATTGTATCCAATATAAAAATGTAAAAAATCTAATTTCTTCCTCAATTTGAGTCAATAAGTATTCTGCTACAAGTTTTTGGTAAAAAAAAAATCCCAACAAGCCCACTGGAGAGTATAGTGTTAGATGCACTAGTAGATTAAGATGAAGTTAACTAACAAATTAACCACTTTAGCCCCGGACCATATTGCTGTCCAAAGACCAGAGCACTTTTTGTGATTCGCCACTGCGTCGCTTTAACTGACAATTGCGCGGTCGTGCGACGTGGCTCCCAAACAAAATTGGCGTCCTTTTTTCCCACAAATAGAGCTTTCTTTTGGTGGTATTTGATCATCTCTGCGGTTTTTATTTTTTGCGCTATAAACAAAAATAGAGCGACTATTTTGAAAAAAATGCAATATTTTTTACTTTTTTCTGTCATAAATATCCCCCAAAAATATATAAAAAAAACATTTTTTTTCCTCAGTTTAGGTATACGTATTCTTCTACATATTTTTCGTAAAAAAAAAATCGCAATTAGCATTTATTGATTGGTTTGCGCAAAAGTTATAGCGTTTACAAAATAGGGGGTAGTTTTATGGCATTTTTATTATTTTTATTTTTTTTACTAGTAATGGCGGCGATCAGCGTTTTTTTTTCAGTACTGCGACCTTATTGCGGACACTTCGGACACTTTTGACACATTTTTGGGACCATTGGCATTTTTTTAGCGATCAATGCTATAAAAATGCATTGTATTACTATAAAAATGCCATTGGCAGTGAAGGGGTTAACACTAGGGGGCAGGGAAGGGGTTAAGTGTGTTCCTATTTGTGTTCTAACTGTATGGGGGGGGGTGGCCTCACTAGGGGAAATCATTGATCTTCTGTTCATACATTGTATGAACAGAAAATCAGCGTTTCCCCCACTGACAGGAACGAGAGCTATGTGTTTACACACAAAGCTCCCGGTCCCCGCTCTGTAACGAGCAATCGCGAGTGCCCGGCGGCGATCGTACCCCCCCTAGTGGCCGCATTAGTCCCGACGTAGTATGACGGGGCTCTCGCCCAGGAGAGCCGACCTGCCGCCGTAGAACGACGGCGGCTGGTCGGCTAGTGGTTAAAGCCAAACTCCAGCTAACACATTTTAAGCTGTTACAACAACATTTATTTATACTTTTGGCATACAGGTTTTACATAAATGAATATAAGCTGACCATTATAAGCAAGAGGTAATTTCCTGCTTGTGTGATTGGCTTGCTAATTTTCCTAAAGTCTGCTCTAAGGTACAAGTCAGATTTTAGGCATGATCTGCAACAAAAATTACATTTTTGAGAGATACTCCCAGGGTGTTAATGACTTTCGAAAGAATGCATGAATGCAAACCCTGTAGTTTTCCTCATGTAAACACTGTAAGAACATCAGTTGAATAGTAATGAAAAGGTCACTCTCATTCAGATCCACTCTGCACACAACAAAGAAAAAAAAATTTCAGAGCAGAAATAGGTTGAAATCAGAACAAAGTTTGTTAAAATCCCTGCAATATACATTGATTACCTAAAGGGGATTGTTTTTTTTTCTCAATAAAAGGAGAGTTACTCTTTAAAGAAAGTTGAAAATGAACAGCTATATACCAGGTAAAAATATAGGATTACCCCCCCTACAACCCCATCAAAGAAATGCACCCACCACCTATAAGAATTGGTAAGTGCCAACATTATAAATGTTTGTTTTTGCGTTTAACACTGCTTTCAAATGTAAGTTCACCTTTTCAGAAAAAATGGTGAAGGTGACCTAGACCCCTAGCTGTACTTACCTCGATGGGTGATGAGCTGTCAGTGCCAGCACAGCCAATGCAACGGTCTGGGGATTTGAAATCTCTTCTTTCTGTAGGGCCTCCAGGATGGATCAGAGCTTTTTTGATTGGTGCCTTACAGCTCTACAGAACTACACAGTCTGTGTGAGCACAACAGCTTACCACCCATGGAGGCAAGTACAGCAGAAACCAGCGGGTGACGAAGATGTAGGGTTTTAGCTCACCTTTTCATTTTTCTTGAGAAAGGTGAACTATATCTTTCAATCTGGTTGTTTGCTATAGACCAGTGGTTCTCAACCTGGGGGTCGAATGACAATTTGCCAGGGGTCACCAAATTCTGGACTGTTCCTGAAGCCCGCACTGCTCTCCTAGCATTTTTGCACCCACCAAGTAGGGCTATCCCTGGAGCCTGTGGCCGCTCAGCTGGGCTGTTTCTGGAGCCCGCGGCCACCCACTCAGCCTCTTTGCAGCCGCCAATTCAGTTAACGACGGCTGGGGGGCAGAGACTAGAGGTCAGCTGACTGGTGAGGAATGTGTAGTGGGAGGGGCTGGAGGAGACCCTATCTCCTGATTTCGGCATAGATGTCACTGCTACAAGACACCACAAAGTCGGAGACACAGTGAAGCCGAAAGCACAGTGAGTAACACTACCCGTGATTATAGTTTCATTTAAAAGTCCCCACTACAGTTTCCATATCAGCAGATGACCTTGATCAAGAGCCCCTAAGTTGGCTGATCAGAACTCCACCCAGCATTGGCACTTATCCCATTCCCCCCACAAGCACCGCCATTCATCCCAACTCCCCTCCAGCACTGTCACTCATCCCATTTCAGCCACCAAAGAGTAAGAAAAGGAATAAAAATATAGAGAATACATGGAAGGGAGAGGAAAAGGGGGGGGGGGAATAGAAAGAATAAGAGGAATAACAAAAAAGATGGCTAGAGAGAGGGATGTGGGAAAAAATAATAAATTATCATAGAGAGAGATAAAAGGGAAAGAAAGGAGAACAAAGAGAAAGAGTTGTACATCCTAAAATGTACCATAAGGGGTTTGTAATACTGTGCGAGTGGAAAGGGACTCTGAGTGCTAAATGTCCATGGGTTAGTGGTGCAAATTACTTGTCTTATCCTAAATGCTGACAACCCATGCTACGTAAATAGTTTTACTGTTAGGGGTCCCCACAACTTGGGAAATGTTATCAAGGAGTCATGGCATTATAAGGTGGAGAACCACTGCTGTAGACCAAATACAATCATTTCTTTTTACAGATATTTTGATACTTGAAGTACACATCTATCTACACAAGTAGAATGGAAGAGCAATTTTTATTACACAATTACACATTGCTTATATTTAGGGCTGTTACAGATTAAAATTTTCATGTTCGATTAATCGATTTTTTTTAAATCGATTAATCGACTAATTCCGATTACTTATAACGCACATACAGATCCAACTACTTTTAGCTGATCTCCTTGCATTGCAACTCTGCATTAGTCAGTGGTAAATGTGGTATACACTATATACAATCACCACACGCTAGTTAGTTTCCACAATCCATGACTTAACTTCACAGTTCACACAAATATTTAAACTGTAGCACTGACGTAAGTAATTTTTTCTTATTAAACTTTAAGAAAAACTTAGAAAGTTAGTTTAACTTTAATTATAAAACGTATCTAGTATATTGACTGTCAGTCACTTTATAGTAGGCAAGTAGGCATCATTTTAGCCAGTCACGCAGACATAGCAGATTGTTAAAATTTTCTGGAAGCAGACATGATCGCATTTTATTGACAATATACCCTGAAGAACTGAACAGTCTTTCGCACGGAACAGATGTTGCCGTTACACAAAGAATTGTCTGCACAAAACTGCTTAGAATAGGAAAACGATAATTTTTTTTTCCCACTTCCCCTGATGGAGCCTGATGCATCCTCCTGCTCCACAGATACAAAGGTACCTCAATCCAATGGGTGCAGTTTGCTCGCAATCAGCAGGGTAAGGCGGCGTACACACGACCGAGGTTCTCGCTAGAAACCAGCGAGAACCTCGCTGGAAGCTGCATTCTGCCGAGAACCTCGGCCGTGTGTACGCTCTCAGCGAGCATCCCGTCGGGAATGCTGTCGAGCAGAAATAGAGAGCATGTTCTCTATTTTCTCGACGGCCCGCCTGGATGAATGGCTGGTTGCCATTCCCGACGGGCGGGTCGCCGAATCTGACGGCCGGCAGAGAACCTCGACGGGCGGAACGATGTGTTCTGCCCGTCGAGGTTCTCTGCCGTGTGTACGCGGCTTCAGTCTCACTGTCCAGGCTGTCTGGTGACGTCAAGAGAATATTGATCGATCAAAAAAATTTAAGATTAATCGAGGAATTAATCTTTAATTTCCCCAGCCCTACTTATATTATGTGCAACTGATGGCTGCTACTTTTTTTTGCTACTGCTTTTGCATGCTTTGAAATCTGTCGGGTGGCCAAATCTGTCGGCTCGCCCGTACACACAATCGAATCTGTCTGCTGGGATGGTTGGGCCGACCGTTTCCAGCAGATAGATTTGATCGTGTGTACGCGGCCTTAGGCTTGGTTCACACTGGAATCGGCTCTGGATCACACAGGAACGCTGTGCTTCATGGATAAATCGGGGCAGAGTCTTTGCCTGAATTCGGCGCTAAAACTGAGTTAAAGACGCACAGCGTTTCTGTGCAGTGCGCTCCACATCTGCCCCAGACATATATGAATGGGCTCCATAGAGAGCTGGTCACATTCTCCTGAAATGCGAAATGGATGCGGGGAAAACCTGTACATTTTGCCTGTACAGTCTTCCAAAGTACATGTAATACACATAATTTCTAATCATCAGAAGGCAGGAATCTGATGTCACACACTGCACAACATAGAGAGAAAAGCTGACTGTATTCTGAGACATGAGTGGAGGGAATGGACACACCCCTCTTTAAAAGATCATAGTGAAACATGCACTGCTGAGGCTGTCAATTGCAGGTTGTGTGCGGGAGCGACCCTCCTCCATCCCAGTGAACACCTTTGAGTCAAAATCACCTCTCAGAAGTGACACATACAAATAGCAGAGGAATGACAGAGGAGACAGAAATAACAGCGCTTTGGATTGAAGTACACACTATATAGAAGAAGGATATGGATATGGTCTGGTCTGCTCATTTTTTTATTTAAGAGGTTTAGAACCACTTTAAGGCGCAGACTGTTCACTTTGCAAGGGAATTTTCCCCAGAGTTTAGTGAATGAGATCTAGCCCTGCTGACTTCCATAATCCAATCATACATGTAATAATGCTGTGTATTTTCCTTGAACATTATTGGGTATTCCTTTGAATGTAAAACTTCATCACATTTACTAAGCTCTGGGGAAAATTCCATTGCAAAGTGCAACATCCCTCGCAAAGTCTACAGCCTATTTGCCTTTAGTTAATCAACCCCTATAAGTGAGATTCTCAGTAAGCGGTTAGCGAGTTGTTTTGTGCAGGACAGTGACCAGGTTATTTCCACTTGAAGTGTAACTGCCCCCAGCTGCCCATTCCAGTCTTATAAACAGTTGTCCCTGATCCAGCAAGATATCACCAACTAGACTAGATCACACAGAATGCTTGCAAAAAAATAAAAATAAATCACCGCTGGGCTCAGGTATGTGCTCTGTGCTCCCATTCATTTCTATGGAGCGCATACTCAGAAGCTTCATAAGAATGTATTGCCCCAAAGGATGAATTGCTCAATAAAATGAATAGGAGTGCACAGTGCATGCATTGGCCTGACCAAAAAGATTGGAAAAAGAGGTGGGCATAACACTGGGAGGGGGCCTGAAGGCAGACTGGTGTCCCCCAATGATGGCCAAATACTGGACAGTCTTCTAGCAATTTTTAACCACCAGCTTTACACCACACTAATAATTACAGATCAAGGCAACTTATCACCACCAGATGTTATATATATTTAACAGGAATGTTAATTATTTTTGTAATATTGGTAGAGAATCGCTTTTTAGCATGGCCAGCATAATTCTTGAAACCACCTATCTGTAAAAAACAGTTTTTAGGTGGAAATAATCTATACAAATATACTGTTTGGGATTTTTTTGTATATAAATGCATTACACTATCAAAGTTTTTTTCCCTCTGGCTGGAACAGCAGTCTTTGTTTGTACTAAGTAATTACTCATTGAAAATGTAATCATTGACAGGGATGTGGCAAGAAGATCAGTGATTTCTGTGTTACGGTTCCCCGCCATCACTGGCTTGTCATACATTGCAAATCACTCTATGATTGATTGTGCTTAAATTTAGGCATCCATGTAGTGTGCATAGGAATACAATGATTACACAAGTTTGATGTATTGCATTGACTGGGTTCCAGCACGCGAATCTTTACTCTCTGCTCTGCTTGTATTGCTTGTCTAGGAGACAAAGTTCTTCCCTATTCTCAGAGTGAAGGACGCCTTCCAAAACACATAAATCTCAATCACGAGTTGTAAAGGAGTGGATAAGCGGAGGACAAAGAATGTATCAGCGGATTTGCAGGGACATATCCAAGTTCACACTGAGGTGATGATAATGCTGAATGCTTAGACAGTTTCTGCTCTGATAAGCAAAGCATGCCATTAATTTCATTTATCACCCACTAAGTTTGTTATCTATAATAGTATAGCTAACACAATTGCAAAACGTCTACTTAATTGCAAAGACAATTTATAGTTACTCAGGTATTTAGAATAATTGTTAAATCATACCATTTAAAGATGGCTTTATTAATGAGTTGACAGCTGTCTAATTTAACAGTTGTTGCCCATATTTGATGGCTACTCAGTGGGTACCCCTTGCTGACAAACCCTTTGTTCCTATTGGAATGGCTGCCATTGCCTCCCGCCTGCGAAGTGTCTGGCAGTTGCTCTCACTCCTGCCTCTATAGAAGAAACATACACCCTTGACAGATATGAATGTTCATGGTTAAGGAGCTGCCTGGTGACACATAAACATGAAGAAATAGGAACACCACACTGCTGTCTAATGTATGCGACCTGCTTAGGCTGGGTATGCACTAGTAGAATTTCGAACTAAAATTCAAAATAATTTTTTTTTTGTTTTCATCATTTGTTTTTGGAATGAATAGACTTTACCATTAACAAAAACTGCATTCACTGTCAAGCCTCGTACACATGACTGGTTTCCCAGCAGAAAAAAACTGCCAGGAGAGCTTTTGGCCAGGAATCCCTGCCGTGTGTATGCTCCCTAGCAGTTTTCCCATCAGGAAAACAGATTGGAATCCCGATGGGAAAATAGAGAACCCTGCTCTCTGTTTTTTCGTCGGGTTTCCGGACAGAGTGTTTCCTGCCGAGAAAACCGGTCGTCTGTATGCAGTAAAAAACCATGCATGCTCTATAACACTTCAACGCATGCGCGGTAGCATACAAGGTTAGTGCGGGGTGTAGCAAAATGGGGGTGACGGCATTGAATGTGACAAGATGCCGGCTCATCGTAGTCAATGACGTCACCGCGTTCTTGCCATTCAAAAGAACAGCGTTTTTTTCGAGTGGTTGTCTGTATACACGGCTTTGCAAGCCAAGCTTGCCAGGAATCCAGTCAGGAAAACCAAAGTTTTTTTTTCCTGATGGGATTCCCAGCCGTGTGTACAGGGCTTCAGAAATTCATACTTGAGAAATTTGAGAGAAACGTTCTATCCTGCTCCTTCAAATCTTCTCATTAATATGGTCAAAGACGACTATCTATTTGACCCCACTAATGATGAGAAAAACGAACAAATGTTCTTACAATGTTCATACAAACTAAAATGTCAAACAAAATTCTGCTACAGAACTCATGATCTAGAAAGGAGCTCATTGTAAAGAGTAGCCTAAAAGATTCATTTATATAAGGGCAAAAATATGCAGTATGTATAAAGTTGCATGCCTTTAAAGACCCTGCAAGTTCAATACCCATTGCTCATTTGATGGGCCATCCATTGATGGTAGAATTACATTTGACTACATTGTCTGTTTCTTAAAGTGGAGTTCCACCTAAAAAATTGAACTTCCACTTTTTGGAATCCTCCCCCTCTCCGGTGTCACATTTGGCACCTTTCAGGGGGGAGGAGGGAGCCGATACTTGTGTAATACAGGTATTTTTTCCCACTTCTGTGCATAGATCACCAGCTCCGGCCTGTGTCTTGTGTCCTGATTGGATAGATTGATAGCAGTAAAGCCATTGGCTCCTACTGCTGATGATCAAATCCAATGATGCAGGCATCCTGTTTTCTGTGTGAATAGACACAGAAGCAGGACACAGGGGGTAACCCGCATGGGTGTCCATGAAGGAGAGCGCTTCTGCGACAGGGTACTTGAGAATAGGAGCACCATTGAGGAACCCCAGAAGAGGAGGATAGGGGCCACTCTGTGCAAAACCAACTGCACAGCGGCGATGAGTATGACATGTTTTTGTTTTAAACCCTTAACCTTTACAACCCCTTTAATGCATTCAATGCATTAGGATATAAAACCTTCTGTGTGCAGCAGCTTCCCCAGCATCCCTTAATACTTACCTGAGCCCCATCTCTCTACAGTGATGTCCACAAGTTCCTAGGCTGTCTGGGACATTCGTCTGGCTGGCTAAGACACAGCAACGGCACCAATGGCTCCCGCTACTGTTAATCAAAGTCAAATAGCCAACCAGGAAAGAGAGAGGACGGGGGTCGAACCAGTGTCTGTGTCTGAATGGCCAGCTTGTGTGCCCCCATAGCAAGCTGCTTGCTGTGGTGGCACTTAACAGGTGGGAGGGGCCAGGAGAGCCGAAGAGGAACCCGAGAAGAGGAGGATCTGGGCTGCCCTGAGTATAACATGTTTGTTATTTTTAAAGAAAAAAATTGACTTTACAGTCACTTTAATCACTTTTAATAGGAAAGCAGAAAGACTGGCATGAACACCAGGGATTTCACACAAAGGAAGCAATACAAAGAGAACAGGATACTTTTTCATGCAAGTACATGGTACAGCAGACACATCAGGAATATGAAATGCTGGGGTAACACACACTTTAATTATAGCGCTGAGATAATGCTTCAGAGTGAACAGGACAGCCCTGAATTCCTGACAGGATCAAAGGGTATTTTAGGTTTGCATTTATCAAACAGAAATACCAACACTTTTTGATCTATGTCCAGTGCCTTTAGAAGGTATTCACCTGTTTGCTTGCATTACATTCTGGAATTAAAATGGATTGTATTTAAATTAAATTGGAATGAAATGAAATTAAAATGAATTCAATTGAAATTCAAATAAATTATAATTTATTTTTGGATTTACTGGGCCACTTATAATGATTGATATATTCCCTTGATAAATAGGCCTTTACATTTGAGATATAAGAACAAACATCTAATTGGTTGTTATCAAAAAGAACAATGTCCAGTGGACTGCCTATCAAAAAGGTAACTTCACCAATTTACCTAATATTCTTCTGCCCGGGTACTTTTCCACTGGGTTTGGCAAAGCCTGTGAATTTGCTAGGAAGGTCTCAATATATTATACAGTGTCTCACATTGTCATTATAACTTTACTTCCATTCTTTATCTTCCCAGGGAAGGAGTATACTTGGCAAGAACAGAAGGCAGACTTTTCCAGCACTTAAAAGTTATAAAGTAGCAAAAGTCAACAAAGTGCAAAAAGTTAAATGTAAAACAACGCTGAAGAGCAATTGATGACTCGCAGAACTTGGTCAAAATGTGACTTAATGGCCTGTCAATCACAAGCATTGTCTTCAACCTTCTGTCACCCCAGTTTCCATCTGCTGTGTCTGCTAATAAAATCTACAACTGTACCAGAAAGATATTCAGCAGCATTTCATAGAAAACTGAAATATAAAATACTTGCCTTGTTCCATCATTTTCAGTGGGAACCAGAAGAGGATTAGCGAGTGGACCAAGGCATTGATACAATGACCCCAAAATACCTAAAACAACACAGAACAAGGATAACACTTAACTTTAACACCTGACTGAGTCTTAACAAGTGCTCTGCTGTTACAATGAGCAATCAGTGGTGTTCCTGAGTTCCGGAAGATGATGATAAGACAATTATTTCACTTTCTGGGATCTATTTTCATTTCCCCTAATCTATTAGGGCTGTCAACCAATTCTAACTGAAGTATTCTACACATCATAAAGGACAATAACTTCATTGTTCTCCAAGTGTAATCTTTTTTTAAATGAGAAGATAAAAGGTCAGGGGTTCATCAAATGTTACAAGAGATGAAGAGATTGAAATAAATACAGAATGATTTACTTGAGAATATTATTTACAGTAACATTTTTAGTTATAAAGCTAATTCTGCTCATTTCTGTACTTTCTACTCATTATGGGGGTCAAGTATAAATTGCCCTCTTTCCTCTTCTTCATGAGAATATAACTTCAGCTGTTTCTATATCTGAATCTACTAATCAGTTTGACCTGTGCAATTTTATAAACCCAGAAGATAGCATCAGCAAATCTGGCTTAAAGGAACACTAAAGGTTTTTTTTTTTATTAAAATCAATTGATTGCTGTAAGCTAGAGCATTTAAATATCACTTACCTCGTTTTTCCTTTTGACCTCCAAAATACAGTAATCCAGGTTTGAAAATAACATTTCCTGTCTCTCCTCTTTTTGCTTTCCACCAGCATCTGAGCAGTTTTGCATGGTGGAAAGCAGATTGTGCTCACCCCCTCCCTATGACTACAGAAGATGCTCTCTTATCCCTCACAGGCATGGAGGCTAAGCCTAATGGGAACTGTAGTTCCCATTAGGCCGTGATGTAGCAAGAATGAATGCGCACCGCAAACTAGGAAGTCAGTGAGAATAACGATTCAGGAGTGACGGAGGTGAATAAAACAGCTCCATTTCAACAGGTATCAAACTAGTTATAATGCAAAACATTACTTTTTACTTTATCAGCTACTGTCAGACTTTAATTTAAGAGGAAAATATTTTTGTCTTTACAACCCCTTTAAGATGTAGTAGGCTTCATGTACAGGGGATGTTTTAAAACCTATCCTAAAATTTAACTTGACTGATGGTAACTGTGCCGTTTACATGTAGCGTTTAGCTGTGTATGCATTTAGAAGCGTTTTTTGCATTGAAAAAAGTAAAAAATGTATCTCTATTAAAAATGAACTAACTAACTAACTGTGGAACAGTTGAAAATAGTAAATAGTTTAGACCTTTAGACCTTTGGGAACTCCTGCTAAAAATTATATGTACAGCTCATGATACTTTAAAATTTAAAAATTATTTTCAGAAACACAAACAGGGAAAATTGTAGTGTCCTCTTTCTAGTGATCATTGAATAAGTAATCCCTTAGGTTAGTGGCTGGGTAGAAGTACTCCCTTACATTGGTGGTCAGTGCAGTGTTCACACCCATGTGATGCAGGAACCTGAAAAAGGGCTACTCTCCATTGGTGGGCAGTGGCCTGTTACATTGGGGATAAGGGCAAGGGCCCAAAAACAACTTATATCTCATCGGTATTAAATAATTAATGTACAAATTATGTACAATTAGTAAGGGAAGACGCCAAGCTCTGGGAATGTGTAGGAAAAAAGTCCAGGGGCCGTGGAGGAATATAGTTAATACAAAAGTCACATATACATTCTCAGGGCTGCCATCAGGGGGGAAACAGAAACCGTGTTCCAATACTGTAGAGAAAGCAAGGGAAGAGATGCCTCTGAGTGTAGACGTTTTAAAACAATTTAATACAAAAGTAATAGTACAGGCAACTCACATTCAGCGAGGTAAAAGTAGGCATTGGTACAAATTCCAAAAGAGAAAGGGGGTCATCAGGCTCCTCCCCTGCCTAGATGAACATCGCTCCAGGCCTCGCTCTGAAGTTACTCCACCGCGGCCGGCTTTTTCTTTTCCATCAGCGGTGTATGATGATCTCCAGCAGCACAGCGCCACAGCAGGACTATGATCGGATTGACTGACCTGATGATCCCTTTTCTCTTTTGGAATTTGTACCAATGTCTTCTTTTACCTCGCTAAATGTGAGTTGCCTGTACTATTACATCTGTATTAAATTGTTTTAAAACATCTACACTCAGAGGCATGGGAGTAGCATCTCCACTTTAGGAAGAATGCCATCTTTAAAGGCAGCTAAAAGGAGTGGTGTCAGTTATTACTAAACTGAGAGATGAGAGGAGACGCTCCACTGGTGAATGATGCAAATACTGCTCACCACTACTCATCAGTAGAGGAATCCTTCACCAATCTAGGGATTTATGATGGAGAAATTTTCACAAGCTCATTATGAATTGCTTATCAACCTGCACACATTGCTTCCATCTATAGAGCCAGTGGGCCAGATTCTCAAAAGAATTACGCCGGTGTATCTACAGATACACCGGCATAATTCGAATTTCCCGCCAGCGTATCATTGTTTTCTATCCTGAAAACATGATACGCCGGATTTACGTTAAGATCCAACTGGTGTAACTCACTTACACCGTCGGATCTTAAATGTAATGTGCTTAAGGTGCTTATGCAAATGAGAAAGATACGCCGATTCCCAAAATTTTTACGCCGCCTCGTCGTCGTTTACGTAGTTTCCGTAAGCGTAAACTTACCCCTGCTATATGAGGGGTAAGTTTACAAAGGTCCGTCATATGCCATGTTAAGTATGGCATCGGGACAGCGTCGTCTTTTTCCGTCGTTAACGTCGTTTAAGTAAGTCGTTCGCGAATAGGGCATTGCGTAAGTGACGATCACGCCGTTTTCACGTCGGTTTCATCAACGTTTTCCGGCATGAGTTGGAGCATGCGCACAGTTTTTTTTTCCGGCCGGCGCATGCGCATTTCGTTCGGCGCGGGGGCGCGCTTAATTTAAATACAAGCCGCCCCCTTCGATTTACGCGGGGATACGCCGGGCCATTTACACTACGCCGCCGCAAGTTACGGAGCAAGTGCTTCGAGAATACGGCACTTGCTCTAGTAAGTTGCGGTGGCGTAGTGTAAATGGCTTACGCTACGCCGGCGCGGGATGTACGTGAATCTGGCCCAGTATATATGATAAGATCTGCACATGAGACCACTGCATAGCCAGATCTCAAAAAGATCTGAACATACATGAAATAGTGTAGCTAAACCTGTTCGTCTTCACTGCAGGTGATATCACTCACTGCCCTGAAATTAGCCTCCCACACTCCAAAGACATGCTGGTAGGTTAATTGAATCCTGTCTAAATTGGCCCTAGTATGTGTATTGTACTTATGAATGTGAGTTAGTGACAGGGACTGATGTGAATGTGCAATACAGTAAGTCCCCTACTTATGAACGAATTATGTTACGGGAGCCCGTTCGTATGTCCAATGTGTTCGTAAGTCCAAAAAAGATCAGTGCTTGCAGACAAAGCCTGCAAGCACCGATCAGTTTGTTCTGGCGGGGGGATTCCCCCTGTCATAACACAATAGCACAGCTGGGAAGAACGCTGCACCAACATGGCTTGTGTTAGTGCAGTGATCTGTCATTTTTTTCACTTAGCCCGCTGGGTTTAAAGAAATAAAACAGTACAAACACAAGTCCAAATCTTTGCGTGTTTTGAAGGTTCGATGTAGGGGACTTACTGTATATACGTGCAAAGTGCTCCATAAATTGACGGCGCTATACAAGTACCAATGATAATAAAATCAGTGCTTGCCTTGGAAGCTAGATAATGGCACCATCAGCGCTTCCTAAAAAAAGTATTTAGCTTTGTAAAGGATTTAATTTTAGTTTTGGACCAGCTGTGTTGAACAACCACTATTTCCTATATCATCTATCAGGGGCACAAATTACTGTTTTTTTTTCCTACAGTATAAAGAATGCAGCAGGAAGGATGAGACTTTGTCGATCAAGAAGAGTGAGATGTCATCAAATATTCCTTTTAGGGCTCTTTCACACGGAGCGTCCGTTCAGACCCGCCTGCCAGTTTTTTTTGCGGACCTGAACAGACGCTCCGTGCTCCTCTATGGAGCCGCGGATGCCAGCGGAGACATGTCCGCTGACATCCGACCCGTTCTGATCCACCAAAGTATGACGGAGGAAAAAAAAGGATTTTTAATAAACAGCTTACCTGTAAAATCCTTTTCTTGAAGTACATCACGGGACACAGAGCGCATAGCCATTACACTTGGGTTATATGGGTACCTTCAGGTGTGGACACTGGTGTAATCAATTTCACAGGAAGTTTCCTCCCTATATAACCCCCTCCCACTGGGAGTGCTTCAGTTTTGTAGCAAGCAATTCTCCCGAGGTTACACAATGTTCCCCAAAAGAGGGGTGGGAGCTCTGTGTCCCGTGATGTACTTCAAGAAAAGGATTTTACAGGTAAGCTGTTTATTAAAAATCCTTTTTTCTTTATCGTACATCACGGGACACAGAGCGCATAGCCATTACACTTGGGATGTCCTAAAGCAATGCTCTATGAAGGGAGGGAGACCGTAAGGCCAAGAATAGCCAAATAAAAACATTATCAGGAGAAAAAATAGCTCCACCAACAGAAAAACAAGGGGGCGTGAACCGGGCCAGAGGATTCTATACTGCTGCCCGTAGGACCGCCTGCCCAAAAGCTGCGTCCGTACCCTTTGCAACGTCCAACTTATAAAATTTAGTAAACGTATGTACGGAAGACCAGGTTGCCGCCTTGCAAACCTGTGCCATAGAGATCTGATGGTGTGCCGCCCAGGAGGCACTCATGGCCCTCGTAGAATGGGCTTTAACTGATAAGGGAGGTGGAACGCGCTTCAGACCATAGGCCTGAAAAATCAGCTGCTTAATCCACCTAGCCAAGGAAGACTTGGCAGCCGGCTGACCCTTCTTGGGGCCATCCGGAAGAACAAAAAGCACATCTGTTTTCCGAATCTTCTCTGTAGCCTTGAGATAGACCCTCATGGCTCGAACCACGTCCAAAGTATGAAGCCGTCTTTCCTCTCTGGACTGGGGAGTAGGAAAGAAGGATGGTAGGACTAGGTCCTGATTCAAGTGAAAACTGGATATGACCTTAGGAAGGAAAGAAGGTTGAGGCCGCAGAACCACTCTGTCCTTATGCAGAATAAGGTATGGCTCCCTGCATGACAAGGCTGCCAGCTCGGAAACCCTTCTGGCTGAAGCCATAGCCACCAAGAAAACCAACTTTCGGGTTAGTAGCACCAGAGGGATTTCTGTCAGAGGTTCAAACGGCTGCCTTTGTAAAGCTGACAAGACCAGATTTAAATTCCAGGGGCAGAGGGGAGCTCTAATAGGGGGAGTCACATGCAAGACCCTCTGCAAGAAGGTTTTCATAAGCGAATGGGTGGCCAAGGGTCTTTGAAACCATATTGATAAGGCCTGCCCCTTTAGAGTACTAAGAGCCAACCCTTTGTCAACGCCAACCTGGAGGAATCGCAAGATCCTGTCAATAAAAAACTTTCGAGGATGCCATTTTTGAGACTCGCACCACTCCACATAGGTTCTCCAGACTCTGTAATAAATATTTCTGGAGACCGGTTTCCTAGCCTGAATCAACGTAGATATGACCTGATCTGAGAGGCCTCTGCCCTTAAGAATTAGGGATTCAGCCGCCAAGCCGTCAAATTTAGCTGCTGTGAAGCAGGATGGCAGATTGGGCCCTGAGACAGCAGATCTGGGCGCAGGGGGAGCGGCCACGGCGCCCCGACTGACATCTTCACGATGAGTGCGTACCAAGCCCTCCTGGGCCAGGCTGGGGCCACCAGGATCACAGGCCTGCGCTCCACCCGGATCCTCCGTAGAAGGCGGGGAATCATCTGCAGTGGAGGGAACGCATACAGAAGAGAAAACTGGTGCCAAGGACAAACCAAGGCATCGGTCCCGTAGGCCGAGGGATCCCTGGCTCGGGATATGAATTTGTCCAACTTTTTGTTGGATCTCGTTGCCATAATGTCCACCTCTGGGACTCCGAATCTTTGGCAAATCTCTTGGAATACCTGGGGGTGAAGAGACCATTCCCCCGGGAGCAACTGTTGACGACTCCAAAAATCTGCTTGAGAATTGTCTATCCCTGGGATGAACACCGCCGAGATGCAGGGTACATGGGCTTCGGCCCATGAGAAAATCAGGTTTACTTCTCTTTGGGCTGCTGGGCTCTTCGTGCCCCCCTGGTGGTTTATGTATGCCACCGCAGTGGCGTTGTCGGACTGTATGCTTACTGGCAGACCCTGAAGGGGGAGAGTCCAGGCGATCAGGGCCAGCCAAGCAGCTCTGATCTCCAAGATATTGATGGGAAGCAGTTTTTCTGCCTCCGACCACTGCCCTTGCTGGGTCTGTTCTTCTAGAACTGCCCCCCAACCTGACAGGCTGGCATCCGTGGATACTATCTTCCACGTGATGGGGCAAAAGGATTTCCCTTTTGATAAATTTTGAGAGACCAGCCACCAAGACAGGCTGCGCCGGACCTTCGGGGAGAGCACTAACGGACGATCTAACGCCTGAATGGACTTGTTCCAAGCAGAGAGAATGGCTGCCTGAAGATATCTGGTATGGATCTGGGCGTAGGGCACAGCCTCGAAGGCGGCCACCATCTTCCCCAGCAGTCGCATACATAGGCGAATAGTCGGCCTCTTCTTGCCTAAGATCACTTGAACTGCTTGAGCTATTGATCTGATCTTTGCTTGAGGTAAAATTATCCTCTGGCAGTCTGTATCTAGCCGAAGGCCTAGATATTCCAACTGCTTTGTGGGTTTCAATACCGATTTTTCTAGGTTTACAATCCACCCGAATTCCTCTAGATGCTGAACTGTGCGACCTACTGCCTGATTGAGGTTGGAAGCTGAGCTGTCGATAACCAGAAGATCGTCCAAGTATGCCAAGACTAAAATGCCTTCTGTCCTTAGGACGGCTAGCACCGGGGCTAACACCTTTGTGAATACCCGCGGAGCTGTTGCCAACCCGAAAGGGAGGGCTACGAACTGGTAATGGCGGTGATCTATCATAAAACGAAGAAACCTGTGATGTGCCGGGTAGATCGGCACGTGCAGATACGCATCTTTTAGGTCTATAGATGCTAGCAAGTCGTCTTGATGTAGGCTGGCTGCCACCGAACGTATGGACTCCATACGAAAGGTCTGAATGTTTAGAAAGCGATTTAGGCGTTTGAGGTCTAAGATAGGCCTGACGTCGCCATTGGGCTTTGGTGTTATGAAAAGGTTGGAGTAGAATCCCAGACCCCATTCCTGGGTTGGTACTTCTACAATTACCCCTTGGAGCAAGAGACGATCCAATGCTTTTACAAGAGAGGCCCTCTTTAATGGGTCGCTTGGAAGACTTGACCCCTGAAAATGAGGAGGGGGGACTTCCCGAAACTCTAGCCTGTAGCCCGTGGTTACCACGGATCTTACCCAAGAGTCGGGAATTCTGGCCTTCCACACTTCGGAGAAAAACCGAAGCCTTCCCCCCACCCAAGAGAGTGGGGGCGCCCCTTCATGAATCTGACTTGAGGACTGGTTTAACCGGCTTGCGAGACCATGGCCTCTTGCCTGTCGTGGCTTGTCCTTGTGGGCGGCTATTAAATGCTGAACGCCCGGGAGGCCGTCGATACTGACGGGAAGTTGAAGGGGCCGAGCCTGCGAAGGCCTGTCGCTTAAATGCGGGCCCACACGATCTTTTCTTGACAGGCAAGAAAGAACTTTTACCACTTGATATGGTCTGGATATATTTATCTAGGTCTTCACCGAATAGTCTCCCACCATGAAAGGGAAATCCTGCTAAAAGCTTTTTGCAGGGTGCCTCTGCTGACCAGTTTTTTAGCCACAAAAGGCGACGCATATGAACCAACAGCAGAGATAAACGGGACGCCTGTTGAACGGAGTCCTTAATAGCATCTACTGCAAAGCAGAGAGCTCTTGGGAGGTCAGCCAATTCACGAGCTTGCTGAGCCGGTATGTCCCTTAATATCTGTTTAGTCTGATCCTTTAAAGCCTGACAAACGCCAATGGCTGCCACTGCTGGCTGAACCACGGCACCTACTGTGGTAAAAGAAGCCTTCAGTAGGGTCTCCAATTTTTGGTCGACTGGATCTTTAAACACCTGGACATTTTCCACCGGACAGGTCAGGGATTTATTTACGCAGGAAATGGCTGCGTCCACGGTAGGGAGTGCCCATTTCTTTGCAAATTCTTCTTCCATTGGATAGAGAATGGTGAACCTTTTAGGAGGGATAAAAATCCTATCAGGTCGAGCCCAATTCTGAAAAATCACGCTCTCCAGAAGGGGGTGAACCGGGAAAGACGCACCACTCAATGGTGCCTTCAAGGAACCTAAAGAGGATACCGCGGGGGCTAATTGTTCTGACACTGGAAGTTTAAAAGCAGTGCGAACCATATCCGTCAGAGACTGGATCCACAGACTCTCTGCTTGAGAAGCCGAAAAAATTTCATCTATAGTGGAATCTTCAATGTCCGACCCGTCAGGACTCAGGTCCGCTTGATCCCCCTGTGGGTCCAATTCCTCCGAAGAGAGGACCTCTGCATCCGAACACACTGTTCTAGGTGACGGGGATCTAGCCCGTTTGCCACCCGGCAAAGAGCGGGCAATTAAAGCAGTTAACCTTTTCTCTAGCCCACCCAGGGTGGATTCTAGCATTTCTTCCGTAACATAAACGGGAATGGGTTGATTGGGGGCCGCCTCTGCCCCTAGCACCCTCAATGGCTCCTGCACGATGCTGTTCGGTGGTCTATCTGGTGAGGGTGGGACCACTGGAGCCTGGCCCAAATCCTCTGACCCCGTTGGAGACCCCTTTACTTTTTTGGCACCTTTTGCAGCCTTAGCTGGTCCTGATCCCTTGGGAGCCATTGCACAACCTTGAGACACCCCTACAGCCAACACCCAACTGTTGTAGCTAGAAGTGAAACATTAATAAGGACAGGCTATGATAAAAAAAATTCTAAATTTTCATACGCCTGAGAAGGCGGCAATACCGAGGAAAGTCCTGTGAGTATTGCCACACCAATGCCTGTTAGCTGGAGTCCAAGGTTGCACCGACTCAGATACTGCCAGATCTAAGGCTGAGTCCCTTTAAGAAAAAAATCTTTTTTTTTTTCTGGTCAGTGTGGACTTTTAAGTCCAGACCTGAAGATCCACAAACCACCACTGGGTGTCACTGTTAGCCAGAACTGGCTCAGCTGCGCGCTCTATGTCCTTACTCTCCACTGCTCTCAGGAGGGAATGACCAGCCAGGAAATGCTTTTTTGCTTTATCTGAGACCTGACGCTGCTGGCACGCCCCCCCCCCCACACTGAAACCAACATGGAGGAAGCAGAGAGCAGAGGAGAAGCCTGGACCAGCGCTAGTAACACAGACACCCGGTAAGCCACTAATCTTTGTAGTGCACACATAGAGGAAGCTGTCCCCCTAGGCTTCCTAGGAAATAGGAGTTTTGTCAGCACTTCCTCTCTATACACGTGGGGCTGCAGTATCATGCTAACAGGCAAATCTGGGGGGAGTAGCAAAATACATATCTTTAAAAGCATATATATATCTACATGTTATCTGGGTAAACATTAGTACATCCCATCCTGCCTCAAAAGACATAGTGGAGATAGTGGCTGATGCACAAGCATACCATTAGCCAACCCAGAACCCCCAGGGGGATACCTACTGTCGAACCAAGTCCCGCAGGTTCCCTCTTACCTGCTCCACGCCGCAGGGTATTGCAAAATGCAAGAGGCCCAGCCTTCCCCCATCTCCGTGGGTATTGTCTTGGACCTTCAGGGATCGGGGTCCTGTGTTAAGGAACCCACACCCCTGGACCTATATAGCATCCTGGCATCAGTAGCGTTTAGTTCTTGGAAGAGACTAAGGCACTGGAGCCCAGAATCCAGCCCTCCAAGGAGAGGCATTATAGACAAAAACCCCACTCCAGCAGGGCCCGGGTACCGTACACCTTGGCTTTGAAGCACTTCGGACGGATCCGGCTAGCTATCCTGGGTCCCGAGACCTCCGAGGGACAGCTAGACGTGACCAACACCTAAGACACTGGCGAAAAAACTGAAGCACTCCCAGTGGGAGGGGGTTATATAGGGAGGAAACTTCCTGTGAAATTGATTACACCAGTGTCCACACCTGAAGGTACCCATATAACCCAAGTGTAATGGCTATGCGCTCTGTGTCCCGTGATGTACGATAAAGAAACCTACTTTTCCTTCCGTCTGGTGGATCGGATGAACACGGACAGACGGTCCGTGTTCATCCGATCCCCCCATAGGGGAGAGCGGAGAAAAGACAGGGCAGTCCCTGTACAGTGTGCAGGGACCGCCCTGTTAATCCGGCAGCTCAGCGGAAATCAACGGAGCGATCCCCGCTGAGCAAACGGAGGTGCACGAGGCAGATCGTTACTGATCCGCCCCATGTGAAAGAGCCCTTAGAAGGACTTAACATTTAATAATAGACTGTTGTTGCCTATAAATATGTTGATGACAAAATCCCTGCCATAAATAGAAACAGCACTTTGGTATCATAAGCATGGCTGAGCACTCGCTATTTCTATCAGACTTACTCTTGTGTTAAATCCATCTGCATTCTGAGTGATTTTGTAGAGCTGTGGAAACCTTAGCATGCTGTCTTGGCTGCAGGATCGCTCACAGATTCCCAGTGTGAAAGGCGGTAAGGCAGTGAAAATCTGTTGAGAGAGTAATAGTGATCACTACAAAGGTGATAACAATGTGGAAAGATGACAGGAAAGACCTAAAGAGGTTGTTAATGTGTCACAACGATCCAACAACTACCATGCCTTATGAAGTACTGAGCAGCGAAGTAGTAAGAATCATACAGTCCTATATTTGCATTGTAATAGGCTCTTATTATTCACATGTCATTTTTACTTTTTCTTTTATATTTCTTTAGTAATGGCTTATTTATTTGCCTTACACGTAATGGAATTAACAAATATTCTTTGTCAAACTGTTTTTAGACCTACCTAGGCCAACATTCTTTGCAGTCAGTCTGTCAACCTGCTAAGAGTCTACGGCAGGGGTCTCAAACTGGCGGCCCTCCAGTTGTTGTGAAACTACAAGTCCCATCATGCTTCTGCCTGTGGGAGCCATGTTTGTAACTGTAAGCCTTGCAATGCGTGACTTGTAGTTTCGCAAAAGCTGGAGGGCAGCCAGTTTGAGACCCCTGGTCTACAGTTTTCGTTTTTGAACATCCCTCATTATACACCTTTATTCAACATCATTGTCTTTATGCCCATCACATCATTAAAATTACTATTTTGAGAGGCTATGGGTACCATGATGCTTATCTTCTGGTCTTTGCGAAAGATCAAAGATCAATGACTACAACTTTGGTTCTAATCCGGCCAGGTATGTTCTTCACTACTCACATCTCTCAAAACTTAAATACAAAAATTCAATGTTGGTCCACCTTCTAAATGCCACAAGGGCCTGTATTCCAGCCCTTTGGAAGCAGGCCCCCTGCAATCTTGTTATGGCTCACCAAAGTAGCTTATATTAACGCCATGGAGAGTATTACCGCAACCTTGCGAGGTAAAGTGGAGAAATGTGATAAAAAAATAAAATGTATTGGTCCCTTTATACATGTTCTAGGGAATATGGCTCTCTGCTAGTAGAGGGGGTGTAGAGACTCTAAACCCTACCTTACCCTCCCCCTTCTTCCTCCCTTTTCCTCTCTTATCATGGAGGAGTGGAAGAAGACTCCAGTGGTAACCTGTGAAGCTCTGGTGAACTCCATGCCCATGGGGGTTAAGGCAGTGCTGGAAAATATTGTGCTGGAAAATATTGATAGCCACACAAAATATTAACACTTTGGGCCCAATTTGGACATTTTTACTTAGGGGTGTACTCACTTTTGTTGACAGCAGTTTAGACATTAACCTCCCTGGCGGTATGATTCTGTCTGGAATTACGTACCAAAAGCGGTACAATTATTTGCATGGAAATTTGGCGTTTTACACAGTAGGCCTGCAATTCTTAGGAATAACTTGCTTAAATCTGTCCAAACAAGACATCCCGGGTATGATAAAGTTTGAAAAACAAAATCATATTTTTTTATATAATAAAAAACTATAAATAATTATAACAAATTACAATGTAATTATAATAAAAAATATTCAATAATGTAATCAACTCAAAAACACTGAAATTTGCTCAGTTGCAGAATTGTCGCTGTCATTTTTTTTTTTTTATGACGAATTTCCCCACAAATCGCTATCGCTCAATTCTGCAAGTGATTAAAATTTATTATCGCTGTTTTCTAGCTGATCTAAAACCATTTTTGACATAAAGGGACACTTTTGGTTGCTATGGGCAATCTACAGTTTCCAGGCAGAAAGAACACTTTTTATTTTATAAAAGAACATGCAGGGCACTGGACAGACCACTAGGGACAAGGGGGGTGTGTATTTTTTACATACAGTACTATAATCTGTAAGATTAAATTGTACTGTATGTAAAGTGTTTGTTTACATTTTTGAATTTGGCGCCGTTCTCCGCTTCCGTGCGTCGTAACGTCGCAGGAAACGGAGATCGGCGGCACACGGGGACGCTGTGTGAATCGAGCGAGCACCCGCTCGCTCACACAGCGGGGATGCATCGCTGGATCCAGGAAGAAGGTAAGCCAGCGCGCGCTGCAGGCTCTGCATGGCTACCCCGTGCGTGACTCGGGGATACCGTTCTTAGCAGAAAAAACCCACCCCGAGTCACGCACGGGGATACCGCCAGGGAGGTTAATGGCTGTGTGTTGAGTTTTTTTTTGAGAGGACAGCAAATTTACATTGTTATACAAGCTGTACACTCACTACTTTACATTGTAGCAAAGTGTAATTTCTTCAGTGTTGTCACATGAAAAAATATTTACAAAAATGTGAGGGGTGTACTGACTTTTGTGAGATACTGTATTTACATTACAAGGATTTTAACAAACTTTGTTGCAGATTCCTACTGTTTGTTATTCTGAAGAAATGCCTGTGTGTTTCTCTGTGGCCATGTGGGAAAGTGAGTATAATGGGAGTGGTTTCATAATTATCAATCAGCTGCTGCACCTGCAGGGCACTAATGGGGAAAACTGCTGGGCCTGCATCCCTTTAGTCGTGTTCCTATTGGGACTATCTCACCAAAATTTTTATTTTTGATGCAGGGGTGCCTTAAATCTGACTTGTATTGTGCAGAATTCTGGGAAAATTGGTGAGTCAATCACGAAAGCAGAAAACAATGTTTCTGGGGGGCGTTCTGTATACATTCTGTGTACAGGACACCTCCAGGTAGTCATATTGCATTGCGTTTTCAGAAAATTCTAGCGGCTGTAGATTAAAAAAGAAAGGTAATTTTTAATAACATTCAATTACAATATGACTAGTGCCACAGTTATATAAGCTATATTATTCTTATCTTATTTGCTATTTTTTTGGATGAACACAGAGGGCTCACTTATCATAAATGTGCAACAAGTGGAAAAGCCTATATAAAAACACACGTATAAGTGTGAGGTTGCCCTCATATTGCATTCAGCATCAACCAATCAGATTTTTATTATTTTTTGCTTTTTTTGTAGGTTAAAGGGGTTGTAAAGGTAACTTTTTTTTTCCCTAAATAGCTTCCTTTACCTTAGTACAGTCCTCCTTCACTTACCTCATCCTTCCATTTTGCTTTTAAATGTCCTTATTTCTTTCTGAGAAATCCTCACTTCCTGTTCTTCTGTCTGTAACTACACACAGTAATGCAAAGCATTCTCCCTGCTGTGAAGAAAGCCTTTTGAGGGGGGAGGGGCGAGCAGGAGTGTCAGGACGCCCACTAACACACAGCTCCTTTCTCTATCTGCAAAGTAGAGAGTGTCCTGACACTCCTACTTGCCTCCTCCCCCCTCAAGAGTCTTTCTCCACACCAGGGAGAAAGCCTGCCATTACGGTGTGTAGTTACAGACAGAAGAACAGGAAGTGAGGATTTCTAAGAAGAAATAAGGACATTTAAAAGCAAAATGGAAGGATGAGGTAAGTGAAGGAGGACTGCACTAAGGTAAAGGAAGCTATTTAGGGAAAACATTGTTTACCTTTATAACCCCTTTAACGTATAGAATTATTTTGTAATGTTACATGTGTTAACGTGACATTTTTGTGGTATTTTAGTAAGCAATTTTTATGAATGACCTGGGATTCCATGTCCTTTCTTCCCGCTAATCTCAAATTCCGAGAAATAATTGTGGAATAATACATCCTTTGTTATGCTGGGCCTGAGGTGTCTCTCCAGAGCTCACTGTCCACTGTAAGTGATCTTTCCTCCATTTATCTGCAGTTTCAGTCATTAGCGGACACTGTAGTATCTGTCATGCATTCAGTGTGCCTCTAATCCCACTCACATCCTAGTGATTTCTAAAGCTGTTTTTTTTTTTTCCACCAGATTCACTTTCATACGGCTTTCAGAAGAGGTACAAATTGTCACCAGAAACCAGATGACACATTAGAAGTGGCCATTTTTGGCTCAAGAACTGGCTCTGCTGTATTATCTGGGGAAGTAAAATACACAGTATTTTAATGTTGTGTCTATTGACTGGGACAATGCACAGCTGTGTACTTGTAGCTGTATGATGTCAGCGAAACAAATGGAATTAAGTGGTACACAGAGAGGGGCTCCCAGACTGGCTAATGACTACAGACTGTTAATTAGATACAACTAAGTGTATGTAGACATACAGGTATGTAATGTTATTTGGTTGTTGTTAAAGAGGTGTCATCAATATATGAATTTTTATTTGTGGAGAGAGGGTTTTCTTTAATCACTTCAGCTCTTCAGGAAGATTTACCCCCCCCCCCCCTCATAACCAGACCATTTTTTGCGATACAGCACTGCGTTAATTTAACTGACAATTGTGCGGTCAAGCAACGCTGTACCCATACAAAATGTATAGGTAAATAGAGCTTTGTTTTGGTGGTATTTAATCACCTCTGCAGTTTTTATTTTTTGCGCTATTAACAAAAAATTTTTTTTTTTGGAAAAAAAAATACTTTCTGCTACAAAACATATCCAATCAAAAACAGAGAAAATCAAATGTCTTCATCAATCTAGGCCTATATGTATTCTGCCACATATTTTTGGTAAAAAAATCCCAATAAGTGTCTATTAATTGGTTTGCGCCAAAGTTATAGCGTTTACAAACTATGGGATAGATTTATAGAATTCTTTTGGCAGCGATCAGCGAATTATAGCAGGACTGCGACATTGCGTGGACAAATTGGACACTTTTTGGGGACCAGTGACACTAATATAGTGATCAGTGGTAAAAATATGCGCTTTCACTGTACTAAAAACACTGGCAGGGAAGGGGTTAACATCAGGGGAGGTCAAAGGGTTAAATGTGTGCTTAGGGAGTGCATACTAACTGTTGGGGAGGTGCTTGTGCTATGGAAAGACAGAGATCCATGTTTCTGCTTTGCAGGATCACAACCTTCCCTTCTCACAGAATGGTGATCTGCTTTGTTCCGCCAGTGTGCCGATCAGCGGGTCCCAGCAGATATTGCGTCCACCGGACCCACTGATTGGCTGCGGATCTGGGAGCGGATCGCAGGCAGCACACACATGCATCCCAGACCGGAAAGTGCAGGATCACGTACAGGTATGTGATCCTGCCTGGGAGAGCCACCTTGCCGCCTTATACAGTATATGCAGTAAACAGTCAGCAAGTAGTTAAGGCAGCCCATACATTGATCATGTTTTTTTTTATTCAACCAGTGCTTTGAATGATAACAATTTAATAAACTGGCTGCGCCGCTGGGTCCTAACAAGTCCCAGCTAGAGTGGTTTTAACATGTCTATCGCCGCAGCTAAGATTTGTTAGGACCCAGCGGCGCAGCCCGCCAAGCATATAAGCCTTGATCCGTTAGGCCTGAAGGAGTGTATGCTCCGCAAACGCATCACCTATTGGTCTATCCCCTCCGGAAGTGTCGTAATCCTTGTGGCTCCCTGTGTGCATTCCATAGAGAGGAAGTATCAGCTTACACCGGCGCAGCCTTCTCCCAGACACTGCCGCCATCAGCAATCAACAGCCCACGGATTCTACACACTACACGGACTTCTGGCATTACATGCCTAAATGCTTATTGTGATCGTACCTTTGTGAGTACCTCATGTACATATGATATTAAAGAATCATCTGAATGAATGAATGAATGGGAACTTATATAGCGCAGCACATGCGAAGTAAATCGCCTCTGGGTGCTTGTTGTTCCTGTCTCTTTTGAGATCAAAAGAGATGAGTCTTAATCTTTCTCCTAAAGACTAAGTAGTTCTCCTCCAGCCGAATGCAGGCTGGTAAGGCGTTCCATAGTCTGGGACCTTGGACAGCGAATCTCCTGTCTCCTTTGGACTTGTATCTGGCTTTCGGTATCTGAAGCCGATTTTGATTGGTGGATCGTAGAATACGATTGGGATTGTGAATTTTTAATTTTTCGCATAGATAATGGGGAGCATTCCCATGGATACATCTATGCGCTAGACAGAGAGCTTTAAAGGTGATTCTGTCTTTAACTGGTAGCCAGTGAAGGGATCTCAGTGAAGGTGAGATTGATTCCCAGGGTTTTTTCCCTGTCACAAGTCTGGCGGCCGTATTTTGAACGACTTGAAGACGAGCGATTTGGTACTTGGGGAGTCCGAGGTAAAGGGCATTTGCATAGTCCAGTCTGGAGTTTACAATTGCTCCCACCACGACCGCTATGTCATTCTTGGGAATAAAAGGCGTGAGTCTGCGTAGTAGGCGCAGCAGATGGTGAGATCCGCTGACTACTGCCCCTATTTGTGCGTTCATTGTCATGTCGGAGTCAAAGATGACCCCAAGACTTTTGACTTTGGTGCTAGGGGTGATGATTTTGCCCAGAATGGGCGGGGGGATCCAGGTTGTTGTCGATTGATTCCTACGCTTGGCGTGAAACAGAAGGAGTTCTGTTTTCGCTCCGTTGAGTTTGAGATAACTCTTTGTCATCCAGTCCTCTATCATAGAGAGGCATGTCTCTAGGTTGAGGTGGTGATCCTTTTTATTGCAAATGCGGAAGTACAGTTGCGTGTCGTCTGCATATGAGTGATATAGCAGTTTTTGGCTGCTGATGATTTCGAAAAGAGGACGCACATAGATGTTGAATAACATCGGCGACAGGGGAGATCCTTGAGGGACCCCGCACGATAATGTGCGTTGTTCAGAAGTGAAGGGTCCTAGCTTCACTATTTGCGAACAGTTTTCCAAAAAAGAGGAGAACCAGGATAGATCTGCGACTTTGGCTATTTTAGCCAGCCGAGTCAATAGCAGCTTGTGATCAACTGTATCAAAGGCTGCGCTTAGGTCCAGCAAAACCAGAAGAGAAGATTCTCCTTCGTCTGCGGCCTCGAGAACGTCGTCCCATATCTTAAGCAATGCTGTTTCCGTCCCGTGACCGGGACGGAATCCTGATTGAAGTGGGTCGAGTAAGTTGTGGGTATCTAGATGCAGTTGCAGCTGCTGTACCACAGCTTTCTCCATTACCTTGGAGAGAACATTTAGGCCTGTTATGGGGCGCCAGTGGAGTGGATCCTTAGGATCCAGGGTGGCTTTCTTCAAGATGGGTTGAATGAAACCGTCCTTCAGCTGGGAGGGCATTATGCCCTCCCTGAAGGATTGGTTGATAAGCTGCGTGACAGGAGGTGCCAGGATATCGGCGCATTCCTTGAGCAGTTTAGTGGGGATAATATCATTTGGCGCAGTGCTGTTGCGCAGAGTGCCGATGATATTTTTAGTGGTCTGAATAGAGATGGGTTCCAGCGTGAACTCACCTAACTGTGGTGAATTGTTGCCGGTGCTGTGTAAATGACTACGGGGGGGGCTGGGAGAGCAATTGTTCTGCTGAATGCTTTGCCGGATTGCCTCAATTTTGTTAATAAAGCAATCCGACAACTCATCGCAAAATTCTTGTGTATCCAAGTTGGGGGCTTCCAGACATCCTGGATTCATGGTCTGAGTGACCAGCTTGAAGAGTTTGCGGGGTCGATTTAGGGCACCGTTGATAGCCTCAGAAAAATAGTTTTTCTTGGCTTCGAAGATTTGCTTGTAGTATTTTCTGGTTTTTGCCTTGTAGATCGAGAGGTTCTCATCTGAAGAGCTTCTTTTCCAGGCTGCTTCTGCCCTTCTGCGCTCTTGCTTCAGTAACGCCAGCTGGTTGTTGAACCAGCCAGAGTTATTTTTCCTGATCAGAGTCTTTCGTTTCGGCGCTATCAAGTCAGCTGACTGCAATAGTGCTGTGTTTATGGCCTCCAGAGTTTCTTCCGCTGTTTGGTGCGGTTGAATTGTGTTTAATTTTTCCCCTAACGTGGCTTTGAAGAGTTCCGAGTGGAGCTTCTTCTGACATCTGGTCCAGTGTGTTGTCACTGGATTTGATGTTTTTGTTAGGGGGGGGAATTCAGAAATAATGAACTTTATTGCATGGTGATCTGTCCATGGCAATGGTTCATTATCCAATATTTTTATTTCCAGATCTTGTCTGAAAATAAGATCGAGCGTGTGACCTGAAGCATGTGTGGGCCCACATACTAGTTGCTGAAGCCCTAATCCTTCCAAGTGGTCGATGCAGGCGTCAGCAATGGGGTCTTGCGGGGAGTTGGCCCAGAGGTTGAAGTCCCCGAGCAGCAAAAGGTGTTTGCTGTTCAGGGTATAGGTGGAGACAAAGTCCGTCAAAGATGGGAGCAGCTGCGACTTGGGGCCGGGTGGCCTATAGCAGAGTAGAATCCGGACGGTCTCCTGGCTGTTTACTTGCAGTTGAAGAGTAAGGGTTTCCATGAATGGAAGAGGGTTTTGGAGGCTTGGTTTTGTGATCACGAGACGCGTCTTATGGATCACCGCCAGTCCTCCTCCTCTTTGCCCTATTCTGTTTTCCGTTATAATACAGTAGTTTTCTGGCACCAATTCTCCTAGAATGGAGTTACAGTCGGCTGTGAGCCAGCTCTCTGTAATAAAGAGGCAGTCTAAGTCATGTTGTAATAAGAAATCATGGATTTCTAATCGGTGTTTTACTGCCGATCTAGTGTTGATCAATGCACATGATATGTGCTTAGGCTGGGGTAAATGGCTGCGATTTCTGGCAGTCGATCGTCGATCGATCCTCAAAAGTCGCAGATTTCTTAGGGCTTTTTTGGTGGCGGCCGGCAGAATTGCGGCAGATCGACCCAGATCCCAAATGATCTCCGCCGAGTATTGCCGATTAACCATGTCCGCCGTGGAACCAAGGGCGTGGGGGGGGGGGGTGGGGTGGATTCACAAGGATAACTGAATCCTCTGATCCTGGGCTTGGTCCAGAGGAAGGCAAAAAACCCTCACCACGCTGAGCCAATATGCTGCGGTAGGGGAAAAAATTCCTTCCTGACCCCTGAAGAGGCGATCGGGTATTAGCCCTGGATCAAGTTATAGTGAATTTGAGAGTGATAGGGCTGGGTGGAGGAAGATGGCCGCCGACCTGGCAGCAGGATCCAGGCTGGGGGGTACCAGGCTGAGTGGTGCCTGGTGGGCTAAGGGAAATGATCGGAGGGCAAAGGGGCTCTACTGGGGTGGGGGGGGGCTTTGTGGCCCGATTGATTAGGTGGTGCCGGCTGATTGGGGGGTGGAGAGCGGCGCGCCGCTAGGCCGCGGGTGAAGCCGCGGCCTTTCCTGAGTAGCGGCTGCCGCGAATCTGCACTGATCGGCGCGGAGGGAACAAAAACACCGCGCCCGAGGGTAGCGGTGGCTTGTGGGGTTGGCTGGCGGAAAGGACGCCCGAGCGGGGGTAGAGGTATGGGGATGAGGAGCGGGGAGAAGCCGTGGGGATTGGGGGAAGCCGGCTGATTGGGGGGTGAAGAGCGGCGCGCCGCTAGGCCGCGGGTGAAGCCGCGGCCTTTCCTAAGTCGCGGCTGCCGCGAATCTGCACTGATCGGCGCGGAGGGAACAAAAAAAAACGCCCGAGTGTAGCGGTGGCTTGTGGGGATGGCTGGCGGAAAGGACGCCCGAGCAGGGGTAGAGGTATGGGGGTGAGGAGCGGGGAAAAGCCGTGGGGATTGGGGGAGGCTGCTGTGGCTTGTCCTAAGAAGGACAGCCGCCTGCAGCTCCCAAGAAGTGGCTTACCAGGTCAGGTGGAAGTCCAGGAGGGGGGAGAGCAGCTAGTCCGAGTGGTGGCAGGTGGATGGCAGGTGGATGACAGGGAGATGGAAACCCTGCCTGCCTGTCTGTGAGGCCTGGAGCCGCACAGTGGGAGGACCCTGCACTATCCCTGAGAGAGTGACTCGTTGGAGAGCGTCCTGCTCTCTCAATGTCTGACTGCAACTGTAGGTCACAGAGGTGCATCTGATCTATTGCACTTAGAGTGGCGCCTTTGTTTTACCTCCAGCTCTGCCTGAAGACCCCTTCTTATTCTTCAACTGGGCTGCCTTCTAAAAGTTGCTATTTACAAACTTTATGGACTTGTTTTAAGTCACTGTTTTAGTAAATATAAACGGCCAAACACATTTTCTCATCAGCAGTTAGAGCAGTCTTTTGACTTCTATCAGTGTCTGGTTAAAGCTTGTAGGAGGAGTTTTTATTCTCCTCTGACTGTCCTATAAGGCTGCAGGACCCCTGACCCTCTGTCTGGACAGTGCTGATTGGCCCTGTGCTGATCACATGCACTCTCTAGCAATACACATCAAATTGAGCATGTGCAGCATGCTACCCTCTGAGGGCTGTGCGGGGTCCCTGGTGGCTGCGCGGACCTCTAGTGGCTGTGCGGGGCTCCTGGTGGCTGTGCAGGGTCTCTGGTGGCTGTGCGGGGTCTTTGGTGGTTGTGCGGGGTCCCTGGTGGCTGTGCGGGGTCCCTGGTGGCTGTGCGGGGTCCCTGAGCAGGGTCTCTAGTGGCTGTGCAGGGTCTCTGGGCTGTGTGGGGTCTCTGGTGGCTGTTCCAGGTCCCTGGTGGCTGTGCAGGGTCCCTGGTCCGTGCACTGGGTCTCTGGTGGCTTTGCGGGCTCCCTGGTCCCTGTGCAGGGTCTCTGGTGGCGGTACAGGGTCCCTGTGTGGGGTCCCAAGTCCTTAGTGATTGTGCAGGGTCCCTGTGTGGGGTCTCTGGTGGCTGTACAGGGTCTTTGGTGGCTGAGCGGGGTTCTGGGTCTTTAGTGGTTGTGCTGGGTCACTGGTGTCTGTGCGGGGTTCCTAGTTGTTGGCGGGGTCCCTGGTGGTTGCGCAGGGTCCCTGGTGGTTGTGCAGTGTCCCTGGTAGTTAAGCGGGGTTCCTGGTGGTTGTGCAGGGTCCCTGGTGGCTGTGCAGGGTCCCTGGTAGTTTTGCGGGGTGCCTGGTGGTTGAGCGGGGTCCTGGGTCCTTGGTGGCTGTGCGGGGTACCTGGTGGTTGTGCAGGGTCCATGGTGGCTGTGTGGGGTTTGGGTTGGAGAAGTAATCACTGGAGGGGGGGTGGGGGCACCCCACACACACAGATAGGTGACACACTCTGCATGGGGCAGGCACAGATGACAGTTAACTGTTCAAGTGAAGGGAGGTATAGTGGAGAGCCCAGTCTGAGGAGGAGGGTGACAATGATGTTGGGTGTCTGTGCATAGGATGTTGACTTGTCTGTGTCCACAGATCACTCACTACTAGGACATGGTGTCTCTGCTGACACACATAGGAGCAGCAGAAACAGGAGAGTAGAGGGAGGTCAGAGCGTGCACTCTTCTCTGAGTGGGCGGTGTCCCTGATTAGAGCTGCTCTCTCTTTGGCTGACAGGAGAAAGGGGAGCGGGCGGGCGGGGAAAATACACAGACAGCCCGCAGCTCTCCTCTCCCCAATTCACAGTGCCACTGCCAAGTTCTCAGGCAAATAGAGCAGTCCTGTTACCGAGCACTGCTGAACACCGCTGTTGACTGCATGCGGGGGGAGGGTGCGGGTGCTTTTTTATGGGTGGTGGGGGGCGGCAAAAAAGCCATCCCAGACTTTATGAAACACTAACATACAAAGTTAAAGTGTTACTAAACCCATAACAGTAAACTTAGTCTGTACAGTGCCTTGAAAAAGTATTCATACCCCTTGACATTTTACACATTTTGTTATGTTACAACCAAAAGCGTAAATGTATTTTTTTTTTGTGATAGACCAACACAAAGTGGCACATAATTGTGAAGTGGAAGGAAAATGATAAATGGTTTTCAAAATTTGTGACAAATAAATATCTATAAAGTGTTGGGGTGCATTTGTATTCAGCCACCCGAACTTTGTAAAACCACTTTTCACTGCGATTACAGCTGCAAGTCTTTTTGGGGATGTCTCTACCAGCTTTGCACATCTAGAGAGTGACATTTTTGCCCATACTTCTTTGCAAAATAGCTCAAGGATGGAGATGGATGGAGAGCTTATGTGAACAGCAATTTTCAAATCTTCCCAGATTCTCAATTGGATTTAGGTCTAAACTTTGACTGGGCCATTCTAACACATGAATATTCTTTGATCTCAAACATTCCATTGTAGATATGGCTGTTTTTTTCTAAGATTGCCCTGTATTTGGTTCTATCCATCTTCCCATCAACTCTGACCAGTTTCCCTGTCCCTGCTGAAGAAAAGCATCCCCACAACATGATGCTGCCACCGCCATGTTTCACGGTGGTGTGTGCAGGGTGATATGCAATGTTCGTTTTTTTCACACAGAGAATGTTGCTTTTAGGCCAAAATTTTAAATTTTGATCTCATCTGACCAGAGCACCTTCTTCCACATGTTTGCTGTGTCCCCCCACATGGCGTTTTGTAATCTTCAAACTGGACCTCTTATGACTTCCTTTCAACAATGTCTCTCTTCTTGCCACTCTTCCATAAACCCCAGATTTGTGGAGTGCACGACTAATAGTTGTCCTGTGGACAGATTCTCCCACCTGAGCTGTGGATCTCTGCAGCTTCTTCAGTTACCATGGGCCACTTGGCTGCTTCTCTGATTAATGCTCTCATTGCCCAGCCTGTTAGTTTACGTGGATGGCCATGTCTTGGTAGGTTTGCAGTTCTGCCATACTGTTTCCATTTTCCGATGATGAATTGAACAGTACTCTGTGAGATGTTCAATTAGCCTGAAGCAGCCTGGAGGTGAAATCATCAACATGCGACACATTTCTGAATAGCTGATTGGTTCCTTCTTCAAGCAATGACTCAGTCATTGCTTGAAGAAGAACCAATCACCACTTCCGGCTTGCTGTCCACGCTGGATGCTGGTCCCTTGCTGCTGACGTCACTTCCTGGACTCGGCTTTCATGCTGTCTCAGACAGCCTAGCTGTCTTCCCAGTATGCAGGAGAGTTGTGGCTTTTGGCCACTTCAGAATATACTGCCACAGAATTACACCTTCGGATAACACTGGGACTACCAGAACGCTGGACCACCTGCCATATTACTAATATGATGTGCTTCTACCCTTTTGTAAGTGTTTTTAACCTTTTTGGGAAATATAAAGTTTTAGTTATGAACTTAGAGGCACCTTTTTTTCTTTGCATTTTACTTCCAGAATTTGCTTCTCTCTTCAAGTGCTGCCGAAAGTGCATTAAAACCCTCTTCTATTTCTACATAAACTGATATCTGCTTGGTTTGTTAGTCAGAGCGCTCTTATACACACTTTTATCCAGCTCAGTTTCAGGGTCTTGGCAATCTTCTTATAGCCTAGGTCATCACAATGTAGAGCAACAATTATTTTTTTCCGATCCTCAGAGTTCTTTGCCACGAGGTGCCATGTTGAACTTCCAGTGACCAGTATGAGAGAGTGAGAGCGATAACACCAAATTTAACACACCTGCTTCCCATTCACACCTGAGATATTGTAACACTAACAAGTCACATGACACCAGGGAGAAAAAATGGCTAATTGGGCCCGATTTGGACATTTTCACTTAGGGGTGTACTCAATTTTGTTGATAGCGGTTTACACATTATTGGCTGTGTGTTGAGATATTTTGAGGGGACAGCAAATTTACACTGTTATACAATCTGTACACTCACTATACATTGTAGCAAAGTGTAATTTCTTCAGTGTTGTCACATGCAAATATATAATAAAATATTTACAAAAATGTGAGGGGCGTACTCACTTTTGTGAGATACTCTACATAAAAGCTCAATGCACTATTTCTTCTTTGGGCTTTCTTATTACCCTTAGTTAAAATGTATGCATATACCATAGTCAGTAATCTTCCCTTCCACATAGCTTATTATTCACATTCAAAAGCAAACAATCCAAAATTAACATTAGGCTTCCTCTGTCTTTTTAGTGATAGCCACACCCCACTGTATTTACAACCAAAAATGAAATTAGACTTTTTAGTTTTCCACAAAAAATGTATTGCAGTGTCAAAAACATAAATAGCATATCCTATATTTAAAGGAAATTATATACAGAAGGAGAAAGGCAAAAGTCTCAATAACATGGGCACTCATGTACAGTATTGTAATTTGTATGTCTTTTTAGAGAGCCGCTGTTTCTTCTTTTTTTTTAACATTGAATTGGGTGATATGATCAAGATATAATTTTAAATGTGTATTTATTGTAGAATTTTTATGGTCATTTGCTACTTAGTTTTTGATTAAAAAAACTTTCCAACCAGGATTTACACATTTATCTAACTGGATTCAATTGGAAAAGTGTAAATTCTGTCTGAAAGGCCCCTTCCTCATTGGCTACAGTGTACATCAAGGCAGACAAAAAATGTTTGTTAGTTTTGGGGTGTTTATATGTGTATTTAAGCATCAGGAATTTTTGGTTTAGCCAATGAAAAGCAGTAGAGTGAGGAGACCAGTTTTAATATGCTAAAAAATGCCCCATTATGAGGGGTTTAAACCTTTCATTGACTATGAATGGCTGTCAGGGAGACACATATGGATCCTCCTCCCCTGTGTCCCCCCTCCCTTGCCACAATTTACCCTCCCTTTTATTTATTTTCCTAGGCGTAGGGGGATAGAGGGGTCACTTGGTTTAATAAATATATACACCGTATTTATAGGCATATAACACGCACAGGCGTATAGCACCCTAAGTCTGCATTCACACCTGAGCGTCAGTCGTTTTTTCCAGCGTTTTGTCGCCCGTATTCATGCTTATTTGCGCGTTTGCATACAGCGTCGTCCGACGTTTTTGTACTTCAACGTTTTTTATTTTAGCCAATAGGAAAAATTATCATCTTTTCATCACTTGTTGCTATGTTGGTAGAATTTTTTTATCTTCTGCCTGGGTGAAAAGTTCTATTGATTAAAGCGACGAAACGCCTGTAGCTAACGCTCGTTGTCGCGCTAGTCGCTTGAATCGAGCGTTTCCATTACTTTCTATGGGAAATGGAGACGCTCAAATACGCCCAAACCGCCCGATACGCACGACAAAAAAGGGTCCGGAACTTTTTTTAGCTACAGGCGATGGGCGTCAGGCGCATCAGCGTTCAGATGTGAACCATCTCCATAGGCTTTCATGTATTTTTCTCCCTCTGGCGTTTGTGAGCGTCGCGCTACAGGCGACAAAACGCCTAGGTGTGAATGGAGCCTAACTTTAAGAGGGAAGTTTTAGGCAAAAAACTTTACACAGCCCCCTGCGTATAACACGCAGGCACAGTTTACCCTCTATTTTCAGGTTAAAAAAGTGAGTGTTATACGCCAATAAATACAGTATATATAATAATTTGCTATTAGAAACTAGGATTAAAATAGGTTTAACAGCATCAAGATCACTTCTTCTTCTGGGTTGGGAAATAGGGTTTAAATCAATTAATTAATTAATTTTTCTTCTTCTTTTTTTCCTCCTTTTCTTTTTTAATTTGTAATGGATTTCATAGATTTGCATGTCTTTACTTAAGAATAGGCTTTGTTAAGGAGCCTTTTTATACTAGTATAGGCTCACCAGTCTTGGCATTTTGAGTAGATCCGATAGATATATGTTCCTATCCAGTAATAGGCTCAGTTTAGAAGCCTTCTTAAATTAATTAGGTATAAATTTCCTGCAGTAAGATCCACACACGGAAAAAGTGTGAATCGTTTTAGGAAGAAATATTTTAAATTTTTAGGAATGCAAGTTTTTGTTTTATTGCCATGGTCAAGTGACATGGATCTTTTTAAGGTTCTTTATATGCAAAATAAGTGGCAAGCAGGGCTTTTTTCTCAAACAATAGGTGCTGGAACTCAACCACGACCCGCCCAAAAAAACTCCCCCACACATCCTCCAAATCACATCAAATAGTGGGTGTGGTCAGATTTCACAAACAGTAGGAGTGTCATAGGCCTTGTACACACAATCAGTCCAAACTGATGAAAACGGACTGAAGTTCAGTTTCATCGGTTCACAGACTGATGGTCTGATGGTCTGATGTGCGTACACACCATCAGTTCAAAAACCGATCGTGTCAGAATGCGGTGACGTAAAACACGACGTGCAGAAAAAAATTAAGTTCAATGCTTCCAAGCATGCGTCGTCTTGATTCTGAGCATGCGCGGGTTTTGAACCGATGCTTTTGCGTACTAACCATCGGTTTTGACCGATCGGTAGGCGTCCACCGATCCGCTTTTAAAGCAAGTTCTAAATTTTTGGACTGAAGGACAACAGACTGATGGGGCGTACACACGGTCAGTTTGGACCGATGAAACTGAACTTCAGTCCGTTTTCATCGGTTTGGACTGATCGTGTGTACGCGGGCTTAAAGGGGCATTAAATACCAGGATTGCATTACATACAGAGTGCAGAGTTCAGGGGGGTTATACACAGAGTGCAGAGCTGTCACTTGTAAATACAGAAACCAGACTTCTGTGTTTACAAGTGATTGTAGGGAGCAGGCACCAAAGGGTCTGAGTTCCACCAAGTTCCATCTGAAAAAAAGCCGTGGTGGCAAGTGTATTGCAAACATGAAATCCAGAAGACAACATGTTATTTAATGTTAGACCAATACTACTAGACACATGTGAAAACATCATCCCAGACCTCTGCCAGGGGAATGGTGCTTGATTTATGGAAAATGTGGTTTTATACCGAATTTACTTTCACAACAACGGTTTTAAATATGGGGCATATGCTGCAACAGAACAAGATGTTTTCTCTATAAAATATAGTTTAACATAACATGAAAACACTGGGAGTAAGATAATGGATTGCGATTAACATCACAGACAGAACTAGTGAGGGAATGTTGTTCCCACTTTTATGTGTAATCAAAAACCAAAAATGAGTCACTTACCACATTGTACAAGCCAATGCACCATCGTTCAAACAAGATTTGTCCAGAAAATCCATTAACAAATGCGAACCAAAGCTGAAACATAAGACAGAGGTACAATATTATATTTTGATACTTCACTAAATGTTTCCATATATCGGGGGGAAAGGGAAGGGGGGGCAGACGTTGGAATGTGGACCACCAGCTGGATACAGCTGTGTGATCTTGCTAGAATGTAATTATCATTGTTTTTTTAAAGTCGTTCTGCTCAAATCAGCCTGTTATGGTGAATATTTTACCTGGGCTGTTTTGGGCTCTGTGGCATACATCAGTTGTACACGCTTTTCTGCACACTGAGTGCATAGTCAGGACGATGACAAATAATGTTCACCAGATGCATGTTCTTCCACCAGAGCCTTGATTAAACGATCAAGTCGCTCTGCACCATAATACAAGCATTCTAAAAGCATGTGCATGTTGTGTTGTGAGCCCATGTCTGGGTCTAGCATTACATTTTTATTTCCTCTTTTTTGTTTCAGTACACCTGTGGATTTGCAGCAAACAAAATGCTGCAACAGATAAGAACAGGAACGCCAGGCAACCTAATTTTTTCATATGAAAGCTGTAGTCTCACTTAACACTAAAGGGCCAGATTCAGGTAGAGTTAGGCTGGCGGATCAATGGATCCGCCAGCCTAACTGTCACTTTAAGCCGGCGTTTTTGTTTTCTGTAACCAGAAAACAAGAAACGCCGGGTTGGAGTTCCGATGCGATCTGCGTAATTGAATTTTGCCATCGCATCGTTACTTCAACTTAAAAATGGCGCCGGGGGCGTTCCCGGCGATTTACGCTCAAAAAATATGTTAATGAGCGGGAATCGGCAATTCACGATCTTTTTCGGGCGCGACGCAGTGACTTTACGACGTTTCCGGAAGCGATACGCGGCGTATAGATAAAGCAGCCCCCTAGTGGAGTATCCTATGTTAGGTATAGCCGTCGTCATCACGTCGGAAAAAAAACAAATTGCGTCGTTTGCGTAAAACATTCATGAATGGGGACGTGACGTCATTGACGTTCACTGACAGAACTTGGAGCATGCGCACTGGGATGCATTGACACTCGACGCATGCGCAGTACGTTCGCCGCGGGATCGCGCATAGTTAGAATACTACACGCCCCGTACCTGCCCAATTTGAATTCCGCTGGCTCATTTGCGATGCGCTGCCGCAACTTTAGGAGCAAGTGCTTCCTGAATAACAGCACTTGCTCCTAAAATTTCGGCAGAGTAACGCAAATGAGAAGCGTTACTCCAGAGCAAAGATGCTCTGATCTACCTGAATCTGGCCCAAAGAGTTTTTTTTTTTTACATATGAGTGGTCAAGACACCCTTTTCAGGTTTTTCCTTTCTGTCCTGAAGGGGAAATTTACCTTAATTTCCTATCCCAGGGACAAAGCAAGAGAGTAATGCCGTACAACGGCACTATAAAGGGAAGGTACCATTCGAATGGCGCCACCCTTGGGGCTGCATTTGCTGATTTTGTGTTAGTAAAACTTTGGTGAGAGACGATTCGCCCTTTTCAGTCTGTTACAGCGTGATGAATGTGCATTACGAACGGTAGTTTTACCAGAACGAGAATTCCCGTCTCATAACTTGCTTCTGAGCATGCGCGTTTTTTTCACGTTGTTAAAGCCGCCACACGACCATTTTGTACGACGTTAAAAACAACAACGTTAAAAACAATGCAAAAATGTAGTGCATGTTCTAAATTTTGAATAGCCATTTTCTACATCGCCAAAAACGCTCTGGAGCCCACACACAATCGTTTTTAATGACATAAAAAAAAAAAAATTTACATTGTGAAAAACGGTCGTGTGTACGTGGCATCAGAGGTGATTTCTCACACTCTTGACAACTGTCACCTGAACACGTTTACCCATTGGAAGGTTTCCTCTCAGCATCTATTCCAGGTCAATATTTTTGGCTTTCCCATCAGTTACTATAGAGCAGGGGTCTCCAAACTGCGGCCCGAGGGCCATTTGTGGCCCTTTGGTAGCCTTTATCCGGCCCTCTGGCACTATTCCTTCCCCTGATATAAGGAACTATTACTCCCACTGACACCAACAATGGGGCATTATTTATTCTATGGATACCAATGATGGTATACTATTCCTCCTACTAATAGAAGCACCACTCTTCAACTATTGACCACCAACCCTGAGGCCATATTTATTCTCACATATGATGGGCCTGACATTTTCTGCCCCTGTTGGCCACAATCCGAGCGACGATGTACCCAAATAAAGTTTATGTCCTTTTTCCCAACAAATAGAGCTTTCTTTTGGTGGTATTTCTGTGTTTTAATTTTTTTGCACTAAAAACAAAAAAAGACCGACACTTTTGAAGAAAAGCATTTTTTTTTACTTCCTGTCATAAAACATATCCAATAAAAAAAATTGAAAAAATAAAAGGTCTCCAATTCAGGCCAATATGCAATCTGCTACATAATTTTGGTACATAAAATACCCAATAATTGTATATTGATTGGTTTGCAAACAAGTTACAGTGTCTTCAAACTATAGGATATCTTTCTTACTAGTAATGGCAGCGATTAGCGACTTATAGCAAAACTGCGATATTGTGGCGGACATTCTGACATTGACACTTTTTGGGAACCAGTGACACTAATACAGTGATCAGTGTGAAAAATGACACTGGCTGGCAAGTGGTTAACATCAGGGGTGATCGATCAAAAGCTAAATGTGTGCCTACCAGTGTTTTATTAGAGTGTGGGATGTGCCTTTATTAGGGGAAGGCGGGGATCCTAGTCCTTTTTTTGCAGAGCCACAGGATCCATGCCTTTCTTACTGTAAGAACACTGATGGTAGTTGTAACCATTTCCCGCTCTAATCCAAAACTAGACCATATGCTCGTCACATTATTTTGTATTTCACCTTGAGTAAAGGCAGATATTAAAAAACCCACATGAATGCAGCTTTATATTCATAATGCTTTCTTAAAGATTGTTTTTTCTTTTTTTTAATGCAAGCAGTGTATGTTCCTGAATTTGAATCAGTATCAGATTCTTTGCAATCGTCTGATCAACAGACCCAGACATCCCAACCTGCAAAAACTAATTTCAGGGAGGTTTCAAACTCATTTCAGGGAGGTGATGCTTCGCGCCGGTACCCACCCCCTTTCTCCCAATAAAATGCAGCCTTACCAGTGCCAATTAAATGCAGCCTGATCACGCAGCTGCTGGGGCTGGACTACTGATCCTAGGGTCTGGCTGCTAGGGTGTGGCTGCTGGGGCCAAGGGTCTGGCTGCTGGAGCTGGGCTGCTGCTGGTCCTGGAGTCTGGCTGCTGAGGCCAGGGGTCTGGCTGCTGGGGCCAGGGTCAAGGGTCCAGCTGCAATGGGGCTGGTGAGCCATCCCAGTCGGATAATTCCCCAGAAGGAGGGGGGTGGGTGGAGGCAGAGAGAAGACTGTGATCTTCAGGCCATAGCAACCCACTTTTGGGTGCTGCTGCGCAGTGATCTCCTGTGCGACTAATACATGGCAGTCATGGTCTGCCTGGCGGATTGACATAGAAGAGACCAGGTCTGTCATGTACTAGTCACACAGCCACAGACAGAATGACCATACTTAATTCAGCTGCTCAGGCTGCTCTGTCTGTCTGTGGCTGAGTGACAGGCCCAGCCGGGAGAGCGTCCCTGCACTCGTGGGTGTCTGGGAGCCCGCAGCCAAATGCGGGAGACTCCCGCAGCTCGCAGGGAGACTTGAGATGTCTGCAGACCTTAGACTGGGAGATGGAGAAGCAACACAAATAACCAGTCAGATGTATTGCAGTGCTCATGTGTTAACAACTTGCTAACTTACTAACAGACATATCAGCGTCGATGTCACACCACTTTCTCAAACTCAACCTATCCAAAACCAAGCTCATAATATTTCCTTCCCCATGTGCCTCTTCCCCTGATTTCTATGTCAAAATCAACAGCTCAACTATCAATCCGTCCCCCTATGCCAAGTTACTAGGTGTAATCCTGGACCCTGAACGATTCTTTTGGCCCCACATCCAATCACTGTCCAAAGCTTGCTGCCTCAATATCTGCAAGATATGTCCCTTCCTAGCCAATGACACCACAAAGCTTCTAATCCACTTCCTGATCATATCTTGCCTTGACTACAGCAATTCCCTTCTCATTGGCTTACCTTTAAAATAGGATATCCCCCCTTCAGTCCAAAATTAATGCTGCTCCTGGACTCATCCACCTTACAAACTGCTCAGCGTCTGCTACCCCTCTCTGCCAGTCCCTCCACTGGCTTCAGCTCACCCAAAATTGGTTATTCAAGACCTCCTGCTGTCTACCTTCAGGATTTTCTCCAGAGCCTCTCCAGAGCCTCTCCTATCCTCTGGAATTCTCAAACCCAATCTGTCCATCTCCTACTCTGTCCACTTTCAGACAATCCCTGAAAACTCATCTCTTCAGAGAAGCCTATTTGGCCCCCACCTAACAACTGTACATCCGCCCACCAATCACAGTTTTTAACTTTTGTATCTCTTGACCCTCCCTATTAAATTGTAAGCTCTAATGAGCAGGGCTCTCTGTTTCGTACCATCTTGTATTGAACTGTCTATCCTCATGTTGTAAAGTGCTGCGTAAACTGTTGGCACTATATAAATCCTGTATAATAATAACAATAACAACAAGGAGTATGCAGAGCAACAGCGGATGAGCTCATCAGTATTACTGTCCAGTCACATACTGGGGCAAAGTAAAGACATGTAAGTGCTACCTAACTGCAGCAGAGAAAGATTACGTCTCCTGCCCTGCTAGACAGGGCTGTGCTGTGTGACAGAGCTGTGTACATCTCAGAACTGAAAGGACAGAGATACAAATCCTTTGACAGGTGAAACATCCACCATATAGCTATTTCATCTCTGCATTTATCTTTTTATCTCAAGTTCAACTTTAAATGAAGGGGGTTGGCTAATCTGCTTACATTAGAGAAATGTATGTGTCCCATGTGATCGTTCTCTTATGCCCTGTACACACGATCGGACCTTTGTTCGACCAAGTTCACATCGGAATTCCGACAGAATTCCATTGGAGGAAAAGAGAACATGTTCTCTATGTAAACTCTGAAGGAATACATCGGAATTTCCGATGGAATTACTCCAATGGGGCATACACACGGTCAGAATTTCCGATGGAAAAAGTCTGTCCGACTTTTTCCATTGGAAATTCTGATCGTGTGTACGGGGCATTACATGTCCAAATGTCCAAATGTCATTGTAATTGCAAAACAGCTTGGAAATTTTAAAGATTTGAGTTGGAGTTTTTTGGTTGTTTTAACCACTTGCCTACTGTGCACCTACACCCCCTTCCTGCCCAGACAACATTTTAGCTTCCGGCACTGCGTCGCTTTAAATGACAATTGCGCGGTCGTGCGATGTGGCTCCCAAACAAAATTGACGTCCTTTTTTTCCCCACAAGTAGAGCTTTCTTTTGGTGGTATTTGATCGCCCGTGCGGTTTTTATTTTTTGCGCTATCAACAAAAAAAGAGCGGCAATTTTGAAAAAAGACACAATATTTTTTGTTTTTTTGCTATAATAAATATCACATTTAAAAAAAAAAAAAACATTTTTCATCTCAGTTTAGGCCGATATGTATTCTTCTACATATTCTTGGTAAAAAATAAATAAATAATAAAAATCGCAATAACCGTATAGTGACTGGTTTGCGCAAAAGTTATATTGCCTACAAAATGGGGGACATAATTATGATTTATTTTTTTATTTATTTTTTACTAGAAATGGTGGCGATCTGCGATTTTTTTTCGGGACTGGGACATTATAGCGGACACATCGGACACTTTTGACACATTTTTGGGACCATTTACATTTATACAGTGAACAATGCTATAAATATGCATTGATTACTGTATAAATGTACCTGGCAGGGAAGGTGTTAACCACTAGGGGGCGGGGAAGGGGTTAAATATTTCTCCTACATTGTGTTCTAACTGTGGGGGGAGGGGACCGATTGTGTTCCTATGTACAAGGGACACAGCATCGGTCTCCTCTCTCCCTGACAGGGACGTGGAGCTCTGTGTTTACACACAGAGCTCCACGTCCCAGCTCAATTGTAGGCAATCGCGTGTGCCGGCGGCCATCGCGGCTGGCACACGGTGTTCTCAGTGACTTAGCAGCTTAAGGACAGGCACATACATATGCTGTCACATCAAGTGTTCAAGTGTATGCATGTAAAATTATATGACCAACTCTAGGTAGTTATGTAAAAAAAAAAAAAATAGATGTCACTTGTAATATTCATCCCATAATGATAAAAGGAAGAAAGAACAAGGAGCAGAGAGAAAACAGAAGGAATAAACCATTGACAAGTTTTCAAAGGCTCATTAAATCTCCTTTATTTTCTCTGCTGAGCTTGCTTTCTGCTTCCTAGGAGAACATTGTGCTTGTCACTTCTAACTTGGCAAGACAATGTCTGCTAGTGCAGCCATGCTAAACTACAAGCAGAACATCCGTGTGAGGGTACATCACTTGACTTTTACATCAAGCAGCATATCTACACCCCAACGCAGCAAGCAGATGGTCATTAGGATATAGACCTGGAATTGGTACTTTTATTTGCTATTCAAGCTAATATAACAAAATTAAATTAATTCCGTTTTGTATTAATTCACAAAATAAATAATACAATTGTATACAACTAGAACAAGTACCTGATTCTGTTTTAAAAGAGACGTATGTTTTTTGTTTGTTTTTTCAGAATCATACTTACTTAGGTGAATGCAGCATCTGTCCCCCACCAGCTCTAAGACTGAGAACCAAGCGATCAAACACCACTGATCATTCTGTTCACAGAGAGATGGTGACTGAGCCAAGTGCTGGTCCAGGCACGTGGGAAGATCCCAACTTCATTGTCGTTATTTTGCCTGAGCCTAGACCAGCTCTGTGACTTCAGCCGACAGCAGGCTTTAGCCTGCTGTCTGCTGAAAATGGGTCACAGGAGTACAGAACAAACTGCAGTCCTGTGATTCACAGGAAAAGTGCAGCCAAACGAGCTTAGGTTGTACTTCTCTTTTAATGGCAACCTCAGCCATCCCCAACATGGCTGAATTCAGACTGGGAGAGGGAGGGTCAGCAATATGAGCCAAACAGATTCTGTTACATGTGAGAAGAACTAACTTATTGCTGTGTTGCTACTCTTTCACTGACCAATCAGCAGACTGTGGGTGGGAATTGGCAACACCATACTCCTTTGTTTTAAAGCTGGCCATACACATGTGAATTTCAGTCAGTTCCTGATGAAAAGGCTATAATTCATTCCAAAGGTGGCGTGTTGAATCATCCCCATTCAACATCCTTCAACTAAAAGTCAAAGAAAACGGGCAAATATTGCCAGCAGAACAGCTCCTGCATCAAATTAGGTTTTCTGATAGCCGGTGGTGTTGGCTGTTAGAATACAATAGCCGCTGTGTGAGATTTGTCTATCCACACTGCGTAACAGGCACAGGGAATTCCCTGCTTTGGTGTACACTGGAGAAAATGTAATGTGGCACTGTACAACGGTCACATCAGGGCATGTCAAAGCACATTTATTCTGTGCCTGTAAACACAGGTCCTTTGGTATAAATGGGCCCTAATTTAAAAAGGCTGGACAGGATTAAAAATGCTTTAGCAGTTTACATATGTGTATTTTAAAGTGACATTAAAGGTTTGTGTTTTAAAAAAAAATAACAAACATGTCATACTTACCTCCACTGTGCAGGTCGTTTTGCACAGAGTGGCCCCGATCCACCTGTTCTGGGGTCCCACAGTAACTCTTGCGGCTTCTCCCTGCATTAGATAACCCCCTCTAGGAAGCTCTCTCCTGAGGGGGCTACCTTGCGGGCGTGCTCCCGAGTCATTAATTCGGCGTCTATAGCTGCTGAGTGTATGACTCGGCCCTGCTCCCCGGGACCCAAGTCATTGGATTTGATAAACAGCAGCGGGACCCAATGGCTGTGCTGCTATTAATCTATTTAATCAAGAGTCTGGAAGCCGAGGAAAGAGGGACGGTCACAAAAATTCGGGGCTCAGGCAAGTAAAACTTGGGGTGGCTGGGGGCCCCGGAGACTGCAAGGTGTTTTTTTTTTCACAAAGGTTTACAACCCCTTTAAGCTGCCCATACACTGTTAAATTTCCTTTGTTCAGCCTCCTCGTTCAGATTTCTCAATCCTTGCTAAACTGTATGAACGAATCCTCAGCTGGACGGTTGTCAGAATATCTGAATAGCGGTTGCATCTAAATGGATTGAGCTGCTGTTCAGGCAAAAAATGTCCAGCAGGCTCCTTTGAACAATCTTTTGTTGAACGGAGCTAAGCCGGCAGAGACAACCACCGAGTGGATTTCGACCAGTTTATCAGGAACCGGGCGACATTTACTCAATGTATGGTCAGCTTTACTTTGTATTTATCCTGGAGTTCAGCTCTAAGTAAATTAAAATCAAACTTTAAAATTTCCTTGCAAATTAGTAACACAGTTCTCAGCCAGGCTTTTAGGTGATTCATTATAATTGTTTTCCTACTGTACATTTTTATAGCTCATATTATTTTTTATCAAACTTCTGACAGTATCTACAAAGGTCAGGCGGTAAAAGTATAGTGTGTACACTTGTTAGGTGCATTCCTCAGTCTGGTTTGCATTATACACATCTTGTTGTATACATGTTCCAAAGGGGTTACATTATAATGAGTGTGACACAAAAAGTGTTTCAGCAAGCTGTGTTTATTATTCCCTGAAAATGTATAGAGCCGCTCTGCTATAGGCAAAGCTTTGCTTTCATCGCTAATCACACAGATGAGCTAAGATGTTGAGTTGAGTGGTAAACCCATGTGGCTTGCAGGTTCTTGCAAAGTTCCCAAAGTCCTGGCCTCAATCACTTGCAAACGGCAGTGTCTTATTAAGTCAGTGTCATGTGACTGCTTTACTTATCTAATAAAATAATTTCTCAGCAGAACTGCTGAATTAATTCTAGTGAGGTCAGCCTAGGTCTAGCAGAGTGTCCCCTCAGGATTTATTATAATGGAAAAGTGAACCAATAGCTTCCTTAACAACTCTTCACCTCTTTAGGAAGAAAGAAAATCAATTTTTGTTCACCTTGGGCTTTCAGCTCAACAGAAGAAAAAAAAATCAAAACATTTTGACAATGTTTGGCGTTTAGAGGAAGCAGCATGTCTGGTAATTAGCGAGTCCCCGGTCCCCAAGAGCCGGAGAGAGTGCACTCTCCAACAGCTGGGTCCTGTGTCATGATTGCTGTAATCAGACTGATACTGCAGATTAATGATCCTTTCTTGGATTACAATGCAAATTGCTGGGACCTTGAGAGACAGATGGGGGCTTTACCAACTTGTAGACAAGGGAAGGAAAAGTGCTAGTAATGACTCCAAACAGACCTAACATAAAGACCAACCAATAAACAGACCAACATTAGAAATATGCAACAGGTTGTGATGATTGGTCAGTGTCTGGGTTAGTTACTTTGTAATAACAATCCCTTCCTGGCTGTAGAGTATTTGACTTGCTCAACCTGTAGGAAATGTAATTGCTCAGCAACTGTCACCTTTTCTTCTTTACTGGTGCATTCACTGCACCAGTGTTGCCCATCACAAAAAGATGCAGTAGGTTCCGGCAGTAATTAGTACATAAATTTCACCAAATTAGCCCGCCACAAAAGATTAAAACAGGATATGTCCAATGGAAAATTACTGCAGTTACAAATCATTGACAATTAAAATTGTGTTGTTTTACTTTGTCCTGGTAAATAAGCCCATATATTTCATATCTCGTAGGCCCCGTACACACGGCAGAGAACCTCGACGGGCGGAACACATCGTTCCGCCCGTCGAGGTTCTCTGCCGGCCGTCAGAATCGGCGACCCGCCCGTCGGGAAAGGCAACCAGCTATTTATCCCGACGGGCCGTCGAGCAAATAGAGAACCTGTTCTCTATTTGCGCGACGGGTTTACCCACGGGCGGGGCTCGCCGAGAGCGTACACACGGCCGAGGTTCTCGGCAGAATGCGGCTCCCAGCGAGGTTCTCTTTAGGCCGCGTACACACGATCAGACATCTCCGATGAAACAGGTACAGTACGACGGACCGTTTTCATCAGACATGTCTGAAGTGGTCTTTTGGTCTGACGTGCGTACACACCATTGGACAAAAATCCCCTCGGACCAGAACGCGGTGACATAGAAGACACCGACGTGCTGAAAAAAGGTTCAATGCTTCCAAGCATGCGTCAAATTAATTTGACGCATGCGCGGGATTTTGGTCTGATGGTTGGACGTACTAACCTTCGAAATATGTCCGACGGACAGGTTTCCAGCGGACAAGTTTCTAAGCATGTTTAGAAACTTTTGTCCGCTGGAAAACTGTCCGATAGGCCATACACTTGATCGAACATGTCCGCTGAAACTGGTTTGCGGACCAGTTTCAGCGGACATGTTCGATCATGTGTACGCGGCCTTAGGAGAAGTTTGGGTTATATAAACAAACATCCATATTCAGCTTTATACTGCAGAATCAGTCACTGCTCTCCACTCCCATTGCTCCATGGGGGTTGGCAAAGCGGGCTTTGACTCTTATGCCGCGTACACACGATCATTTTTCGGCATAAAAAAACGAGTGTGTGGGCCCCATCGGTCAGTTATCCTTCAGTCAAAAAAAAGAGAACTTGCTTTAAAATTTAACCGATGGACGCCGAACCAATAGGTCAAAATCGATCGTTAGTATGCAAAAGCATCAGTTAAAAAGCCACGCATGCTCAGAATCAAGTCGACGCATGCTTGGAAGTATTGAACTTCGATTTTTTCAGCACGTCGTTGTGTTTTACGTCACCGCAATCTGACACCATCGGTTTTTTAACTGATGTATGTAGGCACATCAGACCATCAGTCAGCTTCATCGGTTAACCGATGAAAACGGTCCTTCGGACCTTTCTCATCGGATGGACTGATCGTGTTTAAGCGGCCTTAGAGTCGATCCGGCCCAGTTGTCTAGAAATTACAATTAGGCCTTTGTCAAAGTCACCCAAATCCTTATGCCGCATACCCACGACTGTTTTTCGGGATGTAAAAAAATGACGTTTTTTTTTTTAATGTCATTAAAAACTATAGTGTGTGGGCTCCAGAGCATTTTTCACAATGTAAAAAATGGGCATTAAAAATTTCGAACATGCTCTAATTTTTCACAATGTTTTTAACATTGTCGTTTTAAAAACGTAAAAAATGTTCGTGTGTGGGCTTTAACGACGTGAAAAATCCGCGCATTCTCAGAAGCAAGTTATGAGACGGGAGCGCTCGTTCTGGTAAAACTAGCGTTCGTAATAGAGTAAGCACATTCATCACCCTGTAACAGACAGAAAAGCGCAAATCGTCTACTAACACGAAATCAGCCAAAGCAGCCCAAACGGTGGCGTCATCCAAATGGACCTTTCCCTTTATAGTGTCGTTGTACGTGTTGTACATCACGCGCTTTGCTAGAGCATTTTTTTTTTCACGATCGTTGTTTAAACGTCGTTAAAAAATGCCCATACACGATCATTTTAAGTGACATTTTAAAAAAAAAAACGTTTTTTTAATGCCGAAAAACGATCGTGTGTAAGCGGCATTAGAAACAGTGTCTCCTTTGGGGGCAACACATGTATCGTTTTTTACTGAATACATAGCCTGATTAACTTGTGTTTTTATTACCTTGAAGCTTCAAATTAACCTTTAATAGCCGGCCACTGGAATAAGCTAGTCTTTAGAATCTCTGCTACTTATTTATATTGGATACTTTATCTAGTAGTTCCATTGGTTAGGCAGAATAGAAAATCAGTCTTTTCCAAACTAATTTTGCTAAACTAACGAAACAGAGCAAAGAAATATTTTATTACTGTGACTTTTAATCAGCATCCAGATGATCCCTCCAAGAAAGAGAGAGAGATCTCCTAATAAAGAAACTGCAACATAAGTACACCCTATAATTACTCCAAAAACAACACTACTGTAATAAACGTATAACCATGACCAAAAACACACTTCATCAACAGAAGAAAAAATTGGAGCATTTAATAATTTGCAAATGAAAGCCAATAAATTCATTGTGCCTTCCAAGGTTTTCTTTACAACTATATAGAGAAGGCAATGCCCAGGCATAGTCACTATAAAGCTGATCAAGTCTACATTTACAAGGTAGCGTCACAATGCCAAGATATTTAATAATGGAAAGTGCAGGCATTGAAACTGTCCTCTTAAGACTCTTGTGCCAGAAATTACTGTTCTGGTTTTAATAAAACCTCAAAGTAGATGTCACCAAGAAATAAATCTTCTGTTTAAAGGGACCCTTTAAATATTTTCTTGAATAAATATGCACAATAAACATCGTGCAACAGTACCAGCCCAGAGGTACGCAGAGGAAATGAGCGCAATGCAAAGGTGTGCAGAAAGTTCAATTCTGAAAGAGTTGTAGGAGGTACAGTGCTTGGAGGTACATGGGGATGGGAGGGTGTAGTGTAGTGGTGGCGGAAAAGGAAGAAGTGCATAGGTGAGCAGTGGTAGAGATGTAAGTGGTGGACAAAGGGTGTAGGGGTGAACTGTGGGCAAGGGGTGCAGAGGTTAGCAGTGGAGAAAGGGTGCAGGCAGAGGATAGCAGTAACCAGAGGGTGCAGAAGTGGGGGGTAAAAGAGGGGTGCAGAAAAGGTGGCTTTGGGGAAGTGGCTTTTTTCCTGAACCCAGCGCTTCTTTCCTCTGCACTCTGTATGCTGGAAGTGCAGCAGTTAGGAATGTGCAACGTGTAGCACAACATACATAGAGCAGTAGTAAAGATTATGTTACATACTGTATACATTACATACTCCTGACCACCACCACCCTACTATGTGTTGTATGAAACATACTTCTGACCACAGCATTGAACATGACATACTCCTTAACTCAGGTGTGCTCAATCTGTGACCCTCAGAGCCCTCTGATGTGGCCCTCGAATTTAAATCAGGAAAGCGCATGCCCGGGGTTGGCAACCCATTGATCGCAATCTGGGCTTGCTAACCTGCCATCCCAGAGCATCAGAGTGCATTGAGCCTGTAGCAGAGGAAACAGGCAGCCGTGGAGAGAGCAGGAGCCACATAAGCCGATGCATCTTCTGTAGCACAGGCTCCAATCCTAGGCGGAGTGATACCAACTTCTCCTCCTCTCCCACACACCGGAAGTGAGTGGTTGCAGAAGGAAATTGTTCATTATGCTATACAAAATTAAAAATTTGAAATTCTGAACCGCTTCATTTCATTGTGGCCTTCGACCAGTTAACAAATGACTTATTTGGCCCTCGCTCTTCAAAATGTTGAGCACCCCTGTACCCCAATTGCTATTTTGTAATTCCATACTCATCGTTAAGGTGTTCATTGTCTCAACAGTTGCTGGTTGCTAATCCCTGACTATTGTGGGCTCATACAACCTGTTGAGCTCTGTCTGTATTCTGTGTTCATAAAAAGCATATAAAAAAGTGAATGTTTAGCCAAAATAATTTTCTTTAAGTTTTGGATAGAGTAGAAATGGGGTGGCTTAAGGTTTCTTCAGGGGTGCCTTGGAAAAGTGCCTAAAAAGTACCCCAAAATAACCTTCTAGCCAACAGTGTCCTAACAACCAATGACATCACTGGTTGATAAGGAGAACATTGGGCGCACAGCATCCTTATTTACCCCTCCCTGTCCCTGCAACTGAGGGCAAAGATAAACACTGGAACACTAGTCACTACCAGTGTACAAAGGTGTAGTTCCTATGTGTGTGGATGTGGCTTTTATTAGTTTAGTTTATTACATTTTAGAATGGGGTGCCTCAAGATTGTTCATAATTTTAAAGGTTGAGAAACACTGGTTTAGAACACCTGTTGGGGTTTTACCGTCCCCGTAGAGCATGGGTCCTCAAACTACGGCCCTCCAGCTGTTCAGGAACTACAATTCCCATCATGCCCTAGTCATGTCTGTGAATGTCAGAGTTTTACAATGCCTCATGGGACTTGTAGTTCCGACACAGCTGGAGGGCCGTAGTTTGAGGATCCCTGCCGTAGAGAGATGTAACCTTACTTCTTCCTGTCCTATGGACAACACTTTCACCAGAACGTGGGGAAAATCTGCAACTGGGACCCAGACTGAAAAAGATCTGACAAAGGTTCTAGCTTCCTCCACTCTACTATAGAACAATAAAAAAAAGAATTCTGTTATGCGGCGTACACACCATAGGCCCAGATTCATAAAGCAATTACGCCTGTCTAACTGGTGTTAGACAGGAGTAATTTCAAATTTCGCGCGCCGTATCACTAGTTTGAATCCTCAAACCATGATACGGCGGCTACGGGCTTCGATCCGAGAGGCTTACGTCTTCGTAAGCCTTCGGATCTACGCTGCTATCTCCATTACCAGAATGAGAAAGGGGGCAATTTCAGTGCCCACAGCATGGGATTGTGGCTATCACTAATTAAATAATTACAATTCTAAATAATTGATATTACGGCGATCAACGAAAGATATACGTAGCGTGTCTTCGCAATCGCTTAACAAATGTCTGTTTTTTAGCTTTACGTACTGTTAGACCAGCTTTTTGCTCCCCTGGGCGAGAGCCCGTCTAACGGTTCTGCGTAGCCCATGTTAAGTCCCGCATGGCCGTCGTTCCGCCGGGCACACGTCGAATTTAAATATTTTTATTTTTTTTGCGTAACTCTCTCGTTCCTGTCAGGGGGGAATAGAAATGTCCGTATTTCCCTCAACCACCCCCCCATACAGACACACCCAGCTACACACTTAACCCTTTCCCGCCCCCTAAACCCCTTCACTGCCAATGGCGTAACGACGTGATTTTTATAGCGCGCCAATGCACGGCGGGAAATTTGCGAACGGAGCATGCGCAGTTCGATCGCCGCAGGAACGCGCCTATTTTAAAAAATAAATAAATAATAAAAATGCCTTCACGCCCCCTACTCGTCTATATGGATTGCGACGGGTAGAAATACACTACGCCGCCGTCGTTTACTGGACAAAATCTACCTGGATTCCACATAGAGCCAGGTAAGAAACGGCGGCGTAGTGTTTTTCTGTCGCAATACGCGCGAGTAGGGGGCGAGAATCCAATTTAAACTAGGCTCTCTGAATCTGGGCCCATAGTTTTTCCTGACGTTCAAAAAGCCATTGTTTTTCACAACGTAATTCCTCTACAGCCTGACTTGCATACACACGTTCATGCAAAAAAACATTCGACCAAAGCGCGGCGACGTACAACACGTACGATTGGATTATAAAGGGGAAGTTCCTTTCAAATGGCGCCACCATTTAGGCTGCTTTTGCTGATCCTCGTGTTAGTAAAAGTTTGGTGAGAGACGATTCGTGCTTTTCAGTCTTCGTGCTTTTCAGTTCGTTACAGCGTGATGAATGTGCTATCTCCATTACGAACGCTAGTTTTACCAGAATGAGAAAGGGGGCAATTTCAGTGCCCACAGCATGAGATTGTGGCTATCACTAATTAAATAATTACAATTCTTAAATAATTGATATTAGATAAAATAATATAAAAAAACAAAACAACAAAACAATAAAAAGATATATATACATACGTGTTTAAATAGTTTAAAAAATGGGTTTTAAAATAGGTAGCTTTAGTCACTGGTTAAAGAGCGGGAAAAACGTGAGCTTAGGCGGGAATAGCACATGTATGTGAGTGGGAAACACGTTTTAAAGTCAGGCGGGAAAAACACGTGTAGGGATGAATCATACATGTGTGGCAGAGGGGTATATAAGACCCCTCAGTGGTAGTGACAGGTCACAATTTTGACCTTATAGGTTGAAAGAGCTCCCCAACCCCCCCACCCTTGTCGCAGCACCTATTATGTGGTTCGTCACCCTTGAATGCAAGGGGGGACTTGGTTTAATATTTATTTATGGCACTCACTTGAGTCCTATGGCTGAGTGAGATTGGTGAATATTTTGAAGTTTAATACAATTCTGTATTGATGAATTTAATAAAGAAAGTTTTGAATTATATTTTAAATATTTGTATGTATATTATACCAATAAAGATGCCGCTGGCCATTTTATTACCATCTTTGATGGTCTTGGTTTGGTTTTTCTTTATTTATTAGTTTATTAGTATAGTATAGCCTACATTCCCATGAGCGCTCCCGTCTCATACTTGATTCTGAGCATGCATATTTTTTCCCCCTCGGAAAAGCATACACATGACCGTTTTTCGCAACAAGAAAAAGACCGACGGGAAACACGACGAGAAAAAAGAGAGCTATTTGAAGAAACAATGAAGATACATGCTCTGAGAGCAGCCTAAGCCTGACCTTAGATGACACATCTTGGGCTGTGGGTGGCCTTGCAAGCACTACCCAGTTAGGTGAAAGTCAATTTAAAATTTACTGAGCCAGGTGAAAAATTAACCAGCAAACCAGAGAAAAATGGGCTGTGTATGGCTACCTCAAGATTGTCCACATGAACTGAATAATGGCCAGAGGAAATGCTAAAAGCAAGGATAATGAAAAGTTTTTTGTGCAAAAGATTTTCTTAGATAAATGCTGCCAACAAAATCAATCTGTCTAGTTGGAATTTCTCCTCAACTGGACAAACAATGGGCCAGAATCTGGTAGAATCCGCGGCGGCGTAGTGTAAACCATTTACACTACGCCGCCGCAACTTACTGGAGCAAGTGCCATATTCTCCAATCACTTGCTCCGTAGTTTGCGGTGGCGTACTGTAAATAGCCCGGCGTATCCCCGCGTAATTCAAAGGGGGCGGCTTGTATTTAAATTAAGCGCGCCCCTGTGTCGATCAAACTGTGCATGCGCCGGCCAGGAAAAAAGCCCAGTGCGCATGCTCCAGCTCCCGTTGGAAAACATCGTTGAAACCGACGTGAAAACGACGTGATCGTCACTTATGCAATGCCCTATTCGCGAACGACTTAGTAAAACGACGTAACCGATGGAAAAAGACGACGCTGACCCGACGCCATACTTAACATGGCATATGACGGAACTTCGTAAGCCTACCCCTCATATAGCAGGGGTAGGTTTACGCTTACGGAAACAACGTAAACGATGACGAGGCGGCGTAAAAACGTTTGGGAATCGGAGTATTAGGCTCATTTGCATAGGCAAATGAGAAATCAACTTAAAGGCCACCTAGCGGCCAGCGAAGGAATTACATCTAAGATCCGATGGTGTAAGTGTCTTACACCTGTCGGATCTACACCGTATCTATGCGCAAGTGATTCTAGGAATCACACGCATAGATACCCGGACAAAAAAACAGAGATACGACGGTGTTTCTTGAGATACACCTTCGTATCTCTTTTGAGAAATCTGGCCCAATATGTTTATACATATCTATTTTTACATCTAAAGACAACCATGACTGTACACAATATGCATGAGTATTTACTACATGTGGAAGCATTACATACATTTTAGCATGTGTGTTTTGTGAAGGATCTTCTAATACTACTAATGGAAAGGTCATCCCTAAGAAAGATTAGCACTCTAAAATGCTATTTTTATACCCAATCATGTTACTGACATGTTGCTAATGTTCTTCCAGCTCTTCTTTGTTAGTACCACTTTGTAATTTTTTGTTGCCCTGTCCCGACTTTTTTGAGATGTGTTGCTGCCATGAATTTCAAAATTACCATTCTTTTGCTAGAATGGTACATTTTCTCATTTGCTATGTTTTCTATTGTAAATAAAATATGGATTTATGAGATTTACATTCTGGGCCAGATTCTCAGAGGCGTTACGACGGAGTATCTCAGATACCCCGTCGTATCGCCTTTTTTTGGTCCTCGTATCTATGCGAGTGATGCTTAGCATCACTTTTGCATAGACACGCTTCTACATCCGACAAGTGTAAAAGCATTACACTTTCGGATCGTAGGTGTAATGACAACTCCGGCCACTAGGTGGCCTTCACGTTGTTTTTTCATTTGCATATGCAAATGAGGCTAGTACGGCGATTCCCGAACGCTTTTACGCCGCCCCGTCGTCGCGTACGTCGTTTACGGACTCGTAAGGTTACCCCAGCTTCTATGTGGAGTAACCTTACGAAGTTCCGTCGGATGCCGTCGGGTGCCGTCGGACGCCATGTTAAGTATGGCGTCGGGTCAGCGTCGGCTTTTTCCGTCGCTTACGTCGTTTTACTAACTCGTTCGCGAATATGGACTTGCGTAAATGACGCTCACGTCGTTTTGACGTCGGTTTCAACGACGCTTCCCGACGTGAGCTGGAGCATGCGCACTGGGCTTTTTCCCCGGCCGGCGCATGCGCAGTTAGTTTGACGCGGGGGCGCGCTTAATTTAAATACAAGCCGCCCCATTTGAATTGCGCGGGTTTACGCTTGGCGATTTACGAGACGCCGGCGAAAACTACGGAGCAAGTGCTTTGAGAATAAAGCACTTGCTCTAGTACGCAGCGGCGGCGTAGTGTAACCACTTAAGGACCTCTGCACGCACATATACGGCCACAGAATGGCACGGATGGGCACAAGGGCGTAAATTTACGTCCTCGCCCAGTAGCGGGTCGGGGGTCCGATCGGGACCCCCTCCGCGGTGTGCGGAGGTCCCCGTGTCTCCGGGAGCGATCCGGGACGAGCGGGCGGATGTCAGTGTTTACCCGCCCCCCCGCGATCGCTCCCAGCCAATGCGTGCGCTCCCCCTTTGTGTCACTTCCTCCTCTTGTGTAAACACAGGAAGGGGGAAGTGATGTAATCTCCCATCGCAGCGGTATTTCCAACCGCTGCGATGGGAGAAACACCTCACAGTAAGTCCTGCACCAACACTACACTGACATACACACACATAGGCATACTTAACCCCTTGCGATCTGCCCCCCCCCCCCCCCCCCTGTCACAGTGTCACTGAATGCAGTGATCTAATCACTGCATTTAGTGTCAGTGTGACAGGCAGTGTAAAATCAGTTAGTGTTAGGTTCAGGATAGCCCCCCCACCCCCCCTAATAAAGTTTTAACCCCCTGATCACCACCCTAGTTAACCCTTTCACTCCCTATTGCCAGCGTCACTAAGCGATCATTTTTCTGATCGCTGTATTAGTGTCGCTGTTCCCGCCAGGTAGCTATTTTTTTTTATTGCGATTTTTTTTTTTACTAAAGACATGTGGCTAAATACATTTTGGCCTAAATGTTTGACTAAAATTTAGTTTATTTGATTTTTTTTTAACAAAAAGTAAAAAATAGTGTTTTTTTTTCAAAAATGTCGCTCTATTTTTGTATATAGCGCAAAAAATAAAAATCGCAGAGGTGATCAAATACCACCAAAAGAAAGCTCTATTTGTGGGAAGAAAAGGACGCAAATTTTGTTTGGGAGCCACGTCGCACGACCGCGCAATTGTCTGTTAAAGTGTTGTAGTGCCGGATCGCAAAAACACCTTGGGTCATTTACCAGCGTATTGGTCCGGGTCTTAAGTGGGTAAATGGCTTACGCTACGCCGCCGAAAATATATGAGAATCTGGCCCTCTGTTTTTATGTAGATTTTACACAGCATCACACTTTTTTTGGAATTGGGGTTGTATGTGACGGTAGCATACAATACACAAACAGAACAATTCTTTTTGCATACAACTCTTTTTACAAACACTAAGCAGTACTATGGGAACTAAGCCTAGTGTCATTGTGACCATTACTTCAAGAATGTTGGTGTTCATTTTCAGTCTAGCCAGACCGTTACAGAGTAAATTCTCCAGTCTCCGCTCTTATCCCAACAATGGGCTGAATAGCTTTGGTTTTGAAGCTTGATTACTCAGACTCAGAATATGATCATGAGAGTCTCCCAAGAGGTATAATCTTTTTATTGTAAATGACTAACAAATTACCTTAAATTTTGGTCAGGGATATGACCTTATTATCCAATGATGCTTTAATCCTGTCTGTATGGATGGAGAACGGAGCCCACTGCAAATCCCTTTTCCATCCAGTAATGAGAGTAAATGTGTAATAAAAGATGTAATTTTATGGTTACAGGGTCACTTTGTATCACTCTAAAGTAAAGCAAAGGATGGTAGAATTCTTGCTGGCGTTCTATAGGATATTATATAGGAAATTCCACATCCTACTTTGACTGTAGAAACCTCTAGTTATGTTGTGTGGTCATAATAATATTTAATATCATTTTAAATGTGTAAAATAAAGTATTGCATAATGTTATAAATACGTATACACACAACTTCATTATAAGACAATCATAATCTATTACTCTCATTATACAGTAATTCCAAGAAACAAGTAAAATCAATAAGTGAATTACTAAATATTGGAATTATAACATATACTGACATTTGTCCAAGCTGGACCAATGTAAAAATTGCCATACCTAAACTTCAGCTTGAGCCCTGGTTCACACTGGGCTACGGGAGTGAAATCGTGCGAGTTCACTCCCGCTGGCAGTCCCGATTTCGGCTGCAATTTAAGAGACATCTGTGCAGATTTCTGCACAGATGTCAATGTAAATCATGTCCTGAAATTGCAAAAAGTAGTACAGGAACTACTTTTTGAAATCGGTGCAGCACCGCAGATGTGGCGTCGCACCGATTAGAAAATAGAAAAAAAAACGATCGTCTGTGGGGAAATCCATCAGTCAAAAATTCACGCATGCTCATAATCAAGTCAACGCATGCTCGGAAGCATTGAACTTCATTTTTCTCAGCACATTGTAGTGTTTTACGTCACCGTGTTGGACACGATTGGATTTTGAACCGATGGTTTGTAGGCAAGACTGATGAAAGTCAGCTTCATCGGAAAAAAAACATCGGATTAGATTCCATCAGATATCCGATCGTGTGTACAGGGCTTTAATATTTGATAACATGAGAATTATGCTGACTGTTGTTTACATCAATTGTTTAGGTAAATATCATTGGCATAATAATTTGGAACAGGGTGTATATATATATATTTATATTAAGTATGTCATATTTAAAATGATACTATATAAATTATATATTGTATATTTAAAAATTATAATATAGATTTCTCTGAATGTGTATGTAATGCAAACACATACCAATCTGTAATGCGCCATTTAGTTTTAGCGGTTTTGTTCATAGTTGTGATGTAATGTGAAGTCGCTTTTTTTTATACAAACCGCTGTGCTTATTCATCCGAATTCCCCACTACATTGGCCATGAAGAAAACTGGATAACATTAATAGATTAATGAAAGTTGAGGTATAAAGCTATTTATGTGACTCATCAAGCCACTGGATGACTCATAGAGTAAATCTTTTGCATGTCATTCTGGGATTTAACCACTTTAGCCCCAGACCATATTGCTGTCCAATGACCAGAGCACTTTTTGTGATTCGGCACTGCGTCGCTTTAACTGACAATTGCGCGGTCGTGCGACGGGGCTCCCAAACAAAATTGGCGTCCTTTTTTTCGCACAAATAGAGCTTTCTTTTGGAGGTATTTGATCATCTCTGCGGTTTTTATTTTTTGCGCTATAAACAAAAATAGAGCGACAATTTTGAAAAAAATGCAATATTTGTTACTTTGTGCTATAATAAATATCCCCCAAAAATATATAAAAAAAACATTTTTTTTTCCTCAGTTTAGGCCAATACGTATTCTTCTACATATTTTTCGTTAAAAAAATCGCAATAAGCGTTTATTGATTGGTTTGCGCAAAAGTTATAGCGTTTACAAAATAGGGGGTCGTTTTATGGCATTTTTATTAATATTTTTTTTTTTACTAGTAATGGCGGTGATCAGCATTTTTTTTCAGTACTGCGACATTATGGCGGGCACTTCGGACACTTTTGACACATTTTTGGGGCCATTGGCATTTCTATAGCGATCAATGCTATAAAAATGCATTGTATTACTATAAAAATGCCATTGGCAGTGAAGGGGTTAACACTAGGGGGCAGGGAAGGGGTTAAGTGTGTTCCTGGGTGTGTTCTAACTGTATGGGGGGTGGACTCACTGTATGAACAGGAGATCAGCGTTTCTCCCACTGACAGGACCGAGAGCTTTGTGTTTACACACAAAGCTCCCGGTCCCCGCTCTGTAACGAACGAGCGCGCGTGCCTGGCGGCGATCGTACCCACTGGGCACGTGCGCAGGACTCGGGGACGAACGGGGGCGCGTGCGCCCCCTAGAACCCGCTAAAGAGCGGACGTATAGCTACGGGCTCTCGCCCAGCAGTGCCACCGTCCCGCAGTAATATGACGGCGGGCGGTCGGCATCTAGTTAAACACCATCACTAGTCTCCACAGTTTTAAAGTAAGCCTTTAATTATTTTATATAGGCACAACCAATTAGATCTCTAAATTCTATCTCTTAACAATTCTACTTCAGTTTCTAATATATAAATCACACAAAACATAAAAACTTATGCCTCGCACACACGATCGCGATTCCCGAAGAGAAAAGTGCGCTGTGAGCTTTTTGTCGCAAATTCTGACCGTGTGTATGCTCCATTGCACTTTTTCTGTAAAAATTCCCACCAAAAAAAGATTGAGAGCAGGATCTCAATTTTCGTGACAGGAAAAATTTCTATCGGGAATTGTGATCGCCTGTATGCAATTATGACGCAAAGAAACCCGCACATGATCAGAATCAAGCAGAAGAGCCAAACTGCCTATTGAACTTCATTGATCTTGGCTCGTCGTACCTGTTGTACGTCACGTGTTCTTGGCGGTAGACATGTGCATTCCTTTTCGTTACAATGCATTTTCGTCCGAAAATCTGTTTTTTTCATTATCGTTTTAACAAACGATACTGAAAGCGCAAGAAACGAAAACCGAAAGATCCGACATAAAAAATGCTTTATTTTCGTTTTCGTTGCGGTAAAAATTCGATATAGAGAGATTCGACATTATAGGGAAAATATTCGACATTATAGGGAAAAGATTCGACATTATAGGGAAAAGATTTGAAAGTATAGGGAAAATATTCAACATTATAGAGAAAAGATTCGACATTACAGAGATTAGATTTCGATTTATGAGAAAATAGATTCGACATTATTGCTAGTCATACAACATTAGAATTCTTGTAGGCGGAATATTCGAACGGAAATGTACGATTCGACGTTCCGTCGAATATTCTTTTTTTTTCTTTTTTAAAGTGTATTTTTGTGCGTGAACTCGAGAGAGAGGAGCCGGACTGCAGGAGTTGGGAGTAGGCAGACCCTCCCCCCGGAGGCATTCGCCATCCTTCTCCATGCCCCTGGTGGGTGTGAAGGGGGGCCTCCCACTCACCCCGCCCTACCTGCTCCTCTTGGGAGCCCAACTGGGGCCCAACGGGACCCCAATGAGGCAGAGGGACTCCCCCTATGAGGGAGTGAGGGGGCCTAGCCCACCCAGCCAGCCCCGTAGGTCCTTCGCCTCTCTTTATTTTAAGAGACCGCATGGCCAAAGTGCGTGTGTTTTAAACCAATTTCGTGTGTGTGCAAGTGTGGTGGTTTTTTTGGGGGGGGGGGTGGGCGTACTAAGCACAGGCGTACCTTGCATAGCACACCCACCGGGAGCCGGGCTGAGACCACCAAACTCAATTCACATGTAGCCGAGACCGGGATCCGAACCCTTGGCTGCAGAGGTGAATGGCTTGTCAACACAGTGCCAATCACGTTGAGCCACCACAGCTCTCTCGAATATTCTTTTGACCATTCGACAGAAACCAAGTATTATTGGATTTTCGGACGAAAGCTATTCCCCAACGAAAAACGAATTAAATCAAAACGATTTTCGGGAGTAACTAAATAAATTTATTTTCAAAACGAAAACGAAAAAACGAAACAAAATATTCCAGTCTGCACATGTCTACTTGACGGTCGGAATTTCAACCAAGATTAGTGTGACCGTGTGTATGCAAGACAAATTTCAACTGTTTTCCTGCTGAGAAAAAAAAAGACACCTTAATTTTCTTGACAGAAATCGCGATTGTGTGTACGAGGCATTAAGCTGGCCATACATTACACAATTTTCTTGTTCAATTTCCTTCACCATACCTTCAACTATGTAGTGCAAGGGCCTGCCTGATTGAATACAAATTAAAAGTGTTAAGTTATGACCTCATATTATATAGTTTTAGTAAATCTAAAGGAAAATTGTACAAGAATACTGTATAATGTATGGCCAGCCTTAGGCTTTGTTCATGTGGGTGGCAGGAGAGTGGTAAAAACAAGTTGTTGAGTCATGAAAACTTGGGAGTGCATGTTTATCCTCTGTGTAAGGCCCGTTTCACAATCAACTACTGAAAGCGCAAGAAACGAAAACCGAAAGATCCGACATAAAAAATGCTTTATTTTCGTTTTCGTTGCGGTAAAAATTCGATATAGAGAGATTCGACATTATAGGGAAAATATTCGACATTATAGGGAAAAGATTCGACATTATAGGGAAAAGATTCGAAAGTATAGGGAAAATATTCAACATTATAGAGAAAAGATTCAACATTACAGAGATTAGATTTCGATTTATGAGAAAATAGATTCGACATTATTGCTAGTCATACAACATTAGAATTCTTGTAGGCGGAATATTCGAACGGAAATGTACGATTCGACGTAAAGATTCGACGTTCCGTCGAATATTCTTTTTTTTTTTCTTTTTTCTTTTTTAAAGTGTATTTTTGTGCGTGAACTCGAGAGAGAGGAACCGGACTGCAGGAGTTGGGAGTAGGCAGAATGTAGCGGAGAGCAATATTAAACTCCACGATCTCCGCTGGTAACCAGGGTAAATCCACAGTCAGCATTGACAAGTAAGGCAATGTCCCAAATCTCCCTCAGTAACCGGACAACACACAGCTCTGAGAGTCAACTGACTTTTTATTCACAGGCTTCCATATTTATATAATTCCCCATGCAAGGGGTTTCCAAACAGCCAAATAGATTTAACAGGGGTAATACAGGGAGGACCAGATGGGGAACTTAACAGTTTGGATAATTCTCCCATCAGGCATTGCTGCACAAGGGAAAAGTCGGTTGATAGCTGGGGTCTGGGGTTATGTGTTGTGGGAGTTCGGTTTAAAACTGCCGAACACCGATTGGGCAACATAAAACTAAGTACTGAATGCTAGTGGCTTACGGCTGCCAGCATACCAATTACTATGCCCACATAAGACCCAGCAGAATACATAGCATATAATACAGACAACCTTTTGACATGTAACGTCCAGCGTTCCAGAAGTGGCTAGGTTTGCCACAATGCTCCCCCAGAACCAAGCCGGCATACACAGTCTGATCCCAACGGATCGGCTTGGGGATGTCCGGGGGTGTAATTTCACAGATCACTTTTCAAGTTCAGTTTGTCTAGATAACCCGTCGGCATTACCGTTTTGCTTCCCTGGTCGGTAGTGGATTGTAAAGTCAAACGGCTGCAGCGCCAAACTCCAACGCAGCAGCCGGGCATTGTCTCCCGCCACACGGTTTAGCCACACCAACGGGTTGTGATCTGTGAGTAGCGAAAAAGGTTGTCCATACAAATACGGCTGCAACTTTTTGAGGGCCCACACCACGGCCAGGCATTCCTTCTCAATGGCGGCGTAGCTTACTTCTCGTGGCAATAACTTTCGGCTCAGGTAAGCTACGGGGTGTTCCCCGCCATCGGCTCCCACTTGGCTCAGCACTGCTCCCAATCCATACATTGAAGCGTCCGTATGGACAAGGAATCTTTTAGTTGGATCAGGAGCAGCAAGTACAGGGGCATTAGTTAGAGCAGTCTTTAGTTGTTGGAATGCCTGATCACACTCTGGGGCCCAGACAACCTGTCGGGGCAGGTTCTTGCGTGTCAAGTCAGTCAAGGGTTTGGCCAGGGCACTATAATTGGGTACGAATTTTCTATAGTACCCCGCAGTACCTAGAAACGCTAGCACTTGGGTTTTCGTCCTGGGGGTGGGCCATTTAGCTATGGCTTCAACTTTAGCTGGTTCGGGTTTCTGTCGCCCGCTCCCCACCCGGTGGCCCAAGTACTGCACTTCAGCCATCCCTATATGACACTTGCTGGGTTTCAGTGTTAACCCTGCCTCTCCAATACGATCTAGAATGGCCCCTATGTGTTGTAGGTGCTCTGCCCAGGTCTGGCTAAATATGGCGATGTCGTCTAAATAGGCACATGCGTATTCCTGGAATCCGTCCAATAACCGATCGACCATCCGCTGAAAAGTTGCCGGAGCGTTCTTCATCCCGAATGGCATGACCCGAAATTGATACAGGCCAAACGGGGTGACAAACGCCGACTTGGGGATGGCCTCCTCGGCCAGTGGAATCTGCCAGTATCCCTTACATAAGTCTATGGTAGTGAGATACCGGCCCCGTGCCATCTTATCCAGCAGCTCGTCTATCCGGGGCATCGGATAGGCATCAGACACCGTTTTGTCATTTAGCCTCCGGTAGTCGACACAGAAACGTGTCGTGCCATCCTTCTTTGGTACCAGCACTACTGGCGATGCCCAGGGGCTATCAGAAGGTTCGATAACCCCTAGCTGCAACATCTCGTCAATCTCAGTCTTCATATGCGTCCTGACTGCTTCAGGGACACGATATGGGGTTTGCCGCATAGGTAGCTGTCCCGGGGTCTCGACTCGGTGAGTGGCCAGCGGAGTGTACCCAGGTAAATTGGAGAAGGTAGCCCCTTTAGCTACAATCAGCTCTTGTACCTGGGCACGCTCCTGAGGGCTTAGCCGCTCCCCCAGCTGAACCCCCTTGGAGGGCTCCGTCTGTCCCTCCTGTTCTAAGAGGTCAGGTAGTGGCAGATTCTCCTGATCCTCCGAGGCGGAAGCGCATATGGCGGCCACGTCCTCTATCCTCTCATGGTATGGTTTGAGCATATTCACGTGGAACATGCGTCTCTCCCCTACCCCTGAGCAGGGGCCAATCACATAGGTGGTATCACATCTCTGTTCCACCACCTGGTATGGGCCTTGCCAGATGGCCTGCAGCTTGTCTGTGCGGACCGGTTTTAAAATCAAAACCTTTTGTCCCACCTGAAAGCTGCGGTCTCTGGCTCCCCTATCGTACCAGCGGCGCTGACGTTGTTGGGCCGCCCGGAGGTTGGTGCGCACAGCCTGTGTTAGCGCCTCCAGACGGTCCCTGAACTCCAGTACGTAGGATACAATAGGGGTTCCGTCTGGGCTACTCTCCCCCTCCCAATGCTCTCTAATTAGGTCTAGTGGCCCTCGCACCCTTCTCCCAAACAGTAATTCAAAAGGGGAAAACCCTGTTGACTCTTGGGGTACCTCTCTATAAGCGAAGAGCAGATGGGGTAGAAAGCGCTCCCAGTCTTTATGAGCCTCTCCAAATGTACGGAGCATCTGCTTCAGCGTACCATTAAACCTTTCGCATAGACCATTGGACTGGGGGTGGTACGCCGAATTTACTATTGGCTTAATGCCACATATCTTCCATAGTTGTTGGGTTACCTCGGCGGTGAACTGGGTGCCTCTATCGGATATGATTTCTTGGGGAAACCCCACCCTGGAAAATATTTTCATTAAGGCCTCTGCCACAGTTTCGGCATGAATGTTTGTGAGGGCTATAGCCTCGGGGTACCGGGTGGCATAGTCCACTACAGTTAAAATATATCTTTTCCCGGAGGGACTGGGTTTTGGTAAGGGCCCCACTATATCTACGGCCACCCTACTGAAAGGTTCTTCAATAATGGGAAGAGGACATAACTTGGCTTTGTGGCGGTCACCTCGCTTGCCTACTCGCTGGCAAATGTCACAGGAGGTGCAGTATTGCCTCACATCCTTGGAGATCCCTGGCCAGAAGAAAGCGTGGGTCAACCTGTATCGGGTACGTGTCATCCCCAGATGCCCAGACAGGGGAATGTCGTGGGCAATCCGAAGCAGTTCTCGCCTATACTTCTGGGGAACCACTAACTGTTTAGTCGTTACTGTGGCCGACCCTCCCACTCCTCTTTCAGCAATGCGGTAAAGTAGCCCTTTCTCCCAGGTGTACCGCTCCCCCTCTAGCCCAGCCTGGTCAGCGTGTACCCTGTCCCTGTATACCTGTAGCGTGGGGTCTGACCTCACCTCGGCCTCAAACTTAGTCGGGGTATCCCAGGACATACGTGTCGTGTGGGGGTCATGGTCTCTTACCGGAGCCTCAGAGTGTGTCGGTGGAACCGTGGTGCGAGCCTGTTGCCGTGTGGTCACTGGATGGGCTTCCTGGTATGGGGCCTGGGGTACAAAAGCAGAGGTCATCTGGCCCAAGTCATTTCCCAGCATAACATCTGCTGGTAAATTTTGCATGAGGCCCACTTCTACCGTCCCCCCTCCCACACCCCAATCCAAATGTACTTTGGCAATGGGTAGTCGGTACACTGCTCCCCCTGCCACTCGTACTGCCACTGATCCGCCAGTGTGTGCCGAGTCAGGGACCAAATGGGGTGCTATCAAGGTTAAAGTAGCTCCTGAATCCCGAAGTCCCTGGACTTCTTTCCCCTCCAAGGTCACTGGCTGTCGATGATGCTGCCGGTTATCCGTGGCTCGGACTGTCATCACCTCATACAAGATTCCCAGGGGTTCTTCTGCTGGAATGCTCAACATCTCTTGAGTGGCCGGCTCCCATTGATAATGATGGGCAGCAGCCCTTGGTGCCGGGTTTGGTTGGCCTTGGTTCCAGGCGGGTCTGCCCCGGTTTTGGGTGCACTCGCGTGCCATATGTCCCCACTGTTTGCAGGTGTGGCATTGGATGTTGGCACGTCCGTTATATCTGGAGGGTGGTGGTAAAGTCCCTTGGGATTGACGAAAAGGGGAGGCTGTGAGACCGGGGGGTGGTAGAGTACTGGGTGGTCCCGCGGGTCGAGGATAACTCTTGGTTAGGGGCCCATGATGTCTCCTTGCATCAAAATGCTGATCCGCTAATCGAGCCGCTTCGGTTAGGGTGAGAGGTTTCCTGTCTCGCACCCATTCTTGTGCCTCTGGGGACAAACCGTTGAAGAATTGCTCCAACAGCATTAACTGTCTCAATTCCTCCATAGTAGTGGCTTGGCTGGCTTGTATCCACCCTTGGAAGCTTGGTCCAGCTTGTGTGCCCATTCAGCATGTGAATCCTTCTCTGGTTTGCGCAGGTTTCTAAACTTGCGCCGGTATGCCTCTGGAGTAATGGCGTATCTCTCTAATATCGCTTGCTTCACTTTATCATAATCCTTGCTGTCCTCACTGGGTACAGCGCGATATGCTTCTGCTGCCCGACCTGCCAGCTTGCCTGCTAGCAATGGGACCCATACTGTCCGTTCCAAGTCATGTAAATCACACAGTCTCTCAAAATCCTGTAAATACCCATCAATCTCATCCTTCTCCTCGCAAAACATTTTAAAGGCATGATAGGGAATTTTGGGTTTTACCTGGTTGTAGAGTGACCCAGTAGTGGATTCTGCTCGAGACTGTGTATACTGCGGACTGTGTGCCATCACGTACTCCTGCACATTCGCCATTACCATATGCAGCATGGCATCTGATATAGGCTGTGGCAAAAATTCCAGCCTGGTCCTCATTTCTCTCTGGTAGAGGGTTTCTTCCATGGCTGCTGGTGGTGTAGCGCTGCGGGCTCTGTCTCCCTCCATCAGCTCGGCAGTTAGTACAGCTTTGGATTTGTTGCTGGCTACCTTACCCCTGGCTTCTAGCAGTTCCTTTAATGTCTGCCGCTTTAGCCTAGAATAATCCGTCTCCATTTACATCGGTAGTTCACATTGCACGAATTGCGCTTATCGGCTGTAAGGTTGGATCCCGTCGCTTGCCACCAAATGTAGCGGAGAGCAATATTAAACTCCACGATCTCCGCTGGTAACCAGGGTAAATCCACAGTCAGCATTGACAAGTAAGGCAATGTCCCAAATCTCCCTCAGTAACCGGACAACACACAGCTCTGAGAGTCAACTGACTTTTTATTCACAGGCTTCCATATTTATATAATTCCCCATGCAAGGGGTTTCCAAACAGCCAAATAGATTTAACAGGGGTAATACAGGGAGGACCAGATGGGGAACTTAACAGTTTGGATAATTCTCCCATCAGGCATTGCTGCACAAGGGAAAAGTCGGTTGATAGCTGGGGTCTGGGGTTATGTGTTGTGGGAGTTCGGTTTAAAACTGCCGAACACCAATTGGGCAACATAAAACTAAGTACTGAATGCTAGTGGCTTACGGCTGCCAGCATACCAATTACTATGCCCACATAAGACCCAGCAGAATACATAGCATATAATACAGACAACCTTTTGACATGTAACGTCCAGCGTTCCAGAAGTGGCTAGGTTTGCCACACAGACCCTCCCCCCGGAGGCATTCGCCATCCTTCTCCATGCCCCTGGTGGCAATGGCGGGTGTGAAGGGGGGCCTCCCACTCACCCCGCCCTACCTGCTCCTTTTGGGAGCCCAACTGGGGCCCAACGGGGCAGAGGGACTCCCCCTATGAGGGAGTGAGGGGGCCTAGCCCACCCAGCCAGCCCCATAGGTCCTTCGCCTCTCTTTATTTTAAGAGACCGCATGGCCAAAGTGCGTGTGTTTTAAACCAATTTCGTGTGTGTGCAAGTGTGGTGGTTTTTTGGGGGGGGGGGGTGGGCGTACTAAGCACAGGCGTACCTTGCATAGCACACCCACCGGGAGCCGGGCTGAGACCAACAAACTCAATTCACATGTAGCCGAGACCGGGATCCGAACCCTTGGCTGCAGAGGTGAATGGCTTGTCAACGCAGTGCCAATCACGTTGAGCCACCACAGCTCTCTCGAATATTCTTTTGACCATTCGACAGAAACCAAGTATTATTGGATTTTCGGACGAAAGCTATTCCCCAACGAAAAACGAATTAAATCAAAACGATTTTCGGGAGTAACTAAATAAATTTATTTTCAAAACGAAAACGAAAAAACGAAACAAAATATTCCAGTCTGCACATATCTACTTGACGGTCGGAATTTCAACCAAGATTAGTGTGACCGTGTGTATGAAAGACAAATTTCAACTGTTTTCCTGCTGAGAAAAAAAAAGACACCTTAATTTTCTTGACAGAAATCGCGATTGTGTGTACGAGGCATTAAGCTGGCCATACATTACACAATTTTCTTGTTCAATTTCCTTCACCATACCTTCAACTATGTAGTGCAAGGGCCTGCCTGATTGAATACAAATTAAAAGTGTTAAGTTATGACCTCATATTATATAGTTTTAGTAAATCTAAAGGAAAATTGTACAAGAATACTGTATAATGTATGGCCAGCCTTAGGCTTTGTTCATGTGGGTGGCAGGAGAGTGGTAAAAACAAGTTGTTGAGTCATGAAAACTTGGGAGTGCATGTTTATCCTCTGTGTAAGGCCCGTTTCACACAGTCGGACCGTTCAGATCCGCCTGTCAATTTTGATGGTGGACTTGAACGGCTGCTCCATGCAATCCTATGGAGAGTCGGATGCCAGTGGAGACATATCCGCTGACATCCGAACCGATCCGCCAAAATCAGACGTATTGGCGATACGTTCCCATCCGTTAATATCGGATCGGGCAAGATCTGATGAAAACAGACATGCTGTTTGTTTTCATCAGATCGCTGTATAACTGCTTCATAAGCCATTTTGGATTTAATTTAAATAAACATTGCCTTTCCTATTTTAAATCATAAAGACTCTCAATCAATTCAAACTTTGCTTATTTGCAATATGGCAATGGTGTCTTCTATGCACAATTCTTATTATCTGCTTTTGTGATTGGTTCAATGCGTTTCTCAAAAAGTCTGCTTTTAGTCATCTCCTACAAAAGAACTTGCATATTTGGTAAAAAATTAATATTATATTATTATATTAATATTATTTAAATAATATTATAAATTATTTAAAGTTTTATCTCGTCATGCACATATTCTTATTCCATTTGGGTGACAATCTGACATCCAAAATTATGTTAACAGAGGATATCACCAAATTGTATTTATAAAAACAAGAACACAGAGAATAAGCATCAACCCTGTCTCAGGATACAAAACCTGACAATAAAAAATGATTACATGTATTTGAGTGGAGTTTCTGCTAATCTGACTGTATGTGGTAATGGTGGGGCTGTAGCTTTCTTTATCAGAGGTTACAACAAAGGGAGATCCTCAACTTAGGCCGGCCATACACGGTTCAAATTTCAGCCGGTTCAGCAGGAGCCAGCCAAAATTTGAACCGTGTATGGGTAGACTGAATGTACCAAGTAGATCGGTTGATCAACTTGGGTACAACCAGCATGCTGGGTTTTACCTGCGATTATCACTAGAGGCTGCTATAGGCACTGGTAATAATTACTGTCTTTCCTTTTAGGAGAAGACAATGGTCGGACAGGAGGGATTTCTGCATTAACAGAGTCTGTGTTGATGGGGGGATTGAGCGAATTTCTTTCCTGCAGTTAAGAAACGTTCTCTGTGTATGGCCGGCCTTATTAGCCAGTTTGATAAATGTGTTATGATGAGATTTTAGTTTACTGATATCACATAACTGAAAATTTATTTTAATTCAGCCTCTATATGGGTCTCTGCATTTTTATTTTAACTTTTTTGCTATGTAACAACTTTTTCCTCTTGCATTTTTCTTAACATCATGAATGAATTTGGGCTATGCTGCAGACACCATACAAACCGGCATCTGTTTGGATAAATCATTATCAGATGCAGATAGTAAAACCTAACAGGTTCTCTTAACTTAATCAGGTTTATTATTGTTTTTTACTGCAGTTTGAAAGCCACATCTGTAACACGGTAGAAATGATCAGCATCCCGACAAAAGACAGGATGGATTTAACAAGGATGAATCTGAAGGTGGATTTAAAGGAATAACTTTCATAAAGTGAAGTAATTGAGACACAAAAAAGTTCCCTGAGCAGATGGTGCGGATTTTCAGACAGCTGTGTCATTCCTTAGACATTAAAATGTATGAGATATCAACATGTAGGGCATATTCCTTTACTCTCAATGTATAGGTGATGTTAAATGGGAAATTAGAAAACTAAACGAGACAAAATTCTGTTGTTTTAGGTTCAGAGTATGGAAGGATTACAACCTCTGCCAGGTTTTAAATGCTGTCTATGTCCCCACTGTGGAAATTCCTACTCACTTCCTGTTCTGCCAGACAACAAACACCTAATTGAGCTACACTATGTAGCGCCCCCTTACCTTCAGTACGGGCACTACGCTAAAGTTAGTGGGTGAATGGGAGAGTTATTTTGCTCCCATTCATAATTTGTTAAATTAAAGGTTGCTGTTATTCCAGAACTGTCCTGTGGGTCAGTCTGCGTTCCATGGGTGCGATCCCACCCCTGGGCGACAGTTGGTGCTAGAGGGGTTCTGGCGGAGCCACTTTTCCCCAAAAGCCAATTAGAGGAGTTTTTCCCTCGCTGGGCATGCTGGGGAGGGGTATATCTGTAACAGGCGCCATGATTCTTGGTTCTCTGCGCGGGGTCCACGTTCCAGGTGTTGCATCCAAATTCAGGGTGCGCGCCTCCAGGGACCCCATCTGCATGGCCCACCTGGCCGGAGCTGCATGCTCCATGGAGACCCATCCAGATGTTGGAGGGGGCCCCAGTGACTTACTGGGTCCCCACCCTTACTGAGAATATCCCAGGCTGTATGCTGTTCGGTGGAGGATCGGCTTGAGGAGAACCCGGAGGCAGGTTATCCAAAAGGGCTTGAACGAACCATCGGGGATCTGGTCACCAGGATTCGACAGGTACATGACAGCTGTCAGTCAGTGACCCTTCATTGCATTTACTGGGAGGATTCGCTCAAAACTAATTTGTCCTTTGAAGTACTTAAGTACTAGGCCTGTGGCAGAGGCCCGAGCCGGGCCTGTAACAGAGGCCTGTTCCTCCCAGCAACGTAAAAGTGACACTTCGGCTGCCAGGCTTGTGACAAAGGTCTGTCCGGGGGCACTTCACCCACTCTGGCTAGAGTGGCAAAGAACTGTATCTACTACTACTGAGAGCAGGATTGCTCTGTTTCATATCTAGGCCTGATACCGGAAAGTTCTTTATTACTTCATCAACCTCTCCTATCCTACCTCCTGTTGATGTTGGCCGTGTTGGGCCTTGGTATAAAGCATTTGAAAAACCCACTTGGTGACTGGACATTCGCTCACTGCTACTACTCACTGCTACTACCCCTAGACACACTACAAGGTAACTTAATACGCCGATTCCAAAACAACCAGCGGCTCCTGAATGGGGTAGCCGAAGGTAGGGTCAGGGTGTACGAAACAACCTAATTGATTGTGGATGGAAGCCAGACCATTTTGATCATTACAAAATACTAGACATGGAATATACAGTATACTACAATAGTGTTGTCTATATTACAATAGTGTTTTAGGCAATCCCTGAAAACTTCTCTCTTCAGGGAAGCCTATCCTGTCTCTACCTAACAACTGAACTTTTCTTTCTCCATAAGCTTATCTCATTTATTACCTTTTGTACCATTGGGACACTCTCTTTGATTGTAAGCAGAAACCTCCTAACCCCCTTGTCGTCAATCGTATTGTAACTGTACAGCCGTGGCCAAAGGTTTTGAGAATGACACAAATATTCATTTCCACAAAGTCTGCTGCCTCAATTTTTATGATGGCAATTTGCATATACTCCAGAATGTTATGAAGAGTGATCCGATGAATTGCAATTAATTGCAAGGTCCCTCTTTGCCATGAAAACAAACTCAATCCCATAAAAAACATTTTCACTGCATTTATGAAGAAGGCTTCAGGGTGCCCAAGAAGGTTCAGTAAGTGCCAGGACCGTCTCCTACAGTTGATTCAGCTGTGGGATCGGGGGCACCACTAGTGCAGAGCTTGCTCAGGAATAGCAGCAGCCAGGTGTGAGGGCATCTGCATGCACAGTGAGGAGAAGACATTTGGAGGATGACCTGGTGTCAAGAAGAGTAGCAAAGAAGCCCCTTCTCTCCAGGAAAAACATCGGGGACAGACTGATATTCTGCTACAGGTACAGAGATTAGACTGCTGAGGATTGGGGTAAAGTGATTTTCTCTGATAATTTAATGCAAAACAAACATCACAACAGTGCAACGTTTCGAGGTCACACAGGACCTCTTCGTCAGGCGAGTGATCACTTTATCACTCGCCTGACAAAGAGGTCCTGTGTGAACTTTGAAACGTTGCACTATTGTGATGTTTGTTTTGCATTAAATCATCAGAGAAAATCACTTTACCCTAATCCTCAGAAGTCTAATCTCTGTACCTGTAGCAGAATATCAGTCTGTCCCCGATGTTTTTCCTGGAGTGAAGGGGCTTCTTTGCTACTCTTCTTGACACCAGGTCAAGTTGTGGGCTGCATATCTTAAGGCTCAATTATCAAAGCTGACACACCAGGATGCTTAATTAAAAAAAAAATTACAGTTATTATCCCTGTCTAACAATAACAATTCACGTTAAAAACAGAAGATTTTGTTGCATACATTACCAAGTATATATGGAAGTCGCAGTGACCCTGTCAAAGCACCTCTGTATACTGCAGTACTAACTCTACAGTTTTGAGTAGGGTTGTCCCGATACCACTTTTTTAGGACCGAGTACAAGTACCGATATTTTTTTTCAAGTAGTCGCCGATACCGAATACCGATACTTTTTTTAAACATGTCCCCAAATGCAGCCATGTCCCCCACATATTGCAGCCATGTATGTCCCCCCCACATATTGCAGCCATGTCATGTCCCCCACATATTGCAGCCATGTATGTCCCCCACATATTGCAGCCATGTATGTCCCCCACATATTGCAGCCATGTCATGTCCCCCACATATGCAGCCATGTCATGTCCCCCCCACATATGCAGCCATGTATGTCCCCCACATATTGCAGCCATGTATGTCCCCCACATATTGCAGCCATGTCATGTCCCCCACATATTGCAGCCATGTATGTCCCCCACATATTGCAGCCATGTCATGTCCCCCACATATTGCAGCCATGTCATGTCCCCCACATATGCAGCCATGTCATGTCCCCCCACATATGCAGCCATGTCATGTCCCCCCACATATGCATCCATGTCATGTCCCCCACATATGCATCCATGTCATGTCCCCCACATATGCAGCCATGTCATGTCCCCCACATATGCAGCCATGTCATGTCCCCCACATATGCATCCATGTCATGTCCCCCACATATGCATAATGTCATGTCCCCCACATATGCATCCATGTCATGTCTCCCACATATGCATCCATGTCATGTCCCCCACATATGCATCCATGCATGTCCATGCAGCATGTCATGTCCCCCACATATGCAGCCATGTCATGTCCCCCACATATTGCAGCCATGTCATGTCCCCCACATATTGCAGCCATGTCATGTCCCCCACATATTGCAGCCATGTCATGTCCCCCACATATTGCAGCCATGTCATGTCCCCCACATATTGCAGCCATGTCCTGTCCCCCACATATTGCAGCCATGTCCTGTCCCCCACATATTGCATCCATGTCCTGTCCCCCACATATTGCAGCCATGTCAGGTCCCCCACATATTGCAGCCATGTCATGTCCCCCACATATGCAGCCATGTCATGTCCCCCCCACATATGCAGCCATGTATGTCCCCCACATATTGCAGCCATGTATGTCCCCCACATATTGCAGCCATGTCCCCCCACATATTGCAGCCATGTATGTCCCCCACATATTGCAGCCATGTCATGTCCCCCACATATGCATCCATGTCATGTCCCCCACATATGCAGCCATGTCATGTCCCCCACATATGCAGCCATGTCATGTCCCCCACATATGCATCCATGTCCTGTGCCCCATATTGCAGCCATGTCATGTCCCCCACATATGCATCCATGTCCTGTGCCCCATATTGCAGCCATGTCATGTCCCCCATACCTCCGCCGCCGCTGCTGCCGGGTTAATCCCCGTGCAACACAGCAGGCATTACAAGTTTTTCGTTGGTAATACCAGCGGCGCCATGTATAGACACACGATTGGACGGATCCGTCCAATTGCGAGCAAGGGGGGAGTGTCTATGCACGGCGCGTGTCTTTACCAACGAAAAACTTGTAATGCCTGCTGTGTTGCACGGGGATTAGCGGCGGTCGGCGGCGAGAGGCGGGGGGGGGAGTATTCTATTTAGGTATCGGGGGTATTTGCGGGAGTACAAGTACTCCCGCAAATACTCGGAATCGGTCCCGATACCGATACTGGTATTGGTATCGGGACAACCCTAGTTTTGAGTATATATAACAGTGGATAAATTAAGGGCAGGCTTGCCTGGAGGGAGCCCACTCGGCCTTAAAGGCACCGGGACACACTGGATGCCTAGCAAGAACACAATGTTAGCTGAAACTATAGTTTTAAGACTGCAGTATACACAGAGGAGCCTTGACATGGGTTCCACATATATTTGCAAATGTGTGCAATGAAACCCCCCTTTTTTTAACATGATTTTTTAGACCGGGTCAGTTTGGTTTGTTAGCAGGCTAACTGGTTAGTGTGCTTGGAAATTATTGTTTGTGATGTGTGTTGCCCTTCCATGTGCACCTACTGCAAAGGCTGACTATAAATGGGGTTGTTGCCATATTTTTGTATAGGCGAGTATGAATGTTTTTGTTTGATTGTCACACTTCTCCTTTAAGAATTATTTGCTGCCCCCCCCCAAAAAAAATACCACCAGTTGCCACTGTTCCACCACATCCCAAAGGTACTTTATTCGTTTAAGATCTGGTGACTGTGGAGGCCATTGGATTACAGTGACCTCATTGTCATGTTCCAGAAACCAGTGGTGAGATGATTTGAGCTTTGTGACATGGATCATTATCCTGCAGGAAGGAGCCATCAGAAGATGAGTACACTGTAGTCATAAAGGGATGGACATGGTCAGCAATAATACTCAGGTAGGCCGTGGCATTCAAACGATGCCTAATTGGTACTAAGGGGCCCAAAATGTGCCAGGAAATTATCCCCGTCGGCCATTACACCAGCACTACCAGCCTGAACCGTTGATACAAGGCAGGATGGATCCATGCTTTCATGTTGTTTATGCCAAATTCTGACCCTACCATCTGAATGTCGCAGATGAAATTGAGACTCCTCAGACCAGGCAATGTTTTTTCCAATCTTCTACTGACTAATTTTGGTGGGGCTCAGTTTCCTGTTCTTAGCTGACAGGAGTGGCACCCGGTGTGGTCTTCTGCTGCTATAGCCCATCTGCTTCAGGTTCGATTTGTTGTGTGTTCAGGGATGGTATTCTGCATACCTTATTTGTAACGAGTGGTTATTTGCATTACTGTTGTCTTTCTATCATCTCAAACCAGTCTTCCTATTCTCCTGTGACAACAATCAAGCCATTTTTGTCCACACAACCGCCGCTCACTGGATATTTTCTCTTTTTTGGACCATTCTCTGTAAACCCTAGAGATGGTTGTATGTGAAAGTCCCAGTAGATCAGCAGTATTTCAAATTCTAAGACCAGCCCATTTGGCACCAGCAACCATACCACATTCAAAGTCACTTAACCACTTTAGCCCCTGTCCAATGACCAGAGCACTTTTTGTGATTCGGCAGTGCGTCGCTTTAACTGACAATTGCGCGGTCGTGCGACGTGGCTCCCAAACAAAATTGGCGTCCTTTTTCCCCCACAAATAGAGCTTTCTTTTGGTGGTATTTGATCACTTCTGCGGTTTTTATTTTTTGCGCTATAAACAAAAATAGAGCGACAATTCTGAAAAAAATGCAATATTTTTTACTTTTTGCTATAATAAATATCCCACAAAAATATATAAAAAATGTTTTCCCTCAGTTTAGGGCGATACGTATTCTTCTACATATTTTTCGTAAAAAAAAGTTATAGCGTTTACAAAATAGGGGTTAGTTTTATGGCATTTTTATTAATATTTATTTTTTTACTAGTAATGGCGGCGATCAGCGTTGTTTTCAGTACTGCGACCTTATGGCGGACACTTCGGACACTTTTGACACATTTTTGGTACCATTGGCATTTTTTAGCGATCAATGCTATAAAAATCCATTGGATTACTATAAAAATGCCATTGGCAGTGAAGGGGTTAACACTAGGGGGTGGGGAAGGGGTTAAGTGTGTTCCTGGGTGTGTTCTAACTGTATGGGGGGGGTGGACTCACTAGGGGAAATCACCGATCTTCCGTTCATACATTGTATGAACAGAAGGACAGCGTTTCCCCCGCTGACAGGAGCGGGAGCTTTGTGTTTACACACATAGCTCCTGTTCCTTGCTCTGTAACGAGCGATCGCGTGTGCCCGGCGGCGATCGTACCAGCCGGGCACGTGCGCGGGACTCGGGGGCGAGCGGGGACGCGCACGTGCTGCCCCCTAGTGGCCGAAAATGTAGCTGACGTAGAGCTATGGGCTCTCGCCCAGGAGAGCCGACCTGCCGCCGTAGAATGACGGCGGCTGGTCGGCAAGTGGTTAAATTGCATTTTTTCTCAATTTTGATGCTCGGTTTGAACTTCAGCAAGCTGTCTTCACCACGTCTAGATGCCAAAATGCATTGAGTTGCTGCCATGTGATTGGCTGATTAGAAATTTGTTTTACCAATAGCATTAGAACAGGTGTACCTAATAAAGTGACTGGTGAATGTGTATATTTATATATATATATATATATATATATATATATATATATATTTATACACACACAGTATATATACACATTTTTATCATGCTAGGCTGCATTCTCTGAAATACCCACACACACAAAATGACCACAGGAGCTATGTTTAGGCAAGAGGTGCTTACCAAGGTGCTTTACCTTGGATACAGAGTAAAAGTAAGAGAGTGTGCTGTAAGCAATTTCTCACCCAAAATGAATCCTGTCATAGCTGTCAGTAAGTACTCAATTTCTTTTGAGACTTGTGAGGCTTCTGTACAGCCTGTCAGAACCACAAGTATTTCTGTCAAATATTTCTGCAAACCCCATCTCTCTGTTCAGCTGGGAAATGAACAGGAATGTAACCAACCGCCACACTTTCCAAGTGTTCAGAAAATAAGTAAATAAACAGTACCAAACCATTAACAAAAGTGTTTCTTTATTTCTATCCTGTTATATATACTATAGAAAAAAAATGGTGGTTCAAAATTCATAATTTATAGAAATGCATCACTAAATAAACAAATATTGTTTATGTTTCATTTAATATAAAGACATGGGGGGGGGGGGGTTGATTTACTAAAGGAAAATAGAACATCGACATTGCAAGGGAAGTTGCACTCTGCAAGGGATGTTTCCCAGAGCTAAGTGAACGTGATAAAATTTCACTTTGCAAGAGATATTGAAGCACGTGCAAAGAAAAAACAATACGTAAAAACACCAGCATATGTTTGCACATGATTTGGATAATGGAAGTCAGTAAAACTTCACCACATTTAGCTATTAGCAAATCAAGCCCAGTTAGGAAAGCCATAGATGACGATTTTATTTTTTTTCCTTTCTTGTCTCTTGATTGCCTATCAATGCAGTCAGTGGGGAAATGCATCCGCAAACATATTTTATTTTGCCAGTGGGGGAGGGGTTGCCCGGCCGGCAGAATACAATGTTTACTGTTAGCAGCTATAGCATCTGCCAGTAATTGCATGCAGAATAATCCGTCAGGCTGGTTGTACAATCAGCCTGGCCATTTAAGGACTGTAATACATCTGGTCCCTGCTAAACCAGCTGCATTTCAATCCATGGCCGGCTTATGTATTAGAGGAGGAATCAATGTCCAGCCGAAAAGTGGACCCAACATTAAATATATTTTTCATGGTAAAGAAAAATATCAGGGCAAAGTGATACAATCTCTTTAAAGCTTCCACAGTTAAACCCATTTTCATCATTCTACCCTGCTGCTGCTTGCTTCATCACAGCCTAGTGTTTGGATTAGCACTAAATCTTGGCAGGACGTCACATGCTCCACCATACTTGGAAGCACCAAATAATTGGTGGTAGTTTTGATGGAAAGAACGCTAAGGGAAGATGGTCAAGGTACGTATGACTGGTTGGGGGTGGGCTTTAACCACTTCCCGCCCGGTCAATAGCATATTGACATCTGGGAAGTGGCTCTCTTATCCTGACTGGGCGTCATGTGACGTCCAGCAGTATAACATGCCAGTGTGGTTGGTGCCCATGAGTGCTGCATATCAGTGCCCATCAATTCTATATATCAGTGCCTCCTCATCAGTGTCACCTTATCAGTGCTGCCTCGTCAGTGCCACCTCATTAGTGTCCTTCAGTGAAGGGGAACCCAAAATGTTATAACAAACTTTTTTCCAAAATTTGGGTATTTTTTAGTTTGTTTAGCAAAAGATAAAAACCCCAGAAGTGATCAAATACCACCAAAAAAAGCTCTATTTGTTGGGAAAAAAGTAGTAGTTTGGGTACAGTGTTGCATGACCGCGCAATTGTCATCCAAGTGCGAGAGCGCTGAAAGCTGAAAATAGTCCTGGGCAGGAAGGGGCAAAAGTGCATGGTATTGAAGTGGTTAAAGAGGCCATGTCATTCTGCCCTAAACGGGCAGACAACTTTTAATAAAGAAGCCGCTCGCAACAATGACCAACCCCCACGCCATCAGTGTGAAGGAAACTCTTATAAGGTTGGCACTAAAAACTGCAGCATAATAAACAATGACAATAACAGGGGACTTACTATGCTACAGCTTTTGGTGCTGATATTATGAGAGAACTCCTCATGGTTTAGAAGCATTCTGATGACAACAGAGGGAAACCAAAGTGCTGTGGGTGTACCAGAAGGCTCTATATCTGGTGCTCCTGGAAGTTTTGGATATTAATAACTTAACCAAAGACACTTATCTTATTGGAAGACTGATGTTTTTCTAATTTTGAGCGCTGTGTTAAAAAAAAAAAAAAAAACATTAAAATTACAAGATATGCATTGTTCTTATTAGTATGAGCTGAAAGCTTGAAAGAGGAAAAACCAAAGAGATCCCATTTTCTGAAAATGTGGAACGTCAATGACTTTCATACTGTGTTTTTTCTGACCATGTATGTAATTTTAACGTTGGAAAAACAAGTTATAAAAACACAAAGTTGTAGCTGGGAAAGATGCACAGTTATTTACAGAATCCTGCCATTCAGGGTTGTTAAAAATGTTGATCTTGGATCCAGCACTAAATATGTTGTTTTAGAACTTCGACCAGCTCCTTTCATGCTTAAATTTAAAGATACAAGTTTCCAATTACTAAATACTGCCAATTTCAAAAGAACAGAGAATTAAACTCTGGGGATGAATTTCAACAAATAAACTATTGAAAGGGCTTCATTGTGAAGCCTCAGAGACCTAACATACATTTGCCATGCACAATCCAAAAATGACTGTTCATGCCAAATATACACTGAGAAAAATGATAAACGCAACTCTTTTGTGTTTGCTCCTATTTATCATCAGCTGAACTCAAAGATCTACTACTTTTTCTATGTACACAAAAGGCCTATTTCTCTCAAATATTGTTCACAAATCAGTCTATATATGCGTTAGTGAGCACTTCTCCTTTGCCAAGATAATCCATCCATCTCATAGGTGTGGCATATCAAGATGCTGATTAGACAGCATGATTATTGCACAGGTGTGCCTTAGGCTGGCCACAATAAAAGGCCACTCTAAAAAGTGCAGTTTTATCACACAGCACAATGCCACAGATGTGGCAAGTTTTGAGGGAGTGTGCAATTAGCATGCTGACTGCAGGAATGTCCACCAGAGCTGTTGCCCTTGAATTTATAGTTTTCGGATGATCAGTGATCAGTGATGACTTCTTTAACCACTTAAGACCCGGACCAAAAAAGGTAAATGACCTTGCCCCTTTTTGCGATTCGGCACTGCGTCGCTTTTTACTGACAATTGCGCGGACGTGCGATGTGGCTCCCAAACAAAATTTGCGTCCTTTTCTTCCCACAAATAGAGCTTTCTTTTGGTGGTATTTGATCGCCTCTGCGATTTTTATTTTTTGCCCTATATACAAAAATAAAGCGACATTTTTGAAAAAAAACAATATTTTTTACTTTTTGTTTTAAGAAAAATCAAATAAACTAAATTTTAGTCAAACATTTAGGCCAAAATTTATTTAGCCACATGTCTTTAGTAAAACAAAATTGCAATAAAAAAAAAATAGCTACCTAGCGGGAACAGCGACACTAATACTGCAATCAGAAAAATGATCGCTTAGTGAAGCTGGCAATAGGGAGTGAAAGGGTTAACTAGGACGGTGATCAAGGGGTTAAAACTTTATTGGGGGGGGTACGGGGCTACCCTGAACCTAACACTAACTGACTGTCACATTGACACTAAATACAGTAATCATACATGTATGATTACTGCATTCAGTGACACTGTGACAGGGGGGGAGGGGGGGGGATCACGGGGGTTAAATGTGTTTATGTGTAGTGTGTGTCAGTGTAGTGTTGTGCAGACTTACTGTGTGATGTGATCTCTCCTCAGCGGTGGATGAAAAAAACGCTGAGGGAAGAGATCACATCGCTTCCTCCTTCCTGTGTTTACACAGGAGGAGGAAGTGACACACAGGCGGGCACGCACATTGGCTGGGAGCGATCCGGAGGGGGCGGACAAAAACGAACCGCCGCCCCCTCTGCACGGATCGCTCGTACAGCCACGCGGGGACCGCCGCATGTACCGGGGGGGGGTCCCGATCGGACCCCCGACTCACTCAAGGCACCAATGTATATATACGTTGATGTGCCTGTCGGTGCCATTCTACCGACGTAAATGTGCATGCGGCGGTCCTTAAGTGGTTAAGATGCGCTTACTCCTTTTTTTTGGATTCCTAATTTGTATTACATAAGAGAGAAAAAAAAGCATGAAATCATGCATGTTATTTATATATAAAAAGATAACAGATGAGAAAAAATAAACTAGAAAAATCTGAATTTGCTCGTTGACACCAATCACGTCAATTTAACTATTATTTAGAAAATGATTTTTAATTGCCCACCCAGTTAACCACACTTTTTTCTTTTTTTTTTCTTGTGTTTTTATAAATAATTTATAATAAGACGGCACCTGCTGTGGCAATAATGGCCAGTACACACAATGAAAAATTAGACAAAAATTTCCATAAGAGGAACGATGGGTCAATTACCTGTTCGTTATTATAGTGCTTTCGATAGCCGATTCTGACTGTTTGGACAAAATATACAGAAAGTGCGAGATAGACAATTTTTATTGTAATGTAACACAACGTTCGATTTTCATTCAATGTGTACAGTAATTGTACGAAAATAACTGAACATGTTTGGTGGATGGGGCTTTCAGGATCACGTACACTATATAATTTCCTCTGCTAGTATGTTAGCATGTACGCCTTTGTCGTTTGAGAATTTTGGTACATGTTAATATTATTCTCAATTACATCATAATGCGTCCGATTTTCTCATAGTGTGTATTAGGCTTTAGAGTAATGCCACGTACACACGATCGGTTCATCCGATGAAAATGGACCGATTAATTTTTTCATCAGATATCCGATGAAGCGGACTTTCATCAGTCTTGCCTACACACCATCAGTTAAAAATCCGATTGTGCCCAACGCGGTAACGTAAAACACAACGACGTGCAGAGAAAAATAAAGTTCAATGCTTCCGAGCATGCGTTGACTTGATTCTGAGCATGCATGGATTTTTGACCGATGGATTTCCCCACAGACAATCATTTTTTTCTATTGTTTTTTTAACCAGCAGAAATTTTTAAAACAGGTTCTATTTTTTTTTTCACCAATGGGAAAAAAAAAAGACGGGGCCCAAACACGATCGGTTCGTCCGATGAAAGCGGTCCATCGGACCGCTTTCATCAGACGGACCGATCGTGTGTACATGGCATTAGTATATGCAAAGCAGGGAAACCCACGGTGAGTACTCCTTACTAAAGACCATAAAAAATTAAGAAACTAGGAATTAATTTACCTTACCAGTGTCCATCAGGTTATATCAGGTTTGGAATAAATTAACTTTTCAACTACAAATAAGGAACATTCACATCCTTATTTTAGCCTTCATATGAATAACCAAGGCTTGGTAGGGGCTCTCACACTAGAAACAAAGACAGATAATATATGACATGATTCATTCTCTAAATAGTTTTGAAATATTCCAGTTATAAGCAGTTACCATAGTTCAGCTGAGACAGTTCCATTCCGCTGGGCTGCTAATGGCTGTGATCTCACAGGGAGGGTATGTCTATCCATCTTTTGCGCACTCTGACAGTACACTTTTTCTATCAAATAATCCTCCTAATTTATCCTCTGTCTTTGGCCCGCACTGCTGTGAAACTAGCCAGGTCCTTTTTGGTCTGCTGTAACTCATTAGTAATAAATGCTGTCAAAGCCTGCAGGGGGTTCCAGATCTCTGAGTGTTTTGGAATTACTTTGAGTCACAGACAAAGTTACATATGTACTCTCCCCACAAATCACAACAGTAAAAAAAGGATATACAGCATTTTTTTGGGGGTACTCATACATTAAAGTGAACTTTCATTCTTAAATATTGTTAGAAGAGAAACTTTTATTGTATGTTTTGCATTTTGCCTTGTGTATGCATTAAATTGGAAGTAAACCCCCTTTCATGAAATCTGGCCTAGGCACATATATCTGTAGTGTTTACATAGCTCTCTCCAAAGCTCTAAGTGCTGTGTCTTTCTGCTGCTCTGTTCCTCTGTTATCAGTATGATAACATCTGACAAGCTCTCCAACACAGGATATAAAAGCAACTGGAAATTTGTGTTGGGGAGGGAACTTAGAGGTAGATAAGCAGAGAGCTTGTCTATTCAGACTGCAGCTCTGCATGTTCCTTTGTTCCTCTGCCTATGTGGAGGGGGGGTGTGTGCCACACTCCACACCCACTGCTGAAACAGGAAGAGAGATTTGTAACACTTCCTAAAGAATATAGAAAGGGAAAAACTGCAGATATTATGCAGGGAGATTTGTTTCAACTCTCTGTATCATCTGAGGCTATTTGCTTCACTGGGTATAGGAGAGGGTTTACAACCACTTTAAGGCTGCTCTGGAAATAGCTGCCAGTGTAGCACCAATGCATCTGCTGTGAATGAGCCCTAATGAATACCACACCTTCTTCTGACAAGCCACATCTTCTTCAGTGCCCAACTTAAAATTGCGCTTCCACTGTGGAGGCTCTCATAATTTCGAGGTACGCCTCGTACACACGATCGGAAATTCCGACAGCAAAAGTCTGATGTGAGCTTTTGAACGGAAATTCCGAAAGTGTGTATGCTCCATCGAACTTTTGCTGTTGGAATTTCTGCCAACAAAAGATTAAGAGCTGGTTCTCAAATTTTCAGGTGGAATAAATTCCTATTCCTGTCTGTAGCAATTTTGACACTCGCTGCATGCTCGGAAGCATTGAACTTCATTTTCTCAGCTCATCGTAGTGTTGTACGCCACCGCTTTCTTGATGGACGGAAGTTCAGAGAACTTTTGTGTGACCGTGTGTATGCAAGCCAAGCATGAGCGGAATTCCGTCGAAAAAAGCATCCAAGGTTTTTCTGACGGAAAATCCTATCATGTGTATGCGGCATTAGGACTGCGGATAATGCTGGGGTGCTATGAAGTGGCTCTGTAGCTTACGCATGTATTTACAAATATGTGCAAACTAAACCCCTGTTTTATAATGCATAGTGTTAGACAGGATAATTTGGTTGGGTTCAGGCTGGTCGGCAAATTGAGCTGAGAATTTTCTTTAGTTTTGTTTGACATGTGTCATCCTTCCATGTGATCCTTGCTGCAAAGGGCAGATATAGATGGGGGCAGTGGCCATTTGTTTGTACTGTTGAAAAACTGGGGAGGGGACACACTGGACACCTTTGTTGCCATTGTGGTATATGCTGGGTGTCCAGTGTGCCCCTGTGCCTTTGAGGAGGGGTGGGCTCCCTCCAGGCTTACCTGCCTGCTTCCTATCCATTATAATGCATGTTCTGCCACTGTGGAGGCTCTCAAAATTTTGAGTTAGGACTGCTGATTATACTGGGAATGCCACAAAGTGGCTTTGCAGCTTATGCATGTATTTACAGAAATAAGGAAAAAAAGAAAAATTACCACGCTAAAAACCTATAGTGACAAAAAAGCTGCAACAACTGAGTGTTATACACACACAATAGTAAAGGCAAAAAAATGTGAAGTTGCGCTGTAAGAAAAATAACAAAATATAAAATTATATAAATAAAAATATAAAGGTGAACTAGATGAAGATGCCAAGTCCATTAAGAACTCAGTATATGAGTGAAAACAAATAGTGTCCACAAAAATATATTCGATGTAAACAGTGAAGATAATTCATCAGTTCCACAAGACAAATCGAATGAAGTCCTTAGTTGAATGGTGATTAAATACAAATAATTCAATGAAGTGAAGTTACCCGAAAATAAGAACTTCAAAATTGAAAGGCGCCAAACCATCACCAAGAATACACAGGGTATTGGGGTATTGCCGAATAATGAATGGAGGCTTATTGCCAGAAGGCAAGCTCAACAGGCTTGCGGCTATAAACCCTAGTTGAGTACCTGGAGTATTGGGGTATTGTTGAGTACTGGGCCTTTATTGGAATCCTCTGGGGTATTGCAAGTGGTGAACGGTTGTAAGAAGCTAACAATCAGGAACAACAATCAGGAACAAAAGAGAACTCACATGGTGAAGTATGTCTGCACAGCTTTGAATTGTGACACCATTAACACCACCACCATATCACCCACATAAATTGAAGGCTTACCAGAAGCCAGAAAATGGTTTTCCTATGGCTAAAATACCCTTAGCCTGGGCCTTGAGTGATGCAGCTGCTATCTGGATATCTAAAGATCCTCTCAGTAACACGTCGGCGACGATAGATAATAAGGGATAAAAAAGGGAGCCCACATAGTGAAGTATGTAATAAAAGGCTAGAAATTTAATAAAAGTTTTATTATTTATTAAATTTCTAGCCTTTTATTACATACTTCACTATGTGGGCTCCCTTTTTTATCCCTTATTATCTATCGCCGCCGACGTGTTACTGTGTTTTTGTGGACACTATTTGTTTTCACTCATATACTGAGTTCTTAATGGACTTGGCATCTTCATAATCATTTTTCCTCATCTAGTTCACCTTTATATTTTTATTTATATAATTTTATATTTTGTTATGTATTTACAAATGTGTGTAAACTCAACCCCTGTTTTTTACGCATACTGTTAGACAGGAGAATTCGGTTGGTTGCAGGCTGGTCAGTAAGTTGAGCTGGGAATTTTCTTTGGTTTTGTTTGACATGCGTCACCCCTTCCATGTGCTCTTTGCTGCAAAGGACAGTTATAGGTGGGGGCAGTGGCCATTTGTTTGTTTTTTCCAAACATAACATTCCATCATAAAGTTACCCTGTTCCAAGACTGTGGGCTAAATTCACTAAGGCCCCGTACACACGGCAGAGAACCTCGACGGGCGGAACACATCGTTCCGCCCGTCGAGGTTCTCTGCCGGCCGTCAGAATCGGCGACCCGCCCATCGGGAAAGGCAACCAGCCATTCATCCCGACGGGCCGTCGAGCAAATAGAGAACCTGTTCTCTATTTGCTCGACGGGTTTCCCGATGGGCGGGGCTCGCCGAGAGCGTACACCCGGCCGAGGTTCTCGGCAGAATGCGGCTCCCAGCGAGGTTCTCGCTGGTTTCTGCCGAGAATCTCGGCCGTGTGTACAGGGCTTCAGAGTTAAATACAGCATGGGTACTTGCGTTAAAATAACAGATGCAGTATTTAATTCAGGAACATGCAAATCACAACACAATGCATGTTTTTTTTTTTTGTGCATTTTTGCATTTTAACGTAGACCAGACTTTCAGCTCTTTGGTCCATGCATGAGGTCCACATGAAAAGAAAAACTCACCACCCACTGACACATCTGCTCCTCTTGGTCCCCAGCAGCCTAAGTAAACAAGGGGGCAGAATCAATGACATAATTTAGGGGCAGGGCCACCCAGTGATGTTATTGACCATACATGGACAAATCCATGTTTGATCAATGATGTCATAAGGGGGCAGGGCTGCCCGGTGACCCCATTGACCAAGCATTAATGTGTCCATATATGGTTAATGATGCCACTGGTTGGTCCTGCCTTGTTGCGACATCATTAACCCCAACCTCTCTTGTTTACTTAAGTGGTGGTGAGAAGGGGTGTGCTCGTTGGCAGAAGCCAAGCAATGGAGCAGTGATGTCGGCAGGTGGCGGATTTTTTCTTTTTCATGCAGGGGGCGTTTATTGTGATTGATGATGGATGTAAATCACAAGATATTTTCTTTTTAATAAAGGAATTCTGAAAATTTTCTGTGTGTTTACGGCATATTCTATTTTTTTGGGTGAATGAGTAAGGACTTTGTCCCCCTTACTCATTCACATGGGGGGGATCTGGGGGCTCATTTGTTAAAGGGGACTTCCAGATTCCACCCTCACAACCACCAAGCCAGGGCTATGAGGAAGAGGCCCCTGTCTTTATCAATATGATAGACATGTGGCCTAGTATGGTTCAGGAGGTAGGAGGGCCCACAATTGTTCCCTCATTTCAGGCCTGCTCGGCTACATGCTTGGGTAAGAGTCTGGTATGGATTTTGGGGGGACCTCATACTATTTTATTTTGTCATGGGATCCTCCCCAAAATCCATGCCAGATCCAAAGGGCTTGGTATGGATTGGGTGGACAACCGCACAACATTTTTAAAATGTTTCTCTTTTGTGAAAAAAATCAGCTGTCAGCGGGGAATTTCTGGTTGTAAAGAATGGGGCAGATGCTGGTTTCTTAGCAACCAGCTATTCAACAGCCAGCTAGTAATTTAATATATCCATTAAATAGTGCACGGCTAGGCCACAACTTATTTAACAAATATATTTGTTTACTTTTATTTGTAAATTACATTTTAGACCAGCTTAGGCGAATTTCTTATATTTGCGGTAAATAGCACATAAACCATTAGTGAAATTTCATTACCACATATACCACATATATTTAGATACAGATCCTTTAGTGAATTATGCAGGACGACACTAAAGTATTTACATATTCTGAACAAACAATATAACACTTTAAAACAAGCCCTCGTTCACCTCTGCAGCTATAGGCTTTGTAAAGAAATTTGGCTTCAAAGTTCACAACAGAGGCATTGAAATCATAGCTCTTGGCCTAAGGACACACAGGTGACTCCATCACTAGAAATCCAGCCACTGACAAAATTTAGCAATGGCAGGTCCCAGATCCACAGATTCAGGGACCTGGGACTGCACACACAATTCAACTAATTTCTTCACATATAGACAAAAAAGTGTAGCGCTAAAATTATGTGAGAAATAAACAATATAATACTGCAAAGCATCATATGTGGCATAAGATAAATTAATAAATATATTACGTGAAGCAACACATAAAACTAATCACCAAGTGTCCAAAATGATCATATCTGAATGGATATGAAAAAAAGGAAAAGAAGATCTAAAAAAAATCTTTTGTTGATTCAAAGTGTCCAAAAACGTGACAACAGATGAAGTGAATTTTGATAGCAGGTCCACCACCAGAGAGAAATTGGGAGGCTTACCAGAAAGCGTGGACTCAACTAAGTATATACCTAATGAGTCAAACAGACTTGAAATGATGGTATCCGGACATCAACGTTCCATTGAAAACCAGGGATGAGTGGTGGGTATAAATCAGCCAAATTTCTTCACATAGATGCACCAATAGCAAACTCATGCAAGCTTCTGAGTGTGCATAACAGTGTCAAATAAGGTAGCCCTGCAATTGTAATTGTTAGCGTTAATTTTAACAAAAGGGCTCTGTTATTTGACAGTATTATTTCAGATTTGAACATTCCTTGGGAGGCAGAGGTAGCCTGGCATGTGAGACATTGTTTAAGGTAGAAGTAGAAAGATTTCTGTAGAAGATCAGAATCTTATGGCATTGTGATTTTGAAATAAGTAAGGCTGACTTATAGAAACACATGTTAAAAGTGACATTTCCTTTAAGTTTGCCTAATGTATTATAGGACTGATGATTCATCTGTCAATCAAATGCCTGGAAGACCTTGGAGACGTGCCTATGATTATACATATACCAACGATGTGTCCCATCTGTACATTTTTCTTTTTTTTTTGTTCCCACACATTTCCTTTAATATTCCAGGTCACAGCTTCACAGTGTTTTATCTTCAGCTCCAGTGTATGGTAATGCCATCCTGGAGTTCACTGCACAGCTGTGCAAGCCATCAGCGAGCCATTCTTCCCTAGGAGAGGGAGGCTCTACTCTACCCAGATTCCTTGTCACTGATATAAATAATTCTAGAGTTATCCATCAAACAGTACTGCACTGCCTTGTTTCTTTTAATGTCATTGAAGTGCAATAACTAAGGAACAATATGGAATGTTAATGCATAACCTCTGTAAGTCATGCATATCCTGAGGGCTATGCTCAATATTTCATACTGGCAACACACTAAAATAAACGTTATATGTGTAAAACTACACTGTTTTCACAATAAAAACAACCATTTGCCATGATTTAAAATGCCTATGATTGCTGAACAAGTAATATTCCCTGGAAATGCAAATAATGAACTTATTAACACAACACCAATTATAAGGACGTGTAGGTTCAGGGGCTCAGATGTTTTAACTCTATTTTTCATAAATCTCTCCCTACACTTCCCATATTCAATTGACTTTAAGATTGTGGTCAGTGGAAACATTTTCCTACTTTTTACTGATACACTGAGTCACCAGGAATAGGAAAAGGGTGCAATCAGCGCAAAATGATGAGGAAAAATTACAAAAGAATATATATATATACAAAATGTTAATGAAAATAACTCCAAGGTTAAATTTTCTATGAATGCTAGCTGAACACAAAGAAAACTTTCACAAAATTCCCAAAAATAGATAAAACTTAGAAATAGTGCAGCGCAAACAATACAATATAGTGTCGCTAATGGTGCTTCTCATGCACCATATATCAAAAATCTGTGTAAATAGAAACAAAATAAAATAAAAAGTGATATATTACACCAATAAATGAGTGCATAGAATATCTTAACGAATGTCCATATAATAATCTGTGCAGAAGATCCAATTTTCCAATTGGTCTAATTGAGGTCCACCAGAGTGCAAACGTGATGAGAATTGATCCAATAATTAAATTGATCTAATTAAAATCCACCAGAGTGCAAACGTGATGAGAAGGTATACGGTGATCCCGCCACCAAATGGGTATTCTACTATTACCTCCAAGAGAGACCACTGTTTTACCAGATGGTCATACTGCGCATAAGTATCCAACAGGAAGCCCAGGGAAGGGATGTTATGTAGAATCCTCACATGTCAGGCCGTGCAGGGTTATACCAGAGGAGCTCTCAGCGAAGTCAGCTGTCTCTTCACCCCTCCCCGTTCTCGGTTGCTGTCAGTCCCCGGCTCTTCCTTCCTCTTCACAACCACAACAACATGGCGGAGCACGTTGGGAAGGCCTGGCAGGAGGGGAACGTCACACAAACAAGCACTCTCACGCCAAAGAGTGCTTGTTTGTGTGACGTTCCCCTCCTGCCAGGCCTTCCCGACGTGCTCCGCCATGTTGTTGTGGTTGTGAAGAGGAAGGAAGAGCCGGGGACTGACAGCAACCGAGAACGGGGAGGGGTGAAGAGACAGCTGACTTCGCTGAGAGCTCCTCTGGTATAACCCTGCACGGCCTGACATGTGAGGATTCTACATAACATCCCTTCCCTGGGCTTCCTGTTGGATACTTATGCGCAGTATGACCATCTGGTAAAACAGTGGTCTCTCTTGGAGGTAATTGTACACTGAGTCACCAGTCATGCTTCCTATGCCTTGTGGGATATGTCTTCACTGCATTCTTTCAGTATCTGTGGTGTACACATACTTAGGGACAGTCTATATTCCAAATGGCTGATCTGTCAAAAAATAATTTACCACTCTGATAGTGAATATGTATTCACCCAAAATGTTGGCAGTCTTCAATTGGAGAAACTGGTTTCAACAACATTTTATTCATTTATTTTATCAAATTGTTATCAGTAACCATCCTAAACGAAGCAAATCAAATCATTTACAATGGTTTTCTATGGAGGCCAAAACTGATCGTTTTTAATTATTTTTCTCTATGCTCACATTTACTACAGATTTGATCAATGGTGCAAGTATAGAGGTATACAGCTCTGAATGCCCTTTGCTGAGGCCCTGTTGTGTGCATGTAGTAATTCAGGATCCCTGTAAAGTATGACAAAGAAGTTACAGGAACACAGTGATACTTTGTCATGTATCTGATAAATTTGGTCTTGAGAATTCATATCATATGATCCAGCACATGAAACTCAAAGAGAATCATCACTGTGCCCTTAAAGAGGAGCACCAGTGTCCTTCAGAAAAAATGTAAAGTCAGCAGCAAATACCGTAGTTGCTGACTTTAAATATTTTAAGCTTTGCGGCTTAACAGCCGGCTCCATACTGCACATGCGCAAAGCATGCTGCTCTTTGTGAATGGCCTGTTGGCAGGGAAATGAGGAGGGGGGCAGAACAGCCGAGTGACTTGTGCAATATCAGCCAGAAGCAGGAGCGGGTACCTGTCAAAACTAGGTCCCCTCCCGACCGAAAGAGGCCAAATGTGGCAGCGGAAGGGGGGAGGTGGCAAACACGTAGAGCTTCCCCTTTTGAATTAAGCTACGGTTTAACCAATCTACAAGAGATTAAGTAAATCTACTCCAGTTGCTATGTCATTGGATATTACGTACATCTGAAGGTTCACACAAAAAAATAATTTTCTTTTATAGTTACATAGTTAGTGAGATTGAAAAAATACACTAGTCTATCTAGTTTTACCACTAGTTCCCACAAAGTGTCAAAATTGTCAGATTGTCCGACACAGTATTGCAGTCCAGCTATAAGTTGCTGATCGCCTCCATTACTAGTATATAATAAAAAAAAAATTACAGTATATATAACATAGTTTGTAGATGCTATAACTTTTGCACAAACCAACCAATGAACGCTTATTGGGCTTTTTTTTTTACCAAAAATATGTAGCAGAATACATATTGGTCTAAATATATGACTTTTTTTTATTGATTATTGGGCCCTATGTCAGTTTTTCATTAAAGCGGATCTCCACCCTAAAGTGAAGATCCGCTGATCGGAACCCTCCCCCCCTCCGGTGTCACATTTGACACCTTTCAGGGGGGAGGGGGGTGCAGATACCTGTCTAAAGACAGGTATCCGCACCCACTTCCGGCCCGCAGTCTCGGGCAAAAGACGGGCTTTTCCCGTTGCGTGCTGGGAACTCTCAGCTCCCAGCACACAGCGGGAGCCAATCGCGGGCGCAGCGCGACTCGCGCATGCGCCGTAGGGAACCGGGCAGTGAAGCCGGAGCGCTTCACTTCCTGGTTCCCTCGCCGTGGATGGAGGGGGGAGCAGCAGGGTGACGAGCGATCGCTCATCCTCTGCTGCGGACGCCGCTGGACTCCAGGACAGGTAAGTGTCCTAATATTAAAAGTCAGCAGCTGCAGTATTTGTTGCTGCTGGCTTTTAATATTTGCTTTTTGGTGAACCATCCGCTTTAACCTGCTGAGTGGTATTCCCGAGTCTGGCTTGGGTGGAATTTCAGCACCAATATCGGTAAACCCGAGTCAGACTCGGGATTGCATCGCAGGATACAGGCAAGGAATTACTTACCTTGTCCCTGGATCCTGCAATGTCTCCCCGCTGTATGAGTGAGCTTGATTCACACAGTGCCGAGTGCCGCCGAGCTCTGTTCCCTGCGACGTTACGACGCACAGGGGCGGAGATCGGTGCCAAATTCAAAAAAGTTAAAACAATACACATACAGTATACTGTAATCTTACAGATTACAGTACTGTATGAAATAAATAGACATACACTTTGTCCCTAGTGATCTGTCCAGTAACCTGCATGCACTTTTATATAATAAAAACTGTTCTTTCTGGCTGGAAACTGGAGATTGTTCATAGCAACCAAAAAGTGTCCCTTTATGTCCAAATTTATTTTAGACCAGGTAGAAAACAGCGATAACAACCTACCTTCAAATACTTGGGGATACACGTTAGTGCAGACTTGTCTTCGTATGAGGCCCTAAATGTTGCCCCAATTGTGTCCCATATGGAGACAAGACTTAAGACCTGGGCTTCTCTACCGCTTAATCTTATAGGCCGGGTTAATGTTTTCAAAATGATATACCTACCCAAGTTTCTGTATGTGTTCCGGGCATCCCCTATTTTTCTGTTGAAAAAACTCTTTAAGAAAATTAATTCGCTCCTGTTCACTTTTCTTTGGCAGGGGTCGTGTCCACGCATTGCTAGGGCCTCTCTCCAGGCCCCCAAGCTGGATGGAGCCTTGGCGTGTCCTAACCTGAGACAGTACTTTATAGCATCACAACTTACATATGTTTATGACTGGTTCCTGGAGGCCTCCCCGTCCTGCTCCACCGCTCTTTTGTCCGCCTTCGTGGGGTCCAGGGACTCGCTGGTCGATGACCTACTTAGGTCTAGGGCCGGGCGCTGCTCCCGGGACTCCCCGATGGAGGTTAGCTGGCTGGCCTGGCATGAGGGTAACGGGATACTTGCAGAATTGGGTGGGGTGTCCCCTAGAGCTCCCCTATGGCACAATCTTAACCTCCCTGAGCTCCTGGGCCACCCGGATTCCGGGTGGTGGACAAAAAATGGGGTCTCACGTATCTCACACATTTTTGCGGGAGGCGAGTTTGTTTCATTCGATGTACTGAGGGCGCGCAGTGGGGTGCCAGCTAACTCCCTGTTCAGATATATGTCACTCCGTCATGCAATACGGACACAATTTGAGGGTCTGTCCCAGGAGCTCAGCGAATCGCCTCTTGAGGCGCTCATGTCATACACCGATCTGGGGAAGCTGGTCACAACGTTTTACTCACGTCTCCAATCGGCGGGGGTTAAACCCTTTGTGACAGCTCAGCGGAAATGGGAGGTGGATATTCCGGGGCTGGCCTCGGAGGTCTGCTTCCTTGACCTTATTGGGACTAACGATCAATTTGTTCAGTTTAAGTTTATTCACCAGCTGCACTATACTCCCGCCAGGTTGGCCCGAATGGGTCTGATTTCTGTTGCTAACTGCCCCAGGTGCGGCTCCACTGAGGCCGACTGCATACATATGTTCTGGTCATGCCCTACTGTACTGTCATATTGGATGGACTTGTTTTCTTTTTTTAAGGACAACCTACATTTTCCTTTACCTTTCACCCCGGAGGTTGGACTACTGGGGGTGCTCAATGATTTTGTTTCCAAGGCTCATGCTCGGACCCTGGTGCGCATAATCCTTTTCTATGCCAGGAAACTGTTATTACTACATTGGAAGAGTGCTTCCTCCCCCACTGTTCAAATGTTATATCGTATGGTGAACAAGGTCCTACCCATATTCGAATGTGTATACAAAAGCAGGGCCTGCCCCAAAAAGTTTTACAAAATCTGGCAACCCTGGCTGGATATTGAAGACTCCTTCTGGAAGGATGCCCCACTCTCTCAGCCTTGAGGGGCCGTGTATGGGGGGATTACGTGATGAGGTGGTGAACCGTAGAGTGTTTGGAGGGTGGCGAGGGGGGGCACAGGTAACATCTGGGGCGGAGGTGAGGGCCAGGAGGGATGTGTGTGTGGATATGGATGGTGTATGTGTGGGATGTGATGGGTTCTGTTTCTAATGCACGGTCTATCCAATTGGCATAAATGTTATGTTTTTCATTTCCTACCGGTGTTGTAAAGACACATGTGCCATGTGGAAATTGTACTGATTGAAAATCAATAAACAAAGTATTAAAAAAAAAAGAAAACAGCGATAATAAATTTGAATCACTTGCAGAATTGAGCGATGGCATTTGTGTGGAAATGCGTCATCAAACACTAAATCTAATGACAGCGACAATTCTGCAACTGAGCAAATTTAAGTGTTTTTGATTTGATTACATTATTGAATTTTTTTTATTATTATTATATTATTATTTGTTATAATTATTTAAAGTTATTTATTATATTATAATTTATGATTTTGTGTTTCGAACTTTATCATACCCGGGATGTCTACTAGACTCTTGTTTGGACAAAATTAAATGAGTTATTCCTAATGCTGCGTACACACGATCACTTTTTGTGATGAAAAAAAATGACATTTTTAAAAATTTCATTTAAAATGATCGTGTGTGGGCAAAATGTCATTTTATGTCTTCTGAAAAACGACCAAAAAAAAATTCGAACATGCTCGAATTTTTTATGTCATTTTTCAAAATGTAATTTTTGTGTCATAAAAAATGATCATGTGTGGGCAAAACTACGTAAAAAATGACGTTTTAAACCTGCACATGCCCAGAAGCAAGTTAGGAGATGGGAGGTAAAACTACCATTCACAATGGAGTGAGCACATTCATCACGCTGTAACAGACAAAAAAGCAGGAATCGTCTTTTACTAACAAGTAACCAGCTAAAAGCAGCCTCAAGGCAAATAAAACTTCCCCTTTAGAGTGCCGTTGTTTTGTTCATCATTTTCCAAAAATGATGGTGTGTACGCAACGTCATTTTTGAAAATGAAGTTTGAAAAATTTTGTTTTTTTTCATGATGAAAAATGTAGTTTTTTTTCATCACAAAAAGTGATCGTGTGTACGTGGCATTAGAGTTACAGGCCTACAATATAAAACGCCAAATTTTCATGCAAAATAATGGTACTGCTTTCCACACCTAAAATCTGAAAGAATCATATCGCCAGGGAGGTTAAGCCTAGTAAACACTACCATTTTTTTTTTCAACCCAGGGGGACAGTTCGGATTGGTGCAGTACTAACAATCCGATTTTAGGACAATGATCTCCCCATCTCTGCTACAGTGTTCTGACAGGGAACACCCACCCACCAGTGTACTCCGATCAGTGCTATCAGACGTGTTGAACAGGCTGCCATACACACAACCCGAATGGCAGCCAGTTTCTATTGAACATTCGGCCCGTGTGTACTAGGCTTTACTGTGTGTGCCACCATTGAGGATAATTTCTTTATAGAAGAAATATCACAATTTTTTTATTTATTATTATTCAGTCCTTCATGGGACAAAGTAAGATGTGTCAGCCTTCCATCTTTCTGCCTTCCTCTTGCTGGTGCTTGCCTTGGGCAAGTGTTGGGAGCCGGAGACGGGCGCTCTCTAGAAAATAAGTCGTCTCCTTGCTAGCCCTTTCTGACATTGCAGCTAGTATTACAGAGCATCTAGAAAATGGGACAAAGTACTACATGTGCTTTGTCCTGTGGGATACTGAATAATGTAAAAGAATAACGACAATGGCAGAATGAATGAAAATCTCTCCAACACACAATTAGCAAAAGCAGAGTAAAGAGTTAGGACCACTGTCAGGGCTTTATTGCTTTCTTCCACTATCATACCCTTAAAATAAAAAAAGTATTGGCTGGGATTCAGCTTTAAAATGTGTGTACTGTGTAAATGGCATGGAAGCCCGGAATGTTATCTCTGTTTTAAGCTTACTTCTCTCTTGAACCAGCACTCTTGTTAATCATCACATTTATCAGAACATGTAAAGTGATCCTATTTGGCGTCAGAGGTACACGTGTGGCCTGTCCGGTTGTATACATATTATTTGCACTTCAAACTAACTCATCAACAAATGGCAAATTCTTTCTGTTTTCAAAAATAACACGCATCCGTCTTTTGGTTGCTCTGCACCTCTCTAAATGACCCTTGCGATCTTCCCAAAAAAAGGTATCCTATTACAGACAGCACAGCCTGAAACCCTGCCTTTAATGGGTACAGTCCACCCTTTAACCTTAAAAGGCAATGTGATGATAGATTTCAGGGTGTCCTGAAAACAAACCTGCTTAAATATGCATCCACAAGCTGGTTTTCACTACCCTCTTCCTACAATGTAAACATGAGCTCAGCCATCAATGGATTCCAAATTGGCTGGTTTATTTACTCTTGTAGTAGAATCACAGGCGCGTGACTGAGGTTCCCTGTTCCTGGTCACATATGTTTTCTTATTCTATGTCTGTCCCTGCTTTCTGGTATACCAGGACAACAAGCAAATATCTTTTTTTTTCCTTGTCCTCCATATCACTACATCACAAACTGATCCCTGGCTAAACTTGGGACAAGTGCCCTGAAAGTCAGTAGACATGTGCATTCGTTTTCGTCCAAATGCATTTTCGTTCGAATTTAAGGCATTTTGGTTATCGTTTTAACAAAAGAAAATGAACACGCAAAATCCAAAATCTGAAAGATCCGACATAAAAAAATGCTTTATTTCCATTTTTATTGCTAACACAGTTCGATATCGATAGGAGATTCGACATGACGCTGACAATAGTTATCTGTGTCTATCGAATCTGTGGTCGAATGTGCCTAACTGTAACTCTATCAGTCCAACATTATCCCTTTCACGCCGACAGGTCGCAGATATGCGTCCTCGGGTTTCAGGGGTTATACCGGGATGATGCCCGCAGCTGCAGGCATCATCCCGGTACCGTTGTTTAGAGCCGGCGATTGGCTTTCCAAACATAACAACCGATGCGGCTAAAAGCCGCTCGGTTGTTATGCCGGAGGAGCGGGAGGGGACATCCCCCCCCTCCCGCCGCCTCTCGCCGCTCTGACCGGGCCTCCCGTCCCACCGGGAGACCCGATCCTCGATCCGACGTGTCCTGTGTCCGGGCGCAGACTGAATGAAAGCCGTACGCGGCTTTGATTCAGCCTGCAATGTGTAAACGCGGAAGCGACGTCATGACGTCACTTCCGGGTTTCTCGGCTGTCAACGGCGCCGGATTTAAAAAAGTAAACAGTATTCAGAATCGCCGTTTTCGGCGATCTGAATACTTTGAAGTGTAAAGGAGGGACCGGGGGTCTTTTAGACCCCCGATCCCTCCATAAAGAGTACCTGTCACCACCTATTACTGTCACAAGGGATGTTTACATTCCTTGTGACAGCAATAAAAGTAATCAAAATGTAAAAAAAAAAAAAAAACACAATTTAATATTATAAAAATAAATAAAATAAATAAGAAAAAAAAAAAAAAAATTTTTAAAGCGCCCCCCTCCCCGCGAGCTTGCGCAACAAAGAAAACGCATACGGAAGTCGCGCCCGCGTATGAAAACGGTGTTCAAATCACACATGTGAGGTATCGCCGCGATCGCGAGAGCGAGAGCAATAATTCTAGCAATAGACCTCCTCTGTTCCGATAACCTGGTAACTGTAAAAAAAATTTAAAGCGTCGCCTATGGAGATTTTTAGGTACCGTAGTTTGACGCCATTCCACGAGTGTGTGCAATTATAAAGCGTGACATGCTTGGTATCTATTTACTCGGCGCAACTTCATCTTTCACATTATGCAAAAAAATTGGGCTAACTTTACTTTTTCATTTTTTTAAGATTCATTAAAGTAAATTTTTCCCAAAAAGTTGCGTTTAAAACACCGCCGCACAAATACCGTGTGACATAAAATATTACAACAATCGTCATTTTATTCTCTAGATTCTCTGCTAAAAAAATATATATAATGTTTGGGGGTTCTAGGTAATTTTCTAGCAAAAAATACAGATTTTAACTTGTAAACACTAAATGTCATACATAGGCTTAGTCATGAAAGGGTTATTCTACATAGAGAGGAAAGATTCGACATAGAGAGAAAAGATTTGACATTATAGAGACAGTGTTGGGGTAGACCATTTGACGTGAACGACAAAGATTCGACGAAGCAGAGAAAAACATACAAACGTTGAATCTGTCATTGAAGGCTTATGGTGTCTGCCGAAAGTTCCAAGAAGATTCGAAAAGCAGCTAAACTGTACGATGCCGCAATCGTACAATTACGGTCAAATGCTCCGCCCATAGGCTATAGAAGAATTAGAATGTTGGTTGACTAGTAATAATAATTTATAAATATAATTATTACTAGTCATACAGCATTAGAATTCTTCTATAGCTTATAGGCGGAACATTTGTCGTACGGTTTAGCTGTTCCGTCGAATCTTCTTAGAACATTCGACAGACACCATAAACCTTCAATGACAGATTCAACCTTAATTAATTTGGATTTTCAGATGAATGCATTTTTTAACGAAAAAAATTTAAATAAAAACACATTTTGGGAGTAACTAAATACATTTATTTTTTGGACGAAAAAGGAAATTCCGAAACAAAATATTTCAGTGTGCACATGTCTAGAAGTCAGAAGATCAATTACAAAGCTGTGTCTCCATGTATGAATCAGTGTGTGCTACTGTAAGCAGTTGGATTATTTCTGACACATTTTGGGCATTTGTTTTTGACTTTGGTTTACATTTCGGGTTCCTTCTTAGACTACTCGTCGATGGTTCATTTGTTTCAAAGCAGCTTTTGTTACAGAAAACAAACTTTTTAATTAATATTGAACTGGTAAAGAGAAGATCATGGGGGAAATTAGTAAGGGAACTGCCAATGCAGGAAACATTGCAACTGTGCTAAAGGCAGACAATACAACCAATGTATTTGTATTCTAAATTTGTATAATTCTTGCCAGATTCAGTTGGCTTCTCACACTACTTCTGGGTGGGGATGCACACGCTGTCCCACACAGTACAGGGTGGGCAATAGTGTTCTCAAAGCAATTCCGGAAACAGAATATTTGACCTTCAGTTTTATCATGCTGAGAACAATTTGGGACAATTAAAAAATAAAGAGTTTGGAAATAATAGGGTATTAGCTAACAGGGCAATGTGTGAATGATTGCAGAACACAGGCTGGCTGTATGACCTGAGAGAGAGATTATTATTATTATACAGGATTTATATAGCACCAACAGTTTGCGCAGCGCTTTACAATATCAGGGAAGACAGTACAGTCACAACACAATTCAATACAGGAGGGATCAGAGGGCCCTGCTCATTAGAGCTTACAGTCTAGAAGATTAAAGTGTTTGTAACCCTAAAACATAAAGATCCTGTTCCTTTAAAGCATGTTACACAGTACAGTGCTTGTGTTGTGTAATTTGGCCCTTTGTATCACCTAAAATGCCTGGCTGATCTTGCATGGTTCTGCCCTCCCCCTGTAAACTGACCACGGTTCATCATGGATGCTAAGCCCTGACACCTTGGTCATGTGCCTCCGTCATCAGGAGCTCTCTTCTGTCCTTCTCACCCCCCCCACCTGCCTGTCAGCTCATGACAGTGCCCACCCCTCCTCTCCTGCTGCCAAAATTACTGTGCAAAGTGCATACAATAATATCTGTTAGAAAATGTTCCATGCTACAGTGTCTGTGCTTTATAAAATGTATGCAAAGTTTTACCTTATTTCATAACACCACTTGGTGCTCACCTGACTGCTTACTGCTCTCCTCCTCCCGGCTGACATCAGTGGGGGATTCCCCGCCCCACCCACTGTAGCTGTCGGTTCGGGACAGGGAGCAGCAAGGAGTCACATGATCCCCGAGCAACACTATGAAACAAGGAAGAAATCTGCATATTTTTTTTTTTTTTCAAATATAACTTTTATTGAAAGAACACATGTGGAGAAGTTCCAAACATAAAACAGATAAATACATGTCAGCAAGAAGTATAACAAAGTAGAATAATCGAGGGCAGAAGGGTTAAAGGACATGTCAACCCTTCCCAGAACATGACATTTAATAGAGGCATACATAGAGGAGGGTCGGACGGCCCTCCCATGACAGATCAAATCCGATGGGGGTAACGTCGGCAAGTGGGAACCTCCCCGTGTTCAATTTCTATATTTAGGGAGAAATTAAAGTAATAGCAGGTGTAGAAAGAGGAAAGCGTAAGAGAGAAGGGGGGGGGAAGAGGGGGGCGAAATTGGAGGAAGGGGAAAGGGGAAAAAAAGGGGGGGAAATGTAGGCAAGACGAGGACGGTGAGTGGTCACGGCGCCCCTAGACAGGAGGGGCGTTAGGACAACAGTAAGGAGACTCCCTCATCTGAAAAAATAAATATATTCCAGATGCTCCAGACCTCCGTAAAGGTCTCCTGTTTATGCTGTGCAGTAAGGATCAGGTCTTCCATCTTACGCGTTTCCTCCACCTTCCGCAGCCAGCAACCAACACTCGGTGGGCACTGTTGCTTCCAGCAGAGGGGAATGCACGCCTTGGCTGCATTCAGGAGGTGACACAACAATGATTTTTTGTAGGATTTAATTGGCAACGTCGACAGGTGCAGGAGGAAAAAGGAAGCATCATCTGGGATCACGTACTCCGTGAACTTTTGTGTGATGCGACAGACCTCCGACCAGAAGTTCGTCAGCTTGGGGCAGGACCAGAAAATGTGCAGTAAAGAGCCCGCGTCCACCCCGCACCGCCAGCAGCGGTCCGTGGCGGACGGGAAGCACGCGTGTAATCTGGTGGGTGTGAGGTACCATCTAGCAAACAGTTTGAAGTTAGTTTCTTGAATTTTAGTGCAGGAGGAGGATTTTATTGCTAAGGAGATTATACGTTGTTTCTGTGTCTCCGAAAAAGTCCGGTTCAGGTCTGTCTCCCATCTCGCTAAGCATCTCAATTCAGGTTGCATAGGGGGGGAATTTAAAAGAGAATACATTTGTGAGAAAGTCTTCGTCGCGGGCCCGGTCTCCGAGCAGCACTCCTCAAAGGTCGTCATGGGTCGCGAGAACTTCTGCGGGTCGGGGATAGAGTGGAGGAAGTGGTGCAACCGCACCGCATTCCAGAAGGGGAGGCTGAAGACTCCAGCGGGGTCTGTCAATTCGACTATTGACGGCCAACGGCCCATCATCACAAACTGAGATGCCTGTTCTCGTCCCGTCGCTCTCAGACCCGGGTAGTCCGTTGGGCTAAGGCCTGGTGAGAAGTCTGGGTGTCCAAGGATCGGGAAAAGCGGGGAAGTCTTGGACGATAGAAGTGTCTTCAAAGTCACGTGGGAGCTACACCTTAACGTGGTCCCTATCAGTGGATGGGATTTCAACCGTGGGGGGAGGGCGTCAAAGCACCACAGTGCGCTTTTCAAAGGGACCGTGGTCTGTGATTGTTCAATTTGAACCCACAATTTGTTTGTAGCGTTACGCCTCCAGTCTACTATTCTACTCAAATGAGTGGCCTGGTAGTATCGTTTAATGTCGGGCACGGCCAGGCCTCCGTTCTGTTTGGGTAGGGACATTTGGGTTCTGCTTAACCTCGGTTTCTTCTGTGCCCAAATAAACCGCGTAAATACCCCCTGAACTTGTTTAAGGTAGGGAGCAGGTACCTGGATGGGGAGGGCCTGGACCAAATACAGGAATTTGGGGAGGATACACATCTTTATGAGATTGCATCTGCCAAACCAGGAGTGTAGTCCTGTGTGCCATTTGTCGAGCAGGGAGCGAGTCGTTGCCAGCAACGGAGGGAAGTTAAGGGCAAAGACGCGTGACAGGTCCGCCGGGATCAGTGTTCCTAAATATTTAAGGGCTGTATTTGTCCATCGGAAGGGGAAGCTCGCCTGAATGGGAAGAATGCGCTGGGGGGGGATAGCCACGCCCATAGCCTCCGATTTGGAGACATTTATTTTTAGGTTCGAGACGGTGCCATATACACGAAATTCCTTTAGTAGGTTTGGCAGGGAGATCGTTGGGTTTGTCAAGGAGAAGAGAAGATCGTCTGCATAAGCAGAGACCTTACAGTGCAGGTCCCCCGTCTTGAGACCTTGTATGTTGGGGTTCAGTCTAATTCTACAGAGAAAGGGCTCCAAGGAGAGGGCAAAGAGAAGGGGGGAGAGCGGGCAACCCTGTCTCGTGCCATTTGTTATTGGGAACGGGTCCGATAGGAGTCCGTTCACCTTCACCTGGGCCGACGGGTTGGAGTAGATACCGCCCAGCCAGGATTGCATCCGCCCCCCCACCCCAACGTGTCGGAGGACAGAGAGCATAAATTTCCAGTTGACTCTGTCGAATGCCTTTTCGGCATCGGTGCTGACAAAGACGCATGGGGTGCGACTAGTGTTTGCAAGGTTTACCAGGTTCAAGACCTTGATGGTGTTATCCCTGGCCTCCCTTGTAGGGACAAATCCCACTTGATCTAGGTGTAGCAGGGATTGAAGGTGGTGCGCTAAGCGGTTGGCCAGGATTTTGGTGAACAGTTTTAAATCCGTGTTTAAAAGGGAGATCGGCCTGTAACTCCCGCACGCCCCTGCGTCCTTACCCTCCTTATGGATCAATGTGATATGAGCTCTAAGAGTATCTCTAGGAAGCTGTGATCCTGTCCCTATCGTGTTAAAGAAAGAGACCATGCGTGGGCCTAGAATTGGGAGTAGGGATCTGTAGTACTGGACGGTGAAACCGTCTGGGCCTGGGGCCTTATTTGGCTTCATGGAACCTAGGGCGAGTTGGAGTTCCTCTAACGTGATCGGCGCCTCCAAGTCATCTAGGGCGTCTCGGGGCAGGGAGGGCATCTGCGAGGTCGATATGTATTCGTCAATTTCAGCTTGCGTTGGGTCACTATTTGAAAGATTATAGAGTGAGTGGTAGAAGTCCTTGAATTCCCGCGATATGTGTTGTGGTAATGTAACCTTCTCCCCCCCTGGACTGTAAATGTGGGGAATATAGGCCGCCGATTTTTGGTCTCTAACTGCCCTTGCCAGCACCTTACCGCATTTGTTTCCCGACTCGTAACCTATCTTCCGACATATCTGCACCGCCGCCTTCGCCTTATAGTGGAGTAGGTCCGTGATTTGTTTGCGTAAGGTCCCCAGCTCCGCCTCTGAGTCCGGTGCGGGCCTATGTTTATGTCGGGATTCGGCTGCTTGGAGTTTTGACATTAATGTGGAGAGTTGGGCATTGCGTTCCCTCTTAATGCGAGCTCCATGTCTAATGAGGACCCCTCTAATGACTACCTTGTGGGCTTCCCAGAGGGATCCCGGGTCACAGTCCTGGGTGCCATTCTCTCGGAAGTACAGGGGGAGCTCTGCCAGAACGTCCGCCAGGACCTCCGGAGTCTGGAGGAGGCTCTCATTAAGGCGCCAGAATTTAGGCCTAGTGGAGGTGCCTCCGTCCAAGGAATACGTCAGGGAGATGGGTGCGTGATCTGACCAGGTAATGTGGCCGATCGACGAGTCAGAAACAGCGTGGAGCTGGCCATGGGGGATCAAGAAAAAAATCAATTCTAGAGTATACCTTGTGGGGCGAAGAGTAGAACGTGTAATCACGTTCCCCTGGATGCTGCAGGCGCCATACATCTATCAACTGCGCCTTATGTAATGAATTGGCTATTCTTTTCCTCTGCGCGGGGGGAATCGCCGAGTTCCCAGAAGAGGTATCTGAGGTAGGTATCAGGGGAGCATTAAAGTCCCCTCCGAGGATCAGCTGGCCCTCCATAAAGTCTGAGAGTTTGTCTAAGGTGTGGGAGACGAATTTAGCTTGTTGGTCATTTGGGGCATATATTGTCGCAAAGGTGATTAATGTGGTGCCCACCAGGCCTTTCAAAAAGACGAAGCGACCCTCGGGATCCAATAGTTCTGCCTGAAATTTCCACGGTACCTTATTAGAGATCAAAATAGTAACCCCCTTGGATTTGGCAGTGGGATTGGTGGAGTGGTAGGTCATAGGGAAGAGCCTGCTCCTAAAGAATGGGAGTTTGTCATGTTTAAAATGAGTCTCCTGGATGAAGGCGACATCCGCTCGAGACTTTTTTAGGTCGCTCAAGAGCATGCGCCTCTTTTCAGGGGTATTCAGACCCCTGGCATTCAGGGACACAACTCGCATGGAGTCCATCGCCTTGTCCACAGGTGGGGAAGGGAGAGAGAGAGGAGGGGTGAGGTAAGAGGAAGGGGGGGCTGGGGTTCTGGGGGGGATAGGGGCAGAGGGAAGGGTAGAGAGGGAGGGATAGAGGGAGAGGAGAAACAGGAAAGAAGGGAAGGCACAGGTCAAAGAGAGAGAAAAGAAAAGGAGGAGAGAAACAGAGGGGGGGGGGGGGGGCGTCCGAAACCACAGGCGCCCCCTCACAACAGGGGTTAGTGTAATCAAAAGACCTACCAAAGTGGGTAGGTATGACCAACTAAGAAAGTGGCACTGACGTGCCTGGACACTCACCAGATCAAAAGCTGGTATTCGAGTGTCGGCCTAAGTGGGGGATTGGAAAGGGACAGCCAGTGAGAATCTCACCGGCCACCCCCGGCCTCCCCGGCAAAGTGACATAGCATTATAACAAAGATTTAAAAGTTGAGAATCTAGTATGCATGCATATAACAGATGACACCAGATAAGTGCCACCAGGAACATTTAAACAATAACATTGCACAGTAGTAAAATCACTTACTCCCCTAATGAGCCTCTGAACTGAGGCAACCCCCTAGCCCAAGGTTGTATGCCAGAGATGTCTCAGGGTCTGCGCTAACATCCCCCCCCCCCCCCGGGGGCGCACGGACCCACCCCACATCACCAAGGGCCCAACCTCCAGGGGCACCCCAGCGTCCCCCCAACTCCCCACTGGCCCTCTCCTCAACCCGACTCACACAAGCAGATACAGGAGCAGGGGGCCAGGCCGGCGCGACCCCAGAGCCGACCCCTCTATGCCAAGCCCGGGGGGGGGGGGTGGGGGACATCCAATCGAAAGTGCATGAACCACTATCACTAGGGGGTAGGGGCCTCAGGAAGCCTCAGATTGCAGGATATCCAGCACTATAGATAAGCGAACCAGCGAGGGCAGCGTAGATCTAGGGATTCCCCCTTAAAAGCTAACGTGAATCCTTCCCTAAACGACTGACTCAATGGTAATAACCAGAATGCTACTCCCCCCTAAGCAAACTATTAATCACAGGAGTTCAAGATCGCCAGGACAGAGCTTCTGGGCATAGTTACCATTCGCACAAGTAGGCAGTCCGTTTGTCAGATTTTAGGAGGTCATACTTTCATTGCTGTGCGCCGGGAGACAGCTGGAGCAGGGAGTTGCAGCGATAAGGGCGTAGTCTTGTGTAGTGGGCAGCCCCATGTCTAGTCTCAAAGTGTTCCATAAGCCTCGATCGTGGACCCATCGGGAACGGGGGGGGGGGGCAGAGCAAGTCCCATAGGGAAGAACATCAGCAGTCACAGTTGTAGAAAATTGAGGCAGTCTCAGTGACCCCCAGAGGGGGCAGAGGGCGAGGGGGGGGGGGGGCCCCAGCATGAGCAGAAACAAAAATTAAGAAGAGAATTCCTGTGCAGCGTATAATAACATGACCGGGTAACGCCTGGTAGCTTAGGACTCACGTGACCCTTCAGCGGAAGATGGTGCTTGCACTCTCCTGTTGGGCCTTTGCTGGCGCGGGGCATGGCCGCCCCGATACGATCCGGTGTTTGGGCGATTCGGCTGGCGGGGCAGGATGACCAGCCAGTTCGGTACCTCCACTGGATCTGCTCCCAAGAATGTGAAGAGGGCAGGTAAGTCCGCCGGGGTGCGGACCACAAAGGACGCCGTCATCCTGCGGAAAGTGACCGCTAGGGGGTAGCCCCAGCGATATGTACAGCCTGCCCTCCTGGCTAGATCGAGGATGGGCCTTAACATGGCCCTGCGTTGTAATGTAGCCCTGGACAAATCCGGGAGGATCTTTATAATGGCCCCGTCAAAGTTAACATCTCTCTGCTCCCACGCCTTTCGCAAGATTAACTCTTTGTGTGCGTAACGATGCAGCCGGCAGATTACATCGCGGGGACGGTCTGGGTCCGCAGGCCTGGGGCCCAGGGCCCTGTGCACACGATCTAGCTCTAGGGCGGGGGGCGAATCCCCCAGTAGGCCCTGAAAGATGGCCACCACCGAGACCGCCAAGTCCTCTGATCCCGTAGCCTCCGGGAGGCCCCGCAACCTCAGGTTGTTGCGGCGGCTACGGTCCTCCAGATCCTCTAGGTGTAGCTGCAGGTCTATGGCCGTGGTTGCCTGCACTGCCTGGGTGCTCTCTAGTATCGTCACCCTCCGCTCCAGCGCGGAGATCGAGGCCTCCCCGGTCTCTACACGATCGGATACCAGCTGCAGCTCCTCCCTTACCTCCTGTATGTCGCGGCTGTGGGCCTCCTCTACACGTCGGACAAGATCCTCGATGTCGGCCTTCGTGGGGAGAGCATGGAGGATGGATCGGAGGTCGTCAGGTATAGTGCCTGGGTGCTGCGACAAGTTCTGGGTGGACGGTCGGAGAGCCGATGGGGTCCCCTGAGACAGGGCAGCATCCATCCCGAGCAGGGGAGGGGAGGTCAGCGCGGGATCTGTGTGGGGCAGAGGAGGAGACACACGTGGAGGCCTTGTGATGGCGTCGGCAGGCTGGCTCTGGGTGTCGCATAAAAATCTCCTGATGCCGCTCCGCAGGGTGATCGGACGGTTCCTGCGTGGTGGTGGACCGGTTCTGGGTCTTTTGCTGTTTAGCATGCCTTAGTCAGTGAGCCAAATAGTTCGCTGTATGCCAGGATAAGCCGGGGGGAAGCCAGGAGCTCACAAGAAAGACGTCTTCACTCGGCCATCGCTAAGCCACGCCCCCCCTGCATATTTTTTTATAAAGCACAAAAACTGGAGCACAGAACGTTTTCTAACAGAGGGGATTGTATGTACGTTACCAAGTGACATTATAACCACTTTAAATGCAGTATTTTTATATCTGCATAGAGAATAGCTTAGAATCTGTAATTTTGCTGATTCAGTTCAAATTGACTGATTTTCTTAGCAGGCCAACCACCCCCCAAATGATAACGCTAAACATTTTTGTTCATCTGTTGGTACCCTAAAAATTAACTAGTACTTCCAGGTATGGGCTTGCTATCAGGATGCAGTGCTCAAGCCGGAACAGCCAAAATCCAGGCCTGAACACTGACGTGTGGAGGAAGGGGGGAACCATGGCTAAGTTCGGACACTGGCAGTGAACTGACACAGAGGTTAGATTTAAAGTGGATGTAAACCTGATTCATGAAATCTGAGCTGGGCACATATATTTGCAGTGTTTTGTTATCTCTGTTCAAATCGTTTTTTAAAAATGCTCTAGCAAAGCGTGGTGACGTACAACACGTACGACGGCACTATAAAGGGGAAATTTCATGCGGATGACGTCACCCTTAGGACTGCTTTAGCTGATTCCGTGTTAGTAAAAGACGATTTGCCCTTTTCTGTCTGTTGCAGCGTGATGAATGTGCTTACTCCATTATGAACGTTAGTTTTACCCGAACAAGCGCTCCCGTCTCATAACTTGCTTCTGAGCATGCGCGGGTTTTTAACGTCGTTTTAGCCCACACACGATCATTTTTTACAACCCGAAAAATGACATAGTTTAAAACGTTGTTAAAAAATGCAGCAAGATCGAAAAAAAAATGTGTTTTTCAGAAGCCGAAAATTTTTAAATGACATTTTTTTAAAACAACGTTTTTTTCATGCCCAAAACTGATCGTGTGTACGCGGCATGAGAGTCTCTGCCTATGAGGAGAGGGGGTGTGTGTCTTTCCTCCAATCAGCAATTTTAGCTATCTTGGCTGTATTCCCAGACATCACACTCTGTGTTAAACAGGGAGAGAAAATTTCCTAATACGATTTGAACATTCTAAACTGTATATAAATGTAAAAAAAAAATATGATATATGTTAAACTTCTGTAGGGAGATTTGGTTCATCCTTGTGTATCATCTAATGCTGTTCACTTTGCTGGGTGTATGGAGGGTTTACATCCCCTTAATGGCAGCGACAGATGAACGAAGCAATGGGGGAGCAAAGGTATGTATTCATGGGTGGAGGGAAGCCTGTCACGTGACAGTTTCTCTTTAGGATAACCAATGTAGTTGCGTTACTATGTAATATATATATATATATACAGTATATATATATATATATATATACACACACACGCGTATATATAAATATATATATTAGTCTTATTATTATAATTATTATAATACAGAATATATATAATGTCAATAGTTTGTGCAGCACTTTACAATTCCAATGCAATTCAATACAGAGGGCCCTGCTCATTAGGCCTTGTACACACCAGGGAATTTATCCGATGGGAACGGTCCGACGGACCGTTCCCATCGGATCTGTCTGCCGGATTGCTTTGATCCGATGGTACACACCATCGGATCAAATTCCCCGCCGGCGGACAGTGCGGTGACGTTGACGCCGCCACGTGACCGCCACGTCACCGCACCAGGAAGTAAACACTTCCGCGCGCATGCGTCGGATCCATTCACAGGATACGACGCATGTGCGGGCAGATATGTCCGCTGGTTTGCCGTACTAACCAGCGGACATATCTGACGGACAGCTCTCCGGCGTAAAAATTTCAAAGCATGCTTTGGAATTTTTCCGCCGGAGGAATCCGGCCAAAACGGTCCGTTTGCCCCTACACACGAGCGGATTTTTCGGCTGAAATGGTCCGTCGGACCATGTTCAGCGGAAATATTCCCTCGTGTGTACAAGGCCTTAGAGTTTACGATCTAAAAGGGAGGGTCAAGCGATACAAAAGGTATTAACTGTGGGGGATGTGCTGATGAAAAAAATAAAGGGCGGAGGCAGGATAGGCTTCTTTGAAGAGAAAAGTCTTCAGGGAATCACCTAAAAGTGTATAGAGTAGGAGATAGTCAAGCAGATTGGAATAGGGATTGGAAAAGCTCGAGAGAAGTCCTGGAGGCGAGTATGTAAGGAGCTGAAAAGGGAGAACAATCTATACAACAAAAAATCCAGATTATGTCACCCCAATAACAAAGATTTTTTCACTGCTTTCTTTCTGATATCCCTAATATTTGTATGTAATGTGAGATTAGTCTCAGATTGCTAGGCAAAGAGAGATCTTAGGATCACAGTCCTTGCACACTTTTTTAGCACATTTTTGAGGACAGGAAAACACTGGCAAAGTCATTCCACCCAGCGAAGCTCTCTGGTTGGAGTCGCTGTACTAACAATCCAATGTTAGTACAGTGAGCTCTCCTGCTGAGCTGTTGTGTTCTGACAGGGTCAACGTGTCACAGGGTCCCCCACCCCATCAGAACACTCCGAACAGCACTCTCTGCCATTGGCTGAGAGCCCTGATCGGGAGCCAATCGGCTGCTGGTTTTCCAAATGGTTGGCGTCAGTTGGTTTCTAACCCACGTTTATTCTTCAAAAATTGTAACACAAAGTATTCCTCTTCGGGCATACACTGAACACAACACAACATTTTCAGCCTTCTGCCTAACAGTTTCAAACGCTGATATATATATATATATATATATATATATATATATATAGGTGCTCTCTCTTTCCCCTGGGCTTGAAAACCTATTCCATTCTGCAATGGAAAACATCACAGTTCCTTTCTCTGAAACACAAGTCTTGTGAAGAAGATTCTAATAAAGGATACAGGAACTGTTGCTCCGCTCTGCAAGAACAGAGCACTATACGGTATAGGATTTTCAGTGAGTGAAAACAAGAGATTTTAAAACATTTCCAATCAAAAAATATAACATGCAGAGAGGATAAAGCAGTATAAAAAGAGTATAAAAAAAAGTGTGTGAGACTAAAAGATATTTTAAGGGGGGTTAATGATTGCTTCTGACTGTCAAAAATACACACAGTGGTGTAGTGGGTAGCACTCTCGCCTAGCAGTAAAAAGGGTCGCTGGTTCAAATCCCAAACACGACACTACCTGCCTGGAGTTTTCATGTTCTCCCTGTGCCTGCGTGGGTTTCCTCTGGGTATTCTGGTTTCCTCCCACACTCCAAAGACATTCTGATAGGTTAATTGGCTTCTGTCTAAAATTGGCCCTAGTATATGAACGTGAGTTAGGGCCTTAGATTGTAAGCTCTTGAGGGTAGGGACCGATGAGAATGTACTGTATATATGTAATGTATAATGTAATGTAATGTATATGTAAAGATCTGCGTAAACTGACAGCACTATATAAGTACCTAAATAATAATGTGCATAGATTTTACAATCAATTTGTTAATCAATTTCAGTGGGGCAGATGGAATTCCTCAAATTACCCGAAATGCAACGTACATGGTGGAGGAGATTTTAATCATACAATATGGCGTTGACCAAAACTGACTTGAAACTGGGGCGAGGTCCTACAAACAATCTCCTTTGGGGCCCAATAGTAATTCCCCAAGATCCACTGATTTGCTTGCTGGGAGCATTGGATGCTGGATGCTGAGTTCTATGAACTCGTAGTTTATTCAATGTTTCTAATACTGTTATACCTAGCAAGAAAATAAATTGCCTGCTACTGGCTAGCCTCTAATACTCTGACTCAATTGGTGTCAACTCTTTATTGCAGAGAGAGAGCAACTCACTTGCAGTATCAGCACCTCAATGCCCAATGCATTCCATTTGGCATGTCTATGTGGGTTATTATGCTAAGACAAGGTCTTAATACTGAACCCAGTGGCCGCTTGTATTTGTGTTTTTCTCTATGTCTTTAAACTTCTATTGACAGTTTGTTGGTAGTGACTAGTCAAATATAACTGGAGAATGCCATTATTGTTCCTTTTGATCAGGATGTTAACTACTAATGCTGTTAAGATGTTAATCATTGTATTACATGTGCGTATGCTTGAATTTTTATTTTTTATACATCTCAATAAAACTGTCTGGGTTAAAAATATGAATAATTATAAGTACACTGAAGAACTGAATAAACAGTAGTTCTGAAAAATGAGGAAATTTCACACATACCAGTTGCTGAATATCTAAACACAAGCACAATATTTGGAATCTGACAAGTGTCTCTAAGTGGAAGTTATAGGAGGAAATCCTGCTGTGGTAATATCAGGTGAAGGAACGCTAGGGAAGATCAATTTGTGCCTCCTCTGTGACTAACGCTATTTAGTTTTCGTTACGGATAATAAATACATGATAGAAAGCAACAGGCAGCGTCCTTACCGCAACACAAAGAGCAAAGATGGGTCAGGTAGTTCAAAACAATGAGCAACAGGAACAGCAAAGCGATGATCTATGAACTGACAGTAGGCGGAACAGCTGGCTGGGAAATACTTAATGGCCCAAACAAGGGGATGCCTGAGCATAACAAATTGAACATATAGCAGCTTGAATTAGGCAAGAAATTTGGGAAATTCTACCATTAAGGAATATTCCACTTAAACCTTTTATTAGATCTGTATAGATGACAAGATCTGGCCAGTGGCCAATAAAAAGCTATTCCATCAAGAATTGCGATTGTAAAAGGAAAAAAACCTGCAATTGCGGATTACGCACACCAAATTGCAATTACACACAACGATTCCATCCAACGTTAGGATTACCTTTTACTCATAGGGGAACTGATTTGCAGCATTCAGGGCACATAACCTGGTTAAATGCTTTAGTTTTTATCCTGAAGTCCTCTAAAGAATAACTACACTATGTAACGGTCACCACAGCTTACGATCTTCCATTCTTCCACGACAAGCTTATCTGACACACTCTGACAATCTTGCATACACGATCCATATCCATTCCCATAAACAAGACGAGACTCAAGCTCTGCACTTGCTTTCAAAGATATGACAATTTATTGGTATTTTCTCAGCTTCTTATACAGTCTCAAGCATAATGCAGTTTAACACAGGACAATGCAATCTCCACCCCCCTATTCACTCACTGAGGATAATTCTTTAATTGGTAGCTAGACATGACGGCACCGTATCATCAATAGGGTTCAATTAACCTTGAATAATAACACAGACATCTAGTTGAATAAGTTCTCTAGACAGCTTTATCACACAATGGCAGAGTCTTGTGAGAGTGGGTGCAATCAACACCTTCAATGGAATGTCTTTACACTGAATAGCCAACACCTTAAGATATTTCAATAGCCTATTGACCTGGTCATGTCATCATGAACTCCTTGTGATATCTCAGTCCTGAAATATGAAGTATTAATAATGTCCCATCTCATGTAATATATAAATTATGATTCTTTGTCACCCTATGGCCCTAGTGGACATAAGGTGACCCTAGACATAGGAATATCTCAGTCTGTCACGGGCCAATTCCGTTACACACTATAAGTAACTGGATCGGGGACAGGTGGATATAAGACTGGCAGGGGTGGCTGGGAGCAGGGGAGGAACCTACAAGTGTAGCGACACCAAAGGGCAAAGGGGTAATAATGAAGGTGCAGTTAAAGGCACTACAGAACCAATTCAGTAATACATTTTTGTAGAAGGTAAAACAAGCAATTTGGACAACTTGAGGCTTCAGTACACTGCTACCATTGGCAAAATAGCCCTTGTAGTTCACAAACACCTGAAGATATACTATGGCTGGCTGAAACAAACTGTTAGAACTTTAGTAAATTGGACTCATAGTGTAAAAACGCATTAGCAAAGTGCCTGTGGTTTAAGATTATACCAAGAATAATATCATTTTATAGTATTAACCTAAAACTTGTTCTGATGAAAACAAATATTATGGGGAAAAATAATTCAAAATGGAAATAGAGTGGTGACTTAATCTCTAAATCTTATTTTCAGTCTTTACAAAGTTAAACCAATTTTTGGGTAAAGATCACTATTAAAACATTTTCTTTACTTTAAACATTTTACAGCCATTTTACTTTTAAGACTTTCCTTTGAAATACAGAAATTTTGCCCTGGATGGCAAAAGTGGCTTTAAAAAACAAACAATTTAGGGTGGCCATGCAGAATATAGATCTGTTGGAATAGAGTACCAAGCTCTTTTTCACTACTTAACTGACGTACAGATAAAAAAAATACACATGCAATGAATGCCTTTGTCTACCTCTCTATACAATAAAGTCTCTATATGCTGTAATGAGTGCTTCCAACATTCAACAGCAACACATGAATCTGCTTCTAGCATATTGATCACTTGCATGCCAAAACTTTAGGTTTGATGAACCATCCTCTTCTAGTCTGATGTTTGCTCTTAGGGCATTATGAGAAGATGATAAAAAGACAGAGTCTGGTATTTAACCACTTAAATACAGGGCACTTTCCCCCCTTCCTGCCTGGGACAATTTTCAGGTTTCAGCGCTGTCACGCTCTTTCAAACGTCACTTCTGGACAGGAGAGTGAAAGGCATGCTATGTACTAAACACGTCTCCTCACAAGCTGGGCTGATGGTCTTACAGTGACGCCAGTCCTGTCATACTGACAGTTTTTTATTATTTTGTAAGTTGTTTTTAAATAAACCAGAGGATAATATTCTATGAGGAGTTTTCTCTTTCCATACACTGCCTGCTGTACATTGCTTATCCCTGGAGCCAGCATTGGAGGACATCCACTACAGTGGATACACCGGAGGACACCAGAAGATACCATATTGGGATTGTTCTCCATTATATGACCTACAGGCATGGTAGACTCTTTTTACTACTTATAGGAGTCCAACTCATCTGGTGAGTGTGGATATTTTCACTACCTCCGGGAGGTGGATGCATTGACACAGAGGAGACACAGAGCCCTACAGCACCCTTTGCACCAAGCAAAGAATCTGTTTTGCACAATTATCACTATATGCACTTTAAATATTGTCACTTTTATTTATATTTATGTATTATTAATTTAATTCACATTTGTATTTGGCTCACTTAGCAAATGTATGCAATGTACTATTGATATTGTTATAGTCACATGTCACATCTACCATCCAAGGTTTAAGACATTAACAAGATTTCTATATAGATAGCCATAGAAAATATTAGCAATTAGGAGTAGCAGGCGCTGTTCACAGACTAAATATATATATATATACGGAGCTTTTTTCGCAGAAAAAATGCAGGAACTCAACCACGACCCCGTTCAGATTTCACAAACAGTAGAAGGGTCTTAAAGGGGCATTAAATATGAAGATTGCATTACATACAGAATACAGAGTTCATGGAGGTTACACACAGAGTGCAGAGCTGTCACTTGTAAACACAGAAACCAGACTTCTGTGTTTACAAGTAATTGTGGTGAGCCGGTCTGAGCCAGAGGTAGTGGAACTGAGTTCCCCCAAGTTCCCCCTGAAAAAAAGCCATATATATATATATATATATATATATATATATATATATAACACTTTGAATCACAGTTGAGCGGTCATACAACAACACTGTACCCAAACTACATTTTTTTACAATTTTCCTCCCACAAATAGAGCTTTCTTTTGGTTGTATTTGATCACTACAGTTTTTTTTTATTTTTTGCTAAACTAAAAAAGACCAAAATTTAAAAACATTTTTTCTCTATTATAAAATGTTGTTTTCGCCTTCACTGACGGGCACTGATGAGGCTGCACTAATGGGCACTGATGAGGCAGAACTAATGGGCACTAATATGTAGAGTTGATAGGCACTGATAGGGGCACTGATATGCAGCACTGATGGGCACCAATAGGCTACACTGATATGCGGCAGCACTGATGAGGAGGTACTGACAGGCATTACTGATGGGCATCTGTGAAGGACACTGACAGGCGCTACCGATGGGCACTGATTGGCGATTTGGGTGGACACTGACTGGCAGCTGATTGTGGTAAAGGGCATCTGATGAAGGCTCTTTACCAAGTGATCAGAGATGTGGTGTGTCAAACTAATCAGCACATTGATCAAACTGACACACCACCGATCACCGTGCTGCACGCCCCCAAAGGGGACGCGATCGTGGCTTATACTGCTGGATGTCATATGATGCATTGTCAGGAGGATAATCGAACCACTTCCTGGTTCTGTTATTTTGCTTTAGGTTGGGTGGGAAGTGGTTAAACAACCTGTATTTGAAACTACAAATAAGGTTAAATACCAATATTGTTACGAAATTGATTTTTACAATCAAAAATTAAGATTTCTCCTGGAGCTTTGTACACTCTTTACAGAACGTCTATAGCAGTAATGGCGAACCTTGGCACCCCAGATGTTTTGAAACTACATTTCCCATGATGCTCAGCTACTCTGCAGAGTGCATGGGACATCATGGGAAATGTAGTATTTTTAAAACATCTGGGGTGCCAAGGTTCGCCATCACTGGTCTATAGGCTGCCATACTGGAAATAAGGAACAGATGAGTTTGTGAGGATTTTATAAAATCACAGTAGATGCAAAAAAAAAAGATAAATTTAATGACGTTTAAGTAAAACAAAAAAAAAAAACGTCTGTTTAGCGATATAACTTGTTTTAGCAGAAGTGGAGTTTCCTTATGTTTTTAAGGAATACATTATGGGGTTAAATGGTGTGATCCTTTCTATCTCCCATTTAGCATTAAGGGCCTATTTACACTTACCACATTAACGCACAAACTACAACTACTGCCATTTATTTTAAATGTCACGCCAGTACCCTAGTACAGTAATAAACAACACATCTGCACTCCAATGCACCACACTACACATGGCATGCGTTGTGGTGTGCTGCCTTGAAAAGAGGGTTTAGGATCGTTTTTTAAAGGATAAAGATTTATTTTATTTATGAAAGTAGTTACAAAAAAGTGTTCCAATACCGAGGCCCCATACACACGGCCGAGAATCCCATAGTAAAAAAAACAAAATTTTTCGTGAGGGGATTCTTGTCAAGCTTGACAGGATTCTTGTCTAGCTTTCCTTGCATACACACTCTCGAGACAAAATCTCGTCGTTCTCAAACGTTGTTACGTACAACACGTACAACAGCACTATAAAGTACTGCGTGTTAGTAAAGGTTTGGTTTGGCTTTTCAGTCTTCGTGCTTTTCAGTCTGTTATTTTTCGTTTAATAAGTGTTTATTAATTTTTTCATAAAGACAAAGAGAAAAACAAAAACAAAAACAACAGAAAAAAAATGGACAAGAACAAAGTGCAGGTGACAATAAGGAGGGCAGTGATAAACAAGCTACGACCTCTATTATCAAATAGAACCGACATATCTTATTACATGGTATAACAAGCTGTAGCTTCCCGTATCAAATAATTTGTACGACGTATGTCACAAAAAAGAAGGGGGGAGCAGAGATAGAGGAAAAGGAAGAGAAAAACAAGAAGAGAAGAGACAGGAGAAAGGACAGGTTAGGAAGAAGTGAGGGGGAAGGGGGGGGGGGTCTCTCCGTTACCAATAACATATAACAAATGGCAAATGCCATCACTGTACAACATAATGCAAGACATTATACATTCAAAGCCATGAGTTCAGCATAGGTAGAACTATATTTAAAGATAAATCAGTCAGCCCATATTTTCCGTGAGAGGTCAGATTTGTTCCAAAGAGAGAACGTGAGGTCCTCTAAGTAGTAAGTGCGATCCACCGCAACCAGCCACTGACGTAAGGAGGGGATTGAGGGTTGCTTCCACAGTAAAGGGATCAGGGATTTTGCCGCATTAAGCAGGTGTGGTGTCATTGACTTTTTATATGAGCTGACTGATTCCTTTGTACAGTGTAATAACACAACCCTGGGATCACTCAGGGTTTCAAAACCCTGGATCTCTTTCATCCAATAAAGGACTGAATTCCAGAATGGGCGGATGCGTGGGCAGAACCACCAAATATGAGCGTGAGTGGCTCTCTCCCCACACCCGCGCCAACACAGTGGTGATGTCAGGGGAAAGATGTTATGCAGTACCATCGGAGTGAGGTGCCTTCAGTCTGTTACAGCGCGACAAATGTGTGATCTCCATTACGAACGCTCGTTTTACCAGAAGGTGAGCTCCCGTCTCATACATGATTCTGACCATGCGCGGGTGTTTAAGACTCGGAAAAGCATACACACAAACTCCCGACGAGAAAATAGAGACCAGGTTCTCTTTTTTTCTCGACGAGAACCCATACGCACAAATGGTTTTCTCGGCAAAAAGCTCTACCAGCAGTTTTCTTGCTGGTTTCTTGCAGAGAAAACCGGTCGTGTGTTCGAGGCCTAACACATTATCAGCTAGAGCAAAGACAAAGTGGCATCAAACAATACACCTGTCATCATCAATTTAGAGTGAGGAATTGGTCTTGCCCTCAAGCTCACTGTGCAAGGTCTCATTATGATAATGTACAAGCATGTGTTTATGGTGGTTTGTTAAAGTTGATCTCAAACAGGTTATAAGAAAAGTCAGTTGTTTGGAAACATTAAGCCCTATGTGAATCCATCTGCCAACCTTGTGTAGTGATGGAAAGAAAGGAAAATTAAAATAGAAAAAGAACAGCCTTTGGAAGGGGAAAATAGAAGAGATTTAAAGGCCATTAAGGAAGAGGTCAGTATGCATTAAAGTGTTTTGACAGACCATTTAAAAGGAAAGGGCTACTATCCCTTTCGAGAGCATAATTATGGAGGGAACAGCACGCCAAGGCTTGATATCTAATATCTACCGGTTGCTTAATTCCTACTCCATTGACGCCCAGAGTAAGCATGCTTACATGCTTCGCTGGGAAAAGGTGCTGGGAGAAAAAATCCTGGAGGCGATGTGGCGGACGATCTGGTTTCAGGCAGCAAAGAGCTCCAACTCTCTACAAGGAGAACATGTATAAAGTTCTTTTTTTTTGGTACCTGACTCCAGAAGTGCTCCATGTTATTTATCCCTCCTGCTCGGATAGGTGCTGGCGCTGCCTGGGCAAGAAGGGCTCCCTCTATTATATTTACTGGAGCTGCCCCAAGATTGTACCTTCTTGGAAGGAGACACAACTCCTGCTATCCCACCTTTTGGGGGTGTAGGTCCCCTTGACTTCAAAACTATTTTTATTGGGGGTAGTACCCCTACAGATTTCTAAATCATACAAAAAGCTGCTTAGGCACGTACTCACAACTGCCCGATGCCTGGTTGCCCTCTATTGGAAAATGCGCTCCCCACCCTACCAAGAGGACCTGTACACTAGAATAAAAGATGTAGAACTTATGGAAAAAATGACAGCTAGACTACAGGATAGGTTGGAAATGCATGATAAGGTCTGGGAGGAGTGGCATCGCCTGAAGGACCCACCCTGAGCCAAGGGATGGGCCCCTACTCCCGACCCCCATCCTTTTACTCCCTCTTAATCCTTCTTTCTTTTTTATTTTCTCACTTTTCTACTCTGTTCTTTTTCTCTCTTCTCTGTTCTTCTCTTGCCTTGTAGAGGCCTGTGGCAGTTGTTTAATGATTGCTATTTTATGCAGTTTGTTTGTTTCGTTTTGATAATTTACCATATCCAGAGTTTGTTAATATGATGTAAACACTGGCTAGTTTGTTGCTCTAGCGATCTGTATGCACTGCTGCATTCAGTCTATGTTCATTTGCTGATTGATATGATCAATAAAAAATGTTATTTAAAAAAAAAAAAAGAAGAGCTACCTTAATGCAAATAATATTTTGAATATAATATTTTGAATATTATGCAAAGAATATTATGAATGGGCCCTAATGTTTTCCTTGTAGGTCCTGTTTAACGACACAACAGGAATTTGCAGGCAGCTAAATTCACCTGTATTAAATACATTAAACGTTATACAAATTAAAAGAAGAGGTGTATTAAACAACATGGTATTGCAAATAACAATATGGTAAGGAAACCAGAGTTCCAGAGCCCTCAAAAAACATAGCCATGTCATAGCAAGACCATTGTTCCTAATTCTGAAGGATAACTTACTGACTGGGATAGTACCAGAGTGGTTAATAGCAAACGCTGTACCAATATAAAAAAGGGCCAGGATATATACCTCAAAACTACAGATCATTCAGCCTAACATCAATTGTATTGTAATCTATTGGAAGAATTGATAATAACATTTTATGAGGCGGTTGTAATTTAGATAAATAAACTGTGGGCAGAGTTTGATATGATCATAAATGATATAGGAGGTTGAAATAAATAATTAAATCTCAGTGTTTGCTGATGATACAAGCTAAGCAGGGCAATAATGTCACAACAGGATACGGAAATTTTACAAGAGGATCTTGAGAAAAAAGAGGGGTGGGTAGTTAAATGGCAGATGAAGTTTAATATTGTACATTTTTAGGTAATGCACTTGGGAGCTAAAAATATTAATGCAAGTTACTTGCTAGGGGGGGGGGGGGAACCTCTGGGGGAATTACAGGTGGAAAATTATCTGTATGGCCGTGTACACACGATCGAACATGTGTGCTGAAACTGGTCTGCAGACCAGTTTCAGTGGACATATCCGATCGTGTGTATGGCCTAGCGGACAGGTTTCCAGCGGACAAAAGTTTTAAAACATGCTTTAAAACTTGTCCACTGGAAACCTGTCCATTGGACATGTCCGCTGGTTAGTACACCTAACCAGCGGACCGAAATCTGCGCATTCGTCGAATGGATTTGACGCATGCGTGGAAGCATTTTACTTCCTGGTTTGCGGACATCGCGGCGTCAACATCACCGCCACGTCACCGTGTCACTGTCTGTCCGCGGGGATTTTGGTTTGATCATGTGTACACACATCAGACCAAAACATCCCAGGAGACATGTCCGATGAAAACGGTCCGTCGGACCGTTTTCATCGGACATGTCTCCTCGTGTGTACGTGGCCTTAGTCCTAGTAGATCACAGACTTAACAAAAGCCTGCAATGCCAAGCTGCAGCAAGGAAAGCTAGAAGACATCCATTAAAAGGGGTATTTGCTCAAATTAAAACATGTTAAAACTTTATTTCTGCTACTTTAAAAAAAACTCTTGAGTATGATGTCCAGTTCTGGTCAGCAATCCTCAGGAAAGATGCGCTTTACTGTTAGAGCGCTAGTAATGTCGAACTCCTATCCACACTTGATGGTTGAAAAACTTTTAGATGGGTTTCTTACTGAGCGCAATGTACAGGGATATTAAAAATGCTAGTGATGTCTTCATTCATAGTTGGATGTCTTTATCCAACAATGTTAGTGCTATTATCACCAAGATTTTTTTAAACTATGCCAAATACATAATTTGATTATGTTGTGTGGAGCTTTCAGTTACTGAAGCTCATTATATACGTTTTTCTTTATTGCACATACACTGTATATTAACACGAGTAGCACTTCTGTCTGTTTGTTCCAGGTATGCCAAGATTTCCAATGACAGCGTGACTAATTATAAATGTATATAAGAAAACAAACTTAACATTCCTTTTCTGCATGAGGATTAGAGCTTCTTCATTACCACCAACTATCACTACAATCGTTTGGTTGGAAACCACATACCAGAGAAATGCACTACGAACTGCAAGGTGTCCAAATTAGAAAACAAAACAATGAGAACCTTTATGGAAAATAATGATAACAGTAGAGTAAGTACAAGTTAACTTATGGATCTAGTCATACTACCAAATTTGGCCCCTGAATGGGATTATGATTTTAGTTTTCAAGCAACTGTAGTGATTCTGCAGAAGTCTTAAGAGAAACTCACAAACAGCCACAGTGACCACACTTATCACAGAATCTACTAAGCTCAGTTGCAAATTGACAGGAAACTAAAATGTGTGAGCTTATATTCAGCGCATTAAAATTTTCCAATGAAATTGTGCTTGGACAATACCTAATTTGTATTTAGCAGCTAACCTATTAAAAATACATTTTGTAAAAAGCAATAGGAGTTATTCAGTAAATGCTGCATGAGTAGGTTTTATGTAGAGTTGACTTGGGCCACACATAAAATACACTAACAATAAGGATAAGCCGATGAGCAGAAAAAGGCAGATCACAAGTTAAAGATCATTGATATAGATAATGTACCTAAAACTTTATTTATTTTTATTGTAAAAAAGGGCAACATATAACGAGTGTGATATCTGAAAATTGTTTTAATAAACTAATGCCGCATACACACGATGTGAAAAATTACATTTGCTTTTAATGTCATTAAAAAACGATTGTGTGTGGGCTCCAGAGCATTTTTCGTGACGCTAAAAATGGGCATTAAAAATGTAGAACATGCTCTAGACCATTAACCCCTTCCATACAGGGCATTTTCACCTCCTTCCTGCCCAGACTAATTTTTAGTTTTTAGCGCTGTTGAATTACTTTGAATGACAATTGCGCGGTCATGCAACACTGTACCCAAATTAAATCTTTATGTTTTTTCCCCCCACAAATAGAGCTTTAGTTTGGTGGTATTTGATCATCTCTGCGGTTTTTATTTTTTAATTTTTGATTTAATAAATACCACAATTTAAAAAAAAAAAAACATTTTGTTTCCTCAGTTTAGACTGATACGTATTCTTCTACATATTTTGGTAAAAAAAACAGCAATAAGCGTATATTGATTGGTTTGCGCTAAAGTTATAGTGTCTACAAAATAGGGGATAGATTTCTGGCATTTTTTTTTATTCTTTTTTTTTACTAGTAATGGACCATTCACATTTATACAGCGATTAGTGCAAAAAAACTGCACTGATTACTGTGTAAATGTGACTGGCAGGGAAGGGGTTAACACTAGGGGGCGCTGTAGGGGTTAATATGTTCCAAAAAGTGTGTTCTAACTGTAGGGGGGGGGGGACTCACAAGGGGAGGAGACCAATGTGTGTTCCTCTGTACTGGGAACACAGCATCGGTCTCCTCACCTCTGAAGGAGGTGGATCTGTGTGTTTACACACACAGATCCACACTACTGCCTTGATCACCGGCAATCGTGGGTGCCCGACGGACATCGTGGCCGCCGGGTTACGGGCGGTGCCAGAATCTTCCCTAGATTGCCAGGAAGAAAGGATGTCATATGACGTCCACCGGATCGAGGGAGGGTTCCTGCCGGCATCATTTTATAATGGCCCGGTAAGGAAGAGGTTAAAAAACGGTTGTGTGTACGTGGCATAACGCATTGATATCTGGTTGAATGGATGTAGTAGCAATTCTCAAAGAATTCTCATGGTGCTCATCAGATATTTTGGTTCTAATTTTGTCCTTCTTGTGCTTCATCCTAGATAATAGTAGCTCACAAGTTTAGGTGATGCGTAAAACTTATGACATGATAAGGCGTGACTGTGAAGAGTGGGATATTTTTCTTTGGGAAGATAAAACCTATAAAAGTCCAGTAAGGATACACTGTCAAATGTTTCTTCTGTCGCATGTGTTCGCAAAGTCTAAATGCATAGAAATTTATGATTTTGTGTTGGGCTGCATTTTCATAGCCACCTTGGGCCACGTGTGTCCCCTGGGCTGCAGGTTGAGTAAAGCTTCACTTTGCAAAGAATACCCAATCAGATGCAAGGAAAAAAAAAATATATATATATTTTTTTTTACATTATGCTTTCATGGTTACTGGGAGTAATTCCATCAGTAAAATCATTTCTTCACCGTCTGAATTTTAAATAGCATATGATTTGAAACAAGGAAATTTGGTTTTGTATTCTTTAAAATGCTACATTAAAATGAATAGGATTCTCTAAAATCAAATTTAAAAGGAAAAAAATCACACTGGAAAACAGACTGGAGCCAAATACTCATACGTCTAGAGATCCAGAAGCCTTAATCTCATAAAAATAAAACATCTCCACAATATTTGCAATCTAATGTGATTTTTCCAGGGCAAGCTATTGAGATATATTGTCCTGAGAATTCTGGAATGTGATAAAGACTTGTGAAGGGGTGCTCAGAAAGAATTGAGACGTTATTGCAGTTTTGTATGAACAATTTGTTATACCTGAAATGCAACACTATTCAAAAACTGCAAGTGTTATGACAGCATATTATATTTTAGCTAACAAACCTTAAAAAGGAACTTTACTCCCCTCTTTTTTTATTTTACATATCAAGCAGAATCGTTCTTGATGCACATATTCACTCGCTCTTCTTGGCTATGACAATGTGGGGGTGATTTACTAAAACTGGAGAGTGCAAAATCTGATGGAGGTGGGCATGGTCGCCAATCAGCTTCTAGTTTCTGCTTGTTCAAATAGGCTTTGACAACAAAAAAAACCTGAAACCCTGGAAGCTGATTGGCTTCTATGGGGAGCTGCACCAGATTTTGCACTCTCCAGTTTTAGTAAATCAACCCCTGTGCCTGCGCTACCACCCACTGCACGCTGTTTGTCCCACTCCCACCACCTCTAGAGATATGTGATGCATCCCATGAACCTGTAAGGGCAGGACACCCCATTCTCGCTTAGGCAAGAATGGCGTTGCAGATGGGAGAAGAGTTGGGGTCAGGGGGTTAGATAAAAAATGTAATCAGCAAAAAAACAAAAAATGTTATGAGATTGTAAGTACAGGAGTGCCTAGGAAAGTGCACTGCTATTTTTCAGAAGTAATATCAGACAAGAGGTAAATCTTTATGAGTTTAAGTAAACTAACGATAAATACATTTTATTTTTAAAGTTTACTGTATACCTAATGTTATTAATAATTCTACAAAATCTTGGGGAGGACAATTCAAAAGTCACATAGCACTCAGAGAGGACAATAACCTCCTGAAACTCCACTGGTGGACATACCTACAAATCCGCAACTACGCTAATAAGGTCTCGAGAGCACCTGACTTCTCCAGGACACTGACTGCCTTGGAGGACACTTGTGCCAAGGGGAACCGATGTGACAGGGCGACCTCACTTGCTTACACCTGGTTGCAGATTTCTCATACAGACTCGCCGGACAGGTTTCGCAGGTTATGGTCCAGTGCTCTTCACACTGACATTACTGATAGGCAGTGGACGACGGCATGCATCCTTTCACACAAGTGCTCAATCAACACCAGGACACAAGAAACCTCATATAAGCTCCTCACACAGTGGTATGCCACACCAGACAAGCTCAGGAAATGGTACCCTGGTACCTCAGATTTGTGTTGGAGGTGTAACAGGAACCTTCATCCATGTCTGGTGGGACTGTGAGGTTCTGAGCCCCTTCTGGGATGAGGTTAGAGAGGTCGTGAGGCAGATCACGGGGACCACACTGAACCTCACCGCGGCCTGCTGCCTACTCCATATCTCTGACTCACCACTCAAACGCTATAAGCATTCCTTGACTAAACACCTACTGAACGCAGCCAAGTCCCTGATTCCTCTCCACTGGAAGAGCACTTCTCCCCCCTCAATACCAGAATGGCTGAGGAGGGTGTCGGAGACTTGCTACATGGAAGACACTTTCGCCCAAGCCACTGACGGAGCTGAAAAATACCATGACACACGGTCCCCGTGGTTTGCCTTTAGATTTTCACGCCAGTATGACACATTACTGGCTCTGTAGAATGCGAGGATTGGACAGTGTACCCCACACCTGTGACTACTGGAATGAGCTCTGAGGTCCGTAGTTTCTCCCTTGATGGTAACACTTGGCCGTGTTAAATGGGGTCATACCCCTCAGATCCCTTCCCTCCACCCCTCCCCCCCTACTCCCCACCTTACCCTCTCTCTTCTTCTTATTCATATCTGTTCTCGCTGTTCTCGATTGATTGAAATCGAAATTCCCAATAGTTTGCTTAGCATTTACCTATGGATAGTTACGGTTGTTAGGCAAATGTTATAACAATAATCCTTACGGCCATATAGCCAATGTCAACACCCTTAATGTAAGGGCGACCGTTATCGTTAAAGGGGTCTTATGTTTTACTATAGCTCCTTAGGTTATATCTTTTTACCCTACTATGAAAATGACATGTTACTGCTGTTTAGAATGTACAATGCTATCTATACGGTGTATATGCTATAACCTGTATTGCTCAATAACTTTACTAATAAACTCTTGATGTTTAAAATAATTCTACAAAATCTTAATTTTACACATAAGCATTTTATACAGGATACCCCTATGACACATTGTTTTCTAGTAAATGAAAAGGGAAAAATATCAGCACTCTTTTTTTTGCTTGTTTATTGCCTCTAGCTATAACATAAGTCCACATCTGCTAGCAAAGAAAAAGAAGAATGTCATACAAGTGGTAAATATGAAATATTAATTAATAAGCAGTGTTTAAAAAAAAGTTGTATTTTTTAGTCCTGAGAATAATATGTGCATACAATATGTAAAAAAACACTATATATTCCCTTTAATCTGAGTTTTATATACATTTCCCAGTATTTCTTTCAGCCAGATAAAACAGAACATCCTCCTGTGTTGCTGAAAGCAACCACAGCCTTTTTATTATCAGACCCTAGTTTCTGTGCAATCACGTATCCTAGAAGTACATCTCTCTCAACATAAAATGCTTACTGATGACAGCAGTGGAACAATACAATGGTCTGTAGTGGATTTAAAAAAAGCTACAGTGTAGAAGTACAGAAGTTTGCAGTGGAGTGGTGCAGGAGTCTACAGTGGAGTATAGCAGTGCTATAGTGGTGCAGGAATCTGCAATGGAGTGATACATGGGTCTGCAGTGGAGTGGTGTAGGGGTCTGCAATAGAGTTGTGCAGGAATTGGCAATGGAGTGGTAAGGGATCTACAGTGGTGTGGTGTAAGGGTCTGCAGTGAAGTGGTGTCGGAGTCTGCAGTGAAGTGGTGTGGGGGTTTGCATTGAAGTGCTGTAGGGGTCTGCAACAGCGTTGTGCAGGAATCTGCAAAAGAGTGGTAAGGGGTCTACAGTGGCATGGTGTAGGGGTCTGCAGTGAAGTGGTGTAGGGGTCTGCAGTGAAGTGGTGTAGGGGTCTGCAGTGGAGTGGTGTAGGGGTATGCAGTGGAGTGGAGTAGGAGTATGTGGTGAAGTGGTACAGGAGTCTACAATGGAGTAGTGCAAGGGTCTGCAGTAAAGTAATGCAGGGATCTACAGTAAAGTATTTCAGGGGTATGTAGCAGAGTAGTTATTTTTTATTTTAATGAACAAGCATGTGCATATTTAAAGGGTCACTAAAGGATTTTTTTTAGCTAAATAGCTTCCTTTACCTCACTGCAGTGCTGTTTTCATGTCCTCATTGTTAGTTTTTGCTCTGATGTTGCTGTAATTCTGCTCTGATCTCCACACTTCCTGGTTGTCTGTTTCCTTATAACCACAGTACTAGGAGCCTTCTCACTGTGGTCACTAATCAAGGAGGTGTGATTACTGTGTGTAAACTAAAACTGGGTTGGTGCTGAGGGGTTTTAGACAAACCATCACTGCCCTCTATTGGCTCTCTGGCTCTGTACATCAGAGAGACAGGAAATAACAGCAAAATGAAACTAGAACTGTAGGTTGATTATATGATTGATTTGTATCTATTTGTAATAATTTTTAAAAGCAATCAGTTATCTGTTAAGTCTCTATACCCTGTAAACAGTCATTTCAGCCCAATTTTTTTTCCATTAGTGACCCTTTAAGCTGCAGATAGACTTTTCAGGTGGAAATTCCTAACTCCACTTGGGAGAAGAACAGGTTTAGGACTAGGTGTCCTGCTAACACCAGCAACAAGAGAATTTCCACAGTATATCCATATAAACATCTGCTGACAATGTGAAGTGTTTCTGAAATATATAAATCATGAGAAGGTTAGCTGTATCCTATGCACGTATTGCCTTAAATTTCTCCTTCTGGAATGTGCCATTAAAACACAAAAGTAGTACTGCCCCAAAACCCACTTGCCTGTAGCTATAAATTACTTATTTTCTTCTGCAGTCTCACAACGTTCTCTTCAAAGCACCTATATTTTGTATAGATTTAAATAGGGAAATTAGTTATATGACTGCTTTTCCAGCTCTGGAAACCTTGGGCCAGATTCAGAAAGCATTTATGTCAGCGTATCAAGAGATACGCTGCGTAAATACTAAGAATAGCCGGCGTATCTTTTTTTGCTATTCAGAAAAGAAGATATGCCGGATTTCTTCTAAGATACGAGCGCGTAATTTGCTTACACCGTCATATCTTAAGTTGCATATTTATGCTGGCCACTAGGTGGCGCTTCCGTTTTTTCCCCGCATAAATTATGCAAATGAGCTATTTACGCAGATTCACGAGCGTACTTGCAACGGCGCGTCGTATTTTACGTCATTTGCATAAGCGTGAGACCAGCGTAAAGTTACCCCTGCTATAGCAGGCGCAGCCAATGTTAAGTATGGACGTCGGGACCGCGTCGAATTGTAAGTCGGTTACGTCATTTGCGTAAATCGTTCGGGAATGGGCCTCGACGTTAGTTACGTTCACGTCGTTTACATTGAGAAAAAACAGCGTGATCTTGCGCATGCACACTGGAACGCATGCGCCGTCCAAAAAAACGTCAATTACGTGGGGTAATGATTCATTTACATGAATCATGCCCCCCCTTCAGCAATTTGAATTGCGCGGCCTTACTCCGTGCACTTTATGCTACGCTGCCGCATATTATGGAGCAAGTGCTTTCTGAATAAGGCACTTGCCTATAATATTTGCGGTGGTGTAGTGTAAAGAGGAAATGCTACGCCGCCGGAAAGATACATTTTTGTATCTGAATCTGGCCCCAAATGTATATCTATGCAGAGTATATGTCAGCAATACACAAGGGGCCAGATTCAGAAAGCATTTACGCCAGCGTATCTATAGATACGCTGCGTAAATACTAAGAATAGCCGGCGTATCTTTTTTTGCTATTCAGAAAAGAAGATACGCCCGCTTTCTCCTAAGATACGAGTGGCGTAATTCGCTTACACCATCGTATCTTAAGTTGCATATTTACGCTGGCCACTAGGTGGCGCTTCGCGTAAATTATGCAAATGAGCTATTTACGCAGATTCACAAGCGTACTTGTGAAGGCACGTCGTAGTTTACGTCGTTTGCATTAGCGTTATAGCGGCGTAAGGTTACCCCTGCTATAGCAGGCACAGCCAATGTTAAGTATGGACGTCAGGACCGCGTCGAATTGAACGTCGGTTACATTGTTTGCGTAAATTGTTCGGGAATGGGGCTCGACGTTAGTTACGTTCACGTCGTTTACATTGAGAAAAAAGCAACGTGATTTTGCGCATGCGCACTGGGAACGTCAGCGCATGCGCCGTCCAAAAAAACGTCAATTACGTGGGGTAATGATTCATTTACATGAATCACGCCCCCCCTTCAGCAATTTGAATTGCGCGGCCTTACTCCGTGCACTTTATGCTACGCTGCCGCATATTATGGAGCAAGTGCTTTCTGAATAAGGCACTTGCCTATAATATTTGCGGTGGTGTAGTGTAAAGAGGAAATGCTACGCCGCCGGAAAGATACATTTTTGTATCTGAATCTGGCCCCAAATGTATATCTATGCAGAGTATATGTCAGCAATAAAAGAAGTCTGGCATGTTATCAAGAAATCATCAAGAGATGTATGAAATACTGTCCACTTGGCAGGTGAAGTACAGTAACAAAGCTGTGACTATGTTTAATAGATGAAAAAAACAAAACTAATTAATAGATAATGATGTAAAGTAACGTTATAGCAGGACTCAATCTAGTAATAACCTCAGGCTGTCACTGTGAGATTTGTAGACTGAGCTGCACAAAATTCATTTTTCTCTGCTATCAATGTTATGTGCTTCTGAAGGGCATATGTTTAATTAACTTTTGTACAACATTTTACATGTACAGTAACAAGAAGGGCTTACAGTATGTGTGGTTTGTAACAGTATGTCACCTTCCAATATCAGTACCTGACATACAGAATTTGCTTAGAAATATAATGTAGAACAAAATGTAAAATAAAAATGAATTCTATACACTGGCTGAACTGTTGCAAATGGGTCTGCTAGGTTGTGGATGCTAGAGCATGACCAGCCCTGCATCCACAGTGGGGAATTAGAGACATCAACAATTGGTTGTGCAATTTATAACAATTTGTACAAAACTAGGGAATGATTACCATGGGCACTCAGTACCTAGGACAGAAGTGTTAGATTGGACAGCACAAACTGTGGCTAAACTCAACAACATAAGGGCTTAGGGGGGTTCGGGAGGTGTTTAGAAAAATTTGAGATATATCAAACCATGGTTTATTATTATGCATGTTGGTCTATACTTTTGAAATGTATCCTTGCATATAAAACAAACCACATGCTCATTCTAGCATATTTTATACTGAAAAAAGTTTATAAATCCATAAATTTGTACAAAAAGGTAAAATCACCGGTAATGGCATAATGGTCAAACACCTACACATGATTAACATGCTAAAACTGTGGTTTAATAAAAACAAGATAAGGGTTTGTACCAAGACATGTATGCTACCATGCCTTTCAGTGGGCCTCTTGATTTAGCATGGTTGTCATGCATTTTTGGGCTCTTAAAGGAATGGAGCCAGGCCAAAACTGACAAATAGCTTTATTAAAATTTGGTAAGTTTGGGCAGCAATAAATAGATTTTGTGTGAAATACATGTACTTGTGTCTGAATGTACAGAATATCTCTAAGAAACATTGGTTATTTTGTAACTTATGTTCATAATATACAATATATTGCCAAAAGTATTGGGACACCTGCCTTTACACGCACATGAACTTTGTCATCCCAGTCTTAGTCCATAGTGTTCAATATTGCGTTGGCTCAACCTTTGCAGCTATAACAGCTTCAACTCTTCTGGGAAGGCTGTACACAAGTTTTGGGAGTGTGTCTATGGGAATGTTTGACCATTCTTCCAGAAGTCTGTTTGTGAGGTCAGGCACTGATGTTGGACAAGTAGGCCTGGCTCGCAATCTCCACTCTAATTTATCTCAAAGGTGTTCTATCAGGTCAGGACCAGTCAAGTTCCTGCACCCCAAACTCTCTCATCCATGTCTTTATGGACCTTGCTTTGTGCGCTGGTCTAATTCATTTGGTGGAGGGTGGATTTTGGTATGGGGTTGTTTTTAGGGGTTGGGTTTGGCCCCTTAGTTCCAGTAAAGGGAACTCTTAAGGCGTCAGCATACCAAGAAATTTTGGACAAATTCATGCTCCCAACTTTGTGGTGTTTTATTGGGTTGAGGTCGGGACTTTATGGATCTTGCTTTGTGCACTGGTCCAAATCATTTGGTGGAGGGGGGATTGTGGTGATGGGTTGATTTTCAGGGGTTGGGCTTGGCCCCTTAGTTCCAGTGAAGGGAACTCTTAAGGCATCGTGGGAACAGTTTGGGGATGGCCCCTTCCTGTTCCAACATGACTGTGCACCAGTGCATAAAGCAAGATCCATAAAGACATGGATGAGCGAGTTTGGAGTTGAGGAACTTGACTGTTCTGCACAAAGTCCTGACCTCAACCCGATAGAACACCTTTGGGAGGCATTAGAGTGGAGACTGCAAGCCAGGCCTTCTTGTCAAACATCAGTGCCTGACCTCACAAATGTGCTTCTGGAAGAATGGTTAAACATTCCCATTGACACACTCCTAAACCTTGTGGTCAGCCTTCTGAGAAGAGTTAACCACTTGACCACTGGGCACTTAAACACCCTTCCTAACCAGACCAATTTTCAGCTTTCGGTGCTCTCACAGTTTGAATGACAATTACTCAGTCATACAACATTCTACCCATTTGACATTTTTGTCCTTTTTTTCACACAAATAGAGCTTTCTTTTGGTGGTATTTGATCACCTCTGGGTTTTTTATTTTTTGCGCTATAAAAGAAAAACGACTGAAAATTCTGTAAAAAAAAATAAAAAAATCTTGTTTCTGTCATATTAGCGGGTTATTTCTCACACACAGCATATGCATACCACAAATTACACCCCAAAACACATTCTGCTATTCCTCCCGAGTATGGCGATACCCCATGTGTGGGACTTTTACACAGCGTGGCCACATACAGAGGCCCAACATGCAGGGAGCGCCATCAGGCGTTCTGGAGCACCCAGACCAATTCTGACATTTCTCTCCTACATGGAAAAATCATCATTTATTTGCTAGAAAATTACATAGAACCCCAAAACATTATATATGCTTTTTTAGCAAAGACCCTAGAGAATACAATGGCGGCCGTTACAACTTTTTATCTCGCACGGTATTTTCGCAGAAATGTATTGAACGCGTGTTTTTTAAAAAACTGTTTTGTGCTTAAAACAAAACAGTAAAGTTAGCCCAATTTTTTTTCATAATGTGAAAGATGAAGTTACGCCGAGTAAATAGATACCCAACATGTCACCCTTCAAAATTGCGCACGCTCATGGAATGGCGCCAAACTTTGCTACCTAAAAATCCCCATAGGCGGTATTGCAGAGTATTGGGGTATTGCAAAGTATCATGCAGGGTATTGGGGTATTGCCGAGTACTGGGGTATTGCCGAGTACTGGGGTATTGCCGAGTACTGGTATTGCCGAGTATTGGGGTATTGCCGAGTATTGGGGTATTGCCGAGTATTGGGGTATCGCCGAGTATTGGGGTATCGTTGAGTACTGGAGTACTGGGGTATTGCCAAGTACTGGGGTATCGTTGAGTACTGGAGTACTGGGGTATTGCCGAGTACTGGGGTATCGTTGAGTACTGGAGTATTGGGGTATTGCCGAGTATTGGGGTATTGCCGAGTATTGGGGTATTGCCGAGTACTGGGGTATTGTTGAGTACTGGGGTATTGTTGAGTACTGGGGTATTGTTGAGTACTGGGGTATCGTTGAGTACTGGAGTATTGGGGTATTGCCGAGTATTGGGGTATTGCCGAGTATTGGGGTATTGCCGAGTATTGGGGTATTGCCGAGTACTGGGGTATTGCCGAGTACTGGGGTATTGCCGAGTACTGGGGTATTGCCGAGTATTGGGGTATTGCCGAGTATTGGGGTATTGCCGAGTATTGGGGTATCGTTGAGTACTGGAGTACTGGGGTATTGTTGAGTACTGGGGTATTGTTGAGTACTGGGGTATTGTTGAGTACTGGGGTATTGCCGAGTATTGGGGTATTGCCGAGTATTGGGGTATTGCCGAGTATTGGAGTATTGCCGAGTATTGGGGTATTGTTGAGTACTGGGGTATTGTTGAGTACTGGGGTATTGTTGAGTACTGGGGTATTGTTGAGTACTGGGGTATTGTTGGGTACTGGGGGATTGCTGAGTATTGTTGGGTACTGGGGATTGCAGGGTACTGGGGATTGCAGGGTACTGGGGGGATGGCAGAGCTGGGATGTTTTGAGGGATGGCTGGATCTGTGACTGCATTTGTCACAGATCCAGCCACAACTCAGCTGCTGACACCCCGCTCCCCCCCCCTCTCCTCGCACACTGTACAGAGCGGAGAGGGAGGAGAGGGAGGAACCGGCGTCATCAAATGACGCCGGTTTGTTTACAAGTGATCGCGCCGTCATTTGACGGCGCGATCACGTGGTAAACGGCCGCGATCAGCGGCAATTTACCGTGATCCGTGATGCGCCGGGTCTTCTAGACCCGCCGAGCACGGACACTTTCGTGAGCGCGTCCCAGGGGACGCGCAATCGCGAAAGTGAAGGACGACGTCCCAGGGACGTCGTCCCGAGGTAACCCCGCCGCGCCGTAGCAGTAAAATGCTTATGGCGCGGTGGGAAAGTGGTTAAAGCTGTTATAACGGCAAAGGGTGAGCCAAATCAATATTGAACCTTACGTAAGAAGACCGGGATGCCATTAAAGTTTATGTGTGTGTAAAGGCAGGCATCCAATACTTTTGGGACCTGGACCAGTCATGTGATTAGCATCGGGGGGGGCATCAGCGCGGGCAAGTAGGACAGGTAAGTGTCCTTATTAAAAGTCAGCAGCTACACTGTTAGTAGCTGCTGACTTTAAAAAAAAAAAATTGCGGGTGGAATGTCGCTTTAAGTCTCAGGCAAATAAATCACATTTTTGGGGGATTTGCAGTGAAGCTAAATACCTGTGCAAATGCAGCCTACAGAGACATAAAACTGGAGCACTCAGAATCTGGTACAGCTGTGCATAGTAACCAATCAGCTTCTAACGTCAACTTGCTCAGTTAAGCTTTAACAATACAACTTAGAAGCCGATTGGTTAATATGAACATCTGCACCAAATTCTATGTGCACCAGTTTTAGTAAATCTACCCCAATGTCTTAACTGGAGGTGTAACATTTATGCCACACTTGGGGGTCATAACTTTACCTCAGTTTCCATTACATTTCTTAGTACAGCACCCGGGATAAAGTTCAATTTAAACAAATGGCTACAGCAGTAAAAATGGTAGCCGAAGTTAAAAATGGCTGCCAATCCTTTAAGTAACATAAGGAGAGAGACAGAGTCCTGACCAAAGCCGTTACCACTTGCACTGTATCATGTTCTGAGAGTAATTTTCAAATAATACTTTGACTAAAGTAACTATTACCAGACGTGACATGGCATAATTGTATATGTTTATTGTAGCTCTTGCATTGCCTGCCAAGTGTGACTACATCTGGAACAGTTACTGGTTGGAATGAATGCAGTGATCTAGATATTTGGCCTCCCACATGAGACACCTTTAATCCTTGATCAAAATATGAATCCTCAAAACCTTGGTTGAAAAGAAAATCAAACATAACAGGAATCGATTATGCGGCATAAATTAAAAAGACGTTAACTCGTCTTCTGTTTTATAACAAGACTTTAGAACAAAGGCAATTATGTAAAGTTGGACAAAGCTAATGACTACGAAAGACGACGGAGTTCTTCTGGGCAGAAAGTGATTGAGCGTCACCATAAACATCTGTTATAGACGTGTCTGGATTGTATTTTCAGCAAGGAAAGAAATAGTGATTTGTCTAATACAAAATTTACTTAAAAAAAGAAAAGTGACTCCTTTTATTAAATTACATTTCAAGCCAGTCCCTGGTGGTAGCTACTTTTCAAGGTGAATTTTCCGTGCAGGTTTTCAATTTGTATGTCTAAGCCTCTCATAAAAAGTGAAGGGAGAGTGGCATGGCCGACACAAATGGATGCCACCTGCTTCTGTATGATGTGCCTCTATTTCATTGTCATGCTGAGTTCTTTGATTACATTAATCCTCAGCACTAGGTGTTTTTCCCATTAATAAAAACAGCATCTTATAAAAGAAGTAATAAAATGGGGAATAAGTGGAGGAAACCAGAACTAAAACATGTTTTCCATCAAATATACTGACGCACTTACATTTCAGGAATAAGGTATTGTAGAGGAATGATGTCTTTATTAAACCCCCTCCTACGTAGGGCTTAGCTGTCAGACCCAGGTCCTAATTCAGAAACCATACGACAGATCCAATCTGGGGGAGTGTTGCTGGATACTTTATTTATAGGGTAAGTTACATCTACAGGCAAGTCAGTTTAAAGCTGAACTCTGCTAAAATGTATTTCCTAATTTGGGGGAATAATGGAAGGTTCAGTCCCCTGGCATGTCTTTACATTTTTCTAGGACCCTTTTTTAGAGACATCTGACAATATCCATGGCAAGGCTCTAAAAAGACTGAGTCATGTGAGCTTTTGGTCTTACTAAAACATTTTTTGTTATATACCTATAGTGAATCTGGGGGGGGGGGGGGCAAAGGGTATAGAAATGTGTTATGATCCATGCTGTAGCAAATCATCCACTGGATCATTTGGAGAATACAATGTTGCAGAAACCAGAAAATGGCGGAAAACGACCTGCCAAGAGTAGGGAGAGAAATCAGACCAGGGTGAAATCCATTAATTATAAAATACCTGCCATAAAAGAGAAACTTATTATAATACTGAAGTCCTGTAATAGAGCAGTGGGGGCTAGCAACTGCAATGTCAGAATCCCTAGGCAAATGAGATGGTATTTAAATTTCCTCTACACTTGGTTTCTGAAGATTCCCTACATTAGCAATTTCTGCAGGCTGAAGCGAGGTCTGCATTATTTTTTTTAAATGAGAACTCACACTAAAAATGCATCACGAAGTGTTACAAGCAGTCAAATAACATTTTAAGTAAAGTTATAGTTATATTGGGAATTTCACTTTCAATACAGAGTGATGGTCACATGCTTCTTTATAACTGGAAGCACCAGTTCGCTGATTATGAGAGAGTCAGGAGCAGTGGGAGTGCACTGGTAAGGTGAGTATAACTGGTGCAGGGGTGTAGACACTTTTTCAAACAGTCCTCTTGCCCCGAATAAGCACCATAACACTGTCTCTTAAGGTGTCTGAACATTTCATAATTAAGTATTTTAAAGTACTAGACTATTTACATATTCTGCACAGGCAGTAAATGAGCATTAAAATAAGTAGGCACTGACCTCTAACTGCAGACACACATTTATCCCCCAAGTTTAAAGCAAAAACACTTTCACTTCTATTTCAACAAGTGCACTTATTCTGCTCCCCCTGCCAACCAGCCGTTTGGCAAATTGCCAGCCTTTTATTCTCTGATGTGATTAAATACAGAGTGCAGAGGAAGAGTAGAGAACAAAGACCCAATTTAAATGATTTCAGTACTATTCTTATTAATCTTGAGGATGAATAGTTCACAGTGCCTGCAACTACAGGGGTCAGTGGGAAATTGCATTTAACCACTTGCCGCTTGCCCTATTACAAAATGACGGCGGCAAAGTGGTTTCAATATCCTGACTGGACGTCATGTGACGTCCTCAGGAAATTGAGCCAATGCGCGCCCCCGGGGGCACGCATGGTGGCGATCGTTGTTGAGACTCTTTACCACGTGATCAGCCGTGTCCAATCACGGCTGATCACAATGTAAACAAGAAGAGCCGGTTATCAGCTTTTCCTCACTTGCGTCTGTCAGACGCGAGTAGACGGGAGCCAATCGGCTGCTCCTCTGACAGAGGGGGTTTGTGCTGATTGATTATCAGCACAGCCACCCCAAGGATGCCTACAGAAGACCACCAGGGATGCCACTAGACATCCAGAGATGCCACCAGACCACCAGGGATGCTGACCACCGGGTATGCCACCCTATACCACCAGGAATGCCAATCAGTGCCCACAATGGATGCCAATCAGTTCTCACAATCGGCATCACTGATTGGCAGGCATTGTTGTTTGGCACTGATTGGCATCCATAAGTACAATATAATACAGTACATCCGTGCCACCTATTGGTGCCTATCAATGCCCCATATCAGTGCCCATCCATGCCACCTATCTGTGCCCATCCATGCCACCTATCTGTGCCCATCCATGCCGCCTATCTGTGCCCATCCGTGCCGCCTACCTGTGCCCATCAGTGCTGCCTATCTGTGCCCATCCATGCCGTCAATCTGCCCATTCGTCCTGCCTATCAGCGCCACCTATCAGTGCCGCCTATCAGTGTCCCATCAGTGCTGCATATAAGTGCCCATCAATTCCACCTCATCAGTGCCCATCAGTGCCGCCTTATCAGTGCCCATCAGTGAAGGAGAAAACGTACTTATTTTACAAAGTTTTGTAATGGAAAAACAAAAGAAAAGCATTTGTTTTTCAAAAATGTCTGTCTTTTTATTATTTTTTTGCAGAAAATAAAAATCCCAGAGGTGATCAAATACCACCAAAAGAAAGCTCTTTTTGTGGGAATAAAATTATACAAATTTAAATTGGGTACAGTGTAGCATGACCGTGCAATTGTCATTCAAAATGCAACAGCGCTGAAAGCTGAAAATTGTTCTGGGCAGGAAGGTGTATAAGTGCCCTGTATGGAAGTGGTTAAATTCATCTACTGCATGTTAAAAATGTGTTTCTATTTTAATGTCTGTATTTTGGTGATGGTACCACTTTAGGGCTGAAGAGATACAGGGGTAGATTTACCAAATCTGGAGAGTGCAAAATCTGGTGCAGCTATGCACGGTAGCCAATCAGCTTCTAACTTCAGCTTGTTCAATTAAGCTTTGACAAAATAAACCTAGAAGCTGATTGATTTTGATAGGGTAAATGGAATAGCCATTTTATTTATCAAACATTTAGTTATGATGCAGAACTGCACCAGATTTAGTAAATCAGCCTCACATAGCCACATAGCCACAGTTCAAGCTCTGCTGGAAGTAAAATTGGGACATGACAGCTCATTAATTTACACAATTTAACTTCATTCTATTGGAGCCACTAAACCTGGATAGGTAGTCAAGTGAGACAATGTGAACAACTTGTGTTCTTCTTCTGCTTTCAAGGAGAGTGCACAAGTAGAGCCTTGTTCACCGAGTTACTTGGCTCTACTGTAAACAATTCTCAGCACAAACAGAATACTGTGCTACGCCAGCCTTTTTAACTTGCTTTGCGATTCCCCACCCTCCAAATACAGAAATCCACACACTGTAAGGGGTGTGGCTTGGTTCAATCAAATCGTGTTTGCAGAGTGAAATCTTCTTAGGAAGTGTCTGGAGATGAAAATAAGTATGTGCATTCACCTTTAAGTGTTGTAAAATTGTATTCCATGGGGTTGATTTACTAAAGACTAAGAGAATGCGCACTATGCAAGTGCAGTTGCTCCAAAGCTTAGTAAATGAGCAGAAGCTTTTCTGACTTCTATCAAAAATGCTGTTTTTTAATCTTCCTTGCATGTGATTGGGTACTCTTTGCAAAGAGAACCTTTACCTAATTTACTAAGCTCTGGTGCAACTGCACTTGCAGAGTGCAACTGCACTTTGCAAAGTGCACAGTTGCTTTGCCTTTAGTAAATCAACCCCCCATGTGTTCTAGAACCATATGCTCATGGGTACTGAGGACACAATAAGCACTACAGGAAAAAGACTTGCTTATTGGCCATAAATGAGTTTCATTATGTAAATGTTTGGCAGAAATGTACTTCCTTCTGCTGTCCATCAACTCATGTCACTGATAGACTGTGCTGTATAAAAGGTTTAGTCAAGGAGGGGCATGCATGTGCGGAAGTCACTAGTAGAGGTCATATGGTGGTACACATGGCATGGCACAGAATGGTTTATTGTCGTGGAACAGATAAGATCTGCAGACATAGCATAAAAAGCTGCATGAGAATTTCCATCACAATTTAAGTATGTAATGGAATCTGGCAGTGACAGAAGAGATCGGATTTAAAGTGCAACCAAGCAGCTCACTGGTGGAGACTTCAGCCAGACAAAACATTCAGCTGCTTTGCCGGTTTCGACAAGAAAAGAATGATTTTGTTTTACTTGTACAATCACAAAGAAACATATATAGTACAGTATATGTTATTAGAAAAGCGGTATCAGAAATATGCACGTCTTGTCTTGGGAAATGTTCAGAAAAAAAAAAAAAATCTCAAAGATTCCTTTCCAGGGCTAAATTTGCCGTAATATTATGCTCTTTCTTATTACTTTACTGGTAGATTAAATATAATAACATTCCACTAAGATAAGCCCTAATAAGGTAGGGATAGAAACTAAGGTCTTGAATACCTTGTATTGCCAATCTGTTCCAATTGTTCAAGACGTCGAATTAATTCAGATATCTTTATCTATCAGAGAGTGTTCAAAAAGTGCAGGGAAAATAACAATTAACAAAGGAATTCTTTGTCATTTTATTTCAGCAGTGAGAGCAGTGATTCCTCAACATTGTAAATCAGGAATTGCCCCAACCCTAGCAGAGTAGGCAATAGAATTAGATTCTATTAGGAATCTGTAAAAAAACAGTATAGAAGCATCTGGAATGCATGGTCAATGTTCAGAACTTATGAGGCCTTCACAAATGGTTTTCTGGCAATTCCCACCTTTTCTAAGTGAGCATTAAGGGACACAGGTCCGTCTCTCTGCTTTCTTTATTTAACAGTGACATCAACTCCAAATTTGAATACCCCGAATATATGTGTGTGTGTATATAGACTAACATTTAAGTCTATATAGGTAGCTATTATTCAAAATTAGAACACAGTGTACATCAAAGTTGCTAGACTTTGGGGATGTATGTATAAGGTTTAACTATTCACCCAAATATCTCAATAAATGATACCATAAATCTAAAAAGTGATAAATAATATTAAATGAATAGAGCCTTCGCGCTAAGTGGAGCGAATGTGCACAGGGTGCAAAAATAAAGATGTAAATAATATCAAACCACAATAATAAATAAATAAAGGTTGCGGCAAAAACTAAAAGTGTTTACATAACACAAGTGACATAAAAGTGATAATAAGATGATCTTGCACTACCAAGAAATAACCAAAAAGTGACCAATACTCATAGATAATAAATATATCAATAAATAAATATATAAATATATATAAATATATATAAATAAAGTCCACAAGTGAATATAAAGTGCAATCAGTGAAATAAAGTGCACATCAGAGACAGTCTGTGTTAAATCCAGTGTTCACACTAGGCGTGCAGGTGTCAATCCATGGGAAACAGCCTCACAGGCCTCTCACCTCACTACCATAAGATATCTGCATCAAAAATCATTAGGGCACCTCCAATTCCTTCCTGTTCAGTATACTGAGTGATAATCATGGGGGATCTCACCAAGAATCCAGGAATCTAAACCAACTCAGGAAACAGAAGGAAACAAGGCAAAAGTAAAAGTAATCTCCTTACATCAAAGACAAATAAAAACAGCTTAAAACATATACGGCATCTGCCAAATCTGCTGGTGATACTACACCATTGGAGGTTTGCCTTGTTTCCTTCTGTTTCCTGAGTTGGTTTAGATTCCTGGATTCTTGGTGAGATCCCCCATGATTATCACTCAGTATACTGAACAGGAAGGAATTGGAGGTGCCCTAATGATTTTTGATGCGGATATCTTATGGTAGTGAGGTGAGAGGCCTGTGAGGCTGTTTCCCACGGATTGACACCTGCACGCCTAGTGTGAACACTGGATTTAACACAGACTGTCTCTGATGTGCACTTTATTTCACTAATTGCACTTTATATTCACTTGTGGACTTTATTTATATATATTTATATATTTATTTATTGATATATTTATTATCTATGAGTATTGGTCACTTTTTGGTTATTTCTTGGTAGCGCAAGATCATCTTATTATCACGATAAATAATATTAAATGTGGGTATATATGTGCTGCTATCTCTAAGAATTAAATACTTAATTCATAAACTATACATGTACACAAAAAAGATGTGCAAAAAAACAAAACTTAATAAAAAAAAAACATAAATCATCAAGTGATTAAACACTTCCCACCAGCCAGACGACTTTCTACGGCTGCAATGTGGATGTTAATTGCCGGAAGGCCGTCTATATACGGCCTCTGGCCTCCAGCCACTGGGGGGGCGCGCGAGGCCGCCCGCCGTGTCACTCAGGTGCCGATGCGCGTGCCTGGCGGCTGCGATGTCTGCTAGGCACCCGCGATCGGCAGTCACATTTTGGTGATTGGGTTTAGAGTTAAATTAATGAAACTGTAGCATCAGGTTCTTGGTTCAATAATCTGTAGATTTAAAAAAATAATTAGAAACAACTTTTTGAATTTGCATCATCATGCTAAAACTTAGGGTCCTTTAACACGTGCGGACCGTTTTTTAGATCCGTTTTTTTATCATCAGTTGATCCGTTTTTCATCAGTTTTTCATCAGTTTTTCATCCGTTTTCATCCGTTTTCATCCGTTTTCATCCGTTTTTTCATCCGTTTTTTTTTTTGGTTAGAACTTTATTTTTATTACATATTTTGATGAAAAACGGATGTTAGCGGATCGGATGTTAAACGGAACGTCCGCTAACGTCCGTTTTTCGTCTGTTCCGTTTTTTTGACGGAAGAAAAATAGGGTTTTCTTCCGTTCAAAAAAACTGAGCTTTAGGGCCCTTTCACACGTCCGTTCAGTTCGTCCGTTTTTTGGGGCGTCCGTTAACGGACCTCAATGCTTCCCTATGGGTTAGCGTCCGTTAGCGGATGAGCATCCGCTAAACGTCCGTTAACATCCGTCTGCGGTAAGCTCTGTTTTTTTGGACGGAAGAAAACCCTATTTTTCTTCCATCAAAAAAAACGGAACGGACGAAAAACGGATGAAAAACTGATCAACTGAAGGGGAAAAAACTGAAGGGGAAAACTGAACGGACGTGTGAAAGAGCCCTTAGGGTCCTTTCACACATGGGGACCGTTTTTTAGATCCATTTTTTTATCATCAGTAGATCCGTTTTTCATCAGTTTTTAATCAGTTTTTCATCAGTTTTTCATCCGTTTTCATCCGTTTTTCATCCGTTTTTTTCATCCGTTTTTTCATCCGTTTTTTCATCCGTTTTTGTTTTGGTTAGAACTTTTTTTTTCTATTACATATTTTGATGAAAAAACGGACGTTTAGCGGATCGGATGTTAAACGGATCATCCGCTAACGTCCGTTTTTCGTCCGTTCCGTTTTTTTGACGGAAGAAAAATAGGGTTTGCTTCCGTCCAAAAAAACGGAGCTTAACGGAGACGGACGTTCGCGGATGCGTGTGAAAGGACCCATAGGAAAGCATTGCGGTCAAAAAACGGACGTCTAAAAACAGACGAACGGTCCGCTCGTGTGAAAGGGCCCTAACGGAGACGGACGTTAGCAGATGCGTGTGAAAGGACCCATTGGAAAGCATTGTGGTCAAAAAACGGACGTCTAAAAACGGACGAACGGTCCGCACGTGTGAAAGGACCCTTATAGTAATGAGATTTGTTTTATGATTAGGTTTAGATCTACTTTAATACTTGACGTGATTGTAGCCATACTTTAATGAAAGGGTAGCATCAGGCTCTGGATTTCAAACCCAGCAGGAGCTGCAAAGTTTCTATGTGCTTTGTCCATAACATACTGAATTTGCCACATTTTCACATTGGTCAAATTGTGAATAAAGAAAATCACTACCTTGTTGGTGATTCTACACTACAGTGTTTCTTTTAGATGGAAGCTGATGAGCATTTTCTCTGTAGCAAGTGTGACCAGCATCGGTATCCCATGTATGATAGCAGCCTAAGGCCTCGTACACACGACCGAGGAACTCGTTGGAAAAGACACATTGCTTTCCAACGAGTTCCTTGTTAGGCTTGTCGAGAAATTTGACAAGCTGTCTTTGAGTACACACAGTCAAGACCAAATCTCCTCGTTCTCAAACATGGTGACTTCAACACATACGACAGCAGGGGAAGTTTGATTCCACTGGCATAACCCTTGGGGCTGCTTTTGCTAATCTCATGTTACTGTGTGTTAGGTAAAAGTTTGGTGAGAGACATTTTCACTTTTCAGTCTGTTACAGCATGACAAATGTGCTATTTCCATTACAAACGCTACTTTTACCGAAGGTGCGCGGGTTTATAAGCATACACACCAACGTGTTTCTCGTCGAAAACCAGCCTGACGAGGAAATTGAGACTCCCATCGAGAAAAAAGAGAACTTGCTTTTTTTTTTCCTCATCGAGTTCCTCGACAGTTTTCTCGATGAAAAGCATACACACGACCGTTTTCCTTGGCAAAAAAGCTCTCCCACTAAGTTTCTTGATGGATTCTGTCGAGTTTCTCGGTCGTGTGTACAAGGCCTAACAGTTGTAATAATCTGCCTTGAGCCTTGAACATGTGCTGGTTATTATTGAGTATTGTTACTCCAGTCTTTGTTGCACACTATTCATGGAAATGCCTAAATAGAATTCTGGAAAATTGACCTATGCATGATCAAAAGGTTAGTCTGTCTGTTCATGCCCTCAGTTCAGGTCTTTCATGACCATTTTTACTACTGCTAACCATTTGAACTGCATTTGTATTCAGCCTGTTTGTGCTTATCCTATATCATCAACCTCCTATCTTTGCTATCAGTCATTGCCTAGTTTTCATATCTGGAAACTTGAATATTTTCAAGATTTGTGTGTCTATGCCTGATCTGACCATTATTCTGCTTGTTCATCCACTGTCTGCTCTGGTGTGCTGACCATCTGTCTGGGATTACACTTTTCTATCGTCTTACTTGCCTATTAGTTGGTTGTTTCAAGGAGAATCCACCAAGCACTTTGACAACAGTCTTCCCGGGACATAAAAATAAGAAGCAACAGAAAGCCTGTAATTTGACATTTCCATAAGAAAAGTATGTTCCAGGCCCCATGCAGTATTAGTCTCCAAAAGCCTAGACTGCAGATCCACATCCGGTTGTAACAATAGTGAGCTTCTGCATCTCAACTGGCTTTAGTCTCTTGCAATTCTAGTCAAATTACCTTGTGTCATCAGCCTAAAACTGGCATTGCAGGATGGAAGGAAATGTGGGCCCAGTATGACAACTACTTAGGTTAACCAGTTGCTGACCAACCTCAAGTTGGCTCAGCTGTGCGAATCGTCATACTGGTACATCGGTTTGTGCACATGCGAGATCGCCCGCAGGTCATGCGGACTCAAGACCCGCGAGAAAGAGAGCAAGAACGTTCTGAGGGGAGTAGAGAGAGAGGGAGATCAGCTGTTTGTATTGATCAGGAACAGCGATCTCTCGCATCTCCCAGGCAGCCCACCCCCCATACAGTTAGAAACACCTCCCAGGGAACACAGTTAACCCGTTGATAGTCCTCTGTAACCCCTTCTCTGCCAGTGCCATTTATACAGTGATCAGTGCATTTTTTAACACTGGTCAATATTTTGGTGTCACTGGTCCCCAAAAAGTGTCACTTAGGGTCAGATTTGTCTGCCATAATTTTGAAGTCCTGCTAAAAATTTGACAGATTGACACCATTACTAGTAAAAAACAATAAAAAAAAAAGTCCCTAAATCTTTCCCCTATTTTGTAGACGCTATAACTATTGAGCAAACCAATCAAAATATGCTTAACTGCGATTTATTTTTTCCGAAAATATGTGGAAGAATACATATTGGCCTAAACTGATGAATACATTAATTTTTTATATTTGTTTTTTGGATATGTATTATAGAAGAAAGTAAAAAATTGTTTTCAGCCAACAGCTCCATTAACATGTTTGTTTGATTCAAGTGTGCATATGTGTGCTATTGGGGGAGCAACTGTGCTGGCTTATTAGGAGGGAAGAAAATAGTAATGGTTCCAGCAGAAATTATCACTATTTCCCATAAAAGTTCTCGACTAGGGTTGTGCAACATTGCTTATAGGCATAGGATGATTATCTGATCTGGCTCTTTGTCATCTCATGTCTGATATTAGCTGAAAATTAAAAAATGTAGACCAGCTGTATGTTAAGCACTTTTCTTTCTTGGGATTAACTGTGTTTTCATACTTCCGTTAAGAATTATAAATACTATTTATGAGCAAAAAAAAAAAAGCCATGATGTTTTTGGATAAGAATTTGGCTAAGGGACTGTGATTGTAAGGAAACCAGAATTATAACCTTCCTTGATTGTAAGTGAGTATAAATTTTACAAGTAGATATAAATGAAAGGAACATTCCAAATAACTATTCCTTCATATAATTTATTAAGGTCCCTGGGATCAATCTTGCTGGGATCCCTGCCATACCTTTCAATAGTACATAGGGCTGGATCTCTCCCTTGCTGTAAAGAGAGCCAAACAGCATAGACTGTTCTCAGCACAAAATCTAGAAAAACATAATGATATAGATTTGTGGAAGGGTGTATATGTATTCCAGGCAACATAAATAAATGTACACCTCAGAGCTGTTTCTACATTTTCGTCTAATTCTGGTTTTAAGATCCTTAACCACTTGCTGACCGCCGCACACACATATACATCGACACAATGGCACAGGCAGGCAAATGGGCATACCTGTACCTTAAAATTTGCCGCCCAGGATGTTCCCGGGCGGCCTGCGTTTGCGGTCGACAAAGGCAGAACAGGGGGATGCCTTTGGAGTCACAATAAAAATTGCAGATCACTGCCATTACTAGTAAAAAAATAATAATAATAAAAATGCCATAAAACTATCCCCCATTTTGTAGACGCTATAACTTTTGTGCAAACCAATCAATATACACTTATTGCGATTTTTTTTTCCAAAATATGCAGAAGAATATGTTTTGGCCTAAACTGAGGAAAATAATTTTATATATTATTTGGGGATATTTATTATAGTAAAAAATATTGCTTTTTTTTTTTCAAAATTGTCGCTTTATTTTTGTTTATAGCGCAAAAAAAAACCCCAAAAAAACAGAGAGGTGATCAAATACCACCAAAAGAAAGCTCTATTTGTGAAAAAAGGATGTCAATTTTGTTTTGGAGCCACGTTGCACGACTGCGCAATTGTCAGTTAAAGCGGCGCGGTGCCGAATCGCAAAAAGTGGCCTGGTCTTTGGCCAGCCAAATGGTCCGGGGCTTAAGTGGTTAAAGGGATGATTCTAACTACAGTAATGGTGTAATTATGTGCCAACATTAGGTTAAACAGGGCAGGGGATAAAACTCTGTGACAATGCTGTAAGACATTGTTGTTATAAGTTGTTAAAAGTGGTACTAAAGGTAAAATCAAAAATTTTACGAGGGGTCTTTTATATTTTCATTGGAAACGGTGAGGGAGGGAGGAGTAGTAATTGGTTGCGTCTGAGAGTGTCATGTGACTAGTCTGTCTGGAAAACTGGCTGACCTTGCAGTTTGGTGAAGATGACTGTGAAAACGTATAAATTGCACCAAAGAGGAACAACCTTCTGTCACACAGTTTTTTATCTTTTTGAAGAACCCTCTTATATGTGATGTAGTCTGTCACTAGATTTAACAAAGCAGTCTTTGTTTTCTTGAATCCCACATATTACTTAGTTTTTGAAGATGGGTAGCAAAACTGGAAGTGAGGGTTTAGACAATCCATTTAACAGTGACAGGGATGCTACAATGGTCATTATTTTTTTATTCTTTTATATAACACGCTTTTCCCAAAATTAAAAAAAGAAAAAACTTTTCTGTAACTGCTTAAAAAGCGTTAACTGGTGTTAGACTTCAATTACCGTACTCACTTTATTGAACTCCATCTAAATCCACTACTCCATCAAATGGTACCCTCGCCAGACAGTACTGCTACTCCACTGACACCCTAAATGTGTCAATAGATGAATCGAAATTAGGGATAAGCTTTATGTTCGAGTCGAACATGAGTTCGACTCGAACCTTGGCTTTTCGCCTGTTCGCCGAACAGCAAACAATTTGGGGTGTTCGTGGCAAATTCGAAAAGCCAGAGAACACCCTTTAAAAGTCTATGGGAGAAATCTAAAGTGCTAATTTTAAAGGTTAATATTCAAGTTATTGTTATACAGTTTTAAAAATGGCAATTTTTTCGGGAGAAGTGATTTTAATAATGCTTAAAGTGAAACAATAAATGTGAAATATTCCTTTAAATTTCATACAGGAGGGTGTTTATAGTATGCCTGTAAAGTATCGCATGTTTCCCGTGTTTATAACAGTCTTTGCACAAAATGATCTTTCTAAAGGAAAAAAAGTCATTTAAAACTACTCACGGCTATAATGAATTGTCGGGTCCCGGCAATACAGATCAAGTCATCGAAAGTCATTGGAAAATAAAAATAAAAAATGCGTGGGGATCCCCCTAAATTCCATTACCAGGCTCTTCAGGTCTGGTATGGATATTAAGGGGAACCCTACGCCAAATTTAAAAATCCATGCAGAGACTGTTATAAACACGGGAAACATGCGCTACTTTACAGGCATACTATAGACACCCCCAGGTACAACATTTAAAAGGACTATTTCACTTTTATTGTTTCACTTTAAGTATTATTAAAATCACTGTTCCTGAAAAAACGCTAGTTTTTTTAACTTTTTTTGCATTGATATACGTATGTCCCATGTGGCAGGACCCGGGTCCCAAAACTCTTTTACTGTCAATAACTTGCATAATAACCTTTTCAAATTAGATTTTTCATGTTCATGTCCCATAGACTTTAATGGTATTCGTGTGTATGAACACATTTTTTGCTGGTCCGCATGTTCTGCTGCAAACCGAAACAGGGGGGTGTTCGGCTCATCCCTAATTGAAATGTGACAGATTCAGCAGGGACCAACCAAATTTTGATTCATGTGTGAATAAAGGGATTTTTAAATACAGCTTACCTGTAAAATCCTTTTCTTGGAGTACATCACGGGACACAGAGCGGCATATTCATTACTATATGGGTTATATGGAGTACCTTCAGGTGTGGACACTGGCAATCTCAAACAAACAGGAAGTCCCTCCCTATATAACCCCCTCCCCTAGAGGGAGTCCCTCAGTTTTGTAGCAAGCAGTATGCCTCCCAAAATGTTCCCAAAAAGAGGGGTGGGAGCTCTGTGTCCCGTGATGTACTCCAAGAAAAGGATTTTACAGGTAAGCTGTATTTAAAAATCCCTTTTTCTTTCTCGTACATCACGGGACACAGAGCGGCATATTCATTACTATATGGGATGTCCGAAAGCAATGCTTTAATGAGGGGAGGGAGACATCTTCCAAAGAAGGATTTAATTTAGAGGTATACTCAAATACTAGTAAATCCAACTTAAACGAGAAATGTAAATCTCAAATCAAATCAAGGGAGCCCCCTCAGATCCTGAGGAGCTAGAATCGCGGCCTGTAGTACTGACTGCCCAAAGGCTGTATCCGCATTCCTTCTTACGTCCAATTGATAAAATCTTGTAAACATGTGGACTGACGACCACGTTGCTGCCTTGCATATTCGAGCCATAGAGATCTGATGATGATGTGCTGCCCAGGAGGTGCCCATGGCCCTGGTAGAATGGGCCTTTGCCGACAAAGGAGGAGGCAACCTCTTCAAACCGCAGGCCTGAACGATTAATTGTTTAATCCATCTTGCGATGGTGGATCAAGCAGCTGCCTGACCCATCTTGGGCCCTTCCGGTAAAACGAACACCACATCTGTTTTCCGAACCTTCTCTGTAGCTTTAAGATAGGCCTTTATGGCCCTGACAATATCCAACGTATGCAGCAACCCCTCCTTTCTAGAGGTGGGTTTTGGAAGAAGGATGGAAGTACCACATCCTGGTTCAGGTGGAAACTGGATATAACCTTTGGTAGAAAGGAAGAATGAGGACGGAACCCCGCCCTATCCTTATGTAAAATGAGATATGGTTCCTTACAAGATAAGGCTGCCAATTCCGATACTCTCCTGGCCGAAACTATGGTGATCAGAAATACCGACTTTCTAGTCAGTAAAACCAAGGTACCTCAGCCAACGGCTCAAGGGGTTGTTTCTGTAGAGTTGACAGAACAAGATTTAAGTCCCATGGACAAAGTGGTGATTTGAACGGAGGATTAACACGTAAGACTCCCTGTACGAAGATCTTAACCAGCGACAGTATGTGGGCGGCCAGCGGCCTCTGAAATCACACTGATAAGGCTGAAATCTGTCCCTAGATCGTGCTTAATGCCAGGCCTTTATCCACTCCTAGCTGGAGAAAACTTAATACTCTATCAATGGTATACTTGCGGGAAACCCATCTCTTAGCCTCACACCAGCCTACGTAGGCCCTCCAAACCCTGTAACAAAATTACCCTGGAGGCCGGCTTTCTAGCCTCAATGAGGGTAGGGATTACCTGCCTAGACAGACCTCTACCCCTGAGAATCAGGGATTCAGTCGCCAGGCCGTCAAATTTAGACGCCGTAATGCAGGGTGGAGGATCGGGCCTTGTGAGAGTAGGTCTGGCCCTAGAGGAAGAGTCCAAGGGCCTCCCGCTGCCAATTTCAGGACTAGTGAGTACCATGCCCTCCGGTACCAAGCTGGGGCTACCAGGATAACCAGCCTGTGGTATGATCCTGCGCCGCAGGCGGGGGTAGTAACTGCAGTGGGGGAAATGCATATAGAAGTTATGATTGATGCCAAGGGCAAACCAACACATCGGTTCCGCAGGCCATAGGGTCCCTCGTTCGAGACATGAACCTGTCTAGCTTCTTGTTGAATCCTGATGCCATGACCTCCACGTCTGCCACTCCCCACTTCTGGCAGATTGTCTGAAAAAAACTTGTGGATGCAGAGACCACTCCCCCGGCGACAGGGTTTGGCGACTTAGGAAGTACGCCTGCAGGTTGTCCACCTCGGGAATGAATGTCGCCGATATGCAGGGTACATAAACCTCTGCCCACCGAAAAACCAAGCTCCTCTCACTCTGAGTGGCTTGACTCTTGGTTCCCCCTTGGTGGTTCACCTATATGCCACCGCTGTGGCCTTGTCTGAATGATTTCTCACCGAGGACCCCTGTAATCTGGATGTCTATGCCAGGAGGGCTAGCTGAGCCGCTCAGAACTCCAGACCTTGATGGGCAGCTGCCTCTCCGCCTCTGCCCAAGTTCCTTGGCGAGTGAACTTGTTCAAGACCGCTCTCCAGCCTTCCAGACCACTGGGCAGAACCAAGCTGCTAGAATTGCTGCCTGTAGGACACGAGTGTGGAAGCGTGTGGTATTGCCTCGAACATGGCCATCGCATACATAGGCGAATAGTTGGCTTTTTTTGCTTAGAACCAACTGAATCAATCTTTTGATAGCCTCGACCTTTACCAGGGGCAGGAACATCCCTCTTCTGTTCTGTGTCTAATCTCGTGCCGAGATATTCCAACTGACTTTGTAGGTTGAAATGCTGATCTTTTCCCGGGTTTAGGACTCAGCCCGAACCTCTCGAGGTACTGAACCATGAGGGCTACTACGCATTCCACCAAGGAAGCGAGTGATCTTATGATTAAGAGGTCGTCAGGTATGCTAGGACCGAGATCCCTTGGATCCTTTGGACTGACTAGAATAGGAGCTAGGACCTTCGTTAATACCGGGGGCCGTAGCCAGCCCGAAGGGGGGCGCCACAAATTGGAAGTGACGCTGTATCACTGCGAAGCGTAAAAACAAAAATATTTGATGTGGCTGAAAGACCTGGTACATGAAGGTAACCCTCCTTTATGTCTATAGAAGCCCGATCCTTCTGGAGTGTGGCGGCTGCTGGCCAAACGGATTCTATCCGGAAAGAGCGAACCCTAAGGTAAGCATTTAAACCTTTTAGGTCCAAAATTGGTCTGACATTGCCGATGAGCCTTGGTATGACAAACAGATTGGAATAGAAACCTAGCCCCTGTTCTTGGGCTGGTACCTCTACCATTATGCCCTGGTAAAGCAGGTGATCCAATGCTGCCCGCATTGAGGCCTTCCTTGTGGAGGAAATTTTAGAAATTCTAATCTGTAGCCTGCGGCCACAGATGATCGGACCCCCTCTGTCGGGGACCGATCCCCAGAGGCCCTGTCCTTGCGATCCATTGTTAAAAGTTTGATTGCGCAGGAGGACCGTACTGCCTGAATTTGAGGGCCCTGGAACCGGGGGGAGCTGCCCTTTTAAACGCAGGACCCCGGAACTTCCTTGACTGGTAAAAGGGTACTTTTGCCACTTGAAACAGTCTGAATGTATTTATCCAGATCTTTCCATGGAAGGGCAAACCTGCCAGCAGTCTTTTACATGGGGCTCGGCCGCCCAGTTCTTCAACCAAAAGAGCCTTCTCATATGCACTAAAAATAGTGACAACGAGACGCCTGCTGGATGGAGTCTTTTTATAGCCTCTACCGCAAAGCACAGAGCTCTGGGAATATCCAATAACTCCTCTGCCTATCGGGCAGGGATGTCTAAGCATCTGTTTTGTCTGGTTCCTTAATGCCTGAAAAAAAAAAAAAACTCCAATTGTAGCCACTGCTGGCTGTAGCCAGGGATGCTGGAAAAAGTGTCTCTAAACGTTTATCGACCGGGACCTTAAACATTTGTATGTTTCCCCTTAGGCCAGTTAATGATTTATTCACCCATGAGATGGCTGCGTCCACACGTTGGGAGCGCCCCCTTTCTTTAGAAAAATGTCTTTTCCATAGGGTAAATAACCTTCCAGGTGGTCTCCCATCCAGGCACTAACCAGGCCCTACCCTGCTTAGCCTCCGAGATCAGACGAGATCGGGCGCTTTCCGGGAGATGCGGCCTCAAGGACCTCACGGGTAGTTGAAAAGCAGTGCCCGAACCGGGACCTGAACCCTGGACCCCTCAGATCAAAAGTCCGATGCTCTACCAACTGAGCCATCCGGGCCCCTTTTAAAGAGCACTTGGTCAGGGGAAAGAGTGCCTGCAAGCACAAATATTTCCTGGCAGACGTGCATAAAGACTACCCTCTCGTCAGCTTTAGGCGGCAGAAAAAATTCTGTCCGGTCGTCCCAATCCTGGAAAAACCAATTCCTCTAACAGAGGATGGGCCAGAAAAGCTGCGTTGCTTAAAGGCGCCTTTAAAAGAACCCAAAGAGGATATCGCAGGAACCTGAGGCTCTGGAAATGGCAAATTGAATGCCAAGCGGACCATGTCTGTCAAAGACTGGACCCACAGACTCTCCGCTGGGAGGCTGAAAATGATTCTACAGTGGTAGATCCTCTAGGTTCTGTCCCTTTTGGCGATGGGGATCTAGTCTGCTTCTTGCCAGAAAAGAGCCAGCGATCATAGCTGTTAACCTCTTTTCTCTAGCCCCCCTAGGGTGACGGCTAGCATCTCCTCTGTGATAACACAGGGTTGGGCCGACCTGGGCCAGCCTCAGCACCAGACCCCCTTAATGGCTTATCCAGGGTGACCCCTATAGGAATAACCTGTGGGGAAAGTATTGGCATATTATCAGAACCAGAGGAGGAACCCCTTTGTCTTTGCCTTTTCTCTTTATTTTTTTTTATTTATTTTTTTCCTGAACCCTTGGAAGCCATAATACAAAATCGAAGGACTCCGCTTACAACAACAGACTGTTATAGCCAGGAGTACAAAAAAATAAGGTTTAGGGGACAATAGGATCACTAATGCCCCAAAACCGGTGGGGCTCAGTATGTTTTCTTTTATATATTATTCACCACATACAGCCCCACCCCCAACATGTTTGCCAGCATTCAACCTGTTGCCAAGGGGATTTTGGCTTAACAAAAAGTATTGGAGCTGACTCCAGTATGTAGTACCCCTTCTCGCCACCGGGAGTCACTGTGCTGCCAGCTCTACGTCCTCTCTCTCTCCAGCTCAGCTCTGAACTGAGCTAAGAACGCGCCTGCTGTGTATAACAGCAATTAAAGGCATGCCCACTCTACACTGCAGTCACACTCCCCGCCCCCCCCCCCCCGAACGGCGCGCGAAAATTTTCTATATGCATGCGCGGCGCGCGACTGTCGGGGGAGGAGAGCCCAGGAGGAGACGCACTCTGGAGCCCAGGAATGCAGGTTGGAGGACGCATCAGGCGGCAGATTTGAATCCCGGCAAGGTAAGGCTAACACAGGCCCCTAAGGAGTCCCTTTAGCCTAGAGACAGATCTTTTTTTTTTTTTTTTTAAAAGATCTTCAACCAGAGTTGGAGGAGGAGGAGTTTGAGGAGAATGTCATGTCAGCCAGTGGATTATTATTTTTGGAGGAGTCTTCCTCTCTGGCTGGCAGCAGCCAGCCCTCCATAAGGGCTAGCCCCTCCCACTCCTCCCCCAACAGGGCTCCCCTCCCAAGGGCCTCCCCTTCTCCCCGGCCACAAGCATCAGCTGGAGGCAGGAAGTCGTCCCAGAAGACCAGGGGTGTGGCCGAGGTTCTGCCCGCCAATCTGAGAAGGGACCAGGCCCTTCAGACCCGCCATCTGGGACAGGTCAGCCAGACTTTGGGGCGGATGGAGGAGAGCCTGTCCTCCATAAAGGATACGCTTAGGGACCTGGACTCCCTGGCTCTTACAAACTGCCTAAACGTACTGCAGACTACTACAGCAGACGTTGGGCAGGATGTAAGGGCCCTCACCCAGGCTATCCAGGCCAATACGGCATCACTAAGTGCTGGCCTGACCAGAATTGCCGTGGCCTTGGAGGGCAGGCTGCCAGGTGGGCAGAGACCAGGGGCTGCTCCTCCTTCCCCGGATTACCCCCCCCTCCCCATGAGTCTCCCCTGAGGAGCCGGGGCCGTGGTCGCCCCAGGCGTGGGTCACGCCAGCGGCATTAATTTGGTTTCCCCCTTTTTTTTTTTGACTTTTTTTTCCTGTTTTTTTTTTCCAGGTTTTATTTTTTTTTCTGTTTTTTTTTTGTGTTGTGAATGATTTCTGAATGTGGGGGTGACATTCCTGCCGGAAAAGGGGTGTCACCCTCATTTGTGGTGGAGAAGGGTTCCCCAGGACCAGGGGGAAGTGATCCCCAGGTCCGTGTGAATTGTGTATGAATGTACAGTGACATAATTGGAGCCGTGGCGTGGCGTTGCTGCTCACAAGTCCAGCATGGTGGGCTTGTGCTAATCCAATTTGATGAGGATGTGATGTGTCTGTGCTAGGGACCACAGTGGTGTGCATGCATGTATTCTCATTGTGCCATGATTAATGTGTGTGTTTAACGTGCAAAGATGACTAATGTGAGCTGTCTCCTGGCTGCTCTTCCCTCAGAAGACGGGGTATCCTCGCTTAGGGGGAGATTGTCTGGTTCAGGGGTCAGGTCATCACGTAGGTCAATCTGCAGGCCCTTTCTCACTGCGAAGTTGTGCAGAATGCAACATGCACCGATGATCTGGCACACAAAGTTTGGGGAATACAACAGGGTCCCCCCAGACTTATCCAGGCATCAGAAACGTGACTTCAGGAGGCCAAAGGTGCGCTCCACCACTGCACGTGTTTGGGCGTGTGCTTCATTGTATCTTTCCTCTCCTGGGGTTTGGGGGTTCCGGATAGGAGTCATGAGATGGGGTCCCAGTGCATATGCAGAGTCACCTGTAAGGGAAAAGACAGGAGGATGTTAGTCATGCATATGCCCCTTGTGATGTGTGCATCATGGGGGGGGGCAGTCATGCCTGCCACCCATGTCACTCACCAACCAGCCAGGTGTCCCCATACACGTTCTGTTCGAATTCCATTGGGATGGGGCTCTGATTGTATATGTAGCTGTCATGGCTGGATCCGGGGTGTTTGGCACGGACGTGCCATATGAGGCCTTGGGCATCGACTATCACCTGTACGTTGATGGAATGCCAATGCTTCCGATTGCGGTATATGTGCTCTGTCTCATGGGGGGGCTGGAGTGCCACATGTGTGCAATCAATAGCCCTCACGGTGCGTGGGAATCTGGCAATTCTGTAGAAATCTGTCATTGCCTTCAGCCGCAGCTCCTCAGTGGTTGGTTTGATGATTTGGTTGGCCATGCGTCTGAGAATTGCAGGGATAACCTGCTGCACACATCTGCTCATGGAGGATTGTGACATCCCAGCCACCACTCCACTTGTTCTTTGAAAAGAGCCACTGGCAAGGAAATGGAGTGTTGCCATGACCTTGACCAGTGGCTGCACTGCATGTGAGCGGTGTGTTCGGCTGGTGATGTCATCCTGCAGGGTTATGGTTAATTTCAGGATGGCATGAGGGGTGAATCTGAAGATGCGATACACCTCAGAATCACTCATGCCAAAGAGGTCTATGCGGGTGCGGTATATCCTCTCCCGTGCCCTCCTCCGTGCCCTCCTCCGTGCCCTCCTCCTTCTTTGCTCCTCTAAAGTCATTAGTATAACTATGAGCAAGGATGCCCCGGGCATCTTGGCATAAAGTTTGTTGTTTAGCAAGTGTGACTGCTCAGTTCCTCACTAACAGTGTTGCTTTAGCTGACATGTAGACGGATTGTCTAATTTTATACCACCTTTTATATGGTCTAATTTTAGACAGGACGTGCAGCTGTTGTGCACGGCGCGTAGCCTGCGCTGCACCAACGTTCTTTTGTGGATCCCTGTAACTCCCTCATTTGCATATTTGAATAGCAAATCAATGGTGTGTCTAGCGCAGTTTTGCGCGGACGGATACGCCGGTCTATCGAAATTACGCCGGTCAAAAAAAAGTAGATTTCTTGCGTATCTCGTTTTGGGGATGCGGCGCATTGAAACGCATGCGCAAAATTAGACTTACGCCACGCATCTCCTGTAACGCCGGCGTAATCGCTCTGTGAATCTGGCCCACAGTCTCTTACAAAAGTGAGTACACCCCTCACCCCTGAAAATATTTTATTATATCTTTTCATATGACAACACTGAAGAAATTACACTTACTAAAATGTAAAGTAGTGAGTGTACGACTTTGATAACAGTGTAAATTTGCTCTCCCCTCAAAATAACTCACCACACAGCCATTAATATAGTAATATGTTTCTATGGTGGGAAACATTAACAGCGCTGTATGGGTTAATTTAAGTAATCAGATGACCCCAAAAAAACACATAAAATCTGCTAAAATTATCTAAAAAAATCATATTAATAATGATTAGTATATAAGATAATAATAATAATGTCCAGCAATGAATAAACATTAGCAGCAATCATATGTATATATGTTGTCAGATCTGGCTGGATCATTAGCAAAGTCTCTTCAAAGAAATCATATGCTTCCAGTGAGGGGTTAATCTTGTCTGTATCTCTCTGCTCTTTGCAAGGGTGTCTCCCTTAGGAGTTCTACTCACCAGATAGTAGTGATATGTATGCCTGTAGAAATCAAAGGTAAGGTCTCCTCCTCGGTTCAGGTATTCTCATTCCTCTTACTCTCCACCAGGAATCCAAGTTAATGTCACCCAGGTGATTAGTGTTGGTTCATGGAATTAATTTCATGAGTGGTCATGGAAGTGAAGAGAGAGGAAAAGAATATAGTGTAATACAGTTTTTATTCAAGATTAGATGCCCCACACTAGCATATGCTTACAATGTGTATGCGATAAAAACAGCACATCAAAGAGACACTGGAATGCGGATAACTGCGGGTAACTGTGCTTGTCAGCTCGGCTTACTCTGCTAGATCTCAGGTCCAGATGACTCCTTGTGTGTATGTTGTACGCTGGTCGTGTAGCCACGCCCTGACGCGTTTTGTGATTGGTGCTCACGTCTTCAGAGGGCGTCACGAAACACGTCAGGGCGTGGCTACACGACCAGCGTACAACATACACACAAGGAGTCATCTGGACCTGAGATCTAGCAGAGTAAGCCGAGCTGACAAGCACAGTTACCCGCATTCCAGTGTCTCTTTGATATGCTGTTTTTATCGCATACACATTGTAAGCATATGCTAGTGTGGGGCATTTAATCTTGAATAAAAACTGTATTACACTATATTCTTTTCCTCTCTCTTCACTTCCATGACCACTCATGAAATTAATTCCATGAACCAACACGAATCACCTGGGTGACATTAACTTGGATTCCTGGTGGAGAGTAAGAGGAATGAGAATACCTGAACCGAGGAGGAGACCTTACCTTTGATTTCTACAGGCATACATATCACTACTATCTGGTGAGTAGAACTCCTAAGGGAGACACCCTTTTAAAGAGCAGAGAGATACAGACAAGATTAACCCCTCACTGGAAGCATATGATTTCTTTGAAGAGACTTTGCTAATGATCCAGCCAGATCTGACAACATATATACATATGATTGCTGCTAATGTTTATTCATTGCTGGACATTATTATTATTATCTTATATACTAATCATTATTAATGTGATTTTTTTTAGATAATTTTAGCAGATTTTATGTGTTTTTTTGGGGTCATCTGATTACTTAAATTAACCCATACAGCGCTGTTAATGTTTCCCACCATAGAAACATATTACTATATTCACTTCTTTTCACTATAATAGCTGCTTATCTGCACAAACCTTTTATATAGCGTAAGCTTTACATCACCATAGTGCGCTAGGATCAGATTTGCCTAAAAACAGACTCTGATATTTTTATTCTTACACAGCCATTAATGTCTAAACCGCTGCCAACAAAAGTGAGTACACCCCTAAGTGAAAATGTCCAAATTTGGCCCAATTCGACATTTTCCCTCCCCTGTGTCATGTGACTAGTTAGTGTTACAAGGTCTCAGGTGTGAATAGGGAGCAGGTGTTAAATTTGGTGTTATCTCACTCTCTCATACTGGTCACTGGAAGTTCAACATGGCACCTCATGGCAAAGAACCCTCTGAGGATCTGAAAAAAAGAATTGTTGCCAAGCCCATACAGTGTTTAACAGGACAGGTTCCACTCATGATGATGCACAAGAAAGCCTGCAAACAGTTTGCTGAATACTGGATTACTGGAACCAAGTCCTGTGGTCTGAGGAGACCAAGATAAACTTATTTGGTTTAGATGGTGTCAAGCGTGTGTGGTGACAACCAGGTGAGGAGTACAAAGACAAATGTGTCTTGCCTATAATCAAGCATGGTGGTGGGAGTGTCATGGTCTGGGGCTGCATGAGTGCTGCCAACACTGGGGTGCTACAGTTCATTGAGGAAACCATGAATGGCAACATGTACTGTGACATACTGAAACAGAGCATGATCCCCTCCCTTTGGAGACTGGGCCGCAGGGCAGTATTCCAAAATGATAAAAAACAAACAAACACAACTCCAAGACGACCACTGCATTGTTAAAGAAGCTGAGGGTAAAGGTGATGGACAGGCCAAGCAAGTCTCCAGGCCTATACCCTATTGAGCATGTGTGGGGCATCCTCAAATGGAAGGTGGAGGAGCGCAAGGACTCTAACATCCACTACAGTACCTGTCACCGAGAATGTGTTTCCAGCACGACAGCATCGCGCTGATTCTCTGCAACAGGGTGCCGACATCTCGCACTCGCTGGAATAGACAAAGCACATTCCAGCGAGCGCGTCATAGAAGCGACGGGGATCCGACTTGGATTCCCGCCAAATCTACACGCGGCGTTTAGTATGCATGAGAGGGAACTCCACGCCGGATTTTTAAATAAAAATCCGACACGGGTTCCCCCCCAGGGGACATACCAGGCCCTTAGGTCTGCTATGGATTGTAAGGAGAACCCCCCCCTACGCCGAAAAAAACGGCGTGGGGGCTCCCCCACAATCCATACCAGACCCGTATCCAAAGCACGCCGCCCGGCCGGTCAGGAAAGGAGTGGGGTCGAGCGAGATCCCCCCCCCTCCTGAGACGTACCAGGCAACATGCCCTCAATATGGGGGGGTCAGGTGCCCTGGGGCAGGGGGGCGCACTGCGGGAGAAGACCCCGGAGAGCGGGGAAGACCCCCGGAGAGCGGAGAAGACCCCCGGAGAGCGGGAGAAGGCCCCCTAGTAAAAGAGCTAACAAAGACAGGGGGGGCCGTCCGGAGCTGTCTAATAAAATACTTTAAAAACCCTGTGCTGTTTATTTTGTGTTTACACTTTGCCTCCAGGTGAATAGGTAGGGGTACGATGTACCCCATATTCATTCACCTAGGGTGGGGGGCCGGTATCTGGGGGCCCCCTTATTAAAGGGGGCTCCCAGATTCCGATAAGCCGCCCGCCAGCAGACCCCGACAACCAACGGCCAGGGTTGTCGGGAAGAGGCCCTGTCCTTATCAAGATGGGGACAGGGTGCTCTGGGGTGGGGGGGCCGCAGGGCACCCCCCTGCCCCAGGGCACCTGACCCCCCCATGTTGAGGGCATGCTGCCTGGTACGGCTCAGGAGGGGGGGCAACACAGGGTTTTTAAAGTATTTTATTAGACAGCTCCGGACGGCCCCCCCTGTCTTCTTTAGCTCTTTTACCAGGGGGGCCTTCTCCCGCTCTCCGGGGGTCTTCTCCGCTCTCCAGGGGTCTTCTCTGCTCTCCGGGGGGTCTTCTCCGCTCTCCGGGGTCTTCTCCCGCAGTGCGCCCCCCTGCCCCAGAGCACCTGACCCCCCCATGTTGAGGGCATGCTGCCTGGTACGGCTCAGGAGGGGGGTGCTCGCTCGCCCCCACACCTTTCCTGACCGGCCGGGCGGCGTGCTTTGGATATGGGTCTGGTATGGATTGTGGGTTCTCCTTACAATCCATAGCAGACCTAAGGGCCTGGTATGTCCCCTGGGGGGGAACCCATGCCGCATTTTTATCTAAAAATCCGGCGTGGAGTTCCCCCTCATGATACATACTAAACGATGCGTGTAGATTTGGCGGGAATCCAAGTCGGATCCCCGTCGCTTCTATGATGGCTCTGTCTCTATCGCGGCAAGACAGCTCGGCGCTGGCTCCCGCAATGGGGCTCGTAGGTGGTTAATCTCGGTGAGAAAGGGAGTGAGATTGACACAATATCGCAGTCACCTACTGTAGCTCAGTGATGTAGTCATGAAGGAGTGGAAGAGGACTCCAGTGGTAACCTGTGAAGCTCTGGTGAACTCTATGCCCAAGAGGGTTAAGGCAGTGCTGGAAATAATGGTGGCCATATAAAATATTGACAGTTTGGGTCCAATTTGGACATTTTCACTTAGGATGTACTCACTTGTGTTGAGTTATTTTGAGGGGACAGCAAATTTACACTGTTATACAAGCTGTGCACTCACTACTTTACGTTGTAGCAAAGTGTCATTTCTTTAGTGTTGTCACATAAAAAGATATAATAAAATATTTTCAAAAATATTAGGGATGTACTCACTTTTGTGAGATACCGTGTGTGTGTGTATATATATATTTATATATATATATATATATATATAAATATATATATATATATATCCACTTCCATACCAGGCACTTACGCACCTTCCCGCCCAAGCCAATTTTCAGCTTTCAGCGCTGTCTCACTTTGAATGACAATTGCACGGTCATGCTGCACTGTACCCAAACAAAATTGGCCCAGGGGGCGCTCAGCATGAAATCGTGTAGGACGTTGGACAACGTCCAGTCACGATTTCATAACCACTTCCTGGCCGTCAATCTCCTATTGACCGGGCGGGAAGTGGATACATATATATATATATATATATATATGTATATATATATGTTGCACCGATACCGATACTAGTATTGGTGCTGATACCAAGTATTTGTGCGAGTATCGGTACTCATGCAAATGCTCTGATGTTTTATCTGATACCTGTTGTATGGTACCAGGTGTCCTCAAGCTCAGCAGGGGGGCTAGGCAGCTACAAGCACCAATCTCCCTGTATAGCTTTTCAGACAGACCCTTCTCCTTCTCTCCCTCCTGTGGCTGTCAGGTGCTTTTTTGAAAGTCACACAGGGAGATCAGTGCTTTTAACTGCCCCACCGCTGCACCGATCATCCCGACTGTCCCCCTGTGCCCTCCTCCGGGTCCTCCTCCCTCTCTCTGGGTCCCTGGCTCTTCCACCCTCTCTCTAGTTTCCTCCTCCCTCTCAGAAGGGGCTTTCCTCCCTCTCTCCGGATCCCTGGCTCCCCCACATACTCTCCGGTGTCCCCCTCCCTCTCAGCGGTGTCCTCCCTCTCTCCGGGTGCCCGGGTCCTCCTCCTGTCCCCCTCGTCTTGTCCCAGACATGTCAGGATGGGGAGCGGAGGAAGGAGCTGGTAAATCTGTAATTTACCGGCTCCTTCCTTTTCTGAATGCACTGACTCAGTGTTTACGACGTTTCAGTTTATGAATGGAGAGGAACCGCTGTCCTATCCATTCATTTTCAATGCAGCAGAGGCTGCAGAGAAAGGGGCTGGGGAATCTGTGTCCTCACTCCCTTTCTCTGTCTCAAAGGGGAGATGTCAGTGGTCTGTTTAGACTCCTGATATCTCACTTAATACCCCCAACAGGGCTGATAAAATAGATAAATAAATAATTAAATGTTAAATTCTAAAAATAATTAAAAAAATTATAGAAAAAAACACTGACAATGCCTACTCCCCCACCAAAAAAAAAAAAGCATTGTAAAAAATGCATAAATGGTAAGAAATAACGAAAACACTGAATTGTAAAAAAAAAAAAAAAAAAAAAAAAAAACTACTGACACAGTCCAAGCCTCATCAGTGCCCATCAGTTTTATGTTATTGCCACTGTCACACAAAAAGTATTGCTAATCGGTATCGGTACTCGTACTCAGTCCTAAAAAAAGTGGTATCGGTGCAACCCTAATATACATATAAATAATTTCCAAATAAGCTTAAATGGACACATGATAGATGAATGTTGCACTTCTTGCAATTGTGACACCACTGTGTGTGGTTTCTGGAAAACTACAGATATGGTGGCCTTACAAAAAAAGGAGATAAGCAATTACCATAGTGAGGTACACTTACTATTCTCAGGTGGTTCGATATAGGTTCTAGTCTAACCTCATGCCCCCGCCAGTTGTTTTTACAAGGATAGACACTTGGGAATAGATCACAGAGATGCAATGATGTGCTGAGTCCTCTAAAACCCTTTGATGGCAGGCAACACTAACCTTGGAGTCTGCTCCTTTCCCCCTTTTCCCCTTGATCATTATACCACTAGTTAAGTGTAATAACATAATTTATGAATTATGACATTTTTAAAATTCCATTCCTTTTATCACCTTTAAGGTTAAATGGTTAAGATTTTTACAATTTGAACCAAAATTAGCTATTGCTGATTTTTTACTGTTTGTTTTAGAGACTGTACCCCTACTGAGCTCTACAATTCGCATATAAAGAGATAACTGCACCTGCCACAGAGAATCTTCTGACTCAACTCATCAGTCACTGTTCAATCTGTTGTGATTTCTAACAGTTGTTTATCTGAACTGGAAAGGCAAAGAAAAACGTAAATGCTTTGAATTGGTTTTGATCCTCCATTACCTTTTTTCTTTGTCTTCTTGTAAATCAGCCTTACTAAATACACTGTAAATGTATCATACAACCTACTTACTGTATAAAAGCTGAAAAAAAGTGAATGAGCAGAGCAGTTTCCAATCATGTTTCATGTTTTTCTTGCCAGGGTATAAAAAGATAATTACCACGATTGGTCCCTATGACTAAAAACTCCACGTACTCTCCCTATTTTGTTCTTTCCAGATTTTGTAACCAGAACTATAATGCATGTTTTTATTTTTTTATATATATGAAAAAAAAATTTGCTTAAAAGAAAATGAAGATACATCCAAATTATTGTAGCAAGTTTTATTCAGATAAGGACAGAAAAATTGAAATGCTAAGTGTTATGGTCTGCCTGTTATGACTGAATGGTCAGCCTCAATGTTGAAAGTAGACTTCTGGAAGAAGCTGTGAGCCAATCACACAGACAGGAAATAATATTTCAAGGTGTATTGTACAGAACGTTCCCAATGCAGCAGTAATTGCAAGGAAGCAAAATTAAAATTTTGTTGCAGATATAGAATTGTAATAGCTGGAAGTTCCAATATCTAAGTGGAAATCTATTATGTTAACAACTAAGGTTTTCAAGAATCTATAATACCCCAGAAAGCTACTGTAAGTAGAAACATACAATCTCCATGCATAAATTGCTCCCACTGGCATCCGGACATGTGTGCTAATCCGATAGTCAAAATGCTCTCTGCATCCTTCAATATTTCTGCAAATAATTTCAGACAGCTGAATTGCTATAACCAGTAGAACACTAGTTTATACCTGTCATGATCGCCATAGAAAGTGATCATTGTGCAAAGTATCTCTGTACGTGCAATAAAACCATTTTTAAGCGAAAGTGCATTTTTATGTGTTACTCGATATTCTAAGGCAATGTGATACCACTGAGGAATCCTTTCAGGATGTAACACGCTTCAAAGGCAATGCTCAGGATTTACAAATTCTTCTTCCAGATCTGACACATCTCATAGAGTTATATACATTAACTACTTGGAGGGTATATGTTATATGTCTGAACATTCCATCTATTCACTTCATCAGTTCACAACATATCTAATCCCTATATAGGAAGAAGAGAAGATTAAAATACAACCTCAGGATGAACTGTGATTTAGTGCTGCAGATAAGTCTGGAGAATCATTTCTGCATCCCTTGAAAGACATGTGTCAATACTTCAGTTCTAATGAACAGTCAGCAGTTTGCTTTAAACAGTAACTTAAAGCAAAGAAATAAAATAAAAAAATCGAATTGCTACTTGGGAAATACAGTACTTCTTTTGAAGAAAGACAAATTATACTGGCGGTTCCTATAGGTTTTAGGTAATACTGAAATACTGAAAGTTACTGGCAACTACAGGGGTTTAGTTAGCAGAGCAGCCAGCTGCACCAGATGTATAGCAGGATAGATTGAATGGGGCTTCAACAAGCAGGATTTGCCCCTGAAGTGTGTTCAATTGCATAATTCTGTTATTTGACCTTTCAAGAGCTTGGGGTTATAAACTTTTATCCATATCGATCTAGGTAACAAAGTTCTAATGGTAGACCTATAGGGTTGTACATGATTCCTGGTTATGGGCCCTAAAAGCCCTTTTCAATTAAATATTACAGCAGCCTCCCATAGACGGGAAAGCATATTACCGCTCCAGGTGAATCAATGGAAATAAACCTCATCTCAGAGTTGAAGCAGCAGGTGCAGGCAATGCATATAGCAATTAGGTAAGGGAAAGTTCTGGACAGCCACACTCCAAAAATAAGCCTTTATTTGTAGCTATGATTAAGCACTGTTGAAAAGTGTGGAATGTGTCAGCTCTTCTGTCCTATATTCTGCTGTGGCATGTATTTTTTTATATCTTTTTACAAATAAAGACTTATTTTTGGAGTGCGGCTGTCCAGAACTTTCTCTTACCTTAAAGCAAGGGTGCCCTGCCCGTCACATATGGCCCGTGGAGCCCTCTGATGTGGCCCGCAAACTCCTGCTCTGGGATGGCAGGTTGGCCAAGAGCATCAGTGTTGTGAATGAAGCCAGCAGTAGAAAAAGCAAGCAGCTGCAGAGCAGAGGCACATAAGCCAATGCTCCCTGTATAGCACCGACTACTGTCATAGGTGGAGTGATACCAAATGTACTCTGCCTGGGACAGCAAGTTTATAACTAAAACCACATTGTATATATGGACATATTTGTTCTGCACTGGTTACTGGGCTGATTTTAAACTGATTGGCAGGTGTAGTGCAGTCCACCTGCAGGTTCCTGCACTTAGCCATAGACTTCTGGTTTTACCTGTGGGTTTGGTGCACTTTCAGAAAGAGCACCACACCTGCAGGATATAATAGAATTATATGGCAAAGTACAGCTAACCTGCAGGAAAGTCACAGGTGCACTGTGCTGTATCCACGGTGTGGGTAGACCGCAGACCATCAGTGTAAAAGTAGCCTTAGGCCCCTTTAACCACTTAAGACCCGGACCTTTAGGCAGCTAAAGGACCAGGCCAGTTTTTGCGATTTGGCCCTGCGTTGCTTTAACCGACAATTGCGTGGTCGTGCGACGTGGCTTCCAAACCAAATTGGCGTCCTTTTTTCCCAGAAATAGAGCTTTCTTTTGGTGGCATTTGATCACCTCTGCGGTTTTTATTTTTTGTACTATAAACAAAAATAGAGTGACAATTTAAAAAAATATATATATTTTTTACTTTTTGCTATAATAAATATCCCCCAAAAATATATAAAAAAAATGTTTTCCTCAGTTTAGGCCGATACGTATTCTTCTACCTATTTTTGGTAAAAAAATTGCAATAAGCGTTTATTGATTGGTTTGTGCAAAGTTTATAGCGTTTACAAAATAGAGAATAGTTTTATTGCATTTTTATTAATTTTTTTTTTTTTACTACTAATGGCGGTGATTAGCGATTTTTTTCGTGACTGCGACATTATGGCGGACACTTTGGACAATTTTGACACATTTTAGGGACCATTGTCATTTTCACAGCAAAAAATGCATAAAAAAATTACAATTGCAGTTTGGGAGTTAACCACAAGGGGGCGCTGAAGGGGTTATGTGTGACCTCATATGTTTTTCTAACTGTAGGGGGGTGTGGCTGTGGGTGTGATGTCATTAATTGTGATTCCCTATATAAGGAAACACACAATCAATGCGGGCGTCACAGTGAAGAACGGGGAAGCTGTGTTTACACACAGCTCTCCCCGTTCTTCAGCTCTGGGGACCAATCGCCGGACTCCAGCGGCGGTTGGGTCCACGGGTCCCACGGCCGTGGTCACGGAGCTTCGGACCGGGTGGTGTGCATGCGCCAGCGGCGCGTGACCCCACGGCTGGGCTACGTACAGGTTCGTGGATGTGCCCAGCCGTGCCATTCTGCCGACGTATATCGGCGTGAAGGGGTCCTTAAGTGGTTAACATGATCTGTCTGACTCAATCAGACCCTCAATTCACCTCTATGGAGCAGCAGATCCACACAGACTTGTGTCCATTTACTTCTGCCTATTTCCAATCCGGTTTGCTAAAAAAACAAAAGTGGATCCATGCCCTTCCATTTGATCAAATGAGAGGACCCATAGAGTAGAGTGGGCTGTGTCTGTGTCCGCTTTGCATACGCAGAGTGGATGCCGACCTGTCATCTGCTCATAGTGGCCCACGACTGGTTACTAAGTCGCTTAAGTGGCCCTCGCTCTTTAAAAGGTTGGGCACCCCTGTCTTAAAGCCTCCCATAGACCGCATAGGGAGTAGAACCCAACTGATTGAGCTTGGTTGGAAGGCTGAGTGAGTAATTGGCTTACAGCTGACTCACAGCACAATTTTAGCATTCTGGATGTGTGTTTTGCATGCAAGTTAAAGTTTTTGATGAGTTTTTGACACTTTTGCAATGTGTTCCAGTAGGGTTTTTTCAGATCATTTTATTTTGACACTTGAAAAATCTTAGGCTAATGATTTCTTATATACGTTCCAGCGCATTTTGACATGTTTTGAAGCATTTCTGGCGAAAAAACTGTACTTTTGTTGAAAGCACTAGAACTGACCACACTGATGTGAACTAGTCATTGAAATACATGATAATTACTGTACATGCATTCCGTATACATTTTAAAAAGACATTGGAAAGCATCTGATGTGAACCAGCTCTTACTTAGCTTAGTCAGCCTGCAGTAGGAAGTTCAAATACTGACAGGGTCTACAGGTAAGAAAGGTATCAATTGATTCCCAAAAAACAATTTGCTTATCAAAACTATACACAGGGAGGCATGATGCCAAACATAAATCAACACACCTATGCACATCAGCAAAGCATTATCACATGTACAAAGCTTTGCCACTGCTTTCTTTGAGTGCTAGTTCACATACTGTATATACAGCACTTTGGCATGCATTGGCCAAAAAAATTAAAAATGTCATGTCTACTTTTTTCCATCTGCTAGTGCATGTTCTACAGGCTTTGGATAGGAATGGCAATGCATGTCAACGCATCATAAAGCACTTCAAAAACACACATCCAAACGTGCTGCAACACAAGTGCATAAGTGTGAAGCCAGCCTTAGGGTTTACATTCAGTGTAATGCCAGAAGGTAGGGCCCCTATAATTTATAAAATATGCTTAAAGCTCAGGACTGATAACTGACCCATTCAAGCAACCTAGTAAGCCAAAAAAAGGAGATCCCTCTCCAGAAGTTATAGCAGCCACAAGAATGTTGTAAAGTATAAAATCAAAAGTGTATATTGAGTACAGATGAGTAGACGTGAGAAATGATGGATCACTAAAATACAACTTATGGCCAAAGAGTATCATCATTTCTAAAATAAAGACGTGCATACTGTTTGCAATTTATGTAAAATATGTGAGGGAAAATATTTTTAGGTGGTTTTAACAGATGCTTAACACCTGTATTTTTGCATTCATTTAAGCAGTCATATCTATTTATGTCTGTGCAAGCTACTGGTCATTGCATGAAATTGATTTCATCCTTGGCAAGTGAATTGTGTCTTATTTGTGTGCCATGTGTTGGAAGGATGAACTTCATAGGTCACTGTTCAGAAATTCAGCGAAGATTGATGATGAACTAATTGACTCATGTCACTTTCACACCAGCACCTCACAGCTGTTCAGTGGGCTCATAGATCATTGTGACTTTCTCTTGTGCCGTGTTACAGATGTGTGAATTCCCATTTACTGTTACCCTCACGTCAGTGGGGCATGTCACATGTTCTAAGCCCTGCGTTTCCTAAAGTGGGCACACCTGGAAGCAGATCTCACAGCAGGTGTTTTTTATGAAGTGCCCAGATTTATGTGCTTCGGAGAATATACTCACTTTAATATTGGATACCAGTGGTTGTCTCTGAAGGATCTTGTTAAGGTATATCTAAAGCCAAGCTTTTATGGATTAGGCCATGATGGTATCAAGTTTGAACAACACTGCTTTTAATTAACTGAATAACCTTTCAGGAGTCATCATGACCAATTGAAAAAAAAAAAACAGGAAGTGGAGAATGGAACCTGAAGGCAATGCAGTTCCATTGGCTTGTGACAAGTTAGGTAAAGCAAGCTAGAAAAACATACACACACTAAGGCCTCCTACACACGAGGCAATAGATTTGTTCAAAACGGTCTGTCCGACCGATTTGAACAAATCTGTCTGCTGTCATTTTTGTTTGCTCGCGTGTACACACGAGCAAACCAAAATCCCCGCCAGCAGACAGCGCGCTGACGTGTCGGTGACGTGGCGGTGACGTTGACGCCGCCACGTCACCGCACCAGGAAGTAAAACACTTCCGCGCATGCGCCGAATCCATTCGGCGCCGGTGCGAGACGACATGTCTGCTGGTAAGTGTACTAACCAGCAGACATGTCGGGCGGCCAAATCCGTCGGCTCGCTCGTACACACGATCGAATCTGTCTGCTGGGACGGTCTAGCAGACCGTTTCCAGCAGACAGATTTGATCGTGTATACGCGGCCTTACATATATGTATACATTGTAGGGTTGTCCCAATACCACTTTTTTTAGCACGGAGTACAAGTACCGATAATTTTTTTAAAGTAGTGGCTGATACCGAATACCGATACTTTTTTTTAAATGTGTCCCCAAATGCAGCCATGTCCCCCACATATTGCAGCCATGTCCCCCCACAGATGCAGCCATGTCCCCCCACAGATGCAGCCATGTCCCCCTACATATATTGCAGCCATGTCCCCCCACATATATTGCAGCCATGTCCCCCCACATATATTGCAGCCATGTCCCCCCCACAGATGCAGCCATGCATGTCCCCCACATATGCAGCCATGCATGTCCCCCACATATGCAGCCATGTCCCCCACAGATGCAGCCATGCATGTCCCCCACATATGCAGCCATGTCCCCCACAGATGCAGCCATGCATGTCCCCCACATATTGCAGCCATGTCCCCCACATATTGCAGCCATGTCCTCCCACAAATGCAGCCATGTCCCCCACAGATGCAGCCATGCATGTCCCCCACATATGCAGCCATGTCCCCCACAGATGCAGCCATGTATGTCCCCCACATATGCAGCCATGTCCTGTCCCCCATATTGCAGCCATGTCCCCCATACCTGTAGTAGTAGATATGATGCCATCGCATTCCGCCGCGTTAATCCCCCTGCATAACAGCGCGCAGTATGCGGCAGAGGCGGGGGGGAAGTATTCTATTTAGGTATCGGGGTAATATGTAATTCCACCTCTGTTCAGATTTTGTGGACTAAATGCACTTCAAACAAAACATAAAGTTCACGAATATAACCGTATAGCATACAGACCTTCCTTTTCACCTCTGCCTTTTATGTCTTTGTCTACCGGTGTGATACTTTCTGCAACAGTGCATTTGGATTTCTTAACAACCCCAGCACCCTAAATATACTAAACTATATAAACCCACTTTCACACCCATTTTTCACATCAGCCTCCTGCATAATCTATAGCCCAACCAGTAAAGCCATAGACTTGATTGAGCTTTACTCGTATTTTAGAAGAATTGACCTGTTCCAGTCTATAGGATATTAGTGCACAGCTGCAGCCAGCCCAATACTACAATTTGAATGCCCATACTGTAGTAAATACTTAAAGGGGTTGTAAAGGTACAATTTTTTTCCTCTAAATACCTTCCTTTACCTTAGTGCAGACCTCCTTGACTTACCTCATCCTTTGATTTTGCTTTTAAATGTCCTTATTTCTTCTGAGAAATCCTCACTTCCTGTTTTTCTGTCTGTAACTCCACACAGTAATGCAAGGCTTTCTCCCTGGTGTGGAGTGTCGTGCTCACCCCCTCCCTTGGACTACAGGAGAGTCAGGACGCTCCCTACATTGCAGATAGAGAAAGGAGCTGTGTGTTAGTGGGCGTCATGACTCTCCTGTAGTCCAAGAGAGGGTGCAAGCACGACACTCCACACCAGGGAGAAAGCCTTGCATTACTGTGTGGAGTTACAGACAGAAGAACAGGAAGTGTGGATTTCTCAGAAAGAAAATAAAGACATTTAAAAGCAAAATCGAAGGATGAGGTAAGTGAAGGAGGACTGCACTAAGGTAAAAAGAAGCCATTTAGAAAAATAATTTGTACCTTTACAACCCCTTTAAGCTCCCTAAGCACCTGTGGATGTGTGTGTCAGTTCAGCCTAGTGTATTTGGGGGCTACAGAAAAAGGCAGATTTTTTTTTTATTATAAAATCCTATACTTGTCCATGCTATACTACAGCATGAAAAAAAAACAGGGAAAGGGGGGTACGGCTAAAATGTAATTTGCTCTATTTTCTTTTCTGGAAAAAGTATTTTTTTTTACCCTTGATTTCCACTTACATTTTAAAAATGATATGGAGGCTGTGAAATTAAAAGCCAACTCTGCTTAAAACTAATATTTCCGTTTCAGGGGGTTTGATCACCTATCAATTTCTTATCTTAGCAGAGCAATTTGTGTCTTTTTTGAAAGTGCCACCATGTGATAGTTGGGCACCCCACACGCACATAAGGCCATAATGAAGGTGTCACTTTCTCTTACAAGTGGCCTCCTTAATTATTTGTTTATACTACATTATAGAGAATCCAGTGGCCCCACCTTTTGAACAAAACTTGAAATGTTGATACAGATGCCATCACTGGTGTCCCCAAGGTACATAATGTAACAGGTCTGGTGAACGGGAGTGAACCACAACTGCGGCTAGCAAGGTATTTCAATGCACTTCCCTATGTGAGAGTTCAGTATTGGACCCCAGGCTTCACTCCACACAAACAGGAGTTTGGGGGTTTTCTAAATCATCTCTCTCTCACATAAAAGGAATGCGTTGAGCTTATAGGGTTGATCGCATTACAGCATCCAACCAGAGCCTAGCATTAAAAGATATGATTCAGTTGGAGATTCTAATGCACAACTGTATGCAAGTGATTATCAGTATTGGACCCCAGGTGTCACTCCACACGAACAGGAGTTTGGGGATTCTCTACATCATATTACTTAAACATAGAGCCGTGCATTAGGCCACTAAGGGAGCAGGCATGAAATACCTTCAATCCTTAGCATAGAAAAGTTAGGGCGAATATGTTCAGCAACTTAGGGCATAGGCCCATAAACAACTTATGTCAGGCACGTAGTAAGTAGGATGAGTGATAACAACTAGTAATTGCATAAGAGAGGTATATATGTTCGAAGGTATGTTCCTTTACTAGTAATTGCATAAGAGAGGCATATATAGTTCAGTTTGTTCAATGGTATATGTTCCTTTAAGAGCTTGCACAGCAAACAGCCAAAGCACGACAGTCAGTCCCAAGTAATAAGATTATAGCAAATAAGCCAAGCTCAAGTATAGGACTTGTATAACAGCAATATGTGTAGCAGATCTTCGTAAGGCACTACAAGTAACACAATGTCTACTTATCCGTTTGCAGCACAGCAGTTTCAAATAATACCGATAGTTTACACAATTACACATCTAAGGCCTCGTACACACGACTAAATAAATCCGATCAAATCGGTCTGACAGACAGATTTGATCGGATTTGTCTGCTGGGATATATTGGTTTGATCGTGTACACACGATCAAACCAAAATCCCCGCCGGCGGACAGCGCAGTGATGTTGACGCCGACGCCGCCACGTCACCGCACCAGGAATTAAAAAACTTCCACGCATGCGTCGAATCCATTCGACGCATGTGCGGGCAGATATGTCCGCTGGTTAGTGTACTAACCAGCAGACATGTCGGACAGACGGGTTCCCAGCAGACAGATTTTAAAGCATGCTTTAAAAATTTTCTGCTGGAAAAACCTGTCTGTCCGCCCGTACACACCATCAAATTTGTTTGCTGAAATGGTCCGTCGGACCGTTTCCAGCAGATAAATTTGATCGTGTGTACGCGGCCTAAGAATACAAATCAGAAAAGTAATTAAAATTCATAGTACCCTTTAATTCAAGTAAATCTATTTTTCACTAGTCTCCATACAACTCAAATGATAAGTGACAGCAAAGAGAAAATCCTATGAACAAAGTCACATTTTGACAAGTGGTGGTCTATGGACTTGTCCACACATAAAAAAGGTCATGAGTTATCTGCAATTGCTGAACTGTGCCTACACCTTTGCTACCATTGATCACTCTACACACAGGTTTGTATTTATTTATTTTCTTACAGTTATTTACGTTGCACCAACAATTTATGCACCATTTGCTCATATATTGTACATTCACATTAATACCTGACTTCCAGGAGCTTACATTCTAAGGTCCCCACCTCACTGTCATACATTCACTTTTTTTTAGCCCATAGTGCAGTTTGCAAAAACTGAACATTAAAATTGAAAAAAAAAAAGTGCACTGGGAGTGTGTCTTTGGATCCCTCCCGGACCCCCCCAGGACACAAGACTTCTGCCAGTTCTTAGGCACACTGCACCCCTCTCCTCATGATCAGCTGAAGCCGACCAATGAGTAGTAAGTAAAGGGTTCGCTGAAGTAGAGACTTCCCAAGGCAGGGAAGGAAGGAACTAAGTGGCCACACATCCTCCCTCTATACTTCATGGTAGGCCTAAAGACCCACACGCTACCATCCAGATTGAAAAAGGGAACACATACAGTGTATAAGTGAAGGGTGACACACATGGAAAGAAAAAATATATGCAAAACAAAAAAGTGCCAATGCAGGTGCCTTGCTGAGGCCTTCAGGCCTGGTAGCAACAATTGCCCCAGTATCAGCCAAAAGGCCTAGCCCACAACGCGTTCTACAGAAAAAGTACAGTCATTCAAATATGAGGGCCAATTTAGACAGGAACCAAAAAAACTTACCAGTATGTCTTTGGAGTGTTGGAGGAAACCAGCTTACTGGGAGGAAACCCACGGAAGCACAGAAAGAGCTGGATTATTGCTCTCCATGTGAGTATGGTTGCCAGTAGGGTTCTTCTGTATGAACCTTTTAAACTTTATCTTTTTTTTTTCACAAAAAAATAAAACTTTATCTTTTTAACATCTCTTTACAATTAAAGGGTGATATTATTATTGTTATTTTTATTATTATACAGGGTTTATATAGTGCCAACAGTTTGCACAGCGCTTTACAACATGGGGGCAAATAGTACAGTTACAATACAATTCAATACAAGAGGGAAGAAAGGGTGCTGCTTACAGTCTAGAAGAGAGGATCAAGTGGAACAAAAGATAGTAAGTGTGGGGGATGATTAGATGGAGAAAATTTAAATAAAGTTGTTAGGTGTAGGTAGGATAGGCTTTTCTGAGGAGGAGGGTTATCAGAGATCCTCTAAAAGCTAATAGAGTAGGAGATAATTGGACAGATTGGGATAAGGAGTTACATAGGTTTGGAGAGGCTCTGGAAAAGTCCAGGAGGCGAGGATTAGATAAGCTGATGAGGGTACTAGGTCAGGTATGTATCTGGGGGCAGAGTTGTGGATTGTTTTGTAAGTATGGTAGTTGTTAGTATTTTGAATGGAGGGATTGACAGAGAGGAGTAGCAGACACAGAGTGATTGGTAAGGTGGATGAGTCTGGCAGCAGCATTCATGATGGATTGAAGGGGGGGATAGACTATGTAGAAATAAGCCAAAGCGGAGGGAGTTGCAGTAGTCAAGGAGAGAGATGATATGATTTAAGGTGGTAAACCGAAGAAATGCAACAGGCAGTACATTAACATGCTTGGTGCTAACCCTACCCTAATTATGCAATTGACATGTAAATTAACTAATAAGCATTTTTAATAGAAAACGGCAGCAATGACTGGCCAATAAAAAGCTATTCAGCCTTATTCAAATGGGATTTCATTTCAAGGCTTCCAGCTGGATGCACTCTCACACTAATTTGTCTTCTCGTTAAAAAATTATCCTAATGAGGGCACAGACAGCTTCCCACAAGCACGTAAAAGGGCCGAATCACAATATACCCATTTTAGAGTTCTCTTGTGAACCCTTTTAAAACTGAGGTCCCATACTGTAAGACTTAATGTACAGTCTATTAAAGCTGAACTCTGTAAGATAATTTTCACTTAGCTCAAAGCAATGCTAAACTCAAAAACAAAAATGTATTATATTGCAGCTCACAAATTCTTAGAAATGGTGGCTCCATTAGTTACCCTTTTAAAGCTGTTTTTCCTTAGTGATCCTGCCATTAAAGTGGTTGTTAACAAACTTATATAAAAACATTCGATCTGCACTGTAATAAACCAGTAAATGTCCCTGTGTCTGTGTTAGGTAAAAAAATATGCTTATCTGTATGTATCCCAGAGCTAAGCTGCCTCTTCGGGTCTCCTATCTTTCTGACTTACAGCTCCAGTGGGTGGGGCCGAGTGCTCCCGCTGACATCAGCCAGGGAGGAGAGGAGAGAAGAGAGAGTGAAAGCAGAGTGAGCTGAGCGATGGGAGCCGCGCTGTTATACATAGAGATAAGCAGATTTTTTTTTACCTAACACGGCCACAGGCACATTTACTGTTATATATTAGAGAGCAGATGGGATGTTTTTTTAACGAAATATGAGAGCAGCAGGAGTGGGGGGTTTGGGTGCTGACACACAGAGAGGGGAGGGGGAAGGATGACAGAGGAGGCACAGACACAGAAGAGCAGGCTGCGGATGATGTAGGCATGCAAACAGACCACAATGTCAGGGGCTCAGCAGCCATGATTATCGTGGTCTGTTTGCAGAGGGGAGGGTATAGTTAGGTAGGATCAGCCAGGTAATACAGGTGTTACAGGGTGCCAAATTACATAGCACAAGCACTGTGCTGTGTAACATGCTTTAACCTCCCTTGCGGTATGATTATTTCAGATTTTAGGTGCTGAAAGCGGTACAATTATTTTGCATGGAAATTTGGCGTTTTACATTGTAGGCCTGCAATTCTTAGGAATAACTCAATTAAATCTGTCCAAATAAGAGTCTAGTAGACATCCTGGGTATGATAAAGTTTGAAACACAAAATCATAAATTATAATATAATAAATAACTAAATAATTATAACAAATAATAATGTAATTATAATAAAAAATATTCAATAATGTAATCAAATCAAAACACTGAAATTTGCTCAGTTGCAGAATTGTGGCTGTCATTACTTTTATTGTTTGATGACGAATTTCACCACAAATCGCTATGGCTCAATTCTGCAAGAGATTCTAATTTATAATCGCTGTTTTCTAGCTGGTCTAAAACCATTTTTGACATGAAGAGACACTTCTTGGTTTCTATGGACAATCTCCAGTTTCCAGGCAGAAAGAACAGTTTTTATTATACAAAAGTACATGGGTTACCGCTTTTGGTTCTGAAGTTCCACCCCAAGCCAGACTCGGTAATACCACCAGGGGGGTTAAAGGAACAGAATCTGTTGTTTTTTGGGGGTTAACAAACGCTTTAAGTTCATATTTTTCAATTTCCTTTTAGAGAGCAAGCTTTCCAGCAAAAGTTTCAGTAAGAGGGTTAAAACAAACCATTTAACACTGACTGGGGTGCTTGTAAAAGTCAGCTTCTATTCATTTATGTAAAATCTGTATTCCAAAAGGGGGAAAAAAAAACTGTTGCTGTAACTGCTTAAAAAGTGTTAGCTGTCAAACCTTCCTTCCCCCGTTCTTGCTCTTCACTACATCTTTCCCCTCTTCTCTCTAATATATTCTTCTGATTTTATTCCCTGGAAAGTATGATACTTCCATAAGCAGAGATACAGGGCACGTTTGCTCCCTTCCATTCCTCTGGATTGTTATGACAAACTCAATTTCAAGTGATTTCTCACTTATGCTACTACAGTTTTTGCTGTCTGTGCCGATTTACTCTTCCTGTAGTATACAATTGGATTACCCTCTTAAAGAGGAAATTATGTACTACCCTTGTCCTTCATTGTACTATCCTTTTTTTTTTTTAAACGTGTTTGTCTAAAAAAAATGTGTTAGCTCAAACTCAGCTTTATTTGTTTGTACAAGTTCTTCTAAATCAGTGCATCTTAAAGCTGGTCATACATTGATAGATTTTTTTCCTTCAGCGTATTCAGATTCCTTCATCCATGGGAGACAAACCTCAAGTTACAGGTATTGCATTTTATATTTAAATGGATGCACCTGCTGTTCAGCCAACAATTTTCCTGTAGGCTCCGTCAACAAAAGTTGATCGTAAGACCCCAGAAGAGGATGTTCGGAGCCACTCTGTGCAAAACGACCTGCACAGTGGAGGTAAGTATGACATGTTTGTTTTTTTTTTTTTATCAATTCTATAGTATCACTTTAAAGAAAGGTAAGCTTCAATATATAACATTTGTGTTTGTGGTTTAATACTGCTTTAATGAATGAGGTGAAAATACATGTTGCCAAGAACCCCTAATCATGTGCTAAAGAAAAAAAAAATCTGAAGACTCAACGGGTCAACATTTGTAAAATGAACATCCTTTTATATATCAAATTCTGTGTCTAGTAAGCCAAAGGATATCTTTCCACTGTCTTCTTCTAGATGTAACTGTAAAGCTGGTCATACATGTAAGGTTTTCAAGATTATTACTCTTGCTATCTTTTTATAAATGAGTACAACTATTACTCATCTTGGCTTACTATTGAGAAATTCATTTTCTAACAGTATTTGGATATGGACTGTATATTAATATTGGTAATTCCATAATACAACTGTTCTACAGTTTGCTATACTTTCTTGGCTAAATTACTTCACATTTATTTTAAATTATAACTGGAAGATGTATGGACCACATATGAAGACCCTGAAATCTAATCATGCACTATATCTCATGGTTGCAGGGGTAAATTCCCTCAAAGCTTCTTCAAAAGCATTATCTAACCTGTTTTTAATTTTCCATAAATGAATCCATGAAGTAATTTTTTGTTTCAAATGATCTTTATTGGAGTTTACAACAACAAAAAACAAGAAAACAACTCAGGTTTACATTGTGAATACATCCAGATGTTCTGTCTAGGACATATATCAAAACATACAGTTGTTGAAACCATAGACTAACAATGAAAGATCCAAAAGAGGATAACCATCTAAAAACAAGGTTGCCTAAGTCTGTATAGCCCTAGACAAGGGAATAAAAGGTGGGGGAGAGGAAAGGGTGGGGGGGGGCACTGGAGTGGGGTGGGACAGGGAAACACCAGTATGGTGGTGGTGAGTAATTAGCAGAACAAAAATGCAATTGAATATTTTTTTAATGCTGATGCCACTAGACTTAAAGGTCTGAGCTTCGTTAAATGATAACCCTAATGCCGCGTACACACGATCGGATTTGCGATGGAATAAAATCCAATGGAAATTCCCGTCGGAATTCTGATGAAGCTGACTTTCATCAGTCTTGCATACACACTATCAGACTAAATTCCGACCGTCCAAAACACGGTGGTGTAAAACACTACGACATGTGTCGACTTGATTCTGAACATGCGTGGATTTTTCTCCAACGAAGTTCCACAAAGACGATCAGAATTTCCTATCAGTTCTTTTTCCATTGGAAAAATTTAAAACATGTTCTATTTCTTTTACACTGATGGAAAACAGTCAGATGGGGCCAACACACATCGGAAAAAACGATGTGTAAACGGGATTAGGGGCTAATGTGCAAAAAGAGTGCTAAATGAAAATGTTTATCAGAAGATCCACCACTAAAAGACTTGGAGAACTTGATAACCAATGTCAAAAACAGCATGAATTAAACATATTACTTAAAGAGATTGTACTTTTAAACCATTTGCATAACATTTTCATTTGTATTCATGGGCATGTCACTTTCTTACATACAGTGGGAATCAAAAGTTTGGGCACCCCAGGTAAAAGTTTGTATTTGTATTTGTGCATAACGAAGCCAAGGAAAGATGGAAACATTTCCGAAAAAGCATCAAATTACAGATTAAACATTCTTATATGTCAAAAAAGTTAGATTTTAATTTCCATCATTAACACTTTCAAAATTACAGAAAACAAAAAAATGGTGTCTGCAAAAGTTTGGGCACCCTGCAGAGTTAATATATTGTACTGCCTCCTTTTGGCAAGTATCAAAGCTTGTAAATGCTTTTTGTAGCCAGCCAAGAGTCTTTCAATTCTTGTTTGAGGTATCTTTGCCCATTCTTCCTGACAAAAGTCTTCCAGTTCTTTGAGATTTCTGGGCTGTCTGTCACGCACTGTTCTTTTAAGGTCTATCCATAGATTTTTCAATTATGTTGAGGTCAGGAGATTGTGAAGGCCATGGAAAAACCTTCAGTTTACGCCTCTTGATGCAATCCCCGTGGATTTTGAGGTGTGTTTAGGATCATTATCGATTTGTAGAAGCCATCCTCTCTTTAACTTCAGCTTTTTTACAGATAGCATCAAGTTACCATCCAAAATTTGCTGAAATTGTATTGAATACATTTTTCCTTCTACTCGTGAAATGTTCCCCGTGCCACTGGCTGCAATACAACCCCACAAGCATGAATGATCCATCCCCATGCTTAACAGTTGGACAGATGTTCTTTTAATTAAATTCTGTGCCCTTTTATCTCCAAACGTACCTTTGCTCATTCCGGCCAAAAAGTTATATTTAACCTCATCGGTCCACAGAACTTGTTTCCAAAATTGCATCAGGCTTGTCTATATGTTCATTTGCAAAGTTCAAACGCTGATTTTTGTGGTGAGGATGTAGAAGAGGTTTTCTTCTGATGACTCTTCCATGAAGAGCATATTTGTACAAGTATCACTTTATAGTGGAATAGTGTACCACAACTCCAGTGTCTGCCAGATCTTTCTGGAGGGATCGTGCAGTCAAATGTGGGTTTTGAATTGCTTTTCTCAAAAAACTTCCACTGTTCCTGATGACTGCCATTTCTTAATTACATTCCGAACAGAGGATATTGACATCTGAAAACGTTTTGCTATCTTCTTATAGCCTTCTCCAGCTTTGTGAGCGTCAACTATTTTCAGTTTCAGTTTTCTAGACAACTGCTTAGAAAAACCCATGGTGCTGATTGTTGGGGCAAGTTCAGATGAGTCTGGGCATTTAAAACATTTGAGATTGACATCACCTGGTCTTCCCAGACAATGATTGAGAACAATCCATGTGACTGGCAGGTCTCAGCTTTGCAAAGGGGGCAGTGCATGCTATAAATTCTGCAGGCTACCCAAACTTTTGCAGATGCCATTTTTTTGTTTTCTGTCAATTTTGAAAGTGAAAATGATGGAAATAAAATCTATTTTTTTTACATATTATAAGAATGTCTAATCTGTAATTTTATGCCTTTTGGAGATTTTTCCATGTTTCCTTGGCTTCGTTATGCACATTAATACACAATTGTTTACCTGGGGTGCCCAAACTTTCGATCCTCACTGTATATTACTGTTATTCCTTAAGTCAGGCCTACAAAACCTATATTTAGTGATAAAAGAAAAGAAAAAAGTTCTTACTGACAATACCATAAGATTACAAGCTTTTAAAAATAACAGTTTTTGGACACCCTAATGACCATGGCCACTTTTAACCACATCCAAAAATATCAGGCCTTGTAGCTACATCCACAAAGCTACGCATCATTTTTTTTTTCTAACAATTGGTTGCAGGCTTTTGAAACAAGAGGCTGACATTCAAGATATTAAGTCAACATAGACAAATTTCGAATAAGAGGAGCCAATATATGCATGCATAATTTGGAGGCGTGTCATGAAGATATTTAAAAATAAAATATGCACTAAGCACACCACCATCTGGACAACTGTAGGCAAGGCCAATAAAATGGGTGCTTACTTCACAGTGAAAAAAACGAATGGTTTTCCTCTCAAGCCTGCCTTGCATACACACAGTCACACAAAAGTCCGGTGAACTTTTGACTGCCAAGAACGCAGTGACGTCTGAGGCCGCGTACACACGATCAAATCTATCTGCTGAAAACGGTCTGACAGACCGTCTCAGCAGACAGATTCGATCGTGTGTACGGGCGAGCAGACGGATTTGTCCAGCAGCCTGCTTTAAAATCTGTCTGCTGGGAACCCGTCGGACCAATATGTCTGCTGGTTAGTACGTTAACCAGCAGACATATCTGCCCGCACATGCGTCGAATGGATTCGACGCATGCACGGAAGTGTTTTACTTCCTGGTGCGGTGACATGGCGGCCTCAACGTCACCGCCACATCACCACGTTGTCTGCTGGCGGGGATTTTGGTTTGATCGTGTGTACAGCGATCAAACCAAAACAGCCAGCAGACAAATCTGATCAAATCGGTCTGTCAGACCGATTTGAACAGATTCATTTGTTCGTGTGTACGGGGCCTAAGACTACTACGAGCCGACAAAATTAAGTTCTATGCTTCCGAGCACGCATCTAATTGTTTCCAAGCATGCACATTTTTTTCCCATCGGAAAAGCATACAGACAAACGGTTTTCCCGCCAGCATTTTTTCCTGACGGGGAAAAAAGAAATTCTGATCTGTTTTTTTGTCCGGCAGTTTTCCCGTCGGAAAAACTGCGATGCAGCATACACACGGGCAGGATTCTCGGCCAAAAGCGCTCACTGCAAATTTTCTGATGGGAAAACCGGTCATGTGTATGAAGCATATGGCTTGTATTGTGGCAGTTCAGGTTAACTGGCTTCTCTAAAATTAGCCCTAGTCTGTAAGTGTGGTCAGGGACTTTAAATTGCTACTTCTGGGCTCATGAACTGGTGTGAAAGTTGTTTTATGTTCTCTATAAAGAGATACATAATATGTCAGCACTACATAAATACTAGAAAAAAATTAAGTAAATGCTGTAAATACACATTTTAATTTGAATGTGCTGCAAAAAAAATATTATTTTAAAAGGTAACTTTTTTACATCAAGGTTTTTCACGTTATTAGAATTAGGGTTGTCCCGATACCACTTTTTTAGGACCGAGTACAAGTACCGATACTTTTTTTCATGTACTTGCCGATACCGAATACCGATACTTTTTTTAAATGTCATGTGACAGTTTTCAAACCACAATACAGACTAAGGATATTTTCTTTAGAATTATGAAGAACTCTAACTCAAGACATTATAAAAGAATAAAAATGAGTAAAAATGAATAAAAAATAATTATTTTCTTGTCACGCAGTAGTAAAAAACTTTAAAGAATTTTCACAGAACATGTTGATAAATACAAAAAAAGTATTCTATTTAGGTATCGGGAGCATTTGCGCGAGTACAAGTACTCCCGCAAATACTCGGTATCGGTCCCGATACCGATACTAGTATCGGTATCTGGACAACCCTAATTAGAATAATAAACTTACTGAAGGGGCAGAGAAGCAATTAATATGCATACAAACTACTGTGTAGAATTTTAAACACAATACTTAGGAACTTAGTGTGTATTTGACCAGAATATAGAAAAATAAACTGTAGCCTGGCTAGAGTCTGTCAAAGCCATAATATCTTGGATTCCTTCAGATACATTCTTTCTAGACCACCCATGTCAATACTTCTGGAATGTCTTATGCCGCGTACACACGATCATTTTTTGTGATGAAAAAAACGACGTTTTCAAAAACGTCATTTAACCACTTAAGGACCGCCTACTGCACATTTACGTCGGCAGAATGGCACGGCTGGGCACATCAACGTATATATACGTTGATTTTAGTACCCAGCCGTGGGTCGCGGGCGCGCGCGCGCGACCCGGTCCGAAGCTCCGGGACCGGGACCGCGGGATTCGCGGACCCGATCGCCGCTGGAGTGCGGCGATCCGTCCCTGGAGCGGAAGAACGGGGAGAGCCGTGTGTACACACGGCTTCCCCGTGCTTCTCTGTGGCCGCAGCATCGATCGCGTCATCCCTGTAATAGGGGGACGCGATCGATGACGTCACACCTACAGCCACACCCCCCTACAGTTGTAAACAAACACACTAGGTCTCACATCCCCTACAGCGCCACCTGTGGTTAACTCCCAAACTGCAGCTGTCATTTCCACAGTAAACAATGCAATTTAAATGCATTTTTTTGCTGTGAAAATGACAATTGTCCCAAAAATGTGTCAAAATTGTCCGAAGTGTCCGCCATATTGTCGCAGTCACGAAAAAAATCGCTGATCGCCGCTATTAGTAGTAAAAAAAAAATAATGAATAAAAATGCAATAAAACTATCCCTTATTTTGTAAACGCTATAAATTTTGCGAAAACCGACCGATAAACGCTTATTGCGATTTTTTTTACCAAAAATACGTAGAAGAATACGTATCGGCCTAAACTGAGGAAAAAAAATGTTTTTTTATATATTTTTGGGGGATATTTATTATAGCAAAAAGTAAAAAATATTGCATTTTTTTTAAAATTGTCGCTCTATTTTTGTTAATAGCGCAAAAAATAAAAACCGCAGAGGTGATCAAATACCACCAAAAGAAAGCTATATTTGTGGGAAAAAAAGGACGCCAATTTTGTTTGGGAGCCACGTCGCACGACCGCGCAATTGTCAGTTAAAACGAAGCAGTGCCGAATCGCAAAAAGGGGCAAGGTCCTTTACCTACATTTTGGTCCGGGTCTTAAGTGGTTAAAATCACTGTGTGTGGGCAAAACGTCGTTTTATGTCTTCAAAAAAACGACCAACAAAAATTCGAAATGCTTGAATTTTTTGTGTCGTTTTTCAAAACATCGTTTTTTGTGTCATAAAAAGTGATGGTGTGTGGGCAAAACGATGTTGAAAACGATGTTTTTGAAGCCGCGCATGCTCAGAGGCAAGTTATGAGACGGAGCTTCAATGGAACAGAGTGCCGTCGAATGTGGTGTACGTCACCACACTTTGCTAGAGCATTTTGGAAAAACGATGGTGTGTATGCAACGTCGTTTTGGAAAATGAAGTTTGAAAAACGTTGTTTTGTTTCATCACTTGAAACGTCGTTTTTTTTCATCACAAAAAATGATCGTGTGTACGCGGCATTACTGGGCCTGAGAAAATATGCCCATACTTTACATATTGTGTGATTTACACCTCTAGGGCCGCGTACACACGAGCAAATGAATCTGTTCAAATCGGTCTGACGGACCGATTTGAACAGATTTGTCTGCTGGGCTGTTTTGGTTTGATCGCTGTACACACGATCAAACCAAAATCCCCGCCGGCAGACAGCTCGGTGACGTGGCGATGACCTTGACGTCGCCACGTCACTGCACAACGGAGGAGGTAAGTATAACCTATTTGTTATTATTTTTTATTTTTTTTAAACACTTCTGCACAGTTGTACAGGCTCCTTTACTGAAATTGCCTACTTTGATTTCATTGCACACACTGAGATTCCATGCATGTCAAATAGAGCCTTATATACTGGCTGGAGGACATTCAGCATTATCAAATCCTTTCTTTCCCAGTCTTATGGCTTGTACACACGAGCAGAAAATTGTACGAAAAATACCGCTTTTCGAAGCAATCGTACGATAATCTGATCATTAGTAACACAGCTTTCAAGAGCAGATCATGACAGTTCATCCGATAATATCTGATGGGACAAGCACAATTTTTTTATTTCGGATGATACCAGATGGTATGATTTTCGTTTAATTGGTACAATTGTAGGTTGCTGGTCCCCTCATACGTCACTTTTGTTTAACCCAAATTTAATGGAATTTCAAGCATTACCCGAATTCTTATGCCGTGTACACACGATCGGTCCATAAGATGAGAACAGTCTGATGGACCGTTTTCATCGGTTAACCGTTGAAGCTGACTGATGGTCGAGCCTACACACCATCGGTTAAAAAACAATCGTGTCAGAACACAGGTGACCGATGGCGCTCACACGCGATCAGGTTTGACCGATGAAAACGATCCATCAGACCGTTCTCATCAGTTTAACCAATCGTGTGTACGCGGCATAACTCATGGACTGCCAGGGGTGTTAGGTATCTGGTGGATGTCAGTAATGGGGATGCACTGTTCTTGTTTGATTGGTTGAAGAAAATGTTTGAATTACCAAGCGTCTTTTTCTTTCGGTTCATGCAGCTTCATCATGCCTATGGATCGTAGTTTCAATCTTATACATTCCGTTTGGAGTAGGATGACTTAGAATCCCTCCTTAGGGATGATACTCTTTGTAAACTGTTACCTACAATTTACAAAGTGTCACAACCTTCTATCTCGAGTCTCTGCACACTTTATGACAGGCAGAGGATCAGGAACTTGACACCAAAGATTGGGAGGATATGTGGGAGTACCCATTTCAAAATCTCATAGCAACCATGGACAGATTAATTAAATTCAAAATATTACTCAAAAGTTATTTTACACCACAAAGGCTGCATTGCATTTACCCTACTACTCCCTCTCACTGTTGGAGATGACCCAATGACCCTGTAGGTTTTATCCATATATGATATTTGATAGAAAAATCCTCCTAACTTATGGTGATCATAAATTGACCCCTAGTTTATAGTTGACATTCGCTGAATGGGGTCATTTGTTTTAGTAGATATGTGAATAGCTGGGGAATTAATATCACTATAGTCAATTGTTCTGGCACATCAGGACTAGCACAAGGCTGTTAAGTCTTCTTAGTTCTGTGGCGTGTCCTTTACTACTAGGACTCTGAGCAACAATTGTTTGTGGTTATGTTAGTTAGGATATACACTGTAATTTTAGAAGTGTGTGTATACCTGTTTGCTGGGGTATGCCCCAAGACTATGTGTTGTACTACATTTTCAAAACTCTTTAATAAAGAGAAGTATAAAAAAAAATATTGCAATTGTCGTTTGAACATACAACACAAATACACTGCAACACATCACATCATTTCCGAATTTTTATTCTGTTGTATGAAAATTTTCGTCACTTTAGTAAACTCTTCATTTTTCATATGAGACTAGCATGAGACAATTCATTTGTTGAATTTCAGTTCTTTTCATTACAGAGGCTCAGCATTACATGTGTGTGCTACCAAGGGCTCTAAATGGAAATGCACCCTGCATAGGAACACAAACTCCTCTAGATTGGCACCTACCCATCAAGGCATTCTCGTTGCATAACACCTGCCAAGAGCCTGTCCACTGCTTGTATTAGGGCTGAGGCCTCTGTAAAGAAGTAATGAGGAAGGGTGTTGTAATGCAGCTCCCGCTAGCTATGATCTGCCTGCATTACATAGAAAGACACAGAGACTAAGGCCTCGTACACACGACCGTTTTCCTCGACAAAATCCACCAAGTAACTTGGTGGCAGAGCTTTTTTGCCGAGGAAAACGGTTGTGTGTATGTTTTTCATCGAGAAAACTGTCGTGGAACTCGACAAGAAAAAAAAAAGAATAAATTCTCCTTTTTCTTGTCGAGAGTCTCAATTTCCTTGTCGTGTTTCTCGTCGGGCTGGTTTATGACGAGAAAAACGTTTGTGTGTATGCTTAGAAACCAATGCATGCTCAGAATAAAGTTTGAAACCGGAGCGCACCTTCGGTAAAAGTAGCGTTTGTAAATGGAGGTACCACATTCGTCACGCTGTAATAGACTGAAAAGCGCGAATCGTCTATTACCAAACTTTTACTTAACACGCAGTAACGTGAGATTAGCAAAAGAAGCCCCAAGGGTTGTGCCAGTGGAATCAAACTTCCCCTTTATATTGCCGTCGTATGTGTTGTACGTCACCGCGTTTGAGAACAACAAGATTTTGTCTTAAAAGAAAGTTTGACAAGATTCTCGACAGGCCTGACAAGGAACTTGTCGAGGAAAACAATGTTTCTTTTATGACGAGTTTCTCATTCGTGTGTACGAACAAACATAATTTGCTGGTTTCTCCAAAAAAAGTTGGCATTATAAATGGAATTAAGGCTACTTTCACGCTGGGGCTAGTTTTAGCAGTGGTTTACCGCTGTTATTATGGTGCTCTTCGGCCGCTAGTGGGGTTCTTTTAACCACCGCTAGTGACTGAGGAAAGGGTTAAAAGCACCCGAAAAGCACCACTGCCGAATCGCTTTGCAGGCACTTTGTCAGTGGTTCCCATTGATTTCTAAGCACTGCCCTAAAGATGTTGATTGCAGGAATTCTTTTCTTGTCCTTGGGATTTCACAGTGGGGTGGCTTTAGAGGAGCTTTTCAGTGTAAAAGGGGTCTAATAGTAACAAATAAAGGAACATGTCCTTATAAGTTCTATGTGCCAGTACTATTTTATATGTTTCATATTTATCTTACACTACTTTTGCATCTAAAATGTGTCTTGCGATTGGATCTAGAAAAAACAGTGGTCAGTTGTCAGTGGTCAGAAAGACAAAATAAATTCATTCAGTTCTAGCAGTGAGTCAAAATAATCCTTAGACATCAAGTGGCTATCACATTTACAATGCTAGGCTATAGCAGCACTTATATGCTTTGCTGACCTATATTTTTGATATGAAGCTTGTAAACATCTTTTCACTACCAATGGGTACAGACTGCAATCTAAACCAAAGCAGGACGTGTACAAATATAATGGTTCTCTATAGGAGCCGTTGTAACTGGTCTGACAAAAGTAGGTCCGACTTTAGAAAAGGTTCCTGCACTACTTTGGGCTGACCTTGGTTAGTTTTCAGATCATTCAATATCATTGAAGTCTGATCAAAGTCGGATCCTTGTCCTAACTATCTGACTTGTGACATCCGACCATAGGTGTGCGCAAAGGGTGTGCCAGGTGTGCCTAGGCACACCCTAATCACTCTGTGCAGCACAGATTCCCCCTACTGCCCTGGCTCCCATCTTTCTCCCCATAGGTGTGTGCAGCCTATTGCATTAGGGTGTGCACCCTAAAGCTCAAACACACATGCATGTGTATGTATCTACATATATATGACCCTGACATATAGATTTCCCTGCCGATACAGTGAAAGAGAAGAGCATAAACACTTCTCTTATGGCAGAGCCGGTAAGAAAGAGATCTTTCCCATGTTTCTGCTGCTATCCAGAGCGATAATATTAATGTCCATGGGGTGATAAGGGTGTGCCTGGGCACACCTGCCACACCCTGTGCGCACGCCTATGTTTCTCCCCTTAGCGCTGCCAGCTTCCCTCCTCTCCTATCGGCTGTTGCTGCTGGGATGTTTTAGGAGTGGGGATGGGGGCAGTGAATATGTCATTTACTGGCCCCTTCCCTTTCTGAATGAACATCGTGAGTGATCTGTAGTGTGTGTTTGGGTTTTTGGGTGCACAGCCTAATGCAGTAGGCTGCGCACACCTATGCATCCGACATGGTGATTACAGCAGCCATAAAAAGGGGATTTATGTCACACTGGGATTGTTTTGATTGGTCAAAGGACAAGTCGACTATCTCAAAGTCAGAGCAAAATTGTATCCTGTTCATTCAAGTCAGGTATAAGTATGACCGATGTAGCAGTGATATCGCACAGCAAAGTAGGATGACAGCCTAACAACAATCGTGTCGTACCAGTATGAACTTGGCATAAAACCTGGAAACCAATTGTTTTTTATGCACAGCTGCACCAGATTTTGCATTTTTCAGTTTTAGTAAATTAAAGGAACACTAAAGGTTCGTTTTTTATTAGATCAATTGATTGCTGTAAGCTTGGAGCATTTAAATATCACTTAACTCGTTTTTCCTTTTGACCTCCAAAATACAGTAATCCAGGTTTGAAAATGCCATTTCCTGTCTCTCCTCTTCTTGCTTTCCACCAGCATCTGAGCAGTTTTGCATGGTGGAAAGCAGAATGTGCTCACCCCCTCCCTATGACTACAGCCCTGCGTGAAGATGCTCTCTTATCCCTCACAGGCATGGAGGCTAAGCCTAATGGGAACTGTAGTTCCCATTAGGCGGTGATGTAGCAAGAATGAATGCGCACCGCAAACCAGGAAGGTGAATAAAACAGCTTGATTTCAACAGGTATCAAACTAGTTATAATACAAAACATTACTTTTTACTTTATCAGCTACTGTCAGACTTTAATTTAAGAGGAAAATATTTTTGTCTTTACAAACCCTTTAATCTCGTCGTGACTGGTCTGGACCTCCTAGGGGAGCTGTCATTCCATGATGCTAACATACAAGAGGATCATAGGTGCAAATGTGAGTCACCATCTTAAATATAGAGGGAAGAGAGCCAGGATCAACCAAATTTTACTGTCTGCCCTACTGTTGTAAAGGGCTGAGCAAACTTTTGGCGCTATATATATCCTGTATAATAATAATTAAGCCAAGCACTATCGTCTCACCACTGCACGTGCATAACATCTCTCACTGGGGCTCTCCAATCAAAGAGATCTTTGCGTAGGTAACGTAGCCAAATATTGCCTCCAATATCTCAATAGACATTTCTACACAAAATCTAGGGAACTCCTCCTAAATCAACCCCCTGAACTTGCAGTTCATTCTGTCAGACTTTTTTTTTGCAACTACCAATTAAAACACTCATATTTTCAACTCCAACTTTCTCTCTTTTGCAGATTTAGCTTTTTTTCCAAAACAGCCGAACATTAAAGCTGATCTAAATCATGTGTGCTTGTAGAGGAGAAAATGAAAAGGGAATCTTTGAAGACTCCCAAATTCTGGTCTGTTGGCAAGAAGCCAACCTGTTTTACAAGTAGACTAGATTTAAGATTATAAGCTTCTTAATGCTAAGATAAGAAAGATGAATTTAGCTAATAGATAGTAGGAAGCACTAGATCACAGTACGGACTCTGTACAGGTTTTTTTTGAAGCACAAAATGTATGGGAAGCAGTTGTGCCAAGTTTTGTTATGGATATGACAATACATCCTACGGTTCTGCAATTACACAGCCCATTTATACAACTGCTTTGTATGATATTCATGAAATTTTTGCCATATTGGTATCTGGAATTAATTTGAAAGTGAAACTTTATTAAAAAACAAAAAACTCCCAGACCTATTATATGTATTACAAGCAGTTTAGCAAACTATATTTCAGATTCCCACCTGCTTCTGTTCTAAAGCTTCTACAAACATCTGCAGGAAGGGTGACCTCATTAACCAAAGGTTCTGTATTACACATCCCATCATCCTTTAGACATTAATAAAGCAAAACACTCAAAACTGGGTTATTGCTGCACTGGGGATGGGTAAGGGTTGCAACATCCAAAAGGTTTCTTCAGGCTGTGTCCCTATTGTAGAGTTTTATCCTTACTTGCTGCTGTGTGACATTGACTTGATGCTAGTGAAAATCTTCCAAACTGGGACAGAGAAAGCAATAAATCAGTTCACAATGGTCTAATGCAGTGGTCTCCAAACTGCGGCCTGAGGGCCGGAATGCGGCCCTTTGCTTGCCTCTATCCGGCCCTTGGGGCACTATTCCTCCCACTGATATGAGACATTATTCTGCCACCTGACACAGACAATGAAGCACCATTTCTCCCACTAACACAACTAATAGATCACTATTACTCCCTATGATACCAGCAATGGGGCACCATTCCTCCCCTTAATACCAGATGTTTACTAACAATGATGCCAGGAAAATGTCTACTCCCGCTGGTCAAAGTCCGGCCTTCCAAGAGTCTGAAGGACAATAAACTGGCCCTTTGTTTAGAATGTTTGGAGACCCCTGGTCTAATGGTATCTTTTAACTCTGTTCCAATATAATTTATTAAACACTAATAAGATGCTTGTTTTTGTTCACGATCTCAAGGGGTATACACACTGCAGCGCAGGGTTTGGTGGTTAGGGTCACAGACAATGTTAGCTCCATTGTGCATCATAAATGGAAACGTTGCCAGGGGATTCTGCCAGTAGATGGTCACTAGCCTGCTAACAAAGCTATTTTTTAAAGCATACCTGTGGAGAAACAAAGATACAATAGCAGATCTTCCACTCTAGGCATAACCTGGTGCCTCATTTCACAAGGCCAAGATCAGGCCCACTGCCTTTACTCCACTCTACAATGCAAAGTCTTGTGATTGGGCAACCTGTTAGTAGGTCCATTTTCACATTGGTCAAGTGGTGCCCATAGTAATATACACACTGACTTTGTGAACATCATTATTTGTTTAGCTGGATCCAGAAGACTCTAGACAGCACTGGAGTAAAAGATTCCACAAAAAGAGCTCATGTCTACAGCTACCTGACATTGCTGCAAGTTTTGGATTTTTATATTTTCCACAGCTTTACTGCAAGGGCTCATTCACACTAGCGTAAAAGGAATGGTAAAACCATGCTGTTGGGCCTCAGTTTATCACTGTCCAATTGCACCCCCATTGAGCTGCAGAAGCAGTGGTGTACACATGTCATGGTTGTGATGTTATGCTTTGTGTCCATGGTAGGAATTATTTCTCCCATCGCTTTTGGTGGGTGCTTTGGCTAGGGTAACCAGATGTCCCCGGTTTCTGGGGACAGTCCCCGGATTGAGGACACTGTCCCCGTACCAAGTCTGTCCCCGATTTTGTCCGCAGATTGGATTTGAACAGGGGCTGGGGCAATTTCAAAGACAGTCAGTGCAGAATTAAAAATAAAAATGGACACACACCCAAACTCTGCCGCTCCTACTAGCCCAGGGGGTGTATATTTTTCCATTATTTATGCCCCTTTCTGATGATCATGTGCTGGTCGGAGCGGAGGGCATATTTCTTCAGTTTCGGGCACAAGCCCATTCAGCTCCGCTCACATGTTCTTCTACCTTGGCTCAAGTCCTGGCCAGCCGCCTGCCTGCTTATCTCCTTGCCTTCCCTGGTGGAGTGATTTTCCTCCTCTCCCCACCAAGTAGTAGCCGGGGCCCAGAGAGTAAGTCTTGACAGGCTGTGAGGTGGGCGGCGACGGGCAGAGAGTCGCTGATTTCTGTCATTACTAGTAAAAAAAAATTCCCCGGATTTCATTTAAAAAATCTGGTCACCTTAGCTTTGGCCCACTAATAAAGGCCCATTAAAGTGGATAGGCGGTTTTGCAAGAGCCCTGCAACTGCGTACAGTAAACGTAGTTGTGACATGCTAATGTGGGGTCCAAAGGGTTAATAGCAGGAAGTGAGGGGGCAATACAACACCTCCTCCCTGCCTGTCAAATGCTCTCTTAGGAGCGGTCTGAACATGGATTGCTCTTCAGAGACAATGGGGGTTAATTACGCAAGTCAAATCTACTTTGCATTACAAGTGCACTGAAAGTGCACTTAGAAGTGCAGTTGCTGTAAATCTGAGGGGGGGGGGGTCTGAAATGAGGGGAATGATGTCTTTGTCATCCAATCATGTGTAAGCTAAAATGCTGTTTTTTATTTTCCTTGCATGTCCCCCTCGGTTCTACATTGACTGCACTTCCAAGTGCACTTGTAGTGCAAAGTGGATTTGCCTTTAGTAAATAATCCCCAATGTCTTGTTTGAACAAGCCCTACAACTATCATTTTGATAGTTTTTTTTTTAAATTCAGCAGCACCAAGATACTCCAGAAGAGTTATTTAGCATATGTGGTAGTTTATAATCATATCCTAATTTTAATCTTTAATATATGATTTCAACCAACAGTAGAGCTCAACTGAAGTTACAGTTAAAATCGGCTAAATACATTCCAGGTGCATCAAAACAAAAGCCTATTATGTCTTTTCTTAAAGATGAACTTCAGGCAAACACCTAAATACACAGATGGAATTCATATAAGGAAGCTGCTTTACTGGCCAAAGGATCTGTATTTCCGTCTCACCTCCCACTCAAGGGCATTTAGTAGAGTTCTTCTTAACACCATATAAATTTGCAGAATCTCACCAGTAAAGTGTACACAGCATTAGTGGCACGGGTATGAATAAAAGAGCATAAACTAAAGCTAAAGTCTCATATTTTTTTTTTAATGTATGGTAGTATAGTAATATACATACTGACTTTTTTAATCATCGATTTATACAAGAAAAGAAGAGCCAGAAAAAAAAACTAAAAAAAACGGAATACAAAGTTATTAGACAATCCATTCAAACATTCGACCTATACCTAAAGTCAAGCTATGCTACATAATTTACACGACCTTGCTTCATATTATCACTATGATATCAGTAGTAATACCTTTTGCAGAGATAGAAAATAAAAAGCACTGCTACATTTCCGGGAAATTAATAATGAAAGACATAGAGGTTGATTTACTAACAGCAAATAGACTGTGCACTTTGCAAGTGCAGTTACTCCAGAGCTAAGTAAATGAGGTAAACCTTCACTTTGCAAAAGAATACCCAATCGCCTGCAAAAAAAAGAAAATGCTTGCTCAGGATTGGATAAATGAATGAATGAATGAAAAACGTATATAGTGCGACACATGAATCGCTTCTGAAGGAAGTCAGCAGAGCTTCTGCTCATTTACTAAGCTCTGGAACAATTGGTCTTGCAAAGTGCAACTGGACTTTGCAAAGTGCACAGTCTAATTGCCTTTAGTAAATTAACGCCATAGTCTAATCAGTGGGTTATTGAAACTCAAAAATTCATAAATCATCATATAGACCTCAATGGGAGGATAGAGTACTTATGTTATCTTGTATTTAACTCCTAGGTGCCGATGGTACGCAAAATATGCGGCATCTCGGCAGGTGGGCCTTGGTGCCGAGATGTCACATATTTGTGTATCAAATTGCAGACACAGCTGTGCCGCTCCCGGCAAAGTTACCGGCGGCTAACGGAAATCTCCTAATCACTTCCTGAAATCGGGAGCTTTCCTATGATGTGCCCACCATGGCACATGATCATAAACCCTACCTCCCGGTATCTTAAACCCCTTAAGGGACAGGTGCTGCTGGCTCCAAGGGATTAAAGCCTGATTGAAAATTCCATTTAAACCAGCAAAATATATTTCAGGTGTATTAAAAAAGGTGTATTTAGCTGTTTGTCTGACGTTCAGCTTTAAAGTTGTTGTAAAGGATCCTTTTTTTTTTAAAATAACAAACATGTCATAGTTACCTCCACTGTGCAGCTCGTTTTGCACAGAGTGGCCCCGAACATCCTCTCTTGGGGGCCCCCGGCGGCTCCACTCTGCATCAGATAACCCTCTAGGAGAAGTGCTCTCCCGAGGTGGTTACCTTGTGGGCACGCTCCCGAGTCCAGCATTTGCGTCCACAGATACGAATGCCGGTTTCGCCCCCGCCCTCGGATCCTGCATCATTGGATTTGATTGACAGCTGTGGGAGCCAATAACTGCGCTGCTATTGATCTATCCAATCAAGAGCCTGCACCTCATGGAGAGAGGGAAAGCGCGTCCCCGCCGAAGAGATGAAGGGGCTCAGGTAAGTAAAAGGGGTGGGGCTGAGAGGCCGGTGACTGTCAGGTGTTTTTTTTTTACCTTAATGCATAGGCCTTAACAACCCCTTTAAGAACAGACGAAATAGGTAGAATACCTTTCTGGCACAAAAGACTGTATGTTTCCTGTGAGGCCGATGGGGACAGAGTATAGACAGCTGTCACCATGAAATAATGACATATACAGGGAGTGCAGAATTATTAGGCAATTTAGTATTTTGACCACATCATCCTCTTTATGCATGTTGTCTTACTCCAAGCTGTATAGGCTCGAAAGCCTACTACCAATTAAGCATATTAGGTGATGTGCATCTCTGTACTGAGAAGGGGTGTGGTCTAATGACATCAACACCCTATATCAGGTGTGCATAATTATTAGGCAACTTCCTTTCCTTTGGCAAAATGGGTCAAAAGAAGGACTTGACAGGCTCAGAAAAGTCAAAAATAGTGCGATATCTTGCAGAGGGATGCAACACTCTTAAAATTGCAAAGCTTCTGAAGCGTGATCATCGAACAATCAAGCGTTTCATTCAAAATAGTCAACAGGGTCGCAAGAAGCGTGTGGAAAAACCAAGGTGCAAAATAACTGCCCATGAACTGAGAAACGTCAAGCGTGCAGCTGCCAAGATGCCACTTGCCACCAGTTTGGCCATATTTCAGAGCTGCAACATCACTGGAGTGCCCAAAAGCACAAGGTGTGCAATACTCAGAGACATGGCCAAGGTAAGAAAGGCTGAAAGACGACCACCACTGAACAAGACACACAAGCTGAAACGTCAAGACTGGGCCAAGAAATATCTCAAGACTGATTTTTCTAAGGTTTTATGGACTGATGAAATGAGAGCGAGTCCTGATGGGCCAGATGGATGGGCCGTGGCTGGATTGGTAAAGGGCAGAGAGCTCCAGTCCGACTCAGACGCCAGCAAGGTGGAGGTGGAGTAATGGTTTGGGCTGGTATCATCAAAGATGAGCTTGTGGGGCCTTTTCGGGTTGAGGATGGAGTCAAGCTCAACTCCCAGTCCTACTGCCAGTTTCTGGAAGACACCTTCTTCAAGCAGTGGTATAGGAAGAAGTCTGCATCCTTCAAGAAAAACATGACTTTCATGCAGAACAATGCTCCATCACACGCGTCCAAGTACTCCACAGCGTGGCTGGCAAGAAAGGGTATAAAAGAAGAAAAACTAATGACATGGCCTCCTTGTTCACCTGATCTGAACCCCATTGAGAACCTGTGGTCCATCATAAAATGTGAGATTTACAAGGAGGGAAAAGAGTACACCTCTCTGAACAATGTCTGGGAGGCTGTGGTTGCTGCTGCACGCAATGTTGATCAGATCAAAACACTGACAGAATCCATGGATGGCAGGCTTTTGAGTGTCCTTGCAAAGAAAGGTGGCTATATTGGTCACTGATTTGTTTTTGTTTTGTTTTTGAATGTCAGAAATGTATATTTGTGAATGTTGAGATGTTATATTGGTTTCACTGGTAAAAATAAATAATTGAAATGGGTATATATTTCTTTTTTGTTAAGTTGCCTAATAATTATGCACAGTAATAGTCACCTGCACACACAGATATCCCCCTAAAATAGCTAAAACTAAAAACCAACTAAAAACGACTTCCAAAAATATTCAGCTTTGATATTAATGAGTTTTTTGGGTTCATTGAGAACATGGTTGTTGTTCAATAATAAAATGAATCCTCAAAACTACAACTTGCCTAATAATTCTGCACTCCCTGTACATACAGTATAAACAGCAGTCTGCGTTTGCTGTTGACCACACAAAAAAAAAAAACAGGATTCTTTTATTATTTTAGTTAGTGAATTGTAAGCATTTACATCATGGTTACAATTTCTGCCCATCTCTGATGTCACAGACTCCTAAATCTACTTTTAGTGCATAATTATCAGAGCTTTTTTTCTCAGAAAATAGGTGCAGGAACTCAACCACGACCCTGTTCAGATTTCAACAGTAGAAGGGTCTTAAAGGGGGATTAAATACCCCTTTAATGCACAGAGTTCAGGGGGTTACACACAGAGTGCAGAGCTGTCACTTGTAAACACAGAAACCAGACTTCTGTGCTTACAAGTGATTGTGGTGAGCAGGCACTAAAGGGTCTGAGCCAGAGGTGGTGGAACTGAGTTCCCCCAAGTTCCCCCTGAAAAAAAGCCCTGATAATTATACAGTATGTGATGTACTGTATAGCTGTACTTTTTTGATGAATACACTATATTTTCCCAATGTATTGAAGTGATTATAGCTAAATTTGACTTCTCTGATAAGTATGTCCCCAAATGAGAAAAGGATTTACAGCTGTGATCTGTACACACCACTTCTACTTCTGGTGGTGGGCAGAGAAGTTAAAGCACACAGGGCACACACTGAGCTCACTTACTATGAATTAATGTACTGTAAAATCCTCACAGCGGCACTTGGTCTAAATACATCTCTGTTCATTACCTTTTCCTTAAACCACTGGTTTGTATTCACGCACATCCCTAGAAAAGTCAAATAAACACAGCCCTTCTCCTGCCAGGAGGCTCGGCCATTTAGCTAGGCTAAAGCAACACTGTCCGGCTAGTGGCTATTCACCACAGAATCCCCTTCTAAACAATGTGCACACGTGAAAATAAAAAGAGTGCACTTAGTTTATTTTTCTACATGAAATTCAACAGAAGCCCTGATTTGATTCTGTGCCTGGAAGTGCAGCTCTTCCTGTTAGAAGACCATCGGCAGAGAAATATGCTTGTATTAGATCCCAGGGGTTTTGCACAGAATTTGACTGCACCTTCTCTTCCTTTACAGTTTTTATTTAATGTATTTTACAAAACATCTTGCAAAACCCTTTATCGCCACACCTAAAGCGGAATAAAGTTTAACTTCCTTCTGGCAGCAGAGGCAGCAGACTGGCCGTGTAACACATAGGGCGTCAACCTTTGAAAATGTACTTTACTTGAAGAAAACACAAAACAACATAACTATCAGCCAATAAAACACAAGGGGCCAGATTCAGAAAGCATGTACGCCAGCGTATCTATAGATACATTGCGTAAATACTAAGAATAGCCGGCGTATCTTTTTTTGCTATTCAGAAAAGAAGATACGCCGGCTTTCTCCTAAGATACGAGTGGCGTAATTCGCTTACACCGTCATATCTTAAGTTGCATATTTACGCTGGCCACTAGGTGGCGCTTCGCGTAAATTATGCAAATGAGCTACTTACGCAGATTCACGAGCGTACTTGCGACGGCGCGTCGTAGTTTACGTTGTTTGCGTTAGCGTTATAGCGCCGCAAGGTTACCCCTGCTATAGCAGGCGCAGCCAATATTAAGTATGGACATTAGGACCGTGTCGAATTGAACGTCGGTTACGTCGTTTGCGTAAATTGTTCGGGAATGGGGCTTGATGTTAGTTACGTTCACGTCATTTACATTCAGAAAAAAGCAACGTGATTTCGCGCATGCGCACTGGGACGTCCACGGACGGCGCATGCGCCGCCCAAAAAAAACGTCAATTACGTGGGGTCATGATTCATTTACATGAATCACACCCCCACTTCAGAAATTTGAATTGCGCGGCCTTACGCCGTGCACTTTACGCTACGTCGCCACATATTTTGGAGCAAGTGCTTTCTGAATAAGGCACTTGTCCATAATATTTGCGGCGGCGTAGTGTAAAGAGGAAACGCTACGCCGCCGCAAAGATACATTTTTGTATCTGAATCTGGCCCAAGATTTCCAAACACGGCATATGGCTACCCATAAACAAACAGACCTTGGGGGGATATTTCCCTTCAAAAAAGGGAATCAGACTCAGTAGATTACTGCGCCATATTCGATTTCGCGATATTTCACGAATATATAGAAGAATATTCGTGAAATATTCGTTAATATCGAATATTCGTGATATTTTATCAAAAAAAAATTTGCGAAATTTCGCTAATGCGAATGCGAAATTGATTGCGAAATTCTCGTCCGCGCATGCGCATGTGCGCGAACAACACGCGAAAACGGAGATCATTTCCTGGATTACTAAACTAATATGCACTAAACACTAAGGCCTCGTACACACGATCACATCTGTCTGCTGGGAACGGTCTGCTAGACCGTTTCAGCAGACAGATTCGATCGTGTGTACGGGCAAACAGACGGATTTGGCCACCCGACAGATTTCAAAGCATGCTTCGAAATCTGTCGGCTGGGAACCCGTCCGCCCGACATGTCTGCTGGTTAGTACGCTAACCAGCAGACATGTCTTCTCGCACACGCGCCGAATGGTTTCGACGCATGCGCGGAAGTGTTTTACTTCCTGATGTGGTGACGTGGCAGCGTCAACGTCACCGCCATGTCACCGACACGTCAGCGCGATGTCTGCTGGTGGGGTTTTTGGTTTGCTCGTGTGTACACGCGAGCAAACCAAAATGCCAGCAGACAGATTTGTTCAAATCGGTCGGACAGACCGTTTTGAACAAATCTATTTACTCGTGTGTACGAGGCCTAACTCTACTTACACAAACTTATATGACTAAACTAAAGCAAATTTTTTTTTTTTTTTACACTGACTGACAAGGACAAAGACAAGGACTACAAATAATAAAATAATATGCACTAAACACTAACTCTTCTTACACAAACTTATATGACTAAACTAAAGCTAATATATATTTTTTTTTTTATACACAAAACACAGAGACTAAACACACACTAAAGTAAGCTACCTTAAAGAAATGTACACTTACACTAACTACACAGAAATCTATCTAACACTAAGCTACACTAACCTGGACAAAACAACACAAATCTGAGCTTTTAGAAAAGCTGTTGGGTCTTTTGCTTTGAAAAAAGCATTTGGTTTTAGAAGCAGGAAACTCAGAACTGAAAGCACTATAGGAAACACAATGCTAAGCTCTAAGATCGCAATACACAGGAAAAACGCACAGAAACACTCCACTCTCTCTAGCCACCTTGTGAATCTGCACTAAAATACTGCTGGGAGTGATCTTATATAATGGTCATGCAGGCAGGTTCCTATTGGTTGCTATGGAGGTTGCTAACCTCTGACAACTGTGGTAGGAGAACTCTGATTGGCTCTGATGCAAAAGAAGGGCAGAGAAAGTATTCGCGAATATTCGTAATACGAATATTCGCATTGCGAATATTCGGCAACCTAAAAGGATCGCCTCAGCTACTCGGCCCAGGGTCTCTAATCATACCAGCAATGCTTTTAGACGTTGATGGAGATCACTAGGATGTGATCTGTTTTAAAAATAAACTTGAAAAAATATGAATATTCGCAATAGCGAATATTCACCGCGATATTCGAGTTATTCGCGAATACTCGAATATGCAATATTCGTAACGAATATTCGCAATGCGAATATTCTTGAGCAACACTATTCAAGACCAGACCTATTTCTGAGATTTGTTGCTTACAAGTTAAAATCAGTATTTTTTGCTAGAAAATTACTTAGAGCCCCCAAACATTATATATATCTATATATAGATATATATATATCTATATATATATATATACTTTAACAGAGATCCTAGAGAATAATGTCACTGTATTTGGGCAGCAGTCTTTCAAACGCAATTTGTTTGGAAAAAATACACTTCAATGAATAAAAAAAAACTAAACAGAAAAGTTAGCCCAATTCTTTTGTATAATGTGAAAAATTAGGTTACGCCAAGTAAATACACACCTAACGTGTCACACTTTATATTGCACACACTCATAGAATGGCGACAAATGACTTAAAAATCTCCATAGGCGACATTTTAATTTTTTTTTAACAGTTACCTGTTTAGAGTTACAGATGGGGTCTTGAACTAGAATTATTACTCTCATTCTAACGATCGCGGCAATACCTCACATGTGTGGTTTGAGCACTGTTTACATTTGTGGACGTGACTTTGCTTTGGCAGGTGAGCATGGAAAATGGGTGCTTTAAATTAATATAATTTTTTTTACACTGTCCCTTAAAAAAAATAATTCTGATGACTTATTTCTGTCACAAGGGATGTTTAATAATTCTATTTCTGTCACAAGGGATGTTTAATAATTCTAGTGCAAAATTTAAAGCACCCATTTCTCTAATAGTCAGTACTCTAAAAGACCCCAAACCCCTCCTCTGTACTTGAAAGTTTTCAAAATGCCAAGATCTGCGTTTTTAAACACTGTGTATTTTTTAAAACTGGCGCTGTTGGCTGCTGAGTTAACCTGGAAGTGACATCGCTTCCGGGTTACTGCATCGAAGAGACCCGATCAAAGCCGATTCCGGATTTTTTCAAAGTCTCTGGCTAGCCAGCGGACATTCCGGCTGGTGGATTGGGTCTCCCGGTGGGACTGGAGAGCCCAGATGAGCCGCAGAAGATAGGGGGTGTCCCCTCCTGCTGCTTGTAATAACAGCTGAGTGGCTGCTTAGCCGCATCAGCTGTTATTACAAGAAAGCCGACCATCGGGTCTAAAAAAACGGTACCATGGTGATGACTAAAGCTGCAGGCATCACCCTGATACAACCACTTAAGAAAAATGACTTACAGGTTTGTGATTTTGAGGCAAGTGGTTAAGCTTTGACAATAAATCCTAGAAACTAATTGGTTACTATGCAGAGCTACACCTGATTCAGAGTGTACCAGTTTTAGTAAATCTCCCCCACTATGTATGCCAAAATGAAAGACTAAAGTGTATCAAAACCCAAGAACAAAGTGCAACTTGTCAGTCCTTAGCTGTAATGGCTGCATTTGTTTTCTCTCTTCAGGCTTGCTTTCTTTTATATTCACTTGCTGATCTGCAGAAGCAGTGTTGCCATCCTAGAATATGTATTTTGTTGTACCCATTGAACTGATATAACAAAACTTTTTCAACTTTCAACATATTTACCTAACCAAAAGGGAGAAAATAAGAAGAGTTCATTGCTGGGGTTTACATACACTTTAAAAACTAAGAACAAGGAATTGATGCTCGAAGCATACAACTACACATAGCAGAAGTACTCTCCTGTGGATTGTAACTAAACACATTATGCTGCAGAGCCATAGCAGCAGCTGCAGAAGCCATGATAGAACACCATAATTCCAATTATAGGAATAGCTAAGAACACTTACTGCTACAGGCTCAGCACACATATGCAGTCACTGTACCGATTTTTTTAAAGCTGTAGATGTTCTTCATTCCTCTTGGCTAGCAAAGTTTATCAAAGACTAGGGAGATAGCAATGCTGGGAAAAAAAAAGTCTGCAATTATAACTAGGGAGATGTACAGTCTTTTCATATTTTTTAGCTAAACCTGTAATGATAATTTTTTCTGTGCTTCAAATGCTTAGTTTCTGTTTATAGCGTGTAATTATATATGTATGTGACACAGTCATATTTACTTATATAGTGCTACCCCTGAAGGAGCCGCTGTATTTAACTAGTTCCTTCCCGAACAGTGCAGAGGTTACCAGTCACACAAACAGTCCTTTCATTCCGGCCTCGCTTAGGAAGTGTGCGGGACTTCTTCAGCGGATGAAAACAAGCTATGGGAGGCTGCGGGTGACGTCACGCCCTTCCCCACCGAACGTTACATCCCTTGGGAGGGGACTTCTTCAGCGGATATCCGCTGAAGAAGTCCCGTCCCAAGGGACGTAACATTTGGTGGGGAAGGACGTGACGTCACCCGCAGCCTCCCATAGCTTGTTTTCATTGCTGTTTCGCCTGGCACTGGCAAAGAGCCTCTTTTGTGAGTTTTTACATTTATTTTAATAAATCTTGTATCTGTATTTGCGGAGAGCACTATGGTATGTCTTTCTTTTACATGAATACATCCATGATTGTACCATCTGGTATTGTTTGACCTTCTGACCGTTTGAACATTTGTTGGAGTATTGCCTGGATTATACCCTCACGGGAGAGTGGTTTTGACCCTATCTTACAGAGGGTCCATCCTATGAGGTGAGCGGTCATTTCAGCCATCGGTGGAGGTGTTATATCTCACTCACGCTCATCACCCGCATGATTTTTATACAGTCGCCTTTTAAGCTCACGTGGATGATCTTATTTTATGGACTTGTTATTTCTCCATGTTATGCTCTGAACAAAACTATGCCTGTTCATTCGTTTTGTGCAGCTAAGGCTGCAGAAAAAGGAACTGGTGAATCTGACCTCAGTCCATTTCTCTGTCTCAAAAGTGAGACATCAGGGGTCTGTTTAGACCCCTGATATTTCACCAAAGCCTCTCAATGAGGGTTCTAAATAATATGTAAAAATAAATAACAACAAAGAAAATAGTAAACAATATATATATATATATATATATATATATATATATAAATATATATATTAATTGGTAAATAAATTAAATAAAAATAAAACAAACAAAAATAACTACTGACACCAGTTGCAGAACAGTGGCCCACCGTAATAAAGAGTCCCATGATGGGCGTAAAGGCCCCCGGGGATGAGTGGGAGGGGCCCCGGTCGGGGCCAGGGGGGCCCTTCATGATTTATTTTCTCAGGGCCCTCAAGTTTACAGTTACGCCTCTGCATATTTGAGCAGCCTTTAGTAACCCAGGGAAAAAACCGGACCCTGAAAGAGGCTGTCCCAGAGGAAAAGCTACTGGTGGGCCAAATAAATCAATAGTTTGCTCCAATGACTACAGAGCAGCCAAAAAGAGCTAAATTTACCTAGCTTCCTGGCAACCTACCAGGTGGGTGGTACACCAATAATATGCAGGAGCTTCATTTTGCTTTGCAGTGCTGAACAATTTTTGTTCTTTACTACTCCCCACAATGCTAGTCAATAGGGTTGGTTTACCATAGCAAAATATGCATTTCACTTTGCAAGTGATTTTTCATCTGGCTCAGTGAATGTGATGAAAATTCACTTTGCAAAGAATACCCATGGAACCATAATAAAATAGACAGTACGATGAACGATGGAAATCAGCAGAGCTTCATTTTAAGATGTCCATTCAATTTCCTAATTGTTTGTGGGGTCAAATCAACATTTATTTTGACCACAGTGATGAGAAAATTTGAAAAAGCAGGACCGAATTTTTTTTTTTTAATTAATACATTTCTAACAGTGTTTTGGTTTTCATTCAAGAAAGCCCAAATGCAAAAAATAAAAATAAAAATAAAATGTTGAACTATCTCTACGACTAAGCCTTAAGGGGGGAGACGCAGTAGAGTGGGGGATTTCTGGGAAAGGCCAAAGGTCTTTGCTGAATTTAAGTCTTGATGTTGGATACATCATAGGTGTGCAGCTGTCTTGTCTTTTCCTTGAAATTTTGAACTACTTTTGAATGACATCTAGTACACATTTTTGCTTAAAAAAATCTAATAGTGTATAGTCAGCTTAAAGCGGAGCTCCACCCTAAAGTGGAACTCCTGCTGATTGGAACCCTCCCCCCCTCCAGTGTCACATTTAACACCTTTCAGTGGGGAGGGGGGTGCAGATACCTGTTTAAAGACAGGTATTTTCACCCACTTCCGGCCACACAGTTTCGGGCAGACTGCGGGCATGACGTCACCTCCTGCCCCCCCCCACTCGGCTCCCAGTACACAGCGGGAGCGAATCGGCAGGCATAGCGCGACTCGCGCATGCGCCGTAGGGAACTGGGCATTGAAGCCGGAGCGCTTCACTTCCTGGTTCCCTCACCGAGGATGGCGGGGGGGCAGCAGAGTGACGAGCAATCACTCGTCCTCTGCTGCGGACGGCGCTGGACTCCAGGACAGGTAAGTGTCCTAATATTAAAAGTCAGCAGCTGCAGTATTTGTAGCTGCTGGCTTTTAATATTTTTTTTTCAGCGGACATCCCCTTTAAGTAAAGTTTCCCTTTCAAAGCAGGCAACATATTTGCCTTTAGTAAATCAATTCTAATAAGTTAGCCAACCCATTGCAAACAAACTACTCCACACGTGGCTGATATCTCTACGGTTTCTAAAAAAACATTTAAGGGCAGGCTTTCTTTAACCTTTTTAATACAGAGGAATCCTTAAAATAATTTTTAGGGGTCAGGGAATCCCGGAAAAACACAATTCATTGGATATCAGTGGGAAAAATGCCTCTTGCATTGGTAGCCAATGGGGACAATGCTCTTCTTTCAGTGGAGGTGAGAATGCAGACAGCTAGAAAGTTATTGATGTCATGGGGCTGGCTCTAGAGTCTGATGGAGTCCTTTTCAAAGACACTGTTAAATTCACCCTGCATGGGCAAGGTGAGGGTGTCCATATACGAGGCAAAGTAATTACAATTCTCCCTTATTGAAACACCAGGTAAAATGTTTTCCTTAGTTTTTTGAAAAAGTTAAAACATTCTGTTGGGTTTTTATTTCTGTACAAGTTGAATGCTCAAAAATGATTAACCTCCCTGGCGGTATGATTATTTCAGATTTTAGGTGCTGAAAGCGGTACCATTATTTTGCATGGAAATTTGGCGTTTTATATTGTAGGCCTGCAATTCTTAGGAATAACTCACTTAAATCTGTCCAAACAAGAGACTAGTAGACATCCCGGGTATAATAAAATTTGAAACACAAAATCATAAATTATAATATATTAAATAAATATAAATAATTATAACAAATAATATAATAATAATAAAAAATGTTACTTTTAATTTTTTGATAACGAATTTCCCCACAAATCAATATCGCCCAATTCTGCAAGTGATTGTAATTTATTATGGCTGTTTTTTTTTAACTGGTCTAAAACCACTTTTGACATAAAGGGACACTTTTTGGTTGCTATGGACAATCTCCAGTTTTCAGGCAGAAAGAACAGTTATTTATAATATAAATGTGCATGCAGGACACTGGGGACAAAGGGGGTGTGTATTTTTTTCATACAGTACTGTAATCTATAAAATTACAGTATACTCTATGTATTGTGTTTATTTACTTTTTCAAATTTGGCGCCAATCTCCGCCCCTGTGCGTCGTAACGTCGGGAAGGGAGCTCGGCGGCACACGGGCACTGTGTGAATCGAGCCAGGACACAGCTCGTTCACACAGCGGGGAGGCATCGCAGGATCCAGGGACAAGGTAAGTAATTCCCTGCCTGTGTACACTGCGAGCGATCCAGAGTTTGGCTCGGAGTTACCGCTTTTGGTCCTGAAATTCCACCCCAAGCCCACTCCCAGCAGTCCACATGATGTAAAAGAATACATGATTCATCAGACCAAGCTGCCTTCTTCCATTGCTTTGCAAACCAGTTCTGATGCTTATGTGCCCCTTGTAGGTGCTTTTGGATGTCGACATGGGTCAACATGGGCACCCTGACCAGTCTGTGACTACTCAGCCCAATACCCATTTTTTCTGTTTTTAATACATCAACTTCAGGAACAGCATGTTTCTGTGCTGCCAAATATATCCCACAGACTTGCTGATGCCATTGTAGCAAGATAATCAATATTACTTAACCTGGTAGTAATAAAGTTATGGCTACCCGGTTTATATAGTTTGTATGCATTATAAATAGCATATGTACTCACTGAGTGAGATGGCCACCATAGACCATAGTAGTCATCATAACTTTCAAATTTACACAACGGACATGAAGAACTATGCAACGTTACACTATTTGTTTCTAGAGAATTTATAGGGAAGGTATTAACTCAATCCAGAACTAGATACATTCTATGTGAATGTTAGCTGGTACATATTTAAGCAGCTTCAATATGAAAAAGTATTGTTTTTCAATGCCTTATTCAGTAGAAAGGTTTTAAGTGGACAGAAAAGGAACATTTCAGCATGATTCAGCAGTTCTTTTTTAACTAAACAATACAACTCAATACAATACAATACAACTCAAACCATAACCACCACTGCATTAGCGTTCAGGAGAAAGATCAAGACTCATCTCCTTTGATACCAAAGGAGACAGGAACAACAAGCGCCCAGAGGCAATAAAGTTTGCATTTGCCGCGCTATATAAGTTTTTCATTCATTCATTCTGGGTAAGAGGCCTAACTACATTTGGGGTTTTCCTGAAAAAGTATTGTTGACAAGCCCCAAGCATGGTATGTACAGTGTGGAAAAGAGATCACAGGCATCCCTTTGCCCCCTTAGTCCACAAGGTCATGGTATCATATCGTCAGTGATACAGATATCAAAGCAGAAGCAGTTTTTTTTTCAAGCTGTATTTAGTAGCGGGAGCTATAGCCCAGGATTTATTTGTGGATTTACCTTGTGTGTTGGATTGAAAGCATAACTGCACAGCACAGACCCATCCAAGATCTGGCTATGTAAACCACTGTTTGAAGTTGAAATATAAAGAGCTGGGAAGGTCCTGAATGATTACTTAGAGGCTTGGAACATGTGCCCTCACAATATTGTGGCAGCTGTCTCTGTGCACTTAATGGATTTTGTGCTTGGTGCACATCATTCAAGAGACAATGTGAATATGGTAAGCTGAGCTATTCTTACAGGCCGCTGTGCATAAGCTGAGAAGGGGAACTCGCCACTTGATAAATGTCTGTGTCATTTCGTTCTGTTATACTTGGCTTGAGTTAAGGCCAGGCAGCGGATGTCCCTGGCAAGCCTGCAGACAATAATGGCACGCTGGCCTGATGTACTTGTTTGGTTTGCCATTAATCTTACCTCGATGATGTACAGGACCACATTCTTGTAGAAACAGTAGAGGATGCATTTGGTCACACGATTGTAGCTCCAGGCTCCATGGACTAAAAGAAGTTTCTCCAAGTAAGAAAACTAAAAAGAAGAAAAAAAAAAACTTCAGAGGAAACCTGATGCGAAACTCTAATAACAAGTCTATGGCACTCACTGCTTTTGACTTGGGGGTACGGGAAGAGGATGATTTAATGTTCACACATTATATTTCCTAATGTTTTATAATGGAAACTGGAACTGTCTGTCACATCTTTATTTATTGTAAATGAAATTAATTTACAGTATGGAAGTAATGTGAAGTACTGTAATAGGGAAAACAATCCAAAATCAACACTAGCTGTATGTCCCTATGGTTACTAGAAATTACATCTTCCCTCACATTATACAGGGGTGCAGAGCAGATTGTAGGGGCCCAAAGCCAAAGTGAGGACACTGCCAAATGTTGCCTATACAAGGTGCTCTTAAGATAAATGTCTCACATTCTCTTTATGAGAGGAACCATAGGGACTAATAAGACAATTGCACATTTTTATATCTATATGTATATAGTGTTACTGTAGTTGTTATAATATACAAGTATAGTGTGATACCAAAAATAAAAATCACATGTAACATTGATTCATATGTTAATGAAAGAGTGAGAGAAAAGGGAAGATTTTTTTTTTTTTTTTAACACCACTATAGAAAACGTGTGTTGAAATCTGGGAAATTATAATCCCTCCCTCATTCCATTCAAGCACCATAGCAGTTCAACAAAATGTAGACAAAAATCTGCTGAAGACTGTTCTGCTCCTCTGCACCACCTGAATCAACATCCCGTCACCCCCCAACCAGTTAGCAGTAAGCCCTTTCCTTCTGCTATCGCGGCCATTACTGCTACTATAGATATTAGGAAGCAGTGCTTAAGTGCAAACTTTACATCTGTGCTCTTTCCCCAATGTCACACGTAGTAGGCGACTGCTACCCCCATATATAGTTTTTTTTATATATACGTTAGGAGAGAAGGAACTTGATGACAGGAGCATAGTGGAAATCTATGGCAGCAGAAGAGAAATCTGAGCACAGAGAAGACACAAAGGAGAGAGAAGGCACAAGGTCAGAACTAATCATCCTGAGTATACTGCATTGCCAGGTAAAGGTAAATGGCTCTTGCTGGCCTTTGGGGAACCAGAGTGCATGGCCTTGACCTGAGCTGTTAATGGTACAGATGGACTTGGAGCTTTACAATCCAGATTACCAGTACAGTATATGCAGGCAGACAGAAACATAGTTGTAACCAGAAGCAACAAGGTACTTATACACACAAACAGGTTCAGATGTCAAAGCCAATATAGACAAACAGGAACAGATGCCTTCTTAACCAATACAGGTCAGATCAAGACCCGAAGTCAAGACCCATACAGGTCAGTTCAGGATATAAAAAACAGATCAGCATAGCCCAACTGCAGGAACAGACAGAGACTGAAGTACGAGAGCCAGAGAAGACTAATTTGGACAAATGCACCAAAACACATTGGGCCAGATTGAGGTAGATGGGCGAATCTTTATTTTGGAGTAACGTTTCTCATTTACGTTACTCCGCCGAAACTTTAGGAGCAAGTACTGTTATTCACATAGCACTTGCTCCTAAAGTTGCGGCGGCGTAGCGAAAATGAGCCGGCGGAATTCAAATAGGGCGGGTAGGGGGCGTGTATTATTTAAACTAGGCGTGATCCCGCGGCGAACGTACTGCGCATGCGTCGACTGTCAGTGCGCATGCTCCAAATTCTGTCAGTGAACGTCAATGACGTCAATCCCCATTCATGGACGTTTTACGCAAACGACGCGAACATTTTTAAATTCGACGCGATGACGACGGCCATACTTAACATAGGATACTCCACCTAGGGGGCATGTTTTTCTTTACGCCGCGTATCGTTTACTGAAACGTCGGAAAGTCACTGCGTCGGGTCCGAGTATGATCGTGAATTGCCGATTCTTGCTGATTAACATATTCTCGGCGTTAATCAGCGGGAACGCCCCGAGCGCCATTTTTTAAATTGCAGTTCCGATACGACGGCGAAATACAATTACGCCGCTCGTATAGGAACTCCAACCCGGCGTTTCTTGTTTTCTGCTTACAGAAAACAGAAACGCCAGCTCAAAGTGAGAGTCACTGATACTCCAGCCTAACTCTACCTGAATCTGGCCCATAGTTATGTAGTTAATCTGGTTGCAAAAGTCCATCTAGTTCAACTCACAAAAAAAATACCAAAACACACAAATCTCCATTTCACAACCCTATACCCACAGTTAACCCAGATAAAGGCAAAAAAATAAAAAATAAAATCACGATTCAATTACTCCAGAGGGCGAAAAATTGTTCCTGATCCCCCAAGAGGCAATCGGATATTCCCTGGATCAACTTTACCTATAACTATTAGTATCCCGTTATATTTTGTGGATTTTGGAAAGAATCCAGGCCTTTTTAAAAACTCTCTACTGAGTTGGCCACAACCAGCTCTTGAGGGAGTCTATTTTACATTTTCACAGCTCTTACTGTGAAGAAGCCTTTCCGTATTTATAGGTTAAATCTCTGTGAATAACTCAACACCAAGTTCACTATATAGACCACTTGTGTAATCTCCTATTTAGGAATACATTCAGTTCCTCTAATCTGTCCTCATAGCTAAGATCCCCAATGCCTCTTATCAGTTTGGTTGCCCTTCTCTGCTCTTTCTCCGGTTCCCCATTATCCTGTTTATGAATTGGTGCCCAAAACAGCACATACTTTACCTTACATTTCTGCAAGGCATCACTATGAACAGGCCCTTAATGTCATGCAGTTAAAGTTTATATATACTTTACAGTGATTGTTAAACAGTCTGTATTTGTTGTGTGCAGTCTATACATTTTTGGATGGTTGGAAATCCTTGGGTATTGTTTACATTGTTACACTTGCTTATGAATGCTGACACACATGGTAGTGCACGAACTGAGGAGACTTACTAAAACTGGTGCACTCAGAATCTGGTGCAGATGTGCATGGTAGCCAAACAGCTTTTAAATTGTTTGTTCAATTAAGCTTTGGCAATAAAACCTGGAAGCTGATTGGTTTCTATGCAAAGCTGAAAAAAAGAGACAGACTTGTGGGTGGAGAGATAGGGCTGCACACCCCGGTATAATGAAAAAGAAATTGTCCCGGTGGGGCTTTAAAACAGCAAAGTTGAAAAAATATGGAGATGCAACGTGTAAAATACAAAGTTTTATTATGAAAAAGTTATGACATCAAAATAAGAAATGAGTTGCGACATGATGCACAGTATAAAAATATCCATACACAGATCATAATGTAACAATAAAATACATGGCCTGTAAAAGTGACAAGCATTTGCAGTTCCTAACGCGTTTCGACCAAGAGGTCTTCTTCAGAGTATTTTTTATTGGTTGCAGCTGAAAGAGAATAATTTCATGAGTAATACTGTACATAGATTGTCTCGTCTATCCACTTCCTCAAGAGGAGCTCTGCCCTGTCATGGGACATGGGTGGTCCCAGACTATGGGGGAGGGGAAACATATGAGGGGGGAAGAGGAGAAGAATTAATTGAAATATTGGATAAAAAGCAGCGCATTTACCAGAATAAAAAAGTATGGAAGTCCCAAACAAGGCTCTCGTGTGATGGTAAAAGGGAATGTCCTAACCTGCAATTCTCCCAAATCCGAGTCCTCAATCACTGCTGCACTCCGAGCAGAGCGCCATCTGGGGGTGGCTGTATGTAACCAGATGGAGGAGCACCTGGAAAAGGTACCACACCAAAAGAAAGGGGGTGGGAAAAATGGTGTGTCCTGAAATGAGTAAAAAGTACTTGCTTAGAGGGAGCCTACTAAGTATAAAGGTATAATATGTGTGCTAGTGTGCACACACATTAAGGGTAAACTGTGAGTTGTATTCCAGAAGGAAGGATTGGAAACCCAGGTAGGAGCCCAGAATAAGGCATGGAAGCAGTGATGGGACACCAGGAGAGTGAAGGATTAGAGGGGGAAGGGAAGGGAAAAACGTGAAGGACAGAGGGGAAAAAAAAGGAGGGGAAAAAAAAACGCAGTGAGGGAAGCGGGGTAAAGGAAGGGGAAAAAAAGGAGGTGGTGAGGAGGGTGTGAGGAAGAAGGGACAGTGGGGAGGGTAGTGCTGGTGTGAAGACAGGGAAACAAGGGGGGGTGTGGAGTGATGCAAAGAAAAAAGGGGGGAATCCAAAATGGGAATAAAAAAGTGAAGATTGCGTGATTGCAATAGAGGTGACTAAGAAAGAAAAAAGAAGAGAGAAATGAGGTGAGTTAGGAGAAATGGGAAGGAAGCAAGTGAGGGGGAAGGGAGGAGAGGAGGGGAAGGGGAATAAGAGGGAGGGAAAATTGGGGCCTGTGGGGGTGAAGGGGAATGGGGGAATGACTGGGGGGGAGGAAAGGGAGGGGGACCAGGGGAAAGGGGGGGGGACGGAAAATGAAGGGGGAGTGTAGGAAGGGTAAAGGTGAGAGGCCAGTAGAAGATGGGCGGATTAGGGGAGCAAGGGGGGGGAAAGTGAGGAGGAAAAGGGGCCGATAGAGGGGGGGGTGACTGGATAATGAATTGATGTGTGAAAAGGATAGGTGAGGTGAAGGGGGGGAGGGATGAGAGGATGTGGAATGGAGGGGATGAGGGAGTGTGGAGTGGGAGTAAAAGTGAGTGGGGAGGGGAGAGAAGGAGGGAGGACAGGGGAAGCAAGTTGTGGTGATGGTGAAAAGTATAGACTATAGGGACGCTGGTAAATAGAAAGCAGCAGCCAAGGGTGAAATGGTGATCCGAAGTGATAGGGTGAGTGAGCAGGTGTGAATGGCTAGTGTGGGGTAAAGGATAAAAAAGAGGGAGTGAACAGGGAGGAATGGGTTACCTTGAGTTCTTTAGTGGGTAAAGGTTTGAAAAGAATTCACTGACACGTCGGCTCAGTTGTAACAATGTCAGTCTGGAGTGTTAGCATCTGAGATAAAAAGAGCAAGAAACACCCTTTGTAAAGCATGCTGCCAGGGTTCCCGTAAAGGAATCAATGGAGCAAGGTCAATAGTATATGAAAGCAGGACTTACCAATTTTGGAATGCTGTGACTCATGGAGACGCAAGTAAGCTCTATGAATCCTTGCAACCGGAAGCGGAAATATATGCCGCTACGTGACCTGGGATAGGTCGGGGGTGCAGTGACCCCGCCTCGGGTGGGAGGAGAGGGGGTGTATCATCCTCCTCAATCCAGAGGACAGTGTGAACCAGTAACCCCGGTGCACCTTCCGGCGTATGCGGAGTCCAAAAGGATTCGGACACAGCCGTCACTTCCGCATCACGCAAGTGACGTTGGCGCCGTAACGGCCGCCAAAGATGACGCGCACGCCAGGGCGTCATGTGATCGCGGAAGTGGCCGTATATGCCGCCAGCAGGGGAGGACTGGCAACCACTAGGGCAGCGAACCGCCCGGCGGATGCCAGAATTACAGCGTGGTGACACATGTGTTGCCTCACCCTGCTGGGCGGTAACATTGAGCTGACCCAAAAACAGACGGCTGTGTGCCAGAGTACTAGCAGGCAGAGGACATGGGGGAGATGAAGGCGGTGAAAACAGTTCCCCAAGGCCACACATCGAGAGCCTGTCAGGAAAGGAAAGAGAACAGTCTTGATAAAAGACATCATGCATTTGGAATATACCAAAACATAGAGTTAGATCAATAAAGTTGATCAAGTCGAAACTCTACGGCTTAACAACTTTATACTGGATCACCCATCAATCACTTACTAAAGGGCCACGTCGATCAAGGATCGACTGGTCCGAAGTGAATACACAAACGCCTCTAAGAGAGAGGCACATTGTACGATTTTTGGTACCTCCCCCTGCGGACACGGCTAATACTGTGCACTCATGAAGAAGGAGAGGACTTTTCCATTACCAAATGGCAACATATTCAAATCTTTACATTTTACTAATTGTCAAACCAGGGGTGTAGTATATATTATGGAATGCAACTATGGTGCCTATTACATAGGAAAAACTAAGCAAGAATTTTGGCGCAGAGTTTCCAAACACATGTATAGCATGTAAATTGGAAACCTGCACCTCCCTATCGGAAGACATGTAGCATCTAAGCACCAATACGTGGTACCCAAAGCCCAATTCGCCACCCTATATCGGATTCACATTCCAAATAGAGGCAGTGACTAGAACTAAACACTTTTGCAACATGAACAGCGCCGGATCTTCAGACTACAGGCTAATACATATCCTGGTCTGAATGAATCTTGTTCATTTGCTCCCTTCCTTAAAGGCTTCACTTCTGGAGAGACACAATAATCCTAACCGCCACTTCCTCCTACATTCGGCTTCTCCGTTTTTCCATGTATGCTATCCTTCCCCCAATATTTATTATTATTATTCATTATTTTTTATAACTACCATCTTCCAGTATTGTTGCCATCTTGTTTCCCCTCCTTCTTCATGAGTATGCATCTCCTCCAGTTGATCTACGATCATTGTCAATCACATTGTTTGCTATATGTTCAAGTGACTGTTAAATGCCTTTTTAGATAAATACTTCACCACTAATATGGAATGCACTGTTTATGACAAATGTTTGGGTCAACACTTTCTCATAACATTTTACAATATCACCCATGTAAGTTAAAATCAGTTGCTGTTAAACTAAAAATTCTTATGCCGCGTACACACGATCATTTTTTGTGATGAAAAAAAACGAAATTTTCTGTGAAGTAAAAAACAACGTTTTTGAAACGTCACTTTGAAAGACGATGTTGCATACACACCATCGTTTTTTTCACAAAAAACGAGGTTACGTTCACCACACTTTTCCATTGAAGCTCGCTTCATAACTAGCTTCTGGGCATGCGCGGGTTGAAAAACGTCGTTTTAAACGAAGTTTTTGCTACACACGGTGACTTTTCGTGAAACAAAAAACGACGTTTTGAAAAACGACACAAAAAATTCAAGCATGTTGGAATTTTTTTTTGGTCGTTTTTTTTAAGACAAAAAACGACGTTTTGCCCACACACGATCAATTTAACCACTTGCCTACTGTGCACCTACACCCCCTTCCTGCCCAGACAAAATATAAGCTTCCGGCACTGCGTCGCTTTAACTGACAATTGCGCGGTCGTGCGACGTGGCTCCCAAACAAAATTGGCGTCCTTTTTTTCCCACAAATAGAGCTTTCTTTTGGCGCTATAAACAAAAATAGAGCGTCAATTTTTTTAAAAATGCAATATTTTTTCCTTTTTGCTATAATAAATAACCCAAAAAATATATAAAAAAAATATTTTTTCCCTCAGTTTAGGCCGATACGTATTCTTCTACATATTTTTGGTAAAAAAAAAATGCAATAAGCGTTTATCGATTGGTTTGCGCAAAATTTATAGCGTTTACAACATAGGGGATAGTTTATGGCATTTTTTTTTTTACTATTAATGGCGGCGATCTGCGATTTTTTTATTGGGACTGCGACGTTATGGCGGACATTTCGGACACTTTTCTGACATTTTTGGGACCATTTACATTTATACAGTGAAAAATGCTATAAATATGCATTGATTACTGTATAAATGTGACTGGCAGTGAAGGGGTTAACCACTAGGGGGCGGGGAAGGGGTTAAATGTGTGTCCTATGAGTGTTCTAACTGTGGGGGGAGGGGGGGGTGACAGGGGGAGGTGACCGATTGTGTCCCTATGTACAAGGGACACAACCGCTCTCCTCTCTCCCTGACAGGGACGTGCAGCTCTGTGTTTACACACAGAGCTGCACGTCCCAGCTCAGTTACTGAGCAATCGCGTGTGCCAGGCGGCGATCGTTGCCGCCAGGCACTCGCACGGGATCCCCGCAGAGCGGCGGGTGCGCGCGCGCGCCGTCGGCGACGCGTGCGCGCCCGCCCGCGGCTTTAAAGGGACATCACGTCATATGACGTGATGTCAGAACAATGGAGTCGTCTGCCCGCCGTCATTTGACGGTGGGCAGATGACAAGTGGTTAAATGACGTTTTAAGTAGGAGCTGTGGTGGCTCAACGTGATTGGCACTGCGCTGACAAGCCATTCACCTCTGCAGCCAAGGGTTCGGATCCCGGTCTCGGCTACATGTGAATTGAGTTTGGTGGTCTCAGCCCGGCTCCCGGTGGGTGTGCTATGCAAGGTACGCCTGTGCTTAGTACGCCCACCCCCCCCCCCCACAAAAACCACCACACTTGCACGCACACGAAAATTGGTTTAAAAAACACATGCACTTTGGCCATGCGGTCTCTTAAAATAGAGAGGCGAAGGACCTACGGGGCTGGCTGGGTGGGCTAGGCCCCCTCACTCCCTCATAGGGGAGTCCCTCTGCCCCATTGGGGTCCCGTTGGGCCCCAGTTGGGCTCCCAAGAGGAGCAGGTAGGGCGGGGTGAGTGGGAGGCCCCCCTTCACACCCGCCATTGCCACCAGGGGCATGGAGAAGGATGGCGATTGCCTCCGGGGGGAGGGTCTGCCTACTCCCAACTCCTGCAGTCCGGCTCCTCTCTCTCGAGTTCACGCACAAAAATACACTTTAAAAGAAAAAAAAAAAAAAAAATGACGTTTTAAAAAACAACGTTTTTTTTCATCGCAAAAAACGACCGTGTGTACGCGGCATAACTCTATGTTTTGGTATATTCCAAATGCATGATGTCTTTTATCAACACTGTTCTCTTTCCTTTCCTGACAGGCTCTCGATGTGTGGCCTTGGGGAACTGTTTTCACCGCCTTCATCTCCCCCCATGTCCTCTGCCTGCTAGTACTCTGACACACAGCCGTCTGTTTTTGGGTCAGCTCAATGTTACCGCCCAGCAGGCTGAGGCAACACATGCGTCACCACGCTGCAATTCTGGCATCCGCCGGGTGGTTCGCTGCCCTAGTGGTTGCCAGTCCTCCCCTGCTGGCGGTATATACGGCCACTTCCACGATCACATGACGCCCTGGCGTGCGTGTCATCTTTGGCGGCCGTTACGGCGCCAACGTCACTTGCGTGATGGGGAAGTGACGGCTGTGTCCGAATCCTTTTGGACTCCGCATACGCCGGAAGGTGCACCCGGGTTACTGGTTCACACTGTCCTCCGGATTGAGGAGGATGATACACCCCCTCTCCTCCCACCTGAGGCGGGGTCACTGCACCCCCGACCTATCCCAGGTCACGTAGCGGCATATATTTCCGCTTCCGGATGCAAGGATTCATAGAGCTTACTTGCGTCTCCATGAGTCTCAGCATTCCAAAATTGGTAAGTCCTGCTTTCATATACTATTGACCTTGCTCCATTGATTCCTTTACGGGAACCCTGGCAGCATGCTTTACAAAGGGTGTTTCTTGCTCTTTTTATCTCAGATGCTAACACTCCAGACTGACATTGTTACAACTGAGCCGACGTGTCAGTGAATTCTTTTCAAACTTTTACCCACTAAAGAACTCAAGGTAACCCATTCCTCCCTGTTCACTCCCTCTTTTTTATCCTTTCCCCCACACTAGCCATTCACACCTGCTCACTCACCCTATCACTTCGGATCACCATTTCACCCTTGGCTGCTGCTTTCTATTTACCAGCGCCCCTATAGTCTATACTATTCACCATCACCACAACTTGCTTCCCCTGTCCTCCCTCCTTCTCTCCCCTCCCCACTCACTTTTACTCCCACTCCACACTCCCTCATCCCCTCCATTCCACATCCTCTCATCCCTCCCCCCTTCACCTCACCTATCCTTCTTTTTCACACATCAATTCATTATCCAGTCACCCCCCCCCCTCTATCGGCCTCTTTACCTCCTCACTTTTCCCCCCCTTGCTCCCCTAATCCGCCCATATTCCACTGGCCTCTCACCTTTACCTTCCTACACTCCCCCTTCCTTCCCCCCCCTTTCCCCTGGTCCCCCTCCCTTTCCTCCCCCCCAGTCATTCCCCCATTCCCTTTCACCCCCACAGGCCCCAATTTTCCCTCCCTCTTATTCCCCTTCCCCTCCTCTCCTCCCTTCCCCCCTCACTTGCTTCTCTTCCCGTTTCTCCTAACTCACCTCATTTCTCTTTTCTTTTTTCTTTCTTAGTCACCTCTATTGCAATCACGCAATCTTCACTTTTTTATTCCCATTTTGGATTCCCCCCCTCCCCCCCCTCTCTTCACACCAGCACTACCCTCCCCACTGTCCCTTCCTCCTCACACCCTCCTCACCACCTCCTTTTTTTCCCCCTTCCTTTACCCCGCTTCCCTCACAGCGTTTTTTTTTCCCCTCCTTTTTCTTTCCCCTCTGTCCTTCACGTTATTTCCCTTCCCTTTCCCCTCTAATCCTTCACTCTCCGGGTGTCCCATCACTGCTTCCATGCCTTATTCTGGGCTCCTACCTGGGTTTCCAATCCTTCCTTTTGGAATACAACTCACAGTTTACACTTAATGTGTGTGCACACTAGCACACATATTATACCGTTATACTTCGTAGGCTCCCTCTAAGCAAGTACTTTTTACTCATTTCAGGACACACCATTTTTTCCACCCCCTTTCTTTTGGTGTGGTACCTTTTCCAGGTGCTCCTCCGTCTGGTTACATACAGCCACCCCCAGATGGCGCTCTGCTCGGAGTGCAGCAGTGATTGAGGACTCGGATTTGGGAGGATTGCAGGTTGGGACATTCCCTTTTACCATCACACGAGAGCCTTGTTTGGGACTTCCATACTTTTTTATTCGGGTAAATGCGCTGCTTTTTATCCAATATTTCAATTAATCCTTCTCCTCTTCCCCCCTCATATGTTTCCCCTCCCCCGTAGTCTGGGACCACCCATGTCCCATGACAGGGCAGGGCTCCTCTTGAGGAAGTGGATAGACGAGACAATCTATGTACAGTATTACTCATGAAATTATTTTCTTTCAGCTGCAACCAATAAAAAATACTCTGAAGAAGACCTCTTGGTCAAAACGCGTTAGCAAATGCTTGTCACTTTTACAGGCTATGTATTTTATTGTTACATTATGATCTGTGTATGGATATTTTTATACTGTGCATCATGTCGCAACTAATTTTTTATTTTGATGTCATAACTTTTTCATAAAAAAACGTTGTATTTTACACGTTGCATCTCCATATTTTTTCAACTTTGCTGTTTTAAAGCCCCACCGGGACAATTTATTTTTCTCTATGCAAAGCTGCGCCAGATTTTTCACTCTTCAGTTTTAATAAATAACTAAGTGTTTTAATACAGGCATACCCCACTTTTAAGTACACCATGGGGTTTATTTACTAAAGCTGGAAAGCATAAAATCAGGCTCACTTCTGCACAGAAACCAATGAGCTTCAGGTTTTATTACCAGGCTTAATTGAACAAGCTGGGGTTAGAAGCCGATTGGTTTCTATGCAGAAATGAGCCTGATTTTGTGCTTTCCAGCAATAGTAAATAATCCCCATTGTGTACTTAAAAGTGGGGCATGCCTGTAATGCTCAGACTACCCCCACATGGCATGGATCTCACAATGAACTGAAAAATTTAGCATACTATATAACCTTGGTATGACAGTAGTGAAACACCTAATGGCATAACTACTGTATAATACAATACAAACCAAATTTAGACCATGCAGAATAGAGGGATAAAACAAAACTTCATTGTGCAGTATTAAAAACAGGTCTAAGTTTATAAAAGTGCATCAGAATACTTACATATATCAAGGCATAAACCGCCTTTTAATTCGACAGTAAGTTTCCAACTAACGAAATGGCCGACTTCCGAGCGTGGCAATGTCACGTGACCAGGCTCTCCCCAACAGGTTTCGTCACACCAATACATCATCGGGGATGCCTTTAATTACGTTTTTGTGCTGAAACGCGTTGGCTGGAGCCTGGTCAGGTGACATCGCCACGCACGTTTGTCGGCCATTTTGTTGGTTGGAAACTTGGCTATTACTGTTGGATTAACATGTGCTTTATGCATTGATGTTTGTCAGTATTCAGATGTATTTTAATAAACTTAGACCTGTTTTTAATACTGCGCAACAAGGTTTTGTTTTGTCCCTCTAGGTTGCATGGTCTGATATTGGTTTTAGTGAAGCATTCCAGTCCTGGGATTTTTAATTACCAGGAGGCTACTCTGGATGTACCTTTTGGGGCTGAGGTTTAAACAGTGCCGATCCTGACCTCCCTGGGGCCCTAAGCAAAATGACATGTCAAATTAAAGTTGAGAAGCGGGGGTGGAGGGGGAGGGCTGCCGAAAATGACATGTCACATTAAAGATTAATGTTCAGAAGCGGGTGGAGGGTGTGTTCTGCTGTCCGAAATGACATCTTTCATTAAAGTTGCTGACTTCTTACCTCTTCTTCCATGCAGCCAGCGATTTGAGAAGATAATGACTTCTCACAGGCGGGTCCTGGTAATTTGGGGGGCCCTCCGCAGCTTTGTGGGGCCCTAAGCGGCTTGCATAGTGAGCCTATAGGGCGGATCGGCCCTGGGTTTAAATAAGAGCAGCTGACCACTCTTATTTAGGGGGACTGCAAAAAAGGGTAAGATATTTGGAACGATATGATATTGGTGGAGGACATTTTCTTATCATCCTGTGTTTTAACAGTGCACTTGTCGTGCGTCTACCAAGTTCTGAATGCTCTAATGGGACTGTGATGGACTTTTTGCTATTTGTGTGAAAGTGCTGCATGTATTTTTCTTAGAACTACTGTATAATATAAGATACTACTACAGGCACAGCCCTTTCTATGCTGTTCCACATCCTACAGAAAACCCAGCATTTAATCAACCGACTGTCGGTCATTACAAAACTGCCACTGGGTAAGAATATTTCTGATTGAGAAGCTCTTTAAAAAAATGGATGCCTGTAATATATATTCACATTACAGAAGACAGCCTTTTGCTTTAAGATAATGCTCACATAGATTATTGCATTCTAATAGAGGGGGGAGCTCAGTCCAGCTTAAATTGGCATTCCACCTCACTGACACAACCACTGTATAGCTACATTATTGGCAGGGTCAGAATATGAGACATGAACAGTAAGCTCTTTAATGCTATTTGGAAGGTGCTAACCCAGGGCAGATAGCAGAGAATTTATAACACACACATTGCTTTGTTAAGGAGCACATGGCAGTTCATCTGGAAAGAATGCATAGGCTATTTCAAATGTACTGTGACCAGGACCTAAAGTGTGATATATAAATCATTAGACTTGGAATAAATAGGATTCCTACCAAGCAGAAGAATGATGCATAGCTCTATAAATGACTTATAGGGATGCCTAGTGAGATTTTTAATGATCTCTTATTGATATCACTACAATCTGGGGGAAAAGTATAGGAAATGTTTTCTAACTAATCAGTCAGTCTCCTGAGTCCTGCATGTCGGTTTTCATGTTGATCTATATAAATAATTTTTTGTTATATTATTTTATACTGAATCATGGCCTTATTATATATTTATTTGAGCCCGTGTGGTGCTTTTCTTCTTGACACTATTGCTCCTGTTTGACTTCTCACCTGCTTTTAATGTTTCCTGCTATTACTGCATATGCTGTTGCTATCATTACAGTTTTGGACAAATTCTTTCACCATTAATCAACTTATTCTGTGCATAATGTTTATGTACAATAGTTTAAAAAAACTGCTCCTTCCCCGACAAAGGCCCTGCCGTTCTAGCAGCTCCAGTGTCTGATAGTTCTTATATAACTAGGGGGCGTGGCTATACGTTTACATCAACCAGACACCCAGCCTCCTTGTGACTTTAACATCAATCACAATGGAGGCCACTACGGCAGGACCAGAAGAAAAAACGATCCTCCCCCAATGAAGGCACCCGCCGTTCTGGCAGCTCTGGTGTCTGACAGATCGTATATAACTATATAATCAGTTGACGTCACCCAAAGATGATAGCCATGCCCCCCACATGATGGCCATGCCCCACAGTTATAAGAGGGATGTCAGAAACCGGAGCTGCCAGAACAGCAGGAGCCTTCATTGGGGGTGTGAACCTCTGCCATCTTTACTTCTGAGACATTCTGGGGTTGATTTACTAAAGGGAAATCCACTCTGCACTACAAGTGCACTGCAAGAGCATTTGAAAGTGCACTTGTAAGTGCAGTCGCTGTAGATCGCTGTAGATCTGAGGGGAGGCTCTGAAATAAGGGGAAGCTCTGCTGATTTTATCATCCAATCATGTGAAAGCAAAAATGCTGTTTTTTATTTTCCTTGCATGTCCCCCTCAGATCGACAGCGACTGCACCTGTAGAGTACTTTTAGTGCAAAGTGGATTTGCCTTTCGTAAATACCCCCCTTAGTCTCTCTAAGATGCTCTTCTTATACCCAATCATATTGCCGACCTCTTGCCAATTAAACCTAATTAATGTTACAGCTCTTCCTTGTTAGTACCACTCAGTTGTTTACTGTCCTAACTTTTTTGCTGCCATCAATTTAAAAATTACCTTTTTTTTCCTTTAAATTATAAAGTTTCTAGGTTTAACCCTTTCACTGCCAGCCCCCATGCTCCACTTTTAAACTTAGGTAGCTAGACCATTTTTGCAATTTTTTCCATTTTATTTTTTATTTTTCACTTACAGCTTTCAAAGTTTGTAAAAGACAGCATACATTTTTTGAAAGAACATGACCTGTACAATAACAAAATAAATGTGGTACTGCAATAGTTGTGCAAATGTTTATCAAACCGATATTTCGCTAAATTCCTACTAAGGCCTCATTGACATGGGTGATACTAAGAGGGCCATGTTTACCTCCATGTTGCTGCGCAGGTGTTTCATGTATCTCCTTGTAGGCAGTCCTATTCATTTCAATTGGGATGCATCGGTCTCATGGGCACAGCCACTGCTCCCATTCTGACATCCATATGGATGTGTGTGCGTGGCCCTACCCTGTGAGGCCTTACTATGTTTTTTTATATATTTTTTTACAATTACATTTTTAATTGTTTGTACGTTTTTGGGGGGTGGGCTTTGGTGAGACACCAGGGGTCTAAGCAGACATTTATGCATAGAAACCAATCAGCTTCCAGGTTTTATTACCAACGCTTGATTGAACAAGCTGAGGTTGGTAGCTGATTGGTTTCTCTGCAGAAGAGTAAATAAATCCTAGCGTCTCTTTCATTACTACAGTGACCATAAGCTTTTAGCAAAACGGTTCTGCAGACTTTTAGAGTCTGCTGAACAGTTTTGCTATGAGCTCATGGTGACTGAAGTCACCATGAGCTTATAGCAGATCACTGCAATGTGTTTTAATATAATTTGATGTGTTTTCATATCATTTGATGTGTTTTTTATATTCTATTGTGAATAAAATATGGGTTTATGAGATTTGCATATAATTGCAATCTGTTTTTATGTAGATTTTACACACTGTCCCAACTTTTTTAGAATTGGGGTTGCAAATGAACTTGGTGAGACCAGTCTCTGTTAAATTACCTGGTGTATCTTGAAAATACAACAATCTACATGGAAACCCACTTGAAGAAGTGAATGCACTCTTCCATCTGTATGTAGTTATAATTTTGATAGTTCAGATCCCCATCCATCTCTATTTAGGCATGGCTGTGGCGTGTGCCACAGTAAAGCCACAGAGAGCAAGAAGTTCTTGTCCCTGAGAAAGGAAACTTATAGGGGTTGATTTACTAAAGGCAAATAGACTGAACATTGCAAAGTGCAGTTGCACCAGTGCTTAATAAATTAGGTAAAGCTTCACTTTGCAAAAAATAGCCAATCACATGCAAGGAAATTTAAGAAAAAAACACTCAATTTTTGCTTGCACATGATTGGATGATGGAAATCAGCAAAGCTTCTGTTCATTTACTAAGCTCTGGAGCAACTGCTCTTGCAGAGTGCAACTGCACTTTGAAATGTCTATTTGCATTTAGTAATTCAACCCCATACTGAGAGAAATACATAGATTGCCATTTTTTACCCCCTTCTTGAAACACAATTTGCATAACTGACTCTTGTTCCCAAATTACTCAAGCCACCCGCTGGATCCATATGACAGTCAGGCGAGTAGCATTTTAGAAAAAAAAAGGCACCCACAGCAGCCGACACATTAGCACAGTTTTAATTAGGGCTCTTTCACACGGAGCAGATCCGTATTGATCCGCCCCGTGTGTTTCCGTCTGCTCAGCGGGGATCATCCATAAATCCGTAAATCCCCGCTGAGCGGTCCCCGCCCTGTCTTTTCTCCGCTCTCCCCTATGAGGAATCGGATGAATACGGACCGTGTGTCCGTATTCATCCGATCCGCCAGACGGAAGAAAAATAGGATTTTCTTCCGTCCAAAAAAACGGATCTTGACGTAGGCGGATGATTACGGACGTTAGCGGATGCATCATCGTAATCGTCCGTAATCATCCGCCTCCGTCAAGATCTGTTTTTTCGGATGGAAGAAAATCCTATTTTTCTTCCGTCTGGCGGATCAGATCGGATGAATACGGACACACGGTCCGTATTCATCCGATTCCCCATAGGGGAGAGCGGAGAAAAGACAGGGCGGTCCCCGCACACTGTGCGGGGACCGCCCTGTCAGCCCACAGCTCAGCGGGGATTTACGGATGATCCCCGCTGAGCAGACGGACACACACAGGGCGGATCAATACAGATCCGCTCCGTGTGAAAGAGCCTAAAGTTAATATAAATTTATTGAGACTAGGTAACAATGCCCCCCTGCTTTAGTTTTAAAAATAAGACTCACTAGTTCAGTACTGATATGGTGTTAAATATAAAGACTTCACTCCTCATCTTTGAACTTATGGACCCATAAATCTTTCTTGGAAACCAGTCAGAGGCACATATATCATATTTGGCATGAATGTTTAGACACAAGTCTGCTACGTGGCACCTCTCTCCTACTGCTGCTAGCTATACATTTGCTTCTAGGAAATGCTACACTTTATAAAATATTTTTCAGTGGGTTTGAATGCTGTAAAGTACACTGGGGCATCCAAGGTGCCGGCTTTGGATTTTGGTCGTGGCAAAGATGATATCCCCCTATGAATTTGCTAGATTCAGAGGCTGCCTCTTGATACATGTAGCTGATACCTCTGTCAACAGTCTACAACAGCTGTTCAGGGGGCCTCTGACCTGAGCTATAGCGTAATCGGAGTTGTTGGTTGCCTGCATGCCCTCGTTCCCGCTGATCCCCACTCCAACGTGTGCGGTCTGGATCATTCCAACATCGTTGGCACCGTCTCCAATGGCCAGGGTGATGGCATTGACATGTTTCTTTACCATGTCTACAATTTCAGATTTCTGCAGTGGAGATACTCTGAAAAGCAGAAGTAAAAAAAAAAAAAATGTCAGAGAGCTACTGTGAAGTTACAAATTATGCTGGTCTTTCTGACGTGACAGCTGTAAACCAGATTTAGACCAAACCAAACTCTACTTGGAAAGTGACCTTCTGTAGTTCAAAACTTAATATGTATTGCAGATGTCAAACAATGTGTTTAAACGACTATGATATAAAATGCCTGCTTTCCAGAAGGGTTTCCCTAGCTAACATTCTAATTTCTGCTTTACTGCTTTTTTCAGCAATCTTATTCTAAACAGAACAGGTTTGAGCACGATTCAGCTTTTCAGGCTTATTTGACTTGCTATGGCAGCCCATACATTAATAATTGTTTTCTTCGTTCAACCCACTAGCTGAATGAAAATAAAGTATCCGATTCCCCCACGCACACACTTGAGATGGATGGGGGAAATTATTCCCGCTGTGCTATTGCATTCTGATGGGGAGGGAGGTTCAATGATCAGTGTTTCCGGCTATAACTGGCAGCACTGATTGATCAGGAAAACCCCAACAGCATGGGCGTGCACAGGGGGTGTGCCTGGGCACACCTTAATCACTCTGTGCGGTGCTGATTCCCCTTACTGCCCGAGCTTCCCCTTGTGTTGCACCACCCAACTACGGTGCTGCTGGCTTTCCTTCTTTCCTCTCCTCTCCCCCGGCTGTTGCGTGGAATGTTTCAGAAAGGAGAGTGGGGGAAGGGGCTAATCAATATGTCATTTACCAGCCCCTTCCTTTTCTAAATGAACACAGTAAAACACACTAATTGTGTTCAATCACAACTGAAGCACAGTGAACCTCATTAGGACAAACATAAATCAATAGTCAGAAGCATAGTGAACTGTGTTCACTATGCTTCAGTTTGTGGATGAAAGGAAGCTGCTCTGAACATAGCACTTCCCATTCATTCACTGTTCAGTGCAGTTGAGGCTGCAGAGAAAGCCATGCATGTTTGAGCTGTGGGGTGCACACTCTAATGACTCTAATGCATTGGTTGGCACACACCTATGCCAAACAAGTTGGTTGCATAGCAATCGATCAGTAGATCGACTGCTATACAACCAGGGTGCCCATACAAGCATTACAATTCTGCCAGTTCCTGCGGAACTGGCCAAATTTTGATCCATGTATGGCGGCCTTAAGAGTCTTAATTCACTAACAGCTGGAGAGATGCACTTTGACCATGCATTGGATTCAGTGGTATTTACCTCTTCTCAGCAATGACCATGACTGTTTTGTAGTCTGCAGGCAAGGAGGAGCTACAGTGGAACTTTAGCCATTACTGTGACTCGTATATTTTTAGCCTATTTAGGTTCATGATGTGATATATATTTGTGAACATTATTAAATATCCTGGTCATGGTATACCTAGTAGTAGTTAGTTACATTCCACTGGACTTGTTCTCTACTGTACAAAACCTCTTTAATATTACAGAACAAGTCTAGTTGAATGTGAATAACTACTACTAGATATGATTTAATAGACCAGAGGGGATCAACTTTCTTGATATAGCGGGCCTCAGGTGTGCCCCTGACATAACAAAAGGGCCACACTTACTACTTATAAATATAATGAATAAAAAAAAAGCTCAGAGGTGGCAGACACACAACTAGAGATGATCAGAGACTATGGAACAATGGACTACAAGAGATGGTCAAAGACTACAAATTTGCTGTAGGTCTTGGAGAATGGGGACATGCTTCAGAAAACATAGTTAGGAGTCACATTACATGAGACTCTGCTATTACACAGCAATAAAGAAACACAGACTACTGTCTACAACCCTCCCAAAGGCTGCACAGAAAGTGTCAAAGGACAAAAGATGTTTTTTGTACCAAGTCTGGATTTGGCATTTAGCCAAGATGCACATTCCAGAGTCCACAACCAGTGCGGTATACTGTTCCTTCCAAAAGGAAATTTTCAAAGGGGGTTTGGCTTTGAAAAAGAATGGGCTTGATGCAAATGGATATATGGGGGGAGATTTACTTAAACTGGTGTACGCAGAATCTAGAGCAGCTGTACATAGTAACCAATCAACTTTTAACTTCAGCTTTAATTAAGCTTTTCCAGTAAAACCTATAAGCTGAATTGTTACTATACATGGCTACACCAGATTCTGTGTACACCAGCTTTAGTAAATTTCCCCAATGCTGTCCTAAAATGTTTTTATTTTGGCAATGAAGCTTGAGTGGCTCAGGGGCGTGGTGTAAAGTAAATACTGCAGCTGCTGACTTTTAATATATGGACACTTACCTGTCCACAAAGCCTGCAATGTCAGCACCCGAAGCCGACCCGTCCCTCGGCTCCGGGTGCAGGCACCGGCATCCTTACTAAGGGAAACAGGAAGTGAAGCCTTTTTCATACTGTGCATGAGGGAGTCACGCTGCACTTTCTAAATGGTCCCTGCTGTCTCCCAGAAGGCAGCGGGGCAGGGGGGGGAGAAAGAGGAAGGCCGGACATTGTGTAGTTTGCTGCACAAAATTGCAGCGATCTTTCCCCCGAAGTGGGAGCAGATACCTGGTTTTGACAGGTATCTGCTCCCTCCTGAAAGGTGCCAAATGTGGCACCGGAGGGGGGAGGAATCCGATCCGTTGAAGTTCCATTTCTGGGTGAAACTCTGCTTTAAGTATATGTAAACCCTAGCAATTAACTTTTCTTGTTGCATTTGTTCTGTTGGATATACCATTAAACGTGTTTTGATATATCTGTTTGAGAAGTGTACAGAAAAATTTGTTGATCCTGGCATAAATCTTGTAAGCGGATTACTTTCTGTGCTGCATTCTGGTCAGTCAGCATGGTTTACAGCTATCTCTTTGAACTACAAAACTCTTCACCTCTTGTTATACAGAAGAGGAAGTTTTCTGAAGTCATGTCCTAGGGTCACCCTTGGTCACCATACATACAAATGCACCTACAGACACACTTTGGTAGTGATATAGTTATAGATTTCCAGGAAATTGTAACACTCCAGTTTAATTTTCACATTTTGACATCACACAGTGCCTTGAAAAAGTATTCATACCCTCTTGAAATTTTCAACATTTGTTACAAACAAAAACGTAAATGTATTTTTATTGGGATTTTATGTGATAGACGAACACAATGTGGCACATAATTGTGAACTAGTAGGAAAATGATTAATGGCTTTCAAAAGTTTGTACCAATAAATATCTGAAACGTGTGGTGTGCATTTGTATTCAGCCCCCTTTACTCTGATACCCCTAACTAAAATCTAGCGGAACCACCTTTTGCCTTCAGAAGTCATCTAATTAGTAAATAGTGTCCACCTATGTGTAATTCAATCTCAGTATAAATATAGCTGTTCTGTGAAGCCCTCTGAGGTTTGTTAGAAAACATTAGTGAACAAACAGCATCATGAAGGCCAATAAACACACCAGACAGGTCAGGGAATTTGTTGTGGAGACATTTAAAGCAGGGTTAGGTTATAAAAAGATATCTGAAGCTTTGAACATTTCACGGAGCACTGTTCAGACCATCATCTGAAAATGGAAAGAGTATGGCACAACTCAAACCTACAAAGACATGGCCGTCCACCTAAACTGACAGGCTGGGCAAGGAGAGCATTAATCAGAGAAGCAGCTCAGAGGCCCATGGTAACTCTGGAGGAGCTGCAGACATCCACAGCTCAGGTGGGAGAATCTGTACACAGGACAACTATTAGTTGTGCACTCCACAAATCTGTTCTTTATGGAAGAGTGGCAAGAAGAAAGCCATAGTTGAAAGAAAGCCATAAGGAGTCTTGTTTGCAGTTTGCAAGAAACCATGTGGGGGACACAGCAAACATGTGGAGGAAGGTGGTCTGGTCACATGAGACTAAAATTGAACTTTTTGGCCTAAAAGCAAAACGCTATGTGTGGCGGAAAACTAACACTGCACATCACCCTGAACACACCATCCTCACCGTGAAAAATAGCAATGGCAACATCATGTTGTGGGAATGCTTTTCTTCAGTAGGGACGGGAAGCTGGTCAAAGTTGACGGGAAGATGGACGGAGCAAAATACAGGGCACTATTAGAAGAAAACCAGTCAAAGTCCAGACCTAAATCCAATTGAGAATCTGTGGCAAGACTTGAAAATGGAATTTCAGAGACACACTCCATCCAATCTGACAGAGCTTGAGCTACAGTATTTTGCAAAGAAGAATTGGCAAAAATCTCACTCTATAGATCTGCAAAGCTGGTAGAGACATCCCCAAAAAGACTTGCAGCTGTAATTGCAGCAAAAGGTGGTTCTACAAAGTATTGACTCAGGGGGGCTGAATACAAATGCACGCCACGCTTTTCACATATTTATTTGTAAAAAAAAAAAATCAAAACCATTTATCATTTTCCTTCCACTTCACATTCACAATTATGTAACACTTTGTGTTGGTCTATCACGTAAAATCCCAATAAAATACATTTTACGTTATTGGTTATAACATGACAAAATTTGGAAAATTTCAATAGGTATGAATACTTTTTCTAGGCACTGTACATCTCATACATCAGAAAAATACATTATGTTGCTTTTTATTGTGTTCTGAGGTTTCACATTGACTCTTTTGATTGCTGGATACACCTAAAACTAAGAAGACTCTCAGATGACTCTTGTCTTTAGTACAGTGTCATTATAATGTAAATGTACATTAGCATCATGTGGCAAGGGAGGAAAAGTGTATAGGGCTTTGCAGCCTCCTAGAACTACACCCACAGATGGTCGGCTAGTTAAATTACCATCACTGTGGTCACAGTCTCTGCGCCAATTTCCTGCAGAAAATATATGGCTCCAGTGTCTAATATGAAAGTGTCTGACTTCATTCTCAAATGATCATTAAAATCTAACACTGAATGTTCTGCTTTACTAATGAGCATCAAATATGAGCTTCTATATAAAAATGACTCAATACAATTTATCAGTTTAAGTTCAACTTTTTCCCAGAAGCCTGAAGTGAGAGCTGCATTCTTCACTAATACGTCACCTCCTGTAAGTGTTCTGGGAACATACAGATATAGAAAGCTCTATGCTCTGTAACTATAAATTATAAACCATAGCCATGGTTACATTACTGGGAATCCCCACCAATCTTTAGATAAAATATCTGAAATTCTTTGATTTCAATGAATCCCTTCCAGTGAAAATTCTGTAAAAAGAGCAATGCCTCTACTGCTACAATGTTGTAACATAAGTGGACACGCCTATAGATCTTGTGTGTATTTTGGAGGAACAGTCACAACTGTTGGACCCTAAAATGGAAATCATAAGAAAAACATGGTCACATCTGGTAAGGCGTTGGTCTGGCTCGGCTTAATCGGCACAATTCATTTTTCTGATAACATTTTAACAGGAATGCGATTCAAGTCATGCATGAATGTGCTTATGCACCATATAGATTATTATTACTATTTTAAAGTAAATATAAAACTTTAGATAAAGCTTAACTCAAAAATAAGCTACCTTGATCTTTTGGTGAGCACTGTACTTTTTAGGTGCACACAAGGCAAAGAATTACAGGCGTACCCCACTTTTAAGTACATAATGGGGTTTATTAACTAAAGCTGGAAAGTTTAAAATAAGGCTCACATCTGCTTGAAACCAATGAGCTTCCAGGTTTTATTACAAGGCTTAATTGAACAAGCTGGGGTTAGAAGCTCATTGGTTTCTTTGCAGAAGTGAGCCTGATTTTGCGCTTTCCAGCTTCAGTAATAAATTCCATTGTGTACTTAAAAGTGGGGTATGTCTGCACTATCCCTTTTTCAGTAGCGTTGCACTGATGCAGATACTGTTAGTGAACATCGCCACACCTACATCCCTTTCAACTACTGTATATCCTGTACTCCACCTAGGTGGCTGTATCTGTAGGGGCAGCAATTCCTTAATTATTCATCCAATTGCAGTAGTGCAGTAGCATCCATGCTGTCTGATCATCTCATGTGATGCTGTCAACATGGCTAGATGGGTAGCGCAATGGGAACCCTGCTCTATTGCTTATGTGTGCTTTATCATTTCCCATTAGGTGTGTCCTTTACTATAACCCACACCATACATGGTTACCAAGTTTCACATATGCTCCATATCAGTGAGGTGAAGTGTCTTTTCCCTTGTTTGGTCTCTCCCTTGCCTGAACAGATACAATGTGTGTGTTTTTTTTTGTTTTGTTTTGTTTTTTTATATGTGTGTGTGTTGGATGGTTGGGGTGTTTTTTGCCTTTTCTCTTTTTTTCCTTCCATTTGGGGACAGTTTACTGTAAATATATGTTTGACTGTATGCTATTATGAAGTGAATAACTACATCTTGTATATATACACTAGGGGCCAGATTCAGGGTGGCGAGCGGTTCTTTGCGACGTAACTTTTCCTATTTACGTTACGCCGCCGCTACTTTACGCGCAAGTGCTGTATTCACAAAGCACTTGCGTGTAAAGTTGCGGCGGCGTATCGTAAATTGGGCGGCCTAATTCAAATTGGGTGGGTAGGGGGCGTATGCTATTTAAATTAGGCGCGTCCCCGCGCGGAATGTACTGCGTATGCGCCGACCATTGAAAAAAAACCAGTGCGCAAGCTCCGAATTATGACGGTGTTTTCGACGTGAACGTAATCGACGTAAATCCCCATTCACGGACAGATTACGCAAACGACATAAACATTTACAAATTTCCCGCGGTCATGACGTCCATACTTAACATAGGATGCGCCATCTTTTTGGTGCTTTATCTTTACGCCGGGAAACCTCTTACAGAAACAGCGTAAAGTCACTGCGTCGGGCGGGCGTACGTTCGGGGATTGGCGTATCTCGCTGATTTACATATTCTCGGCTTAAATCAGCGGGAACGCCCCTGGTGGCTATTTTAAAATTGCATTTAAGATCTGACGGCGTAATATACACCTGTCGGATCTTTCCTGCAAACCGGCGTACCTTGTTTTCTGAATACAGAAAACAGATACGCCGGCGCAAAGTCAGAGTTATGCCGGCGTATCACTGATACGCCGGCAAAACTCTACCTGAATCTGGCCCTAGATGTTTTGTGATGTACACATGGATGATTAAAGCGGAACTCCACCCTATAGTGAAACTTCCGCTAATCGGAACCCTCCCCCCTCCGGTGTCACATTTGACACCTTTCAGGGGGAGGGGGGTGCAGATACCTGTCAAAGACAGGTATTTGCACCCACTTCGGGGAGCCCTCTCTGTGGGGACTCTGCAGGGAGTACGTCTGCTAGGGAATCGCTTCACTTCCTGATTCCCTCACGAGGATGGCAGGGGGGGGAAGCAGAGTGACGAGCGATCGCTCTTCCTCTGCTGCCGACGTTGCTGGACTCCAGGACAGGTAAGTGCCCTAATATTAAAAGTCAGCAGCTGCAGTATTTGTAGCTGCTGGCTTTTAATATTGTTTTTCCGGCGGAGCTCCGATTTAAGCCTCAAAACATGCAAAACATGTTAGCAGATCCCATACAATTCATGTGTTTTCGTATTACCATTTAAAATTCCAGGGATTACCATTTAAAATTCCATCTTCTACAATACTTTTGTCCAAAAACAAAAATGATTAGACTTTTTCTTGTGCAGATTAAATGTTATTTATCTAAAATTAGAAAAATACTGCATTTGACCACTAGATTAGGTTAGTTCAGCCCCCCCCCCCCCTGTCAGAACACTCCTTTTGTCGATGTCCTCCAGACGATCTTCTCACAAACTCTCTACATACAACTTGCAGCCCCCTTTTTGCTTTAGCTCTCACCTAGGTGGAGCCCTCTTGACTCCTGGGAAGAGACCTTCTCTGTCTGCCAGGGTGAAGCCTTGAACTATTGTCAGGTCCTAAATTATAAGGGCTGTGAACACCAGCCCAGTGCCCACTAAAAGCCGGAAGTCTCCAAGCTCCAAACCCTGATTGAGAAATTACAAACCCTGGAGAGAGATGAAAAACCACCTTTCTCCGCTCAGAACTGACATTCTGGGGCCCTTCAAACTGTATTCTTGAGAACTCCGAGTTGTTTTCTCCTACATTTTTCACAGTGGCAGGGTCTCGTACATATATATATATACACACACACACACAATCTAAAATCTTTTTAAGATGAAGGTTTAATATTGCAAAACACTTTGAGTTTTCGAATAATAAAGTCCAGAACTAGCTTTGCAGTTGTTGACTGTTCCTGCAGATAAATAAAATCCAGAAAGACTCCCTCTCTACAGCAAATACTAAATATGAAATATTCATATACTGTATTTCAAATTCAACTTCAGAAAAAAAATGTATTTGTAGTCCTGGATATGATACATAAAAGAAAATAAAATGTCTATAAACCTCTGCTAAGTGCTTTAGTATCTAAAGTTGTTAATGTAAATTGTTCAAGAAAACCTGTGCAAAAGTGACAAAAGTGGTTTCCATATGTATTGGCCATAAACAGCGACACAACATTTATAATTGGTACCCAAAGGCTTTGCAATAAAATAAACATTGCTTCCAGCACATTATTAAAAAAAAAAGTTTGTATAAACCTGACTTAAAGGGAAACTTCCAATGCATCTGGCTGCACAATTACAGGGATATTAAAAAGAAAAGAAGTAAAGCTTTCGAACCAATTTAACGCAGTCTCCTAACTTCTCAGGTGTGAAGTATTTGTTTTCCGAGTGTTGTAACACTAACCGCACAATGTTACACGCAGCACAGGCCAACATCTGAGCCTCAGCAACCCACTTGCAACTACTTTATCAAAACCAGCCTGAAACAAATTGACTGGGCTGTGGAATAATTACAGCAGAGCCTCTGGAAGTGGAAATGTCATCTTGTAGATTGTGTTATTTTAGAATTCATCTGGAAGAAATTTTGTGAGCACTGTCTAGGCACACCTGGAGTTAAGCCCGGCCTTACTTGGCAAATCAGTGTATAGCACAGCGTTTATCAATAGGGAATGATGGTCAAACCAGATACACACACAATGGAAGCTAAGTGTTACAAGGCAGTGAGGGCTATGTGTTACATTATTAGACTTAATAAACTGTGGTGATTTTGATCTGACTGAACCCTGGAACACAAAGATAAAATCAGCCTAAAGGAATGTTCTATAGAGCTCGTTCTGACAAAGAGCTTCAACAGCAGTTTTATTTCAGAATGTAGCATGGACTGTGTCCTATACGGCCATCTGTGTTCTAGCCATGTACTCAAGTCCTATAACGAATGCTCCTGTAGCTTATTTCAACTTTTTTTCGACTTTTCTCTTTGCTGTATGTTCTTAGTTTTATTAAAGCAAAACGAAACCTTCCAATTATTTTCAACCAAGGAAGCTGCTATCTTACCCTCTGTTTGATCTGCAACTGCTATGGTACTAAACATGTGATCAGTTATCACACCAGCAATTTCATGCCCCCTCCCAGCCACAAAACTTGTTCGTCCCCCCTCTTTCATGACCTGCCGGGCTGCATGCTCGGATAAGGGTCTGGTATGGTTTTTGGGTGATTTTTTGGGCCTGGGGGTTCCCCTTAGCCACCCTGGCAGTATGATTATGTCAGATGTTTGTGACTCAAAGCGGTACAATTGTTTTGCATGGAAATTTGGCGTTTTATATTGTAGGCCTGTAATTCTTAAGAATAACTCCCTTAAATCTGTCCAAACAAGAGTCTATTAGATATCCAGGGTATGATAGAGTTTAAAACACAAAATCATAAATTATAATATAATAAATAATTATAAATAATTATAAAAATATTAATATAATAATAATAATAATAATAATAATAATAATAAAATGAATTTCCCCATGATTCACTATCGCTCAATACTTCAAGTGTTCTAATTTACTATCGCTGTTTTCTAGCTGGTCTAAAACCACTTTTGACGTAAAGGGACACTTTTTGGTTGCCATGGACAATCTCAAGTTTCCAAGAAGAAAGAACAGTATATATAATATAAAACTGCATGCAGGACACTGGAAAGCACTAGAGACGAAAGGGAGGTGAAATGATTTCATACAGTAATGTAATCTGTAAGATTACAGTGTACTGTATGTGTTATGAATTTTGTACTTTTTGAAGCGGGGGGACATCGCAGGATAAGGTAAGTTACCTGCACCAGGATCCTGCAATACAATCCCGAGTGTGGCTCAGGGTTACCGCTAATGGTAATGAAATTTAACCCAGACTCTGGAAAACCGCCAGGGAGGTTAAAATCCATACCAGACCGAAGGTTCTGGTATGGATCCTGGGGTAGGACGCCACACCTGTTTTTCTATTGTTTTTGGTGTGGGGTTCTTCTTCAAGATCCTCAGTGTACAAGTCACACTGCAAGTAGGATCATCATGATGGTATGACTTCTATTCAAATCAATGGGCTCTCATGGGGAACTATTGACTTTTGACATGTAAGAAAAAAAAAAGAACGCTTGAAGCGGCTTACCAGAATTAAGCTGTGTTTAGGAGCATTTAGCAGCTTTTAGCGACATCAGACGGTTTTACAGCTCAACAGCCTCTGCTCCTGAATGCACAGGCTGTTTTTTTATTTAAAAGATTGGAAAAATCCTGGTCTAATGAGTCTCAATTTCAGCTGCGACATTCAGAATTTGGCATAAACATGAAAACATGAAAAGATGGATCCATCCTGCCTTGTATCAATGGTTCAGGATGGTGGTGGTGTAATAATGTGGAGGATATTTTCTTGGCACACTTTGGGCCCCTTAGAACCAATTGAGCATTGTTTAAACGCCAAGGCTTTCCTGAGTATTGTTGCTGACCATGTCCATCCCTTTATGGCTACAATGTACCCATCTTCTGATGACTACTTCCAGCAGGGAAATGTCACAAAGCTCAAATCATCTTACCACTGGTTTCTTGAACATGACAATGAGGTCACTGTACTCCAATTGCCTCAAAAGTCACCGGATCTCAATCCAATAGAGCACATTTTTGCAGCAACTGCGTGATGCTATCATGTCAATATGGACCAAAATCTCAGAGGAAATTTTCCAACACCTCTTTGAATCTATGCCACAAAGAATTAGAACCTGTTTCACACTGGCAGCGCCCTGAAAAAATGCTGGTAAAGCGCCGCTAAAACTAGTGGTGCTTTACCAGCATTTTTCCAGCGCTAGCGGGGCACTTTTAACCCCCACTAGTGGCCGAATAAAGAGTTAAAAGCTCCCACAAACTGCTGCTGCCAAGGCACTTTGCAGGCGCTTCCCATTGATTTCAATGGGAAAGGGAGCTTTAGGAGCGGTGCAAAGAAGCTGCTTGCAGGACTTTTCTTGACACCCTGCCATCGCATCGCCTTAGTGTGAAAGCGCTCGGGCTTTCACATTGGGATTGCAGATGAGGCTTCTTTCAGGCACTTTACAGGCGCTATTTTTAGCGCTAAAGCACTTGAAAAATGCCTCAGTGTAAAAGGGGTCTTAAGGAAGTTCTGAAAGCAAAAGGGGGGTTCAACCCAGTACTAGCAAAGTGTAACTAATAAAGTGCATGGCGAGTGTATATATCCCATGGTACCTTGCTGCCTGCAAGAAGTTATTTCTGTACTGACGATGCCTCCTGAAACTCCTCCTCTCAGCTCTGTAGTTCAGAAGGCAGGCTCTGTGAATTGTGTGACACAGCAGTGCCTACTCACAGGGCATCGTAATTACATGTCATAGAATCAGTCACCTGCCAGCCTTCTAATCTCTAATGTAAACACAGAGAAGGTGCACAGGAAGAAGTGAGAGAAAAGTGGCGAGACCCAATAAACAAATTACTCCACAGTGGCTGTAACCACAGAGGTTAGTGAGAGGTTATTCTAAAGTTTATTCAGTGCTTCATAAGCCTCAGCCCCCACCAAAAAAAAAGTAAAGTCAGCAACTACAAATACTATAGTTGCTGACTTTTATTAAGGGAGTTGTAAAGAAAAAAAAAACGATTGCCTAAAATTAATGTCTGCAAGGTAGACAGACAGAATAGTGTAATGATTCTGTTAAAAAACAAGTAAATACCTATTAAATTCCTTCCTCTATATCACCTCCGGCGTTCTAGTTTCTGTTCTCTCATTCACTTCCTGGTTTGCAGCGCTCGTTCAGTATGCATTGCGGCGCACCCAGTAATTCACACCTCCTTAAAGTCTCTAACACATAGAGAGCGTCCTGCCGCACAGATGTAGTTCCCAGGAGGGGGCGAGCACGTCACTGACCACCGCAATAAAAACTCCCTTCACAGTGGTGAGTAACAATCAGACAAGCAGGAAGTGAACAGAACAGAGAAGAAATAGAGCAACTTCTTTGCAAAAATTAACAATGAGGAAGTGAAAAGAGCAATGTCTGCAGGTAAAGGATGCTTATTATGAAAAAATAAATGTTTTCTTTACAACCCCTTTAAATCGTTTGTTCATCCAACACTTCATATCTCTGATATGTGGCTGCTGTACCATGTACTGTACTTGTAAGAGAAATTCTCCTGTTCTCTTTGTATTGCTTCCTTGATGTGAAATCCCTTGTGTTCTTGCTAGTCCCCTTGCTTTCCTATTAAAAAAACTGACTGCACTAAGCAGGAGAGCACACTGTAGTCCGGTCTCTAGCTATGCTGGAAACTCAGCCTGCTCTCCTCCAATAAACAGACTTGTGCTGACACGGTCCCGCTGCACAGCACTGCAAATCAGAGAACAGAGGGAATGTCAACACTTATAAAAAAGGGAAAAAGGGTACTTATAATGTTTTTTTATATCTGTACAAAAATGTTTTGCCTTTCATTTGTATTATAAACTCATTTTTTTTTTCTTTTACAAGATGATTGTTTACAATTACTTCAAAAGGACATCCAAATGTCCAGTGACCCAGCATTGCCCTCATCCACCTTCACCTGGGCCAGTCTTTCATCTGCATTTGGGTCTCCGACACCACCATGTCTAGTGTGGGAAGCTGGCTGTGACTCCTTGCAGATTCCCAGCCGGCTTCACATTGTGCATACATGAGATGTACGCAGCCTTCTGAGACCTGTGAAGTGTCCCATAAGGCTGCAGGCAAAGGGGCACGACCACGATATTCAGCTCAGATCTCCTAGGCGATCCAAGAAAGTTGGAGCAGGTACCTATCAAAACCAGGTACCCCCTTCAAAAAAAAGTTAAAGAGGAGAAAGGGAGGAGGAAGAGAAGAGGATCTTCCATTTTTTGGTGAAGTTCTGCTTTAACAATGTGACTGTCCATAGCCTACCATACAGCATCTATAATTCCTTGAGGGCCCGTTCATACCATTGCGTTGGGCTCAGCTGAGCAACTTGTCCCAGCACAAAGACAATGGGGTTGATTTACTAAAGCTTGAAAGTGCAAATTCTGGTACAGCTTTGCACAAAAACCAATCAGCTTCCAGTTTTTTTTTGTCAAAGTTTAATTGGACAAGTTGAAGTTAGAAGCTGATTGGCCATCATGCATAGCTGCACCAGATTTTGCACTGCCCAGTTTTAGTAAATCAACCCAATTGTTTTCTGTGAAGCAAGTTTGCACCACTGCTGCATAGTGGTGTGCCCTGAAGAAAAAACTGAATGCGGTACTTTTTTCAGCACATGTTGAGACACAAACTACTGAATTGCAATACTGCTGCAGTGAATAGAACTGAATAAAATGTCACTTTTGACAACTCAATAGAGTTCTAACATGTAAGAAGAAAAAAGTAAACAGTGTGTTGCACCTGAATTGGCGCAACAGCGCTTTTTCCTCCAAGCACACACCAGCAGCCCTGCCTTCAGTACGGTTTGCTGATGTGAAGGAGCCCTAAATGATTTTACTTGTTGCTGGGAATTACTATTTAAGAGGAGTATTTAAATACATGAAATTTAGCTGTATAAAACATACTTCATGAATTCACTTCAGGAGCAAAGCGATCCCTGAAAGTTGTTTTGAAATTTTGGCAAGTTTACAAGAATTATTTATGACTGCATCCTACCTTGAACTGATCCTATGTGTGAGCAATAAATACCCAGCGCGTTATCATGGCTCACTGTAGCATTGATTGCCTGTTAGAGCCCAAAAATCTCCTTGAGGCAGCTCACGAAGTAAGAACACGTGCCGTTGTGTTTAGGAAACCGGCTCTGGAAAGTGTACATAGCAAAATGGCTTGTTTTAATTGTGCCTCACAGCAAAAATATTGGTTTTATTGCTGTCCAAAAACGTGCCTGAAATCTTTCAACTGTTTATACGATGTCTATGAGCGTGAAGCTGTATAGTTCACATATACCATATACTTCAATAAAACAAAAGGCAAACCTAAACTCCAGATACATAGATTTCTGGCAAACGTGACATCAACACAGAGGTTAATCCAAGGCACATTTTTTCGTAAACTAAAGTCAAAGTTAAACTTAAGTCATTGGACAGGTTCACAGTAAAAATAAATGGCCTCACACATATGTCAGCGAAAAACGAATGCAAAACTCAAATTGAATCTGTCACATTTGAAGCAAGATCATGTCGGTTTTGAGGGCAGACTGAAACAATTTAGAAATCACATTCACTTTTTAAAGGAAAACTTAAATTTTGTTAAGAAATTGGTACAACGTATATAATTGCAACACAAGTCATTTTGTAATTTAATATTATCAAAAAATTACCTTACTGTTGCAAGGGTCTGTCGACACAAATACTGTAGGATATTTTCAGTTTTTGGGAGCTGCTGGTTAGTTAAACTGCCTGACAGTTTTTTTTTTGGATCTACAGGGGACTTTAGTTGTGAGATCTTTATGTCTGCGTTCCTGTTTCTACACCTGCTGTTGATTTTCAATGAAGGGAGTGAGGAGTGTCAATGAGGGGCAATGCAAAAGAAAAGATGGAACAGTGGGTGGGAACAACCGAAACTACTAGGTGGGCTGAAACAAAGTCAGACATTTTTGGCTGTCACCTTAGGGCCTGTTGACACTATGTGCAGTTACCTGCATTTCTCCTCATGGGTCCCTTATGTGATATAATGTCTTGGCTGTCTTAGGCTATGTTCTCACATATGTGAATTGGATGCTGGTTTCCCCGCATCCAATTTGTGTGACAGACAAGTGTGACCAGCCTGCAATGGAGCCAGTTCACACATGTCCTGGGTGGCCATGAAGTAGATTGCAAAAGGCTCCTGTCCGTGTTTGGGTTCAGTTCAAGTGCGAATTCAGGCAAAAATTCTGACCTGAATCGCAACTGAACCAGTGAACAGACACACACCAAACCCCAGGCACGAACCCGCAGCAGAACATGTGTGAAGACAGCCTTAAGAGACAGATTCCCTTTAATGTCTTACCTGCACTCTATTGAAGCTAATAGGGAGCAGATGACACTCCATTAGCTTCTCACAGTGGCTCAGGAAAGTGGGTTCTTTGCAGCTAGAGGAGACTGGCTACAGCGTGGTCATCCAGTTCTGGGAGGGAGTATATTGATGTCCTTCCAGAACCCTGCCCACCCTCAGGGGTGCACATTGGGTATTCTGTATGATCGATGTGTGCTTTGAAGGTAAAGGGCCAATCACAGCTCATCAAATGTAAACAAATGTCAGTTATCTGCATTTTCTTTTCTCAGCACTGTCACTGTCTGTGAAACAGAGGACATTTACACTGTCCCATCAGTGTCCATCAGTGCAGAATTTTAGTGTTCATAAGTGTAGCATATCAGTGCCCATCAAGGCATCATACCAGTGCCCATCAGTGCCACCTCCTCAGTGCCTATCAGTGCAACTGATCAGTTCTGCTGCATCAGTGCCCATCAGGGTAGCTTGTCAGTGCCCATCAGTGTTGCCTTATTAGTGCCCACCAATGCAGCCTCATCAGCGCATATCAGTGAAGAAGAAAAATTACTTAGAAAGCTCCATCTGTCTCAAAAACAAATATATACGAATTTCAGATGGGTACAGTGTTGCATGACCGTGCAATTGTCGACAGCACTGAAAGCTAAAAATTGGCCTTTACAGGAAGGGGTGAAAGTGCCTAGTAGGCAAATGGTCAGGACAAACATTTGCACTATTTTATCAAAAGTAACTCAACTTGTTTAACCACTTCCCCACCGCGCCATAAGCATTTTACTGCTACGGCGCGGTGGAGTTGCTTTGACACGACGTCCCTGGGACGTCCTCGTGCACTTCCGCGATTGCGCGTCCCCTGGGACGCGCTCGCGAAAGTGTCCGTGCTCATCACAGATCACGGTAAATTGCCGCTGATAGCGGCCGTTTACCACGTGATCGCGCCGTCGAATGACGGCGCGATCACTTGTAAACAAACCGGCGTCATTTGATGACGCCGGTTCCTCCCTCTCCTCCCTCTCCTCTCTGTACAGTGTGCGAGGAGAGGAGGGGGAGCGGGGTGTCAGCAGCTGAGCTGTGGCTGGATCTGTGACAAATGCAGTCACAGATCCAGCCATCCCTCAATCCATCCCAGCTCTGCAATCCCCCAGTACCCTGCAATCCCCAGTACCCAGCATTACCCCAGTACCCAGCAATCCCCCAGTACCCAACAATCCCCCAGTACCCAACAATACCCCACAATACCCCAGTAACCAACAATACCCCACAATACCCCAGTACCCAACAATACCCCAGTACCCAACAATACCCCACAATACCCCAGTACCCAACAATACCCCAGTACCCAACAATACCCCAGTACCCAACAATACCCCACAATACCCCAGTACCCAACAATATCCCAGTACCCAACAATACCCCAGTACCCCACAATACCCCAGTACCCGACAATACCCCAGTACCCGACAATACCCCAGTACCCGACAATACCCCAGTACCCGACAATACCCCAGTACTCTGCAATACCCCAGTACTCGGCAATACCCCAGTACTCGGCAATGCCCCAGTACCCAACAATACCCCAGTACCCAACAATACACCACAATACCCCAGTACTCAACAATACCCCAATACTCAGCAATGCCCCAGTACTCAACAATACCCCAATACTCGGCAATACCCCAGTACTCGGCAATACCCCAGTACTCGGCAATACCCCAGTACTCGGCAATACCCCAATACCCTGCATGATACTTTACAATACCCCAATACTCTGCAATACCGCCTATGGGGATTTTTAAGTAGCGAAGTTTGGCGCCATTCCACGAGTGTGCGCAATTTTGAAGTGTGACATGTTGGGTATCTATTTACTCGGCGTAACTTCATCTTTCACATTTTGAAAAAAAATCGGGCTAACTTTACTGTTTTGTTTTAAGCACAAAACAGTTTTTTTTTTAAAACACGCGTTCAATAAATTTCTGCGAAAATACCGTGCGAGATAAAAAGTTGTAACGGCCGCCATTGTATTCTCTAGGGTCTTTGCTAAAAAAGCATATATAATGTTTTGGGGTTCTATGTAATTTTCTAGCAAATAAATGATGATTTTTCCATGTAGGAGAGAAATGTCAGAATTGGTCTGGGTGTTCCAGAACGCCTGATGGCGTTCCCTGCATGTTGGGCCTCTGTATGTGGCCACGCTGTGTAAAAGTCCCACACATGGGGTATCGCCATACTCGGGAGGAATAGCAGAATGTGTTTTGGGGTGTAATTTGTGGTATGCATATGCTGTGTGTGAGAAATAACCCACTAATATGACAGAAACAAGTTGTTGTTTTTTTTTTTACAGAATTTTCAGTCGTTTTTCTTTTATAGCGCAAAAAATAAAAAACCCAGAAGTGATCAAATACCACCAAAAGAAAGCTCTATTTGTGTGAAAAAAAGGACAACAATTTCAAATGGGTAGAATGTTGTATGACTGAGTAATTGTCATTCAAATTGTGAGAGCACCGAAAGCTGAAAATTGGTCTGGTTAGGAAGGGGGTTTAAGTGCCCAGTGGTCAAGTGGTTAAAAACTAACATCCTTTTGTCTAAAGATTGTAAAAATAATAATACTCATAATATTAATAATTTATGCAAGACAATATAGACAAAATAAACTCTTGCTGGTCTTACTTTGTATTACTTTGTAATCTTAAGTAATGACAGTCATCACTGAAGAATGATGCTCATAGCAGAAATGTAAAAACTGCTGTAGACCATAAAGGATATACAGTGCCTTGAATTAGTATTCATACCCCTTGATATTTTCCACCTTTTGTTATGTTACAAAAAAAAAACGTAAATGTATTTTATTGAGTTATTATATGATAGACCAAAACAAAGTGGCACATGATTGTGAAGTGGTTGGAAAATAATAAATAGTTTTCAAAATGTTTTATAATGTTTGTTTCGTTTCATTTTCTTTTGTAAAATATATCAATTTGTTTTGTTATATTTTCTATGCTATTTGTTTTCAGATAATTCATTATTTCTGTAGAGTATAGAAATGTGTTATAACAAATAGATTTGTTTTATTGTTTTGTTTATGAATAATTTGTTATTTATGAATGTATATATATTTGTGATAACGATTCGTAATTCGGAAAGTCGTTTGATCTACTGTGTGCCAGTAATGCAGCCCCCAACACAAAAGGAATCACCTGATTGAACTAGACAACTGTAACTCGGATTGGTCAATTCTTTACTACTTGCTCAGTTTCTCACAAATAGAGTGAAAACTTTGAAATTTATACGATTTAATTCAGATCATTTTTTATGCCATTAGGTCGATCTGCTGTTTCATTAGACCATTTTACCAATTAACGAATCATGCTGAACTCATTTGTTATTTTCATTATATTTTTTTTCATATTAGTTGAAGTTTGTTATTTTTTCTTCGGGAAGTTCGGATGAATCCAAATGTCAGAAAGATGCAAAATTTGACCGAATTTGGATTTGTTACGAAACTAATTGCACATGCCTAATAGGTATGAGAGATGAAGTGATTTATGGTAAGTCAGGACAGTTCCATATTGTATGTCCACGAAAAACAAAATTAACGCGGAACCAAAATTGAATTTGAAGCAAGATCATGCCAGGGACAATGAAGAAATTACTTTTACTGTTTAAAGTAATAAAGTCTTATTCTAAAAAAGGGACAATGGTGCATGAGAACCATATTGGTATTGTTGGAAAACACTTCTGTAATTCCTATATTTGAACGCTGGGTATAACATTTTATGAATCACTAGCAAAAACAGTTGATTCTCCTTGCCTTTTTTTCTCGCTTGTCATCTAAAAAAAAAAAAAAAAAAAAAAACCTTATACGTATTTAGCCTAGTGGCACCTGGATCTACCTGCAGCAATCTGCAGACCCACTGCTACCACTGAATCCAAGGGAATTCCTATTATAAAAAAAACTCTGGCAGAGTATGCAGCCCTTCGAGTTTGTCACAAACAAGATCCTTCCTCGGTTCCCACTGCCCTATTAGATAAAATCAGACTAGATCTCAACCTAGCCCATACTACGCAAGCAGAGAAAGCGATTAGATGGAGTAATAACAAATGTTTATTTACATACAAACAAAATAGGACAATTACTCGCAACAAAACTCTCCCTCCGCGTCAAGATTCATGCTATGCCTAAGATCAGAATAGCAGGCCGACCCCCACAGCTAATCCCGCTAAAATCTTGGACGCTTTTACTCCAACCTTTACAGCTTACCCTCCCAACCCGACAAAGACTCAGGGCCAGATTCTCAGCGGCGCTACGCCTGCGTAAATGTATATGCGCGGCGTAATAGTAAATGTGCGCCTGCGTATCGATGCGCGGTAAACACAGAACCACATACGCGCGATTTTTTTTTCCGTCTGGGCGGCGAAAATGCATTAAGCTAGCGCGGCGTAGGCGCATAGTTACGCATCAAAAATATTCAGTTCCCATTGAATTAGCATGCAAATATGCAAATGAGGGAGATGCGCGTATTCCCGAAAGTACGCGCGTCCGGCGTTGGCTACTCGTGGTGCGCGTAACTCGAAAGCCTTGAGTAAACATACCCCTCATAAAAGCACGGGTAACTTTGCTCAAGGCCGTGTGCAAGTCAGCTGGAGAGCAACTACAGCAGCACCGTAACGGACTAGCTGAGCAATCACACTTACTGGACAAGACATTCATATGCCAATGATGCCAGGGCCAGCCATGGTCTTATCAATACTAAGGTATGCAGAGGAAGAGGAGCATAGAAGGAGGAGGAGGAGGACGGGGGCACGTGAGAGGATCTACCGAGCGCGCATGAGCCTCTTTGGCATGGGTGATGAGGAGGTGTATCGCATCTTCAGATTCAGCCCTGCTGCCATCCTGGAAATAACCACAGCCCTGCAGGATGACATCACCAGCCAGACATACCGCTCACGTGCACTGCAGCCACTGGTGAAGGTCCTGGCAACACTCCATTTCCTGGCCAGTGGATCATTCCAGCGTACAAGTGGAGTGGTGGCTGGGATGTCACAAACCAGCATAAGCAGATGTGTGCACCAGGTTGTCCCTGCAATCCTCAGACGCATGTCCAACCAGTTCATCAGACCCACCACTGTGCACCTGCGGCAGAAGGCAATGACAGATTTCTACAGAATTGACGGATTCCCACGCACCATCGGGGCCATTGATTGCACACATGTGGCACTCCAGCCCCCCAGTGCCACAGAGCACATATACCGCAATCGGAAGCATTGGCATTCCATCAACGTACAGGTGATAGCCGATGCCAAATACCTCATATGGCACGTCCGTGCCAAAGACCCCGGGTCCAGCCATGACAGCTACATCTACCGTCAAAGCAACATCCCCGAAGATTTTGAGCAGGACATGTATGGGGACAGCTGGCTGGTTGGTGAGTGACATGGGTGGCAGCCATGACTATCCCCTCCCATGATGCACAACAGAAGTGGCACATGCATGACTACCATCCTCCTGTGTTTTCCCTTACAGGTGACTCTGCATATACACTGGGACCCCATCTCATGACTCCTTTCCGGAACCCCCAAACCAGAGGAGAGAGAAGATACAATGAAGCACACATCAAAACCCGTGCAGTGGTGGAGCGCACATTTGGCCTCCTGAAGTCCCATTTCCGCTGCCTGGATAAGTCTGGGGGGGCCCTATTGTATTCCCCCAACTTTGTGGGTCAGATCATTGGTGCATGTTGTATTCTGCACAACTTTGCCATGCGAAAGGGCCTGCATATTGCCCTACGTGATGACCTGACCCCCCAACCACACAGCCCCCCCCCGCCAGAGGAGACCCCGTCAGCTGATGGAAGAGCAGTCAGGAGTGTCCTCGTGTTACGAATCTTTGACCTTTAAACACACACATACAGCATGGCACACAGACAATGCACGCGTGTACACCACTGATGTCCCTAGATCACACACACCACATGCACATCGCATTGGATTAGCCCAAGTCCAGCATGTAGGACTTGGGAGCAGCAACGCCACGTCAAGGCCCCAATGATGTTGCTGTCCATTCATACACCTTTCACACATCATTCATACAGCCGTGGGGTTAACTTCACCACCACGGCCGAGGGTGACACCCCTTACTTTCAGGAGTGCCACCCTCTCACATTCACACACCATTCACACTGCACCGTGTGCAGTATCCAAAAATATATAAAAAAAGCTCTTATCCAGAGCATAACAAAAAATAAATAAGCTCTTATCCAGAGCATAACAAAAAATAAATAAGCTCTTATCCAGAGCATAATACTAAAGAAAACTCAAATTAATGGGCCTGGCGGGGGCTCTGCCTGGTGCCACGGGTCCTGCCCCTCACTTGCCTGGGGGCAGCCCTAGATGGGGGGGGGGGAGCAGGTTGAGGAGGAACATCCCCACGTCCCTCCCTGGCTGCCTGCATGCCCTCCAGGGCAACCGCTATGCGGGTCTGCACAGCAGTCTGCGCCTCGATAGCAAGGCGCAGGGCCTGAACCTCCCCCACAAGTTCTGAGGTGTTTTCCTGCAGCTCCCCCAAGCTGGTCAGCGTTGCTGCGCTGTTAACAGCAACATCCTGGATGGCATCTGTTATATTGTCCGAGGATGCCAGGCTGTCGGCCAGGCGCCTCATCTCCTCCACGACCTCGGCCAGGTGTTTATTTTGCTGGTCCTGCTGTCTGACCAGCTGTTCCGGCAGGACCTGGGATACACCCCTGGTCTTTGACGTCGCCTTGCGGGGAGTGGCAGGGGACCGGGCATAAGGGGAGGATGTTGAGGGGCCGGAGATGAGGGGGGGGGAAAGAGAGGGACTGGAGAGGTTGGAGGGGGACACTGAGGGGTTTGCTACAGGTAGAGGAATAGCCTGGGCTGGTCCGGCCAACCCACCATCCTCCTCCACAACAACATAGAGGGCCTGGTCCTGGACTACCACACCCTCCTCAACCACCTCCTCCGTTGAGGTGTGCCCACTTCCCTCCAAGTCCTGTTCCAGGGGGGCAGCCAGAGGGACTGTATCTTCAGGGGATGGATCCTGATGGGCCCTGGCATCAACAGATGGCCCCGCTCCCTCCTGCACATCTGTGGATGACACAAAAGATGCCCATGTTGGTGGACCCACACACTTGGCACATGTTCCCTTCCACCCCCATACATGTACACAACAGATAGAATATAAAACACACTTACCTGTCCTCACGGCTGGCTTCTGGGACTCATAGCCCCCAACTCCCTCTACCTGCTCCGTCTGCAGGCAGCGGGCAACCACCTTCTCCTCCTCAGTCAGGCGGACAGGGCAGGGTGGGCCCCCTCCAGTGCCCCTGGCATGCCGAGCTATGGCAGCCAGCTTGCCCTTCACATGACGCCGCAGGTCATTCATTTTCTTTTGAATGTCCTGCGGTGTCCGGACCTCATGAGAGAGGGCATTGACCTGGCACGCCACCCTCATTAATATCTGATCCCTCCGGGACTTGCTGGTCCGGGCACTGTCAGCACCATGGAGCCGCGAGTCATACTTCTCCATGGCCCGTATGACAATGGCCCTCTCCTCTGGGGAGAAATTCTTCTTCCTCCTCTCCTTAACAGCAGTTGCCATCTTGTCCAGCACAAACTTTCGCCGTCACTCTCTAAAAAATGGGAGACGTTTGCGCTGCACGGGCGCATGTGTGGGCGCATTATATACCCTGCGCCGGCGCATCGTAGGGAGGCTTTGCGCATGCGCAGAAGGCATCCACGTCACGGCGCGGGTCAACCACGTCATGGCGCGGGTCATCCATGTCACGGCGCATGCTCCGTTCGTCCCGGCCTGCATTTGCATGGGGTCACGCTTCATTATAATGCAACACGCCCACTTCCCTCCTACTTTGGAGTTGCGCCGGATTACGCCCATGATTTTACGCGACGCAGGCGCATCTTGGAGCGCATTTACTTAGGGAATACGGTACTTGCCACTCCGTGTTACGTCGGCGTAGTGCATCTGAGATGCGCAACGCCTGCATAATTAGCCGCGCATCTACGAGAATCTGGCCCTCAATCTTTAGATACCTAGATGAGCTTCCCATCCCAACCCTAAATTCTTCACACAAAAATGTATTAGAAGCTCCTTTCATGATTGAGGTGGTTCAGGAGGTCATTAAAGACCTCAAAAAAGAGTCGGCACCAGGACCTGATGGTTTATATCAGGGGTATTGAATTAAGATTCACAGAGGTCCAGTCACTAAATTGTAATTCCAGCAGAGGTCCGAATTGCATGTTTGATAACTAATGGTACTTTGAAGCATCGGGCAAACGCTGCACATTTTCATGACTGCCAAATTAGCTTGGTATAGCGCAATAAAATAAAAAAAAACAGCTCTGCATGGCCCCCCGGGAGGCAGGAGGTGGACATTGGTGGCAGGACAGCTCTGCATGGACCCCGGGAAGCAGGAGGGGGACTTCCGCAGCAGGACAGCTTTGCATGGCCCCCTGGGAGGCAGGAGGGGGACATCGGTGGCCGGATCAGGTCTGCATGGCCCCCCGGAGGCAGGAGGTAGACATCGGCAGCCAGACAGCTCTGCATGGACCCCGGGAGGCAGGAGGGGGACATCGGCGGCCGGACAGCTCTGGAAGGAGGGCGGGACCTGCAAACTTTTCCTGGTAACCAGCTTGTGATTGGTTGTTTGGCAGCTACCGCCCTGTACTGTCTGCCTCCAAAGTCATCCTCCTGTTGCCCATGCAGAGCTGTCCTGCCACGGATAACAACTCCATAAGGATGACAGCAGTGAGGGCAGCTGACCAGGCTCCTAAATAGTGGGAATGCAGCCGGACCGGATGAAACAGTAACTGGGGCCGGACCCGGACCGCGGTCCGCCATTTAGTGATGCCTGGTTTATATATTCCCTATTACAAAGCCTTTTTTAGGTACTCTAGCACCACATCTAACCAAATTCTTTCATGCAAAAACACAGGGTGATGCCTTAGACACTCACCTTAACACAGCATATATCACAGTCATCCCCAAACCTGATAAAAAACCTAAAGAAATTAGCAACTATCACCCAATCTCTTTTATAAATAATGATATAAAGAGAATGATAAAAATACTGGCCAACCGCCTCTCATCCTTTATTAATACCAATATCATAAAAACCAAATGGGCGAGGCGCATGCGCGCGAACTCCGGGATGGTTGTATAAGCACGGAGCTCCGCAACACCCCAGCCCCACGATCTACCTAGCGGGCACAGCTTCCCGGTTTTGGCTCCAACTCCTCAGCACGCATCCCGGGGACACGTCGGAGCATCCCTCTGGATGGCTGATCCTGGCCGCAAGGGGCGATTTAGAGCCGGAGTTGAACAAACTCGGCGGGGACACGAGATCCAAGATGGCCGCGGCTGCAGCTCCCGCACAGCCTCTCGTATCCACGGGGGAGAGGAGGCAGGAGACCAGGCAAGTGCTCACCCCAGCTACCCTCACTTATGCCCAGGCAGCTCAAAGCTCCATCCACATGCCGGCTGCCCCTTCTCCGGCATCCACCGAATCCCTACTGGGCACAGTGGAAGGATATGCCATGTCCCCACTAGGCCCCACTCTCCCTTCCACGCCTGCAACGCCAGCTCTAGATCATGTCAGCCATGCTCAATGCCCATCACAAGATGACATGTTTCTCAAATTTACAGCGTTGCTGGAAAGGGGCTTAGCAAATACAGCTGCCCAGATTGCTAGGGAGATGAAAGTGGACTTTGCCAACTTGGGATCTAGGATGGAAGCAATAGAGAGCAAGCTGGATACAACGGTCGCTCACACTAACCAAAATGCTGCTCATATCCAGTCCCTTCAGGACCAGCTGGACACAGCCCTTTCTAAGATAGATGAACTTGAAAATAGGTCCAGGAGGTACAATTTTAGGGTTAGGGGCCTCCCAGAATCCGTCACGGACATCCCTGAAGCGGTCCAGGATCTCATTAAAGAACTTATCCCAGATGTCCAGCCGCCCCGCCTTGAATTAGATCGGGCCCATAGAGCTCTGGGCCCCCCCAGGAAGGATGGCTCGCCGAGAGACATTGTTGTTAAGCCACATTTCTACGCAACTAAGGAAGAACTTGGATTTGTTACAAAACTAATTGCACATGCCTAATAGGTATGAGAGATGAAGTGATTTATGGTAAGTCAGGACAGTTCCATATTGTATGTCCACGAAAAACAAAATTAACGCGGAACCAAAATTTAATTTGAAGCAAGATCATGCCAGGGACAATGAAGAAATTACTTTTACTGTTTAAAGTAATAAAGTCTTATTCTAAAAAAGGGACAATGGTGCATGAGAACCATATTGGTATTGTTGGAAAACACTTCTGTAATTCCTATATTTGAACGCTGGGTATAACATTTTATGAATCACTAGCAAAAACAGTTGATTCTCCTTGCCTTTTTTTCTCGCTTGTCATCTAAAAAAAAAAAAAAAAAAAAAACCTTATACGTATTTAGCCTAGTGGCACCTGGATCTACCTGCAGCAATCTGCAGACCCACTGCTACCACTGAATCCAAGGGAATTCCTATTATAAAAAAAACTCTGGCAGAGTATGCAGCCCTTCGAGTTTGTCACAAACAAGATCCTTCCTCGGTTCCCACTGCCCTATTAGATAAAATCAGACTAGATCTCAACCTAGCCCATACTACGCAAGCAGAGAAAGCGATTAGATGGAGTAATAACAAATGTTTATTTACATACAAACAAAATAGGACAATTACTCGCAACAAAACTCTCCCTCCGCGTCAAGATTCATGCTATGCCTAAGATCAGAATAGCAGGCCGACCCCCACAGCTAATCCCGCTAAAATCTTGGACGCTTTTACTCCAACCTTTACAGCTTACCCTCCCAACCCGACAAAGACTCAATCTTTAGATACCTAGATGAGCTTCCCATCCCAACCCTAAATTCTTCACACAAAAATGCATTAGAAGCTCCTTTCATGATTGAGGTGGTTCAGGAGGTCATTAAAGACCTCAAAAAAGAGTCGGCACCAGGACCTGATGGTTTATATCAGGGGTATTGAATTAAGATTCACAGAGGTCCAGTCACTAAATTGTAATTCCAGCAGAGGTCCGAATTGCATGTTTGATAACTAATGGTACTTTGAAGCATCGGGCAAACGCTGCACATTTTCGTGACTGCCAAATTAGCTTGGTATAGCGCAATAAAATAAAAAAAAACAGCTCTGCATGGCCCCCCGGGAGGCAGGAGGTAGACATTGGTGGCAGGACAGCTCTGCATGGACCCCGGGAAGCAGGAGGGGGACTTCCGCAGCAGGACAGCTTTGCATGGCCCCCCGGGAGGCAGGAGGGGGACATCGGTGGCCGGATCAGGTCTGCATGGCCCCCCGGAGGCAGGAGGTAGACATCGGCAGCCAGACAGCTCTGCATGGACCCCGGGAGGCAGGAGGGGGACATCGGCGGCCGGACAGCTCTGGAAGGAGGGCGGGACCTGCAAACTTTTCCTGGTAACCAGCTTGTGATTGGTTGTTTGGCAGCTACCGCCCTGTACTGTCTGCCTCCAAAGTCATCCTCCTGTTGCCCATGCAGAGCTGTCCTGCCACGGATAACAACTCCATAAGGATGACAGCAGTGAGGGCAGCTGACCAGGCTCCTAAATAGTGGGAATGCAGCCGGACCGGATGAAACAGTAACTGGGGCCGGACCCGGACCGCGGTCCGCCATTTAGTGATGCCTGGTTTATATATTCCCTATTACAAAGCCTTTTTTAGGTACTCTAGCACCACATCTAACCAAATTCTTTAATGCAAAAACACAGGGTGATGCCTTAGACACTCACCTTAACACAGCATATATCACAGTCATCCCCAAACCTGATAAAAAACCTAAAGAAATTAGCAACTATCACCCAATCTCTTTTATAAATAATGATATAAAGAGAATGATAAAAATACTGGCCAACCGCCTCTCATCCTTTATTAATACCAATATCATAAAAACCAAATGGGCAAGGCGCATGCGCGCGAACTCCGGGATGGTTGTATAAGCACGGAGCTCCGCAACACCCCAGCCCCACGATCTACCTAGCGGGCACAGCTTCCCGGTTTTGGCTCCAACTCCTCAGCACGCATCCCGGGGACACGTCGGAGCATCCCTCTGGATGGCTGATCCGGCCGCAAGGCGCGATTTAGAGCCGGAGTTGAACAAACTCGGCGGGGACACGAGATCCAAGATGGCCACGGCTGCAGCTCCCGCACAGCCTCTCGTATCCACGGGGGAGAGGAGGCAGGAGACCAGGCAAGTGCTCACCCCAGCTACCCTCACTTATGCCCAGGCAGCTCAAAGCTCCATCCACATGCCGGCTGCCCCTTCTCCGGCATCCACCGAATCCCTACTGGGCACAGTGGAAGGATATGCCATGTCCCCACTAGGCCCCACTCTCCCTTCCACGCCTGCAACGCCAGCTCTAGATCATGTCAGCCATGCTCAATGCCCATCACAAGATGACATGTTTCTCAAATTTACAGCGTTGCTGGAAAGGGGCTTAGCAAATACAGCTGCCCAGATTGCTAGGGAGATGAAAGTGGACTTTGCCAACTTGGGATCTAGGATGGAAGCAATAGAGAGCAAGCTGGATACAACGGTCGCTCACACTAACCAAAATGCTGCTCATATCCAGTCCCTTCAGGACCAGCTGGACACGGCCCTTTCTAAGATAGATGAACTTGAAAATAGGTCCAGGAGGTACAATTTTAGGGTTAGGGGCCTCCCAGAATCCGTCACGGACATCCCTGAAGCGGTCCAGGATCTCATTAAAGGACTTATCCCAGATGTCCAGCCGCCCCGCCTTGAATTAGATCGGGCCCATAGAGCTCTGGGCCCCCCCAGGAAGGATGGCTCGCCGAGAGACATTGTTGTTAAGCCACATTTCTACGCAACTAAGGAAGCAGTCATGAAACAATCCCGGTCCTTACAGCACATTACATGCAGAGGTCACCAAGTACAGATTTTTGCCGACTTGTCTCCATTTACCATCCAGAGAAGGAGATCCCTAAAACCAATACTCACTGTCCTCTCCAAACAGGACATCAGGTACCATTGGTCCTTCCCCTTTGCGGTTAAATTCTCTCTCCAGAGCAGAACCTATGCCTTTTCTAGTCTCCAAGAAGGGGAGAGACTCTTGCTGCATTTGAAACTGATCTCCCTGGAAGCACCGATGGAAGTCTCCGGGGGTCCTGCGGTCTCCTCCAAGTGCCCCCCCCCCCCATGAGCCCAATCTCTCCGTCTTGGAATATCGGGAAGCCTAAGAAGTCTAAAGAAGGAAGGTCCTTTGGGAATGGATGATCCATTCTTCTGGCCTCGTGACAGGTTTTCTTCATGGGCGGTCCGCCCGGGGACTTTGGGCTCTAAAGGGGACTGTGATCTTTAGGGGACCCCTTGGCCTGATCTCCACCAGGTGTAGGGACTTGTGCTAACCAAAATTTTAGTTTTTGTTTTCTCTGTTTACAGTTCTAGGATGCTGTGTTACTTTACTGGTTATTTACCGAGTTTCAGCAAGGGGCTGCGGTGTTACCCTTGCGCCTCCACCCTTCCCACTCAGGCGGTTGTCCGTTTTTGTGGGACGGGTAGTCGATCCTCATTGTAAGGTCTTCGACTTGATTTTCTCGGGGCCCGGACTGGTTTTTCTGGTTGAGGTCTCTGAATATTCCTAACCGAATGTTTGTTTTCTTGTGTCTGTCTTCTTGTTTATTCCTTTGCTTTTTCTTTCCTTTCTTTCGAGCCAGTCTGCGGATGCCACGTATCCGGGGGAGACATCCCTGGGTCGCCTTTTCCCAGCGCCTGTCGCCCACAGCCATCTTGAGAAGACGTCTAATGGTGAGTGGAGTTATTCTTATCAGCTGTCCGCTCCTCTGTCCCAATGCCTGACCCGGACTTGCCTGGAGGTGTACTTAGGATAGCCTCACATAACGCACAAGGTCTAAATTCTCCTAAGAAAAGGAGACTTGCATTTAACCACTACCGTTCTATGAAGTTTGATGTTGTCCTGCTTCAGGAGACTCATTTCCCAATTCGGTACAGTCCCAAATTCCTTCACTCTCACTTCCCAACCTTTTATATGGCGAACGCTGAAAATAAAACCAAGGGGGTAGCGATCCTATTCTCTAAGAACACCAAATTTCAACACGTAACCACACACAGAGACCCGGAGGGGCGGTATATCCTTGTGAAGGGCCTGATCGAGGGGATCCAATATTCTTTTATCTCCTATTATACGCCCAACAAGGGTCAAGCGCCCTTCTTCCAGGCCCTTCTCGGGACCCTTCTTCCGTTGGTCGAGGGTAAGCTCATCCTAGGCGGGGACTCGAACACTGCCTTTGACCAGGGCCTAGACAGGTCTAGACCCCTAGGGTCAAAACTTTTACGCCCCACTAGGGTCAGTCTGAAGATAGCTAAGTCGCTTCACTCTCAAGGCTTGATCGACATATGGAGGGAATTGAACCCCACTACAAGAGACTACACCCATTATTCTGCCCCACACAAACTTTACGCTAGAATTGACCACATCTTTGTCTAAGCGACCCCTCTAATTTAGCTGAGATTGGGAACTCCTTACGGGAATATTTTCTCCTAAACAATGTAGAGAGTATTTCACCGGAAGTTCTGTGGGCGGCCCACAAGGTCGCGATTAGGGGTAAACTGATTGAACTTGCCACTCGTGTCAAGAGGGAAAGGTTAATAGACATCAAAAATTTGGAGAATAAATTTTTCACTTTAAAGGTTAAACATAAACAGTCCCCCTCCAAGGCCCTCTTAGATCAAATAGATGGCACTAGATTGGAACTTAACTTGGCCCTCACAGTAAAGGCAGAGAAGGAACTACGCTGGAGTGAAGCGAAATTTTATTGTCGCAGAGATAGGATTGGTTCCATGTTGGCCTCCAAGTTGTCTCCGCGCTTTCACTCCCACTCTTTTCCCAAGGTCCGACTTACAGACCACACCTTATCAGCCAACCCTAAAAAAATTATGCTAGCGTTTCAAGAGTTCTACTCAAAGCTATATAGTTCAGGTCAGGTGGGCAGAGACCTGGGGTCTTCTCCCTTCCTCCGGGATCTTCCTGTCCCAGCTCTTACCCCTTCTCATAGGGAGGTTATGGAAGCGGACTTTTCGACCGAGGAAATAGTGGAGGTCATAAAAAACCTAAAGACCGGTTCCGCTCCGGGGCCAGATGGTCTATCAGCACCCTACTATAAATCATTCTCCGAGATCCTGGCCCCCTATATGGCCAGTTTTTTTAATGCAAAATTCAAAGGTGCCCCGCTGGATCCTCATCTTAACACTGCTTTCATTACAGTAATCCCGAAACCTAACAAGAACCCGGAGGAAGTAGAGAACTATAGGCCCATCTCCCTCATAAACAACGATCTAAAGATCCTGACTAAGATCTTGGCAAACAGGCTGGCCTCCTTTATAGGCAGATACATACACAAGGACCAGGTGGGTTTCATACCGGGCCGTCAAGGCGCCAACCAGATTAGGAGGGCCATTGATATTATCTCCCTTTTGCAGTCGAACTGGACAAACGGCCCTACTCAGAAAGGTATGCTCTTGTCCCTTGATTTTCACAAGGCTTTCGACTCCATTGAATGGCCCTACTTGTTTTCCCTTCTGGAAGGTTGGGGGTTTGGCAGTAAGTTCTTAGGGGTCCTACACGCTCTATACTCAACACCTAGAGCAATGGTTCGTTTCCAGGGACATTACTCCCCCTCGTTTGGTATATTTAGGGGCACTAGGCAGGGGTGCCCTCTTTCTCCCCTAATCTTTGCGATAGCTATCGAAACGCTAGCAATAGCGATTAGGTCCAATCCGGACATTTTGGGGGTATCATGTGGTTCTCAAACCCATAAATGCGGCCTTTTTGCCGATGATATGTTGTTGTTCCTGACCTCTCCCATCACCTCCCTTCCCAACCTTTTCAAAGTTTTAAAGGACTTCTCCTCCGTTTCGGGTCTCAAGGTCAACTTCACTAAATCTTGTGCACTTAACATCTCACTACCTCTTGACACAGTGGCAACAATTAAAAGCTCCTTCCCTTTCCAATGGAGGGATAATCGCCTAGAATACTTGGGAATTAATCTCACCCCAAAAATAGAACTTCTGTACTCTGCGAACTTTCCCCCGACTTATAAGAAATTAGAAGCTGATTTAAAGATTTGGGCTAAGGGCAACCTTTCGTGGCTCGGTAGAATTCATTCCATCAAGATGACCCTTCTCCCCCGACTGTTATATTTTTTTAGAGCACTCCCAATTAATGTCAGGAAGGATCATCTCCTGTCCCTACAAAGGAAGGTTAACATGTTTGTTTGGGGTAGGACGGGTTGTAGATTTTCTAGTTCTACCCTCCTCAGGCCCAAAAGGAGAGGGGGTTTAGGCCTCCCTTGGCTTTTTGGGTACTTTCAGGCAGCTCGCCTCTCTCAGCTCTCTGCGGTGTACTCCAAGTCTGAGAAACCGGACTGGGTCAACATCGAGAGACAAGCAGCCCCTTCCTACACCCTAGACTACTTGCTTTGGATCCCCCCTAGAGATCACCCCACTATCCTTTCACCCACCCTTTCTCAGTCTCTCTCTCTCTGGGACAAGCTGCGATCCAACCCTGATTTGACTTCTGAAATTCACCCCCTATCGCACATTTTCAACAATAGTGACTTTGTCCCGGGACTAGATATCACAGCTTTTAGATGGTGGCTGGACAAGGGACTGTACCGAATTGGGCACTTTTTCCTGGCGTCGGGCCCCATTACCTTAAAATATTGCAAACAAAAGCTTGAGCTCCCGACGTCGGAACTCTTCAGGTTTGGGCAGATACATCACTTCCTCCATAAAATTTGGAAGGGGAAACCCGTTCCGCCCCGTATTACGGCTTATGAGCATTGGTGTGGGGAGGCTGTGGATCAGAGGGGCGGAATATCTGTTATTTACCACTCTCTTTCACGTCAGGACGGTAAGACGTCTTATATGACTGCTTGGGAAGCTGACTTCCAATTCCAATGGAGTGAGGAATCTTGGTCAATGGCATACTCGAAAGCTTACAAGGGTGTCCAAAATGCCTCCCTGATAGAGGCTAACTTAAAGGTTCTCACGAGATGGTACTATACCCCCGTGAAATTATCTCGCATGTTCCCTTCGGCCAACCCCTTGTGTTTCAGAGGATGCGACATCATTGGCTCAATGTCTCATATATGGTGGGAATGCCCAAAAATCCGACCTTACTGGAAAAAGGTGTTCAATTTAATTTTCAAGGTAATTGGCCTTCAACTTCCTAGATCCCCTGAGGTAGCCCTCCTTAACGCCTTTATCCCCAATACTACTAAATCCACACGATCCTTGATACACTTCATCCTCTTAGGGGCCAAGGCCACTTTGGCTAAGGCTTGGAAGCAGCCCTCAGTCCCTTTCTCAGCTGTGACACGCAAAATTTCCTGGATCATGTCCCAGGAGAAAGTGGCAAGTATCCTGCTCGACTCCAAAGCCCATTTTGAATCTGTCTGGGAACCGTGGGCACTGTTTGTTGGTATCTCTTTGATTCCAGGAGTTCCCGTGGCAAGATCAAGCCAATTAGCCGCTCTCCCGGTTGTGGTCCCATAGACTGGCTCTTCATCCTCTTCTTTTCCCTCTTTTATTCTCCTCTTTCTACTCTTCTATGTCCTCTTTATTGTGGATCTCCAAGTCCACTCTATACACTTCCTCATTAAAGGGTTACACCTGCTTTTTCTCTTTTGGTATGTTGTCTCTAGTATATGTAAGAAACTTGGGAGATGTTGGGCTCCGATGTCTTAGTTGAAGTTTTTTTTCCCTCCGGGGTTTGCGGAGGACTCACTCCGGCATAGGAAAGCTCCCATTTGGGATGCTGAAGTGGGCCCTCCGTCCCCCGGAACTGGGATTTGTTTTGTATTATTTTCTTTTTTGTTATTGTTTTGACATATGACCTCTTGCAGTAGAAGGGGTTTTCACCCAATCTTTTATCTCCCACTGCTTCCTGTGCAACTTTTTATTCCGGTCTTTTTATTCAATCATTGTTTCTGCAAGGTTTCATGACTGGAAAAGCTTTATTACACAATGTACCTTGTATCTTTCACTTGTAACTCGATTGCAATGTCTTTTGTTTGTTCTATCTTGATGACACTCAATAAAAATTTTGAAAGTAAAAACCAAATGGGCTTCATCCCAGGTAGACAAGGCCCAGACCAAATAAGACGAGCAATAAATTTGGTATCAATTCTACAATCCAACTGGGAGGGAGGAGCGAAACAGGAGGGGCTTCTTTTGTCACTAGACCTGCAGAAGGCCTTTGATACAGGTTCTTGGCCATACATAATTTCTCTTATAGAACGTTGGAGCTTTGGAAGGCGCTTCATAGGTCTTTTACAATCCCTGTACTCGCATTCTAAGGCACTAATTTGTTTACAAGGACATTATTCTAAGCCAATACATATAGTCCGAGGAAGGGGTGTCCGCTTTCCCCTCTCATTTTTGCCATTGCCATAGAGACCATAGCAATGGCAATCCGACAAAATCCAAACATTAAAGAGGTAACCTGTGGAGATCAAACCCATAAATGCAGACTTTTTGCGGATGATATCCTGCTATTTGTGACCTCTCCGTTAACCTCCCTTCCCAACATCTGTCAAGTCTTAAATAACTTTTCTAAAATAACCAGGCCAACTACACAAAATCACAAGCCCTGAATTTCTCGCTCCCCCTTCAGACTGTATCCCTGTTGAAACAGTCATTCAAATTTGAATGGAATGATAACTCCATCAAATATCAGGGTATCTCACTTACAGCCCGCATCAAAACTCTCTATGCATATATGCATACTCAACCACCCCCCTTTGTACAAGAAATTAGAAAATGATCTTAAGACCTGGTTTAAACACAAAGGCCTGGATTCACAAAGCACTTACGCCGACGTATCTCCAGATACGCCGACGTAAGTACAAATGTGCGCCGTCGTATCTATGCGCCGACCCACAAACTAAGATGCGCCTAAAATAGGCTTCATCCCACTGGCGTACATATTTATGCTGGACGCATGTGGTGCTCCCATTGATTTTCGATTCAAATATGCAAATGAGGGATATATGCCTGGCGCATAATATACGCGGTTTGCGTAAGTTGTATTTCCGGCGTAAAGTTATTCCCCATATATGAGGCGCAACCCATGCAAAGGTATGGACCAGGGAACACAAGCCGTCAAATTATACGTAGTTTACGTTGTACGTGAATATGGCTGGGCGTAGGTTACGTTCACACCGTAGGCAGTGATTTGACGTATCTTAGGCAGTTCTTTCGATGTGATTGTGAGCATGCTCACTGGGATGCGGCCACGACACGACGCGTGCACAGTCCGTTCTAAGTAATTGTCTGTCACTCGGCCCATCATTTACATGGGGTCATGCCTAATTTGCATGGCTCACACCCACTTCCACCTTCGGCCGGCTTACGCCTTAGAAACCCAGCATAGTTTTGAGAGCAAGTGCTTTGTGAATTCGGTGCTTTCCTCTCTGCGCTGCGTCGGCGTAGCGTAAAGAATATACGCTATGGCGGCATATATATGCGCCGATGTATGTGAATCCGGGCAAAACTTTCCTGGTTAGGTAGGATCAATTCAATCAAAATAACCTTGCTCCCAAGAATTCTATATTACTTTAGGTCCCACCCCCATTCCAGTCCAGAGCAGGATACTCAAATACACCTGGGGCGCCTCTGGCTACCAATTACCCCAACACACCTTGTTCCTTCATAGAAGTAAGGGAGGACTAGGCCTTTCCGATTTACACAAATATTATATAGCTACTAGATTAGTACAGCTTTCCATAATTTACTCAAAGTCTGAAAAACCAGACTGGATCGATATCGAAAGACAGGCAGTACCCCACTTATCCCCGGATTATCTATTATGGTGTCCACCTAAAAAAAGACCATCCATACTGGCCCCATCCCTATCCCAATCCTACACGCTCTGGGACAGCCTCAGAAAGCACCCGGCCCTTATATAACCAGGACGGCCCCTCGTACACATATTTAATAACCCGGACTTTCCTCCCGGCTTAGATACAAAATCATTCCAATGTTGGGTGGACAAGGGACTATACCGTATAGGACATTTATTTAACCCTGGGAAACCTATAACCCTTAATTAGTGTGTCAAAAAATGAAAGCTCCCAGACTCTGAAAGACTGCACTTCGATCAAATTTCAAAATTCCTACACCAAATTTGGAAGGATAAACCGTATCTGTCCCAATTCACGAAATATGAGATATGGTGTGGTCAAGCCATGGAACAAAAAGGAGGTATCTCCGTGATCTACTCGTGCCTCTCTCACCCTACAGCAAAATCTTCCTATATGCTAGCTTGAAAAACCAACCTTCAATGCAGCTGGGATCTGGAAACCTGGCATAATGCCTGTTCAAAGTCCTTCAGGGGAATTCTTAATGTTTGTTCTAGAGGCTGCCAACTCTTAGGCCGCGTACACACGACCAAATAAATCTGTTCAAATCGGTCTGACAGACCAATTTAAACAGATTTGTCTGCTGGGCTGTTTTGGTTTGATCGCTGTACACACGATCAAACCAAAATCCCCGCTGGCAGACAGCGCGGTGACGTGGCGATGAAGTAAAACACTTCTGCGCATGCGTTGAATCCATTCGACGCATGTGCGAACAGATATGTCTGCTGGTTAGCGTACTAACCAGCAGACATATCGGACGGACGGATTCCCAGCAGACAGATTTTAAAGCATGCTTTAAAATCTGTCTGCTGGCAAAATCTGTCTGTCCGCCCGTACACACGATCGAATCTGTCTGCTGAAACGGTCTGTCAGACCGTTTCCAGCAGATAGATTTGATCGTGTGTACGCGGCCTTAGGGTCGGTGGTTCATATCTGGTTGGGTTGCCCTAGGATCCATCCCTTTTGGAACAAAGTTTTTAACATGATATTCAAGGTGACTCACAGGAGTCAAGCTCACAATAGCCAAAGCTTGGAAGAAAGACAAGCCCTCCCCTTCGGAAGTTAGAAGAAAGATATCATGGATAATGACCCAAGAAAAATTAGCCAGCATCTTATCCAACATAATCCTACAGTTTGAAAAAATCTGGGAACCCTAAATATGTAGGGACTTCTATTTCTCATGGTGTCCCACTGGGTCTCACCTTCTCACATAATTAGGTTAGACATGTATTCCTCTCCTCATCCCTTCCTTTCTCTTCCTCTTCCCTTTCTCTTCTTTTATTTATTTTTAGACATGTGCATTTGTTTTCTTCCAAATAAATTTTTGTCCGAATTTCATCTATTTTCGTTATTGCTTTAACAAACGAAAATGAAAGGGCAGAATACAAAAAACAAAAGATCCGACATAAACAAAAGCTTTATTTTCGTTTTCGTCGGTCGAATGTGCCTAACCTTAACTCTATTTGTCCAAGATTATTTTACATATAGAAAAAAGATTTGACATTATAGAGAGAAAAAATTCAACATTATAGAGAGAAAAGACTGCTGGAATTGGGTGGGGGAAGTAAAATAAAAATAATGATGATGACGAATGTTATTGGCTGATTGTAACTAAAGAGGAGGAGCAGTAAAATAGCTAGAACTAACTTGACAATTCAACATGAACGACAAAGATTCGACAAAGCATCGAAAAACATACAAACATACAAACGTTGAATCTGTCATTGAAGGCTTAAGGGGTCTGTCGATTGTTCAAAGAAGATTCGACAGAGTAGCTAAACTGTACGACGCCGCAATTGTACATTTCTGGTCAAATGCTCAGCCCATAGGCTATAGAAAAATTCTAATGTTGGTTAACTAGTAATAATAATTAATAAATATAATTATTACTAACCATACAACATTAGAATTCTACTATAGCTTGTAGGCGGAACATTCGACCGGAAATGTACGATTCGACGTACAGTTTCGCTGCTCCATTGAATCTTATTTGAACATTCGACAGACACAATAAGTATTCAATAGCAGATTCAACCTTAATTCATTCAGATTTTCGGACGAATGCAATTTCTAATGAAAAACAAAGTAAATAAAAATGAATTTCAGGAGTAACTTAATAAATGTATTTCTCGGACGAAAACGAAATTCCGAAACAAAATATTTCAGTGTGGACATGTCTATTTATTTTTCTTCTGCAATTCCCTGATTTTGGGGTACCTGGAAATTACCCTAAGGAATCTTATCTCCTATCTTATTTTATCATAATAAAAGTCATAGATAATTTTATGTTATGTTCTATATATTGTGCTGGATCTGTTTGACAAAATGGCCTTCATGGCCAGGGGTTGGGGTTGTTGGGGAAGGGGGAGGTTCTCTCTACTGGCACAGCATGATCCCAATAGGCATGTCAGGGGGTCAGGTATGTCTCCGCTTATTGATTGTCCCATCTCAGGTAGGTTTTTCTTTCGGTTTGGCCTAGTAAAGACATATTATATCTCCTCATTATTTGTCTATTTGATAATTGCGTTTTCTTATAAGTCATCATTCTCCAGGATCCATTGTTAATGACATTTTAAGACAATATGTTGTACCAAATTGTATTGTATTTCTTTTGAAAATAAAAATGTTTGAAAGTAAAAAAAAACTCTGCCACTTATTGTATTACAAAACTTGCCATGCTACCCATTACTTATTCCTAAAGGCATATCACTATGATGAGCTGCCTTGTTGTTCAGTGAAAAATGCACTTTAAAAAGGAATGTATACGGTACTTTTTTTTTTCAATAGATATTTATATCTGCTTCCTGTTTTGCAGTGTTACGCAATGGTTGTGCTAAACTCGTCTGAGCCATCCAACTCCTTGAAAACAATGAGTTCCATGTGTGGCTGATGACTTATTTTAACAGTTGAAGACAGTTATTATATTAACCACTAAGTTCTCCCTCTAGTGACCAATTTACAGAATTCTATAATAAATACAGAAATAAAAATATGGAACATAGAGCATTAGAAATACAAACATTATTTAAAAAAATGTAACTACAATAATAACTTAAATATGTATTCTCTGATAATATGTTATACTATTCCTTTAAAAGCCATAATGAGCAACTAAGATATTCACTCTTCCACATTTCAGCATCACAATTTTTCTGGCATTCATTAACCACTTAAGACCCGGACCAATACGCTGGCAAATGACCCAAGGGGTTTTTGCGATTCGGCACTGCGTCGCTTTAACAGACAATTGCGCGGTCGTGCGACGTGGCTCCCAAACAAAATTTGCGTCCTTTTTTTCCCACAAATAGAGCTTTCTTTTGGTGGTATTTGATCACCTCTGCGGTTTTTATTTTTTGCGCTATAAACAAAAATAGAGCGACAATTTAAAAAAAAATGCAATATTTTTTACTTTTTGCTATAATAAATATCCCCCAAAAATATATAAAAAAAACATTTTTTTTCCTCAGTTTAGGCCGATACGTATTCTTCTACATATTTTTGGTAAAAAAATCGCAATAAGCGTTTATCGGTTGGTTTTCGCAAAATGTATAGCGTTTACAAAATAAGGGATAGTTTTATTGCATTTTTATTAATTATTTTTTTTTTTACTACTAATAGCGGCGATCAGCGATTTTTTTCGTGACTGCGACAATATGGCGGACACTTCGGACAATTTTTACACATTTTTGGGACAATTGTCATTTTCACAGCAAAAAATGCATTTAAATTGCATTGTTTACTGTGGAAATGACAGTTGCAGTTTGGGAGTTAACCACAGGTGGCGCTGTAGGGAATGTGTACCTAATGTGTGTGTTTACTACTGTAGGGGGGTGTGGCTGTAGGTGTGACGTCATCGATCGCGTCCCCCTATTACAGGGATGACGCGATCGATGCTCCGGCCACAGAGAAGCACGGGGAAGCCGTGTGTACACACGGCTCTCCCCGTTCTTCTGCTCCAGGGACGGATCGCCGCACTGCAGCGGCGATCGGGTCCGCGAATCCCGCGGTCCCGGTCCTGGAGCTTCGGACCGGGTCGCGCCCGCGACCCACGGCTGGGTACTAAAACCAACGTATATATACGTTGATGTGCCCAGCCGTGCCATTCTGCCGACGTAAATCTGCAGGAGGCGGTCCTTAAGTGGTTAAACACAGCTAGACAAACTTCACTTCTGACAGAGATTGATCTCTTTGGAGATCTTTTTTTTGGAGATCTTTTTATTTCTCTAAACCAGGATAAATTGCATTTCAATAAAGTAAACAGTATATGCATGCAGAGCCTTCAGTGAAAATATCTACCTAACGTTCATCATTTCAGTGTTGAAAAAGTTTAATAATTGTCCTAAATACTTACAGTTTAGCTTAATTCAAAATGAGATTTAATTAAAGTTAAAATAAATCTGCAGTTTAAATCAGCTGAATACATTACAAGTATTATAACACAAAAAAGAGTTCAATATTTTACAGTAAATTTTCTGTCTAAAGTAGTCACAACTTGAGTAAAAAAGCCTGTCGCTTGCCATGGGGAAGCAGTGGTCTCTTTGCGGAGGTCAGTCTGATGATAAGAAGGCTCTGGCTTTGGCATGGTAAGAGGTATGTGGGATCTGCAAAGAGATCACTGATTCCTTTCAAAGTGCAAGGGTCACATTCTGCAGAAAGCTGGCAGAACTTTCCACCTCTTTTGTTTTGATGCACCTGGAATACATTTAGATAATTTGAACTGAAAGTTTAAGCTTTCTAATGCTGGGACTTTAATGTCCCTGTTCCTTCCAAAAAAGCAATAACCAGGCTGGCCAATATTCTCTAAAGCATGGAGTTGTCATTTTACTGGCACAAGCTAGAGAATTATAGTTTTGACTGGCTATGAAGCACAACACCCATTTGTTGTTTTTCTCTACTATTTTTTTATTTTTAGTAAGACTATACATTTTCAGTTAATGCTTCAGTTGGAATTATCTTGCAATTACATATCATCCTTGAATGAATGGGTGGAAGAAGTGCTTTATTTGTAGTGCTTCTTTAATGCCAGCTACACTTTTTAGTAACATTTAGCCAGTCTTGGCCCAAAGCCCTTCCTTGTTACGTTATTAATAAACCACATCTGTTTTACTCTACATGCTGCTGTACTAACAAGCAAGCACTGATTAAAAGGAAACTTAATTGTTTTTAGGGATCTCCTTAATTGCAGAGTTATTACTCGAGATCAAGAGATTAGAGCGGAAACTAGACTTGGAGTACACCTTTATTGCATTGCAAAGTGATGCATAAATGTAATGTGTGGGATTAAAGCAACAATCTTACAGAAGCGCATATGAAACTTAAAGTAAATCTGTAACGCTGTCACGTCATTTGAACTACCGTGGCAGCTGTACAGTACCATACCATACTATTATAACAGGGGTTTACTGTTAAAGCTCTACTGTAAACCAAAAAGCTGATTTTCTAATACCAACATTTTAAAAATTATACATAGGAAACACCCCCTTTCTCAGACCAACCTTTAGGCCTGATGATAGGTCATTCTGGTAGGGTGCGATGCTGGCTGAACTGTCATAGTATGATATGGTGCCTGCTGCATAATCAAAACCTTAGTTTAAATTACTTAAAGTGATACTAAAGTCTAATTTTTGTTGTTTAGTTAAAAATAACAAACATGTTATACTTACCGGCTCTGTGCAGTGGATTTGCACAGAGCAGCCCGGATCCTCCTCTTCTTGGATCCCTCTATGGTGCTCCTGGCCCCTCCCTCATGTTGGGTGTACTCACAGCAAGCAGCTTGCTATTGGGAACACAAGCCGAGCCACAGCTCTGTGTGTACATTCACACACGGTGCCACGGCCCATCCCCACCCCCTTTTTCTCCTCATTGGCTGATTGACTTTGATTGACAATGGGGGGAGTCCCGGGCAGTCGAGACACTGCTGCACCATCGCTGGATCTAGAAGGACCTCAGGTAAGTATTAGAGGGGCTGAGAGGGGCTGTTGCACACAGAAGGTTTTTTACCTTATTGCATAGAATGCATTAGGATAAAAAACCTTCTGCCTTTACAATCACTTTAAGGGTGATACAGGTTTACTCAACTTTAAAGCCCATTTCCAAATTTGATTTTATTAATGGCCCCCTCTTGACTCCTGTACAAAATAAACAAATAAATGATTGCCAGTAATACTCATCCTCTACACCCTCAAACACTGCCCCCCCCCCCACATCATCCACCAGTGTCATTCAACTAATTTCTTGTAAGTTCAGGCAGGGGCTTCCGCTGAAATTTTTTCAGGGAGGGGCGCTTTGGCAGCGGCGATACACAGTCGCATTTAACCCTTTCTTCAAACACTAGCGCGGATTAAACATGCCCCACTAGTGGCCGAATAGCGCAGCTAAAATGATGGTAAAGCGTCACTTTTAAGCGGTGCTTTACCGATAACGCAGCCAGCTGGCAGTGTGAAATAGCTCTTGAGATAATTCATCTTTACTCCATTCCCATATAAATATAGCCTAGAGAATGTACAGACCCCCTTCAGCACAGATGGCCTTCCCCTTCAGCACAGACCCCCCCCCTTGAGCACAGATGGACCCCCCCATTCAGCACAGACTCCCCTTCAGCACAGATGGACCCCCCTCCCCCATCCCATTCAGTACCTCAGATCAGCCATCACTGCGGCACAGGCACAGCAGGTTCCCTTCAACTGTGTACACATAAACACTGGAGGGGGGGTGGCTTCACTCTGCTCGCTGTGCCTGTGTGACATCCAGCCCGGGACCGCTTAGACAGCCTACAGCCGCAAAACTCTTCAACACCTTCTCGATTTTCCAGGGGGGTTCCCTGCCCCCCCCCCTAGCCCTATGGAGCGGACGCCCATGAGTTCAGGGTATCAGGAACATGCCCCATGGAAGCAAATTATCAAGTCGCCATGGGCTCAAAGGCGAATGCTGCCACTTACTTGCCACATACAAGTGGAGCCATAGTTCTGCAAAGCCAGCAGAGGCTGTGACCTAGGGCAGCAGGACTGTCAGTAATGATTCCTAGTAACAAATTGTCATGTTTAATTTGTTTTACTATTAATTGGGAGTTATATAACGGCAACAGTTTGCGCAGCTCCTTACAACGTTAAGGGCAAACAGTACAGTTACAATACGGTTCAATACAGGAGGAATCATAGTAATAAACGTTCTAGACTGCTGCTCTGCCTGCCTGGGTCATCAACATTTTTATCAATGACATAACACTCTCTGTATTTACAGACACTTTACTCAGCACCTAAATCTGAACCTTTAGCAGAAAAGGGTGATAATTTGCCATACTCTTCCAGTCACTGATCCTATGTGTGTCAGTGCAGAAAGGGCAAATTGGCTATCCAGCCAGTTGGGGTGGCAGGGGGCAGCACAAAACAACTATTGAAAGATACTACCAAGTGCCTGCATGTCTGGTTCTCTGTAGAGCACCCCATAAGCGAAGGAAACTTGTGTTTAAGACATTTCTAGCAAAATATTTAAATGCAAACCTATGGTAGGTCTTTTTTATGGCTGTGATCATAGTTTGTGCACCATGGATTTTGCAGGGAATTCATTATGGGCAGATATATCTACTTGGCAACTGTAGTTCTTCATGCATCTCTACAGACCCTTACATATGCTAATCCCTTCATTAGGAATTTGTTCAATATATGTGATGCTTTGTTAATGATGTCAGTTTGTACTTGTTCCCGCCAACATGATGTGATAGTGAGGACAGGATACGGCACATATGGAAATCTGAGGATAATTATAAGTCCCTGCACCAATAACACCACTGTATCCAGGGAGGATGTCACATGTTAATTCAATTCATCAACAAAATTGATAGCCATAGCAAATGCTTCCAAAGCCTCAACCAGAAGTTATTTAGCAGATAGTCAGGGATTCCTGGCCTGTGCTCAAAAATACTCTCATGTGTTTTACATGCTGACGAAAAGAGATGATTTAAAGCAGAACTCCAGCCAAACAGCTAAATACACAGTGGAATCTGATCTGCTTTACCAGCCAACTTGTATTCATTTTATTTCAGCTACTTTTGTGATTCCTACACTCTGGAAGCAACGTATAGGAAAAAGGTGCCTACATTATTCTGAACCTTTCGTTCTGAAGGTTCCAGAGACACTTCCCTTCATAAAGCCTGTTGATTGGACAATTGCTGAGTATAAACATATCAATTAGACCCTCAATGTGCTTTTCTCTTCCATCTTTCCTCCTGAAAGTATAGGAAATGGTATTATGAAAAGAGAGCCAGGAAACCTTGTAGGTAGCATCCAGGCCTATCTTGCCCAAAGATGTTATAAAAAAAAGGCCTGCAGACTTACTAAATAATGGCTTTATGCTATATGACCATTAAAGACACAAAGTTTACTTTGCAGAGATAGTTCTTTAACCACTTAAGGACCGCCGCATGTACATTTACGTCGGCAGAATGGCACCGAAAGGCACATCAACGTATATATACGTTGGTGCCTTGGTGGGGATCGGGGGTCCGATCGGACCCCCCCCCCCCCGTACATGCGGCGGTCCGCGCGGCTGCAGGAGCGATCCGACAAGAGGGGGCGGCTATTCGTTTTTGTCCGCCCCCTCCGGATCGCTCCCAGCCAATGCGCGCGCCCGCTCGCCCTGTCACTTCCTCCTCCTGTGTAAACACAGGAAGGAGGAAGCGACGTGTTCTCTCCCTCAGCGTTTTTTTCAACCACCGCTGAGGAGAGATCACAACACAGTAAGTCTGCACTAACACTACACTACACTAACACTTCACATAAACACATTTAACCCCCGTGATCGCCCCTCCCCCCTGTCACAGTGTCACTGAATGCAGTAATCATACATGTATTACTGTATTTAGTGTCAGTGTGACAGGCAGTGTAAAAGTCAGTTAGTGTTAGGTTCAGGGTAGCCCTGTACCCCCCCCCCATATAAAGTTTTAACCCCTTGATCACTGCCCTATTTAACCCTTTCACTCCCTATTGCCAGCGTCACTAAGCGATCATTTTTCTGATCGCTGTATTAGTGTCGCTGTTCCCGCTAGGTAGCTAAAAAAAATGTTTTATTGCGATTTTTTTTTACTAAAGACATGTGGCTAAATACATTTTGGCCTAAATGTTTGACTAAAATTTTTTTTGGGGATTTTTCTTATAACAAAAAGTAAAAAATATTGTTTTTCTTTTCAAAAATGTCGCTCTATTTTTGTATATAGCGCAAAAAATTTAAATCGCAGAGGCGATCAAAAACCACCAAAAGAAAGCTCTATTTGTGGGAAGAAAAGGACGCAAATTTTGTTTGGGAGCCACGTCGCACGACCACGCAATTGTCTGTTAAAGTGACGCAGTGCCGAATCGCAAAAACCCCTTTGGTCATTTGGCAGCATATTGGTCCGGGTCTTAAGTGGTTAAATGTATTTAATTTTTAAATTAAGCATGCACTGTTGAATCAAGTCACATAGGTTAAGTGCTCCGCCCAGGTACCATGTTATCACTGTGACCAATCACATCAATCATATGTTCAGTAGTAAAGATGGCTGCCATTCATAAAGCCATTCAAAACTACTGTGAGCTCTGTGATCGGTCACAATGAACACATGGCACAAGGCCAAGCACCACCTCCCTGTACCATGTAATAACTGCAGCCAATCACAGCGTATAACCGTAGTTCTCTATGGCGGCAGGAATATAGCCAAAAACTGTCAAAAACGATTGCTTATACAGCCATCATGGCTGTATGAGCAGTCATAGTGAGAAAAAAATACAATCACTTCCCAAGAGAAGTGCAGTGGTACTATGGTACTAATGCACTGCTCTGGTGACAGGATGTAATAAAAAAAAAATGGTGAGAAAAAAAAAATCATATATATATAGTATGTACTGTGTGTGTATATATGTATGTGCATATATACAGTGCCTTGCGAAAGTATTCGGCCCCCTTGAACTTTGCGACCTTTTGCCACATTTCAGGCTTCAAACATAAGGATATAAAACTGTATTTTTTTGTGAAGAATCAACAACAAGTGGGACACAATCATGAAGTGGAACGAAATTTATTGGATATTTCAAACTTTTTTAACAAATAAAAAACTGAAAAATTGGGCGTGCAAAATTATTCCGCCCCTTTACTTTCAGTGTAGCAAACTCTCTCCAGAAGTTCAGTGAGGATCTCTGAATGATCCAATGTTGACCTAAATGACTAATGATGATAAATAGAATCCACCTGTGTGTAATCAAGTCTCCGTATAAATGCACCTGCACTGTGATAGTCTCAGAGGTCCGTTTGAAGCGCAGACAGCATCATGAAGAACAAGGAACACAACAGGCAGGTCCGAGATACTGTTGTGGAGAAGTTTAAAGCCAGATTTGGATACAAAAAGATTTCCCAAGCTTTAAACATCCCAAGGAGCACTGTGCAAGTGATGGTATTGAAATGGAAGGAGTATCAGACCACTGCAAATCTACGAAGACCTGGCCGTCCCTCTAAACTTTCAGCTCATACAAGGAGAAGACTGATCAGAAATACAGCCAAGAGACCCATGATCACTCTGGATGAACTCCAGAGATCTACAGCTGAGGTGGGAGACTCTGTCCATAGGACAACAATCAGTCCTATACTGCATAAATCTGGCCTTTATGGAAGAGTGGCAAGAAGAAACACATTTCTTAAAGATATCCATAAAAAGTGTTGTTTAAAGTTTGCCACAAGCCACCTGGGAGACACACCAAACATGTGGAAGAAGGTGCTCTGGTCAGATGAAACCAAAATCTAACTTTTTGGCAACAATGCAAAACGTTATGTTTGGCGTAAAAGCAACACAGCTCATCACCCTGAACACACCATCTCCACTGTCAAACATGGTGGTGGCAGCATCATGGTTTGGGCCTGCTTTTCTTCAGCAGGGACAGGGAAGATGGTTAAATTGATGGGAAGATGGATGGAGCCAAATACAGGACCATTCTGGAAGAAAACCTGATGGAGTCTGCAAAAGACCTGAGACTGGGACGGAGATTTGTCTTCCAACAAGACAATGATCCAAAACATAAAGCAAAATCTACAATGGAATGGTTCACAAATAAATATATCCAGGTGTTAGAATGGCCAAGTCAAAGTCCAGACCTGAATCCAATCGAGAATCTGTGGAAAGAACTGAAAACTGCTGTTCACAAACACTCTCCATCCAACCTCACTGAGCTTGAGCTGTTTTGCAAGGAGGAATGGGCAAACATTTCAGTCTCTCGATGTGTAAAACTGATAGAGACATACCCCAAGCGACTTACAGCTATAATCGCAGCAAAAGGTGGCGCTACAAAGTATTAACTTAAGGGGGCTGAATAATTTTGCACGCCCAATTTTTCAGTTTTTTATTTGTTAAAAAAGTTTGAAATATCCAATAAATTTTGTTCCACTTCATAATTGTGTCCCACTTGTTGTTGATTCTTCGCAAAAAATTACAGTTTTATATCTTTATGTTTGAAGCCTGAAATGTGGCAAAAGGATGCAAAGTTCAAGGGGGCCGAATACTTTCGCAAGTCACTGTATATATATATTATACATACAGTGTATATAATTTTTCTTTTTTTTACATTGTATTGTTGTGGTAGTCATCGTGTACAATAGCTGGCTGCGCTGATGTCACTGTACGTCAGTGCTGTCAGCCACTATCTCTAATCGCTGAAACAGCAATTCAATGTCATCCCACTAGCGCTGTCAGTCCGTGTCCCTAATAACAGCAGAAATAGTCTTTAATTTTTTTCAAAGAATTGTAGCAGAATACATTTCTGCTTAAATGTATGAAGAAATATTATTTATTTGCAACATTTTATAACATAAACTAAGAAAAATGTGTTTTGCCTTTAACATTTTCAGTATTTTAAAAATAAAAAAACAGCAATGATTAAATACTACCAAAATAAAAAATAAATAAAATACAATTTCATTTGGGGAGTGTGAGGCCTCGTACACACGACCGAGGAACTCGTCGTAAATGAATCAATTTCCTCTACAAGTTTCTTGTTAGGCTTGTCGAGAATCTTGACAAGCTTTCTTTGCGTACACACAGTCAAAACAAAATCTCGTTGTTCTCAAGCACGGTGACGTACAACACGTACGACAGCACTATAAAGGGGACGTTTTATTCCACTGGCGCCACCCTTCTGAGCATGTGCGGGTTTCTAAGCATACACACAAACGTGTTTCTCGTCAAAAAAGCTCTGCCACCAAGTTTCTTGATGGATTCTGTTGAGGAAAACGGTCGTGTGTACGAGGCCTTAGAGCACCGAGAGCTGAAAATTGGCCTGGTATAAAAGGGGATTAAAGTGTCTGGTATTGAAGTGGTTAAGGCACTCTTTGCCCAAGCTTCCTGTACGCTCCACAGGCAACTGAATTCCACAGTTTTACTTTTTTTTTGGGGGGGGGGGAACATGCCAGTGTACTGTTCACTAAAAGTACTTTGTGTAGTGAGGTTATGATGCGAGGTTGTAATGTGAGGTTGTGATGTGAGGTTGTAATGTGAGGTTGTAATGTGAGGTTGTAATGTGAGGTTGTAATGTGAGGTTGTAATGTGAGGTTGTCATGTGAGGCTGTAATGTGGTGCATGTCCTATTTTTATTAACACACACGACTGCAGTCTGCAGTGCAGTAAACTAAACGCATAAAACTCAAGGCCTTGTTTTTGCATTGAGATTGTGTTGGGCAACGCTGCCTAGCATAGCCAATGCATATGGTGTGAAAAGGCCCTTAAGGTATTTCTAATTTGTGTTGCTTTTCTACGAATATAACTTAATTGCAGGTTTCTAAATCTGTATAATGAGGGATATTTGTCAAAGTTTCTCCTGACAAATGCTGATGATATAACTCCATCAAAGGGAAAGTTCAGAAGGCTTATTTATACACTGTACTTTTCTATAAAAAAAAAAAAGAAAAAGAGAAAAGAAAAATTGCGCAAAAGGAGAAATGTAAAACGAACCCTGTATAAAGCCCCCCAAAAAGAACTCACCAAATAAATTATAAGAAATGGGGGACACCGTGGGATGGATTTAGTAAAGGTAATGAGACTATGCACTTTGCAAGTGCAGTTGTATATTTATTTCCCCCAGAGCTTAGTAAATATGATAAATTGCTGCTGATTTCCATAATCCAATCATTTGGAAGCAAAAATGGCTTTTTATTTTCCTTGCAGTTGATTTGGTATACTTTACAAAGTGAAGTTTCATCACATGTTTGCTAAGAAAAATTAGCGCAACTGCAATTGCAAAGTGCACAGCCTAGTAAATCAACCCCCTTGTCTCCAACATTTAAAAAAAAAATCAATATGTTTCCTCTAGTAAATGTAGTACAAACTGAATTCTTATACCTTAGCAAGATTTCCCATGTCTGCGGGAAATGTAGAGAACCATAGGACTTCTCTTTTCAAGTCAATGTTCACAAAATAGACTTTATAGGAAAACATCTGTACAGTTTAAACTATATGGCCCAGATTCACAAAGACTATCTACTGATATGCCGTCGTAAGTCCAAATGTGCGCCGTCGTATCTATGCGCTGATTCTTTAAATCTGATACGCCTGAATTTTGCCAAGATACGACCGACGTAAGTCTCCTACGCCGTCGTATCTTGGGTGCATATTTACGCTGGACGCATTCGGCGTTCCCATTATAAATATGCAAATGAGCAAGATACCCTGATTTACGAATGTACGTACGCCCGACGCAGTAATCTATGCCGTTTACGTAAGGCGTTTTTCCAGCATAAAGAGAAACCACCAAAAAGGTGGCGCATCCCATGCAAAGGTATGGACATCGGAACAGCCGTTGTTTTTACGTTGTTTACGTAAGTCGTACGTGAATGGGGCTGTGACGTTCACGTCGTAGGCAGTGTTCGACGTGTATCTTAGGCATTCTATTCAACGTGATTCTGAGAATGCGCACTGGGATACGTCCACGGGCGGCGCATGCGCATATCATTTACATGGGGTCACGGTTTATTATAATACAACACGCCCACTGCCTTGCTACTTGAATTACGCGGGTTTACACCGGCCCATTTACGCTACGCCGCCGTAACTTAGGGAGCAAGTGCTTTGTGAAGACAGCACTTGCCTCTCTAAGTTGCGGCGGCATAGCGTAAATAAGATACGCTATGCCCGTACAAAGATACGCCTCTCTACGTGAATCCGGGCCTATGTGTGTATATATATATATATATATATATATATATATATATATATATATATATATCCATATACACACACACATTGCAGGACTTTAGAGACTTTAGCAACCTTATTGCAGATTCTCCTTTTTTTATATATATATTGATGTAAGCCTTGCCAGAATTTTGATCAAACTGACTCCTAAGCGGCTCATTGTGACCACCTTATCAGGCTCAGTGTTGTAATAAGAAATGGAGCAACCTCTGAACCCCTTAACTGTGCAAGTTTTTTTTTAAAACCCCTCCTCTAATGTTTCCCCATATTTAAGAGTCTAAACTTCATCTCACTTTGTCTTCTGTATCATGTCTCTGTACTTGTTTTTGTTTAGAGATGGAAATATACATATTGTTTATTAATTTATAATGCTATGTAACATATTAGCCTTTAAAGAGGTTATAATGCCTAAACTTTTTTTTACCTTAACCACTTCAGCCCTGGAAGGTTTTACCCCCTTAATGACCAGAGCGTTTTTTTCGATACGGCACTGCGTCGCTCTAACTGACAATTGCCCGGCCGTGCAACGCTGTACCCAAACAACAACCCAAACCTTTTTTTCTCACAAATAGAGCTTTCTTTTGGTGGTATTTGATCACCTCTGTGTTTTTTATTTTTTGCGCTATAAACAAAAAACAAGTGACAATTTTGAAAGAAGACAATATTTTTTACTTTTTGCTATAATAAATATCCCCAAAAACGTTTAAAAAAAAAGTTGAGGCCAATATGTTTTCGTCTACATATTTTTGGTAAAAATAAATAAATCGCAATAAGCGCATATTTATTGGTTTGTGCAAAAGTTATAGCGTCTACAAACTAGGGATTAGATATATGGCAAGTTTTTGGCATTTTTATTATATATATTTTTATACCAGTAATGGCGGCGATCTGTGATTTTTAGCTGAACTGCAACAATGTGGTGGACCGATCAGACACTTTTCTGCGACCGTTGACATTTATACAGCAATCAGTGCTATAAAAATGCACTAATTACTGTATAAATGTCGATGCCAGGGAAGGGGTTAACACTAGGGGGCGATTAAGGGGTTAAATGTGTTTCCTGGGAGCTGCTTATAACTGTGAGGGGATGTGACTGACCAGAGGAGCCAGATCGCTGTTCCTACTTAGTAGGAACAGACGATCTGTTTCTCCTCCCCTGTCAGAACAGGGATTTGTGTTTTTACACACAAATTGGGTCCCATGGCTTGCACCGGGCATGTGAACGCCTGCTATGGCTCTTGAAGGAGCCGGCGTACATATACAGCGATTCGCACAGGAGAGCCATCCTGCAGCCGTATATGTACAGGAGCCGGTTGAGAGGAGGTTAATGCATTCCTTGCATTAAAGCATAACTCCACTTTTGTAGAGAAAAAACATTCCCCTCTGGGTGATCTATGTACATTGCCAGGATTTTAACAAACTTTGTTGCAGATTCCTACATTTTATTATTCTGAAAAAATCACGGTTTGTTTCCGAGTGAATCTAATGGGAGTGGTTTCATAAATATCAATGAGCTGCTGCAGAATCAGGGCTCTAATGAGGACAATTTCAGGGTATGCATCCCTTTAGACGTTATTTCTTATTGGAAAGAATACCAAGAACTACATTTTTGTTGCAGGGGATGCCAAAAATCTGGGAAATTCAGTGATCTAATCACACAAGCAGGAAATTATGTTTCTGGGAGGCATTCTGTATACCTTCTGTGTACAGAACACCTCTAATGCCTCGTACACACAATCACTTTTTGTGATGACATTTTTTTTTATTTTTCTTCATGAAAAAACAACAACATTTTTCAAACTTAATTTTTAAAAATGACGTTGCGTACACACCATGATTTTTGGAAAATGATGAACAAAACAACGGCACTCTAAAGGGGAAGTTCTATTTGCCTTGAGGATGCTTTTAGCTGGTAAAAGATGATTCCTGCTTTTTTGTCTGTTACAGCGTGATGAATGTACTTACTCCATTATGAATGGTAGTTTTACCTCCCGTCTCCTAACTTGCTTCTGGGCATGTGCGGGTTTAAAACATCATTTTTTACGTCGTTTTGCCCACACACGATCATTTTTTATGACACGAAAAATTACATTTTAAAAAATGACATAAAAAATTCAAGCATGTTTGAATTTTTTTTTGGTCGTTTTTCAGAAGACATAAAATGACATTTTGGCCACACACCATCATTTTAAATGACATTTTTAAAAATGTATTTTTTTTTCATCACAAAAAGTGATCGTGTGTACGCGGCATATAAAGCCATATTGCATTGCACACAAAATTACATTGGCTGTAGATTGAAAAGGAAAGATACATTTAATAACATTCAATTACAATAGGATGTGTCGAAATTGTATACGCTATATTATTATTTATGTTTTTGCTATTGTTTTTCCCTATGAAAGTGGAGTTACCCTTTAACCACTTGCTTACTGTGACCTTATATCCCCTTCCTGCTCAAGTCAATTGTCAGCTTTCAGCGCTGTCACATTTTGAATGACAATTGCTCGGTCATGCAACACTGTACCCATAGGACATTTTTATTGTTTTTTTGCTTACACAAATAGAGCTTTCTTTTGGTAGTATGGGATCATAACTAGGTTTTACATTTTTTGCTAACAGGGATTTTTTCTTCTTCACTGATATGCACTTATGAGGCTGAACTGATGGGCACTGATAGGTGGCACTGATGAGTACTGATCAGGAGGCACGAAAGATTATGCACTGGTGGGTGGCACTGATAGGCAGCACGAAGAGGTGGCACTGATGAGCACTGATAGGTGGCACTGATGGGCACTATTACGCTGCAATCATGGACACTGATAGACACTGGTAGGTGGCACTGATGGGTGGTACTGGTGGGCACTGAGAAGAGCAGTGGATGCCCTCCTATGGATGCCCTCAATGGCAATTTAAACCCGTGCTGATGTGCACTGATGAGGCTGCACTGATGGGCACTGATAGTTTGCAATGATGAGGCAGCACTGGTGGGCACTGATCAGGAGGCACAGGTGAGGCTGCGCTGATAGGCACTGCTAGGTGGCACTGATAGGCGGCACAGAGAGGTGGCACTGGTAGGTGGCACTGATAGGCAGCACTGATGATGATGCACTGATTGGCAGCACTGATAGGTGGCACTGATAGGGGGTACTGGTGGGCACTGATAGCAGTACATGCAAATGACAGCATATAGAGAAAAAAAACATTACCAGCAAGTTTATTTCCGTGATCAGCTGTCATTGGCTGATGACATGGTAAAGGGCCTGCTGTGATTGGCCCTTTACCCGATCTATGATCAGCCGAGTCTCACAGATTCGGCTGATTCTATTGCACAGAGCAGGTGAGTATAAACCTGTTAGTCATTAAAGAAAAAAATTACATTTACAATCTCTTTAATATTTATAAATAATAAAATAACCGCATGTTTTGCCAGCTGATCATGGATTTCAAATCTGTGTAAAGCTTTAATACGTGTTCCAGTAGTATGATTTGTAGATCTGCAATGTCCTACATAGGGGTCAATTCACAAAGAGAAACATTATTGGTTTTCTTCAGTTGTTAAATTAGCACTCCTTATTTAACGCTAGCAAACATGGTATTCACGAAAGCTATAATCGTTATTCAACACAGTCGTTATGGTTTTCAACTGACTCTTTATCCAATCGTTATGCTAACTACTCAAGTGTTATTTTAACGCCCAAATCGTAATAATAACGTCTAAGATTGTTAAATAATGCTGGAGAGATGCATTCTGGGAGCAGAAGGGGAGGAGAACAGCTGCATGTGGAAAAGAGCAGATACAGAGAGAGAGAGAGAGACACAAGCAATACACATGGAGATTGAGCATGTGATGTGCAAAACTTCTAGTGTGTGTTTTTCTAAAGCCATGTGTATTTCCTCATACAGAGAATAAATCATGGGAGATGATAATCAGAATTTAGCTATCATTTTAACGATCGATAACTGTCAAAAAAATCTTTGTGAATTGCACTTCTGTACATATTTAACGATTTAACTCTTTAAAATAACGATTGAATCTTTAAATAAGGATCCACACCTTAAAATATCGGTTCTGTGTAGTGAAACATTATTTGATGATTTTTCAAAACGTTAAATAGTTTAGTGAATTGAACTAGCTTCAATAACATGCAAAATCCTTAAAATAACACCCGCAATCGGAAAATAAAGCTTTGTGAATTGACCCCCATAGTATGTTAAAGCAAAACTACAATTCATTTTTTCTTTGTTTTAAATAGAGTGGGAAACTTTAAAACCTCTGTGAACAATAAGTCTTCACACCTATGTTGTGTGCTAATTTAACCACTTGCGGCCCCGCATATCGTCAATTGACGGCAGCTTAGGGGATCTGAATATCCAAGCTGCCGTCAATTGACGGCATCGTTTTCTCCGGCCACTGGGGGGCGCGCGCGCCCCCGGCGCATCCCCGAGATGCCGATGCGCGTGCCTGGCGGTCGCGATGTCCGCCAGGTACCCGCTGATCGGCAGTTTTAGAGCAGGGACGTGGAGCTCTGTGTGTAAACACAGAGCTCCACGTCCTGTCAGTGAGAGGAGACAGATGCTGTTTCTCTTGTACATAGGGAGACAGCATCGGTCACCTCCCCCAGTCACCCCCCACACAGTTAGAACACACCCAGGACTCACATTTAACCCCTTCCTCACCCCCTAGTGTTAACCCCTTCACTGCCAGTCACATTTATACAGTAATTAGTGCGTTTTTATAGCACTGGTCACTGTATGAATGTGAATGGTCCCAAAAATGTGTCAAAAGTGTCCGATGTGTCCGTCGCAATATCGCAGTCCTGACAAAATTCGCAGATCGCCGTATTACTAGTAAAAAAAAAAAAAAAAAAAAATTGTCAGAATTCTATCCCTTATTTCCTAGCCACTATAACCTTTGCGCAAACCAATTGCTATACGCTTATTGCGATTGTTTTTTTTACCAAAAATATGCAGAATACATATCGGCCTAAACTGAGAAAAAATATATATATTTTTTAAAAAATTGGATTTTTATTATAGCAAAATTGTCGCTCTTTTTTGTTTATATAGCGCAAAAATAAAAAAAACGCAGAGGCGATCAAATACCACCAAAAGAAAGCTCTATTTGTGGGGAAAAAAAGGACGTCAATTTTGTTTGTAAGGCACGTCGCACGACCGCGCAATTTTAATTTAAAGCGACGCAGTGCTGAAAGATGAAATTTCGCCTGGGCAGGAAGGGGGTATATGTGCCCAGTAAGCAAGTGGTTAAAAGAATAGGTAATTGGCCGAATGATCAAGCAGGCAGCAAATGTAACTTGCAGTTTACTATGCAGATGTAAAGTTAAAAGTAATAAAGAAAACAGGTTAGGGGATGGTAAAGAAATGCATACATTGCAGAATTAGGGTTGCCCCCCTTTCTTCAAGCCAAACCCAAACACTTTAGCGGCATGGGACACCTTTGGGTGCCCCAAGGAGAGTAGTAATGCGGTGGGCATAGCAGATGGATATGGTGAGTAAACAGAGATCTCCACTACTGTACACATTAATGGACGGTACTATGTGTGTTACAATACAGTACAATTTTTTGAGAATGACGCAACAACACACATGTATAGTAGCTGCCAATGAAGATTCAGTGTGGTACACCACAATGTACATCCCTTATGCTGTGTTACTGAATATGACACAGGCATGTTTTTTCATGGCTTAACTGGGTTTCAAACCCTTTTAAAAAAATGTGTGATAACGCACACACAAGTCTTTTTTATGGGTCAGACACAACATGAAGTGAAGGAAAATCCCTCCACATCCTGTCTTCATCGGGGTGCAGAAAGTAAAATCTAACAGAGGTTCTAACTCGTCACCAAACTCTTTCTTGCTCTAAAATGAAATAATACATTTTCCATGGCGTAAGACTATACATTCAAAGGAAAACTTAACCGTAAAAGCAACATCCAGAATGAAAGAGAGAGAAACAGAGAAAGTGTTTTATAAATCCTGAAATCCTCAACTTAAAAGGAAAACTCTCCTGCAACGCAGATGAGATTTCTTACATGAGAAAGTGCTTAGCGCCAACAAACATATTTTCAAAGTCATCTTAATGTCATCTGACAAAATGTAACGTGAGATTTCATATTACAAATCCTTTAAATGTGAGGGTGAAATTAGGAGCAAAGTGCAGCAGCTGTTGGGGATATGCTGGAAATCTGCAGCGGATGCCTTTTAAAAAATCCAAACCACTTTACATAGCAGAGAGGTAACATTGAAATATAAAACCAAAATGAATGTTATTGGGGAACTTTCAACAATTGGTCAGTTTGGTATCACTGATTATGTGCCATTTTCTGCGTTATTTCACTGATTGTTACCCTCTACACCAGGGGTCTCCAAACTTTCACAACAAGGAGCCACTTTACCCAATTTCAGACTTCAGGGGGCTAAACTGTGGCCAGTAGGAGTAGAAAATACTATGTCATAGGTGGGAGTAAACAATGCCATAGGATTTTTGGTAAAAAATAAATAAAAATTAAATCATTTTTAATATATATATTTTTTTAATTGGAAGGAATAGTGCCCCATCATTGGTGTCAGTGGGAGGAATAGTGCCTCGTCATTGGTATCAGTGGGAGGAATAATGCTACATAATTAGTATCAGTGGGAAGAATGATGGATGGTCTATGTGGACAGCTTTACCCTGGATGCCTGCATACTTAGATGTGCCTCTTTTAATTAACCATATGAGTTGCTAAATGTTGTACCTTCATTAAATGTAACCATATTGCTACTTAGAGGTGTCTTTCTTCTCTTTTCTACTCTGTAGCGCCTGCTGGATTTTGCTTCTAATCTCCTTGTGGAGGCTTCCATTTGTGGATGAATTGTTTTTGGTTAAACAACCTATAACATCACTATGATCTTTTTAAATGGACTATAAACTGAAAAACCTATGAATAAATGGTTGTGGAACGAATCATCGGAGTTTCCATCATTTCTTATGTGAAACTTTGCATTGATACACAAGTGCCTTGGATTACATGCATTACATAGGTTCTTTAAAGTAGCCACCTTTTGCTTTGATTACTGCTTTGCACACTCTTGGCATTCTCTTGATGAGCTTCAAGAGGTAGTCACCTGAAATGGTCTTCCAACAGTCTTGAAGGAGTTCCCAGAGATGCTTAGCACTTGTTGGCTCTTTTGCCTTCACTCTGCGGTCCAGCTCACCCCAAACCTTCTTGATTGGGTTCAGGTCTGGTGACTGTGGAGGCCAGGTCATCTAGCGCAGCTCCCCATCACTCTCCTTTTTGGTAAAATAGCCCTTACACAGCCTGGAGGTGTGTTTGGGGTCATTGTCCTGTTGAAAAATAAATGATGGTCCAACTAAATGCAAACCGGATGGAATAGCATGCCGCTGCAAGATGCTGTGGCAGCCATGCTGGTTCAGTATGCCTTCAATTTTGAAAAAATCCCCTACAGTGTCACCAGCAGAACACCCCCACACCATCACACCTCCTCCTCCATGCTTCATGGTGGGAACCAGGCATGTAGAGTCCATCCGTTTACCTTTTCTGCGTCGCACAAAGACACGGTGGTTGGAACCAAAGATCTCAAATTTGGACTCATCAGACCAAAGCACAAATTTCCTTGTGTTCTTTAGCCCAAACAAGTCTCTTCTGCTTGTTGCCTTTCTTTAGCAGATATTCTACAATGAAGGCTTGATTCACATTTGTTCTAGAGATGTGTCTGCTGCAAAAGGTGGCTACTTTGAAGAACCTAGAATATGACATATTTTCAGTTGTTTCACACTTTTTTGTTATGTATACAATTCCACATGTGTTAATTCATAGTTTTGATGCCTTCAGTGTGACTCTACAATTTTCAAAGTCATGAAAATAAAGAAAACTCTTTGAATGAGAAGGTGTGTCCAAACTTTTGGTCTGTACTGTATATATATTGAATAAACATACCTGTAAATGAAGACTGTAAATACTTATCTTTTCTGTTGCCCATGCCACCAAACTAGGCCCACTCATGATAAATCCCACCTTTTAAGTCCCAGGGGTGTCAGCCTCCTGGTTACCCCCACAGCTCTCCCTGGTTTCTCCTGCTGATCTCCATACATTATATCAAATATTAGTGATACCAAGGTCCACAGAAAGAACCAGTGATAGCTGTGGGGGAACCCAGGAGATCGAAACTCCTGGAAGCGTCAGTTTTCTTGTGAATATCAGGACAAACTGTGAATCAATGGATTTGAACTGCTATATTGGCAGATTTGTATTAGTTCTTGGGAAAACATCCCAACACAATACAGGTCAGTGGTGCAATTAAGACAACTATGTACACAAACCTACAGTACATGAATAAATATAGAACACCCAAAATCTTAAGAGCTAAAATCATTAAACACCACCCTGTCCAACCAAGCTCCATCACACAACTATATATGCTGGAAGTTCTAGTTTACAGCATCAGAGACTGGGGATGGAACATTGTAACTGCTGCAACCCATACAACAGCTGTCTATTAGTTACATATTGGAAACACATGTACATGTAGGAAACATGAATCAATATTACATGGGAAACATTCATTACACTTTGAACAAATCACTTTCACCTTGTAACATTTGCACATTTAGATGAACTGATCAGCTTCATATGTTCACAAAGTAACACAAGTTGTAAAATAACACGGCAAATACAAAGATATTTACTACATCCTGCTGTATGAACCAGGTTTGTATAGCATTTCCTATTTACTATATAGACAAAGAAGTAATAATCACCTAAAAATCGCATACTTGGCAATAAGCTAATGTTCTGGGAACACCGGTTGTCCATTGAAGTTAATATCCACGCATTCGCAGGCCCGCCCACCATGGTCATTGATGTCTTTTTGATTCTAAATGTAAATAGTGCATTTTCACATGAATTTGGAAGTATGTTTAAGAGACCAAGTAAACGAGCAGCATATGGTTGATTAATGCTGAACTCAGGAGAAATGTTGTGGAGCCCCCACCACCACCAAATTGCCAAACTGAAAGGGTTACAAACTCCTTTTTGTTTAGGGTGCCCGTAAAAATAAGTTTTGTCTTATTCCTTGCTCCCATATAGCCTTCTGTTCTCCATCTGACCAATCACCAAAGTCATCTATCTTTGGCACTCCATCTGGATATCACACTCTGATGTCATCACGTACAACGCAGGACCATCATGATTTTGGGGCCCATTTATACCTTTGCATGTTTTAAAATGTATGCATGTGCATACAAAATAATGCACCTGCACTATTTTTGGCAGTGCAGTACACCACAAGGCACAGAACATTTACATCTGTAAGCGCTATAGTGTATTTGTTTTACTATATACTGTATATGCTTTAGAACAGTGTTTCTCAACTCCAGTCCTCAAGGCACCCCAACAGGTCATGTTTTCAGGATTTCCCTCAGATGAAACAGCTGTTGTAATTACGAAGGCAGTGAAACTGATCAAATCACCTGTGCAAAATAATGGAAATCCTGAAAGCATGACCTGTTGGGGCGCCTTCAGGACTGGAGTTAAGAAACACTGCTTTAGAATGTCAAAAAGAATAAAAGCATTGCACCCCCATATATAATGTATAAGTGTAACCAAAATCATGTCCACTGCAATGTGGGTTTTAACGCAAGTTATGGCTAGTAAGAAGAAGTAAATCCAGCTTAACTTTCCAGAATCTTCCAAAAAGTAAAAAGTGAGTTCTGGGGGGATTGATCATTTAATGTAAAAAACGATTAAATGATGCAGAAATTCTAACATATGTGTAAATAGTTACAGTAGTACTAAACCTGCATTCATTATATCTGGTCACCCACAGTACACAGAACATGGAAATGCAATTATTTTAGTAAATATAAACTGCTAAATACCCTTTCTCATCAGCAGTTAGAACAGTTTTGTGACTTCTATTACTGTCTAGTTAAAGCTTGTAGGAGGAATTTGCATTCTCCTCTCACTGTCCTATAAGGCTGCAGGACCTCCGATCTTCTATCTGGACAGTGCTGATTGGCCCTGTGCTGATCACATGCACCCTCTCAAGAAAAAAAAAAAAACTCCCTAGCAATACACACCACATTGAGCAAGTTCAGCTTTTCCCCCTAGCCTATGTTCTATAAGGAGATGGGTTGGGGACAGTAGAAGAAGGAGAGGACAAGAGAATACAAGATCAAATTTCCTTTTTACACAATACAGTAAGTATAACAAGCATGCTTTACGGCACATACAAACTGATTTTACTGTTGTGGGTTTAGTAACACTTTAAGGCCTCGTACACACGATCAAATCTGTCTGCTGGAAACGGTCTGCTAGACCGTCCCAGCAAACAGATTCGACCGTGTGTACGGGCGAGCCAACGGATTTGGCCAGCCGACAGATTTCAAAGCATGCTTTGAAATCTGTCGGCTGGGAACCCGTCCGCCCGACATGTCTGCTGGTTAGTATGCTAACCAGCAGACATGTCTTCTCGCACACGCGCCAAATGATTTCGACGCATGCGCGGAAGTGTTTTACTTCCTGGTGCGGTGACGTGGCGCCGTCAACGTCACCGCCACGTCACCGACACGTCAGCACACTGTCTGCTGGCGGGGATTTTGGTTTGCTCGTGTGTACACGCGAGCAAACCAAAATCCCAGCAGACAGATCTGTTCAAATCGGTCGGTCCGACCGATTTGAACAGATAGATTGCCTCGTGTGTACGAGGCCTATGAAATTCATGCAGCACAGTACACTACAAGTTGAACTCGACATAACTGCATTTACTGAAAAATATCTACAGTATGCTTTACTTGGAGGCTAAAATTTTGTCTGCACCATGAATGTATTACTGTAGAAATCACATAATCCTCATCAAAAGAAGAAATTAATATTTTACACCACCATCCACTCTCCTAATATGAAACATCTCTGAATAAGTCAAGAATCATGTATTTGTAAAACATATGAGTAACTTTTTACGAATATTAATTAATTCTTCAGATAAAGTTCCCAGAAGTAGTAAACACCTAGCTAAGTAATGTGTAACGTTTTTTGTTTTAACACAAAGAGGATGGCTTGAAAGTATTTGGGACATCAGCTGGAGAAATGTCTCCTAATTTTCTGCCATTGCTAGACATCCTACCCAATGGTCAGATAAGAATGAATAACCTGACATTGGGTTCTAACCTTTCCCCATCTAATTATTATTTTTTTAAATCCCTTAAAGGGTCACTAAAGGAAAACAAATTGTTGCTGAAATGACTGTTTACAGGGTATAGAGACATAAAGTTAACTGATTCCTTTTAAAAATGATAAAAAAATAGATAAAAATCAATCATATAATGTGCCTGCAGGTTAGTTTCACTTTTAAACTGGTTTCATGTTTCCGGGAAGTAGAGAGACACACAGAACAAAAACAAACACATCCAGGGCAGTGTTTTGTTTTTAAAATGAATCTGATTGGTTCTGAGGAGTTTTAGACACACAGTAATGACAGCTTGGACCACAGTGAAAAGCTGCCATGAGATTTTTCATAATGAGCCAGATAAGCAGGAAGTGTGGACATCAGAGCAGAATTACAGCAACTTCAAAGCAAAAACGAACAATGAGGACATGAAACCAGGACTGCAGTAAGGTAAGGGAAGCTATTTAGCTAAAAAAAAAAAAACCTTTAGTGATCCTTTAAGTTCTACTTTCAGGCTGGGCTCACACTGAGGGATGGAGCAGCTCCCAGCAGGGGGTCCGATGCCTCCCCAATTATCATTTCAGGTCCAAATTCAGCCTTAATTTTTGGCTGAATTCAGACCTGAAATGGACCAGAAGACGCACAGGACTTCTGTGCAAGTCACACCGGAGCCGCTCGGGAGATGTGTGAACCGGCTCCATAGAGAGCCGGTCACAATCTCCTGATATGCGAATCGGATGCAAAGAAACTCACATTCAATTTGCACTAGTGTGAACCCAGCCTAAGGGCCCTTTCACACTGAGTTTTTCAGGCAGTTTAGCGCTAAAAATAGCGCCTAAATACGGCCTGAAAAACTCCTGCCCTGCAGTCTCAGTGTGAAAGCCCAAGTGCTTTCACACTGAGGAGGTGCGCTAGCAGGACCATTCCAAAAGTCCTGATTGCCACTGATTGGTGTGTTTACCGCTCTTCCCCATTGAAAACAATGGGACACCGCTGTAATAGCGCCGGCAATGTGCCTCTGCAGAGGCGCATTGTGGGCGGTATTAACCCTTTATGGGCCACGGCAATCCCGACGGTATAGCGCATCTAAATATAGCGCCGCTATACCATCAGTGCACCGCCCGCCGCAGTGTGAAAGTGGCCTAAAGCTAAGCCTTGTAATTTTTTTTAAATCAGTGCTCCAGTAATTTTTTAAATAAATGTAGTTTTGGCCCGTATTCTAAAGCCGCGTACACACGATCGGTTTGGTCCGATGAAACTGGCCTTAAGGCCAGTTTCATCGGACCAAACCGATCGTGTGTACGGCCCATCAGACCGTTGTCCGTCGGACCAAAGTTTTAAAACTTGCTTTAAAATCGGTCCAATGGACGCCTGACCATCGGACCAAAACGATGGTTAGTACGCAAAAGCATCGGACCAAAAACCCGCGCATGCTCAGAATCAAGTCGACGCATGCTTGGAAGCATTGAACTTCGTTTTTTCAGCACGTCGTTGTGTTCTACGTCACCGCGTTCTGACCCGATCGGATTTTAATCCGATGGTGTGTACGCACATCAGACCATCAGTCTGTGACCCGATGAAAACGGTCTGTCGGACCATTCTCATCGGGCTGGACCGATCGTGTGTACGCGGCCTAACTGGACCATATCTGCTCGAACAAAATCAATTTCTGGGTCTCAGTCTGGTTTAATGTCTGACTAGAGTGTTCCTTTAGTCTCATCATAAACAACTTTTATTTTTTTTTGCTTTAGTTTTTTTTTTTTTTTTACTGCCAAAAGTCTTTATACACAAAAAGCCTGCGTTTAAAATTACCCATTAAAAGTCATAATACAAGTGTGCCTGACATCTTCATTAATATGACAGTTTTGGGCTTTCAAAATGCCTTTTCTAGTGGTGGAAAGTCCAAGTGCTCTCCCACTCACAGTACATCCAAAGACGCCAAGCGACCTGGGGCCAAGCTGGCTGCTAAAATGACAGGATTCATAAAAACTTCACTCAGATTATTGCCAAGGTTAGGTTTCCTGAATTATGTCAGTGCTGCAATGCAATCCCTTATAACCACAGACCAATATGTAACTCCATTACTATGCAGAAAACCACTCAGCTCCCAACCACAGGAACATTGCATGGACTTCAACACAAACACTAAACTGCTGAAGTGCACTCCAAAGGTGATCTTCTGAGAACCGATAATCTTCAATTCCTATACATGTGATGCAGTTATCAAATAATAAATGACTGCTTGGTGAGAAAAATAAAATGAACTATTTTAGTGCTCTTCATATTTACAGCAGCAGATATATTCCCAGCAGATTGCAAGTTTACTGTCATTATTTTATTAGCCAGGTCTACAAACAGTAGCAGCCGGCAGCTGTACGATGAATCAGGACTTTCTCAGTGGGGGGAGAAGCTGTCACTCTAAAGTTCCAAATATTGTATAAAAGATATCCCAGAAACCCTTTGGTTGTTTTAGCTTATTAATTATAATGCAAGAAAGCTGGAGGCTGGGAGACGGAACACCTACCAGGATGCTGGGGATGCTTCATATAACATATTTCAGAATATACAACAGGCAGCTTTATCAGTAGTTAGACAGGAAGTTGGAACTGACAGAACAACTGACGCTTTTCCAGTTTTAGAGAAAACATAATTTTTAATTAAATATCCTAACATACTAAAGGTCAATCTGTCACTAGCCTTGGCAATTTAAGATGAGAATGCTTTTAAAAAAATGCTAAAGCACGGGCTACCTTCAGTAAAAATGACATGATCAGTAAATTTCAAAGATATACTGTAAGCAGCTTAAGATGCAGGGAAAACACATATTTCTCAGTAAAAGCTTATCTGCATCCTCGCTTACCTCTTTTTAGTCACTGAAGTCACCAATTATTTTTTATTATACAGGATTTATAATGTGCCAACAGTGCAGCACTTTACAAAATAAAAGGGACATTAAAATATCATGTAAGACAGGGGTGCCCAACCAGTGCCCCGGGGAGCCCTCCGATGTGGCCCGCGACCTCCTGCTCTGGGATGAAATAGAATACTGTTATTAAGGCCTGGTTCACACTGGTGCGTTTTGACAAATGCGATTTGGCATGTCAAATCGCATGTCAAAACGGCGGTATTTGCCGCAAATTGCCAGTAATGGCACCGTCCTAATCGGTGTAACTCCGCATTTGCCGGGCTGCACCGATTTCAAAAAGTAGTTTCTGTACTACTTTTTGCAATTTCAGGACGCAATTTACATTGACATCTTTGCAGAAACCTGCACAAATGTCTCTATAATCGTGGCCGAAATCGGGACTGCCAACGGGAGTGAAATCGAGCGAGTTCAGCTGAACTTGCACGGTTTTACTCCCGCAGCCCAGTGTGAACGTGGGCTTAAGGTAAGTTTATTACTAAAATCACAGTGTATATCTGGGCATATGTGTTCTGCAGTGGTTACTGGGCTGCTTTCAAACTGATGCGCAGGTGCAGAGCAGTGCACCTGCGGGTTACCTGCACTGAGCCATAGACTTCTATTACCTACGAGTTTGGTGAGCTTTCTGAAAGTGCACCACACCTACAGGATATAATAGAAATCTATGGCAGAGTGCATCTAACCTGCAGGAAAGCCACAGATGAACCTGCGGTGTGGGTAAACAGTGCATCAGTGTGAAAGCAGCCTTAGGCCCATTTTACATGGTCAGTCTGACCCAATCGAACCCTCCATTCACCTCTAAAGGCCGCATGCACACTGGACGTTTTTGGACGGTAAATAAACTCTCCATCATGTTATCCTATGTGTCCATGCACACATAGGCTGTTATCAGCAGTTTTGGACAGTGGCATTTTTGAGCAGTAAAAAAAACCCCAAACTAGTGGGTTCTGAGAGACGTTTTTCAGCTGTAAAAATGCTCTAACGCTGATAAACATCTAAAAATGCTGATAAACGCTCAAAAACGTCACTCACCAGCGTTTTTTAAAGTTTTTGATCCATTGAAAAAAGAAAAAAAATAACATTTTTTTTCTTCAAAACCATAAAATGCTAATGCAGAAAAACGCTAAAAATGCGAATAAACGCTAAAAACGCTAATAAACGCTAAAAAACATTATTGAAAAAACTTTGAAAAAAGTAAAAAAAACTCACTGCAAAGCTACTGCCATTTTTATAACGTTATGTTAACGTACAGTGTGCATGAGGCCTAAGGAGTGGCAGATGTAAATGGACTTGTGTCTGTTTATAAACGCCTACCTCCATTTCGATCCGCAAAAAAAAAAAAAAACTTGAGTGGGCTCTATAGAGTAGAGTGGGCTGCCATCCACCCGCTCCGCTCATTGTGGCCTGCGACCGGTTAGCAAGTCACTAAAGTGGCCCCCGCTCTTCAAAAGATTGGGCACCCCTGATGTAAGACAAGCTCACACTCAAAGGGAGAAACAAGTGATACAAATAGTAATAATTGTGTGGGGATGAGTTGATAAAGTACTTGAGAAAGTAAACTTTCAGTTATTAAAGCGGAACTTTAACCACAGCAACTTTGTAAAAAATGTATGTTCTTTAGCAAGGAATATACTGTACATTCCACATTAACAATTGCGCTACAAAAATTAGTGTGTGTGCTGTAAATGGCCTGCAGCATTGTTCTTGTTTTTACTTGTTGGAGTCTGCTGTTTTGCTGAAGTCCAGAGCCCCAGTAGTAAATCATAAAGCGCAACTAAACTAATCAATTTAACACTTTCAAAAAACAGTTACATTCCTGGAGTGCTGGCATTGCAAACTGCAAACTGTCACATTTGCTTGTGGCCAAACTGTCAAACCTTCAAATGCCTGGTGTCATAACTGATCACATATGCATAACCATGGCAGTTGCAGATCAAACAGAAGTAGCTTCATTGGCTGTAAAGGATAGGAGGGTTTAATTCCAGTTTAGAGCAGTCAGCACAGCAGATCGGCCACTAAAAATTTGGTAGTGCCTAAAAATGCCTGAAAATGGAGAGCAACTGAGCATGTGCAGAGCAGGGTGAGACAGTGTGCTACTGTATTCTGAACAGTATAGGCACTTATTGTTAATGTTTTACATAGCTATACCTGCAAAAGGGGCCAGCCTGTGATCTAGCTGGGCATGGGCGTCCGCTCCATAGGGCAAGGGGGGGCAATTGACCCCCCCTGGAAAATCGAGAAGGTGTTGAAGAGTTTTGTGGCCGCGGGCTGTCTGAGTGTTCCTGGGCCAGATGTCACACAGGCATAGCGAGCAGAGTGAAGCTGTCTCCCCGTCCAGTGTTTGTGTGCACAGGGGGAGGGAACCTGCTGTGGCTGTGCAGCGCTAATGGCTCATCTGAGGTGCTGAATAGGATGGGGGGTTCTATCTGTGCTCTAGGGGGGGGTTGTGCTAAATGGGGGGTTCATCTTTACTGAAGGGGGAGTATGTGCTGATGGATGGGTTCATCTGTGCTGAAGGGGGGGGGGGTCTGTGCTTAAAGGGGGTCCATCTGTGCTGAAGGGGGGTCTGTGCTGAATTGAGGGGTCTGTGCATCTGTGCTGAATGGAGGGGTTTGTGCAGAATGGGGGGGGGTCTGTGCTGAAGGGAGTTCCATCTGTGCTGAATGGAGGGGTCTGTGCTGAAGAGGGGGTCTGTGCTGAAGGGGGGTCTGTACATTCTCTAGGCTATAGTTATATGGGCATGGAATTAAGCTGAATTATCTCAAGAGCTATTTTACACTGCCAGCTGGCCATATTATCAGTAAAGCAGCGCTAAAACCATCGTTTTAGCTGTGCTATTCGGTCGCTAGCAGGACGCTTTTAACCCCCACTAGCATTTGAAGAAAGGGTTAAATCGTGTGTGTATCGCTGCTGCCATAGCGCCCCTCCCTGAAAAAATTTCAGTGGACGCCCATGTAGCTGGGCTTAATTTAATGGCCAAACTTTCACTTTAACGTTAAAGCAGAGGTCCACCTTAAAAAAAATAGCCAAAAAGGCTACAAAAAAAATAGATTTTTTTTTTATATATATACTTACCAGAAGTGGCTGTTACTAGGCAGATCTCCTAATCTGCCACTTCCTTGTCAACGGTGGGTCTTCTTTCTCCTCCTCGTCGCGCTGCCACCTGGGAAATGGGAGCAGTGTCTTCTGGGACCTTGTGAGTCTCCCAGGAGACATCCGCCCATTCACATAGCGCTGGGCGGCTCGTGCATGTGCAATAGGGAATCAGGCAGTAAAGCCGCAACGCTTCACTTCCTGATTCTCTCACCGAGGATGGCGGCGGGGCAGCCGAGACCCGAGCGATTGCTCAGCTTCGGCTGCCATCATTGCGGGCACCCTGGACAGGTAAGCGTCCTTATTAAAAGTCAGCAGCTGCAGCTGTAGCTGCTGACTTTTAATTTTATTTTTTAAGCCGGACCTCCACTTTAAGTAGAGGGGGAATAGAAGAGATGAATTAAGGCAAGATCACAAAGAAATGTATATGTTTCTTGGTAGTGTAATCAGTGAACAAGGGGCATATTTTGGCAATGTTGCGTAGGTGTAGGTAGGTAGGTAGGTAGGTAGCTGTAGGTAGCACATTATGAGCTCAGGCTTGGAAAGATTGACTTTGAGAAATGTGCAAATATCCAAACTGATATGTTAGTTAACAAGTTTGTAATGCACAAAGAGATTTATAGGGTGAGATGAGGAGTAGAGAGATAGCTTTGCGCTTCATAAGCAAAGAGATATTATTTTAAAGCGTGGGAAGCAAATCAACTGACCAAGGGATAATGGTCCCTGCTGTCTTCTGGGACCTGTGTGTCTCCCAGAAGACAGCAGGGGGCTGGGGAGGCGCCTAATGTAGCGTAGATAGCCGCGGGTGGCTCGGCTATCTATGCCCGGAAGTGGGAGCAAAATACCTGTATTAGACAGGTATGTGCTCCCTCCTCCCCCTAAAAAGTTCCAAATGTGACACCGGAGGGAGGGGGAGGAACTGGAAAAGCGGAAGTTCCATATTTGGGTGGAACTTCGCTTTAATGCTGTATCTAAATTTTAGCTTGTAATCAGGTATGTTTAATGAAGAGACCTAGTATTGCAATCTATTGAGGGCCTTCCTATGATTCTACTTGGCAAGCTAGCAGTCTGAGAAGGGCCCAATCTATATTTCAGAGGTAGCTACTGTGTGTCAAAACTAAATGGGACCTAGATAAATCTATTTCATTGACAAAGCTGTAGTGATTTGGAAAAGTAAGGAAAAGGAGGTACCAAGGCACCATGACCATGACTAAGCACTAGTTTCAGTGCGAAACGCGTCAGCTTCAGGTTTTATTTTATTTTGCTGTGACTTGTAGTGCTGTCCTTCTTTTAATAAAGGCTAAAATTTGTTCAGAGTGCGGCTGTCCAGAGACAATCTTTGTTTCTGCAAGGCACCATGAATGTCACATACTCTGTTAGAGACTTATGCCACGTATACACAACCGTTTTTCATTTTTAAAAACGATCGTGTGTAGGCTCCAGAGCATTTTTCTCGATGTGAAATAATGGGCATTAAAAATTTAGAACATGCTCTAATTTTTCTCGTCATTTTTCATGTCGTGAAAAACGGTTGTGTGTAGGCTTTAACGACCAAAGGAAAAAAGCGCATGCTCAGAAGCAAGTTATGAGACGGGAGCACTCATTCTGGAAAAACTAGCATTTGTAATGGAGATAGCACATTCGTTAAGCTGTAACAGACTGAAAAGCACGAAGACTGAAAAGCGCGAATCGTCTCTGACCAAACTTTTACTAACACAAAATCAACAAAAACAGCCCAAAGGGTGGCTCCATCCAAATGGAACTTCCCCTTTATAGTGTCGTTGTACGTCACCGCGCTTTGCTCGAGCATTTTTTTTTCCGCAATCGTGTGTAGGCAAAGCAGGCTTGAGAAGAATCACGTCGAGAAAATCGTTGTTTTTTTCCATGGCATTAAAAACGGTCGTGTGTACGCGGCATAAAGCATTTAAACCTATAAATCTCTTAACATGGCGTCACTATTGTTCAGTCATATTTACTCATATTATTACATATACGAGAAACTATTTTTTTTTATTTATTTAAGTTTTGGATAAAATAGGATGTTCCCTTTCACTTCCAGCCCTGTAGACACAACCGGAAAAGAGAGAAATCACTTAAAAAGTGATGTAAATCCCCTCTAAGGCAGGCCATGGATGGTGCGAATTTATTTCCTGCAAATTGGCACAATTCCCCTATAAACACAGGCAGTGCTAACAGAGGAAGGAATCCCTCCTGCAGAGAAATTGTGATTATTGCTAGTGGCTATAGCAGCCGTTAGTAATAACTGCAATTGAATGCGGCAGGCTGCTTGTACCCAAGTTGATCGATCGATCAACTGGGTACATTCAGCCTGCCCAAACATGGTTCAAATATTAGGCGGCTCTTGCTCCTGCTCAGGGGTCAAGTCCTGGGGAAACTGGGGGAACTCCCACCCAAGATCCACTCCCCCACCAAAAAAAAATAAAAAATTATACGCTCATATGCATAATTACTAAACCGCATGGTTTTTTTTTTTTCGATCCACTGTACCGTAGTAAGCCTTTATGTTACTGGCCGCTTCCTGTATATGGATTCATCGGGTAGTGTGCGGGTATTCCGTCACTTCCTCGATGCCACAATGTCTCCTGGGAGCTTTTGTCATTGTTCCCAGGAGACATTGCGGAGGTCTGCCACAAGTTATTGCGGGATTTAGAAAGAACTTGCTTGGCTGCTCTCGGCTGCTCTAGTCTTGCAAAGGGAACTGAGTTCCTGCTGTGAAAAAAGTGCAGGAACTCCGTTCCCACGCGTTACCCGCAGGACTTGAGCCCTGCTCCTGCTACAGTGACATATCAAAATATTCTGTATTCCCTCACTTCCAGTCCCATTGACAATGGTCACAAGGAAAAATAGAGAGGTGGAATTTTTCCAGCGGGGACAAAGACAGCAAAAAATAAAATACAAAATTGACAGGGCTTTTAGCCTTTCCACAATTGCTTCCAAAACAGGGGCTTTAAGTACACTTTAATTTTCTTGTTTGCATCAGGTGAAAATATCTGACCGGCTGCTATGTAAAAAAACTCCACTTTCCTTTCCTCAATTCTGTGCTACAGTCATCAATTCTTAAACACAGAATCCATACACATTGGTTTACACTTGGCATTCTATCAGAAGACTGAAAAGACATGAAAATCCTTTAAGCCCACTTGTCCTATACAAATTACATGAACCGTGTCCATGGATACACGTAATGAACATCCTAATCCTTTCAGCCAGTGGAAGATATTGTACTTAAACTATAATTCCTGTGTCTATCAAAGGTTTAGTCAAAAACAGAACTTTTAGTAAACCTGCTGCATACTTCCTAATATATTAAAGAAGAACTTCAATATTGTTAGACCTCTAGACCAGACTGAGCTATTTGTAATACCCTACCTTATTCAATTCAAGTCTAGTAACCAAATTTTCATTTACTGTAGTTAGGCCTAATTGTTACAGATTACTGTTCTTTTACAGTGTCTTTCTTAATAGGCTCATATGCCTCACAAGAAGTCCTAATGAAACTGGACTGATATAAAAGCATAGTATATTGAATCTTCTCCTTTTTAAAGAGACCCTGTCACCAACTTCAATTGCAGGTAAAATCACAAAAAAATGCATTATTTTAAATGCTTACTGGCAGTATTTCCCTTCCTGTAACTTTTATATTTAATTGAAATGTGTTTGTAAACGGTGTCAGAAAGCTCTCAACAATGCCTGAAAATTCTGGGTGCGGTGGCATCACCCATGGGCTGCAATAGCCCAGCTATTGTTGGCACTTCCTTCTTTCCCCAAAAGCTGCCACTGATTGACGTGCGGAGCCGGAGCTGCAGGGTCATGTGACCGAACCAAAATATACTGAAAAAAGGTAAGTATAGTGTTCTATTTTACATAGAGCAGGCAGGATAGGTAGCATGAGGGGGTGGGGTCAATTTTAAAGAGGAAGTAAACCCTGATGGGTTTTACTTCCTCTTTATTTCCGTGCAAAAGTAAAGCATAATGGGCTACTATGCATCGCATAGTAGCCCATTATGTGTTACTTGCCTGAAAACGAAGCCTGTGATGTCACCACTGTCCTCGGTGGCTGGAAGTGTCCATCTTCACCCCTCTTCAACTTTGTGACTGGACGGAGTCGCATTATGTCGCTCCCGCACATGTACGCGGGAGCCGCCAGTCACGGCATGATCCCTTTAGAAAGGGCACAGTCGTGCCCTTTCTAAAGTGTGCATGCGTCGAAGACATCGGCACATGGGTATATTGTAAATATATATTTCCAGCACCTACAGGTAGGCCTTAATATAGGCTTACCTGTAGGTACAAGTAGCTGTACAGAGTTTACAACCACTTTAAGAATAGTTAGTGTAATGGCTCATACACACGATCCGAATATCGGACGAAAACGATCGTCCGATGATGGATCGTACGATTTTCGGATCGTGTGTACACTACTTTCGAGAGCCGATCACGACCATTCATCGGATATTATTTGATCGGACAAGCGCAAAAATTTTCCTCGTTCGATGTCAGATCGTACGATTTATGTTTAGTCAGTATAGTTATCGTCCGACAATACAATACAAATACATTACAACACATGACATCACTTCCGATTATTTTTTTCTGTCGTACGAGAATTTGTGACTTTAATAACCTATTTTATTTTACTTGCGACTATTAAGCGAAAAAAGTCGTACGATCCGTCGTCCGATATTCGGATCGTGTGTACAGGCCATTAGGCTAAAATTCTACTTTACCAGGGGTTTTAGAAGAGCTTTCCTTTCACTTCTATAGAGAAAAAGTATATATGTAGAGCAAGCATGAATTAAGATAGAAGGATAGCCAACAGCATTACCGTCCCTATAGAAAATAGATATAAATCCCAAAAAGCAAAAAATAAAAATAAATATAAATAATTTTTTTTTTTGCTTCTTTCTGAAGCCTCCTAGATATCAGCAAGCACATCAGCTACATCAGATGAATATATATATTCTATATCTTAATTATATTAAAACTAATAATATTTATATGATCATTATCATAAAAAAATTCTCTTTTAATATTCCCATTTTTCAAAAAATCTTTATCCTTGTGGCCGTTCTAATAATATAGAAAAAAGCCTCTCAAATCTTTTCTGTACATTATTTCATTTAATATTTGATGTCACTTTTTCCTGTTCTCATGACATATTCTTTACTTATATTCTTCTTTCCATATCTATATATGTCTTCATATACTCCGCGGTGGGACAGATGACCTTCCCGTGACCCCCGCACCACTTTCTTCTGATCCAGCCTTACCCAGCCAAACATCTTGGTTGGCACACGACGGAGACTTCTGGTGGCCCTTGGGTGCGCTCATTATAGAGGTACGATGGTGTACTCTTACATGTTCTTGTAGGGAGGGGCGGCAGACCGGGACAAACTCAAGCGCACATTCTTGACTACATGATATGTTTAAATTTTATTTGTATTTCTCTTTTTTGTAACTGCATATAGTTTGTATAAGTTTACTTCACTGTATCTGCGATATATATATAGGCATGCCAGGCTTATACGATGATGATGATGACATTGTCTCTAAATTAGCTTGTATTGTCCAGTTTGTATAGTAGGATATTCACATCTTTGTTTTTCTATTTCTGTAGATTACTGTATATATGTATATTTGTCCCTGAGGAAGCCTGAACAGGCGAAACATGTCGGACCTCATATATACACCAATATGGTGAAATTATCTCTCTCATATGATTAATTCATATTTTTATAACTTTGTTTGTTATTCAATGTGATAATTTATTAAAATCTATTTTTTACTTATATAAGCTTTGTCTGTAGTGGATGATCCCTGCGGTTTCAGAGTCAATTTACTACATTTGTTTTCTATTTCCATTTTTTCACTACCATACATCCAACAGGCATTCGTACAGTCCCATGCCCTCTCCCGTTATTGGGAACTATATCTCCTTTTACTTCTACTTTACCAGGGGATTTAGAAGAGTCTTCCTTTCACTTCTACTTTACCAAGGGATTTAGAAGGGCTTTTCTTTCACTAATTTTTTGTTTTCCAAATATAAAACAAAGGAAAATCTTCACAATTAGCAAAAAATAAAAAGTAAAGCGTCTTGTTTTGTTCCCACAGGGCAAGAGGATCTTCCCATTTTTAGCCTATATTAAAGCTAGCGATGTACTAATAGAATTTCAGTCCTCCCAGGACCTTCTACTCTCTATCGCCTTTGTCACCTCTTCCCATGCTTGCCTCCAGAACTTTTTCTGAGCCTCTCCTATACTATGGAACTCCCTACCCCAATCTGTCCAATTATCTCCTAGTCTGCTTTTAGACCATCCATGAAAACCCTCCTCTTCAGAGAAGCCTATCCCACCTAACAACTGTACTTTTATTTTCTCCATCATATCACACCCCCCCCCCCCCCACAGTTATTACCTTTTGTATCACTTGACCCTCCCTTCTAGATTAAATGCTCTAACAAGCAGGGCTCCGATGCCTCCTGTATTGAATTGTATTGTAACTGTACTGTCTGCCCTCATGTTGTAAAGTGCTGCACAAACTGTTGACGCTATCTAAATCCTATATAATAATAATAATAATAATACTTTTATTTTCTAATTGTTAGTGAGGTGAAATTCCCATTTGTTTTTAGCCATAGTAACGAGAACATTCAAAGGAGCAGGATGGAAAAAAATTCTTGAACAAAAGATTTTCCAACAGTAAATGTGGTTTCACTTGGGAAAGTCCATTCACTCCAAAATTTATTGTTAAAAGCAACGTTTTTTTAAGTACTTTAGAACGGCATTCATTAGTAAATAAATGTACTGATAAGAATGTTCAAATGAACATTCTTTTGAAGATCTAGTAGTTTATGGCCAGCAATGTAGTGGACAGAGTAGGAACAAGCACCACATTTTTAGACGGTGTACCCAGAAGAGCCAACGGACCTATCCATGATGTCATGAGCAAGATGGCGGCACAGGACAGAGCAGTGTCTGTTGACGGAAGGATGTCAGAGGAACAACGCTGGATGCGGTGGCTGGCTGAGAATCTGTACTGTGCCTACAATACTACTAGGTGAAAAAGAAAAGATATAGAGGGCGCTAGTGGATAGACTCAGTATAACACCTGTCTGTAATAGTGGGTGTACTAAATGTGCAACATAAACTAGGTAGGTGAGTGATTATAAACAACACAAATGCATAACACTGGGGGCGTAGCTGGATCACGATGGGACCATAGGTGGACCATAGTACTCACAGAATGGCAGAAATAGATACGGAAAAAATCATAGTATATTACCTTTATTAAAAATAAATAAAATCGCATGTACAGCCAAATGGCCTCTTACTATGGCAGGTGCCTGCCTGGCACTAGGACTGTAGCGTAGCGGATACTCTCCGTTCGGGGATCTCACCAAAACGCTCAGTGCGGCTGGATGCCAAAGTTTGGAGGCGATAAGTGGTCTAGTGCGAGTAAAGGGAGTCAGATGTCGCCGCCGATATATGTTTCGTACAAAGGTACGTCAACCGTAGGGCAGCACAGTAGTGCGGTGAGTAGCACTTTCGCCTGGCAGCAAAAGGGTCGCTGGTTCGAATCCCGACCACGACACCATCTGCCTGGAGTTTGCATGTTCTCCCTGTGTCTGCGTGGGTTTCCTCCGGGTACTCCGGTTTCCTCCCACACTCCAAAGACATGCGGCTAGGTAAATTGGATCTCGTCCAAATTGGCCCAGTATATATGTATATATGTGTGTATGACTGTGTGTCCCTAGCGTGTCAAGATCCTACGGATCCTGACCGCACCAGCCAAGCAGACACTGGCTGGAAAAAGCGCCCAGAGGCGATTCAGTTCGCATGCGTTGCGCTATACAAGTCATTCATTCATTCATTCATTCAACCGGGGGTATGAAAAAAAAAAGGAGGGGGTAGGCCGAAGGTCCTCTTTAAGTGTAAAAAGGTAAATGTGCAGATTTGTTTAACTACTTAAGGACCGCCTCCTGCACATTTACGTCAGCAGAATGGCACAGGTGGGCACATGCACATACAGGTACGTCCTGTGCTAGTGCCCAGCCGTGGGTCGCGGGCGCGCCCCCCCGACCCGGTCCGAACCTCCGTGACCGGGGCCCCGGGACCCGCAGACCTGATCGCCGCTGGAGTACCACGATAGGTCCCAGGAGCTGAAGAACGGGGAGAGCCGTGTGTAAGCACGGCTTGCCCATTCTTCACTGTGTCATTGATCGTGTGATCCCTTTTATAGGGATACACAATCGATGATGTCACACCTACAGCCATACCCCTACAGTTGTAAACACACATTAGGTCACACATAACCCCTTCAGCGCCCGTTGTGGTTAACTCCCAAACTGAAATTGTCATTTTCACAATAAACAATGCATTTTAAATGCATTTTTTGCTGTGAAAATGACAATGGTCCCAAAAATGAGTCAAAATTGTCCGAAGTGTCCGCCATAATGTCGCAGTCACGAAAAAAATTGCGTGATACATGTAAATGAATCGTGACCCCACGTAAATGACGCGCCGAACAAACGGCGCATGCGCCGGCCGTGGATGTGTCCCAGAGTGCATGCTCAAAATCACGTCGCAAATAGTCAATGCTTTTGACGTGAACGTAACATACGCCCAGCCCCATTCTGAATCGGCTTACGCAAACGACGTAAACAACGTGAAATTCGACGGCTGTTCTGACGTCCATACTTAACATTGGCTGCGCCATCTTTTTGGTGGTTTATCTTTACGCCTGAAAAACGTTTTACGTAAGCGGCGTAGCTTACTGCGACGGTCGTGCGTACGTTCGTGAATAGGCGTATCTTGCTCATTTACATATTCTAGGCGTAAGTCAACGTACAAGCCCCTAGCGGCCAGCGTAAATATGCAGCTAAGATAGGACAGCGTAGGAGACATACGCCGGGCGTATCTGGTTTCCAGTATACGCTTAAACGTAAGTCTTTCTGAATCTGGCTTTTAAATTTTGTACAAACAACCGATAAACACTTATTGTGATTTTTTTAACCAAAAATAGGTAGAAGAATACGTATCGGCCTAAACTGAGGAAAACTTTTTTTTTAAAATATTTTTGGGGAATATTTATTATAGAAAAAAGTAAAAAATATTGCATTTTTTTCAAAATTGTCGCTCTATTTTTGTTTATAGCGCAAAAAAAAATGCAGAGGTGATCAAATACCACCAAAAAAAAGCTCTATTTGTGGGAAAAAAAGGACGCCAATTTTGTTTGGGAGCCACGTCGCAAATTGTCTGTTAAAGCGACGCAGTGCCGAATCGCAAAACCTGGCCGGGTCCTTTAGCTGCCTAAAGGTTCGGGTCTTAAGTGGTTAAGCAGATGTTCTTTCTGGTACTTTCAGTAAAACAATCCCAAAATAAGCTAGACATATGACATGAGTTTTACAAAAATCCTTATGAAGTCAAAACATTTCTCTTACTTGGGTATCATTTAAGTGATTACCTCACTGGTATGAATAAAATAAAATTCAGCCAAACCGCCACCAATGCCCCAGCTACCCCTTGGCCTCAACAAGTCAATCCATATGCCCCTGTGTGTTTATTAAAAAAAATAAGTCTCTCTAGCTAAGAAGGAGCTATTCACCTTAAACAAACTTTATTTTGGATTCCAGCTGAACTGAACTGAAACTAAAGTACTTTAGCCATTAAAGTATACATTAACCTTTACCATTCCTGGCAATCCCCCGCCACTTTACATACGCTCTGTCAACCATCCAAGTTTCAAAGTAAACAACGTATTTGAGTTCTCTCTCATTTTATCTGGAGTACATTAGGCACTGCACCCATGCCTAACTATGATTTAACTGTTATCGTGGGATAAATGAAAAATTTTCCACATATTTTTGTATTTTTTTTATTAAAAAGGAAACTCACAAAAAGGTTTCCAATGATTTTTTTTACTGACAGCAGCACAATATGATGCAGACAACACAAACCTATTTTGAACACATCACAACTACATTAGATTTGATCAGGATTTTCTAGTTTGCAACAATAATTGTGCATTTGCAACATTTCTGGAAATAAACTAAGAACAGCTATCCAGAGGACTATCCAGTGCCTTGGAAGCAACTAAAATATAAATATTCAAGAATGTATCAAATTAACAGGAAGACTGTAGTTAGTCTATACTTTTGAATCTACTTTTTTTACAGCCACTTCTTTTTCTTTTTATAGACAGCTTTATGGACAGCCTCAATCAGCTTGCAAAATTTTACAGACTGTCAATACATTTCTGGATGGTTATCAACCTGTGTTCAACCTATAAGTAAATAATTGCACCTAATAGATTAGGATAGTACGAATTCTGACTTTTAGTAATTGTCGGGTTCACATATTTGTGGTGTGTGTTCTTAGATGTATTAGGCCCTATACACACGATCGGACATGTTCGATGAAACAGGTCCGACGGACCGTTTTCATCGGACATGTCAGAAGGGATCTTTTGGTCTGATGCGTGTACACACCATCGGACCAAAATCCCCTCGTACCAGAACACGGTGACGTAGAAGACACCGACGTGCTGGAAAAAGGAAGTTCAATGCTTCCATGCATGCGTCGAATCAATTCGACGCATGCGCGGGATTTCGGTCCAATGGTTGGGCGTACTAACCATCGGACATGTCCGACGGACAGGTTTCCAGTGGACAAGTTTCTAAGCATGTTTAGAAACTTTTGTCCGCTGGAAAACTGTCTGCTAGGCCGTACACACGATCGAACATGTCCACTGAAACTGGTCTGCGGACCAGTTTCAGCGGACATGTTCGATCGTGTGTACGCGGCCTTAGATGTGTTTTACATGCATTTTAAACATGTTAAAATAGAACGTGTGTTTTGATGAAAGCGCATCAATGATGCAGGATGCAGTGCTTTTTTTTTGTTAACCCACAGCACTTAAAATGCACATAAAACACACAGGTGTGAATGATGCCTAAAGGAAACTGCAGTAATCAAAAGATCAGTGGGTCGGGGAACCCTTTGCAAAAAATACTGTCATATTGCCACGAATGGTCAAAGTGACAGTGTTTCCTATAAAGATTCTTCCTATAAGATTATTTGTGCATTTAGGAGTGCATCCACACCTGCAAATGCACCTGTACTCTGATTAGATGTGAGTACTTCAGCGGAGGTTCCTGCGATTAGCTGTAGAAGGCAGCCCCACTGAAAGCAATGGTAGGCTGGCGGCTTCCGCAGCTATTTGCAGCCACTCGCACATGTAATCACTCATGCGGCAATCACATGCAAATGATCGGCCCTGGACACAGACTGTCTTTAACCACTTCAGCCCCGGAATATTTTACCCCCTTCCAGACCAGAGAGCTTTTTACAAATTGGCACTGTGCCGCTTCAACTGATAATTGCACGGTCGTATGACGCTGTACCAAAAAGAAATTTGCATCCTTTTTTTCCCCCACAAATAGAGCTTTCTTTTGGTGGTATTTGATCACCTCTGTGTTTTTTTTTTTGTTTTCCGCTATAAACAAAAAAAGAGCGACAATTTTGAAAAATATATATATATATATATATATATATATATATATATATATATATATATTTTACTTCTTGCTATAATAAATATCCCAAACATTTTTTACTTTCATATCCAAACAATATCCCCAAAAAATATTCAACATTTTTTTTGCAACAAGCGTATATTGATTGGTTTGCGCAAAACTTATAGCGTCTACAAATTATGGGAAAGATTTATGGCATTTTTATGGCATTTACATACTGTGACACTGCGATGGACAAATCGGACACTTTAGACAAATTTTTGGGACCACTGATATTTACAGTGATCAGTGCTATAAATATGCACTGATTACTGTGTAAATGTCACTGGCAGGGAAGGGGTTAACACTTGGGAGCGATCAAGGGGTTAACTGTGTGTTGCCTCACTGTGTTCTAACTGTATGGGGATAGGACTGAGTAGGAGAGGAGACATATCGCTGTTCCTACTTACTAGGAACACAAGACATGTCTCTTCTCCTCTGACAGCACAGGGATTTGTGTGTTTACACACACAAATCTCTGTGCAGGCATTCATGCACACGATCACACATGCCCGATTGCGTTTCCTCTGGCGGCTCTTAAAGGGAACCTGTATATATACGGGATTTTGCCCAGCAGAGCCATTGTGCTGCAGTAAATCTGCGTGAGCCAGTTGGGATCCAGTTAAACATTATACATAGAGTTAAGCTTTAACATATTTGTGTGCAGGTTTTTAAGCTGTAAGAGCCTCCCTTCAGAAAACCTAAAACTGCTCCTGGGCACACCATCTTGAATGTAATGTCAGTAGGCTCAGCAGATTCAGGGCTGTCACTCAAGTGACACTCATAGTTACATAGTAAGTCAGACTGAAAGAAGACACAACTCCATCTTGTTCAATTTACAGTATTCTCCTCTGCTCCTCCCTGAAGCTGAATAAAGACGTTATAAAGGCTGAAGGTTTTTACCTATTACCCATTTTATGCATGAAGGTAAAATGCTTTCTGTGTGCTGCTCCCCCCTAATACTGAGCCCCCTATCGATCCAGAAAATCTGGGTGCAAAGGTTGGAGGGGAACACCACTGTTCAAAACATGTGTAGGTGTTTTTTAATAGCGCCTGTAAGTAATAGACTGGTAATAATAATGATAACATCAAAAAAATTGTAAGATGCCATAAAGCGGTGCCTTTGAGTGGCTCTGACAGTTGTATAAGAAAGAGAAACCAAAGATTTGTGAAAACGATCAAATATGTTGAAAAAGACACTGTCACCTTGCCTATGCAGAACTTCCCCTATGCAGAGTGGGAGGGACTTCTCTCTTAGTAGAAGTCCCTCCCACTCCTCCCTCTTCCATTATCAGCACTGAAATGACTTATATCAGCAACCCAGGGGAGCCGTAACATCACTTCCTTAGTCATGTGCCAATGCTTAAGCCTGTGGAAAAAGACTACTTGATCCAACTACTGCTATGGTGGAAGAGGTCATGTGTCCCCTCCACAGGATTGCCAACTTTCAGTAAATTTAGGAACAGTTTGTAGAACCTGTACTTTTTACATCTGTCCCTGAATGTCCATTATGGACATGTAGGCTGCATGTCTGTAACTGACATTCATGTACAGATGCAACAATTATAGATTTTTACTGAAAGTTGGCAACCCTGCCCCTCCATATCCAAAAGTGTCAGGTATTGATGATGGCTGTGAAGGAGAAAGGAATGGCAGAAATGACTGGATGGTAAAAGAGTTTGAGGGGGTTTCTTTGCAGAAATACTGTCACTTTGCCCTGCATGGGAAAGGTGACAGTGTCTCTTTAAAAAATAATAATACACCAAGAAAACCCTACAAAATTTCAGCAACTGGGGGCACCAAAGTTGTTTCCAATGGTCATTGATCCACTAATGAAACTAACTTCCCCATTTTTTTTCCAAGGTTAATGGAAACAAGATACTCTTTTCAATCAGGACAGAAGTTTATGGGGCAGATTCACAAAACAATTACGCCTGTCTAACTGGGGTTAGACAGGAGTAATTTCAAATTTCGCGCGGCGTATCACTAGTTTGAATCCTCAAACCATGATACGCCGGCTTCGGGCTTCGATCCGAGAGGCTTACGTCTTCGTAAGCCTTCGGATCTACGCTGCCATCTATTTGCGGCCGCTGGGAGGAGTTCGCGTCGTTTTGGTGCGTCGGGATATGCAAATGTGTTTTTACGGGGATTCACGAACATACGAGCGGGCGTCGCAATCGTTTTTGTCTATTTTTTTATACGTAATGTTAGAGCAGCTTTTTGCTGCTCTAACTTTACGTAGCCCATGTTAAGTATGGCCGTCGTTCCCGCTTCGAATTTATTTAAAATTTTATTTTGTTTACGTAACTCGTCGGGACGTGGATCGCCCGTAAAGTACGCTACATAAACAACGAATGACGTCACGACGTGATTTCGCGCAATGCACGGCGGGAAATTTGCGAACGGAGCATGCGCAGATCGATCGCCGCGGGAACGCGCCTAATTTAAATGTTTCACGCCCCCTACTCGCGCAGATGGATTGCGACGGGAGAAATACACTACGCCGCCGTCGTTTACCGTAGAAAATCTACCTGAATTCCACGTAGAGCAAGGTAAAAAATGGCGGCGTAGTGTATTTCTGATACGCTACGATAATCCATTTCTCTGTGAATCTGCCCCTATGTGTCTTAAAGTAGACCTATACTTATAACCAAAAGTTTGGCTGTCTAACAGGCACAGTTTAGTGCAACAGAACACTTGGAAAAATGGTACCATTAGTATATAATTCCTGATTAGCAGCAACAGACCACTTCCAAATGGGTCAATGCCTAGGCGATCTCTGTTTTTCTAGTTTCAGAGCTGCCTGCCAGGGCATTTAGACCTTCAGAAGAAATTCTCTCCCTCTTCTACATGTGATTACCATGATGATACCATCATAAGATGGGTCTAGGATAGCTTGTACTTCCACTAATAGCGTGACTGCCTCACAGCCACATAAATAAATGGACTAAATGTCTAGACAAAAAACATCTGCAATGTCAACTGCAGGCCCTTATTTACTGTACTGTAGCAAATCACAATTTTTTTGTGTGTTGTCACTTTTCGCACATAGGGCAGCCCACTCAATTCAATAAGCTGCCCTACACTTAACAATATCAGCAAAAAAGTTCACGTATCTTTTTGGTCTTTATATTTTTAACCACGTATATTGCGGCACATTTTAGTTTGCATGCAAAATTGTGCATCTTGTGCTACACAAATGTGAATGCAAGCTAAGTGCTTTAATCGTTCACAACTAACTTGTCTCACACTGTTTGAAGGGTAAAGTTGCCTGAAGTCTAAGCCAGCTATAATTTGAAAATGTAGGTTCTTATTGCACCATCACTGCTGCTCAGCAATGCTTGAATACTTATACTTAACCTCTGCTAGATATTGTCTCCATTTACTTTGCTGTATTTTGATTCATAAATTGAGATATAAGACAGGTAGCGGCTTGGCAGTCCCAATATTACATGACGCCAGGCACCCTTCATGTATGTTCTGTGTTATGGCAGCAAGTGAGATCATAGTCCCTCTGGGAAGGGTCTTGGCTGGTTCCCCATAAGTGATTGAGATCATTCTTTATAAATCCCATTATTTATCTTTTAAGATTTCCATTCTGTAGTGAGGAAACCTTTGAAATTAAATGAATTTGAGATTACTGTTGGGATCTCGTGCTTCTGAAATTACCTGCATCTGTTTTTACACTCACAAAGCCTGACCAGAGCATGTCGAGGAGCAACAATTTTATACAATTTTCTTCTGCTTTCTATACTATACCATAAAGATTGTGGTTAACTAATGAAACTAGAATGGTGGAAAGTCTATATATCCTAACTCTTCCGGGTGTATGGCTTCCTGGCAAGCAAACTGTTCCATGTAAGGACTGACCCTGTGAATGTTTTTCTGTAAACGACTGGAGATAAACAATTCTTTGATTAGTTGCTTTGGGACCATGAAAAAGTTTAGGTCATTCAGAAAAAAAGTGATTTTTGGTTGTTCAGGGGCAGTTCACTTTCACACGCAGTCGGCTCGTCTTCTAAACCGTTTTTAAAAAGCATTCCCCTAGGAAACTGCTCTACGCTTCAGTCACATGACCAATGTCTGCCAAACAATGGCAAATCTTCTGCCCCTGTTGCCAAGGTGTTGATCATAAGATCTGTATATAAGTTGGGCAGAACCACTATTATTACTTTTTGCAACCTCCTAAAAGCTGCTGGAGAATTCAGAACTGTACAACTTAAAGAGGGGGTTCACCCTTAAAACCACTTTCTCCCATCCCATCCAGCATACTGGCATCAGGGCGAGTATGTTGTCTTTTTTTTTTTATCGGTGTACTTACTTCTTAATAGCTAATTTAATTTTCGTCCTACCGCGGTATATGGCGCCGCTATTTCGCGTCACGCCTTCCGAAAACAGCCGACTAGCACTCGGCTGTTCTCGGCGCCTGCGCACAGACCCAGGAGCTGACTGCGCAGGCGCCGTATACAGCTGAGTCCTATTTCGGCTTTTTTCTGAGGGAGTGACGCGGCTATATACGGCGCCTGCGCAGTCAGCTCCTAGGTCTGTGCTCAGGCGCCGTATAGCGCCGAGAACAGCCGAGTGCTAGTCGGCTGTTTTCGGAAGGCGTGACGCTATATAGCGGCGCCATATACCACGGTAGGACAAAAATTAAATTAGCTATTAAGAAGTAAGTACACCGATAAAAAAAAAAAGACCGCATACTGGCGCTGACGCCAGTATGCTGGATGGGATGGGAGAAAGTGGTTTTAAGGGTGAACCCCCTCTTTAAGGTGTAACTGTAGCAGTTCCTTCTTTACATACACTATTTTTCCAAAAGTATTGGGACATCTGCCTTTACACAAACATGAACTTTAATGGCATCCCGGTCTTATGCCGCGTACACACGATCACTTTTTGTGATGAAAAAAAACGAAGTTTTATGTGATGAAACAAAACAACGTTTTTCAAACTTCATTTTCCAAAACGACGTTGCATATACACCATCGTTTTTCCAAAATGCTCTAGCAAAGCGTGGTGACGTACACCACGTTCAACGGCACTCTGTTCCATTGAAGCTCCGTCTCATAACTTGCCTCTGAGCATGCGCGGGTTTAAAAACGTAGTTTTCAACATCGTTTTGCCCACACACCATCACTTTTTATGACACAAAAAACAACGTTTTGAAAAACAACACAAAAAATTCAAGCATGTTCACATTTTTTTTGATCGTTTTTTTGAAGACATAAAACAACGTTTTGCCCACACACGGTGATTTTAAATGACGTTTCTAAAAACGTCGGTTTTTTTTCATCACAAAAAGTGATTGTGTGTACGCGGCATTAGTCTGTAGGGTTCAGTATTTAGTTGGCTCACCCTTTTCAGCTATAACGGCTTCAACTTTTCTGGGAAGGCTGTCCACAAGGTTTAGGAGTATGTCTATGGGAATGTTTGATCATTCTTCCAGAAGCGTATTTGTGAGGTCAGGCAGTAATGTTGGACAAGAAGGCCTGTCTCGCAGTCTCCGCTCTAATTCATCCCAAAGGTGTTCTATCGAGTAGAGGTCAGGACTCTGCACAGGCCAGTCAAGTTCCTCCACCCCAAACGCGCTCATCCATGTCTTTATGGACCATGCTTTGTACGCTGGTGCGCAGTCATGTTGGAATGGAAAGAGGCCATGCCCAAACTATTCCCACAAAGTTGGGAGCATAAAATTGTCCAAAATGTCTTGGTATGCTGATGCCTTAAGAGTTCCCTTCACTGGAACCAATGGGCCAAGCCCAACTTTTGGCAATATAGTATGGATGAGCAAGTTTGGGGTGGAGGAAATTTACTGGTATCGACCCGATAGTACACCTTTGGTGGGATTAGAGCAGCGACTGTGAGCCAGGTCTTCTTGTCCAACATCAGTGCTTGACCTCACAAATACATTTCTGGAAGAATGGTCAAACATTCCCATAGACACACTCCTAAACCTTGTGGACAGCCTTCCCAGAAGAGTTGAAGCTGTTATAGCTGCAAAGGGTGGGCCAACTTATAATTGATCCCAACGGACTAAGACTGGTATGCCATTAAATTTCATGTTCATGTAAAGACAGGTGTCCCAATACTTTTGGCAATATAGTGATATATTATCTGTTGATCCTGCCAGCAGATCCATTATTTTTTCACTTCTTTTAGCAAGCTGATAAACATGAAATATTTTAATATGGCAGAAAAAGAAAGCGAGTCAGTCACTTTTAAAAGCCAATGTTCATGTTTACTAAAGTATCCGAAGCACAGACTGTTCCATATGGTGCTTGAAACCCTAATATGTTTTACTCCTACATGGAACTTATTTGTAGAGTGGATCCTTAGATGCATATGTAATTTCAAATGGAATTGAAGTAACAGACAATGAAACTGAAGCCCAACCCCTGCTAACAATTTTAGACCCCTTTCACACTGAGGCGCTTTGCAGGCGCACAAAATAGTGCCTATAAAGCACCCTGAAAAAGCCGGTCCTTTCACTCCAGAGTGAAAGCCGGAGGGCTTTCACACTGGAGCAGTGCGCTAGCAGGATTGTAAATAAAAGTCCTGCTAGCCGCATCTTTGAGGCACTAGAGGAGCAGTGAATACACCACTCCTCCCTCTGCGGTTTTTATTTTTTGTGCTATACTGTAAGCAAAAAAAGACCAACAATTTTATGAAACAAAAAAAAACACATGTTTTTACTTTGTGCTATAAAACATAGCTAATAAAAATGTGAAAAAAATAATAATAATATTAATTAATACATTTAAGCCAATATGTATTCTGCTACATATTTTTGGTAAATAATCCCAATAAGCGTATATTGATTGGTTTGTACAAAAAGTTATAGCATCTACAAACTATGCAATATTTGTATTTAATTTTTTTCACTAGTAATGGCAGTGATTAGCAGCTTATAGCGGGACTGCGATATTGTGGTAGACATTCTGACACTTTTTGGGGACCAGTGACACTAATACAGAGATTAGTGCTAATAGTATACACTGTTACTGAACTAGTGACACTGGCTAGGAATAGCTTAAACATCTAGGGCAATCAAGGGGTTAAATGTGTACCTAGCCAGTGTTTACATAGACAGAGCCTTGTCCTGTGTGTGTTCCATCAGCGGGTGCCGGTGGTATCTTTTGGATCTACCCGCTAATCGACATCTGCTGTGTAAAATCACAGCAGAGCCAGGTTGCTGGCGGCATGCATGCGTGCCCCTTACCTGGGAGTGCCAGATTATGTACTAGGTACCTGATCTGGCGCAGGAAAGTCTCCTTGCCACTGTATATCTAGGTTATATGCTCAGCAAGTGATTTATACTACTGCATCAACGCACATGGGTGCCTTGGACCAGACAACAACAAATTGAGTGTCCCCCTCTTTCAGGAGCCACAGGTGTTGCATACACCTGCTCATAGAAATAAATGGCTGTATGCTGGTACTGGCATAAACAAGTGCATGCGCACAAATATACAATCCTGGATTATCATTTATTTTATTTAGTTAGTTATTGATTGTTATTTTTTATTCTGCCTATAGCTCCGTTTTAACTGCAGCTCAAAAAAAAGCAGGTCATTGCTCTGCAAGCCAGGGCAGGATCGTGTGCCAGAGCTGTGTACATCTCTGAACTGGATGGACAGAAATACAAATATTATATGTATCACATCTGTGATTTTAGCTGTTTGCTGTTTGCTTGGAAACCTATGAAAACCCATGAAAAAAACGCAAGAAATAAAATACATCTGATTCATAACTATTATAATTTCCCTGTAAGGAACAGACTCCAGTTTGCCAAGCTGTGTTAACAAAAAGCAGAACGCGCTTGCTTTGTGTAAGTTAACGAAAAAAGATCTTTTGGCAGATCTTTTGGCAGTTGCATCGTTTATTTATATCCAAATGTGATCTAATAACTATTGCCAGCCTTGTGTGAATGGGTGCGTGTAAAGAGTTGAACCTGACAGCCCTGAGACATTTAAAACCTTTTTAACTCTATAACATGTAATGTAAAAAATATGTCAATAAATAAGCAACTCTGTCACAATCTGGGCAATCCTAGATTCACTGCCCATCCCAGATAACCTCATTTTATTACCATCCTCACAAAGTGTCTTGGCTGTTCTCCATAACTGAAAATTAATTATCCCTGTCCAGTTTAGCTAGATACATAAGAAGGTATTAAATTCAATGATTGCAAAGAAACATTTGTACCCAGGGAGGATTAACTTTCATTAGCTCCAGAAACAAAGTACCACTTAATAAAATCGGGTGCAAACAAAATCAAACGTTCTGCTGTATTTACCTTCTACAAAAGCTATAATAATCTTCCTGATGATATATACTTTATTCCCGCTCTCATGCTGAGCGAGGTCTTATTTGTCTTTTCACAATACCGCTTGACATCAATTATCCACTGATAGCCTTTTGTCTGTTGTAACAGGTATATCTCGCCATCGCTAATCCTGTTTGAAAGGTTTCTTGGCAAACGGTTTACACTATAACGTTCCATTGCCAATACAGGCGACATATTTACACATTTTCAACAGCCTTGACTGCACCTTTTTAGATAATCTCCTGAGAATGTGCTGATGTTCTGGGATAATTCTTCTGCACACACACAAAGAATAAGAAGGAGATTCCACAGATCTGTTCACATTGGCAGGGTACCGTATATAGATTTATAAGGGGTAAAGCATAGGCTGAAAAAAATAGGCAATACACAGCCTGATATTCTGCCAGTAAAGCAGCTCATTCTAGCATAGATTGGTAACCGGTATTGTATAATTCTACAGCTGGTCATAGATGGATCCATCTGATCAAAAAAATAAAAAAATAAAAAATAAAAATGATTCTCCCATCTATACATTCAAGCTGGATGAAAGAATTCTCCCCTCTTCGCTCCCACAGACTAGCTACAGTAGGTGCTCATGTGGTACACAGATTAGTCCTGTCAAGTTAAGAAGGTGCTCTTAACGATTCTCTTTCTTCCATTCAAACCCATCATCATGAGCAAGACCAAAGAACTGTCAAAGAACATCAGGGACAAGTTTGTAGACCTGCATAAGGCTGGAATGAGCTACAGGGCCATCAGCAAGAAGCTTGGTGAGGAGGAAACAACAGTTATTCGCAAATCAAATACAAAATAACCATCAATTGCCCTCGGTCTGGGGCTCCATGCAAGATTTCACCTCATGGGGTAAGGATGATCATGAGAAAAGTGAGGGATCAGCCCAGAACTACACAGGAGGAGCTTGTAAATGATCTCAAAGGCAGTTGGGACCACAGTCACCAAGCAAACCATTGGCAACACAAAATTCTGCCATGGATTGAAATCCTGCAGCACCCGCAAGGTCCCCCTGCTCAAGAAGGCACATATATAGGCCCATCCGAAGTTTGCCAATGAACATCTAAATGATTCAGAGGAGGATTGGGAGAAAGTGCTGTAGTTAGAGGCGCTGTAGTAGACCAAAATTTTGCCTTTTGGCATTAACTTGACTTCCGTGTTTGGAGGAAGAAAAATGCTTATTTCTCGTCTCTTTGTTCCATTTAATTTTGTCTAACATGGACTTCCTCCCTTTGCCAAGAACGGATCTACAACGACTTTGAACTCATTCAAAGAGGGTAAAAGTGCCTCACTATGGAGCATCCGAGTTATTTCTCTAACAGGATCCAATCAACCCCCCTAGACCAACTATCCATTTTCGTTTTCAGGTCACAACAATTGGCCGTCCAGTGTGTATTTATACACATGACCACTGGGGGCCAGTATAACGTCCAAGAAGAAGCTACGCTATCTGCCAAGCGAAACGCGTTGACGTCACCGCTTGGCCACGTCACGTGACGTCCTCTATGTGAGACAGGAACGGGAACGATGAACGCCGACGAAAGATGAAACAACAACCTGGCTCCTAAACACATGATCCAGCATATGAAAGCTGCTCAGACCTGAGGGATCGATGCGATCGGTGCCTTCCAGCACCCGCTATACGGATACCGCATCAAGCCATCCACTCACACTGGCAGACTCCTCTAACCTAGCGGCTGAACCTACTAACTAGATGAGCTCCGCTAGCTACATGCTACCATTACTTCACAGATGTTCACTACAAGCAAGAAGTCGGTAAAGTATTGGACATTAGTCTACTATTTTATTACTTTGTGTGCATAAAGGGTGCTTAACCATTTGTGGTCAGACTTCTACCCAGCGCCAGCACATTATTAAGAGACTTACATATACCGACCGATACGGAATTGACAAATCAATCTTGCAATACAATATGTAACATCTTCATGCTGTATCATCTACTCTAGCGTTACCCGCCCAAATAGTCAACCTATTAATCTGGATCTGTCACCACGGTACCAGTTACTGCCGGCGAATGTTGTTTTGTCACAGGACCCAAAAAATCAGGAGGGTTCTATCAACTTCCCCCATTGACAACTTTCAGGAACTGCTTTCTATCAACATCTGACCCCTTATTCTGGCACAATTACTGCCCTAGGTCATTCCGCCCTTGTTCCTTCCCTCCCCCCATCTTTTACATAGTATTCAGCCCCTATTTACCAGCAGTGATTCGGTAATTATCAAGCAGGGTTCATATCAGTCATTTGATATGATGTCCACTTCCCCCTGTCTATTATTCCAAATTAACCATCACTTGACCACTATGCTAAAGTAAAGGAGCTGAATACACACACGTCCTGACCTGTGCCTTGAGTCTTTTTTGTTTTGTTCTGTCTTAATTGTTTGTCCTGTTGGCCACACTATGTGTTGTTCATATTGATAATCAAATTACTGTTTATGATTATCTACCCTTTTTCATGAGTTCACCCATGGTCTCTGTACTGCTCTACACATGCTTTTGATACTAACCTTTTAATAATTTAATAAATACATTTTGTACTTTAATAGCATTTGAACATTATTTGACCATATCTACAATTATTGTTGCCAATAGTAACCCCTTTGGCCTACCCTTGGCCAACTTCCCCTCTTCCCCTAACCTACTCTTTAAGCTATATCAGTTGGTTACGGCAACAGAACCCAATTTCTGGGCACACTACTTGCGATGTGGTAATATTTCCCATACCCATCTCATCTATGGTCACCTTGCGCTTTTCCCCGATCCCCACCTGTCCCTACATATTTTATTATTATGACCCTAATGCCGCGTACACACGATCATTTTTCCGCAAAAAATAAACGTTGTTTTTGAAAAACCTCATTTAAAATGATCGTGTGTGGGCTGCACATCATTTTTTAGGTTCTGAAAAACAACAACAAAAAATAAATCTTTATATAATTTTTTAACGTCGTTTTAAACAATGTCGTTTTCGGGTTGTAAAAAATGATCGTGTGTGGGCTAAAACGACGTTTTAAACCCACGCATGCTCATAAGCAAGTTATGAGACGGTAGTGATCGTTCTGGTAAAACTACCGTTCATAATGGAGTAAGCACGTTCATCACGCTGTAACAGACAGAAAAGCGTGAATTGTCTTTTACTAACAAGGAATCAGCTAAAGCAGCCCAAAGGCGAATAGAACTTCCCCTTTAGAGTGCCGTCGTACGTGTTGTACATCACTGCGCTTTGCTCATAATTTTTTTAAAAGGATGGTGTGTGGGCAACGTCGTTTTTAATGATGAAGTTGGAAAAACTTTGTTTTTTGGACATGCTAAAAAACAAAGTTTTTTTCATGCTGAAAAATGATCGTGTGTATGCGGCATAAGAACACCATCCCTACAGTCAAGCACGGAGGTGGAAACATTAAGCTTTGGAGCTGTTTTTGCTAAAGGTACAGGCTAACTTTGCCACATTGAGGGGCCAATGGACAGGGCATGTATTGTAAAATTTTGGATGAGAACCTTCTTCCCTCAGCCAGAACACTGACCATGGGTTATGAATAAGTCTTCCAGCATGACAATGACCCAAAACATACCACCAATGCAACAAAGACGTAGCTCAAGAAGAAGAACATTAAGGTCATGGAGTGGACTATCCAGTCTCCAGTCCTTAATTCTATAGAAAATTTATGGAGGGAGCTGAGAATTTCGAGTTGCCAAATGACAGCCAAGAAACCATAAAGATTTAGAGAAGATCTGAAAAGAAGAGTGAACCAAAATCCCTCCTGAGATGTGTGCAAACCTGGTCACCAACTACAAGAAAGGTCTTACCTCTGTGCTTGTCAACAAGGGTTTCTCCACCAAGTACCAAGTCATGTTTTGCTTACTCATTGAACTGCAACTCAATTCATAACATTTGTATCATGTGTTTTTTTCTTGATTTGTAGCTGATATAAAATACAGTACACCTATGATAAAAATTATAGACCCTTCATTTCTTTTTAAGTGGACAAACTTACAAAATCTGCAGGGGATTAAATAATTATCAAACACTTCCGGTTCCGGCGCCACATGGAGTAGCTGTGTGCTCACTCAGCTCCCGCACACAGGCTCCTAAATCCGCTTATAAAGACCTGCAGACCCTCCACCGACCCCTGGGAGACCCATCCGCCATCCCCCCAGACGAGGATGGACAGATTTCTGGAAAAAAACGGCGCGCGATCATGCGCCGCCGCCGCAGCGCGGACGGGGCAGCCGCAAATCGAGGCCCCGGCTTCGGCCTACACGGACCCGGTCGTGGATCCGATCGCAGAAACTATGGAGGTGAGCGTAACACCAGCCCCTCCATCCACCCCTCAGACTGTCCACATCTCCTCACCTCCCCCACAAACGGGGGATATGCATAACATTGAGCTGATGGCCCAGGCCGTGGCTGCTCTATTATCCCCCATGATAGCAACTTCAGTTGAAAAGGCCATCAATGCGGGGATTCAGAAAATCCAGGCTCAACTAGGGGAGCATGCATCCCGGCTGAATGAAGCTGAAAACCGTATCGGTCACATAGAAGAGGAACTATACCAGGCCCAATCCTTTGAACATGCGCAAGACAAGACGAACAAATATATTCTCGACAAACTGGACGACCTTGAGAATAGATCCAGGAGGAGCAATCTGCGCTTTATTGGCGTCCCCGAATCGCTGCAACCCCAGGCACTTTCGGATCTCTGCTCACGACGCATCCCCGAGGCCTTGGGCCTGCCTGGCCCCAGCACGGTTGAGCGCGCCCATCGCATAGGCCTCTTCAACTCTGAACGCAAATCACCACGTTCAGTGATCGCCAAGTATCTCAACTATTCGGATAAGTCCCTCATCCTGCAGAAGTTCAGGCAGTCCAGGACCCTCCAGATAGACGGCATGAATATCTTGGTCTTTGCGGACTACTCCGTGGACGTTTACAAGAGAAGGAAGGCTTTCCAGCAGGTCTGCTCGGAGCTCCACCGAATGCAAATCAAGTTTACTCTGGCCTTCCCGGCCGTGCTTCGACTCAGGGCACCTAACGGGGATCAGCTCTCCTTCCATGACCCATCCGAAGCTGAGGCCTTCCTGAGGTCCCACCGCTTAGGCCCCCACCACAACTTGTCTCCCAGAGCTGCACCCTCCAACCGGGCCCTGGAACACGGAAGCCCGCGCAAGGACTCTCCTAAAAGATTCAAGGCTTCTGGATCCGACCGACAACAAACCTTCTCCTCTTGAACCCCCTTTTTTTTCTTTTTTTTTCCCCCGTTTTTTGGATGGCTGCACCATCTTGGTGTAACTTTGCTGCGCCTTGATCGTCTTAGACCCCCTTCTGGGTCCTTCTCCTCCATCGTGCCCCCCCTCACCCGGGGGGGCCACGGTAGGCACAATGCTATTATGCCATTCTGCTGTTTTGTTTTGCTCTATAATGCTATCTTATTTCACATTGTTTTATGTTCTTCTTGCACGATTGGTAATAGTTGTTCTAGCTTTTTACGTTTTATATTGGGTTTTCGCATACATTTATATGATACGTGTGGGCCCTTCCATTCTTCCGCAGGGATACCTGTTTAGTTCTTGCCCCCCCACGCATTGCTCCTGCTGCCTACACCCCCTCCCTTCGGTCGTTGCGGGTGAAGTGCTGCATAATGAGCCCTGGGTTGGGAGTTGGCCTATTCAGTGGCTCCATGCAGGAAAAAAGTGAAGTTCCCGAATGTTGTTGTTCACTATGTTTGTCCCCATCATCCCTCCCCCATCTCCCCTTCCCTAGTTCTCTGCTCTCTCCCCATTTTAAGGGATCCGTTAACACCTCCGTTCTCTCTCCCAGCCAACCATTACTCCGTCTGCTGTCCTTGTATCCCACTTCTGCTATACTCCATGCTCCCATTTACTTCGCCTCCACATCCTGCCCACACCCCTTTGATAGTTTTCCCAACATGAGAATAGTCTCCTGGAATGTTAAAGGGCTCCGTTCCCCCAATAAGAGATTGAAAGTTCTGCACCACCTTAAAAGGCTTGAGACCGACATCGCCCTCCTTCAGGAAACCCATCTGTCCACTCCCGACTTCCCGCGGCTGCGGAAACTCTGGGTAGGCACGGTCCTCGGCTCTGACTCATGCGGTCGGAAAGCCGGGGTAATAATCCTAGTCAACAAAAACCTTCCCTGCAAGATACTGTCCTCAGATTCAGACTCTGAGGGGCGATTCGCCTCTGCCCGTGTCCAACTGGGATCCAGGGTTGTAAACATCACCAATGTATATGCTCCCAACAGCCCCACAAGTACTTTTTTTAGCGACCTCACCTCTTGGGCGCTTCGAGACCCAGCTTGTCCACACCTGATAAGCGGGGATTTCAACTCCATTATGCACCCGACAGACGACGGGTCCTCTACCAGACGCTCCCATCCTCCATTGACTCCTCTCACCCAGACCTTGTTGGCGTCGACAATTGATTCATTGCACCTTCACGATTTATGGCGACTAAGACACCCAGCTGACAGGGAATTCTCGTTTTATTCCCACCCTCACAATGTCTTCACGAGACTGGACTATCTTTTCTGCTCTGACTCTCTCCTGCCACTGATCTCGGAAGCTGACATACACGACATTGCAATCTCGGACCATGCCCCGGTCTCGACCACTCTTGAAGATCCTGACCTAGCCTCCAACCCCAGAATCTGGCGGTTTCCCTCCTATCTTCACAACAACTCCGATTTCCAACAACATGTGGAAAAAGCCTGGTCGGGATACGTGTCGGATAATGCGCTACATGCCGACAACCCTAACCTTTTCTGGGAAGCAGGCAAGGCTTTCCTCAGGGGCTGCATAATAGCCTACACCGCCACATTAAAAAAACACACACTTAGACGCTACAAACAGGCCAGCGCAACACTGCATCAGGCCCAGCGGGTCCTCTATACTGATGACTCCCCCAGCAACCGTAGCGCCTGGTTTGCTGCTAAGCAGGCCTTTGATAACTGGGCGGCCACCCTCGAACGTACCCAAAAGGCACATCTAGACGCCTCCCTCCACAAGTTTGGTAACAAGGCAGGTAGACTCCTTTCCAGATTAAGTAAGGGACCCAACCGCCCGACACATATCATGTCTCTCAGAGATCCGTCGGGCACCGTACACAGCACCCCGAAAGATATCAATAGTACTATGCGCCAATTCTACTCCTCCCTATATGCCTCAGACCCTATTGATAAGCCAACGGCCCTCAATTTCCTACAACGTATTTCCCTGGATCGGGTAACCCCCACCCAACTCGAAGCCCTCAATGCCCCTATCTCCATCCTGGAGGTCCAATCTGTTACCAAACAGCTTGCCCCCTCCAAAGCACCAGGTCCAGATGGCTTCACTGGAGAATTTTATAAGTTCTTTAGCTCGACGGTGTCCCCCCCCTCCACGACGTCTACCAGCATATATGGTCGGGTGGGTCCTACCTACCAACGGGCAATCAGGCCATCGTAAAACTCTTGGAGAAAAAGGGCAAAGACCCCCTAGAACCTGGCTCTTATAGGCCCATTTCACTTTTAAACCTTGACGTTAAGATTCTCTTCAAGATAGCGGCCACTAGGTTGGCATCCATTATACCCTCCCTGATCCACCCCACACAATCAGGCTTTGTAAAGGGTAGGATGGCCACCATGAATATCAGGAAGGTAATGCTGGCTCTCGAACACGCAAAAAATGACCCGGCAGGAGACCATGCCATCATCACTTTGGACGCGGAGAAGGCCTTCGATAACGTCCTCTCTGAGGAATTCAGGCTGCACAACATAGCGATTGAACCCCTGTCCCGCCACCTAACCCAGATCGCCCCCCTTCATGGCATTCGTGTCGGAGATCACGACCTTCGCACGTCACTATTTGCCGACGACATCCTTATTTTCACATCCAGCCCTTCACTTGACATGTCCACCATCAAGACCACTTTTTTCCCCACTGTATTCTGACAGCGGGGCTCCTCCACTGTCAGAATACACTGATCAGCGCTGCAACCAATTTTCAAACAGTCCTGTTCAAGAGGAGTCAATCACTATGTTGACTCTTCTCAAACAGGAACAACAATAGATGGATCAAAATTCATTTAGTCCCTACTGAATCGGATGCAATTAGATCCATCTATGGCCAGCTTAAAGTAATGCTAAACCCACATCATAAAGAAACTATCAATAAATTGTGTATTACACGCTATTCATACTCAGTCACTATGAGATTTGTTTTCTATATTCTCCAAAAAACCTGGTTGATCCTGCTGTTCTCTATCTCCACCTTCTGTTCATGTACCCAATTTAGCTAGGGATTTTGCAGCTGTGGTGCTCAGTTTTCAGTGAGTCTCTATGCTGAGCATTTCCTCCCTATCATTTGAGCATCCCATGTAACTATAGAGTAACACATGTGGGTGTATACACAGTTGTAAATTACAGCCTACTCCCTGCCCTCCTCCATACCTGCTAACCAGCCAAACACATGGGGGTGGGAAATTACATCTAGATTGATGGTGGCTTCATCTCCCTGATATTCTAAGGCACAGGCTGGAGGGGTATGACACAGCCTGTGACTGACAGAAATCCACCCACATGTTATTGCTGAAAAATAATAAAGATTTAACTTTAAATATATACTGTATTTGAAAGAAAATTTAAAACAGTTTATTGATATTATCTATTTATTTTTACTTTGTATTCCAAAGATTTTTTTAACATGTGACCAGCAGCAAATGACTATAGGCTCCTCTTGCTTATTTTTCCCTGCAGACATTAGGAAAAAGGTACTGCATTTTGTTTTAAATTAAAATAATTACGGTGCCATCATCCGTAAACAGAAATACAAATGAAAATGTAAATTGAAAAAAGTGTGTTTAGTATCACTTTAAGGTAAACTTGTAGGTTTTGTAGGGTGCCTGCTTTGGCGCCCTCACAGCAAGCTGCTTGCTGTGGGGGTACCCGGCAGAAGGGAGGGGCCAGCAGCGCCGGCGTGAGACCCGAGAAGACGAGGTCTGCTTTGTACAAAACCACTACACAGAGCAGCTAAGTATGACATGTTTGTTATTTATAAAAAAAACAAGGCTTTAATATCGCTTTAAGCTGGCCATACATACACCAGTAGAATTTTTGGAAGGTTTGTTCAATTTGCAAAAAGTTAGTGCATTCAAAATTTATGTTAGTTTTCAACCACAGGGACAACAAATTTCAAAGGAGGAGGATGGAAGTTTTTCTAAAACAATTTTCTCTTGGACAAACAAAACTGTGACTGTGGATTTTTTTCAGGAAAATCATACATATTGTAATAAAACACTTTTTTTTTTACATCTGCGGTTCCATTTAAACAGCAGGTCTGGATGAAGTTTTAAGTGCTTTAAAATTAAATAAGTTGACTTAATGATGGGCAAGTATGACTTTCATACTTTTGATGCTAAAGGTGCATATTAGACTTTAATCCCCATCATGTTTAAATGATGATCATGCCTATATGACCTCAAACAGACTTTCTTTGGGGACCTCAATTTGAAGAAAATATACTACTGCCCTTCCACCATTACATGAAACCTGCATGCATATTTATGTAAGTATGAGGGTAAGATGCAGACTGCTGTGTAGTTATGACCTTACATTTAACCATCATGTTTTCTGTATGGTCAGTTTTAACCACTTGCCGACCGCCACACGCCTATTTACGTAGACAGAATGGCAGGGGCAGGCAGATTGGCGTACAGGTACGTCCATTTAAATCTGCAGCCAGAGGGCGCGCCCGCCACGTGCCTCACAAGTGCGGCCGCGGGTCCGGGAACTCAATGTTCCCGGGAGTCCCGCTAGTGCGGTCGGAAAGAGCAGAACAGGGGAATGCCTTTGTAGACAAGGCATTCCATTCCCCTTTTCTGCCTAGTGACACTGTCACTCATGACCGTTCCCGTGATCGGTCATCAGTGACATGTCACATGTAGCCACGCCCCCTAACAGTAAGAATAACTTCCTAGGGAATACTTAACCCCTGCAGTGCCACATAGTGGTTAACCCCTTCACTGCCAGTGTAATTTTTACAGTAAATCAGTGCATTTTATAGCACTGATCGCTGTAAAAATGACAATGGTCCCAAAATGGTGTCAAAAGTGTCCAATGTGTTTGTCGCAGTCATGATAAAAATCGCTGATGGCCACCATAACTAGTAAAAAAAAAAAATGCCATAAAACAGTCCCCTATTTTGTAGAAGCTATAATTTTTGCGCAAACCAATAAATAAACGTTTATTGCGATTTTTTTTTACCAAAAATATGTAGAAGAATACATATTGGCCTAAACTGTGGGGAAAAAAATGTTTATATATATTTTTGGGGGATATTTATTATAGCAAAAAGTAAAAAATTGTTTATTTTTTTTGTTTATAGCGCAAAAAAAAAAAAACGCATAGGTGATCAAATACCACCAAAAGAAAGCTCTATTTGTGGTAAAAAAAAGGACGTCAATTTTGCTTGGGAGCCACATAGCACGGCCACGCAATTGACAGTTAAAGCGACATAATGCCGAATCGCAAAAAGTGGCCCGGTCTTTAACCACCAAAATGGTCCGGGGCTAAAGCGGTTAAAGGAACCCTGTACAAGCTAACAAAGATTGAAAATGTTGTATGGAAAAGAAGTCTTCCCCAAGTCACCTTCCCAAGTTCGACTACCCTAAGCTGAAGTATTGACCCAGCTGGCAAAGATCTAGTGACAGATTGCCTGCCCCAATATACTAATGTCCCATAATCATTAATAGTACATTGCTCTTGCTATACAGGTAGATCCTATTCAAGTCTATGGTATAGTACTGCACAGGTACCTTGGCATTACATTTGTACCAGCTGGGATGTAAACAAAGCGGGAGGTCACTGTCATTGGAGAAGGTATATAAGCAGATGCAGGTGGAAGATTTATCTTGAGATAGTTTAGAGGGCAAGGGAGTGGGGAACTTGTCCTTTAATACTTTAATACCTGTCCTTCTGCCCGTGCTGCTGTTCTCCTCTGCATTCAAGATACACTGCTGACTGAAAAATCTTCTACATCTAACACATCTCATGTCTGATGCCTGGTGCTGTGCTCTGCAGTTCCTTCCACTGGGCCTAATGTTGGCAGGACAACAAGAGTTCAGTGTACCATAAATATAGTGTACCCTGCTATTGGCTTTGGGCAGGGCCGGCGCTAGCAATAGGCGGGTCAAGCGGCTGCTTAGAGCGCCAGGGTAGGGGAGGCGGCAAAATCCGGATCCCCAGCCACAATTAAAATACCGGCATTTAAAAAAAAAAAATACATGCTTTATGGCGAATTGGCGCTAGCCGCTAGGCTAGGCGGCGGTTGCGCCTGTGACTACATGCCGGATGGACTGTTCTATCCCCAGCCTGCAGTGCCGCCCTAGTAGCGGCAGCAGTGAGGAGATGAGGGGAGAGACTGAGCCGGGATGAGGAGCAGCCAGCCGGAGGTGCCGCGTGATCGGTGGAGCGGATAAGATGGAAGCCCTGGAGCTGCATGCACTGTAAGTAACCATGGCGGGCTTGCCGTGATATCCGCTCCCCCTCCTCCTGGGCGCCCGGGATCTGGTGTCACACCCGGGGAACGGCCCAGATTTCAGAGTGGAGAGCCGGCGGGAGGAGGAGACAGGAGCAGAGCTTGAGGAGAGAGGTGTCGGGCTACACAGGAAGGAAGCTTCCCCGGCCAAAGACAACACGGCTCTGCCTGCTCCTCTCGCTGCATCCCCCGGACTTCTACCGCTTCTCACTCTCCCTCCTTCCCACTGCCTTCATCTCCACCCTCCCTCCTTCCATCTCCATCCTCCCTCCCTCTCTCCTTTCATCTCCAACCCTCCCTCCCTCCTTCCATCTCCATCCCTCCCTCCTTCCCTCCCTCCTTCCATCTCCACCCTCCCTCCTTCCATCTCCATCCTTCCTCCCTCCCTCCTTCCATCTCCATCCCTCCCTCCCTCCTTCCATCTCCATCCCTATCTCCATCCCTCCCTCCCTCCTTCCATCTCCATCCCTCCCTCCCTCCTTCCATCTCCATCCCTCCCTCCCTCCTTCCATCTCCCTCCCTCCTTCCATCTCCATCCCTCCCTCCTTCCATCTCCATCCTCCCTCCCTCCTTCCATCTCCATCCCTCCCTCCCTCCTTCCATCTCCATCCCTCCCTCCTTCCATCTCCATCCTTCCATCTCCACTCTCCCTCCTTCCATCTCCATCCCTCCTTCCCTCCTTCCATCTCCATCCCTCCCTCCCTCCATCCTTCCCCCCTCCTTCCATCTCCATCCTCCCTCCCTCTCTCCTTCCATCTCCATCCCCATTCTCCATCCTCCCTCCCTCCTTCCATCACCATCCCACCCTCCCTCCTTCCATCTCCATCCCTCCCTCCTTCCATCTCTATCTCATCCCACCCTCCCTCCTTCCATCTCCATCCTCCCTCCCTCCTTCCATCTCCATCCTCCCTCCCTCCTTCCATCTCCATCCCTCCCTCCCTCCCTCCATCTCCATCACTCCCTCCCTCCTTCCATCTCCATCCTCCCTCCCTCCCATCTCCATCCCTCCCTCCCTCTCATCTCTCCTTCCATCTCTCCTTCCATCTCTCCCTCCCTCTCTCCTTCCATCTCCATCCTCTCTCCCTCCTTCCATCTCCATCCCTCCCTCCCTCTCTCCTTCCATCTCCATCCCTCCCTCCCTTTCTCCTTCCATCTCCATCCCTCCCTCCCTCTCTCTTTCCATCCCTCCCTCCCTCTCTCCTTCCATCTCCATCCCCCCCTTCCTCTCTCCTTCCATCTCCATCCCTCCCTCCCTCTCTCCTTCCATCTCCATCCCTCCCTCCCTCTCTCCTTTCAGCTCCCTCCCTCCATCTCCATCCCTCTCTCCCTCCTTCCATCTCCATCCCTCTCTCCCTCCTTCCATCTCCATCCCTCCTTCCATCTCCATCCCTCCCTCCCTCCTTCCATCTCCATCCCTCCCTCCCTCCTTCCATCTCCATCCGTCTCTCCCTCCTTCCATCTCCATCCCTCTCTCCCTCCTTCCATCTCCATCCCTCTCTCCCTCCTTCCATCTCCATCCCTCTCTCCCTCCTTCCATCTCCATCCCTCTCTCCCTCTTTCCATCTCCATCCCTCCCTCCCTCCTTCCATCTCCATCCTCCCTCCCTCCTTCCATCTCCATCCATCCCTCCCTCCCTCTCTCCTTCCATCTCTCCTTCCATCTCTCCTTCCATCTCTCCCTCCCTCTCTCCTTCCCTCCCTCCTTCCATCTCCACCTCCATCCTCCCTCCCTCCTTCCTTCCATCTCCATCCCTCCCTCCCTCCTTCCATCTCCATCCCTCCCTCCCTCCTTCCATCTCCATCCTCCCTCCCTCCTTCCATCTCCATCCATCCCTCCCTCCCTCCCTCCCTCCCTCTCTCCTTCCATCTCTCCTTCCATCTCTCCCTCCCTCTCTCCTTCCCTCCCTCCTTCCATCTCCATCTCCATCCTCCATCCCTCCTTCCTTCCTTCCATCTCCATCCCTCCCTCCCTCCTTCCATCTCCATCCCTCCCTCCCTCCTTCCATCTCCATCCCTCCCTCCCTCCTTCCATCTCCATCCCTCCCTCCTTCCTTCCATCTCCACCCCTCCCTCCTTCTATCTCCATCCCTCCCTCCTTCCTTCCATCTCCATCCCTCCCTCTCTCCTTCCATCTCCATCCCTCCCTCCCTCATTCCATCTCCATCCCTCCCTCCTTCCATCTCCCTCCCTCCATCCTTCCATCTCCATCCTCCCTCCTTTCATCTCCATCCCTCCCTCCTTTCATCTCCCTCCCTCCATCTCCATCCCTCTCTCCCTCCTTCCATCTCCATCCCTCCCTCCCTCCTTCCATCTCCATCCCTCCCTCCCTCCATCTCCATCCCTCCCTCCTTCCATCTCCATCCCTCCCTCCTTCCTTCCATCTCCATCCCTCCCTCCCTCCATCTCTCCCTCCCTCCTTCCATCTCCCTCCCTCCCTCCTTCCATCCCCCTCCCTCCCTCCCTCCTTCCATCTCCATCCTCCCTCCTTCCTTCCATCTCCATCCTCCCTCCCTCCTTCCATCTCCATCCTCCCTCCCTCCTTCCATCTCCATCCCTCCCTCCCTCCTTCCATCTCCATTCCTCCCTCCCTCCTTCCATCTCCCTCCCTCCCTCTCTCTCTCCTTCCATCTCCATCCCTCCCTCCCTCCCTCCTTCCATCTCCATCCTTCCATCTCCATCCCTCCCACCTTCCATCTCCATCCCTCTCTCCCTCCTTCCATCTCCATCCTTCCATCTCCATCCCTCCCTCCCTCCTTCCATCTCCATCCCTCCCTCCCTCCTTCCATCTCCATCCCTCCCTCCCTCCTTCCATCTCCACCCCTCCCTCCCTCCTTCCATCTCCACCCCTCCCTCCCTCCTTCCATCTCCATCCCTCCCTCCTTCCATCTCTATCCCTCCCTCCTTCCATCTCCATCCCTCCCTCCCTTCCATCTCCATCCCTCCCTCCCTTCCATCTCCATCCCTCCCTTCCTCCCTTCCATCTCCATCCCTCCCTCCCTTCCATCTACATCCCTCCATCCCTCCCTCCCTCCTTCCATCTACATCCCTCCCTCCCTTCCATCTCCATCCCTCCCTCCCTCTTTCCATCTCCATCCCTTCATCCTTCCATCTCTATACAGAGCCCCATCCTCCCTCCATCTTCATCCCTCCATCCTGTGTGTGGGTAATGGATGGACAGATATGTGTATGGGGAGGACAGGTGTGCAGTAGGGTACAGAGGGGGAACAGATATCTGTGTGTGAAGGGGGGTACAGAGGGGGTGATGATCTGAGACCTGAAAATACATTATTAGTTATCGCCTAGGGTGTCAAAACTCCTTGCACCAGCCCTGGTTTTGGGTTATCTCTCGTCTCCTGGTTGTAGGAGCTGACCCTCCGCAGTCACGAGCCACTGCACATATAACTTTTAAGAATCAACTTACCCTAACCATAGGGAAAACTACGACTAAGCTCCTGTGAGGAAAATACGTTAAGGGATGTCTTGGCACCAGGTGAATTAGTATGTGCATTGCTTGACTTGAATAAATCAGAACTTTGGCTTTTGTGGTGAGTGACTCTCCCTTCCTTGTTCTGGAATATATAAAGGTTAGATTAAAAGAATTCCTTTCCATGAAGATTCTTTTTATTTTTTACATAATGACATGGTCAAATTTGGATAACGGACCTTTCATTTCAAACGTCATCATGCACTTTACACATATGCCTTTTTACTATGTATTTGCAGTGTACATAGTTTATTTCCTAGTGAGAGATAAGCACTCATCATACACACACAATCCAGTAGTTTTTCAGTTCCAGGTGTACCATTATTTTGAGGTTTTGAATTACAATGGCATGCATTTAAATGACGCTGTTCTGAAATCCAGTACGAGTGAAGCTGTCACAGGCTGTCTCCAGAGGATTTTGATGTTGTGTCCTGTGCTCACCCTGATTATTCAGTATAGTATAGAAAGCAACCCTCGGGGCTATCATTCATCTCCTCCACTGTATCCTCCAGGGCGTTATTACAAAGTCTTCACAAATTATGGATTTATGGGCAGAAGTTTAAAGATAATATCGGTCTCCAGCTCCGTAGCTTACTTGAGAGAATTTCCATTATATTAGTAGACTGCATTAATAGGGTGTAATACAAACCCCTAGAAATATATGATAAGCTGGAGACAAGCCATGTTGGCAATATGACTTTTAAAATAGCAGTTAAATATTTAGGTTTTAAGAGGTTTAGCAAGTTAATGATGCGAGTGAACATTTTCAGATTACATTTTTTCATTTATTTAAGCCATTTATATAGCGCCAACATGTTTCATAGAGTTTTATATATGATAGTTTATATCATCAAAGCTTACAATCCAATATATCTACCACAGTCACACATACTACGTTCCTGGACAAATCTGGAGAGAAGCCGGTTAAAAAGGACCTTTGCTAATCAAGCAAAGTCTGCCTTTTTAGTGATCCCCTTCCTAAAATACTGTAGTATGCTGCACTAAGTACTTATACATACCTTTTTCCTGGCTTCCATAGTGCAGGGGATGACATCACTATCCTTCCGACAAGATCCTGGCAATTATGCCCTCCTCAGATAATTCCTGCCTCCATGCTGCCAAACAAGCCTACTTTGTCTCTCTCATTAATACCTTATCATCCAGTCCCCGTTGGCTCTTCTCAACTTTTAACTTTCTGTTTCATCCCCCATCTCCCTCTACCCACTAACTCACTCACTGTCCAAGAGATTGCCAATAACTTCAGAGACAAGTTTGATGCAATATGTGAAGACACCTCCAATATGCGTACAAAAAATCAATGAAAGGAATTCATGGACAGCTGCACACCAAAATAAACCTAAAAAGGTAGCCTTTATTGGTGTAAAAAGGATAAAAAGCACTACAAAACACAGCACAGCAAGCAGTGGGGTAAAAAAGCTGATGCGTTTCGCACAAACAATCAGTGCTTAGTCATAGCCAATGTGTGTACATCTTCCCCACTCAGCATACTTTGCCTAACAGCACAGTCAACACTCCTATTTTTAACTGACTACTACTGAAGAGGTTACAAGACTCTTCTCAGATGCCCACCTAACCAATTGTCCCCTGGATTCTGTTCCCTCACAACTACTACGGTCACCCTCTTCTTCCCTCACTCACATCTTCCTGTAAAACATGGTCAGATCCCTCCCATACTTAAAAAGCCCTCACTGGACCCCATCAACCTGAACAACTTAAGACCCATCTCATTGCTCCCATTCACCCCTAAACTTCTAGAACGCTTAGTCTACAACCGTCTTAGCTCCTACCCCAGTAAAAATAACCTTCTCGACCCCTTAGGCCCTGTACACACGAGGAGACATGTCCGATGAGACAGGTCCGACAGACCGTTTTCATCAGACATGTCTGAAGGGATATTTTGGTCTGATGTGTGTACACACCATCAGACCAAAATCCCAGCGGACCAGAACGCGGTGACATAGAACACACCGACGTGCTGGCAAAAGGAAGTTTAATACGTCCACGCATGCGTTGAATTAATTAGACGCATGCGCAGGATTTCGGTCCGATGGTTGGGCTTACTAAGCATCAGACATGTCCGACGGACAGGTTTCCAGCGGACAAGTTTCTAAGCATGTTTAGTCCGCTGGAAACCTGTCCACTAGGCCGTACACACGATCGAACATGTCCTCTGAAACTGGTCTGCGGACATGTCTCTTTGTGTGTACGCGGCCTAACAGTCTTTTTTAATCGCAGCACTCAACAGAAACTGCTTTACTAAAACTCAGTAACGATTTACTAACTGCTAAAACCAATGGCCATACTCCTACTGCTTTACCCCCCTTTAAAAATGTTGACTAGACATGTGCAATTCATATCGTAACAAATCAAAATTCGGCCGAATTTCACATCTTTCAGACATTCGGATGCATCCAAAAAAAAAATAACGAATTTCAACTAATACAAAAGAAATTATAGCGAAAATAGCGAACATAATGAATGAATTCGACATGATTCATTAATTCGTAAGGTCCAATGAAACAAAAGGTCAACTAGGAGAAAATCTTACAGTCCAATCAGCTGATTAATTTTGTGCTGGAGGTTGGATTACTAGCAAAGTGCATTCTTAAAACTGAGTGAGAAGGTTGTTGTATTTTATTTGAGCATAGGAAAAGAGATATTGTCACTGTGTGTGTTAATGGATTCAATAAACAAATGACTTTCTTATTTTTTATTTTTTTTAACCACTTTACCCTTTACCAAGCACTGGAGAACAGATCATGGTTTTATGCTTCCTTCGTCTCCATAACGGTTTTGCATCATCTGTGGTCTCTATGCTTTAACCTCTTTTTTTTTTTTTGATTATTTTATTCTATTTTATTTTTCTGACTTTCTGAAGTACAAATCGTTATAATGAATATATTTACATACATACATATTGAATTATCTTAAAATGAATCGATTTGTTATAATGATTATCAATATTTTACAGCAATAACGAATTATCCGAAAACAAATTAACGTAACATAACAAAATACAACAGAATTAAATTATGTATTTTAGGAATGAAAACGAAACAAAACAAAATTTTCCGTTGTGCACAAGTCTACTATTGACCACCCGCTCCTTCTCAATAAACTCTGTTCCCTTGGCCTTCAAGATTCTGCTGTAACCTGGTTCTCCTCCTACCTATCACAGCGATCCTTCAGTCTTACCTACAACTGTGTCTCCTCCTCACTATTGCCCCTTTCTGTGGGGTTCCCCCAAGGCTCTGTTCTTGGACCCCTTCTATTCTCTATCTACACCTCCTCCCTTGGTCACTTGATAACGGCCCATGGGTTTCAATACCATCTATACGCTGATGACACCCAAATGTATCTGTCTACTCCTCACTTTACTCCTTCAGTCTCCTCTCGCATTACTAACTTACTAGCTGACATATCAGCATATCACACCGCTTTTTTAAACTAAACCGCTCAATGACTGAGCTGGTAATATTCCCCCGCCCCCCCACCCATGCCCCCCTCCATGACTTTTCCATCAAAATCAATAATGCAACTATCAATCCCTCCCCTCATGCCAGGGTACTAAGTGTAATCCTAGACAGTGACACGTCGTTTCAGCCCCAAATACAAACACTGTTGAAAGCTTGTAGACTTTACCTCCTTAACTACTTGCCGACCGCCCGCCGTCATATTACTGCGGGACGGTGGCACTGCTACGCGGGAGCACGTAGCTCTACGTCCTCCCTTTAGCAGCTTGTAGGGCGCGCGCGCACCCCGCCGGCGGCGCCCGCACACTCCACCGTGCGTCCCCCGAGTCCCGCGCGCGTGCCCGGTGGGTACGATCGCCGCCGGGCACCCGCGATTGCTCGTTACAGAGCGGGGAACGGGAGCTGTGTGTGTAAACACACAGCTCTCGTTCCTGTCAGCGGGGGAAACGCTGATTTTCTGTTCATACAATGCATGAATAGAAGATCAGTGATTTCCCCTAGTGAGGCCACCCCCCCTACAGTTAGAACACACCCAGGAACACACTTAACCCCTTCCCTGCTCCCTAGTGTTAACCCCTTCACTGCCAATAGCATTTTTATAGTAATACAATGCATTTTTATAGCATTGATCGCTATAAAAATGCCAATGGTCCCAAAAATGTGTCAAAAGTGTCCGATGTGTCCGCCATAATATCGCAGTACCGAAAAAAAACGCTGATCGCCGCCATTACTAGTAAAAAAAAATAATAATAAAAATGCCATAAAATGACCCCCTTTTTTGTAAACGCTATAAATTTTGCGCAAACCAATCAATAAGCGCTAATTGCGATTTTTTTAACGAAAAATATGTAGAAGATTATGTATCGGCCTAAACTGAGGAAAAAAAATGTTTTTTCATATCTTTTTTGGGGATATTTATTATAGCAAAATGTAAAAAATATTGAATTTTTTTCAAAATAGTCGCTCTATTTTTGTTTATAGCGCAAAAAATAAAAACCGCAGAGATGATCAAATACCACCAAAAGAAAACTCTATTTGTGGGAAAAAAAGGACGCCAATTTTGTTTGGGAGCCACGTCGCACGACCGCGCAATTGTCAGTTAAAGCGACGCAGTGCCGAATCACAAAAAGTGCTCTGGTCTTTAGACAGCAATATGGTCCGGGGCTAAAGTGGTTAACATCTCTAAAATTCTCCCCTTTTTAACAAATGAAACCACCAAGCTCCTCATTCACTCCCCTGTTATCTCTCGCCTTGACTATTGCAACTCTTTTCTCATTGGCCTGCCTCTCCATAGGCTATCCCCTCTTTAGTCTATAACAAATGCTGCTGCCATACTTATCCACCTTACCAACCGCTCAGTGTCTACCCATCTCTGCCAATTCCTACACTGTCTCCCGATCGCCCCACAAATTAATTTAAAAATACTAACAACATACAAAGCCATTTACAATTCTGTTCCGAGCTACATCACCAATCTTGTCTCCAAATATCACCCGAACTGTCCTCTAATCCTCTGGAATGCTCTACCTCAACCTGTCCGGCTATCTCCTACTCTAGCTGCCTTAGGCAATCCCTGAAAACTCATCTCTTCAGGGAAGCCTATCACACCTCCAACCAACTTTTACCACTTCCATCAGCTTATTCCCCACAGTTACAACCTTTTGTACCACCTGCCCCACCCGATTAGATTGCAAGCTGTTCTGAGCAGGGCCCTCTTAATCCTCTTGTATTTGATTTTATTGTAACTGCACTCTCTCCCCTTTTATACTGTAAAGTGCTGTGTAAACTGCCCAGATCTTGCATATTGACACTCCAGCACAGTGCAGGTCTCACTTCTCATGACATTTTGGCTACTCAGCATTCACCAGAATCCTGTCAGAAAGATGGTCAGGTGTGCAACATCATTGTATTATAGATAGATGATAGTGACAGAAAAGGAGATGTGTGTAACATCATTGTACTATAGTTGGATGATAGTGATAAAAGAGGAGAGGTGTACATCATCATTGTACTTTAGAGGATGATAGTGATAGAAGAGGACAGGTGTGCAACATCATTGTATTATAGAAGGATTATAGTGACAGAAGAAGAGAGGTGTACAACACCATTGTATTTTAGAAGGAGGATAGCGATATAGGAAGAGAGGTGTATAACATCACTGTACAGGAGGATAATAGTGAGATGAGAGGTATATAGCTTCACTGCACTAATGGAGGATAATAGTGTAGCACCTGGTTACTTCCAGAACCGGTGCTAGTGTAAATTTAGAGGGGGTCAGAGAGTTAAGTAACTCTGACCAGGTTAATTTGTTCAGATTTTTAAGCCTCTGTCTCAGCTTTGGCTGTACTGTGGGTTCATGCTGTTGTTTCTGGGGTGCTAATCACACCCCAAGTCAGCAGGTGGCAGAAGTGGAGTCAATGTTTTGGATACTTTTCCCAGCAGCCTATAAGGAGGAGTTTCCCTCACTGTGCATGCTGGGAGAGGGTATTTATGAGGCAGATGCCATTTTCCTGGGTCTTCTACCGCATGTGGCGCCCACCTTTGGGGTAGCCACTCAACGCCACCCCGGCAAATGCCCTTCAGGGCCAGGGTGAGTGTGCAACGCAGAGATCCTGGCTTCGGGACCACGTTGGCCCTGAGCAACTGATCTGCCGCTTGGGGACTTAGTAATTAACTGGGTCCCACCTAAGGAGGTCCTGACTTTTCGTCCTGTTGGAGGAGGCCGTACGGTGGAGAGTCTGCCTGAAGAGTACCAAGAGAGGCTGGTGTTCCAATAGGGGACTGACCATCCAGTGGGGACCAGCAGAATCGGACACTGAGAGGCTGGATGTTGGTCATCTGTCAGTGGGTACCCCAATTTAAAACTACCTGAAGGAGATCCAGGTGTCAAGTCCAGGCAAGAGGACTCCGGACTATTATTTTCTGCAACCATTGGGAGGGTCTGTGGCAGAGACTTTACCCCAAGCTCGAGTGTTATTCTGTCTGGCAGGCCTGTGTGAGAGGCCTGTCCAGGTGCGCTATAACCATAACGGTTGGAGTGGCAAAGTGAAAGTTTGTCGTTGGGAGCAGGACTGTTTCCTTTTTACATACACTTGAATCTGCCATTTCCATTTCTACTATTCCTCTATTCTTCACCAAGTTTTATTGTTTTTACCCGGCTGGGTAATAAATAGCACAGACATTCCATTACTGCAACTTTTACCAAATACCCCTAGACAGCGGATGAACACGCGGTAACATGCCACCCAAAACAAACCAGCAGCTCCTCCAGGGGTAGTGCTACAATAGTAATAGAAGAGGGGAGGTGTATAACATCACTATACTACAAGAGGATAATGGTGATAGGAGAGGAAAGGTATATTATATCACTATTGTATTATATCACTGCACTACTGAAGGATGATAGTGATAGACGAGGAGATACATATCACTTCACTATTGCAGGATGATAGTGATAGGAAAGGAGAGGTATATAACATTACTGGAAAGGAGAAAATGCATCAGGTATCACTTGGATTACCAAAGCTAATTTAACCTAGGAAATGCTACAGAAATCACAGCATTACAGGGGAGTACAATGACACCCATTTGTGTTTTTTAGAATTTTGTCGCATTTCCAGCCTAAAGTAGCTATAAAACCAATCAATAAATTATAGTAATGTAATATTTTAAAGTTGCTTTCTCTCTTTAAAAGACTGCAGATTTCTTAAAAAGAATACTTGGCGTTTGCTGATGTAAAAAAAAAAAGAAGTAGAAAACGGTATTTATGAAAAAAGTGGCAAATAGTAATGATACACAGTGCTTTAGCAAACAAAACATCCTCCATTTAGGGTTTATATTCATTAAAAAACTGCAATATTTAATTTAATTTCACTGTAAACATCATATTATGCAATGCCTCTTTCCTTGCTGCATCCAAACTTGTGACAACACTACTCCGCTTGTCAACCAATATAAAATAACAGCCTGGATATTATTAAACTCCCTTGCCATTTGCAACACACACAAAAAATTGCTTGTTTTCTGAGTGCAAACATTAAGCTCAGAGTGATGCTTATCAGCTCATCGTGGACCATAATTCAAGCCTGAGATCTGTAAAGGCGAAGACTGCACCTGGCATCATTAGTGACAGAGCCGCAAACTATTTCACCAGTAATACCTTGGAAATCATAATTTAATACTTTCTCGTTCCTTTCAGTGCCGTTAATTTAGCATTCAGGTCCCATCCACTAAACGTATACATTACTGCTTCTCTAATATGGCTTGGGGCTGTTCCAAGCCACAGAATTGCAGTTTGGCTCCTCTGTGGTTTCCTTTTTCCTGCTTCCCCAAAAACAATGCTTGTCCCCTTGTGATATCACTCCCAGAGAGTACGCATAGAGGGCAAGTGCGGGACACAAGACAGAAGATAATTAAAAATAATGGCGTATACCCGCATAATAACAAGCACCACTTCGGAGGGGGATTTACGGGACCTCAGTATTTGAAGTATAAATTACATGAAAAATGTTCACAATGTTAGATGGAAGGTTTGATTTTGTTCCACTGAAGAATGCTTTATTTATATTAGTGTCTGCATCCATGGCATGTGTGCTTTGTTACTATTTAGGAACAAGAGCTGCAATGAGCAAGTAGGAATAGGAAAAAAAAAGCAATGTACAAGTTAAAGCAGTATTAAAGTAATATTAAACCCAAAACATTTATTATATTGAATTTTACCAATTCCTATATTTGATGGCTACAATTATTTTCTGTCTTAACCACTTAAGACCTGGACCTTTAGGCAGCTAAAGGACCCGGCCAGGTTTTGCGATTCGGCCTTGCGTCGCTTTAACTGACAATTGCGCGGTCGTGCAACGTGGCTCCCAAACAAAATGGACGTCCTTTTTTCCACAAATAGAGCTTTCTTTTGGTGGTATTTGATCACCTCTGCAGTTTTTATTTTTTGCGCTATAAACAAAAATAGAGCAACAATTTTGAAAAAAATTCAATATTTTTTACTTTTTGCTATAATAAATATCCCCCAAAAAATATAAAAAAACATTATTTTTCCTCACTTTAGGCCGATACGTATTCTTCTACCTATTTTTGCAAAAAAAAAATCGCAATAAGCGTTTATCTGTTGTTTTTTTTCCGCAAGATTTATAGCGTTTACAAAATAGGGGATAGTTTTATTGCATTTTTATATATTTTTTTTTTTTACTACTAATAGTGGCGATCAGCGATTTTTTTTTATGACTGCAACATTATGGGGGACACTTCGGACAATTTTGAGAAATTTTTGGGACCATTGTCATTTTTACAGCAAAAAATGCTTTTTAAATGCATTGTTTGTTGTGAAAATGACAATTGCAGTTTGGGAGTTAACCACTAGGGGGCACTGAAGGGGTTATGTGTGACCTCATTTGTGTTACTAACTGTAGGTGTGACATCATTGATTGTGATTCCCTTTGTAAGGGAATACACAATCAATGCGGGCGCCACAGTGAAAAACGGGGAAGCCATGTTTACACATGGCTCTCCTCGTTCTTCAGCTCCAGGGACCGATCGCCGGACTTCAGCGGCGATCGGGTCCGCAAGTCCCGGAGCTTCAGACTGGGTCGCGTATATCGGCGTGAAGGGGTCCTTAAGTGGTTAATCTTTCTTTCCTAAATTTCCACCTGGGGATCCGTCCAGTAAGTTTGATGCTTTTCAAAAGAACAGGCCGTCTTGCACAAGTAGCAGTTAGGGTTGAGGGTTGAATCATTTACTGTACCACTGGCACGGGTGCTTAGAATCAGCTTTTATTAATGTATGTAAAACCGTTATCACAAAAAGGAACAACACTATTCTGTAACTGCCTAAAAAGTGGTTTACAGTGCCAAGAAAAAGTATTCATACCCATTGAAATTTTTCAAATGTTTTCATATTACAACCAAAAACGTAAAGGTATTTTATTGGTATTTTATCTGATAGACAAACACAAAGGGCCAGATTCTCAGAGGCGTTACGACGGAGTATCTCAGATACCCCGTCGTATCGCCTTTTTTTTGTCCTCGTATCTATGCGAGTGATGCTTAGCATCACTTTTGCATAGATACGCTTCTACATCCGACAAGTGTAAAAGCATTACACTTTCGGATCGTAGGTGTAATGACAACTCCGGCCACTAGGTGGCCTTCACGTTGTTTTTTCATTTGCATATGCAAATGAGGCTAGTACAGCGATTCCCGAACGCTTTTACGCCGCCCCGTCGTCGCGTACGTCGTTTACGGACTCGTAAGGTTACCCCAGCTTCTATGTGGAGTAACCTTACGAAGTTCCGTCGGATGCCGTCGGACACCATGTTAAGTATGGCGTCGGGTCAGCATCGGCTTTTTCCGTCGCTTACGTCGTTTTACTAACTCGTTCGCGAATAGGGACTTGCGTAAATGACGCTCACGTCGTTTTGACGTCGGTTTCAACGACGCTTCCCGACGTGAGCTGGAGCATGCGCACTGGCCTTTTTCCCCGGACGGCGCATGCGCAGTTCGTTTGACGCGGGGGCGCGCTTAATTTAAATACAAGCCGCCCCCTTTGAATTGCGCGGGTTTACGCTTGGCGATTTACGAGACGCCGGCGAAAACTACGGAGCAAGTGCTTCGAGAATAAAGCACTTGCTCTAGTACGCAGCGGCGGCGTAGTGTAAATGGCTTACGCTACGCCGCCGAAAATATATGAGAATCTGGCCCAAAGTGGCACATAATTGTGAAGTGGAAGGAAAATGTTAAATGGTGTTCAAAACTTTTTACAAATAAATATCTGAAAAGTGTGGCATGTATTTGTATTCAGTCCCCTTTACTCTGATACCCCTAACTAAAATCTAGTAGAACCAATTTCCTCCAGAAGTCACCCAATTAGTAAATAGTCCAACTGTGTGAATTTAATCTCAGTATAAATTCAGCTGTTATTTAAAGCCCTCTGAGGTTTGTTAGAAAACCTTACTGAACAAATACCATCATGAAGGCCAAGGAACACACCAGACAGGTCAGGGATAACGTTGTGGAGAAGTTTAAAGCAGGGTTAGTTTATAAAAAATATCCTAAGATTTGAACATCTCACGGAGCTCTGTTCAGTCCATCATCTGAAAATGGAAAGAGTATGGCACGACTGTAAACCTAGCAAGACATGGCCATCCACCTAAACTGACAGGCCGGACAAAGAGATCATTAATCAGAGAAGCAGCCAAGAGGCCCATGGTAACTCTGGAGGAGCTGCAGAGATCCACAGCTCAGGTGGGAGAATCTGTCCACAGGACAACTATTAGTCGTGCACTCCACAAATCTGGCCTTTATGGAGGAGTGACAAGAAGAAAGCCATGGTTGGAAGAAAACCATAAGAAGGCCTGTTTGCAGTCTGCGAGAAGCCATGTGGGGGACACAGCAAACATGTGGAAGAAGGTTCTCTATATATTAACTATTTGGCCTAAAAGCAAAACGCTATGTGTGGCAGAAAACTAACACTGCACATCAACCTGAACACACCATCTCCAACGTGAAACATGGTGGTGGGAGCATCATGTTGTGGGGATGCTTTTCTTCAGCAGGGACGGGAAAACTGGTCAAAGTTGATGGGAATATAAATGGAGCCAAATACAGGGCAATCTTAGAAGAGAACCTATTAGAGTCTGCAAAAGATTTCAGATGGGGCGGAGGTTCCCCTTCCAGCAGGACAACTACCCTAAACATATAGCCAGAGCTATAATGGAATGGTTTAGTTCAAAGCATATTCATGTGTTAGAATCAAAGTTCAGACCTAAATCCAATTGAACATCTGTGGCATGACTTGAAAATTGATGTTCACAGACATTCTCCATCCAATCTGACAGAGCTTCAACTATTTTGCAAAGAAGAATGGGAAAAAAATTCACTCTTCCAATGTGCAAAGCTGGTAGAGACATCCCCAAAAAGAAGTGCAGCTGTAACTGCAGCGATGAAAGGTGGTTCTACAAAGTATTGACTTTTTCAAGGCACTGTTATAAAGCCACTGGCTGCGAGTGCTGATCAAATGCTGGTTTTCCAGCATGGCTGTGACAGAAGGTGGTTGTTAGACTGGCTTTTGTTAAACAGAAACGGTACACGCGGGTCGAAATCTGTCTGGTTCCTGCTGAACTGGACAAATTTCATTACATGTATATCCTGCTTGAATCTGCTAGTACATCTGAGGTCGCGTACACACGATCGGTTTGGTCCGATGAAACTGGCCTTAAGGCCAGTTTCATCAGTCCAAACGATCGTGTGTACGGCCCATCGGACCGTCGTCCGTCGGACCAAAGTTTTAAAACTTGCTTTAAAATCGGACCGATGGTTAGTACGCAAAAGCATCGGACCAAAAACCTGCGCATGCTCAGAATCAAGTCGACGCATGCTTGGAAGCAATGAAGTTCATGTTTTCAGCACGTCGTTGTGTTCTACGTCACCGCGTTCTGACCCGATCAGATTTTGGACTGATGGTGTGTACGCACATCAGACCATCAGGCCACTTCAGCGGTGAACCGATGAAAGCGGTCCGTCGGACCATTCTCATCGGGTTGGACCGATCGTGTGCACGCGGCCTAACACTCTCCTCCCTCCAGACTGCTGTCCAAAAATTTCTCTGTTACTCCTTCCAGGGTGGGGGCACTCAAATACAGCAAGTGTATTACTGGCCAGATCACCAGGTGACAACAGAGGGGAAAAAGTTGAAAAAAATAAAGAAATCTAATCTAATGATTGATTGGCAAGCTGCAATATACCTGTATTATATTTTTTGTTTTGGGTTTTAAGCCTAAAAACAAAAATGTAATACAGTATATTGCAAAGTACCAATCCTCACATTTGGTGGCTGCATTTGTTTTCTTTGTTTTTTGTTTTGTTTTATTTCCTTTATTTTTACCTGGTGATCAGACCAATAACACACCACCAGTCTTCATTTCTCCAGTCTGGATGGAGGAGTAACAAAGACAACCTTGGACAGCAACACTGTCAATCTGGGGAGAGGGCAGTGTTAAATAAACTGGCAGATTTAGATAGACTCGATTACCATATTAAAGCCAAATTCCAACAACTATTTGCAGTTACAGCAAGGTTCTGTTTGTCCCATTGGAATAAAGGTTGTACACAAATGAATAAAAAGTGACCATTGTAAGTATCCCTGTCAGTGGTAAACGGTTTGACCCAACATTCTAACTGCTACTTTTGCTGGACAGCTTAGTCTGTTAACTATTTTAGCTCCAGAAGGTTTACCCCCTTCATGTTACTGCATTGCTTTAACTGAATCCCTCAAAAAGAGCTTTCTTCTAGTGGCATTTGATCACCTCTGCGGTTTTAATTTTTTGCGCTATAAAACATATCCAATAAAAAATAAAATGTCTTCATCACTTTAGGCCAATATGTATTCTGCTACGTATTTTTGGTATAGAAAATCCCAATATAAATCCTGTATATTGACTGTTTAGCGCAAAAGTTATTGCGTCTACAAACTAACTACTAAATGTTTTACTTTTTACTAGTAATGGCGGCAATCAGCGACTTATAGGGGGACTGCGATATTACGGCTGACTTTTGGGGGACCAGTGACATTATTACAGTGATCAGCGCAAAAAAATAATGCACTGTCAGTAATGTGTAGTAATGACACTTGCAGGGAAGGGGTTAACATCAGGGGCGATCAAGGTGTTAATTGGGTGCCTGACCAGTGCTTTGCTACTGTGGGGGAGGTGCTTGTACTAGGAGAAGCATGAATTGGTACATTTGCTTAGCAAAGACACAGGATCCATGTCATCTGTGGTGACAGAACGGCGATCTGTCGTGCTGCTTACACAGGTAGATGCCATTCTGCCTGTGTACCGAAGCATCCGCGGGTGCCGCTGGACATCGAGTCTGCTATACCCGCCAATCAGCTCCCACTGTGCCTGCGGCATGCACCCCTATTCTGGAAGTGCAGGATCGCCTCCTTTTTTTGAACTTCCTTTAGCCGTGGTTAAAGGAAGTTAAAAAATAACAGATTTACTAGCCATATGGCCCATTGAAAATTAAGGAAAAAAAAAAAAGAAAACCGATACAGCCACTAAGAGCTGGTTCACACAGGGGCAACGTGACTTTGCGCGGCGACTTCGGCGCGACTTGGGGCGACTAACAAGGTGACTTCAAGTCGCCTCCAGGACAGGGAGGGGTTTGCCTGAGAAAACAAGTTTCTGTAAAGTTGTTTCAGTTAAGACAGGGATCTGACTTGGAGGCGACTTCTATTGAAATCAATGGGTACAAGTCGCCTAGAAGTCACCTTGAAGTAGTACAGGAACATTTCCGGAGCGACTTCAGTAGTGTGCATTTAGACGGCTCTCATTGACTAACATGTCATTTGACATGTCGCGCGACACAAGTCGCCCCCTAGATCGCGGTAGTGTGAACCGGCTCTAACTCTAACGAGTCTGTCTACTTTCGTGTAAAATGACTAACCAGCAATGTCTAATGTTACCCACAGTCCTTATCCAAACTAGCCAATGATCTCCTCCTCTACCTATGTGGGTACCCTAAGGCCGTGTACGCACGACCGAGAAACTCGACGGGCGAAACAAATCGTTTTCCCCGTCGAGTTCCTTGTTCGGCTGTCAAAAAACTAGTCGTGCCAAATTTTCCCACCGCCTGTCGAGGAAATAGAGAACATGCTCTCTTTTTGGCTCGACTAGTTCCTCTACAGTTTTCTCTGCGAAAAGTGTACACGCGACCGATTTTCTCGGCAGAATATGTCTCCCATCGAGTTTCTTGCTGAATTCTCCAGAGGAAACCGGTCGTGTGTACGCGGCCTTACTCTGCTACCCTAGGCACAGGCTCAATAATTCCAGTGGTATCTTTAGCCATACAAAACATTACCCTGAGAAAAAGTGTAGTTTTGTTCATTGGTATGCTGATGGAATTGGCGTTATTCATAATTAAAACAGGACTGTATTATTGTAACACAAAGCTGTTAATACTAAACACCCCACATGAAAGACAAAGCTCCATTTCACTGCTAGGCGCTTACAACAAGGGCTGAATTCCTCTAGTGCTGCTCAAACAATCAGTCATGGAAAATTCTGAGATCATTTGCTTCATTTGTGGAAACCACTAAAATGTTAATTAACAGAAGCTTTCCTTTTGCCATCAGCCTTCCGCTCACTAAGTATTCCAGTATGTGTGCGTTCGGCGTCTTTCACAGCAGCCCAGAAGTTCTGTAGTAACAGCATCAGATCAACACAAGTACAAACTTTATGATCTTCAGTCATCCATATTAAAATATTACCGTGGAGGGACCTTAATGCCCAGGACCTGTGTGAACCTTCAATTATTAAAAGACAGCAGTACTCCAGCAGAAAAATATTGATCTAGTTTCATCTGCTGCAGGTCTCAGAACAATGGGAAACTCGGTACAATGTCTGGAATCCATGAAACTCCATTCTCAGTAACAGCTCTCTGGCATCTAGTAAAATATTGATTTTTACAGCCTCCACTAAAAATCAATATTTCCCTCGATACTGGAAATTGGCAGCCAGAGAGGAGTATGTCAAGCTGAAGGATACAGCCAGCACAAAACAGTATAATGCTCACCAAAGTCTTTGCAACTCCCATGTAGTACAGGATGACCAACAAGATTCGTTTTTATTAGTGGAGGACCAAGCCGCTTACCAAATGATAATTACCCACATAATTTTCCAAATACTAAAAGGTAACTGCAAACCTTTGTATTTTAACTCAAACATTGTAAAATGTGAACAGAGCATTACAATGGTCTGTCCTCAACTATATTAGAGGCTAATGAATTATAAAGTCTCAGTGTAGCTACACCTGAATGTTTTGTGAGTCGGAGCTATAAAACGCTTAACATTAAAACGCCATTGTTTTATATGGTGCCTGGTCACATCTGAGCATTTAGGTACCTGTCACTCAGGGGCTTCTTTTCAGGCAGATTTCAGATTTGGGCATATTCAACTCAAAAGACTGGAAAAATGTGCAAAAGCATGTGCTTCTATCATAAAAAAAAATAAAAATAGGATCACCTCAACACAGGAGGTTGTTGAATGCCCATTCAAAACCTAGTGTTTTGGGGGGGAATTACACGTGCAAAGCATTGCGGTCGCAGCAAATTAAATGTGTCTTGTCGAGCGGCCCCACCTGTCAAATTTGCCTTAAAGCGGAGTTCCACCCTTAAAACCACTTTGTTCAATCCCATCCAGCATACTGGCGTCAGCGCCAGTATGCTGTTTTTTTTTTTTAATCCATGTACTTACTTTATAATAAATCATTTAATTTCGTGCACACCGCGGTCGCTGCTATAAGGCGTCACGCCTTCCGGAAAGAGCCGATTAGCGTTCGGCTCTTCTCGGCTCTTCTCGGCGCCTGCGCACAGACCCAGAAGCTGACTGCGCAGGCGCCGTATATAGCCGCGTCACGCCGAACAAAGCCGAACTAGGACCGGCTATTTACGGCGCCTGCGCAGTCAGCTCCTGGGTCTGTGCGCAGGCGCCGAGAAGAGCCGAACGCTATTCAGCTGTTTCCGGAAGGCGTGACGCCTTATAGCGGCGACATACCACGGTGCGCACAAAATTAAATGATTTATTATAAACTAAGTACATGGATAATAAAAAAAAAAAAAAAACAGCATACTGGCGCTGACGCCAGTATGCTGGATGGGATGAAACAAAGTGGTTTTAAGGGTGGAACTCCGCTTTAAGTCAATAGGACTGTGCTGCAACTGTGAGCCCAATGCTTAGCTTACAGTTGTGGTGCATTAGTAGCGCAAAAAAAAAAAAATATAGATATCCACCACAAATCTCTTTTTAGAGATTGCTGAAGTGTAAACTTTGTCTAAATTTATTTTACACTTTGTTTTTGGATTCACACTTACCTAGGTGGATGCAGCATCGGTCCGAGGGGGCAGGAGTGACTAGCTCAGACTCTCAGGGTCTCGCTGAGAGGCTTAGCCGGATGGCGGTCCAGGAATCTGGGTGGATTCTGAATCCATGCTTGTGATGATGCAGAGCCTGGACTGACTCTGTGACATCAGCAGAGAATGGACTTCAGCCCACTCTCTGCTGAAAACGGGTCACAGGAGTGCAAAACTAACTGTACTTTTGTGATCCATAGGAGAAGTACAGTCAAAAGAGCTTTGGATATACTTCTCCTTGAATTCATAACTAGTATGCACCATTGTTTTTTAATTAGTATCTGTCTCCTGTAATCCAATGTACAGCAGCACAGAGAGAGAGAGAGGGACATCACTGTGTGCCAATGAGCTTTTGTGCATGGACATGTGTAGACATGGAACACACTATTTTTAGGGTGATTATTGTTATATTTGTTAACTCTAGCATTTGCAAAGACTAATCTTTATTAATGACTTGCTGTCCAGAACATTGTTTGATAATTGTAGTGGTGGGTGACTCTATTGAAGATGTGGAACCAGTGTCGGGACAATGTCAAATAGAGTCCATGGTGAATATGCCAAACTGCGCCACCCCCCTCCCCCCAAGATGCACAAGCATTATATGTGAAAAAAAATCCCTCAAGTGCTCAAAACTGGAATAAATTCTCCCTCCTCCCAGTTCAAATCCAACCCCCTGCTAGAAGCCCACCTCCCAGTACAAATGCTGCCCACCCATCCCTACTATATCGCCTCTTTAAGCACAACACCCCCCCAATCCACAAATCCTGTTCTCCTATTCCCTCTACCAACACACATCCCCTTAAATCACCACTCCTAGACCCCCCCCCAAAAAAATGTTCCCTCCTAGAACAATTCTAACCCCCTGCTACCCCCCCCCCCCAATTCCCGTTTCCAACACAGATCTCCTCTCCACCATGGCGCCCTCCCACCTCACATGATACCACACTTTCCAGGGCAGCTCTATCTATATATATTGAGATATCTATATATCTATCTATATCTATCTATATCTATCTATATCTATCTATATCTATATCTATATCTATATATATATATATATATATATATATATATATATATATATATATTGATATATATATATATAGATATGTATATAGATATAGATATATGTACATACATACATACAGTATCTCACAAAAGTGAGTACGCCCCTCACATTTTTATAAAATTGTTATTATATCTTTTCATGTGACAACACTGAAGACATGACACTTTACAATATAAAGTAGTGAGTGTACAGCTTGTATAACAGTGTAAATTCGCTGTCCTCTCAAAAATAACTCAAATGTATGTCACAAACTGAAGCAGAGCATGAACCCCTCCCTTCAGAGACTGGGCCACAGAACTGTTTTCCAACATAACGACCCCAATCACACCTCCAAGACAACCACTGCCTTGCTAAAGAATCTGAGGGTAAAGGTGATGGACTGCCCAAGCATGTCTCCAAAACTAAACCCTATTATGAATCTGTGGGGCATCCTTAAACAGAAGGTGCAGGAGTGCAAGGTCTCTAACATCCACCAGCTCTGTGATGTTGTCATGGAGGAGTGTAAAAGGACTCTGGTGTTAACCTGTGAAGCTCTGGTGAACTCCATGGCCAAGAGGGCTAAGGCAGTGTTGGAAAATAATGGTTAGGCCCAATTTGGGCATTTTCACTTAAGAGTGTACTTACTTTTGTTGCCAGGGGTTTAGACATTAATGGCTGTGTGTTGAGTTATTTGGAGGGTACAGCAAATTTACACTGTTATACAAGCTGTACACTCACTATTTTTCATTGTAGCAAAGTGTCATTTCTTCAGTGATGTCAAATGAAAAGATATAATAAAATATTTGCAAAAATGTGAGGGGTGTACTCACTTTTGTGAGAATACTGTGTATAATATATATATACAGTAATATAATAAAAGCTATGTTTATTTAAATAGTCACATTCTTAAGTAAAATCCGAAAAGTCTCATGTTTTGCCTCTTTTTGTTACTATTAAATGTCAGGCAGTATGGTGCAATTGATCCCTATAGCCAGTGGTTGTTAGGTAAATATCTAACACCTTATAGGTATATTCTAACCCAACATAGAAAAATCATCTGGCATGGAAAACAAACTGTAATATGTTTTCAAGAAGTATAACACTGAGCCCAGTTCACACTGGGCTGCGGTAGTGAAGCTGTGTGAGTTCAGCTGAACTCACACGATTTCACTCCCGCTTGTCAGTCCCGATTTCGGACGCGATTTCAGAGACATCTGTGCAGGTTTCTGCACAGATGTCAATGTAAATCGCGGCCCGAAATCGCAAAAAGTAGTACAGGAACTACTTTTTGAAATCGGTGCAGCGCTGCAGATGCGTTGTCGCATTGATTAGGACGGTGCCATTGCTGACAATTGCCGGAAAATGTCGCCGATTTGAGGTGCGATTTGACATCTCAAATCGTATCTCAAATCGTACCAGTGTGAACCAGGCCGGAAAGGAATTTAGGCAATGCTACCAAGTGATTCCTAAATAAACCCTGGATCTAACATCTGATGAAAGGATATATTGTATGTTGATTGAAGGGAAAGAAGTGACCACTAATTTCAGATTGGGAAATTTGTCCACATTTTTCATTGCTTTGTAACCAATAAAACCAATGTTTAGCCATGGGAAACATGAATCAAGTTATGCAATACTGAGAGCGCCGCTGTTTTCCTATTTATCATTAAACAATGGTTTTGGCAAGCCAATCTGTGTTCTTTATTGTGTTATTTGATATGTAAATACTGCTGTTCTCCTAACGCCGCAAGTGCTGCCATACTGTGTCAATAAGTAATGACTGAATCTGATACATTTTTAAAGAATTAAAAGCCCTGCGTTATAATCATCTCTGAAGAAAATAAAAAAACATTTGATCAGACTTGGAAAAGGCCATGGCAAAGCAGAGGTCCTGTAAACAGGTACAGAAAAAAGGGGTACTTGATGTGTATTTCTCAACAGCATCCCAAGCCCCTCAGTAAACATTACATGGAGCAGAAGGGTCGATACAGAAGTGGTCTATTAGGTCATGTGCTACATAAAAAGGAAACAACTTTATATTCAGTAAACACATATTTTGAGATATTATAGTACAGTAGTGATTACAATAAATCTTGTTTTTGTAGTCCCTCATTTTGCTAGGACCGGAATTCAGAATTAAAGCTGAACTACAACATTTTGTTTTAGCCCATGCATTGGGGCTGTTTCAGCACTGCATAGGTTAAAGGGGTGTTCCAGCCAAAAATGGTGTTTATTAAAAGTCAGCAGCTACAAAAAGTGTAGCTGCTGGCTTTTAATAAACACTCACTTACCTACTTCTGCGTTCCAGCGTCGTGCCGACCGGGGCTCCGCTCTTCTACCCCCCTCCCCGGCCGGCGTCTCCATTCCGACTGTGGGCACCCACTGCGCATGCGCGAGCCGCACTGCGCATGCGCGCGTGGCGCGGCTCGCCGCTAATTGGAGAGGCGATCGCATGGGACCTGTCATGTGTCCCATGCGATCGCCTACAGGGAGGAGCTGGTGTAGGCGATTAAGCTTAATCGCCTAACCAGCCCCTCGGCGGAAGCAGGAAGTGGGACAGGAAGTCCCACTCCTCCTGAAGCCCCCACTCCCCCCCAAAAAAATGACATGCCAAATGTGGCATGTAAGGGGGAGGGGAGTGGGATAAGCGGAAGTTCCATTTTTGGGTGACAGCAGAGATATACTTGCCTGATCTGCCCATTTTCCCCGCACAAGACTGATCCGGCACCACCGTATTCCAGCGGTCTTGAAAATGGACCACTGCTGGACTGTGGGGTAACGTGGTTTTCCGGAGGTTCAGTAGATCAGCTGAGTATAAAGTTTGTGCTTACGCCTAGATAAACAAGCAGATGACTCATGCAGTGTGGGCTCAGCCCAAATGCTTGTTGGGAAAAATTGCCTGGAGTTGGCCTTTAAAACCACTTTCAGACCAGGACACTTTTTTACATTATTATTATTATGCAGGATTTATATAGCGCCAAGAGAGCTTACAATCTAAGGCGGCGTACACACGATCGGATATATCCGATGAAAACGGTCCGCGGACCATTTCCATCGGATATGTCCGATCGGGAGTTTGATCCGATGGCGTGTACACACCATCGGATCAAATTCCCCGCCGCCGGAAGGCGCGGTGACGTGGCGGTGACGCGGCGGTGACGTTGACGCCGCCGCGTCACCGCAACGTCACCGCACCAGGAAGTAAAACACTTCCGCGCATGCGCCGAATCCATTCGGCAGCGGCGCGGCGGCGGTGGGGGCCGACATGTCTGCTGGTAAGTGTACCAACCAGCAGACATGTCGGGCGGACAGATCCCCACCGGATAGATTTCAAAGCATGCTTTGAAATCTGTCGGGTGGACAAATCTGTCCGCTAGCCCATACACACGAGCGGAGATGTCTGCTGAAACGGTCCATCGGACCGTTTTCAGCGGACATATCCCCTCGTGTGTACGAGGCCTAAGAGGGAGGGTCAATGATACAAAAGGTAATAGCTGTGTGAGATGAGCTAATGGAGGAAATAAAACAGTGTATTTAGTTAGAAGCAGGATAGACTTAAAGAGAAGGGTTTTCAGGGATCGTCAAAAGATGGATAGATTAGGGGACAGTCGGATAGTTTGAGGTAGGGAGTTTCAAAAGATGGGAGAAGCTCTAGAGAAATCCTGGAGGCGAGCATGGGAGGAGGTAACAAGGGAGCTAGAGAGCAGAAGGGACCAAAGAGAGCGGCTTGGTTGGTATTTTGGGACTTCATGTAACAATTAGTATTTTTTTGCTAGAAAATTACTTAGAGCCCCCAAACATTAAAACCCCTTTCACAGTGGGGCTGCTGTGCTTTAGTGGTAAAGTGCCCCTCATTTTAGCAGCGCTTTATCAGCAGCCGTTTAAGCTGCGCTTTTCAGCCGCTAGTGGGGTGCTTTTAACCCCCGCTAGCAGCCGAAGAGGTTAAAAGCACCCATGTTGCAGCGCTTCTGAAGCACTTTTCAGGTCCTTTGGAAGCGCTGCCCTTTTATTTTAATGGGTAAGGCGTTTTGGGAGTGCTCCCAAACCGCCCCAAAGGTCTTCGATCGTCTCCAAAGATGCTGCTTGCAAGACTTTTCCTAACATCCCGCAAGCGCACCGTCCCACTGTGAAAACTCCCAACCCTATGAGGACAGGGGGGGGGGTTGTTTATTTTCCATAGGTATAGTCTAAGTGCTCAATGTTTTTTTTTGGACTTTTATTGTTACCTAATGATGTGATGTATTTATGTTATGTTTATGGGTATACTATTGCTTTATTATTACTGTTGGTTTGACATGGAACTGCCTTTCTGTTGAAAATAAAATGGATATTTGGAAAAGTCACACTGAAATTAATGGGCGGTGGTTTTCAGGTGCCTTACAGGCGCTATTTCCTAGCGCTAAAATGCCTGTAAACCGTTTCAGTGTGAAAGGGGTCTAAATATTTTTTTTAAAGCAGAGGCCCAAGAGAATAAATTGGTGGGCTTTGAAATTTTTTATGTCACACGGTAGTTGGGCAGCAGTTTTTCAAACTCAATGTTTTTGGGAAAAACACACTTTTTTGTAATTCATACTGCATAAAGAACACACAATACCTAATATAAAAGATTATGCTATATCGGAAAGATAGATACCAAACACGTCACGCATTAAAATTGCTTACATCCGTGCAAAGGCAACAAACAACGTACATTTTACTGTACATAGGCAATACTTTAAAAGCCTTTACAGGTTACCACTTTAGGTTTACAGTGGAGGTCAAACACTATAATTACTGCCCATGATCTGACGCTTGTGGTGATACCTCACATGTGTGGGACAATTACGGTTTGCATGTGTGCAGGACCGGCACGAACGTCTGCCTTTTGCATGCAAGTATGGGGGGACGGGGGTACTTTTTTTTCTTTTTACACAGTTTTTGATCACTTTTATTGCTGTCACAAGGAATGTAAACACGCAATAGGCATGTGTCAAGTACTCTTTATGGAGAGATCTTTGGTCTGTAAGACCCTAAATTCCTCCTCTGTCCTTAAAACCATTCAAAATACCAAGATTGGTGTTTTTGGAATGCTTTTGATTTAGAAAAAATGGTGGCGTGGACATCTGGGTAAACTAGAAGTGATGCCAGGCCACCGCTTCCAGGTTACCAAGAGCTGATCAAAGCCAATCCAGGCTTTGTTCAGGTCTCTGATCAGCTGGCGTACACGCTGGCTGGTCGCCTGGGTCTCCCCAGGCATCATCCCAGTATAACCACTTATAGTCAAAAGTCCAAATGTTTCAGCTAAGAAAGGAGTGATTCTGCAGGAGCTGGTGAGTGGTCTCTTTAGTGATCCTGTTCATGGCGAGCACCAGCGACAGGAATTCTCAGGTGTGTGCCCTACTGATACTGCAGTACTTGGTGTCAGAAGTAATGTTTGTTTACATTTATTTCAGTAAGAAATGCTTTACTCCACATAGCAAATAACTGGAGTGCAAAGGAGCTTTAATCTCTTTTGAAAAACATCAGGAAGAGATTAGAAGCATCTCAGAAGGAACTCAGAAGCACCTAAAGTACAACCTGAATGCACATGAAAGCTTGCTTCTTTTTCAATTTCCCATTTACACAAATCCTTACAATGGGAATAAAGTTGGCCTTGTCAATCAACAAGGGTAACAAAACAGAATTCAGAAAGCAGAACCATTAGTCTCATATCATGAAGGTGCCACACAAATATCTTCTCACAGCCAAGCATTTTCAAAATATATAAGGCAATATTATGAATGGTGGAGATAATTCTTGTTACCCTTTTTTTAAATGGTTCAAAAGGCAGAAGGTTTTAAAACCTTAAAGCGGAGTTCCACACAAAAATGGAACTTCTGCTTTTTGGAACCCTCCCCCCTCTGGTGTCATATTTGGGACCTTTCAGGGGGAGGGGGGTGCAGATACCTGTCTAAGACAGGTATTTGCACCACTACCGGGCATAGATCACTGCATTATCTTCGGAGTCTACGGCACGTCCAGCGCCCCCCACTGTCTCCTGGGAAACACACTGGTTCCAGGAGAGAGCGGGGACCAGTGACCGCACACCGCGCTACTCGCGCATGTGCAGTAGGGAACCAGGCAGTGAAGCCACAAAGCTTCACTTCCTGATTCCCTCACCGAAGATGGTGGCGGCAGCATCTGAGAGACAAGCGATTTCTCGGCTTCATCTGCTGACATCGCGGGTATTTGTAGCAGCTGGCTTTAAAAAAAAATACGGGTGGACCTCTGCTTTAATGCAGGGTGGAGGAGCCAGGAGTGCCGGTCAGGTACCCCGGAAGAGGAGGATCAGGGCCGCGGAAGAGGAGGATCAGGGCCGCTCTGTGCAAAACCATTGCACAGAGCAGGGAAGTATAACATGTTTGTTATTTAAAAAAAAATACCTTTGCAAACACTTAAGGTATGAAACATGAATATTCTAAATTTAACATACAGACATGTTAACAAGAGGCTTATCAGTTGCTGGAATTTCATTCAGGATGAAGTACATCTTTTCGATGCTACTTCAACCTCAGCTTATTCCTTTACACATCACAAATGTTCTGTACATGATATTCACATTATTTCATCGTACATTTTATCACACTCTATACAGAGACGAGATCCTGTCAAGCATTAAGCTGAACAAGACTTATTAGGTCACATCAGCTCTTATAAACCTATTTCTGTTAATCATATGGAAATTAGTGAAAAAGGATTTATGCAAATCCATAAATATTTCTAACTGTAGGCAATGCAAGCAATTAACATGATGACCATTAGTGCAAGCCAAATCAAAATTATAATTAGAGCTTAAAATGAAGGGTGATAAAAATTACCCTTTATCAGACTACTTCTTCCTGTTCAGCAACTGTTTGGATTTCACAGATTATACTGCCTATATTTTAGTTGGAACAGAATCTGCTCAATGAACAGCAGCGGAGAGGGCAAGGAGAGAGTACATTTCTGGCCTGAAGAATTGACAAAGGATAGTGTTTTACAACGCTGTAAGAAAAACTTCAGGCAATAAGGTAAATCAATCAGTGAAATCCCAATTCTGCTCAGGGAATACAGTAACTGTGCTGAACTTGTGAAATCAATTAATACCTTTAAAGTAAAAATAAAGGCAAAACTTTTTTCTTTCATTTTGGATTGAGTAAGGGAGGGTTAAAACCACTGTCTGTGTTTTTTATTTTTTTATATATAGTTTAAGGAACTCTTGTTACTTTTGGTATATATAAAATACTTTTTTTGTTTGCTATTTCTAAAACTGGAGCTAACAGAATCTGGTGCAGCTGTGCATAGTAACAAAACAGCTTCTAACATCCGCTTCACAATAAAGCTTTGATAGTAAAACCTAAAAGATGATTGGTTGCCATGCACAGCTTCTACAGATTTTGGATGCTCCAGTCTTAGTAATATGTTCCATTATTTCTCTTCACTTCCTATACCATAGCCAAAACAACAACTGAGAGGAAATCCCTCCAAAGTGAGGGAATCTTGGAGTGTTCTCAGGATGACCAAAAGATTTTCCCTCTATTACCGTTCGAATGTAAGCCTAATATTTCAGATTTCCTTTTACTTTCACTTTCGATGATAATGGTAAACAGGGTTCCAATCGTGTGAGAGACAATTACAGTGATCGCATGATACAGAAGATGTGCTGCCTCTAAGGCATTAAAGCCCACATGAGTATATAAACATGTTATATGTTATACATGTTGTACAGTCAATGAGGCTAGCAAACATTAGAACTCAGTCAGAGGACGCAGATGTACTAGGTGGAAATGCATTGCAGAACATAATGAGGTAATGTAAACGAGTGACTAACTAGCTTTCAATTCCCGATGGCACCCAGTACGCATTGCACTTGGTTGCATTCAAATGTGTGTCGTGGGTTAGAAATAAAGCCACATTTTTTTGTCTAGCTGCACCACCACCCCTGACTAAAGCCCAAAATATGGGCATTCCCATGAGAAAGATACAACCAACAGTAAAGCCCGACTACTTCTTTATTCTGTAGCTCTGTTGAGTAATATTTCAATCCCATGTGCGCCCTCTAACCACTTGTCGACCGGCTCAGACCGATATACATTGGCAGAATGGCATGGCTGCCCAAAACAACGTATGGGTACGTTGATCCCTTCAAGTGCCACCGGAGGGCGCGGGACTCCCGTGCGAGTGGCCGGCGTGCATGATTGCCGCCGGTCACCTGCAATCGTGTACACGAGAGCCAGTACAGGGATTTGTGTGTGTAAACACACAAATCCCTGTTCTGTCAGGGGAGAGGAGACATATCATAGGAACAACTATATGTCTCCTCCCCCAGTCAGTCCTATCCCCATACAGTTAGAAACACTAAGGAACACACTTAACCCCTTGATCACCCCCTAGTGTTAACCCCTTCCCTACCAGGGACATTTACACAGTAAGCAGTGCCTTTTTAATTGCTCTGATCGCTGTATGAATGTCAATGGTGCCAAAAGTGTCAGATCTGTCTGCCACAATGTCGCAGTACCGCTAAAAATCACAGATCACCGCCATTACTAGTAAAAAAATAAAAATAATAATAAAAATCCCATAAATCTTTCCCATTGTTTGTGGACGCTCTAACTTTAGAGCGTCAATATTGCAATTTTTTTACCAAAAATATGTAGAATAATATATTAGCCTAAACTGATGAAGAAGTTTGTTTTTTAAAAACATTTTTGGGGATATTTATTATAGCTAAAAGTAAAAAAATATATTTTTTTTTTTAATTTTTGACTTTTTCCAGTTTATAACGCAAACAATTAAAATGCAGAGGTGATCAAATACCATCAAAAGAAAGTTTTATTTGTAAAAAAAGGAAGTAAATTGCGTTTGGGTACAGCATCGCACCACCTCGCAATTGTCAGTTAAAGCGACGCATTGTAAGTACTCTGATCAGGAAGGGGGCAAAATCTTCCGGGGCTAAGATTCAGATTCAGACTGGGTACGATTTAGTTCGATTTGAGATGCGATTTCACATGTGAAATCGCATCTCAAATCGGCGGCAATTGCCGGCAATGACACCGTCCTAATCGGTGCGACGCCGCATCTGCGGCGCTACACCGATTTCAAAAAGTAGTTCCTGTACTACTTTTTGCGATTTCAGGACGCGATTTACATTGACATCTGTGCAGAACCCTGCACAGATGTCTCCTAAATCGCGCGGAAATCAGGACTGCCAGAGGGAGTGAAATCGCGCGACTTCAGCTGAAATTGCGCGATTTCACTCCCGCAGCCCAGTGTGAACCAGGGCTAAAGCAGATAATTTCCTCTGCCATGTTCTTTGTAAATAAATAGTGGTCAAGAAAATACTGTACCAGTAACAAGCTATTTACAGATAGATCATAGAGTAAGCCTATCTGCTTGTGTGCTTGTAAATGTCAGCAGCAATCAAGTTTTCCCTTGATTGGATGAGGGAAGGTTTGACATCACCTGCCTCTTCTCTCCACCTCATCCAATCAGAGTTGTCTTGCATTCTTGAAGACAGTACAGGCCTTCTCTGAATGGCAGTGGCTGTGGCTATCACTGTCTGTAGCACAGGCTACTAAAGTAACAGTACATTGAGCCAAATTGGACCACTGTAATTTAGTGATGAAGATGAGCAGCCATTGCTGGGCATTCTCATAAAAAAGCCCTGCATGCTTTGCAATAGCTGGGTCATTGATGCACCCTATACCTTATTTGTTGAATAAATATATTATAACAATGAATTTTAAAAAGTAAGTAAAATATAAATTTATCAACCTGTAAATGTTAAAAATGAGTATGAAACTAAGCAAACATAGTGTCTTTTTAACAGTATACCCAAGTTTATCATTGCAGGAGTGGAAAAAAACAGCTTTTTTTTACCGACTTACTTTAGTCTTACTCTACTCTAGAAACTAAATCTAGGCCTTGTGTGCGTCACAAAATGACTTGAAATTGCTGAGTAAACAAGAAAGCACCTTTCAGAAATGTATCTGGCACTTTTGATTGCTAAAGTCTGGCAAAATTTAAGTGAACAAAAGCCAGACCACAGTGCAGGGGTTATTTTCCCAATTTCCTCCTGACAGATATACATAAGACACTTAATAGCCAGGAAAACAGCAAGCTAAATTCAGCTGTACCTTTGTGCTCACTAGAAAAATGACAAAAACAAGCACATTTTGCATTTTATACTTAACGCATCCCCGACCCTTTCTCTATTTGATCTGAATGCTGGTTTTAGTAAAATCCAGATTTAATTGATATACTCCTTGCCTGAGGTCACTGTTTATCTTCCTGCTCACACCTCTAATCTTCTGTTTCCTGAGCTGAGTCTGACTTCAGGCAACAGTATGAAATAATTAGAATGGGATATATTTGTTCTGTGAATTGTACTAAACTTGTCAAATGAAAAGTAAAAGTGCAACAAATAAAAGAGAAATTAAAAAATAGGAGAATAAATCAATACACATATACGTCAAAGAAATATAAAAAAGGGCACACTATTCACATTCTTTTGCTGGAGTTGGCTTAAAGAGGAACGTTACCCATAACAACTTGATAGAAAATAATAGATAGATTAGAAAATAATGTTCTTTAGAAAGGAATATATATTCCACATTATTATTATGCTAACAAAATTAGCATGTGCTCTAAATTGCCTCTGGCATTGTTTCTGTTTCTTCTTGCTGGAGGCTGCCATTTTGCTGAAGCCCAGAGCCCCAGTATCATAAGGTGAAATTAAACCCATTGATTTAAAGGTTTCAAAATACAGATTCCTGGAATTGCTAACCGTCACATTGTGTCCGCAACCAAACAGTCAAACCATCGAATGGCTGGTGTCATAACTGGTGACATGTGCAGCACAAGGATAGGAGGATTTAATTCTGCTTTAAGTCTGTCAGCAGAACGGCCTCTACAAACTCGTTGATGCCTAAAAATGGAGAGCAACTGAGCATGTGCAGAGCAGATTGAGACAGTGTAGTATTAGATTTTAAATGGTATAGACTCTTATTTTTAATGTTTTACATCGCTATGCCAGCAAAAGGGGCCAGCCTAAAGTGATCTGGCAGGACTTAATTTTCTGACTAAAGTTCTACTTTAAAAAAAGCTTTGATTATCAGAGTATAAGGGTGGCCATATAGAATAAATTGTATTCCCATTGAGTTAGGTCTAGCATGCCTATTATTTATTTAGGCCAGGCCAAAGGGACAGTGGGCAGAAAAAGTATAAAATGCATGTGCTGTGTGAGTGTCAAGCGCAGTTGGATGTTATGTACTGATAAGGCATCTTTTGGACTGTGTGTGCAACCTAGTGCGTTGTAAATCCGTCTTACATGCCTGCAAGTAGGGTGAACTAATTTCTCCAACACAGTGGCAGATCTCCCACAAAGACCAATAGGGCAGTTAAGCCTGTTACTGAAAAAAAGATCAGTATGCCTATCAGTTTTCATTCCTAGCCACTGGTATATAACATCAGAGCAGTGTTCTGTCATCATGAAACAAATTCACATTGCTTGAAGCTTTTTTGTACTTCCTATGAAGAATGATTGTGCAAGAATGAAAATGAATTTGCCAAAATTGGTGTCTGTGATTCCTTTCCAAAAGTAATGAGGATATTGGCAAGCATGTTTGGGAACTTGGTAATAACATTTGGAAAGATCAGTGCCCCGAAAATGTCACAGACTCACGAACTGAGCATTCTCTTGGTGGAATAATGAGCTATAACAGAAAAAATAAGAAGACTGCTTTATGCCCAAAAAAAACCTTGCAATATGTTGCGTGAGGAAACAGTCCCTTGGCCTATGTTGTTACAATGTAATTCTATTCTTGGTGGGGCATGCAATCTAACGTCACTACGCATGTGTGCTGTATGGCGGAATGTGATGAGCCGTTTTTCTTCTGCTGCTTTGTGAGTATGTTATGTTTACAATTAATGTGGATGCATTTTACAGGGATATTCTATGTACTGTAGGTTCTTTTTTTTATGACATTCTCGGAAGTGAAGAGGAATAGCCTGGGGCTGTTGGAGTGAGTCCCTTGCCAGCTACCATTTGCTTAATATTTCGAAGCAGTGCTTGTGACCTCAATTAATAAGGAGTCTTTAGATTCGGTAAGAGGCATATGTTTAGTGGTGGTGAACGAGTGTCCCAGATGACAATTCACTGGATGTTAGAGAACATACAGTAGCTCTAAAAGCTGAAGGTTTTTTACCTTCATGCATTCTATGCAGGAGTGCCCCTAGAACAAGCAGCTTGCTATATGGGCAATCAGCAGAGGAAAGGGGTTGGAAGCGCCACCGGGGGACCCGAGAAGAGGAGGATCGGGGTTGCTTTGTGCAAAACCATTGCACAGAGCAGGTAAGTATAATGCTTTAAGTGGTCACAAAAAGTCATTATTACACATTATATAATTCTAGTGGACTTTTACATAATATATTACAACCAGAGTGGTAGACTTAAAGGGGTTATAAAGCTTTTCACCTTAAGGCATCCTATGCATCCCTGAGGAGGAAATAACCGGGCTCAGGTAAGAAAAACAGAGGATTGGTGGGGCCGGTGACTGCAAGGATGCATTAAGGTGAAAAAACATAAGGGTTTACAACCCCTTTAATTGAGGTTTAATGCTTGGCATCGGTTCTCCAGGACAGCGATAAAGGGATTTATTTACTAAAACTGGAGAGTGCATCTTTGCATTGTAGCCAATCAGCTTTTAACTTCAGGTTGTTCAATTAGGCTTTGCCAAAAAGCTGATTGGTTTCTATGCAGAGCAGCACCATATCTTGCACTCTCCAATTTTAGTAAATCAACCCCAAAGTGTTTTCACTTCATTCTGTCATGTAAATCCCTCACTTTATTTACTTGCATTTAAAAAAAAAAAAAAAAACAGGTCTGCAAAGTTACAGCCAAGATATCTAAAGACATAAGAAGATAGTCACTTGTTTCAGCGGAGTCAGGCACAAATCTCATGACTATTGTGTGCCCCTGATGCTTCTGAAGAAAACTAGGATTCGTTTAGAAAACATAGTTTAATTGGTAATGTTTCCTCAGGCTGTTTTCTCAGGCAGGCTTGGAGGATCCTCCAATAAGCCCTTAGTATGTGGCTGAAAAATGAATGAAGAATTACGAAGTAGGGGACTGCAATTATTGACACATTTCTATCTGTCATTGTAATCGTCATTCCTGTCAATATTAGACATGTGCAGACTGAAATATTTTGTTTCGTAATTTTGTTTTCGTCCTAAAAATAAATGTATTTTGTTACTCCCGAAAATCGTTTTGATTTATTTTGTTTTCGTCAGGAAAGTTTTCGTCCGAAAACGACGATTTTAGATGCTTTATCGAATTTTCGTCGTTCAATTCGACAAAGCATCGAAAATCGTCAAATTTTCGTTGTTCAATTCCTACCTATTCACTGAATACAGTGAATAGGTAGAAATTAAACAACGAAAATTTGACGATTTTCGATGATTCGTCAAATTTTCGTCGTTCAATTCCTACCTATATTCACTGTATTCACTGAAAATAGTGAATAGGTAGGAATTGAACAACGAAAATTCGACAAAGCATCGAAAATCGTCGGATCTGAACGAAAACGAAAATAAAGCATTTTTTATGTCGGATCTTTCGGCTTTCGTTTCTTGCGTTTTCGTTTTCGTTCGTTAAAACGATAACGAAAATACCCAATTTTTGGACAAAAATGCATTCTAGCGAAAACGAATGCACATGTCTAGTCAATATCATACCTGCCTCTGTGACAGTTGTTTAACCCCAGCTATGTCATTCCAATTTCTCGCTGCACACAGCAACATTGCCAATTCACTCAGTGGCGTCACTAAGGTTGATGTCACCTGGTGCAGTAAAACATGGTGTCACCCAAATCTGCCCCATCCAGCCATAATAGCCTGCTAAACATAGTGTCACCCCACCAAATAAAACTTCAGTTGATCGCCATCAAGGGCAGCATGGTGAAAAATAAGTAGGCCAGGATGTTAGAGAAGTTGTTAAATGGACAATAAACATGATTTTGTAGTGAAAGAGCAATTCAGCATACTTCTGTCATATGTCAAAAAGGGAACTATACAGGAGAGACTTTTCCTTTCGCTCAGTGTCATTAGCACAGCTGGAGAAAACCTGTTTAGTATTTTGAAAGAGAAGTTGGAAAAGTTCTCCTTGAGTTTTGTTACCATTACTGGTGTCTCATTTGATGGTGCTACAAACCTAAGTGGGGGCTATAATTGAGTACAGGCCCACATTAAAAGAATGTCATCCAATTCAGTCTACATGTGTTCCTACGTTTACTTTCTTAATTTAGCGATTAGTGATGTCACAAGATGTGGCACTATAGTAAATCGATTTTTTTTTTTTACTTTCTCAGAGTCATACAAATGATGTTCTGTTTGGACCAGGCCTGCTCTTGGGATCATGATCATGAAAAGCTTCCTAGACTTATGAAAATTGGTGATACTAGGTGGTGGAGCAAACCAATAATGCTGTTTATCATCTTTGATTAAAGGTTTACAAGAAATGAATAACTACATCTTAAAGATATTACAAAGGGATTAAAGGTATACATTTTAGTTTAAAATGTTGTGGGTACAGTTAAAGAGCCCAAAAACATTCTAAACATGCCTAATACACAACTAAGGTCAGTATCTTGAGGACAAGACAAAACAATGATTTCAGCTTGTTACATTGGTCATTATCAGAATCCCACCTAGCCTGATAATATCCTTTATTCTCACTAGAGAGATTACGCTATAGTCTTAAGAATTAAAGTATAACTAAAGGCAATTTTTGGAGATTGATTAGAACACCTGTTCTATTGCTGTCTGTGTCCCCGTTAAGGATATTAATTCTCTCTATTTGTCCTGTTTACCATTATCAATAAAAGTGAAATTAAAAGAAATTACCCAAATTTTGGGTTGTCCCCAGAGAAGTAATAGTGAGGGAAATCTTCCAATGGGGACACTAGTTCTGGTGACTTCCTGGCTATAGGACAGGAAATGTATGAAAATTAACGCAATGGTATACAGATGGCAAAAAAAAATCTGACCGGGAATATAACCTTCCCTTGCTATATCCAAAAAAAAAAGTTTTGCCTATAGTTTTAATTTCAACAGCTTGAAGAGTGGGTATAATTTCAATTCTGTACCATTAGTCGTCATATTCTTTATACTTAGTGACACTTGCTTGAACAACTCTTAATTTACAAATTTTTGAGTTATGTATGTGGTTTTCGAGTCAACTGTTTCTTCTTCTTTTGGTGTTGGTTAATCGAGCACAAATATGTAAAAATCAGACAAAGTCATTTGTATGATTGTGATTGTGTTATAAATACTTTGCAAAGCACTTTGTATTAATTTGTGGTATCAGAAATAAAGGCAATGTTGCTGGGAGAAGACTGTAGTTGTATTGTGTTAAAAATCTGAGTTTGAGGAGGTGAGCCACCAGACTTAACTATCTCTGGTGGGCCCCCGAGTCCCAGTCTGTCCCTAGTGAGAAGTATCTGTATGCGTTTTCTTCATCTCGTTCCATGTGCATAAATGTGATCAAGGCAGATATTTATTCCCATAACTGTGCCAGCAGATACAGGTGTTTTATGATGGTCTTGTCAGATCTGCACATCTGACTTCCTTGAAAAGTTGAGACAGACTTTGTTGCAAAATGTGCTGCCATAAATTATTAAAGGAAAAAAATGTTGACCCCCCCCAACCATCCTTCAGCATGGCCTAATTCTGGTAAGGTTTTTAGACCTCACGCAGCCCTTGGGATCACTGTAAAAGCCGAACTAAAGGGAGGATATTCACCTTTCCAATGCTCCCTTGCCAGGGCCGACATAATTACATAGTTGGTGAGGTTGAAAAAAGACACAAGTCCAATCTGTGTGTGTGTGTGTGTGCTTTAATGTCAGTATTACATTGTATACCCCTGTATGTTATGGTTGCTTAGGAGTCTATCTAATAGTTTTTTTAAATTATCGATGCTGCCCACTGAAACGACTGCTTGTGGAAGAGAATTCCACATCCTTACCGCCCTCACAGTAAAGAACCCTTTACGCAGTTTAACCACTTTAGCCCCGGACCATATTGCTGTCCAAAGACCAGAGCACTTTTTGTGATTCGGCACTGCGTCGCTTTAACTGACAATTGCGCGGTCGTGCGACGTGGCTCCCAAACAAAATTGGCGTCCTTTTTTTCCCACAAATAGAGCTTTCTTTTGGTGGTATTTGATCATCTCTGCGGTTTTTATTTTTTGCGCTATAAACAAAAATAGAGCGACTATTTTGAAAAAAATGCAATATTTTTTAAATTTTGCTATAATAAATATCCCCAAAAAAGATATAAAAACATTTTTTTTCCCTCAGTTTAGGCCGATACGTATTCTTCTACATATTTTTCGTAAAAAAAAAATCGCAATTAGCGTTTATTGATTGGTTTGCGCAAAACTTATAGCGTTTACAAAAAAGGGGGTAGTTTTATGGCATTTTTATTAATATTTTTTTTTTTACTAGTAATGGCGGCGATCAGCGTTTTTTTTCGGTACTGCGATATTATGGCGGACACATCGGACACTTTTGACACATTTTTGGGACCATTGGCATTTTTATAGCGATCAATGCTATAAAAATGCATTGGATTACTATAAAAATGCCATTGGCAGTGAAGGGGTTAACACTAGGGGGCGGGGAAGGGGTTAAGTGTGTTCCTATTTGTAATCTTACTGTGTGGGGGGGGTGAACTCACTAGGGGGAATCATTGATCTTCTGTTCATACATTGTATGAACGGAAGATCAGCGTTTCCCCCGCTGACAGGAACGAGCACAGCTCTTGTTCCCCGCTCTGTAACGAACGAGCGATCGCGCCCGCCGGGCACGCGCGCGGGACTCGGGGGCGAGCGGGGGGCGTGCGCGCGGGCCGCCGGCGGCGCGCACGCGCCCCCTAGTGGCTGCGAAAGTCCCGACGTAGGATGACGGGCTCTCGCGCAGGAGAGCCGACCTGCCGCCGTATAACTGCGGCGGCTGGTCGGCTAGTGGTTAAGATTAAACCGCTTCTCTTCTAAACCTAGTGAATGCCCACACGCCTTTCTAAATTACCATTCGAGGAAAATCCCTATTGTGGGGTCACCAGTACGGTATTTGTACATTAAAATCATATTGCCTCTCATGCGTCTCCTCTCCAGAGAGAATAAGTTCAATGCTCGTAATCTTTCCTCAAAACTAAGGTCCTCCAGTCCCTTTTTTAGCTTTGTTGCCCTTCTCTGGACTCTCTCCAGTTCCAGCACATCCTTCCTGAGGACTGATGCCCAGAACTGGACGGCATCTTCTCCTGTGTGCCAGGTTTCAGACATCTTTATTGGTCAGTGTAGGATGATATCATTCTTGTGTGTGCACAGGAGCTAATAAACCAGGTACACAGGATTGACCTTGCTGCTGTAGACTGAGCTGAGCTCAATTACAGTCTGGGGATCGCAGTGAGCAGACTGGTAGGTATGCACTGTGCATCTTTTCTGCATTAAAATGCCTGTGTGCTCACAGTGTATCAGAACTGATTTACTGAATACAGTCTAATTTGGGGCAACCAATCCTATGCTAAGCTACCAGAGGGGCCTAGATGGCGTGCCTTTGGTGTGACTCACATGTCCCACATCTTCCATAATGAAACATAACTGCCCTTTCTGATGCCATGCTGTATTCCTATTTCCAGTAAAGGCATGTGGTTCAAACACAGGGTGACGCAGGGGAATGGGTGCACTCACCCACTCCTATTTTCCACCTGCTACACCCATGTACTGAAACTAAGGAAATAATCTCCCAATGTTACCATATGCTATTACAGGAATATCTAAAAAACTATTCCAAAATGGTAACATCCCTATGGGAAATAGACCTGGGGTCCCTAAGGGGCAAACAATGGGAGGAAGCCATTCAATCTATTACTAATTGCTCTTTAAATGAATCTTAAAAAGTGTCTCAGCTATATATTGTACTTAGAGTACACTATACCCTGGTAAAGCTTCATAGAATGGGTTGACTGGCAGACCCCTTGTGTGGCAGGTGCAGATGGGATTGAGGGGATCTTATACCAGTGGCGTAGCTAGCACATCTGCAACCCGGGGTTGGTCATTTTTTTGCACCCCCAAGAAAAATTGTATGTGGCAATATAGCGGCGCTGCGCCAAAAATGTGGGTGAGGTGCAAAGTGGTTATCTTTTTCCTGGAAATCCTTTATAACAAATACACAGGTATATATTTACACATTGTACTAATAAGCTCTATTCCCAAGAATATACTGAAAGCAAATAAAATGGCAACTTTCAAAAGACAGCTGTCAAAATATACATAATTAGTAAGTTTCATCCTTCTGACTTGTCCATTTCCTTTAAAAGGTCCCCATGAAATAAGGTGGTTTAGCAACGCTCCTGTCAACCATCACAGTCAACAATAAAACATACAAAAAAGGCACAGCACCTTAGCTGTCAAGAAAAGGAACATGTCCAAGAGATCTTAAATAAAAATACAGCAGGAAACATAAAACAAATCAACATCTGGTTACATTGTAGTTTTCCAGCTCAGATTATCTTAAGTTTCTGTTTTGTTCATAATAAAATGTTCCAGTTACATTCTTTTTTCCTTCTTTCCTGATTTGGATGTCAAGCATATCTGTGCTGCGCATTTGCCTAGCAAACTGTTTTACAAGGTACACTATGATTTTTACAGCCAGAGCTCTAGACATAAGCAATTTTGGAATACACACTGGCAGTGGCAGAAAATAATGAATTCTGTGTACCTGCAGCAGATGACGGCCTTACAGGAAAGTGCCAAGTCCAGGAAGCACTGACGGACTTCAAATGAGAGAGCGTACTTTAGGGTCTGTCCATCAATGATGAGAGCCAGGTCATTTTCTTTTCCAAGTAAATCTCCCAGGTTATTGCAGTGGTTTGTTAAAGTTTCTCGTGTTGCCTATAAAGAAATCCAGAAATGTCAATTAAATTACACATAATTGATTTTGATAGAGTAAAAGTGAAATACCTGTTAGGCTGCATTCACACCTAGGCGTTTTGTCGCCCTACGCTTGACGCTACAATACGCCGGACCATCGGATTTACATTATTCTCTATGGAGATCATTCACATCTCCTAACGCCGAACACCGTACGTCGAAAGAACGCCAAACGCCGAAATTCAAACAAGTCCCGGACCCTTTTCCGACGCGCGTATCGGGCGGCTTCGGTGTTCCGCATAGCCGACAATACAATGTAAAAAAAACGCGACAAAAAACGACGCGTTTTGTCGCCGCAAATCGCGGGACAAAACGCCTATTTCTTATCGCCGCAAAACGCCTACGCGAAGGTGTGAATGCAGCCTCACTGTGCTGGAGCATAAATATTAATTGAGAAAAGGGTACCAAGGCCAATTCAAAGACCACTGGAAGAATGTTCTGAGATGACCAGTGAATACATAGAACTTTCCATGGGATTCCCTAGTGGGGAAATGGGAAGCTGGGGCAACACTTCCTGCCTTGTCATACTGGAAATTATATTGAAACTACTTTAATTTTTACTCCCTAAACATTATTATTACCTGAAAAAATCTGCAATATTTGTACAGTGCATTTGGCGGCTTACTGTGTTCATAACAATCCTTCTTTCTGGGGTTTTGGAACTGGCCTTGCAAGAAATAATACATCTACTTTTACAAGTTTCCAGTTCTAAAATATGAACAGCATTGTTCAATGTGTGGGAAAACTTGCAACATTTCTTCAATATCAATAATACCCATCAAAAATGTGTCACACAAAACAATGTAAGCATTCAATTATTTTTCCTGACTTATAAGTTCATCTGGATGTTAATCTTGTGACAAGGAAAGGGATAACCATTCTTGGGGCTGACAGGGATATGGTCCTCCTGACAATGGATGAATCAACTGCTATCCCTGTTATTATGCCACTGCAGGGTTATATATGTATTTGTGTATGTATTATATATATATTTTTTCCACACCAATATCAGTTGCCATTTTTGGCACTTGATTCACATATACAGTATGTTGTGAAGGTGGGGCTTACTGTGAAAGGACAGGGCTCTGTAGTTATGACATAATGTGGACCTGATTTTGTTTTGCTATCTTATTGTGTACATCTAGAAATGTTAATTGTGCCCACGCAGTACCCCAAAAATGTACTTTTATCTTGAATTTCCCCTAAAACACAGCAGAACGCTTCCTTTGCCTAGAGCCTTATAACTGTATATCTTCAGCGTGTGATATCTAAGGCACTGATGTATGTGTGACTGGTAGTCTCAGGAGGTTTGGAGTGAAATTTGGTGATGTCACTACTGTACTACTCACTGTTCTCCCTGCTGTAAAGGAAGCTGTACTCAGGACTACAGACAAGCATCTCCCCGCTACCTTTCTGTTTCATCCATTTTGAGGATCTGTGCTATCTTAACCTCTCCTGCTGCTGCTCGTTTTGCCTTTCATCAGTCATGGGGGGAAACTCTGATATGAGAACATAATCCTCTGCTTCTACCAGCATGACCATCTCGCAGAGAGACACAGTGCTGAACAAAGTATGGTAAGTCAGTAATACGGAAAATATCTGCAGGGGGACCACAGGCAAGTTTCAATCATTAGCTTCATTATGTAAGCTATAGCTGTTGGTTTGGAGTGGTGCAGTGACATACAGTAAATGGTCCAAAAACTAATCACCTGTACACAGTAAGCCGCTCTTAGTATTCAAAGTCAAAAAGATATGACTTGAATGCAGATGGATAGACAGATAGACACATAAGGACTACACTGCTGTTTGTTGTTTTTGACTTGAGTGATTTTCTGCCATTTCCTGTTATAACAAGTCTAGACCATAATCATTCCTTCAACATTTCAGCCTTTAAAATCCACAATTCCGTCAGCCTGAGTGATAAAGTTTCACATTCACTTGCTTTCTTTTGATCACTTTAAAACGCTCAGTGCTAATTTTGTTCTCTGTGTTTTCCTTGCACTGGGGAAACTTCGAAATTTCCATGCTCTGTGTAAACAGTTTAATTTTGCCAAGCAGCCTATGTTACGCCACTGTAGCACACTGTTGTAAATCCATGTAAAAAGAGTATAATTTGTTGACAGGCAAAGTACTGGAATATCCTGGAGGAAAGATCCTGTGTGGTCCCAGCTGTGCAGTCAATTTTGGAAATCAAATCACCATATTTTAAAGATTTATCTAGTGTTCCGAGACCTCTTGTAAGATGTAAAGGTTCACTCATGAAGCGCTTACACATTACTGGTAGAAAAACTGCTAAAGGGACACTAAAATTGGATTATGCAAAAGAATTTGTTCTTACATCATCAAAAAACCATGTCAGAAGTTTAGGATCTTATCACAAAGAATTTACTTAGATCGAAGGTGGCCTAGTGAGGAGTAATGTTGACCAACACACAGATGACATCCTGTACAGGAAACTCTGAGAACTTTTCCAATTATAAAAGCAAATTTCAAAGCAAAATGAAATATGTGTCAAATATCTCATTTTCTGAACAGAGGTGTGTGTGTGATTTAGGTTCCCTGTAAGCAAATTCCAAATGGCATATTTACAAAGCAGTGAATGTGACAAAAAATATTCTCAGTAGCTTAATTCTCTTGGTGCATTACAGAATGATTAACCACCTGTCTATGTTAGGTGATGAATATCACATTCACATTCATTTTTTTCTTCTCTTTGGTGTTTATTGGTGTTTGGTGGAACCTAGGCGAACAGGCAAGATTTTTTATTGTAGAAGAGACAATCTTTTTTCTTGTCTGCATTAAAGTTACTTACTACCTTACCTGTCCACCCCTGCACAGCCCTGTACAGTGAGGTGCATATGCACAGCTCACTGTAGAATTTTGGCAAAGTCAAAGCTGACTGCATGAATGGGAGTGATGTCGCTCCCACTCGGCCATTGAAAGCAGCTGGAAATCGAGACACAGAAGCTGTCTGCTCGAAGATGTCAGTGGCCAAAATTGAGCTCCAGGATGCCACATCACTAGCTTTAACAGCATTACTTCTACAGGGCATGTTTACATCATATGGCTAATGTATTCCTAGTACATAAACAAGGCAAATATCCATGTGGCCTATGTGTTCAGTTCACATCAATGCACGTCGGTGGTGTATGCTGAAAAAAGTTGGAAATATACAACTATTTTTCATCGCAGCTATTTTTCATCGCAGCCATTTTGTTACCCACAGCTATAAAAAATGTGAATACTGTATCATCTTTGGGTGGCCTCTATCTTGCTGCCCTACTTTGGGAGAGAATGGTAATAGCTGTTGTACATTCTATGACCCCTTTTACACTGAAGTGTTTTTACAGCGTTTTAGCGTTAAAAATAGCACTAATAAAACGCTCATAAAACGCTTTCCATGCATCTCAATGGACCCTTTCACACTGAGTCCTGCAAGCAGCATATTTGAAACAGCTTTTGGGCGCTGAAAAAAATGCTTCATAAACGCACCTCTCCATTGAAATGAATTGAAAGCGCTAAAAAAACACCTTGCCCTTTTACACTGAGGCGTTGCACTGGCGGGGCGTTGAGAAAAGTCCTGCAAGCAGCATCTTTGGAGAAGCTTTTGGGTGCTGAAAAAAATGCTCCAAAAACGCCCCTCTCCATTGAAATGAATTGAAAGCGCTGTAAACACGCCTTACCCTTTCACACTGAGGCACTGCAAAAATGCCCTAGAACGTTAGGGTCTAAGCGGTGCTTTACCAGCACATTGGGATTGCAGATGAGGCTATGCTCGAATAACGCTCGAAAAACGCCCCAGTGTGAAAGAGGCCTATAAGCTGAAATATGCTTCCTGATACCCACTCCTTCACCCATCCCATTGAAACTACAAGTGTGGATTTGTGGGGAGGACAGGACAAGATATACTGTAGATGATTTTGAAGCTATGCTGTGTGGCGTCATTAGGTTGTACAGTAAAGATCTTGAAGATGAGCCATTTACAGGGAGTGCAGAATTATTAGGCAAGTTGTATTTTTGAGGATTAATTTTATTATTGAACAACAACCATGTTCTCAATGAACACAAAAAACTCATTAATATCAAAGCTGAATATTTTTGGAAGTAGTTTTTAGTTTGTTTTTAGTTTTAGCTATTTTAGGGGGATATCTGTGTGTGCAGGTGACTATTACTGTGCTGAATTATTAGGCAACTTAACAAAAAACAAATATATACCCATTTCAATTATTTATTTTTACCAGTGAAACCAATATAACATCTCATCATTCACAAATATACATTTCTGACATTCAAAAACAAAACAAAAACAAATCAGTGACTAATATAGCCACCTTTCTTTGCAAGGACACTCATGCAGCCTGCCATCCATGGATTCTGTCAGTGTTTTGATCTGTTCACCATCAACATTGCGTGCAGCAGCAACCACAGCCTCCCAGACACTGTTCAGAGAGGTGTACTGTTTTTCCTCCTTGTAAATCTCACATTTGATGATGGACCACAGGTTCTCAATGGGGTTCAGATCAGGTGAACAAGGAGGCCATGTCATTAGTTTTTCTTCTTTTATACCCTTTCTTGCCAGCCACGCTGTGGAGTACTTGGACATGTGTGATGGAGCATTGTCCTGCATGAAAATCATGTTTTTCTTGAAGGATGCAGACTTCTTCCTGTACCACTGCTTGAAGAAGGTGTCTTCCAGAAACTGGCAGTAGGACTGGGAGTTGAGCTTGACTCCATCCTCAACCCGAAAAGGCCCCACAAGCTCATCTTTGATGATACCAGCCCAAACCAGTACTCCACCTCCACCTTGCTGGCGTCTGAGTCGGACTGGAGCTCTCTGCCCTTTACCAATCCAGCCACGGGCCCATCCATCTGGCCCATCAAGACTCACTCTCATTTCATCAGTCCATAAAACCTTAGAAAATCAGTCTTGAGATATTTCTTGGCCCAGTCTTGACGTTTCAGCTTGTGTGTCTTGTTCAGTGGTGGTCGTCTTTCAGCCTTTCTTACCTTGGCCATGTCTCTGAGTATTGCACACCTTGTGCTTTTGGGCACTCCAGTGATGTTGCAGCTCTGAAATATGGCCAAACTGGTGGCAAGTGGCATCTTGGCAGCTGCACGCTTGACTTTTCTCAGTTCATGGGCAGTTATTTTGCGCCTTGGTTTTTCCACACGCTTCTTGCGACCCTGTTGACTATTTTGAATGAAACGCGTGATTGTTCGATGATCACGCTTCAGAAGCTTTGCAATTTTAAGAGTGCTGCATCCCTCTGCAAGATATCTCACTATTTTTGACTTTTCTGAGCCTGTCAAGTCCTTCTTTTGACCCATTTTGCCAAAGGAAAGGAAGTTGCCTAATAATTATGCACACCTGATATAGGGTGTTGATGTCATTAGACCACACCCCTTCTCATTACAGAGATGCACATCACCTAATATGCTTAATTGGTAGTAGGCTTTCGAGCCCATACAGCTTGGAGTAAGACAACATGCATAAAGAGGATGATGTGGTCAAAATACTCATTTGCCTAATAATTCTGCACTCCCTGTAAAGTGACTATCTCTTAAGAAAAATAAGGTTTGCTGCTGTATTGCTGGGAAATCACCTTGTTTTTGCAGCGGTCACATTTTTGTTAATATTTGACTTAAAGTGATATACAAAATATATTATTTCTTTACAACATATACAAATATTGCTAGTAAAGCCTGAATAAATGACTATGCTCACAGAAAGAATTGAAATGTAACATTTAAATGTTCCTATGGTACGGTGAATTTGCATTGCATAATGCGTTCATGGGCATACTGAATGATGACAGGGCATGTGGATGTGGGAGGATTGGTTCCTTTGAATCTACCTCTTCCCATGAACATTTTGCCATTGGCTTCTGCCGCTGTCAATCAAATCCAATGAACCGGCGCCAGGGACGGGGATAAGTCCTTCAGTCTGTGTAAATGTACACAGATGCAGGAAGGTGTATAAATGAATCCGCGCAATAGAAACAAAAAATACCAGTAAAAGATGTGTGTATGGGGTTTGACGCCCACAATTAGGGATTTCATAAAGCAGCTGCCTCTACGTATTTATTCCACCTGAGTGGAATTATAGATTGAATAGGCTTAAAATCTGATAAGAGGGATGTGTAAAAACTTGATTGTATTTTGAAATATTGATTAGATTACCCTAGTGGTAAAAAATAATAAAGTGCATCTGTGCCTAGAAACAATGTGCAATCCTGCAATACATACAATAGGAGGCAAATAGTGACAAAAAATGTGTAGAAAATAAAAAAACTGATAAATAAAATAAAAAATATTTAGAAAATGCAAAAACATTCAATAGTGCACAAGTGTTAAAAGTCCATATACAGTAAGTGAGTTAATGTGATCTCTATATCACAAAATGCTAAATTTCAAGGTGCTTTGTGCCAAGTGAACATCTGAGCCCAAACTGAGCTCTTATATGGCCCACACTCACCGAATCCTCCACCCCCTCTTAGGGTGTAAAGTGTTCACAGTGTATGCCACTGTCCCACTGTGCTCCAGGTGGTGCTTTTAGTAATTAACCCATATACAGGAGAGAAGGATCCCAAATATTGTGATACCATTTTTGTAAAATATACTTTTATTAACAAAAATGGGTACTCACATGTGGGCAAGATCAACAAAGCATTTCATGCTGACATGTACAAAAATCAGAAGTGTGTAGTGACGTTCTGTCTATTCGCTCTGAGCTCTGAGTACTGTCCCAGTACTGATTACAGCTAGCAGTAATTGGTCACATTCACCATTATTCCAAGTATCATTTTATTGACAACATTACTTCAATCTTTGTTGAACATTGGTTTAAAGCCGTACTCAAGCATACTGTACATTTAAGCCCTTACCACCTTTTTTTTTAAATTTCTTATTTTTTTAGTATTTACCAATTTATATATGATTGATGTCATCAGCTCCTTGAATAATGCAGTGTACGTTACATCCAATGTATTCCTGTGTGTGAAGCTAAACTACTTTACCTATGATCAGGGCCATTTGAAGGAATTTGGGGGCCCCAAGCAGAATGGGGGCCCCCAAGCACCCCCCCCCCCGCATGCAAAGCCTACGTTAGCGCTACACTCATTTTTTACACCCATGTTCTTACTCCCCCCCCCTAATCCCTATGTTTTTCTATTCTCACCTCCCCTTCTTCCCTGTAGGCTGCCACTGTAGCGTGGCTGAGCTCCTCTTCCTCCTGTCAGTCTGGTGTTCTATCATTATGGGCCCCCAGTCCCCTATCAAATAGTGCCCAGGCCGTGCCGGGTACCACGCGGTACAGGAGATTCCGTTTCCTGTGTTCCCAGCCGGACTGACAGGAAGTGAGCACTCAGTGTGCACTTCCTGTCAGTCCGGCTGGGAACAAGAAACTGAATCTCCTGTACCACTTGTGGTACCCGGCCGGACTGACAGGACTCCAGGAGGAATAAGGAGGAGCTTGGCCACGCTACAGCCTGGGAAGGGGAAGTTGGGGGCCCCTAGCCAGCTTGGGGCCCCAAGCAATTGTTTGTTATGCCTGTCCTGTAGCAACGGGCCTGCCTATGATACCATTTGTGCTGACACCTAAAACATTTTTACCTTAATGCAAGGAATGCAAAGTAAAATGTTTACCACTTTAAGGCCCTGTACACACAGGCAAGAATCTCATCCCTGACAAGATTCTTGGCAAGAATCTCTTGCCGCCCCTGTGTGTACACACTGACCTTTTTGACCTTTTCAAAAGAACTGGGTTCTCTTGAAAGGCAAGAACTTGGTGACGTCATCGCTTACGACTAGCATGCGCTCGTCACATTCAATGCTGTAGCCACCATCTTGCTTCACCCTACCTATGCCGTGGAAGTTACCGCACATGCATCAAAGTCATTTCGAGCATGCGCGAGTTTCCACAGTGACAGGTAAGTATACAGACTCTTCGGTTTCTCATTGGGAAACAGGCTGACAAGACGCAAACGGTTTTCTCGGCAAGAAGCAGTTTTCTTGCTGGTTTTTGACAAGAAAACCGGTCGTGTGTACTAGGCCTAAGAAAAGTTTTTTTTTTCAAAAACAAATAAAAGGATTATACTGAGCTCACATCCATTTGACCGGCATTTCAGGCTTCTTGCGCGCTTATGTTTGAACATCTGCATTTTTAGACGTAATTTCAGGCGTTTATGTTGGACATATTTGGACATTGTTGTATTCATGGCCATGCTTGTGTATGCGTGTATTTGCATGCATTTGTGTGTACCGGCACAAAATACTGATCGGGAACACAGATTTTTTCTATTTATTTTTTTCATTCTTGCATACGCACCACTTTTTAGATGCATTTTAGATGAGTAAAAGATGTTATATGTGAACTTTATTAATTTAATTTGGAGGTTGCAGAGACCTTTTTAGGCTGGGTGTCCTGCTTCTGAGGCAGATGACATGGAGGTGGTAATTCAAACAGGCTTGTTTCAGATACAGCATAATATTACAGGCCAAATTAGTCCAAACTACATACAGCTCTTTAAGGTTTGTTGGTCATTGCCAGTACAGTGGATTGCTTCAATGGACAACCAGACAAGTTTTGGAGAAAGGCAGGCTTTTTGGTTTAATTTATGTTTTTTTTCTGCTTTTTGACACCTTAGGCTTATACTGGCTCTGCTTATATTCGGGTCGGCTTATACTCGAGTATATACGGTATAATTGATGTCCTTTTTGTTTCATATTCTCTTTAATATTTTCTTAGTGTTTTATGTTAGCATTCCTATTTTCTTGGGAAATAAATGAGACTCTTGCTTATATAAACAGTGTATTTATTTTTACAGCTAATATTGTTGTTATGTCATCAACCTAACTTTTTTCAGAGCTTTAATAGACTAGCTAATTATAGAAATAGATAAGTTAATAAATATTTATAATAAATAGGGGGTAATCCAAAAACCACCCCAATACTTATTTCACATGTAAAATGCCATGTATATCTATGAGAGCTGTTCCAGAAAAGGTTCCTGCACTACTTTAATCCTACTTGACACAACTTCAATGCCAGAGAGTGTCCAAGTTTGGACTCCAAAGTTACACTGAAAATCATGCAACTTTAGAGTCGGCTAGTGTAAAAGGAGCCTAAAAGAGAACTCTAGGTGGAGTTTCACCCATCTCTGTAAATATATAAGAGCACAGCGCTGAATCGTGGAATATAAACAAATATAAAAATCATTGAATCAAACAACATATACAGTGCATAATGTCAATACAATACAGTGCAGAAAAGTCAATATATAAAACAGTAAAAACTCCACAAATGGATGTTGATTTATGAACAACTAAATGTAATTGTGAAATCCTATATGTGAAACTTCCAGACCACCAACGAATCACCCCACTCGTTCTCCACCCAATAAGTATAGGCTCCCCTCTGGGAGTGCGACCCCCCAACTAAGCAGGGACAGAAAACTCCTGTGAGCCACCCCAGGACTCAGTGAGATATCCAACACAGCTGGCTCCTAAACTTCTCCCACCGTCCAGCAATGCGGCCACCTGAAGCCTCGCTTCTTTCCTTCTCCATTCCGCGGTGTTGGCATTGCAAGTGTGGGCACCCGGCTGTGACAGCTTGCGGCTTCACAGCCAGGTGCGAGTCACGCTGCAAGTTCTGTATGGTTAGCCAATCTTCTGGGACCTGTGAGGTGTCCCAGAAGATTGCAGAGTGGGGGGAGAGAGGAGAACTTCCCGCACGGCGCTGCAGCACCATTAGCAGAAGTGGGAGCTGGGTACCTGTCTAAACTAGATACCCGCTCTCTCCCCAAAAAATGTTTTAAATGTGGCATGTCAGGGGGTCAGGAGTCCTTAAACTTTTGGGTAGAACTCTGCTTTAATATGAATGTTTAAAGCTGGTTTATGGTAAATGAGTTTCTGATATTGTTTATGGAAACGTAGTCTAATTTTTACGGCTGACTTCCTTTTCGTCTTCTGAAAGAAGAGAAGTAGCAATTGCCACTGTCATATTGGAACCACTGATTTCAAAACACGGTCCCCAGTACCACTTTTGATACAAAACGGCAGATAAGAGAGCTAACAAAAACTCATGTACAGATGTAGGAACTTTTACATACAGAGCTCTGAATTAAATTACTTCTATCATATAATATACGTTTTTGTAACAAGTTTAGAGGTCTGTTAAAGATTAAATAATGACCTGATGTACGATACGTCTCCTCATTTTCAATCAGGAAAACGTAACCTCAAGCCTAATTTTCCCTCCGCTTACTGGAACTGTGTGAAAACATTTATATGAGTTTACTGTAAATTAGTCACCATGCAGAGTGAGAATAAATTACTAGAAATCTGATGGCAATTAAGTTTGGTTTTAAGCCAAAATGTTACACTGAGGTAGTAACAAAACTGATATGTATGATTAGCTTGTTAAAGGAGAACTCTGCTAAGCATTATGCATCTGCCTGTTAAGGTTGTGAAGTTATATCCCCAGGCTATGTCCTAATGCTATGAGGGCTCTTATCAGATAGGCACTGGGGTAGATTTACTAAAGGCAAATATACTGTGGCTTTGCAAGAGCAGTTGCACACATTTTCCTCAGAGCATGGTGAATGTGGTGTAAGCTTCACCTTTTAAAGAATATCCAATCAGGTGCAAGAAAAAAAAAATGCACATAATTGAAAGATGGAAATCAGCAGAGCTTTACCACATTTACTAAACTCTGGGGAAAACGAGGGCAACTGCACTCGTAGAGTGCACAGTCTATTTTCCTTTAGTAAATCAACCCCATAGTGCCCAAATTTGGTGGTAATGCCTAGCTTTTGGATTCGAATCTTGAACTTTATTTCTTTCAATCATTTTTATTGGAATTTAGGTTACATAATAAATAATTCAAATGCAGTGCAATGTTACATACTGTACAAACATTGTAATAATACATAGCAGTAAATAGAAAATAAATTCTAACATATATGAACTCTATAGGTAAAAAGAGATGTATAAGCAGATAATAAAATATTTAGCTGCAATAATATTATGTTGAGCCAGTGCCAACATGGAATAAAGTATGATTATAATAAATATAAAACAGGTATTAACAAATCTGGAGGTTAATCCAGCGTAAACGATTCTCCTGAAATCGTCAATGTTCGGGATTGGACCTCCATATATTCAAGGGCAAATAATGATATTAAAAAATAAATAAAAAATACAGATGTGAATGTCTATTTACTATAGTCGTACTAATTTTTCCAAGGGGCCCAGGATATATCGTGCTTATGTAGCGTACAAAGGGAGGTGGCTATTATTCTTTCATATGTAAAATGGAGATTGGTCAAATCAATAGCTTCAACAACAGAGGGAGGTCAAGAGTCTTTCCATCTATAAGTGATCGACAATCTGGCAGCCAAGAGTAAGTGGATAATAGAACTGCGCAGGGTGATCAGAAAATTGTCAATACCCAATGATAGTAAGGCTAAGGCTGGGTGAGGGTCCACCCAATATCCTGTCAAATATAGATATTATACCAAACACGTCTGCCCAGTATTTCGGAATCACGGGACAACTCCACAATATATGGAGTAAGTTCTCCTTATCTCCGCAAAGTCTCCAGCATTTGTCAGATTGTTGGCAACTAAATTTGGATAAAACATCTGGGGTATAATACCATCTCAGAATAATTTTGACCGATAACTCCCATAAGGAAGTTGATTGGTCAGCTTTACAAGCCATATGCCATTGGTCACATGTGAAAGATTGTTCCGAATCCTTTTCCCATTGCAGTGGGAAGAGGATTTTGTAAAGTTTCTCTTTTGTTGAAGAATATTGTAAAAAAGGGTAATGCCCTTTCTTTTTAGTTCTTGTGATGTCAAAAAGGACCACGCCGATGTGTGTAGATATAGAGTGGTGATGGTTAATTTATGCAAGCAACATACTATTTGTTTATAATGTACATGGCAGTTTTGAGGTAAATTAAATTCAGATTGAATGGTTTAATCATATCTTTATCGTAAATATCACGTATGAATTTAAGGCCTATTTCATTCCAGAAGTGTAGGGGAATGTGATTCATTATGAGATGTAATACTCTTATGCCGCGTACACACGGTCGTTTTTTGCGATGAAAAAAAACGACGTTTTCTGTGAAGTAAAAAACGACGTTTTTGAAACGTCACTTTTCAAAGACAATTTTGCATACACACCATCATTTTTTCACAAAAAGCAAGGTTACGTTCACCACTCTTTTCCATTGAAGCTCGCTTCATAACTAGCTTCTGGGCATGCGCGGGTTGAAAAACGTCGTTTTGAACGACGTTTTTGCTACACACGGTGACTTTTTGTGAAACAAAAAATGACGTTTTGAAAAACGACACAAAAAATTCAAACATGTTGGAATTTTTTTTTGGTCGTTTTTTTGAAGACAAAAAAAGAGTTTTGCCCACACACGATCAATTTAAATGACGTTTTAAAAAACGTCGTTTTTTTTTTTCATCGCAAAAAACGACCGTGTGTACGCGGCATTAGGCCCCGTACACACGAGCAAATAGATTTGTTCAAATCGGTCGGACCGGCCGATTTGAACAAATCTGTCTGTTGGCCGTTTTGGTTTGATCGCTGTACACACGATCAAACCAAAATCCCCACCAGCAGACAGCGCGGTGACGTGGCGGTGACGTTGACGCCGCCACGTCACCGCACCAGGAAGTAAATTACTTCCGCGCATGCGTCGAATCCATTCGACGCATGTGCGAGAAGATATGTCTGCTGGTTAGCGTACTAACCAGCAGACATATCTGGCGGACGGATTCCCAGCCGACAGATTTTAAAGCATGCTTTAAAATCTGTCGGCTGGCCAAATCCGTCTGCTCGCCCGTACACACGATCGAATCTCTCTGCTGGGACGGTCGGGCCGACCGTTTCCAGCAGATAGATTTGATCGTGTGTACGTGGCCTAAAAGGAATATCCACTATAACTTTTGAATCTGAGGAGTCCATAGATTTTAAAATCCTAAGCCACGTTGTAATAGATATTTTCATTGTGGGTGGCAAATGTGTAGGGATTTTAACCACTTAAGGACCTCCGCACGCACATTTACGGCCACAGAATGGCTCGTACAGGCACAAGGGCGTAAATTTATCGGGACGTGCGGCGGTCCCCGTGTCTCTGGGAGCGATCCGGGACGAGCGGGCGGATGTCTGTGTTTGCCCGCCCCCCCGCGATCGCTCCCAGCCAATCCCTGCGCTCTCCCGCCCTGTCACTTCCTCCTCCTGTGTTTACACAGGAAGGGGGAAGTGATGTAATCTCTCATCGCAGCGGTATTTCCAACCGCTGCGATGAGAGGAACACCTCACAGTAAGTCCTGCACCAACACTACACTGACATACACACACATAGGCATACTTAACCCCTTGCGATCTGCCCCCCCACCCCCCTGTCACAGTGTCACTGAATGCAGTGATCTAATCACTGCATTTAGTGTCAGTGTGACAGGCAGTGTAAAAGTCAGTTAGTGTTAGGTTCAGGATAGCCCCCCCCACCCCCCCTAATAAAGTTTTAACCCCCTGATCACCGCCCTAGTTAACCCTTTCACTCCCTATTGCCAGCGTCACTAAGCGATCATTTTTCTGATCGCTGTATTAGTGTCGCTGTTCCCGCTAGGTAGCTATTTTTTTTTATTGAGATTTTTTTTTTTACTAAAGACATGTGGCTAAATAAATGTTGGCCTAAATGTTTGACTAAAATTTAGTTTATTTGATTTTTTTTTAACAAAAAGTAAAAAATTGTGTTTTTTTTTCAAAAATGTCGCTCTATTTTTGTATATAGCGCAAAAAATAAAAATCGCAGAGGTGATCAAATACCACCAAAAGAAAGCTCTATTTGTGGGAAGAAAAGGACGCAAATTTTGTTTGGGAGCCACGTCGCACGACCGCGCAATTGTCTGTTAAAGCGACGCAGTGCCGAATTGCAAAAACACCTTGGGTCATTTACCAGCGTATTGGTCCGGGTCTTAAGTGGATAATCCCTAGTTGTGCTGCAAAAAGCCAAATATTAGTTGGTCCATATTTACATGAGCATGCTCAGACTTCAAAAGAGGATTGCCTCCAGCGTGCGGCAAGAAAAAAGTATGGCTGGATCCAAACAAAACCAATGAGATTGCCAATGCTAACTCCAGTCAGCAAATCAGGAAGCTGGTTAAAGATGGTCTGATTATCCGCAAGCCAGTAACTGATCATTCTCGTGCTCGCTGCCGCAAGAATACACTTGCACGTATTGCCTGCCGTTGGCATTGGTAAGAGAAAGAGTACTGCTAATGCTTGTATGCCTGAGAAGCTGTCCTGGATGAGGAGAATGCAAATTCTTCGCCGCCTGCTCCACCGTTATCGTGAGTTCAAGAACATCGGCAGGCACATGTACGACAGCCTGTACCTGAAAGTCAAGGTAATGTGTTTAAGAACAAGCGTATTCTTATGGAGCACATCCAAAAACTGAAGGCAGACAAGGCTCGCAAGAAGCTGTTGGCTGACCAGGCAGAAGCTTGCAGATCCAAGACAAAGGAGGCAAGGAAGCACCGTGAAGAGAGACTTCAGGCCAAGAAAGAGGAAATAATCAAGACCCTCTCAAAGGAAGAGGAATCCTCCAAAAAAATCTTGAACTTGATCTGTTCCGTGACTGGGTTCAACCTACCTAAATCACTGTAAACTGCCTTATTTCAGAGATTTGATAAAGAAATCATTAAACATTCTAAGACAAATTTGGCTGTCACAATTGCAATAACAAGAAAGTGGGAACAGTCAACTGTCTCCAGGGACTGTTAACCACTTAAGGACCGCCTCCTGCACATATACATCGGCAGAATGGCACGGCTGGGCACAAGCACGTACAGGTACGTCCTCTTTAAGTGCCCAGCCGTGGGTCACGGGCGCACGCCCGGGACCCGGTCCGAAGCTCTGTGACCGCGGGACCCGATCGCCGCTGGAGTCCCGCGATCAGTCCTCGGAGCTGAAGAACGGGGAAAGCCGTGAGTAAACACAGCTTCCCCATTCTTCACTGTGGCGCTGTCATTGATCATGTGTTCCCTGATATAGAGAAACACAATCAATGACGTCACACCTACAGCCACACCCCCCTACAGTTAGAAACACAGATGAGGTCACACTTAACCCCTTCAGCGCCCCCTTGTGGTTAACTCCCAAACTGCAATTGTCATTTTTACAGTAAACAATGCATTTTTAATGCATTTTTTGCTGTGAAAATGACAATGGTCCCAAAAATGTGTCAAAATTGTCCGAAGTGTCCGCCATAATGTCGCAGTCATGAAAAAAATCGCTGATCACCGCCATTAGTAGTAAAAAAAAAATAAAATAATAAAAATTCAATAAAACTATCCCCTATTTTGTAAACGCTATAAATTTTGCGCAAACCAATTGATAAAAGCTTATTGCGATTTTTTACCAAAAATAGGTAGAATACGTATCGGCCTAAACTGAGGAAAAAAATTGTTATATATATTTCTGGGGGATATTTATTATAGCAAAAAGTTAAAAATATAGAATTTTTTTCAAAATTGTCGCTCTATTTTTGTTTATAGCGCAAAAAATAAAAACCGCAGAGGTGATCAAATACCACCAAAAGAAATCTCTATTTATTTGAAAAAAAGGACGCCAATTTTGTTTGAGAGCCACATCGCACGACCGTGCAATTGTCAGTTAAAGCGACGAAGTGCCGAATCACAAAAACTGGCCAGGTCCTTTACCTGTCTAAAGGTCCGGTTCTTAAGTGGTTAAGCATAAGTTGAACTGGATTATGGTGAATGACAAACTCATATGTATGCTTAAAAATACACAGAACAAATTTGATAAAATGTGGGATCCATGGATACAATACCGGTTGTTGGCATTTTGAGGCCGAAGAGGAAATGACCCCCCTCTTTTCCCCCCTCTTTTCTGCAGAAACATAACACTTATAAGTGCATTTCTCCTTGTTTGTCTTTACTCGTCTTTCTTTGTGTAACTATAATTAATTCCTTTCTGCATCTTGTTTCGAGACAGTATTATACTTTGCTATTCTAAAGAAGTGCCAAAAGAAGTAGTTGACACTAATGTAGAAACAGAATCTTGCTGGTATACATATAACTTTGAGACATGAAAATGATATAAGTTCGTAACTCTTCTTCAAACAACTTCAATAGACAGACTGAATTATAATAAAGCCGCACATACAGTACAGTAAGCAGCACTAACAGATTTTTCGAATGAAATAAAATGATTAGGTTATAATTTATAATCAGAAATTAAAAGAAAAGTATGGTCAAAGATTTCTTTTTTTGTCCATACTTCTCTTGTGAGTCAAAGGAGTGCCACTCCAGGCTTTAGAAGGATCCCAACCATATTGTTGGGATTCACCCAGCTGCCTGATGGACAGCGAATGGCTGAGAGCCGTAACCAGCTGAAACCACTCCCTCCCCAGCCTGGTGCTCTGACAACCACTGCTCTCTGCTCAGAGCTGATCCAAAACTAAACTTCAGCATAGAAGGTGAGGTTTGTTTTTTTAACAACCCCAAACCTCTCCTTTTAGAACTACAAAAATGTTTTTTAGTTTAGGTCTGAGTTTTTATTTAAATAAGCCTGTGAAGATTACAGGACAATGAGTGCAAACTAATTAACGTGTTACGCGTTAACGTGTTTGAGCAGTGTGAAAAGGGATCACCAATGAGAATATGGAAATGTAAACACTAAAATATCTCTGGCACAGACTGCTCTCCTTCCTTCTCCGTCCTTTTCAGTCCCATTTGTGGCCCAGGTGCAACAATGCGGCAGTTCAAACTCCTAAAGAGACGTAAATACATGAAACCACACTGTGTATCTAGCATAATACTGGACTTATTTAATCATCAATTTAATCAGGGGATTGGCGAAAAGACAGAAATAAACATCTATAAAAGCCAGAAGATTACAACATAATAATTGACAAATGATGACGTAAACAATTTAGCAAGAAAAAACAAATGATAACATCAGTAAAATTCTTAGCCAATGTAAACATGCTGTCAAGCAAAGTAAGCAAATTTGGTCATACATACATTAAAGGGTGGATCCATTCAAAACTGACATCTCAGTTTAGGTTGACGCCAGAGGATTCAGTCAACTGTTAAATTTACATAATTCATCTGGATCATAGCAGGGAGGTCTTTCTTTTAAAATCAGTTTTGTGGCACATCCATTGCTTTATGTCAACCAATTTTATTTTATTTTAATGGAGAATACTATGTAATGCACATGGCACAATTGTTTGGCATGACCACGGACAAAAAAGCCAGGGTGGAGGTGGACAGTGTGTGGCAAAGACTAGTTGACTGCATCCTCAACTGAGAAAGTCCCAATATTTATGATAACACAGCCAATCAGTTTAAAAGAAATGTATAAAATCAAGGTAAAACTCTACTTATTCCTTATGACCAAACCCCACATATCATCAATATCATTTGTAGTGGTGGCTTGTGCTCCATCAGTCGGGGGAGGGGGGGCGGCAGACAGACCTGACCATGGACCAATGCAAATCCATGCGTCTAGCACCGTGTATGTAGATTAGGGGGCCGGACGCATGGATGGGGGGGCGCCACTGTATATTTGTGATGGTGGCCTGATTACTTTGTTAGGCCTCGTACTCTCGTCGTAAAAGAAACATCGTTTTCCTCAACGGGTTTCTTGTCAGGCTTGTTGAGAATCTTGTCAAGCTTTCTTTGCATACATACAGTCAAGACAAAATCTCATCATTCTCAAATGCGGTGACGTACAACACGTACGACGACACTATAAAGAGGAAGTTCGATTCCACTGGCGCCACCCTTGGGGCTGCTGTTGCTAATCTCATGTTACTGCGTGTTAAGTAAAAGTTTAGTGAGAGACGATTTGCGCTTTTCAGTCTGTTACAGCATGCCGAATGTGCTATCTCCATTACGAATGCTACTTTTACCGAAGGTGCGCTCCCGTCTCATACTTTATTGTGAGCATGCGCGGGTTTCTAAGCATACACACAAACGCGTTTCTCGTCGTGAACCAGCCCGACGAGAAACACGACAAGGAAATTGAGACTCCCGATGAGAAAAAATATAACATGTTCTCTTTTTTTCTCGTTGAGATCCACGACAGTTTTCTCAACGAAAAACATACACGCAAACGTTTTCCTCGCAAAAAGGCTCTGCCACCAATTTTCTTGATGGATTTTGTCGAGGAAAACGGTTGTGTGTACGAGGCCTCACATGTTAATTCTCTCTTAGAAGTATACCAATAACTATAAAAGTAGAAGCCATTCTTGTACTAATTCATCATGGAGGAGAAAATGGCTTATCAATGTTTTAAGCAAAGATACCAGTGAAGTCTTTGGGGTTTATTTACTAAAGGCAAATCCACTGTGCACTGCAAGTGCACTTGGAAGTGCAGTCACTGTAGATCTGAAGGGAAGATCTGAAATGAGGGGAGGCTCTGCTCATTTCTATCATCCAATCATGTGCAAGCAAAAATGCTGTTTATTATTTTCCTTGCATGTTCCCTTCAGATATACAGCAACTGCACTTCCAAATGCACTTGCAGTGCACTTCTAGTGCACAGTGGATTTGTTTTAGTAAATAAACCCCATAGAGTCCTAGTTTAAATTGGACCTTGGGTTAATATTAATTTCATATACAGACAGTACTGTACAAAAGTTTTAGGCAGGTGTGAAAAAGGCTGTAAGTTAAGAAAGTTTTCCAAATAGCAGTGTTAATATATATATATATTTTTTTTTATATCAATTAACAAAATTTGTAAAAAGTAAATGAACGGAAGAGAAATCCAAATCGAATCAATATTTGGTGTGCCCACCCTTTGCCTTAAAACAGCATCAATCCTTCTAGGTACACTTGCACACAGTTTTTAAAGGAACTCGGCAAGTCGTGTTTGCCAAAAATCTTGGAGAACTAACCACATATCTTCTGTAGATGTAGGCTGCCTCAAATCCTTATGTCTCCTAATCCCAGACAGACTCTATGATGTTGAGAACAAGGCTCTGTGGGGGTCAAAATATCACTTCCAGGACTCCTTTACGCTGAAGATAATTCTTAATGACATCTGGTATCTGCCTGGATTTCTCAACATTGAAGACACCATGGACCTGACCAAATCTCCAATTCTATTTGCAGAAATGCAGCCCCAAGGAACCTCCACAATGCTTCAATGTTGCCTGCAGAAATGCATTACAGGTATTGTAGAGCTATCCAGCCCTTCGCAGACAAACTGTCTCCTGCTACTGCCAAGTATTTCTAATCAGTCCAGAGCACCTGCAACCATCTTTCTGCATGCCACTTCCTATGTTTTCATGCAGAGTTGCGTCGCTTAGCCTTGTTTCTGAGTCTATGGTATGGCTTTTTGTAGATGGGTGTACCGGGTTCCCACTAGTTTCCATGAGTTCTGTGCTGATGGCACTGCTGGATATCTTCCGATGTCAAAAGGAAGTCACCTTCCATCAAGGTCCTCAACGTTACCACGTTTTTTGTGCTTCTTCAAAAGAGCATGAACAGCACCTCTTGAAATCCCAGTCTGCTTTGATATCTTTTCCTGGAAGAGACCTTGCTGATGCTTCCTTGTGCCATGTTGTGGTGCTTAGTCCTGCCATGGTGTATGACCTGTGATGTGAAATTGTCTTCCAGAACCTCATCTTAGTAGCAGAGTTTGGCTGTTCCTCATTTAGTTTTACCTTCACAGCTGTTCTGTTTCAGTTAATGACTGTGTTTCAACCTACATAATTGATGATTATTAGCACCTGCTTGGTATGATTGGTTAATCATACACCTGACTCATCCTACCAAATCTTTGACTTGTGCAAGTATACAAAGTGTGCAAGTGTAAGAACTGATGCTGGTTTGAAGCCAAAGGGTAATCACAAAAAATATTGTTTTGATTCAGATTTTTCTTCTGCTTGCTCACTTTGCATTTTGTAAATATATACCGTATTTATCAGCGTATAAAACACACAGGCGTAGAACACGCACCCTAACTTTAAGAGGGAAGTTTCAGGAAAAAAACTTTCCACAGCCCCCTGCGTATAACACGCAGGCACAGTTTATCCTCTATTTTCAGGGTACAAAAGTGAGTGTTATACACCAACAAATACATTATATTAAAAGCACATAGCACATTATTCTATCTTGTAATTCATTTAGTAAATTTATATTCATGAATTTGTTGAACTGTATATTGATTTTATTGGATTACTTTGAGCACTTTTGAAATTAGCGCCGCACACAATTGGTATTGTATATATAGTATCCTGCATACATTTTAGGTCATATTGGGATAGCTAAAAAAGAAAACCAAGGATTATGTGTTAGACTAACTCAATTTATCATTATACTATATCATGTACTTTACTGCAGCTCCTATGACATTAACTGCCAGCATTCCACCAATAAAAAAACTGCAGTATATCACAGAGAATCCAGCAGGCCAGATTACCTCTCCATAATTCTATATCTACCAGTGTACAGTAACACACACTGAACAGTTTCCTTCTGTTTGTTCTTGGCTCTTATCTCATACACATCAAAAGTCCCTAATGGAAAAATTTGCATAAACCTTTCAACATTACATTACCCATGCCAAAACAAAGGGGATTTGCAAATGTTGTAATGACTGCTGACGGTTTTCCACTTTAAACAACTACTTGTAGACAATGTTAGAGAGCTCTGCTTGGAAAATCCAAGGAAACTGTTTTTTACTGCTTGCTTGCAGTGTGTTACTACAAGCACTGTGAATAACTAAACAGAAAATGGGTGCTGACAATAATCCCTATCTACATATAGGTGTAGAATGATAGCTTAAAATCAATGTACAACCAAATGTGACAAATCCAAAAAATAAAATAATTCAATCAGCAAACTGCTTTCTCTAGCCAGTAAGCACGCAATTACAACCAGATTCAACAAATCCTTCTGGGTGCTTCTGGCTGGGATTGCAGCTATTTCTCCTGTGTCTTTGAAAGGCAGCAAGAAGCTTAGAGTGATTGAAGCTGAGAAAATCTGACCTGCACATTCATAAAACTCAGGAGCTAATGTAACTCAAATACAAAAGTGCTAAATAGCAAGGCAGTATTAAAATGGATCTAACATCAAAAAGTGATACACAACACATATAGCTATTAATTTTGCCCATGCAGTACCCTAAAAAGATACCTTATGTCAGTGGTGTATTTAGGTTTTGTGCTGCCCTAGGCCTGACTAAACTCATGCACCCCCTAATTTAAATATGTCACACCCCTTCCTGTCAAGGTCACACCACTTCCTCCTGTGTAAAACCTGCCTGGTAATCGGCAAACCACATCCCCTTTCTCTTTAGGCTCCACCTTTCCCTCTTAGAGTTCCACCTCTTCCTCTCTGTACATTAGGGCAGCCCCATCAGTGCCCATATGAGTGCTGCCTTATCAGTGCAGCGCAGCCTCATCAGTGAAGGCTATCGGTGCCCATCAGTGCAGCCTATTTAGGGGTCACCAGTGCAGCCTATCAGTGCCCATCATTGCAGCCTCATCAGTGCAGCTTAAGTGTGCCACCTCATTAGTGGGCATCAGTGCCACCTTATCAGTGCAGCCTATCAGTTGTCATCAGTACAGTCCCATTAGTGCAGCCTTTTAGTGCCTATCAGTGCCATCCGGGGGTTCCCCTCGTCCCCCTCTCTCTCTCCTATCGTCACAGACAGACCCCCGCCCCGGGTAGAAGATGCAATGTAAGGATGTCGTGCGAAGGAGGGTAAGCGGAGCATTAGGCTCCGCCTCTGCCAGTTGAATTACACATAGCTGGTCTGGCCAGTCACTGCCCCCTTTATGGTGCATCAGTCGCTCCCCCCTCCAGCCAACTATACCCCATACTGCCCATAATGACAAGTCCAAGTGCTACAGCAAGCTGACCACCAGGGACTGTATTTGTGCAGGAGGTGGCCACGGGAGCCTGGATTCGGGAGAACAGATGGGGAAGGAGGGCTGGCTTTTTTGCTGCCCCCTTGCAAAGTGCTGCCCTAGGCCTAAGCCTTGTCGGCCTAGGCCAAGATACAGCATTGCCTTATGTATATAATGCATGAACAATAGTGAATTTTCTGTGCCTAGGCACTCCTTCTGCCTTGAGCCTCATAGCTTTGTATCTATAGCATATCATCTAAGCCACTGCTTACTGTTCTCCCAGCTGCAGAAGAAGCTATACTTAAGGACCAGCTGCTTCTGCTTCATCCATTCTTTAGATGTGTGCACCAATCATGAGATCACCAGTCACCAGGTAGGCAGCTCTGATTTGATGAAGCCTGCTTCTCTACCAAGAGGAATGACTCCACACCAAGACACATAGTAAGGTAAGCCAATGGGGAAAAGATCAGCTACAAGACCCACACAAGTATTGACTTGTCCTCTACCTTATTCTTGTCTTTTTTGAACACAGCTATACTTTAAGCAGTAGAGTTCATCTGCAGAGCCTACCTACCATAAGACAAGGATTGAAAACCTTCACATTAGTCTACAATATACCCTATTTTGCATTAGTGGTTCAGTGAACTATGGGCAATATAAAATATGGGCCAGATCCCTCTATTACCCCTACAACAAATGACAGTCAATGCCCCCCCCCCCCCCATCTTCCCTTCTTATAAATCCCCCACACCACTTTCCCTCCCTCTTCTATTTCTTCAGTGTCTAAAAATGTCTAAGTTACTAATGATGCGAATGGAGTTATCTGCATAAACATTGGTTATACGAATGAGAAGGTGTCAATCAGTTACACACCAACCAAATATATACTAGAAGTCGAGAAGGATGGTGGGCCACATTCAGTCTCCTAAGAAAGACATTTGTAATATCCATTTCATATTTTGTGTCTAACAAAGCATCATTTGATTCTGCACAATAAAATGTAGGTTGCCAGATTGTGGAACCTTATCAAATGGAAATATCAATGTATTTTGAATAGTTGGCATTAAGGGTGTGTACATTGCAGAGAAATAAAGCACTTCATTCACCTTCAGAAACCCCTTGATAGGTGGTGTTATTCTATAAACAACCTCTCTAGGGACCAGAAGGGGTGGCTGCAAATTCCAGCTTTAGCACTTGATTACCACTGAAGATATGAAGAAATGCTAAGTGCCAGAGAGAGGCAACAAAAATGGCGAGACGTCTGGGGTATATAACATCAGGAGAGACTTCAGGAATTTAATATGTACAGTCAGAAAGAAAGGAAAGGGGAGCCATGATTGAAACCTAGATGATCTCAAACTAGCAGAATGAAACTTCAAAACCATAAAAAATATTATTTTACCAGTCAGTACATGGATTCAAACAAGCTTGGGACATACATAGATATACAGTCAGAAGAGTGACAGCAAAAAAGACAGAATGGTCCATTGAGTCTCTTCCAATTATTATTTTTTTAATTAACTTTTTCATCTAAGTTGTCATTTATATAAGCCAACAGAATTAATTACTCTGCTAACAACTTGACTCAGCATGGGTCTAAAAACCAAGCAAACCTTGCTTTAAGTGGATGTAAACCTGCACATATACCCAGTGAAGTGAATAGCCTCAGATGATACACAGAGATTAAACAAATCTCCCTACATAAGTTTTACATGTATATCTGCTGTCTTCAGATTTCTATATTTTTTAGAAAGTGCTCATCATGTTACAAATCTTTCTTCCTGTTTTAGCAGTGGGAGAGAAGTCTGGGCATACACTGTGTGAGAGTTGATTAGAGGAAAGGCGCCCCCCTCCGCAGAGAAATGAAGAAACATGCAGAGCTGCAGTGTGAATAGACTGGTTCTCTGCTTTTCTATCTCTAATGCCGCGTACACACGATCACTTTTTGTGATGAAAAAAAACAACGTTTTATGTGACAAAACATAACGACGTTTTTCAAACTTCATTTTCCAAAACGACGTTGCATACACACCATCGTTTTTTCAAAATGCTCTAGCAAAGCGTGGTGATGTACACCACGTTCAACGGCACTCATAACTTGCTTCTGAGCATGCGCGGGTTTAAAAACGTTGTTTTCAACATCGTTTTGCCCACACACGATCACTTTTTATGACACAAAAAATGACATTTTGAAAAACGACACAAAAAATTCAAGCATGTTCGAATTTTTTTTGGTCGTTTTTTTAAAAACATAAAACAACGTTTTGCCCACACACAATCATTTTAAATGGCTTTTTTTTCATCACAAAAAGTGATCGCGGCATAAGTTCCCTCCCTGACACAAATTCCAAGCTGTTTTTATCTCCTATAAAAAAAGCAGTGCAGCGCTAAACACATAACTAAAAATAAAGTCCAAAAATGCCAATGTCAAAGTTGAAGAGCCACAGAGATAGTAAAGGGTTCTTGGATGATCAATAGGGTGCTCAGGTCAATCACCATAGAACACAGCAAACGTGTTTCCTCCACCAGAAGTGCAAACCACTCACCTGAACATATGGACCTCTGTTTATACCTTTCCATGACCTTATTCCATCCATGAATGTGTTTGGTGACCATCCATCATCTGAGGACTTTGGAGAAAAGGATCTTATGTGGAGATATCATTTCACTATTACCCTTCTATAAGGGACAACGTGATTGACCTGCTGTTCACACAGAGGTCCATATGTTCAGATGAGCGGTTTGCACTTCTGGTGGAGGAAACACGTTTTCTGTGTTCTATGGTGATTGACCTGAGCACCCTATTGATCATCCAAGAAGCCTCACTATCTCTGTGGCTCTTCCACTTTGATATTTGCATTTTTGGACTCTATTTTTAGTTATGTGTTTAGCGCTGCACTGCTTTTTTTTATATGTATTTTATTCAAGGATTCTACTGACCTTCAGTGTACAGCTGTTTAGATTACTGTTCTAGTTTTTGCGCTGTGTGTTTTTCTCTACATTATTCACTGTTTTTATCTCCTGTGTAGGAGAACTTGTCAGAAGTTATCATGGTGGATAACAGAGGAACGGAGCAGCAAAAAGACACGGGACTTAAAGCTTTGGACAGAGATAAGTAAACACTACAAATATATGTGCCCAGGTCAGATTTCATGAATGGGGTAAACCACTTTAAGTAATATTTTTGATTTACTGTAAAATGTTTTCTTTTTTCTCTTAAAATAATATTCAGAAAGCTAAATCTCTGAACGCTCTAATCAGAAACAAAAACACTTCTGTAAGGTACCATATTGTAAACTGTTAAAATTGTTAGATTCCTGTCAAGGAATAAAAATGAGTATTACAAACATTTAGTAAAGATCAGAAATGCAACATATGCTGTGAAGGGTGCATGTTTCCCTTAAAATATGCGTGTCCATGTAAAGGGAGAACTGTATAGTTAATCTATCACACTGATGATCACTCTCAGTCCACTGGTGCTTAGATTTTTGCCCCAGATTACGAAAAACTCAGGTACAGGATGGGATTTAATTCCAATATTTTGGTTGGCAACGTGGTGCAATATTTTTAGTTAGTGAATTAGTGCACAAGGTAAGTAAGTAACCCTGTCTTAACCACTTAACCCCCAGACCATATTGCTGGTCAAAGACCAGAGCACTTTTTGCGATTCGGCACTGCGTCGCTTTAACTGACAATTGCGCGGTCGTGCGACGTGGCTCCCAAACAAAATTGGCGTTTTTTTTTCCCCCACAAATAGAGCTTTGTTTTGGTGGTATTTAATCAGCTCTGCGTTTTTTGCGCTATAAACAAAAATAGAGCGACAATTTTGAAAAAAAAATGAATATTTTTAACTTTTTGCTATAATAAATATCCACCAAAAATCTATAAAAAAAATTGTTTTCCTAAGTTTAGGCCGATACGTATTCTTCTACATATTTTTCGTTAAAAAAAATCCCAATAAGCGTTTATTGATTGCTTTGCGCAAAATAGGGGGTCGTTTTATGGCATTTTTATTAATATTTTTTTTTTTTTTTTACTAGTAATGGTGGCGATCAGCGTTTTTTTTCGGTACTGCGACATTATGGCAGACACTTCGAACACTTTTGACACATTTTTGGGACCATTGGCATTTTTATAGCGAGCAGTGCTATAAAAATGCATTGATTACTATAAAAATGCCACTGGCAGGGAAGGGGTTAACACTAGGGGACAGGAAAGCGGTTAAGTATGTTCCTGGGTGTGTTCTAACTGTGGTGGACTGACTAGGGGAAATCACTGATCTTCTGTTCATCAGTGTGACAGATTAACTACAGTTCTCCCTTTACATGGACACGCGAGGTGACATAGAGCTACGGGCTCTCGCCCAGCAGAGCCAACCTGCCGCCGTATAACTGCGGCGGCAGGTCGGTAAGCAGTTAAAAAAATGTGACCTCGGTGGAAGCAGTTATTAAAGAAAGGCAGTGAATAAATATTTGTTTATTTTTTAGAGAGGCATACAGCAACAGATCCTACCTCCTTCTCCATATTCTCTATTTTTCTATTCAATCTTTGATTTCATAATTGTGCCTGGTATAGCAGGGTACAAGAAATGATGAATCTGTGCCAAGGAAAACAAATTGAAACACATTTCAAATCAAAGGAGGACCTGATTTATGATTTAAATGAGGCAGATACTCAGGCAGAGCCTGAGCCTCAAGGAGCTTGCTGAAAAAGAGACTCAGTCTGTGTACAAGGTACAATTGACTCTGTTATTGCTCAACCAAGAAAGGTTACAAAGACTGAACCTTAAAGGGGTTGTAAAGGAAAAAAATTGTTTTCATAATAAGCATCCTTTACCTGCAGACATTCCTCTTTTCACTTCCTCATTGTTCGTTTTTGCTCAGAAGTTGCTCTATTTCTTCTCTTCTCTTCGCTTTACTGCGGTGGTCAGTGACGTGCTCGCCCCTCCTGGGAACTACATCTGTGCGGCAGGACGCTCTCCTCAAGGAGGTGTGAATTACTGGGCGTGCCGCTATTCATACTGGGAAATGTAGTTCTTACATGAACGAGTGCCGCAAACCAGGAAGTGAATGAGAGAACAGAAACTAGAATGCCAGTGGTGATATAGATGAAGGAATTTAATAGGTATTTACTTGTTTTTTAACAGAATCATTACACTATTCTGTCTGTACCTTGCAGACATTCATTTTAGGCAAAAACATTTTTTCCTTTACAGCTCCTTTAAAGTACCATTGAATGCAACTTCCGGTTCACAGCCTGAGCATGACAGCACCAGACTGTCTGTATTTCACCAGTTGCAGGATGTACTTTAATGGAAGAGAGAGGCTAATCAGTGTCAGGTTGAGAGAGTGGCTGCTGAAAGAGAGGCTGCTTAGAAGGAAGCTGCCATTGAAACAAACTGGATGTGGCTAAGCTCCAGCAATAGCGACCAGGTCAGACCTTAGGTTCCCTAAAGCACTAGGAGGAACATTTTGCTATGGTTCATGCAGCCAAATTTCCAGTCATGGAGAAGGACAGTGACATTGATACTTGTTTGCTATCATTTGAAAAAACTTACTGTCAGTACCACGTGCCACAGAAAAAATAGGTACACTATAGGATGCCAGGGCTTAGAGACAAGGATTTCCAATGGAAGACAATTATGAGGCCATAAAATATATAATTATGAAGTTTAAATTCAATGAAATTGAAGTGGACTAAAAGGACCGAAAAGAGATTTCTATGAGTCCCTGCAGGATCTTATTATCCAGAACCGACTCCTACATATCTGTTCCACAGAGGTTTCCCAGTTTGGGATGATGAAAGAGTGAAGTTATCGCTCCAGATAAATGTGTTATACCAATCAGTGTCCTCTCAGAAAATCCCAGGTGCCGGCAATGCACAAGGCAAAATTAGGAAGAAGATTTGGACAGCCGCACTCAAGAAAAAAAACTTTTTGGTTGCCTTTATTTGTAAAAAAAAAATGATTAAAACACCACAAATCACAGCAAAGTAAGGGATAAATGCAGCTGATGCGTTTCGCACTCTAGGCTAGTGCTTAGTCATAGCTCATAGCATTTATCCCTTATTTTGCTGTGATTTGTGGTGTTTTAATAATTTTTTACAAATAAAGGCAACCGAAAAGTTTTTTTCTGGAGTGCGGCTGTCCATATCTTCTCTATTTTAGTTTGCGATGATGCTGGAGCCCAGTGGCGGCTGGTGCTCAAATTTTTTGGGGGGGGGCGCAAACGAAAAAACAAAAAAAACAATTGCAACCTCACTGTACCTATCAATTGTCAACACTGTGCCATTCCATCAAATTCAGTCACTGTGCCATCAAAACGCAACCATTGTGCCATCAAAACGCAGCCACTGTGCCATGCCATCAAAACGCAGCCACCGTGCCATCAAAACGCAGCCACTGTGCCATGCCATCAAAACGCAGCCACCATGCCATGCCATCAAAACACAGCTACTGTGCCATGCCATCAAACGCAGCTAGTGTGCCATCAATTGTCACCACTATGCCATCAAACACAGCCACTGTGCCCCCAATTGTCGCCACTGTGCCCCCAATTGTCGCCACTGTGCCCCCAATTGTAGCCACTGTGCCCCCAATTGTAGCCACTGTGCCCCCAATTGTAGCCACTGTGCCCCCAATTGTTGCCACTGTGCCCCCAATTGTTGCCACTGTGCCCCCAATTGTTGCCACTGTGCCCCCACTTGTAGCCACTGTGCCCCCACTTGTAGCCACCGTGCCCAGTACCCCCCCTGGCACTTACCTTTATGGCTTCTACGTCCCTCGATGTCCCTCGTCCCGCCCTCGATGACGCTTCAGCCAATCAGGTTACCTGATTGGCTGAGATGCCTGTCAGTCTTATCCTCGGACGCACGGCCGGTACGTCCCAAGGATGAGCTTCAGGAAGCCGACTACAGCCTCAGGGCTGTACTCGGACAGCCTATCAGGGCTGCTGGCCCTGATAGGCACTTCCCCACAGCCAGTCAGCTGCCGCTAGTCAGCTGACCGGCACTCAATGTCCGGTCAGCTGAATAGTGGTCAGCAGCGGCGAAAATATACAGATTCATACAGTGTATTATATTTTATTGGCTGTGAGCGGGCCAGAGGGGTCGGCGCTCCTGCGTCCCTATGGATGCACCACCACTGCTGGAGCCTAAATCTGCCAAAGTGGCAACAGAATTAGAATCTTAACACCACAGGGTTCTCCCTAGTGGCTGGAAGAAATTACCCAATGGCATCATTTGCAACAACTGCGAGCCAAGCCTCTCTGCAACTAACACATGCAGCTCCTGGTAACAAGCTGGCATCAATTCACACAGGCAAGTGCTACATTTGTGGTAAGCCAGGGCACCTCAGGAATGCATGTCCTGAGCAGAAGAAGCTGACTTGGTCAACAAGCTAGCATCCATTCTTCTGTGCTGTTCATCAGTAGAAAAGGCCATGGGCAACACAAACAACCTACAGCCTGTCACCATAATAACCAAACCATTACTGGCTTTCAAGATAGAGGCCACGATAGTCATCCCTGAGCTGGCGGAGGAAAAAGGACATCGTGCAAGAGAAATTGTAGTGTACCCCATGCATCGGTTTTCCTAGTGGGTCACTAAGACCTAAGGCCGCATACACACGATCAAATTTATCTGCTGGAAACGGTCCGACGGACCGTTTCAGCAGACAAATTCGATCGTGTGTATGGGCAAGCAGACAGGTTTTACCAGCAGACAAATTTTAAAGCATGCTTTAAAATCTGTCTGCTGGAATGCCGTCTGTCCGACATGTCCGCTGGTTAGTACACTAACCAGCGGACATATCTGTCCGCACATGCGTCGAATGGATTCGACGCATGAGTGGAAGTATTTTACTTCCTGGTTCGGTAACGTGGCGGCGTCAACGCCACCGCCACGTCACCGCGCTGTCTGCCGGCGGGGATTTTGGTTTGATCGTGTGTACATGATCAAACCAAAATAGCCCAGCACACAAATCCGATCAAAACGGTCTGTCGGATTTATTTAGTCGTGTGTACGCGGTCTTAGAGTAATGCAAATTTTTAAAATGGTACCCAGTCTGTGGCACTATCATCTTTCTGAAGTTCTGCTGAGAATCTTTAGTTATTAAGACCTGCAGAGTGTTTAGCAGGGACCAGCCGAGATTCGAACCTATGGGCAGGCTGATTTTACAACAAGTCGATCCAACCTCCCCCCCCCCCCCCCCCCCCCCCAACGGCAGAACACCATAGCTCCGCGGGAGGGATTTCCTCACCAACAGTCAGACTTAAACTATTTTCTATCCTACAACCTGTGGTTGTGCATCATCTATGACCTGCATTAGAATCTTTTTGAGTTTTCACTGCTAGACATTTTCCCTTCACTTTTGCCATGGATACAATTTTACCAGACAGGAGGTTGAGGAAAATATACAAAAGAGACACATGCAGCAATAAAATGCCAAAGGGGGTTCTCATTTCCCAACTCTACTAAAAATATATATATATAAAAGTTGTAATTGCTTACGATGTTGCTATTGAAGATTTCCCCGCACTTCTTGTGTAAGGAAACGGATGTCACCAGGACATTAAATGCGAGACATCTCTCTTCTGAAGCCTTTTTTTCAGCTGGAACTTGGTGGAACTTAGTTCCACCACCTCTGACACAGGCCCTTGTCTCCCTGTTCACCATTATTACTTGAAAACACAAAAGTCTGGCTTCTATGCTTACACCTGACAGCTTGTTCCCCAACAGCTCCCACAGATCAGATTTTCTGAGTGGCTCCCACTGAGTAAAGCAGTGTTTCCCAACTCCAGTCCTCAAGGCACACCAACAGGTCAAGTTTTCAGGATTTCCCTCAATTGAAACAGCTGTGGTAATTACTAAGGCAGTGAAACTGATCGAATCACCTGTGCAAAGTAATGGAAATCCTGAAAACATGACCTGTTGGTGTGCCTTGAGAACTGGAGTTGGGAAACACTGGAGTAAAGGATGGAAACAAGGGAGATGCAGGTACCCGGGGTACAGTGCAAATTCCAACATCCCCACTGGGTAATGCCAACTACAGTATGCAGGGAATTACTAGATCCATCTGGGTGCTTCAGCTTAATGCCGGAACAAAAATAAGACACGTGGAAGCGGTGGAGCTTTTCAGGAGATAGGGAGAAGATGCAGGCAAAAGAGGGGGGTTGCCTGCAGAGGTCAGAGCTGAAGAGGGGTAAACTTGAGATGTGAATGGGGGTGCACGGGTAAGCAGCTCTGGAAGAATGCTGAATTCTGTACTCCTGTGTGTAGCGCACCCCTGAACTCTGCATTATTTACGTAGCACACCCTGAACTCTGCAGGTTGTGTGTAACCCCTCCCTGAACTCTGTACATATTGCACTCCTGGTATTTAATGGCCCTGTTAAGATCCTCCCACTGTTAGTGAAATTTGACCACACCCCTATTTGATGCAGTTTGGAGGGTGTGTGTAATGGGGCTCGTGAGTTCCTGTGTCTATTTTCAGAGAAAAAAAACCCTGGTGGTAATAACCTGACAAGGGTTCTAATAATTACATACGCTATCCAATAAATGGCTGGATATACATTGCAAAACTGAAAATATTCTATGTTCTCCCTAGAACCATACTATAGGCTGTCAACTCTCCTTACATGAATAATGGCTGTTCAGGGGCTCCCAGACTGCTTGATCACCTGCACAGACACTGCCGTAATGAATGCACATTTTTACTATTCACTAGTTTCTTCCTGTGATTATCTTGTTGATTCAAGTCAAAGAAGAACAAAAAAGTAGGGCTAAATAATCCTTGCAATTCTCGTACACACTCATATGATTTCCCAAGCGGATGGTAATTTAATAACACTTGAATTGCTCAAGCTTGCATGTACTTATACTTAAAAAAAGCCAATTAGCATCAGGAATTCTGTAATTATTCCTGTGCCTGTAATTTTAGACAATAGCAGCAGGATGAGGAGAATAGTACGATTAATTGCACATTTGTATTACCCTCTCTGACTATACTTCTAATCAGCACTACAAAAGAGAGCTCCTTGTCCATGTACCCTTCCAAAACAGGAGCACAGAGAAAAGAGAGGCCCGACCGCTCATTCATTCCCGCCGCTCATGTTTCCTCTAATTACTACAGACAGCTACTGCAACTTTTATATTAGACGCCTCTCTTTGATTTTCTAAAATATTAAGGAAATACAAGATCTCAAAGCTTTTTAACTGCATTGATCTGAATTCCAACTTGCCTTAAGATGGAAAAATGTGTTCTGAAATCCTCTTGTAAAATATATTAACAGATTTTTCTTTTCTTATTCTATAAACATTTGCTAAAAGGGTCCTGTAAATTGTCAGTAAACGGACACACGGAGCGCAGTGATGCCATAACCAATTAGTTATACTGATGTATGTAAATGGTAGACACCAGCTAAGCAAAGGTAAATGGCATTTCTATCCAAACAACGACATTTCCAACTCAAATAAATATATTTAAAACTAGTCACTAGTGTTGCTCACGAATATTCGCATTGCGAATATTCGCTACGAATATTGCATATTCGAGTATTCGCGAATAACTCGAATATCGCGGCGAATATTCGCTATTTCGAATATTCGTATTTTTTCAAATTTCGCAATCAATTTCGCAATCAATTTCGCATTAGCATTAGCGAAATTTTGCAATTTTTTTTTTTTATAAAATATAGCGAATATTCGTAAATATCGAATATTCGTGATATTTTATCCAAAAAAAAATAGCAAAATTTCGCAATAATTTTCGCTTTCGCATATGCGAAATTTCGTATTTTTTTATAAAATATAGCGAATATTCGTAAATATCGAATATTCGTGATATTTTATCCAAAAAAATAGCGAAATTTCGCATTGGCGAAATTTCGCATTTTTTTTTTTTTATAAAATATCACGAATATTCGATATTAACGAATATTCACGAATATTCTTCGAAATATTCGTGAAATATCGCGAAATCGAATATGGCGTATTCCGCTCATCACTACTAGTCACCTTTCAAAACAATTGCAAAGTGATACACGCATACATGCATTACCATAGCCATATAGGGCCAGATTCAGGTAGAGTTAGGCTGGCGGATCAATGGATCCGCTAGCCTAACTGTCACTTTAAGCTGGCGTTTTTGTTTTCTGTAACCAGAAAACAAGAAACGCCGGGTTGGAGTTCCGATGCGATCGGCGTAATTGAATTTCGCCATCGCATCGTTACTTCAACTTAAAAATGGCGCCGGGGGTGTTCCCGCCGATTTACGCTCAAAAAATATGTTAATGAGCGGAAATCGGCAATTCACGATCTTTTTCAGGCGCGACGCAGTGACTTTACGACGTTTCCGGAAGCGATACGCGGCGTATAGATAAAGCAGCCCCCTAGTGGAATATCCTATGTTAGGTATAGGCGTCGTCATCGCGTCAGAAAAAAAACAAATCGCGTCGTTTGCGTAAAACATTCATGAATGGGGACGTGACGTCATTGACGTTCACTGACAGAACTTGGAGCATGCGCACTGGGATGCATTGACACTCGACGCATGCGCAGTACGTTCGCCGCGGGATCGCGCTTATTTTAAATAATACGCGCCCCGTACCCGCCCAATTTGAATTCCGCCGGCTCATTTGCGATACGCTGCCGCAACTTTAGGAGCAAGTGCTTCATGAATAACAGCACTTGCTCCTAAAATTTCTGCAGCGTAACGTAAATGAGATGCGTTACTCCAGAGCAAAGATGCTCTGATCTACCTGAATCTGGCCCATAGAGTTTTGTGGACAAGGCCAGATTACCAATGCTTTTAGCATCAACATCCTCTAATGTCATGGACTGGTAGCAAGAAAAATAGAGATAAGGGACTTTTCAGGTGCAGAGACATGTTATTACACAAAAAGGTACTAAAAATTGCAAAAAATGTATTATACTTTTGGATATACTCATTTTAATTTTTGGTTTATATTCAAATTAGAACCATTATGGCCCTATACGCCCCTCTATATAAGTTTGGCTTTGGACCTTGCGATCAAAATCGGTGAGCACATGTGGCACTACTGGACAGACTCTATATGAAATCTATATTTTGCTCCATTGCCTCTAATCATTCAGAGGTAGGGAATTTTTGTTGGGAACATACAACTTGCTCGGTGGGTGCAACCTGCTTTATCTGTTATAAACATTACTTAGTAATATGGATATAATGTCAATTTGTTGATTTCTAGACTCTTTGGCCCCGTACACACGAGCAAATAGATTTGTTCAAATCGATCGGACAGACCGATTTGAACAAATCTGTCTGCTGGGATGTATTGGTTTGATTGTGTACACACGATCAAACCAAAATCCCCGCCGGCAGACAGCGCGGTGACATGGCGGTGACGTTGACGTCGCCACGTCACCGCACCAGGAAGTAAAACACTTCCGCGCATGCGTCAAAACCATTTTGACGCGTGTGCGAGCAGATATGTCTGCTGGTTAGCGTACTAACCAGCAGACATGTCGGGCGGACGGATTCCCAGCCGACAGATTTTAAAGCATGGCAGACCGTTTTCAGCAGACAGATTTGATCGTGTGTACGCGGCCTTTATGTTATTTTTGTTTATTTTATTAGTATTTTCACCACGCTTATTCATGAAGAAGCCAGAACGTCAAAACATGTTGAATTACAAGTGTGACAAACAAAATGCACTTGGAAGTGCAGTCACTGTAAATCTGAGGGGGACATGCAAGGAAAATAAAAAAAAGCATTTTTGCTTGCACATGATTGGATGATAGAAATCAGCAGAGCTTTCCCTCCTTTCAGATCTACCCCTCAGATCTACAGTGACTGCACTTCCAAGTGCACTTGTAGTGGATTTGCCTTTAGTAAATCAACCCCTATGCCTTGTGTATATATGTATATGAAATTGCTACCATAACTGGAAATGTGCTGCTATATCGTATTTATACAAAGTGGAATATGTTTATGTCATGTATACATACGGAATTGATATGTCACATGCATTTATTGCAATGTGCTAAGTTTATAAAAATGTTATGATAATAAACATGTCATTATACTTTTGATACTGTCAATTGCTCAACGTCCCAATTCCAACCTCCCCCCCCCCCCTTCATTTTAGGATGAGAGCACACACAATGAATACAATCATCATGTCCATGGTTTGTGTTTTATGTTCTGCCATTGCTTTACGCTGCATTCACACATGAGCTTTTTGAGCTCATAAAACACCCAAATGGAGAGGCACATGCTGCAAGATGCTTGAAGTCTAGTGTGAAGTTTCCACAGTTTGTGTTGATTTGGGGAGCCATGTCATCTGCTGGTGTTGGTCCACTGTGCTTCATAAGTCCAGGGTCACCGCAGCCGTCTACCAGCACTTCATGCTTCCTTCCGCAGACAAGCTCTATGGGGATTCTGACTTCATTTTCCAGCAGAACCTGACACCTGCCCACACTGCCAAAAGCACCAAAACGTGGTTTAATGACCGTGGGATTACTGTGCTTGATTGGCCAGCAAACTCCCCTGACCTGAACCCCATATAGAATCTATAGGGCATTGCCAAGAGAAAGATGAGAGAGATGAGACCACGATTTCATCCTTCAACACAACATTGACTGCCTCTCCATCACAGAAAGCTGGCTAACAGCCCACTGTAACACCATTCTTGGAGAATTGGTGCCAGAGAATTATTGCATTCTCACAGAAAACAGAGTGGGGCAAAGAGGAGGCGGCCTGGTGATCTACAAGGCTCACCTCTTGGTCACTAAACCACACCTACAGAACTCACTTCCATTCATGGAAACCCTCACTCTGCAATTCCAAACAAATCCCCAGGACACCGTTCACATACTACTCTGCTATAGACCACCAGGACCAAAAACGCACCTCCTCACGTTATTGACAGAATTCATTTCCACCTATACCTTAAACATCAAATATTTCCTGCTACTTTAGGACTTCAAACTCTGGGCCAACACCTCAAAGGACCCCGTCGCTGATGCCTACATTGACCATTTGGAAGGATTAGGTCTGCAGCAACTGGTATGTGGACCCACACATATTTCAGGCCACACACTCGATCTTATCTTCAGACAAGATTTGGAAATTAACATATTGGGAAATCAACCCATACCATGGACAGATCGCCATGCAAAAAAAATTTAAAGTCACTACAAACACCCCCTTAAAGAAAACAAACCTGTTAAAGCGGATGGTTCACCAAAAATAAATATTAAAAGCCAGCAGCAACAAATACTGCAGCTGCTGACTTTTAATATTAGGACACTTACCTGTCCTGGAGTCCAGCGGCGTCCGCAGCAGAGGATGAGCGATCGCTCGTCACCCTGCTGCTCCCCCCTCCATCCACGGCGAGGGAACCAGGAAGTGAAGCGCTCCGGCTTCACTGCCCGGTTCCCTACGGCGCATGCGCGAGTCGCGCTGCGCCCGCGATTGGCTCCCGCTGTGTGCTGGGAGCTGAGAGTTCCCAGCACACAACGGGAAAAGCCCGTCTTTTGCCCGAGACTGCGGGCCGGAATTGGGTGCGGATACCTGTCTTTAGACAGGTATCTGCACCCCCCTCCCCCCTGAAAGGTGTCAAATGTGACACCGGAGGGGGGGAGGGTTCCGATCAGCGGATCTTCACTTTAGGGTGGAGATCCGCTTTAACAACACACTGGACAAGATCCAAGAAGAAGCTCTATTCGGAACTCTTCAAAACTACATTACACAACAAAATAAAAACAATTGATCAACATCAAACAGTGACAGAAACACCCAACTCCATCAACAAGGCTCTCCTACAGACAGCAGACATAGTTGCACCAAAACGCAGAACGCGCATCCGGAAACACAACTCCAGCTGGTTTAACGACCAGCCGTCGCTTTTGAAGCAGGAGCGCAGAAGAACGGAAGCAGCCTGGAGAAGAAGCTCTACAGAGGAAAACCACATTATTTACAAGGTAATAACTAAAATATCACAAAGAGATCTTTAAAGGCCAAAAAACATAATTTTTCTAATATCATCGCAAATGCCCTGAACCACCCCCGCAAACTCTTTAATTTAGTCGCTCATTCCATGAACCCAGACTGCCTAGAGGCTCCGAATTTTGAATCACAAGAATTTTGCAACGAATTATCGGATTACTTTATTAACAAAATTGAAAAAATCTGTGAAATGATTCAGCAAAATAGATCCCCCATCAACTCCCCTTTAAACCAAGAAGCTAATATCCACACAAAATGCCGCAATCAACTAAATTCACCCTTAACCCCATCTCCATCGACACCACTAAAAAAATCATTAGTACTCTGCGAGAAAGCACAGCGCCCAATGATATCATCCCCACCAAACTGCTGAAAGAATGTGCCGATATTGTGGCACCGGCGATCACGTACCTCATAAACCAGTCATTTAAGGAAGGCATGGTGCCAACTTTGCTGAAACAAGGCATAATTAAACCAATTCTGAAAAACGCACAGTGTCATGCGGAGTCCCTCAGGGATCCCCCTTGTCGCCCGTACTATTCAATATCTATCTGCGCCCTCTTTTTAAAATCATCAGTAACCAGAAGTTACTCTACCACTCCTACGCGTATGACACGCAACTATATTTTCGCATCTGCAACAATAAGGATCATTATCTCGGACTAGAGAAATGCCTTACTTTGATAGAAAATTGGATGACGAAGTCTTACCTTAAACTCAACGGCTCAAAAACAGAACTTCTCCTGTTTCACGCCAACCAAAAGAGACTTCCCGCACCAATATGGACACCGCCGCCCATTCTGGGACAAACCATCACCCCTAGCACCAAAGTCAAAAGTCTCGGAGACATTTTTGACACCCACATGACCATGGATGCACAAAAAGGGTCAGTAGTCAGCAGATCCCACCATCTGCTGTGCCTGCTACGTAGACTCATTCCCCTTATCCCGAAGGAAGACATTGCAGTCGTGGTGGGTACAATTATCAACTCCAGACTCGACTATGCAAACGCCCTCTACCTCGGATTCCCAAAATACCAAATCACTCGTCTGCAAGTCGTTTAAAATATGGCCGCTCGACTCGTGATTGGGAAAAAACCATGGGAATCAATCTCACCTTTGCTGAGATCCCTTCATTGGTTGCCAGTAAAAGACAGAATTACGTTTAAGGCACTCTGTCTGACGCATAAGTGTGTTCAAGGAAATGCCCCCCAATATCTATGCGAAAAATTCAAATGTCACAACCTCAATCGCGTTCTGCAATCCACCAACCAAAATCTACTCCAGATACCCAAAGGCAGATACAAGTCCAAAAGAGAACGAAGATTTGTAATCCAAGGACCCCTAGACTATGGAACGCTCTACCAACCAGCATCCGGTTGGAGGTGACTCATCTGGCCTTCAGAAAAAAACTCAAAACCCATCTTTTCTGAGGGCAAAAGTACAGTAGGGAAAGGATACTAAGCGCCCAGAGGCAATTCAGTTTGCATGTGTTGCGCTATATAAGTTTCTCACTCACTCACTCAAATCGAACACTGCAGAAGAGCTATTGAAGCATCCTGGTCTTCCATAACACCTCAGCAGTGCCACAGGCTGATCGCTTCCATGTCACCCCGCATTGAGGCAATAATTGCTGCAAAAGGGACCCAAACCAAGTACTGAGTACATATGCATGCTTCTACTTTTCAGAGGTCCCATATTGTTCTATGTACAATCCTTGTTTTATTGATTGCATGTAATATTCAAATTTTCTGAGATTGTGAATTTGGGGTTTTCATGAGCTGTAAGCCATAATTATCACAATTATGACAAATCATGGCTTGAACTATCTTGCTTTGCATGTAATGAGTCTATCTCATAGATTTGTTTCACCTTTTAAGTTGTATTAGTGAAATAAATTAACTGTTTTGAGTTTCATCTGTATATAGGGGCCTTAATGTAGTATTTGTTTGATAAAAAATATTTAAAGAAATCATCACAAAATGACCACTAGATGGAGCTGAAGATCACAGGAAATAAACATATTAGGCAAATTTTTTTTTATAAATAAACCCCAAAGTGTGTCTAAACCAGGGGTCTCCAACTGGCGGCCCTCCGGCCGTTGCGGAATCACAAGTCCCATCATGCCTCTGCCTGTGGGAGTCATGCTAGTAACTGTCAGCCTTTCAATGCCTTATGGGACTTGTAGTTCTGCAACAGCTGGAGCGCCACCAGTTTGAGATCCCTGGTCTAAACCCAAAAACTAAATATGATAGACTACAGCTTACCAGTCTTTAGATGTAGTAGCTGATATAGTTCTCTTTTTCTGGCTTATTTTTTTTTGTAGTTCATAGCAGATAGCTGGAAAAGCTAATAGGATTTATGAGATTTAATTTCAGCTCACAAGTAGTTACAAAGTCACGAGATAACAGGCTAAAACAATAGGTATCTTTCTGTACTTCACTAGGTCTGAAAGAAGGAAACTACTGCAGCCACTACATCTAAGGACTGGTAAGTTGCTTTACATTAAACTGCTGCTTTCAGATTTAGAATACTTTAGGCAATATTAGTGGACAATCTGACTTTCCTGAGGAGCATTAGCTGTTCACTGGAACATTTATTAACTGGAATAGATGACTGTAAAAACATACAGTACGGTCACCTCTACAAAAAAATCTGGCAAAGCACAGACAACGTAAAGGGACTGGAGTATACACAAGTTTTGATACCAACACACAAGTTCCATTTAAAAAGAAAACAAAGCAATGGGTAGTGAGCACATTCCAAACCTGCTCCGACCAGTCATAAGAATGAACTCTTCACTTTTTCTCAGGGGCCCATTTGAAGTCTAGTTACTGCAGCTCCATGACCTTTATAGATCAAGTTTCCATTAAAATATCTGGATAAAAGCTTTAGGACCAGGTAGGTCTCCAACCATGTTTAGATTATGCCAATCTAGCAATGGCACTTGGGAGAAAATAAAGGATAGGTTTACTTACTGTGGTAGAATTAATTTGCCAGAAAAGATTGTAGCAGCGATGAATAGATGCTACATACAGTGCCTTGCAAAAGTATTCACCCCCTTGGCTTTTTACCTATTTAGTTACATTACAGCCTTTAGTTCAATGTTTTTTTAAGCTGAATTACATACAGTGCAGAAAATAAGTATTTGAACACCCTGCTATTTTGCAAGTTCTCCCACTTGGAAATCATGGAGGGGTCTGAAATTGTCATCGTAGGTGCATGTCCACTGTGAGAGACATAATCAAAAAGAAAAATTCCAGAAATCACAATTTATGAATTTTTAACTATTTATTTGTATGATGCAGCTGCAAAGAAGTATTTGAACACCTGTCTTATCAGCTAGAATTCTGACCCTCTAAGACATGTTAGTCTGCCTTTAAAATGTCCACCTCCACTCCATTTATTATACTAAATTAGATGCACCTGTTTGAGGTCATTAGCTGCATAAAGACATCTGTCCACCACATACAATCAGTAAGAATCCAACTACTAACATGGCCAAGACCAAAAAGCTGTCCAAAGACACTAGAGACAAAATTGTACACCTCCACAAGGCTGGAAAGGGCTACGGGGAAATTGCCAAGCAGCTTGGTGAAAAAAGGTCCACTGTTGGAGCAATCATTAGAAAATGGAAGAAGCTAAACATGACTGTCAATCTCCCTCGGACTGGGGCTCCATGCAAAATCTCACCTCGTGGGGTCTCAATGATCCTAAGAAAGGTGAGAAATCAGCCCAGGACTACACGGGAGGAGCTGGTCAATGACCAGAAAAGAGCTGGGACCACCCTTTTCAAGGTTACTGTTGGTAATACACTAAGGCCTTGTACACACGATCGGACATATCCGATGAAAACGGTCCGCGGACCGTTTCCATCGGATATGTCCGATCTGGAGTTTGGTCCGATGGCGTGTACACACCATCGGATCAAATTCCCCGCCGGCGGACGGCGCGCTGACGTGGCGGTGACGCGGCGGTGACGTTGACGCCGCCACGTCACCGCTACGTCACGCACCAGGAAGTAAACACTTCCGCGCGCATGCGTCGGATCCATTCACAGGATACGACGCATGTGCGGGAGGATATGTCCGCTGGTTTCCCGTACTAACCAGCGGACATATCCGACGGATGCTTTTAAATTTGTCCGATGGACAAATCTGTCCGCTAGCCCATACACACGATCGGAGATGTCTGCTGAAACGGTCCATCGGACCGTTTTCAGCGGACATATCCGCTCGTGTGTACGAGGCCTTAGACGTCATGGTTTGAAATCATGCATGGCACGGAAGGTTCCCCTGCTTAAACCAGCACACGTCAAGGCCCGTCTTAAGTTTGCCAATGACCATTTGGATGATCCAGAGGAGTCATGGGAGAAAGTCATGTGGTCAGATGAGACCAAAATAGAACTTTTTGGTCATAATTCCACTAACCGTGTTTGGAGGAAGAAGAATGATGAGTACCATCCCAAGATCACCATCCCTACTGTGAAGCATGGGGGTGGTAGCATCATGCTTTGGGGGTGTTTTTCTGCACATGGGACAGGGCGACTGCACTGTATTAAGGAGAGGATGACAGGGGCCATGTATTGCGAGATTTTGGGCAACAACCTCCTTCCCTCAGTTAGAGCTTTGAAGATGGGTCGAGGCTGGGTCTTCCAACATGACAATGACCCGAAGCACACAGCCAGGATAACCAAGGAGTGGCTCTGTAAGAAGCATATCAAGGTTCTGGCGTGGCCTAGCCAGTCTCCAGACCTAAACCCAATAGAGAATCTTTGGAGGGAGCTCAAACTCCATGTTTCTCAGCGACAGCCCAGAAACCTGACTGATCTTGAGAAGATCTGTGTGGAGGAGTGGGCCATAATCTATCCTCCAGTGTGTGCAAACCTGGTGAAAAACTACAAGAAACGTTTGACCTCTGTAATTGCAAACAAAGGCTACTGTACCAAATATTAACATTGATTTTCTCAGGTGTTCAAATACTTATTTGCAGCTGTATCATACAAATAAATAGTTAAAAAAATCATACATTGTGATTTCTGGAATTTTTATTTTTGATTATGTCTCTCACAGTGGACATGCACCTTCGATAACAATTTCAGACCCCTCCATGATTTCCAAGTGGGAGAACTTGCAAAATAGCAGGGTGTTCAAATACTTATTTTCTGCACTGTATGACGGATCAGAACAAAATAGTCTAAGTTGGTGAAGTAAAATAAGAAAAATATATACAAAAAACTGTTTTTCATAAATTAAAAAAATGATAATTGGCATGTGTGTATGTATTCACACCCTTTGTTATGAAGCCCATAAAAAAGCTCTGGTGTAACCAATTACCTTCAGAAGTCACATAATTAGTGAAATGATGTCCACCTGTGTGCAATCAAGTGTCACATGATCTCTCATTACATTTACACACCTTTTTGAAAGGCCCCAGAGGCTGCAACACCTAAGCAAGAGGCACCACTAACCAAACACTGCCATGAAGACCAAGGAACTCTCCAAACAAGTAAGGGACAATGTTGTTGAGAAGTACAAGTCAGGGTTAGGTTATTAAAAAATATCCAAATCTTTGATGATCCCTAGGAGCACCATCAAATCTATCATAACCAAATGGAAAGAACATGGCACAACAGCAAACCTGCCAAGAGACGACGCACACCAAAACTCACGGACCTGGCAAGGAGGGCATTAATCAGAGAGGCAGCACAGAGACCTAAGGTAACCCTGGAGGAGCTGCAGAGTTCCACAGCAGAAACTGGAATATCTGTATATTGGACGACAATAAGCTGTACGCTCCATAGAGTCGGGCTTTATGGCTGAGTGGCCAGAAGAAAGACATTACTGTCAGCAAAAAGGAAATGGCACATTTTGAGTTTGTGAAAAGGCATGTAGGAGATTCCCAAAATGTATAGAGGAAGGTGCTCTGGTCTGATGAGACTAAATTTGAACTTTTTGGCCATCAAAGAAAACGCTATGTCTGGTGCAAACCCAACACATCACATCACCCAAAGAACACTGGGACCAGTCGGGACTGGGAAACTGGTCAGAGTTGAGGGAAAGATGGATGGTGCTAAATACAGGGATATTATTTCCGCAGGTTTGGGGAATTTAGTAACTTCAAATTAAACATATCTAAGGGTCCTTTCACAGGTCCGTTCCGTTCGTCCGTTAACGGACCTTAATGCTTAATGCTTCCCTATGGGAGCGGATCCGTTAGCGGATGATGCATCCGCTAACGTCCGCTAGATCCGCATCCGTTTTTGCAGACGGAAGAATGCCCTATTTTTCTTCCGTCCGCCCAAACGGATCGGATGCAAACGGACAGACGGTCCGTTTCCATCCGACTCCCCATAGGGGAGAGCGGAGGAGAGACAGGGCGGTCCCTGCACAGTGTGCGGGACCGCCCCGTCCGCCGACAGCTGAGCGGAGACCCCCCCACTGAGCTGACGGACACATGGAGCGGACCGAAAAAACGGTCCGCTCCGTGTGAAAGGAGCCTAAGACGGAGGCCCTTAATATATCCCTACCACTCACAACCCTAACCCGAGTAAAGGCCAACTTCCTTTTTTAGTGGAGCTCCAGGGGCATTTCTTATCTAGGAATTAACGATCCCCTCCAACCCTTATTGAAATGACTTTGAAAGGAACTAGATGCCTGGAACTCCTCTCCATTACCCTGGTTTGGTCACATCAATACATTGAAAATGGACACCCTAAATTGCTTTATTTGTTTCAAACAGTACCTATCTTCATCCCTAAATGCTTCTTTACCTCCCTGCACTCTATGTCCATAAGATTCATTTGGCATGTAAACACACAGATCCACATCCTATCAGGTGAGAGGAGACCGATGGTGTGTTCCCAGTACAGAGGAACACTGATCGGTCTCCTCCCCTTGTGAATCCCCTCCCCCTGCAGTTAGAATAACTCCCTAGGCAATACATTTAACCCTTTAATCACCACCTAGTGCTAACCCCTTCCCTGCCAATGACATTTATACAGTAATCTATGCATTTTTATAGCACTTATCGCTGTATAAATGTGAATGGCCCAAAATATTGTCAAAAGTGTCCAAAATGTCGCAAAGTCACAGTCACGATAAAAATCGCAGATTGCCGCCATTACAAGTAAAAATAAAGAAATAATAAAAATGCCATAAATCTATCCCCGATTTTGTAGATGCTATAACTTTTGCGCAAACCAATCAATATACGCTTATTGCATTTTTTTTACCAAAAATATGTACAAGAATACATATTGGCCTAAACTGAGAAAAAAATTAGTTTTTCAAAAGAAAAATGCGATATTTATTATAGAAAAAGTAAAAAATATTGTGTTTTTTTCAAACTTGTGTGAGGAATTAGCTCGGTAGCGGGTGTGTGTGACCCCCTGGATGGGTTCCCTACACGCTGAACTGTACAGAAAGGCAGTTGAGGATGGTTGAAAACAAAGGATATGGTTTATTTTTCCATATTGCTGGATACAAGTGCAAGCGTCAAAACAGCATAAACAAAACAAAACATAAAATAAACCCTTGCCACTTGGGGCGTCTACCTTCCCAACACAGGAACCTACCTATGGAGTCTGGCACAGCCTACTGCTGGGCAGACACTGCTGGTCATACAGCAGAAAAAAAAAAGTCTCTTTGATATTTATCACACAGAAATATCAACAAGCACATCACCTCTTCAGAAGTCACTGCTCTCCTTCACTCAAAAAGCCTCAGGATGCAGCAATCATTAGTCATCCTGATGATTTATAGAGTCCTTAATTACCTCATTCTGAACAGCTGAAGTTTTCCAACGCCCTAAACCTTTCTGGCTATTTCTGCAGCCGACGCCTAATAGTAATTGGTGTATTGTCTAAACAAGGCAGAAATCTCCCGTCTGTGACAACACACACAGATTTACCTGACTTCCTGTCACACTTGACACTCCTCTTTTGTTTATAATGCAAGAAATAAAAACCACAGAGGTGATCAAATACCACCAAAAGAAAGCTCTATTTGTGGGGAAAAAATGTGGTCACAGTGTTGCATGACTACGCAATTGTTATTCAAAATATTACAGCGCTGAAAATTGAAAATTGTCCTGGGCAGGAAGGGGTTGAAAATGCCCAGTATTAAAGTGGTTAAGAGAGTGAAGTTCCACTTTAGGAATTAGATGGGTTCAGTGTAAAGGGTCACTTTGGGGTAAGCAAATTGTTAGGGTGGGAGGTAAGGGCTCAGGAACAGATTAAAGTGGCTGTAAACAGTTTTCAACCACTGTTACCTACAGGGAAGCCTAGATTAAGGCTTGCCTGTAGGTTTTTAAAAAATCTTCTAAACCTTACAAAAAAATAAGAACAAATTAATGGAATGGGCAACTACATGGCAAATGAGGTTTAATGTAGAAAAATGTAAAATAATGCATTTGCGTGCCAAAATAATGAATGCAATTGACTCACTAGGGGTGAACCTCTGGGGGAATCTAGGATGGAAAAGGATCTGGGGGTGCTAGTAGATAATAGGCTCAGCAATGGCATGCAATGCCAAGCTGCTGCTAACAAAGCAAACATAATATTGGCATGCATTAAAAAGGAGATTAACTCCAGAAATAAAAGGACAATTCTCCGGCTCTACAAGACTCTGGTCCAACCTCACCTGAAGTATGCAGTCAGTTCTGGGCACCAGTCCTCAGTACTGGAAATGGAGCGAGTACAAAGAAGGGAAATAAAGCTAATAAAGGGTCTGGAGGACATTAGTTATGAGGAAAGGTTGTGAGCACTGAACTTATTCCCTTCCACAGGCGGTGGTCTCAGTGGGGGGCACTGATAGTTTCAAAAAACGATTAGATAAGCACCTGAACGGCCACAACATACTGGGATATACAATGTAATACTGACATATAATCACACACATAGGTTGGACTTGATGGACTGTCTTTTTTCAACCTCACCTACTATGTAACTATGTACTATGTAACTATGTAAGCACAAAGAACATATGGTCTCATGCATAGGATGGCATATCTCCATCCCTAAAATATTCCAAATTATAGAAAATATAGAAAATCAAGCTCATGGGACTTTCCTGAGATATGCCATGAACAAATTAAAAATGGTTTAAAATAACTATTTTATTCAATGAGTATAAATGTTTAAAAACCAACAGCAGAGGTCCGCCCCGTGGGCCGAGGGGAAAGCGCTGAGAAGCAACATGCCCAGGCCAGCAAGTAGGGCCAACAGAGAAAGGCAGACTTCAAATCATAGAGAAAGATGGCAAATGTATTCCAATGAGAATCAACAGCCACATGTGTCCCCAAGCATATCCAACCCCACTTGGCCGTCTCCCCTCAGCTCCTGGGAAGGACTCCTGAATTTGATCATCATTTACGGGACGGACCTCTGCCATTGGTTTTAAAACATTTGTAATCATTGAATAAAATACCATTGTTTTAAACTATTTTTTTATTGTTCATGGCATATCTTATGCAAGTCACATGAGCTTGATATTCTATGCAATTTAATAATGAAAGCAGTTATAAAAAGACAAATGACAGTGCATATTAATTACATGTAAATAGGCATTAGTAACACACATCTTGCTGGCTCCAGTACACATTAAAGAAAAAGATGATATACCTGAATTGTGCATCTTGAGTAGGAATGTAAGTAGTTATGAAAAGACAGACATAGCACATGTCAGCACACCGCCTCCCCACCATACCCTCACTTTGACACATTTCACAACATCCAGAAATCCTTAAGTGATCCCAATGGTCTACAAATGTCAGAGTGCTTAAAATACTGTCCGACCCAGAGATTAAGTTGATTCATCTAGTGCTGGAAAGAAACTATTCCAAACTCACAAAGGTAAACGATGGTTTAAAGCAAAACATTCCAGCAACATTTCCTATGGCTAATCTACAAGGGAAAGCTATACATAAACTAGCACTGTACCTTTCCATTTTACTCATACAAAGCAGCGGCAACAGCTCCCTGAGGAGTGCAACACTAAAATGGATAGAACAGATGTGGCTGATTGCATCTAATCAATAAAAAAAAATTCAGGCGGATAAATGAGGATCAAAGAGTTCTACACTGCAAGCTTTGCAATACTTGGAGGTAACATTACAACAATATCCACAAGGGAAGAATAAGTATATTCTATGACAGGTGAAGCATTTAAACTGAAAATCAATAAAAATGGAACTCTTCGCTACAGTTTACTATTCTAAATAGGCAATACAATAATTCTAAAGTTCTTTAATACAGAATTTGGATCTCGTAAGACTTTGCATATATAATGTGTGTAAATTGGAGCATACTATAGATAAAAGTATATTAATAAAACAAAAATAATCAAATACAAAACATTAGGAATTCTGCTAATGCAACTAAGGACATGACTTAAGACAGGAGCACACAATGGAAAACCCAGCTTGTTGTTGCCTGTTGCTTGTTGTTGCCTTTCACTGTTCATTATTATTATATTTTATATGTCTTACAGATGCCTTTGGGCTCTAACTACTCTTTCTACCAGTGAAAGGGCTACTCTTTACCCTTATGTTTCAAACCTCTGGACTGTCCTGCCGCCATTTTATTACCGCCTCAGCTCCCAGGAGGTCTGTTTGTTGTCCCCTAGTGCTCTCTGGCTTATACAACAATAGCTACTATTTTATATCATTGTACATTACAACCTACAGGTATGAGTGCTAGGATTAGACATTTTGTGTTCCCACTCTTCCTGTTTTGGTTAATTACCATTAACCAATAATTCATTTATTACTTATTCATTATAGTTATAGTTTTTACTGATAAGTTTGAGTCATTAATCAATGTTATTCCAATGTACTACCTTAATATGTTCAACATTTGGGTACACGACTGACATCTATGAGAATCATGTGCTACTATGCACTGTATACAACAAGTGTCTACCATGTTTGATATGATTTACCAATCATTTTATACCATACCCGGTATTGTTTTATGGATGTATTATGAATGTCATTTTATGTACTATACTCAATGATGTAACTATTAAATGTTGTGTTCACCTTACTGATTGACTCATCCTGCCCCAGTGTTTTGTTTCATATAAAGTCCCGCTGCCCCTTCTCTCCCCCTATTGCCATTTTTTCTTCAGCTTGTTGTTAGTTATGGGTTCCTGTAAAGCATGTGATTCCAGCTAGCAGGTATAAAGTGCAACCACCTAAAGCAGGGGTGCCCAACCTTTTGAAGAGCAAGGGCCAATTAAGCGACTTGGTAAATGGTCGTGGGCCACAATGAGTAAAGTGGGTGGATGGCAGCCCACTCAGCTCTATAGAGCCCACTCTACTCTCAGCACACCAAACTCGCAGGTAATAGAATTCTATTGCTCAGTGCAGGTAACCCACAGGTGCACTTCTCTCTACCTGTGGATCAGTTTGAAAGCAGCCCAGTAACCACTGCAGAACAGATATGCCCATATATACACACACTTTGATTTAAAGTGGATGTAAACCCAAACATTTTTTATTTTTTTTGATGTCACAATGTAGAGTATAATATTTCCTATCATTTGTGCCCAGTCTTGCCACACAGAGTTAATCCAGCGCTGAGTAATCCTCTTTTATGTTCAGTGAAAACGAACAGCCTTCCAGATAAAACCCTGCCTAAATCAAAAAGTCCGGAATCTCTCTTCTTGCTTTGAGTGAGAGGTTATTTACAAATATAGCTAGGACATGTTTATCATATGTTATGTTTTGTTTATCATAACATGAGGTGATATAACATCATAACACATCCTAGTAATATACAATGAACTTTGGATCACCTTTTGTTATGATAAACATGTCCACGCTATATTTGTAAATAACCTGTTACTGAAAGCAAAAACAGAGAAACGGACTTAACCTAATTTGGCAGGTTTTTATCTGAAGTCCGGTTAATTTGCACTGGACTTTAAAAGAGGATTACTCAGCGCTGGATTAACTCTGGGTGGCAAGACTGGGCACAGATGATAGGAAATCGTATACTCTACATTGTGACATCAAAAAAAAAAAAAAAAATTTGGGGTTTACATCCACTTTAAGTAATAATAAAAACGTACCTTTAATAACAGTATTCTATTCTATTTTATTCCATCCCAGAGCAGGAGGTCGTGGGCCACATCAGAGGGCTCTGCGGGCCACATGTGGCCCCCTGGGCCACTGGTTGAGCACCCCTGACCTAGAGGTACAAATATTTTATCTGCAATAGCTTCTATTCAACTACATGGCTGAATGTTGACCATTTTGGTCAGACAAAGCTCCTGCACTTCCCCTCCAGCAATACACACTGGCCTACTGGGCAATAAGGCAGCCCATCCTAGTATAGAACCAATGGAAATGTGGGGATGTTAGGGAACAAAGCTTTGCTCATTCAAAATGATTGGAATTCACCTCTAGCTGAGGTGTATGATAGATTCTATGGGCCACATAGCACATCTCCTTTACGTTACGCCGGCTCAAATTATAGACGTAAGTGCCGTATCCACAGAGTATTTGCGCCCAAATTTGCACCGGCGTATCTCCCTCATTTGCATATTTGCATAGGAAATCAATGGTGTGGATGGAATAAATGTGCACCTAGACGGAATAAATGTGCGCCTAGGATGTGCAGGTGTAGGCAAGTTAGGCCGGTCGGAATAGCCTATTTTGGTGCGTATCTAGTTCTGTGGGTACGGTGCATAGATATTCCAGCGCAAATTTAGACTTAGGCAGCACATCTCGAGATACTCCGGCGTAAGTGCTTTGTGGATCTGGCCCGTTGGGTCCAAATATGGTTTATCTGCTAGTTAACCACTTCCCCACGGCCGTACGAATATATGCGGCCGTCGGGATGTCCTGAATCTCTGACAGGGCGCATATATGCGCCCTGTGCTTCTAATGGCCACTAGAGGGCGCGCGAGAGCGCCGCCGCGAGCGTGCCCGCTGCATTCCAGAGATGCCGATGCGCGTGCCCGGCGGCCGCGATGTCCGCCAGGCACTCGCAATCGGCGGTTACAGGGACAAGACATGGATCTCTGTGTGTAAACACAGAGATCCACGTCCTGTCAGGGAGTGAGGTGACCGATCTGTGTCTCTTGTACATAGGGAGACAGCATCGGTCACCTCCCCCAGTCACCCCCCCTCCCCCCACACAGTTAGAACACACCCAGAATACATTTAACCCCTTCCATGCCCCCCTAGTGTTAACCCCTTCACTGCCAGTCACATTTATACAGTAATCGGTGCATTTTTATAGCACTGATCGCAGTATAAATGTGAATGGCGCCAAAAATTTGTCAAAAGTGTGCGATGTGTCCACCATAACGTCGCAGTCCCAATAAAAATCGCAGATCGCCTCCATTACTAGTAAAAAAAAATTATAAAAATTATTAATAATTCTGTCCCCTATTTTGTATGCGCTATAACTTTTGCGCAAACCAGTCGCTTATTGCGATTTTTTTTTTTTTTACCAAAAATATGTAGAATAATACGTATCGGCCTAAACTGAGAATTTTTTTTTTTTTTTTTTTAAATGGGCTATTTATTATAGTAACAAGTAAAAAATATTTTTTTCAAAATTGTCGCTCTTTTTTTGTTTATAGCGCAAAAAATAAAAACCGCAGAGGTGATCAAATACCACCAAAAGAAAGCTCTATTTGTGGGGAAAAAAGGACGCCAATTTTGTTTGGGAGCCACGTTGCATGACCGTGCAATTGTCAGTTAAAGCGACGCAGTGCCAGAAGCTGAAATTTCACCTGGTCAGGAAGGGTTATAAGTGCCCAGTAAGGAAGTGGTTACAGTAAGTCATTCTTTTTTTTTTTCTGTTGACCCTTTTTACAGAATTTTGCGCAAAGAATTTTATACATAACTGTTTTACTGCAGTTACAAAAGACAAAGGCCCAACAATCCCCATTGCCCTCCTCACCTCCTCATAAAAGGAGATCTCAAAGCAGCTTCTGACTATGTTGATCTACACAGGACAGGGCAGCATCTTCCTCCTTTTAGAAGATGGATGTACCAATCAGCCTTGCAAAAAAGTCACCCTGCATGAATATCTTTGTATGCTGGAATTCTACTTTAATGACAATGCAAACTGCCTATTTACTGGCACATACTATGGAATCTCCAAACAAGTGTCAAAAGGTTTGATTTATTAAAGGCAAATAGGCTGTTCACATTGTGAGAGAAGTTGCACTTTGCAAGGGACTTTGTCTTAGAGCTTAGTGAATGTGGCTACATTTTCCCTTTGCTAAGAATACCCAATAATGTGCAAAAAGAAACTAGAGTATCTTTGCTTACACATGATTGGATGATAAAAGTCCGCAGAGCTTCACCTCATTCACTAAGCTCTGGGGCAAAATCCTTTGCAAAGTGTAACTTCCTTTGCAAAGTGAACAGTCTATTTGCCTTTAGTAGATCAACCCTTAAGACTCCTGATGGGTTCTAAATGCTCACCTGAAGTCTAGCATTATAGCTATTGGTTTAGTTTTATACACACAGTTATGAAGTTACTGTCAACAGTTCTCACAGAAGCTGCATGCCACAGCAATTCATTACGATTTAGATTTTTAAGGAGCGATTTTTTTCAGGCTCACAAATTTCAAAGTCAAATTGATCAGCAGCACACCATCAATATCAAGTGAATCTTTTATTTGCCACTATAAAAGCAAGCAATGTTCGGCCTCCTGATCTTCTTCAAAGTTTCTATAAAACCTCCTCTCTGCCAGCTAAAGAGGGTGGTGTTTAAAACCATGGAACACACAGACTCAAGACCTATATAGTATAGCTATACTGCTTAGGTGCTGGATGTGCTGTTTGCAATATTGTGTATACAGTGCAGGAGTCTGTATAGCAGAGTTCAGGGGTATGCAATGCATAGAGCTTTATAATTGGCCGAAACGTCGAGGTAATACCACGTCATCGCGTTACTTCCGCTCTAACTGAAACTACCAGGGAATCGTGCACCAGGATCTCGTTCAGGGCCGATTACCCTTGTAGCGCCCCCTTACTTTACTATACTAAAGTTAGTGTGGGAGTGAGTGCGTTATGTTGCTCTCACTCTTAATTTTGTTAGGTTTGGGCTGCTGTCAGTTTAGAACTGTCCTGTGGGTCAGTCTGTGCTGGGGGGTGTCAGTCCCACCCCCGGACGACAGATGGCGCCAGAGGGGTTCTAACAGAGCCACTTATCCCCAGCAGCCAATTGGAAGAGTTTTTCCCTCGCAGGGCATGCTGGGGGAGGGTATATCTGTGGCAGGCGCCATTTTCTTTGGTTCTTCGTGGGTTCCAGGTGCGGCCCCCACTTTTAGGGTGTGTGCATCCAACGGGCCCTGGCAATATGGCTTTCCAGGCCAGGGCCACATGCTACGCGTCTACGGAGTTCCATGCTGAAAGGGGCCCCAGTGACTTACTGGGTCCCCAGCTATACTAAAGAGATCCTAAGCTGAGGGCTGTACGATGGGGAATCGGCTCGAGGAGAACCCGGAGGCAGGTTGTCTGAGGATCTGGTGACCGAGCATTGACAGGTATATTTCAACTGTCAAACGGTGACCCTAGCTCAATTTACTGGGAGGATCTGCTCACCTAATCAGAAACTACAAAGTACTAGGCCTGTGACAGAGGCATCCTGAGCCAGGTCCGCGGCAGGGGCCTGTTACCTCCCAGCAATCTAAAGTGACACTTCGGCTGCCAGGCTTGTGGCAGAAGTCTGTCCGGGGGCACTTCACCCACTCTGGCTAGAGTGGCGACGAACAGTGACTATTTCTATTGAAAGCAGGCTTGCTTTCATGTTTATCCAAGCCTGATACTGCAAGGTTCCTTTACTTCATCAACCTGTCCTGTCTACCTCCTGTTGATGTTGGTCGTGTTTGACCGAGGAAAAAAGCATTTAGAAAACGTCAACCTTTAGCTTGGACATTCTATTACTGCTCTCACAGTTGCTGCAATCAATTTCCCTAGACTCGTCAAAGGTAACTTAACTTATGCCGATCCCACATCTAACCAGCGGCTCCTGAGGGAGTATCGCTACACCCTTTTAATCAATCACCTGCTATACACGCCGGGTGCCAGGACTATTAAGTACTCAGCAATGTAAGTGTAAACTTTTTATTTTGTGGAACCAATAAATGTTTTTATACGGCACTGCGCAATGAGGCTTTCTCTTTTGATCCTATTAATCCCTTATGAGGTATATACCTGTATCTACCAATAAGACTTCATCCTAAAGACCTGAGTTTGGGGTATCCCCACATGCTTACTAGACCACACTAGCGATAGTTGGTCCATATTTTGCGGTGAGTGCACACCTATGTGGGGCACCCAGTCTAAGCACCAGTCCATAGGAGATATCTATTGAGCATGAGCACTATATGGGATTATTACATGTTACCATTCATTGTTATAAATACATATACATTTGTCTGCCAGTTTGTTTAAATACCTTAGTGGATGATTTCTAGCGCATTTTCCTTTTTCTTAATGCACAGAGTAAAGGGGCCAGGAGTACATATTAAACAGTTTTCCACAGTCAGAGTCGGGTTTGCAGGGGCATGAGTGTGTTATGCACATAGTGCATGGGTCCAGGGTACAAAGCAGTGCCCTCCAGTGACTTCCTGGAGCCACAGGGTTAAAGCCATGGTCAATGGTTATAACAGCACCAGGTATGATGTGACACATAAAGGGCCAGATTCAGGTAGATGGGAGTTTCTTTACTCCGGAGTAACGCTTCTCATTTATGTTACTCCGCCGACACTTTCGGCGCAAGTACTGTTATTCACATAGCAGTTGCGCGTAAACTTGCGCCAGAGTAACGATAATGCGCTGGCGTAACCCGACGCAAGTGGAAGTGGGTGTGATCATATGTAAATGATGGGCGGAGCCCAGCGCAGAGGCTTACGTTCAGCGCATCATCCACGGAGCATGCGCAGTGAGTGAGGCTCCACTCGCCCCCTTGTGCGCATGCTCACAACTTCCGTCGGCACCACTTCACGGCAAACGTCAGCGCAATGTGTTCCGTTGTGCGTTTAAAAGCGCTAGCGGAAACGCCATTCCGGCGCAAAAGTATTTCTGTTTCCCCCCACCCCAGGGAAGATACTTTTGTGCTGTGATGGCTGCTCCCGCTACCCCCAGAGAGAGGAGGAACCTCAACTTTAATGCCCAGGAGGTCTCTGTGATCATTTCCGCTATGGAGACATTTAATCATTTCCTCCATGGCAAAAAAAGTCGGAAGACCAGCCGGGAGAGGAAGCAGGCCATCCTGGACACCATTGCCAGCAGGGTGAATGTGCTAGGGTACTCCACCCGGACTGCTGGTGACATCCAAAAAAAGGTAAACGACCTGCGGCGCAAGGTCCGTGGCAAGGTGGCCACCATCAGGAGGCATGAGAGTGGCACAGGTGGTGGTCCCCCATGTCCGGTCAGCCTGACCACGGAGGAGGAGGTGGTCGCTCGCTGCCTGGACAGGGAGCAGGTGGAGGGGGTCCCTGGATATGACTCCGTGGAGGAAGGCTCCAGGACAGGTAAGTGTTTTTTATCCCCTATTTGATGTGTTGCATGTGGGGGGGGGGAGGGTACATGTGCCAAGTGTGTGGGACCACCAACATGTGTCTGCTTTGTGTCATCCACAGATGACGGAGCTGGGCCATCATCTGTCGGTGGCCAGTCCACCCCATCCCCCCAACGCCATCGTGTGCCCAAGCCCCTGGGTGGTGAAGACACCGAGGTGGAGGAGGAGAGTGCCCACACCACACCTGCCGAGGTGGTTGTGGAGGATCCTGCTGTGGCAGAGCAGGACTTTTCCTTATTGTTGGAGGACTCCTCCCCTTCTCCAGGGCCGTCTGTCATCCCCTCCCCCATCCTTGGAAGCCCCTCAAGGGCGACTCCATCCCCCCGGGGACAACCATCTTCTGGCCCCAGGAAGGCGACCCAGAAGACCAGGGGGGTGTCGGATCTTGTCCAGGGCCAGTTGGCGAGGGATCACGCCAGACAGACCCAACAAATGGGGGACATAGTTGGGCACTTGGACAGAGTGGCTGACAGCCTGTGCTCCGTTGCCCAGATAAGCAACGCAGTGCAGGATGTGAGTTGCAACTGCGCTGCAGTGGTGACCAGTTTGGGGGAGGTGCAGGGGGATATTAGGCACCTGACTGCAGCCGTACAGGCAAACACTGCTGCCATCCAGGGAAACAGTGCTGCCATCCGGGACCAGGGGAGGCTGAGTCGGCGGGCCCAGCATTATCAGGTCACCCGTCAGCTCAGGATGCAGGCCCATACCAACACATACCTCGGCCGGATAGCCAGGGCCTTGGAGGGCATGCAGGCCACACCTGCCAGGAGTGTCCCACCCGGGGATCAGCCACCTCCAGATGCCCCCCCACCCCCACCCACTCCATCCAGGCATCTGAGGAGCCAGAGAGGTTCGGCAAGAAGGAGCCCCCGGCATCCCCGATGATTTGTTTTTTATTTTATTTGGATTTATACTCAGGTTATGAGTTTTTTATTTTATTTGGATTTATACTCAGGTTATGAGTTTTTTATTTTATTAGGATTTATACTCAGGTTATGAGTTTTTTATTTTTTGATACTGCACACGTTGCAGTGTGAATGGTGTGTGAATGTGAGGGGGTGGCACTCCTGCCAGTAAGGGGTGTCACCCTTGGCCGTGGTGGTGAAGTTAACCCCACGGCTGTATGAATGACGTGTGAAAGGTGTATGAATGGACAGTGACATCATTGGGGCCTTGACGCTGGCGTTGCTGCTCCCAAGTCCTACATGCTGGACTTGGGCTAATCCAATGCGATGTGCATGTGGTGTGTGTGATCTAGGGACATCAGTGGTGTACACGCGTGCATTCTCTGTGTGATAAATGTTTTGGTTTAGTGTCCAAAGATGCCTACGGCGAGGACCCTCCTGACTGCTCTTCCATTAGCAGACTGGTTCTCCTCTGGCAGGTGGGGACTGTGTGGGTCGGGGGTCAGGTCATCACGTATGTCAATCTGCAGGCCTTTTCTCATAGCAAAGTTGTGCAGAATGCAACATGCACCGATGATCTGACACACAAAGGTAGGGAAATACAATAGGGTCCCCCCGGACTTATCCAGGCAGCGGAAACGGGACTTCAGGAGCCCAAATGTTTGCTCCACCACTGCACGGGTTTTGATGTGTGCTTCATTGTATCTTCTCTCTCCTCTGGTTTGGGGGTTCCGGAAAGTAGTCATGAGATGGGGTCCCAGTGCATATGCAGAGTCACCTGCAAGGGAAAAGACAGGAGGATGTTAGTCATGCATGTGCCACTTGTGAGGTGTGCATCACGGGAGGGGATAGTCATGCCTGCCACCCATGTCACTCACCAACCAGCCAGCTGTCCCCATACATGTTCTGCTCGAATTCTGCTGGGATGGGACTCTGACGGTATATGAAGCTGTCATGGCTGGACCCGGGGTGTTTGGCACAGACGTGCCATATGAGGCGTTGGGCATCGGCTATCACCTGTACGTTGATGGAATGCCAATGCTTCCGATTGCGGTATATGTGCTCTGTGGCACTGGGGGGCTGTAGGGCCACATGTGTGCAATCAATGGCCCCCACAGTGCGTGGGAATCTGGCAATGCTGTAGAAATCTGTCATTGCCTTCAGCCGCAGCTCCTCAGTGGTGGGTCTGATGAACTGGTTGGACATGCGTCTGAGGATTGCAGCGACAACCTGGTGCACACATCTGCTCACGGAGGATTGTGACATCCCAGCCACCACTCCACTTGTACGCTGGAATGATCCACTTGCAAGGAAATGAAGTGTTGCCAGTACCTTCACCAGTGGCTGCACTGCTTGTGAGCGGTGTGTCTTGCTGGTGATGTCACCCTGCAGGGTTGTGGTTAGTTCAAGTATTGCATCAGGGCTGAATCTGAAGAGGCGATACACCTCCTCATCCCCCATGCCAAAGAGGCTCATGCGCGTGCGGTATATCCTCTCACGTGCCCGCCTCCTTCGTTCCGGGGGACCCATCAGTAGTTCTAGGACCACGATTGCCGCTGGCATGTTGGCACACAGAGGTGTTGTCCTTGCACGTGTGGTTGTTCAGCTTGCTAGTTTCGTCGGTAGCGCTGCTGCTGGAGCTGCTCTCCTGCTGACCTGAGGCCGTCTGGAGTAAAGATAAAGCAGCCATTTGTAGAAATAACTTTGCGACGGACGGACGACATATGCGCGGCGCATGTAGCCGGCGTATGGTGCTAATCCGTGCGAGAATTGGGAAATCTCCCTCATTTGCATATTTGCAGGGGAAATCAATAGGCGCGACTGATGCGCCAAGCGAAACTATGCGCTGACGATACTCTGGCGTCGGAACGTTAAGCCGGTCGGAAATGGCCCGTTTTCTGTCGCATCTAGGTTGGTGGGTACGGCCACATAGAAACGACGGCGCATCTTCACAGTTACGCGGCGCATATCGAAATACTCCAGCGCAACTCTACCTGAATCTGGCCCATAGGGTTCAACAGCCAGTGGTTCCCAACGCAACGCCTAGTCATAATTAATACTGTATGTACTACAGTGATGGAGCAGACAGAGGTTAATAATTGCATCTAATGCATTTGTATAAGGCTGGGTTTACACTAGCTGTGGCCACAGCTCACAGCAGGGGTCTGGTGCATCCCTGTTCTCTGCTCATGGGGGGAATCAGGTCCGAATTTTTGCCTGAATTCGGACCTGAAACGGAAAAAGACGCAAAGGACCCTTTTCCAGTGAGGACCCTGGCTGCCCCGGAGGTATGTGAACTGGCTATATTGGAAGGCGGTCACACTCTCCTGTCATGCAAATTGAATGCAGGAAAAATCTGCATCCAATTCGCAAAAGTGTGAACCCATCCTAAAGGTTTTATCTCGATGATAACCCAGCCTCAGCATGACAAGTATTGATAAACCAGTTATTACAACAAAAAAAGAGCAACAATTCACTAGTGAGAGGAAGTCCCTTCAAAACAGGAAGTGAGGGGAAGTTCCTTCAGAGACTGGGCATTACTTGCTTAGGGATGGGGTTCCCTGAGCCAATAAACATTGTTTGCTTTTATAGTGGCGAATAAACGATTTACTCAACATTGATGATATTTTGGTGATCACTTTGCTTATGGATTTTATTTACCCCATCCATGAGTTCACTGCAGCACTCATCTATGGTCTTTGGCTATAAGGAGTGCGCTGGTGTACATTAGTTTGAGATCAGCAGTGCATTTACTGTCATAGATTTCTATTAAAGGGGTGTTCCAGCCCTAAGTTGTGTTTATTAAAAGTCAGCAGCTACAAAAAGTGTAGCTGCTGGCTTTTAATAAACACTCACTTACCTGCTCCACGGTTCCAGCGCCGCGCCGACCGGGGCTCCGCTCCTCTGCCCCCCTCCCCGGCCGGCGTCTCCATCCTGACTGTGGGCACCCAGCCGTGACAGCCTTCGGCTTCACGGCCGGGCACCCACTGCGCATGCGCGAGCCGTACTGCGCATGCGTGCGCGGCGCGGCTCGCCGCTGATTGGAGAGGCGATCGCATGGGACCTGTCAGTGTCCCATGTGATCGCCTACAGGGAGGGGCTGGTGTAGGCGATTAAGGCTTAATCGCCTAACCAGCCCCTCGGCGGAAGCAGGAAGTGGGACAGGAAGTCCCACTCCTACTGAAGCCCCCACTCCCCCCCCAAAAAAATTACATGCCAAATGTGGCATGTATGGGGGTGAGGAGTGGATTGAAAAAAGGTAGTTTTTTGGGGTGGAACACCCCTTTAAGCTCTATGAATACCTTTGTCAGCACCTTCAATAACACCATTTCTTTTGGAGCAGGATTGGTCTCAGATTCCACTCATTAAACAACCCTTACCTCTGCAGTGGAAGCTCTAATTTTAAGGTTATAGATCAGGGAACATTGTGTGATAAAAGGCACCCAAAGCCATAAAATAACATTGAGGACAGACAGGACAAGGGGAAACAGCCCATTGGGCTTGCTGAATAAGGCAAAGTAGGCATAAATGATGTACATGAAAAAATAGCACATCTTAACATCCTTGAGAACAAGGAAATATGGCTGCTATGCTCTACATGCTCTATACCATGGGTCTTCAAACTATGGCCCTCCAGTTGTTCAGGAACTACAATTTCCATCATGCCTAGTCATGTGTGTGAATGTCAGTGTGTTACAATGCCTCATGGGAAGTGTAGTTCTACAACAGCTGGAGGGCCGTAGTTTGAGGATCCTTGCTCTATACTTTATTAAAGGTCCAGTCAACACACCAATTCTAGTTTTAGGTAAAACTAGGTCAAAGTACATATATTTCTTAAATGATTTATGAAGACTGCAGTACAAATATAATTTCATCAAAATGTGATCAAAATCACATTAAACTTTTAAATTAACATTCCTCTATCTATATCAAAATATTTGTTTAAAAAAATATCCAAGCTTCAGAGACTGGCTTCCATTATCTTCAGTCCAAAAATGTAAATGTAAATCTGCATGCCATAAATCACCAGTCATTTATGACAGAGTAAATACAACAAGTTAACTGTTAGTATGCAATGGATATTCTGCTTTCCACGGCTTGGTCAAGGAAATCTTTCATACATTTGTTTTTACACTCATCTCCAGCCAAAACTTTTTTTTTTTTGCTGTTTAGAGTGGAGAACTGCTAAATCAAGGGGACATTTCTTTTCAGTGAAGAAACAGCAATACAATCAACATGTGCAGGGGGGTACAGGCATTACACCTGTAAGAGGCCCGATGGTCCCCAGGGGCCCAGCTGGCCCCCCTCCCATTTAAAAAAAAAAAAATTTGCATTACACCTGTAAGGATCCCGATGCTTTCCAGGGCCCCTTACAGGCCCGGCTGGCCACCCTCCCATTTTTTATTTTATTTATTTTTTTGCATTACACCTGTAAGGGTACCGATGGTCCCCAGGGCTCCTTATGGGTCCGGCTGGCCCCCCTCCCATTTTTTTTTAAATTTTTTTGCATTACACCTGTAAGGGTCCCGATGCTTCCCAGGGCCCCTTACAGGCCCGGCTGGCCACCCTCCCATTTTTTATTTTATTTATTTATTTGCATTACACCTGTAAGGGTCCCGATGGTCCCCAGGGCTCCTTATGGGCTTGGCTGACCCCCTTAAATTTTTTATTTACATTACACCTGTAAGGGTCCCTATGGTCCCAAGGGCCCCTTACAGGCCCTGCTGGCCCCCCTCCCGTTTTATTGTTTTTATTTTTTTTCATTACACCTGTAAGGGTCCCAATGGTCCTCATGGCTCCTTACAGGCCCAGCTGGCCCCCCTCACATTTTTTTTTACATTTTTTATTTTTTGCATTAAACCTTAAAGGGTCCCGATGGGGGGGGGCCCTCACAGGCCCGGCTGGCCCCCCTCCCGTTTTATTTTATCTCGCGCCTGGAGTGAATAGATTATGAACTTGTTTTTCTTTCGTCAGCACATCCCCCCCCCCCCCCCCGTTCTCTGCTCCAGAGCGGCCCTGCCTAAAGCTGTGTAAGGGGCCCCAAAATTTGTGATGGCAGCCCTGAATATGTGTACCAGGCTTTATGCTGGCCATAAATGGATCAGATTCAGCTGGTTCGGCAGGGACTGGATGAATTTTGTTCCATGTATGGGTAGGGAGGTTGTACAGAAGTCAATGTACGGGTACAGGGAACAGAAGGAAAAGAAGGAGTCAATAAAAACTGATTAAAGGGTTTAAATATGATAACATGTGAAGAAAGTTAGTTTACTTTAACTAACATCATGTGGAAATTTAAGTGGACCTTCAGTTATTTTTTCAACTTTCTATCTATTAAATCTCCTGCCCTTATTGTTTTAACTTTAGTTAGTAAAACATGTTTTTTCTGCCAGTAAATATGTTTTACAGTACAGCCCACTTCTTGTTTCTTGTCTGGCAAAAAGCCTAGGCTTTTGTCAACATGCACAGATCTCTGAGGCCGCGTACACACGATCAAATTTGTCCGCTGAAACTGGTCCGACGGACCAGTTCAGTGGACAAATCCGATCGTGTGTATGGGCTAGCGGACAAATCTGACCGGCGGACAAATTTTAAAGCCTGCTTTAAAATTTGTCCACCGGAGACATGTCCGTCGGATATGTCCGCTGGTTAGTACACTAACCAGCGGACATTTCTGCCCGCACAAGCGTCGAATAGATGCGACGCATGCGTGGACGTTTTTTACTTCCTGGTGCGGTGACTTGGTGGCGTCAACGTCACCGCCACGTCACTGAGCTGTCTGCCGGCGGGGATTTTGATCCGATGGTGTGTACACACCGCCGGACGAAAATCCCGAGGAGACATGTCCGATGAAAACGGTCCGCGGACCGTTTCCATCGGACATGTCCCTCCGTGTGTACGCGGCCTGCCAGAAAGTGAGGGCTGGAGGTGTGGCTTTGTGTGTCTGTGTAAATCCAGGAAGTGAATAAGCAGCAGCTTCAGTTACCCACAGTTAAAATGGATGCAGCCAGACTCAGTGGAGGGAGATTTCTGCAGCATATTTGGCAAGTACAGATTCGCAGTATATAAAATAATATGCAAAGGGTTGGAGGAAAGCTTCAGAATGAAAAATATGTTTTTATTACAAATTATGTGAGCAGACTGCAGTTCCTCTTTAACCTCCCTGGCGGTATGATTATTTCAGATTTTAGGTGCTGAAAGCGGTACCATTATTTTGCATGGAAATTTGGCGTTTTATATTGTAGGCCTGTAATTCTTATGCCACGTACACACGGTCGTTTTTGTGATGAAAAAAAACGATGTTTAAAAAAACGTCCTTTAAAATGATAGTGTGTGGGCAAAACGACGTTTAAAACAACGTTTTTAAACCTGCACATGCTCAGAAGCAAGTTATGAGATGGGAGCTTCAATGGAACAGAGTGCCGTCGAACGTGGTGTACGTAACCGCGCTTTGCAAGAGCATTTTCAGAAAACGATGGTGTGTATGCAACGTCGTTTTTTTTAAATGAAGTTTGAAAAACGTTGTTTTTTTTAATGAGATAAAACGTCGTTTTTTTTTTCATCACAAAAAGTGATCGCGTGTACGCGGCATTAGGAATAACTCACTTAAATCTGTTTTTACAAGAGTCTAGTAGACATCCCGGGTATATTAAAATTTGAAACTCAAAATCATAAATTATAATATATAATTTATTATCGCCATTTTCTAGCTGGTCTAAAACCACTTTTGACATTCAGGGACACTTTTTGGTTCCCATGGACAATCTCCAGTTTCCAGGTAGAAAGAACAGTATTTATTATATAAAAGTTTGTGTATTTATTTCATACAGTACTGTAATCTATAACAGGGCTCAAAATTTCAAGTCCTGAGCTACTAGCCAAGCCTTAAGAGTTACTTGCCACCAATTGCCCCAGCCAACCCTCTACCCTGCCCCGCCCATAATTCCACCCCTAAACACTCCCTCATAAATGATCTCATAAAATGACACTGTTAAATGTTTTATGCAGAAACAAGTTACAAAAATAAATATTAACAAAGTGCAGCCTCATCAGTGCCCATCAATGCAGCCTATCAGTGCCCATCGGTGCAGCATCTCAGTGTAGCTTATCAGTGCAGCCTCATCAGTGTCCATCAATGCAGCCTCACCAGTGCCCATCAATGCAGCCTCACCAGTGCCCATCAATGCAGCCTCACCAGTGCCCATCACTGTGGCCAGATCAGTGCCCACCAGTGCAGCCTAATCGGTGTCCACCAGTGCAGCCTAATCAGTGCCCACCAGTGCAGCCTAATCAGTGCCCACTAGTGCAGCCTAATCAGTGCCCACCAGTGCAGCCTGATCAGTGCAAATCAGTGCAGCCTGATCAGTGCCCATCAGTGCCCATCAATGCAACCCCAATGCAATGCAGTGAATCGGAGGTATGATAGATTGGCGGGTGGGTGTGTGGTGGAATTGGAGACATAAGCATGATTCAGACCTATGCCTCCAATTCTACCCCCACCCAATCCAATCTCAATCCCCCGAATCCCCCCTTCCTTTCCTCCCAGCACACATCTGGTCTCCAACCCACCTCACAGCACACTGTCATAGTTACCATTCTCCTTTCTCCTGCAGCGTGGGGGAGGGGGTGGGGGCAGGCATCGGTGCACACTCAGAACGGGCTTGAGCCATGCAGCATGAGGGAGGGGTGGTCCCAGGCGGCTGACTGTTTCCAGGGGGTGGGATGTGTGGCAGGGAGAGGGGCGGTCACTGGCCGCTCACTAATGTATTCTAAATGTAATGCCCGTGATGCGAGTGCGATGGGGGTGGGATGTGCAGCAAGGAGGGAGGGAGAGGGGTGGTCCATAGGCAGCTTACTTTTTCTTATTGTAATGCCCGCACTGTGAGTGTGGGGGGCGGGATGTTCAGCAAGGAGGGAGGGAGAGGGGTGGTCCATAGGCAGCTGACAGTTCCTATTGTAATGCCAGCACTGCGAGTGCGGGGGGGTTGAAATGTGTAGCAAGAAGGGAGGGAGGGAGAGAGGCGGGTACCGGCAGCTAACGTCTGTATCCTTGTAATGTCCACGCTGCGAGGGGGGCGGGGTGTGTGCCCTCACACGGAGGGAGGGAGAGGGGCGGTCCCCGGCGCTAACTATTCTTACAATTGTAATGCCCGCGCTGCGAGCCTGTGCGTGGCGGGGGAATTGGCTTTACATTCCCGGGACAGCGCAGCCCTGGAACACACTCGCACACCTCAAAATTTCACTTGCAAAATGCGAGCAGGCGAGTGGAATTTTTGAGGGCTGGTCTATAAGATAACAGTATACTGTATGTGTACTGTGTATTTACTTTTTTGAATTTGGTGCCGATTCCCCCCCCCCCCCCGTGCGTCGTAACGTCACAGGGAACGGACCTCGGCGGCACAGAGGCACTGTGTGAATCGAGCGAGGCGGCAGCTCGATCACACAGTGGGGAGGCATTGCAGGATCCAGGGACAAGGTAAGTAACTCTGGGACAGTACTACCCATACCCTGTGTACTTCAATACATTTTTTGTAGGGCGTGTGTAGCATGGCCAAAGTCCACAACAGGTTAATTAGGATTGATGGCATGCTGATTCAAGTGAACAGTAGTATTTAATGATAGGTATACTTTAAATGAGGAGTAAATGGCTATTCTGGGATTTATGAAGAAAGTGATGACTGCTTTAAGAATGCACCGCTGTACTTCATTGTTACACAATTAAATTGTGAAAATATGGAAACATAAACTTACATCCAGTGAGTCCTCATTAACAACGATGAGTGACATTGTCTGTGACACCAGCCGACACGAGTATCCTGCCAAACACAATATATTCATCATTAGCAAGACAATTTAACCAAGCAGAATGACAGTCAGTCAGCTAGTCTGCACCACTTACAAGTGGAGGTACATGGGGTAAGCAGCGTGGAAGTTTTCAGACCTGTTTTGTCTGCCCTTTGAAGTACAGCTTTGCCAATATCAGAATGGAGTTATATTATATCAATTCCATCACATAAAAACTTAACAAGGAGTTTCATCGCTATAGCAGGATACAGTATATAAAGAAGCCAGGCAGATCATTCCTTTATGCTCCAGAGGCCAAATGTATACCAAGAATTGCTTCTATATAGCCAGATACAGCCATACTGTTTATACTTCTTTTCACTCCCCCAGCCCTATTGCATGGTGTCAATATTCTGCATCATCAAGCCAAAACAAACAATATTCAAGCTATAATAATGGAATTAAAATTTTAGGCTTACATCTGCACAATCCTTAAATGGATATTACACTTAGTAGCGTACACCTCCTTTCATGCCATGTGTCATGTTGCACTCAGATTTATAGTGCAACATGAAACATGGTAATATTCCCCAGTCCCTCACTCACAAACTCACACCCTCCACTTACCTGAATTGTGGGGTTCTTCTCCCAGCAAACTTTAGTTAACTTAGTTTAGTTAAACTTAGTTTAGTTTTTATTTGGCACTGCTGTGCATGGCTCCACCTGCGCAGCCGCATCATTCAGGGGGGTATTATGAAAGTAGTGGGCCTGTGTGCAAGATAAAAAATGGGCCCTAGGCATTGATAAGGAAAAAATGTGCTGAGTGTATGGAGGTGGATTGTATGTGCAGGAGAGAAGTATGGAGTGTATGGTGGTGGGTATTATGTGCAGGAGAGGAGTGTGGGGTGTATGGAGGTGGGCAGAATGTGCAGGTGAGAAGTGCAGAGTGTATGGAGGTGGGTAGTATGTGCAGGATGGTGTACAGTGAACAATGTCAGTAGCTCTTTATTTTTATTTTATTTTTAGTATTTTTTTACAATTACATTTTTTTTATATATTTTTTTAAAATGCCTTTTTGGGGGCCAGTGGATGGTGTCAGTAGGGCATTGGACGTTGTCAGTAGAGCAATGGACAGTGTTAGAAGATTTTTTATTTTATATTTGTTTTTACCCAATTTTATTTTTTATCATTTGTTTACAATTTAATTTTGTAATATTTATTGCAATATTTTTTTAATTAACCCTTTTGATAGGCTTTGGTGAGATATCAGGGGTCTAAACAGACCCCTGACAATTCTTTTTTGAGACAGAGAAAGGGACTGATGACAGATTTCCCAGGCCCTTTCTCAGCAGCCTCAGCATTGAAGATGAATGGACAGGACAAAAGGGCTCCCATTCATTCATGAAGTGAATCAAAGTAAACACAGTTTACTCTGCTCAGTTATCAAATGACACAGGAGAGATCTGTAGCGATGGCTCTCAATGTCCAATTCAGAAAAGGAAGGGGCCGGTAAATTACATATTTACCCGCTCTCCATCCTGATATCCCCCACAGGATCCAGCGGGAGAGCAGGGAAGCTGGCTGTGAGGGGGGGTGGAGGAGGAGCAGTGCAGCAGGCCGGAGGAGGACATGGGGCCGGAGAACATGGGGGCAGAGAAGAACACGGACTGGAGGAGAGCATGGGGGGCTGGAGGAGGAGGACACAGGGGACAGTGGGGCTGTGTAATGCAATGGTAGAGACAGTTGCCACCACCGATTTCCCGCTATAGTTTTTCAGCTGACAGACACGAGAGGAAGAGGAGGTGAAGCGGCTGTCAGCTGAAAAGCTATACAGGAAGATCGGTGATTGCAACTGTCCCCCCCCCCCCCCCGTTGCACCAATCATCCCTGACTGTTAAGGGACAATCATCCATGGGTGCAGGGTAGGTTACAGTGCCCCTGCACACATGGATGGTACGCCGCTGGTATTCATTCTCAGGTCCATTTATATGATCTGTGAATGAAAAGACTGCAAGCCCCTTTTGTCACTGCAGCAGAAGGACTCATGAATCTCAATGGAACACTATAGTAGTGATGTCATTGACACTATTTACTGTATTTATTGGTGTATAACACTCACTTTTTTACCCTGAAAATAGAGGGTAAACTGTGCCTGCGTGTTATACGCAGGGGGCTGTGGAAACTTTTTTTCTGAAATTCCCCTCTTAAAGTTATGGTGCGTGTTATATGCCTGTGCGTGTTATACGCCGATAAATACTGTACTTCCTCCATCCCCCACAACCGAAGGTCTATACCTTGGTTCAGATGTGTGCCCAGGGGAATAGTTTGCAGAAGCCTGTACATTCCACCTGCAATGCACTGATTATGGTTGCAATGCTTTGCAAGATACAATCAAAATATTAACACATGAACATTTTTTTTTTTAATTAAAGTGGGTGCATTTATTTTAATTTTTTTCACATATTTAATTTAGTTTTTTGGAATTGCGATGGAAGAAGTAAGGGATTTTCTGGTTCCTTTTGGTCTCCACAATACCCTGGCTCTCCTAAATCCTGGGGTGTGCTGATGTGCAAAAATTCCTCGGCTCCACTTGCTCCTGAATCCTTAGCGGCACTATTAGCTAATCACTGTGATAGGCTCTTCATAGGCTTAAGCCTGGTATACACTATTTGTTTTTTCTGTTAAATCTAGCCATTGGCTGAGAGCGCTGATCAGGAGCCGCTTGGCTGCTGATTTTCCAAATGGCTGGCTTCTGTTGGACCGGCTAACATTCACAGGGGCCGAATGTCGGACAGTTTTTATTTAACCAGTCGATGTCGCCTGGCATTCGGCCGCATGTACGGGGCTTTAGGGTAAGCTAAGCAGAGCTTTAGGGTAAGCTAAGAAGCGTTGCAGCTGCACTCTTGATTAGAAAAAGGTTCAATTCGACCAGAAATTACAATTAAACCTAATATTTACCTATATTGACAGCAGTTTCCTGTTTGTCTCCTGTTAAAACCCATATTTTAATTTCAGCTTTCATCAAAGTGGCTATGGTTTCTGGGACTCCTCCTTGTAGCTGGTCTTCTATTGCTGTGGCACCAAGGAGCATCAAATTCTGTAAGAAACACACGCAATATTTTGCTAAACTTTTTAAAGTTTGAAATGATTTCCAAAAATGTCATAGCTGCATTGGCTACAGTTGTACATGCTACATAATTACATGGCTGGGTTGAATTAGACATCTATAGGGGCCAAAGTTACACCTGTACCCTCCACTTATGCAAACACATATACATACCCAGGATCCAAAAGCAGTAACAGTCTGGAAATGCTGTTAACATGTTTCAATCAGGGAACTTCTACTAATAAGCAGTGACAATAAATGCCACCCTAAAGCCGTGTACACACGACCGTTGTTCATGACGAGAACATTTTAATTTTTGAAATTGGTCATTAAAAACGATTGTGAAACATTGCAGGATTGAGGAAGTGATGGAATACCCGCACACTATCCAATTAATCCATATACAGGAAGCGGCCAGTAACATAAATGATTACTAAGGTTTGCCTGCCCCTGACAGTGACTCGAGCTGGGCATTGCCGCTTAGTGAAGGATTGGCTCGGCTGCTCTCGGCTGCTCTAGTCAAAGGGAACTACGTTCCTGCTGTGAAAAAAGTGCAGGGACTCCATTCCCACGCATTGCCGCAGGACTTGAGCCCTGATTAGGTAGATGGGTCCAAATCAGCACATCAAGCTCACTAATTTAACCACAGTTTATTTATTAGTCACTCACTACATCCTTTGCTTTCCTCCAATAATCCATATGTTTCACCTCAGCTAAGCTGCTCTGAATGTCAGCTATCCATAACTATTATATGGGATCATCATACACGTTATTAATTGGTTTCATATTTTCAGGAAACCCTCTTGGTCCACACAGCTTAACCCAAAGCTCAAGGGAATGGTAGATAGTGTCAATATTCTGTTTTTCTTCTGGCATAATTACAAGGGAGTAATAAAAGGTTAGGGTGTCACCAAAGCTACAATATCAGGTTCATGATGATGTCATGGTTTGCTATAATAGCCACAGTATGTTTTCCCCCATGGTCTAACCATACGATAATCGCTGTAAGAAAATATCTAAGGGATTAAGGGATGTTTGGGGTGGAAGTGCAAATATTTTCTTAAACAGAAAAACAATGGCACCATAATGGACAATATTTTAACATTTTTTTTTTTTATAAAAATTGGCGTTGCAAATAATGTAAAATATCATAGACTGACAAGCTTCTTATATACACAACTGCATGGGAATGTAACCTTTCCCACCTGTTGAATGAGGATCCTGGGACTTGTAGTACAGACACAGCTGGAGAGTCAAAAAGCGATGACTTATGCACTGCTCACCTTTTCAATAAGTTCATAACATTCCTCAAGTTTCTGAGCCCTGTCTTTCAAAATGACACTGGTCTCATTTTGGATTTTCAGCCATTCCTTGTATTCAGATTCATCCAGGTCAGTGTATGCGATGCACAATGTCCTCAAACCTGTAAAAAAAATGTTTTAAATGGTAAGATTTTATCTATAGCAGACGCCAAAATCAATTAAAGATGTAGCACATTGAGGGCTTATAACAGGCAACATACAGTATAAGGATTGTTCGGGCTTGTGTTGCTGGGAGAATGCAGCACACTTTTAGGTGATTTTAGCTTGCATTTGAGATCAGCTTAAGATGATTTGAGGATCCATGCACACTGGTGTAAAAAAATGTTGCTTCTACAGGAGTTTTGTGTTCTATCTGTAGAAGCAACTCAATGTTATCCTATGTGTCCATGCACATTTGGACATTAGGAAGTTTACAAGCATATTTTGAGATCAACGTTTAGAGGCAGGAAACAAAAAAAATCTCATTCGCATTTCTGATTGGAGCTCACTGGCAGAAAAGACATAAAACTCTCCTAAACTCATTTAAACTTTGTACAAAAAATGCTCTTTATAAGCGCTTTTTACTCCAAACAGACTTTTTTTAAGCCCAGTGTGCATTGAGCCTAAAGTTCCATCTCAGTTCCTTTACAGGTGCATTTGACCTGGGATTAACCATTTGGCCTCCTTCAAACTACTTTTGCATGACTTTTGGCTCGTTCAGTATGGAGCAAAAAGCAGTTCTGAAGCAAACAAAGGCAGCCTGTGTACAGAGGCACTTACTCCAACTAAGGTCACAGCCAGATGGAAGAGCCATCCTCACCACTTGGTGCTTGGCCAAAATGAAATGAAGTGTAGTGGTGCTAACCAGAGATGATGTTGTAAACCTCTGAGCTTCCCAGATGCCAGCAACTGCTTAACCACTTCCCTACGGCCGTACGACTATATACGGCCGCAGGGTGGTTCTAAATCTCCGGGCTGCCGTGTTTTCACAGCAGCCCCTTTCCTCGTTCCCAGCTCGCGCTCCAGAGCGCGCAGCGGGGAACTTGTGTACTGGCCGTGTTCCTTGGGCACAGCCAATCACAGATCGCCCCAAACGGCCAATAAGAGTGGCCGTTTGCGATGCGATCTGATGGGCCAATGATAGATGATCTCATATGTAAACATATGAGATCATTTCTCATTGCCGGCTCTCACAATGACAGCGTCATGTCACTGGAGAGAGCAGACCGATCTGTGTTCCTTATACATAGGGACACAGATCGGTCACCCCCCCAGTCACCCCCCCTCCCCCCACAGTTAGAACACAATGCAGGATACACATTAACCCCTTACTCACCCCCTAGTGTTAACCCCTTCCCTGCCAGTCACATTTATACAGTAATTAGTGCATATTTATAGCACTGATTGCAGTATAAATGTGAATGGTGCCAAAAATGTGTCAAAAGTGTCCGATGTGTCCGCCATGATGTCGCAGTCGCAATAAAAATCACAGATCGCCGCCATTACTAGTAAAAAAATAAATAATAAAAAATAATAATTCTGTCCCTTATTTTGTAGGCGCTATAACTTTTGCGCAAACCAGTCGCTTACTGCGATTTTTTTTTTTTTTTACCAAAAATATGTAGAAGAATACGTATCGCCCTAAACTGAATATCTTTTTTTAAATTGGGCTATTTTTTTATAGCAACAAGTAAAAAATATTGTATTTTTTTCAAAATTGTCGTCGTTTTTTGTTTATAGCGCAAAAAATAAAAACCGCAGAGGTGACCAAATACCACCAAAAGAAAGCTCTATTTGTGGGGAAAAAAGGACGCCAATTTTGTTTGGGAGCCATATCGCACGACCGCGCAATTGTCAGTTAAAGCGACGCAGTGCCGCAAGCTGAAATTTCACCTGGTCAGGAAGGGGGTTTACATGCCCAGTATGGAAGTGGTTAAAAAAGGTGCATTGCTAGGTGAAGGTCTAAAGTTCTCCTGCCACCAAGTCCACCATCCATCACAGAAGAGCCTCGGTGAGGCAAATCAACTTCAAAATTAAAGAGCTGCGTGCAAAATAATTATTACTTTTCTGTGCAGAGTCAATGAGACACCAAGTTTCAAAAGTTCTAGTTACTTTTGCATTTCAAATGCATATATTTGTCACTGTTTAAAGTGGTTGTATGGCTTTGTTTTTTGTTATTGTTATACTTACCTCTACTGTGCAGTTTGTTTTACACAGAGTGGCCCGTCCTCGTCTTCTGGGGTCCCTCTCGGCGGCTGTCTCCACGCGTCCCCGCAAGAGCTAACCCCCTTCATGTGAAGCGCTCTCCCAAGGGGGATAGCTTGCGGGCACGCTTCCATTATACAGCTGGCAGTTATAGCCACTGACTGTATCACTTGGCCCGCCCTCGGCGCTGGACTCCAGGACAATATGAAAAGTAAGCAGCTGCAGTATTTGTAGCTGCTGACTTTTAATGTTTGTTTTTTTCAGCGGACATCCGTGTAAACCCAAACATTTTTTCTTTCTTTTTTTATCTCACAATATAGAGTATAACATTTCCTATCATCTGTGCCCAGTCTTGCCACACAGAGTTAATCCAGCTATGAGCAATCTTCTTTTATTGTTCAGTGAAAATTAACAGAATTCCAGATAAAAACCTGTCTAAATAAAAAGTCTGTTTCTCTCTTTTTGCTTTGAGTGACAGGTTATTTACATATCTAGCTTATCATATGTTATGTTATGTTTATCATAACATGGGGTGATTCACAGTATAAAAAGTGAGAAATCCACCCCTCCCCCACATAACACATCCTGGTAATATACAATGAATTTTGGATCACCTCATATTATGATAAACATAACATATGATAAACATGTCCAAGCTAGATAGGTAAATAACCTGTCACTCAAAGCAAGAAGAGAGAAACTGACTTTATTTAGACAGGTTTTTATCTGGAATTCTGTTAATTTTCACTGAACAATAAAAGAGGATTGATCAGAGCTGGATTAACTCTGTGTGGCAAGACTGGGCACAGATGATAGGAAATCTTATACTCTACATTGTGACATAAAAATAAATAAAAAATTGGGTTTACAAACATGTCATGAGACAAATATTTTTTAGCTGCTATGATGACCCTTTGTCTTCAATTCTTTGAGGCCCCTTTCACACATGGGCATTTTTCGGATGCTATTCTAGCATTTTTCAGGCGTTTTGGCGTTAAAGAAAGCCTGTAAAGCGCCTGAAAGAAGCCTCATCTGCAATCCCAATGTGAAAGCCCGAGTGATTTCAGAGCCCTTTTACACTGCCAGCGCCCGAAAAACGCTGGTAAAGCACTGCTAAGACCCTAACGTTTTAGGGCGTTTTTGCAGTGCCTCAGTGTGAAAGGGCAAGGCGTTTTTAGAGCGCTTTCAATTCATTTCAATGGAATGGAATTGGAGCGGTTTTTTTTTAGTGCTCAAAAGCTGCTCCAAAGATGCTGCTTGCAGGACTCAATGTGAAAGGGTCCATTGAGATGCATGGAGAGTGTTTTATGAGCGTTTTAATAGCGCTATTTTTAACGCTAAAACGCTGTAAAAACGCTTCAGTGTGAAAGGGGTCTGAATCACTGACTCTAGATCCATACAGCAATTAGGTTCCAGGTCAGCTACACAAAGTATTACATCTAACAGATCAGTATTAACCTCCAGCACTTTCAGAAGAAGAATCGCAGACCCCACACTTCTGTTATAACAGGTTCACTTTAAAACCGAAAATGATCAGCTTGTTTACTCTCTGCCTGGACTATGTAGGATCTTCTGCGGTATTTATTACATTTAGTTGCATTCCCTACCATCTGGAATTCTGTGTCTAAACAGCTTTCACTAAAGTTATAATATGTCCAGTATTGCATTTGTCAATCTCAAAAATGTTGCCAAAATGTTGAAAATGTGTTATACTTACTTTATCCCACTCTCTTGTCACTGCTCACATTCACCATAAATCTGACATGAGGCAATGCAGGCCCCTTTGCATACCATGATATGATAATTAACAACTAAATGTCTTATGTGGTAGGGCAGGGGCAAATGTACAGGGTTCACAATTGCAACCCAGCGCCATGCTCCAGGGGACCTGTGCGACCCCCTATACGCCAGAGGCGGCGGGGCGGCATCTAGAGGAACTAATCTCTGTTTTTCAGGAGGAAAACAGAGTGGTTTGGTTCCTCTACATACCACCCCACTTTCCCTACTATCTCCCTCCCACTGTGATTGGGCTCCTGTGTAAAGCCCCAGCCCCCCCCCCCCTCTTATCCCCGAACCGCAGTCAGGCTCCAGAGAAGGAGATTGAGTGCTGTGTCCTCAATTTTCTTTCTCTGTTTCAAAGGTGAAACATCACAGTCTTTTTAGACCCCTAGTATTTCACAAAAGTCCCCCCAATGGGGCTCCTAATGGAAAAAAAATGATATTGTAAATAAATGAAATTGTAAAAAAAAATTGCTTTACTACTAGTGGCGGCATTCCAATACTATTGTGTTTTTTACATTACCAGACAAGCAGATAAAACATGAATCTGGGTCTATCTGGATAGGTGCACTGGTTATACAGGTTTCAGAGTTTAGCAAACACAATCACTATAGAACCACAGAGCTCCGATCGCTGTGCCGCGGTCATGACTCCCATGCCCATAGTTACATAGTTAGTCAGGTTGAAAAAAGACACAAGTCCATCCAGTTCAACCATAAAAAAAATAAACAAACAAAATAAAAAAACACAGTACATCACATATACCCAACTCCATACCCACAGTTGATCCAGAGGAAGGCAAACAACCCCAGCAGAGCATGATCCAATTTGCTACAGCAGGGGAAAAAAAATCCTTCCTGATCCCCCGAGAGGCAATCGGATTTACCCTGGATCAACCTACCTACACATCTTAGTACTCAGTTATATTATGTACATTTAGGAAAGAATCCAGGCCTTTCTTAAAGCAATCTACTGAGCTGGCCAGAACCACCTCTGGAGGGAGTCTGTTCCACATTTTCACAGCTCTTACTGTGAAGAAACCTTTCCGTATTTGGAGGTGAAATCTCTTTTCCTCTAAGGCGGCGTACACACGATCGGATATATCCGATGAAAACGGTCCGCGGACCATTTCCATCGGATATGTCCGATCGGGAGTTTGATCCGATGGCGTGTACACACCATCGGATCAAATTCCCCGCCGCCGGACGGCGCGGTGACGTAGTGGTGACGCGGCGGTGACGTTGACGCCGCCACGTCACCGCCACGTCACCGCACCAGGAAGTAAAACACTTCCGCGCATGCGCCGAATCCATTCGGCAGCGGCGCGGCGGCGGTGGGGGCCGACATGTCTGCTGGTAAGTGTACTAACCAGCAGACATGTCGGGCGGACAGATTCCCACCGGATAGATTTCAAAGCTTGCTTTGAAATCTGTCGGGTGGAGAAATCTGTCCGCTAGCCCATACACACGAGCGGAGATGTCTGCTGAAACGGTCCATCGGACCGTTTTCAGCGGACATATCCCCTCGTGTGTACGCGGCCTCAAAGTAAAGAGTGCCCCCTTGTCCTCAGTGTTGACCGTAAAGTGAATAACTCAACACCAAGTTCACTATATGTACCCCTTATATATTTGTACATGTTGATCATATCCCTCCTAATTCTCCTCTTCTCAAGAGTTAATAAATTCAGTTCCTCTAATCTTTCCTCATAGCTGAGCTCCTCCATGCCTCTTATCAGTTTGGTTGCCCTTCTCTGCACTTTCTCCAGTTCTCCGATATCCTTTTTATAGCAAAACTGGACTGCATATTCCAGATGGGGTCTTACTAATGATTTGTACAGGGGCAAAATTATATCTCTATCTCTGGAGTCCATACCTCTCTTAACCACTTTCCGACCGCCCACCGCAGGTATACGTCGGCACTTTGAGGATGGATATCTCGGTAACGGCAGCAGCTGCTGCCACAACCGAGATATCCATCTCTTCTGTGGGCGGTCGGGTAAACGATAATGGCGGTCTCCGCGGCGGAATCGCCGCGAGATCGCCGTTATCGGTAGCGGACGAGCGTGCCCCCCCCCTCCCGCTGCGCTCCCGCGCTCTCCGCCGCTTACCGGAGCCGTCGGTAGCGGCGGAGGCGATCGGGTGCGCTCGTCTGGTCAGCGGGGATGCGAGTGAGGGAAAAAATTTCCCTCGTCCATCCCCGTAGCTCTGCTGGGCGGAAGTGACGTCAAACGTCAGTTCCGCCCAGCCTCTTAAAGAGACATTTTTTTTTAAATGTCATTTGAAAAATGACATTTAAAAATTTTTTATTTTTTTTTGCATTTTAGCCTAAATATGAGATCTGAGGTCTTTTTGACCCCAGATCTCATATTTAAGAGGACCTGTCATGCTTTTTTCTATTACAAGGGATGTTTACATTTCTTGTAATAGGAATAAAAGTGATAATTTTTTTTTTTTTTTTTATTTTAGTGTTAAAAATTGGTAAAATTAATACAAATAAATACGAAAACAAAAAAAAAAATGTTTTAAATCGCCCCGTCCCGACGAGCTCGCGCGCAGAAGCGAACGCATACGCGAGTAGCGCCCGCATATGAAAACGGTGTTCAAACCACACAAGTGAGGTATCGCCGCGATCGTTAGAGCGAGAGCAATAATTCTAGCCCTAGACCTCCTCTGTATCTCAAAAAATGCAACCTGTAGAATTTTTTAAACATCGCCTATCGAGATTTTTAAGGGTAAAAGTTTGACGCCATGCCACGAGCGGGCGCAATTTTTAAGCGTGACATGTTGGGTATCATTTTACTCGGCGTAACATTATCTTTCACAATATGTAAAAAAATTGGGCCAAATTTATTGTTGTCTTATTTTTTTATTTAAAAAAGTGAATTTTTTCCAAAAAAAGTGCGCTTGTAAGACCGCTGCGCAAATACGGTGTAACAAAAAGTATTGCAATGACTGCCATTTTATTCTCTAGAGTGTTAGAAAAAAAAAATATATAATGTTTGGGGGTTTTAAGTAATTTTATAGCAAAAAAAAATGTTTTAGTCTCGTAAACACCGAATCTGAAAAACAGGCCCGGGGCTAAAGTGGTTAATACAAGAAAGGACTTTGCTCGCTTTGGAAACCGCAGCTTTGCATTACATGCCAGTATTGAGCTTATGATCAACTAAAACCCCCAGATCCTTCTCCACTACAGATCCCCCCAGTTGTACTCCCCCTAGCATGTATGATGCATGCATATTCTTAGCCCCCGAAGTGCATAACTTTACATTTATCAACATTAAACCCCATCTGCCACTTAGTCGCCCAATTAGACAGAGCATTGAGGACGGCTTGTAAATTGGAGACATCCTGCAAGGACGTTATTCCACTGCATAGCTTGGTGTCATCTGCAAAGACAGAAATGTTACTTTGGATCTCAGACCCAATATCATTTATAAATATATTTATTTATATGTGCGGGAGTGACACCGTTTTGGCTTGGCTATTCAAACAGCCAGAGTCTGTATACATGGAAGGAAGGCCGGGTGAAGATGGATACCTTTTATGAGTAAGTCTAATAATATACTAGTATGCAGTGCACACAAGCACATTATGTTCTCTAGTTCCATCTTCACTTCCTTCCATGCTCACCTCCAGGACTTTTGCAGAGCCTTTCCCATCCTCTGGAACGCCTTAACCCAATCTGTCCTACTATCTTCTACTCTACTTGCTTTTAGACAATCCCTGAAAACTCTTCTCTTCAGAGAAGCCTATCCGTCCCCCACCTAATAACTGTACTTTAATTTTTTTCATCAGATCATTCCCACAGCCATTACCGTTTGTATCACTTGACCCTCCCTTTTTAGATTGTGAGCTCTAACGAGCAAAAAGCTTTCTGATTCCTTCTGTATTAAATTGTATTGTAACTGTACTGTTTGCCCTCATGTTGTAAAGTGCTGTGCAAACTGTTGGCGCTTAACTCTTTTTTTTTAAATATTTTTTTACAGCTTTAAGAGAGTGTGCTACAGGAGCTACACCTTACCAAAATCTCTAGAAACATCAAAAGGGGACACAATACATTGTGTAGTTACTTTGCTATACCAAACACTGATGTCATAGTAGAGCTTGCCTAGGGAGGAATAATGGGTGCTTCTAATCATCTTATTGAAAACGTACTGGCTTACAAGTGTCAGTCTTTCCTTTTCCTAATACGAAGAATGGAAGGAAGGAGTTAACCACACATGCACAGCTGACCATAGTCAGCCAAATCACATACAGGATCACGGGTGGTTCAATGATGGGGAGATGTGTCACTGATTCTCGGTGACACATCTCGCTGTCCTAATAAGCATGTGTAGCTACTCTTAAGAACAGGGGGGTAAAAGTTCACACACTCAGGTTTTCTTAGTTTGCCGGCATGTGTAGTCTATCTATTCTGCCTGTGAATGTGAGACTGTCAAACCAATGTTTTTCTTAGTTGTAGCCTGGCTGACATTAGAGTTGAGTATATTAAAGGTGGGAGTGGTGAGAAATACTTCAACTTCAACACCATTTATCAACCACACCATAATTTAATTCCACTTACAAATGTCAGACTTGATAAAAAAAGTAATTTATTCCCAAGCAGAGCACTTTCATCCAAAAAGTGATCAGCTATGAAATTTATGATGAAGATAATTTTCTGCTTATCACCAACACAAATTTCAATGTGTCTGCTTACCGAGTGCATTAGACTTGGAATAATCACAGGACAAGATGTAGGAGAGATATGTACTATGCTTACACATAAATTCAGGTCTACTCCCTCATCACAACCTGCTGTCCACATTGCAGGAGCTTAATGCACCAGAACCTGACTGGCTGCTGGTGTATTCCAATGCATGTTAGGCGTATTTGCTTCAAAAAAATCTAATGTCTCAAGGTGAGGTAAACATGACTTAATAACCTGCAATTAATATTATTATTATTATTATTATTAGGAGTAGGGATGAGCATTATGTTCGGGGCGAACATGAGTTTGACTCAAACATTGGCTGTCCGCAGAACAGTGAACAATTTGGAGTGTTACGCGGTTAATATGCAAGTTATTGTCATAAAAAGTGTTTTAAAAACGTTTTTTCGGAAGCAGTTTTAATAATGCTTAAAGTGAAACAATAAAAGTTAAATATTCCTTTAAATTTCGTACCTGGGGGTATCTATAGTATGCCTGTAAGTAGCACATGTTTCCTGTGTTTATAACAGTTTCTACACAAAATGACATTTCTAAAAGGAAAAAAAGTAATTTAAAACTACTTGTGGCTATAATGAATTGTCGGGTCCTGGCAACACAGATAAGAGTCATTGAAAGTCATTGAAAAATAAAAAATGCATGGGAGTTCCCCTAAATTCCATTACCAGGCCCTTTAGGTCTGGTATGGATATTAAGGGGAACCCTGCGCCAAATAAAAAAAAAATGGCATGAGGTTCCCCCCAAAAATCCATACCAGACCATGTTTGCATGTTCTGCTGCAAACCGAACTGGGGGGGTGTTTGGCTCATCCCCAATTAGGAGGTACTTAGGTACTTAGTACTTAGGTAGTACTTAGGTAGTACCATCAACTTATGCAGAGCTCTTCATACATATTGAACGTTCACATCAGTCCCTGCCCTCAAAGAGCTTGCAACCTAAGGTGTCAAAGACATTGGGCCAGATTCAGGTAGGAGAGCGGATCTTTATTATGGAGTAACGTTTGTCATTTACGTTACTCCGCCGAAACTTTCGGAGCAAGTACTGTTATTCACATAGCACTTGCTCCTAAAGTTTCGGCGGCGTAGCGAAAATGAGCCGGCGGAATTCAAATTGGGCGGGTAGGGGGCGTGTATTATTTAAACTAGGCGCGATCCCGCGGCGAACGTACTGCGCATGCGCCGACTGTCAGTGCGCATGCTCCAAATTCTGTTAGTGAACGTCAATGACGTCAATCCCCATTCACTGACGTTTTACGCAAACGACGCTAAACTTTTTAAATTTGACGCGATGACGACGGCCATACTTAACATAGGATACTCTACCTAGGGGGCATGTTTTTCTTTACGCCGCGTATCGCTTAGTGAAATGTCGGAAAGTCACTGCATTCACTGATCGTGAATTGCCGTCTCTCGTTGATTTACATATTCTCGGCGTAAATCAGCGGGAACGCCCCGAGCGCCCATTTTAACATTGCAGTTCCGATAGGACGGCTAAATACAATTACGCCGCTCGTATCTGAACTCAATCCCGGCGTATCTTGTTTTCTGACTACAGATAAGCCGGCTCAAAGCGTGAGTTATGCTGGCGAATCACTGATACTCCAGCGTAACTCTACCTGAATCTGACCCATTTAGCTTAATATTTAAAGTGATACAAAACATACAATTTCTAATTGCCATCATCCCTGCCCTTTCCTCAGGGAAGTGTTTCTAGTACTCTGTTGATGTATGCTCTAAAGCAGCAGAGGACGTCTGGACTATGAATCTGTGTTTGCAAAGTGTTGATTGGTGCTGTGCCAGTCACACGACATAAAAAAGGCATTCCGAACAGAGAATCAAAATAAATAACTAATAGAAACAAAGTGTATTAAAGCTTATTACAAATCTATATTTCAGAGCAAACCTTTAGTATTTTTTTCCTTTAACATGGTTTAGGCAGAGTGTAAGTTAACTGACAATAGTTTTCACTTTGTTCACACTGTAAAGATATCTGGAGGAGGTTCTGCCAATCACAGACTGTGTCATGCGCTGGGACTAACAGGGAGGTGACACCTCTATCAATCGCCATCTTATTTCCCATCCCCCATTGTGTTTATTAATACAAGAACATGGTGGAGGAGGGAGGGAGAGGACTGTCATTTACATCTGTGTATCTTTACACGTGTGATTCTATAGTTATGTGGGTTGCACAGATAAGAAAAAAAGGAAATAAACAGCTTAGAAGTAAACTGAAACTGGAGCGTGCTCAGTAGATGTGGCAAAAGCTGATTTATGCAATCTCAGGCTGCAGAGGAGACACAGGCAATGAAAGACGGACAGTGAACAGCATTATCAAGTATGATTTTTGCAATCTACAGAAAACAAATGCTCTAATAGCAAAGTGAGTATGAACACAATGTTATATTACTATTATTTTTTTACCTTAATGCATTTTATGCATACATTCTATAAAATTCTTCTTCACGTGTTAAAATTCAGGATACACCCAAATCACTAAATTTGCAGACCATTTGTTGGATTTCTAGGCAGAAAAAACACCAGTAGCTGATTATTACCTGTCTTGCTAAATGGAAGTGCAAAGAAGGGTTATATGCAGACCAGAGAGCTAGGAGTATGGCCCTCCTGTGGCTCATTCAGCTGTGTGTAGAATTTGAGCTTCTGTTGTGTATGACTGTTACCAACACATTCTATTCAGAGCAAATACGTAAAATCAGCTTAGTCAGAAAGATAAAGTGACATTGAGCTTCACTTGCTGGATTCAAGTGGTGAATTTGAAATATTAATATTTAAAAAAAAAATGCTTTTTAGTCCAAAATGCACTTGTCCTTATTTCAATCATTTTTATTAAGTTTTTTCTTTCCACGATATAAGAAGGAATACAAAATATAGAAACAATAGTAGTTTGCTAATGTTACATACATAGCAACATTGGTACTCATAAGGCAACAAGTAATAAAGTTGGACTGCTCATTATTTCGAGAGTGTCCAGGTAGTTGGTGTAGGTCGGCTCACACCAGTTTTATGATGTGGAGGACCCTGTTTGGGAAGGAAATATAGCCTTTTCAAGTAGAAAATATAAAAGCTCTTAAAACCTAGGGCACCATTAGTACTGAACAGCAGTGAAAAGCTCTATATAACAACAATACAGTAGGTGACCGCGATATTGTGTCAATCTCGCTCCTTATCTCGGCGAGATTGACCACCTACGAGCCCCATCGCGGGATGGCGCTGGCTCCCGCATTGAGGACAATGCCGTCATAGAAGCGACGGGAATCCGACTTGGATTCCCACCAATTCTACATGCGGCGTTTGGTATGAACCATGAGGGGGAACTCCACGCCAAATTTTAAATAAAAAACCGGCATGGGTTCCCCCCCCAGGGGGCATACCAGGCCCTTAGGTCTGGCATGGGTTGTAATGAGAACCCCGCTACACCGGAAAACCAGTGTGGGGGTCCCCCCACAATCCATACCAGACCCGTATTCAAAGAACGCCACTCGGCCGGTCAGGAAAGGAGTGGGGACGAGCGAGCGCCCCCCCCTCCTGAGCCGTACCAGGCTGCATGCCCCCCCGCCCGCAGACCCCGACAACCAATGGCCAGGGTTGTCAGGAAGAGGCCCTGTCCTTATCAACATGGGGGGATTGGGTGCTCTGGGGCAGGGGGGCGCACTGCGGCCCCCCCACCCCAGAGCACCCTGTCCCCATGTTGATAAGGACAGGGCCTCTTCCCGACAACCCTGGCCATTGGTTGTCGGGGTCTGCGGGCGGGGGGCTTATCGGAATTTGGGACCCCCCTTAAATAAGGGGGCCCCCAGATACCGGCCCCTCACCCTAGGTGAATGAATATGGGGTACATCTTACCCCTACCCATTCACCTGGAGGCTAAGTGTAAAAGAAAATAAACACACAACACAGGGTTTTAAAATAATGAATTAGTCTGCTCCGGGGGTCTTCTCCGCTCTCCGGGGGGTCTTCTTCCATCTTCTCCACTTCACCGATGTTGTCTCGGCGCTCCCCGGTTCTTCTCCCACTCGCTCTCCGGTGCCTTCTTCTTCAGGGCTGGCCGCTGCTATCTTTCTGTTAGCTCAATTACTAGCGGCGGCCAGCCCGCTCTTCTATGCCGTTTTCTGCCTTCTTCTCTTCTTCCGATGTTGACGCAGAAAATTCCTATCGTCTGTGTGCAATTTCGACAGAGAAAAAACTCATGCATGCTCAGAATCAAGTCGACGCATGCTCGGAAGCATTGAAATTTATTTTTCTCGGCTTGTCATAGTGTTTTACGTCACCGCATATTGGACGTTCGGAATTTAGTCTGACAGTGTGTATGCAAGACTAATGGAAGTCAGCTTCATTGGAATTCCGACGAAAAATTCCATCGGAAATTTTAATCGTGTGTACGCGGCATTAGTGTCATTGTCCTGGCCACACCTGTGCAGTACAGTCCCATAGGACTCTCAGGACAAAACCCCAATTAAAGTCTATTTTCCTGACTAAGGCATTAACAAAAATATTATAGTCCTATAACACAAAAAAAAAAAATACAGAAATATATACAAAACATTAAACACTCCCTTTAAAAATTACTAAACATCGGTAAAACTGGGAAGAAGTTCATGTTTTCAATTAAAATGAAACTTTATTTTTACAATTTACCTCTCTGTGAAACAAAGAGCACAAGACAGCAAAGGACAAGGTCTAATGGTATATTACTAATAATAATTGTAATCATTACCACTGCAATTTGTTTTACCTTCAGATGCAAATTGTTCCAGATGGTTTAAAGTCTGTTCCATGTACTGGGATTCTCTTGACAGCCTTTCGAATATAACATTATCCTTTGAAAGACAAAACAAAAATTCATGAATGAACACAAAAAATAAAATAAAAAGAATAACATCATAAGGCTGGGTACACATTGGTGATCCAATGTGACGACAATGGGATGATCCTCCATACTGCAATTAATCGTATGCGTTGGCACAGATAGGGAACAAAGAAGTGTAGCATGCACTAATGATTAATTGGAAATGATAGCAAAATGTTCCAAATTTGAGCAGTCAATTGTTCCTACACGCAAATGCATGTGTACAGATTGCTAGGGATTCATCACTGGCAATGAGTTGTGTAATGTGCATGGGCACAGATGCTAGTTGTCTCAACAAGTGGGGTGTGTGACAGGGTGGCAACATAGGAGCACAGCTGTCAGACCATTGACACCCAATAATAGGAAGAGCCTAAACAAGGATTTTAATGGCAGAGTTACCAGGTTCGTTTAATTATATTAATAAAAGCTGAAAATGTAAAATCATCAGAAACAACTTTTGAAATTTCATTACCATTTAAGTCCCTATGCTTTTTCCTACACCCCTTTGAGCCTTTGAATGATGTTTTTTTTTTTTACCTACGTTTTAATTAGAAAGAAAAAAAACCTTTAAATAATTTATACAGCCCCAGAATTTCTCCCAAAATATCATAGCCAAGGTCTGCTGATTAAAAAGATATTACATAAGTGGGATTTTTATGTAACATAGTGGAATTATGGAGCTCAAAGTGAAAATTTGCATTTTACTTGAGAACTTTATTCCCCTTTCGTTGTCACACAGAAAAAAAAAGGCTTTAGTAAATTGCTAGCATATATTAACTTATTGCTCATGCAATCAACACAAATGTAATGATGATCATCAGTGATTGATCTTAAATAATATTTGCCTTTTAAGCACTTTTTTAAATTTTGTTTTTTTTTCATTGGAGGGGTATGGATCTGGCCAGAGGAGACTAAATCCTGCTCCCCAATGCTGCTTTGTAGCTACAGATCACATTAATTGTGATTTACTTCTGGCTGTAATCAACCAGCAAAAGATCACTGTAATCAACAAGCAGGAATCTTCTGCTGCAGAGCAAGGAGAAAAACTTGTTTGCGCTCTGATTTAGGCAGCCCATACATTAGCCATTTTCTTTTTGTTCAACCATTAGGTTTAACAATAAAAATATTCAGATTCCCCCATTCTGCTAGAGACTGGGTTGTAAAAAAAAATGAAATATTCATTGCTTCCACCAAAAAAAAGGAAGCCTTCAATGACAGTGAGGCCGTGTACACACGGCAGAGAACCTCGACGGGCAGAACACATCGTTCCGCCCGTCGAGGTTCTCTGCCAGCCGTCGAAATCGGCGACCCGCCCGTCGGGAATGGCAACCAGCCATTCATCCAGGCGGGCCGTCGAGCAAATAGATAGCGTGCTCTCTATTTCTGCTCGACGGGCTTCCCGACGGGAAGCTCGCCGAGAGCGTACACACGGCCGAGGTCCTCGCTGGAATGCTCGTCGTGTGTACTCGCTGGAATGTGACCTCGCTGGAATCCTCGCTGGAGTCCTCGTCGTGTGTACGATTTCGACGGCCGGCAGAGAACCTCGACGGGCGGAACGATGTGTTCTGCCTGTCGAGGTTCTTTGCCGTGTGTACACGGCCTGAGAGGAAAGATTTTCCTCGCTCCAAAACTGGATTGTTGAGCCACCAGGCCAAAAACAACATGGTTTTCTGTGTCAGTTTAATTGGTTTGCCTATAGACAAAAACTGATTAGTCCCATGACAACAGATTGTTGTGTTGAATGGGTCTGCAGTGGAATGGAGAACATGGGATTGCCTCAACGGAGGCAACCATCAAGCGAAGACCTCTCATGTAGAATCCCCAAGTTTGTCAGATCCTGGACTGTAGAGTCTAAAGCCTGGGAGCAAATTAGCAAATGCTTTTTTGAAGAACAAACTTTCACCTGTGCTGTGTCTAGAATAATGCCCAGATACTCCAAGCAATGTGCCATGCTGATTTCTGGAGGTTTAGGATCCAGTCAAACCTTTTTGGTGTCTGGACTGTCTGCAGTACATTGACAATCAAAGGGCCAGATTCTCGTAGATAGGCGCATCTACGAGCGGGGCGTAGAATATCCTATTTACGCTACACTGCCGCAACTTAGAGACGCAAGTGCCGTATTCTCAAAGCACTTGCGTCCAGAGTTTCGGCGGCGTAGTGTAAATGGCCCGGCGTAAGTCCAGGTAATTTAAATGTGGATGAGGTGGGCGTGTTTCATGTAAATCAATCATGACCCCACGTTTTTGACGTTTTTTTGAACTGCGCATGCGCCGTCCGTGGACGTATCCCAGTGCGCATGCTCCAAATTACGCCGCAAATACATTGGTTTCGACGTGAACGTAACTTACGCAAAGCCCTATTCGTGAACGAGTTATGCAAACGACGTAAAAAAACTACGCTGTCCGGACGTCCATACTTAACATTGCTACGCCGGACCTACGCAATGCTACCCCTCATATAGCAGGGTTAAGTTTACGCTTACGCAAACAACGTAAACTATGACGAGCGGGCGCAAATACGTTTGGGAATAGGCGTATGTATCTCATTTGCATATTTGACGCGTGATTTACGCCAGTCGGATCTAAGGCAAATCTATGCATAACTGATTCTAAGGATCAGGCGCATAGATCCGACGCCGCAAAAACAGAGATACGACGGCGTATCTGGAGATACTTTGTCGTATCTTCTTTGAGAATCTGGCCCAGAGTTTAACCACAACCGAGGTAACCATCTTTTGCATGAGCGGTCCTGTTTATGATAACGGTGGTCTCCGCGGCAGATTCGCCGCGAGATCACCGCGCCCTCCGCCATTTACAGGAGCCATCGGTAGCGGCAGAGGCGATCGGGTCCTGCTGCCTGCTGTGTGGGGATGCGAGTGAGGGCAAGATGGCCCCCACCAGGGCGGAAGAGACGTGTCCCCATAGCATAATTTTTTCAAATGCAAAATTTCTATTTTTTTTTATTTTTTTTTTTGGGCGGAAGTGACGTCAAAACGGGCGGAAGAGACGTCAGTCCCACCCATGTGTCTTAAATGAACATTTTTTTTGTAATTTTTTCAAATGACAACATTTCTATTTTTTTTTTATTTATTTTTTTTGCATTTAAGTCTAAATATGAGATCTGAGGTCTTTTTGACCCCAAATCTCATATTTAAGAGGACCTGTCATGCTTTTTTTCTAAACATCCCTTGTAATAGGAATAAAAGTGATCAATTTTTTTATTTCATTTTTTCAATGTAAAAAATGTTAAAATAAATAAAAATAAATCCGAAAACAAACATTTTTTTTTTAAAGCGCCCTGTCCCGACGAGCTCGTGCGCAGAAGCGAACGTATACGTGAGTAGCGCCCGCATGTGAAAACGGTGTTCAAACCACAAAAGTGAAGTATCACTGCGATCATTAGAGCGAGAGCAATAAGTCTAGCCCTAGACCTCCTCTGTAGCTCAAAAAATACAACCCATAGAATTTTCTAAACGTCGCCTATCGAGATTTTTAAGGGTAAAAGTTTGACGCCATGTCACAAGCGGGCGCAATTTTTAAGCGTGACATGTTGGCTATCATTTTACTCGGTGGAACATTATCTTTCACAATATATAAAAACATTGGGCCAAATTTATTGTTGTCTTATTTTTTAATTAAAAAAAAGTGAATTTTTTCCCAAAAAATATGCGCTTGTAAGACCGCTGGGCAAATACGATGTGACAAAAAGTATTGCAATGACCGCCATTTTATTTTCTAGGGCAGGGGTCTCCAAACATTCTAAACAAAGGGCCGGTTTATTGTTCTTCAGATTCTTGGAGGGCCGGACTTTGGCCAGTGGGGGTGAACATTTTCAGTGGAACTAAACATCTGGTATTAGGGGGAGAAATAGTGCCCCATCGTTAGTATCATAGGGAGGAATCGTGCCCCATTAGTGGTGTCAGTGGGGGAAATAGTGTTCCATTGTCTGTGTCAGATGGCAGAATAGTGTCTCGTATCAGTGGGAGGGATAGTGCTCCAAGGGCCGGATAAAGGCACACAAAGGGCCGCATCCGGCCCTCGGGCCGCAGTTTGGAGACCACTATTTTAGGGTTTTAGAAAAAAATATATAATGTTTGAGGGTTTTAAGTAATTTTCTAGCAAAAAATACTGTTTTAGTCTTGTAAACACCAAATCTGAAAAACACTCAAGGTCCTTAAGTGGTTAAGCTGACTGTTCCCATAATAAAACATTGTCTAAGTATCTCACAATCGGAATACCATGAGGGTAAAGTAAGGCAAGCACAGGGCTAGAACACACATAGTGCAGACTATAGGTCAAATGGATGGCATTTAAACTGATAGTGCCCATTGCAAAACAACGGTAGCGTTGATGCCCTGGAAGAATGAGGGTATGCAAGTACACAAAAGGTTTGTCAGACTTGGTGGATTCCATGCAGAACGTTTGAGTTTGAATAAAGACGTTTAGAGCCTTTAGGTTAAAGATGGGACAAATGCCCCCTTTTGAAACAGTAAAAACATCAGAGTGAAACCACTGAAACCTTATTGGTAAGGGAACCATTGCAATGTCCTTGGTTTAAAAGATCTGTATGAGCTGCACTGAGGTCTGCTATTCTGAGCAAGTACACAGGTAATTTGGATGACATGAATCAGGTAGAGGGTGTGTTCAAGTCAAGATAACTGTAGAAAGCAGCAAGGACCAACCTTGGTGTGAAGGTGTGAAGGATGCCTTTAGTAGATAGAAGCAGTGGTGCAAAGAAGCTACCTCACAGTGAAGAAAAGTGGAAGAAACAGAGAGCATGCACTACTTTTCAACTGATGGCACATCAATAATTTCTCAGTCCATTAATGCTTTCCAGGGAAGTAAAACAGAAGGCCCCCCTTTTGTTGTACTTCCACTGTCTCCACTAGCTGGGTTCTTCCTGATCCATACAAGGTACCAAAAGATTGGCTACCACTGCTCCCCATATAGTCTCATTTGATATATATGAACTTTGTGCCATTATGATCTGACTTTTCCGGGACTGCTAAAGAGGCACAATAGATAATAACTGACTAAAATGGACAGAATAGGAACATAATGGCAATTGGTAAAATACCAAAATATATTATCTCTCAATATTCAGATCCACATGGGATACCAAAAGGAGCCAAGTGAGACTGGGCACATCAAAGATAGTGATAGGACTCTGTACCCAGAAAGTGCTGTGCGGCTACCTAATACAGTATCAGAAAGACTGTATAGCACAAATGGCAGAACCCAGTAACCGATGGCACATTCCAGGGCAGCCTGCAATCTTTACTCCAGCATGGTCCAAGGTGGGTTCAAGGACTAGATAACCTGCATAAAGTCTTTTTTTTTTTTTAAAGGGGGGGAACTTTGTCCAGAAGGCAAAGGACGTCCGCCCTCCTAGGATTCTTAGGCATGCTGGGAGTGGGAGGGATAACACATGACTGGCAAGCTCTTGCACTACATAGTGTAAGATTGGGGAATCAGACTCCAATGGTAGGTGCACTTTTTAGTGAGTAGACCATTCCAAAACTGTGTTTTTAAGGGCTTGGTAGCCCACTTTTATTTAAAAAGCATCAAAACTTCACATATATTAGCAGCCTCGCAGGGGTTCCATCATTCCTGTTTCTTGAAAAAGAATCAACAGTTCAGCCTCCTGGCTTTCACACTAGCCATCCTGCTGTTTCAGGCCTTTAGCTTAGGCCCCAAGTTCTGCTCCTCAGAACTACCAGTTTCAAAGGTAAGCACACATCTAGCTTACATCTCGCTGCTCCAACATCAATGACCTCTGCCTCCTGCAGAGACACATCCACTCTGTGACTTCTCTCACAGAGCTTTTGGGAGTCACCTGACTCCGTAGCACAGACCTCCTGTCTGTGGGGTGGGGCCCTGAATGCTGTTCAGGTCAGACTTAAAAAGCTGACCACACAGCTGTATAATTAAGGTGTCTGTCTCTCAAAAATATGGCGAAAACCCGCCATCATTCAGGTAAGACAGACCCAAACCATCAGAATAGTTAAAGGTAAATGTAAAGGAAATAGAATAAGAAAAGTGTATAATGTATGGCCAGCTTAAGCCAATATGCTCTACTGCACTGAACAAAGCTCTCAAGCCAACAACCTACCGAGGTGGGGAAAAGAAGAGTATACGAACTCTGCAGAAAACAAGCAAAAATCAAAATAAGGGCCAGATCCACTGTCTGCATGGTGACCCTAATCTCTGGAGCTGGAGCTGGACCTCTTCTTGGGCTCACGCCAACCACAAATTAGTAATTCTTGTATATTATAACACAGACCGCACCAATGAATTAATCCCAGCATAAACTTTTTAAGTACGAGTTTATACACAATCCGCTTAGACTCCTCCATCTGACAAGTTTCTCTTGTATAGAGCTTAGGCTGTGGCTATAAAAAATTTCAAGAATGCACACATCACAAGTCTAACCAAACAAAATTACAAATATCGTGGCAAACAAAAATATCCACTTATATACAGTATATAGCAACTGTATACTTAGCTGTTTGCTTCAAGCTCAGTATTTAAACATATCAGCACACAGGGAATAATTGAAAGCAGCAATAAAGGCTGGAGTATTTTTAAATCATGCCTGGGTCGGCGACCTCAGTTCTACAGTTAAAAATTGCATTTTTATCATCTTTTTAATGGAGTTACATGTATCTCGCTAATCAAACACAAATCAGCTTAGTTAACAAGCCACCGTTAAATCAAGGAAATGTCACAGAGTTAGCTACTATTAAGCAGAGAAGGCAATAAGTAAAAGTTGTGGAATGTTGGAAGATTGTATATGAACAAGGCATTATGTACATGGCTCTAGAAGGGCATGGCTGGGAAAATGCCCTGCTGGGTTTGATATATACATAAGCGTAACATGCATAATGGAAATAGGATCTTTATCTTCTTCTTGCAGACAAATTAAAACAAAGACACAAGAGTTTCTTTGGTACGTTGCCTCTGGTTTGTATCAAGCTTAAAGCAGCTATAAGTCTTTGTGACACACAGGATAAATCCCATGTATAAATCACCAGTAATAATAATCCACGCAGGGTGGTTTCCTATAAAGATGTTTTATCGTTGTTATGTGATCTCAATGAAGTAGAGCAGAATAAATTATGCTCATCCTTATCAGTGTAGAATAAAAACTCACTTGTTCCAGCTATTCACCTTATTTAGTTACCATGCACATAGTAAATTCAATCACAGTAAGGGTGGATATACATGCAGACCTCTGACTGGGAATGGTGGGTGTTAGCATATCTCATTTTATTGACTCAAAGCCTGTTTTATTCTTTTCACAGTCTGGTCAACATTACAGTAGGGTACATACACCTACACTTCATGCCAGTAAGCTGAGAAAACTGAGCAGTAACTTGCACTTCTGAGGTTTCCACCTGGTAAAGACCTAGAATCAGATATTGTTTGTGTTAAGTGCGTTCATGCCAAGTAATGTGCAAGTTTAAGGCCCCTTTCACACCAGAGGACCACACCTTGGGGAGGTGGATGTAAACGAATCTGTGTCCATTTACACTTGCTTGCATCCAATTAATTCCGGGGCCACCAAAAATCGATGGATGGGGATCTGTTGTACCCCATCCGTCTAGCGGATCGGATTGAATGACAGTCAGATGGAAACAGACAAGCGGTCTGTTTCCATCCGACCACCCCATAGAAAACAGCGGGCTGTGTCCTAGACTAAGTTTGCTAGAAAGGGTATAGCAGTGTGCAGAGGGTTCATCCAGTATTTTTAGTGTCCTGGACTAGGGTTCAAAAACACATTTTTAATAAAAACAATCACAGTTTTGTGAAATTGATACTGCTACTCTATATTGTGTGAGGAATGCATTCATGCAAACGTAAAATTAACTTGAAATTGAAAGAAAAAACGACTTGTTGCCATATTGGTGCGTACGTGGCTGATGCATGTTTTGGATGTATGCGTGGTTCCTGGTCTCTCCTGCTCTTGGGAGCTCGTGACCACATCTAGTGGAATAAGGATGGTGAGTGGGAGGAAATTGAGAGAAATCTGTCCTTCAATTTTCTCTGCACTGACTGAAACCAGAAATGATGATGATTTTGTCACTTCTGGTTTCAGAGCTTCCATCCCCTGGCCGGTACAGCCAGGGGAGCATCTGACTAAGCAAATCTTACGTTCCGGTAAGCAGGCACTTTATATGACGGAGATCTATACACAAGAACACGCATACTCTTGTGACAGATGATGCACATACCAGTGGATGAACTTTGTCACTTATATGGACTTTTCTTTTTGCTTTTTTCGATGTTTCTGTTTAATGTTTATTTGTGTCACGCAGCTTTAGCAAAAGTAAATCAAAAGTAGTGCATGCACTATATAAAAGAACTCACTGCAAATGGGATTGCATGGTACTTCTGTACCATATGATAGGGTGCAGGCAAATGCATTTGGTTTGCAACCTGCATTTGGTTTGTTGTTAGCATTGCATTGACATCCGCTGCAGATTGAAAGAGTAGTGTGTTTTAAAACAAGATGCCGGAACCTCGCACAGAACCTGGGTTTCCAGCACTGCGTTCTGGTGTGAATGGGCCCTCCTGCAATGTCCCTGATAACTTGTATAATCTAAACATAGGCTGTCAAAGAGGCATGCTTATTTCTGTTCTCCCAATGAAATCCAATATGGTGCTGCCGACAGTGCTGTAACTGTGCTATGCCAATTTGATAGATGAGAAAATATGTGGATATGCAATTGTATTTTCAGTGTACAAATTATTTTGGCTAGAGCTAGAAAGGATTAAAACCCTTGATAAGTTTGTATTGCTTTCTATCTCCTTGCAATGTAGAGTGACCATGGTCATCAGCACAAGAAGCATAGGAAAACTTTACAATTGGATGCCTGTTCTGATGACAACTTCTGGTGACTGAACCAAATTCCCCAAATATTTCACTTCCTGTTGCATCTCTAGGACAAGAAGTGAAAGAAAATCTCCTCTAAAGGAAAACAGCAAAAAATTAATTGACAGTTTTTTTTTTTTTACCCATACTCTTTCCAAAACTGAATTTTTGTATTTATTTGTTTCTGTACAAACACTTTAACGCTGGGGCAGTGGTTGGTTTTCATGGTATGTGCACATGTTTGCTTTAACAACATTTGCCCCTGTGTATGAATGCTGAACTTGGTATACTCAGGTGGAGCTGAGAACGTTCATACGTTATTGCAGCATCACATAATAAATAACACAGCACACTGCTTTGGAGATCTCCACGGCATGGTGAGTAAGTGTGATCTGATGTTCTGTGGCGTGGCAGACATTTTATAGAAAAAAGCAAGTTGGTTTCGGTGGTCAGATTTCTGGGAAAACATATTCAAAAACCTCCTGTGGAGCCTCTATTATTTTTTAATGACATTAGTTAATGTCACTTCAAATTTTAAATGCATCAAGCTTCCCTAGTAACATATTGTTTTATTTTGTAATTGGCAACCTGGATAATTGTTTTTGTATTTAAAGTGTAAGTTCACCTTTCAGAAAGATTTTCTGAAAATCCTTCAATGCAATTCTACATCCAAAGAATAGTACATACCGTAGCTACTACTGTTGGAAATGGTGAAGGTCCTACCTGTATAGATGTGATTATTTTGGCTTCTCTCCAGCAAAAGCCCCCCAATCCTCTCTGCCATGCTGTTGGCAAAATGGGCTGATTTTCACAGTATTGCTCACCCTAACAGCCACTCTGGACATTTAAACTGCATGCACATGCAGTCTATCCTCTGCTGACTACATCTAACCTTACCAGTGGCTGCTTCGGTCTGTTCAAACTCTGTGTATGCATAGTCTCAAGCCTTGTACACATGACTGGTTTTCCCAGCAGGAAAACTGCCAGGAGAGCTTTTGGTCGGGAAAACCGGACGTGTATATGCTTGTATACACAAGCTTATGCTTGTGTATATGCTTCCTCGCAGTTTTCCCATCAGGAAAACAGCTGGGAATCCCGGCGGGAAAATAGAGAACCTTCTCTCTATTTTCCCACCGGGATTCCCGGCGGTTTTTTTTTTCTGCACAATCTACTAATTACCTATGGAAAACACTGCAAGGCAGTGCCTATGGAGCATACACACGGCCAGGATTCCTGGCCAAAGCTCCATGGCAGTTTTCCTGCCGGGATCTCGGCTTCCCCCTCGGTTTTTTACCGCTGAGAAAACCGCGTACAGGGCTTCATTCTTTAACTGAGCACACTGTGCAGAGTTTAAATAGCCTGGAGCTGCTGCTATTAAGGTTATCTGGAGCCTAAAGAGGATGCACAACGCACATGTGCAGTTTGAATGGCATAGAGCAGACGCTAGGGGTGCAATACATTATGAAATTCAGCCCATTTTGCAGACAGCAGGACAGAGAGGAATGAGGGGAAAGCACTATTTCTGGAGAGAACCGAAAACTATCTGTGTCGAAAAAATTCCATAATATTAATATGCGTACAGTGCTACATAAGCAATTGTCAGTCAAACTGTCGCGGCACTGAAAATGGCCTGGAACGGAAGGGGTATTACGGGTTAGTAGTGAATTAGTTAAAGAATCTATCCAAGAAAGTTTGGGTCAAGTACTCGCCAGCACCAGAGGATTAGCTACAGGAGCTCACACGGCACACGTTCTCCTAGGAGTAGGAGCGTGCGAGCTATAGCTCCAGGCAGGTGTAGTCCAGCAGGCAGTCAGGGTTCCCCTGTCCAGCCAGCCAGCCGCATCTTACCTGGATCCCGGATCTCCTCCACCTCTGGCCGCCTCCAGCCGCCTCCAGCACTCCTCCAGCACTCCTCCCCCCCCCTCTTTGGAGCATCTGAGCTGTCACACAGCCTCACACAGGTAATCCAGCCTGTCCCCAGCCTGTCCCCCCCAGAATCAAGGCGGCAGTCCTTTTCAGGATAACCGCCCAAACTAGGCCGCAATCGAGACCCCCCTGCCCGTACCCACATCCCCCCAGCTGTTTCCCCTGCCGTTTTTCGCCGGTCCGCGCCAACCACGCTAGGTCCGCGGGAGCCGCGGCTTAGGAAAGTCCGCGGCTTCAACGGCGGCCTAGCGGCGCTCGGCCTCAGCTTGTTGGCCTCACCCCGGTGCTTTGGCCCCAGACTCAAGGTACCCCCAACCCATTCACACATCCCTCCCACTGTAGCCTGACTGTTTCTCGCCGGTCCGCGCCAGCCACGCTAGGTCCGCGGGAGCCGCGGCTTAGGAAAGTCCGCGGCTTCAACTGCGGCCTAGCGGAGCGCGGTTTACAGCAAGCTGTGTCTGCCCTAGGACTTTCACCCAACTCACCCCACCTACCCACAGGGGTCCCCATCCACCTCCCCAGCAGCCAACTACCCCCTCTCTGGGGTTATTTGCACCAGATTGGTGGACCAGCTTGCTGCACCCCCCAAGTAGGAATCTACTCCCTTCACATCACTCCCCTCACCAGTTCATTAGATTTGATCCAGGGCTCAACCGATCGCCTCTGAGGGATCAGGAAGGAATTTTTTTCCCTGCCCAGCAGATTGGCTTAGCTGAACCAGGTTTTTGCCTTCCTCTGGACCAAATAAAAATATCCAGGAGAAAGGATTCAAGGAATCTACTCCCCATCACCACCCGACCACACTCCCCCCCCCCCCCTGCGGAATATGGCCGTCTGGCAATATTCGGCAGAAGTCATCAGGGGCCTGAGGCAATTTGCCACGAAGCTACCAGCCGTCACTAAAAAGGCCCTGAGTTTTGAGCAACTCTTGAGGATCGATCGTCGATCATCAGGAACAAAATTTAGCGACCTACCCCAAGCGAAGCACATATCATGTGCTTTGATCAATACAAGATCGGCAGTAAGGCACCGATTAGAAATCCATGATTTCATTCTACAGAACAACTTAGATTGTCTTTTTATTACAGAAAGCTGGCTTACAGCCGACTGTAACACCATTCTTGGAGAACTGGTGCCAGAACACTACCGGATTATCACTGAAAACAGAATAGGGCAAAGAGGTGGAGGACTGGCGGTGATTCATAAGACGCATCTTGTGATCTCTAAACCAGCCCTTCAGCACTCGCTTCCATTTATGGAAACCCTTACTCTGCAGCTGCAAACTAACCCCCAGGAGACCGTCCGTATTCTGCTCTGCTATAGGCCACCAGGGCCTAAATCGCAGTTTTTACCTCCATGGTCAGAGTTCATCTCCACTTATGCCATAACCAGCAAACACCTTTTGCTGCTCGGAGATTTCAATCTCTGGGCCAACTCCTCACAAGACCCCGTGGCCGACGCCTGTATCGACCATCTGGAAGGATTAGGCCTTCAGCAACTACTACATGAGCCCACACATGCTTCAGGTCACACACTCGATCTTATCTTCAGACAAAATCTGAAGGTAAGTATTTTGGAAAATGAACCATTGCCATGGACAGATCACCATGCAATTAAATTCATAATTTCCAATATGGCCCTTTTAATAAAAACACCCAAGCCAGTGACAACACACTGGTCTAGATCTCAGAAGAAGCTCCATTCGGAACTCTTCAAATCTACCTTGGAAAATAAAATTAAAACAATGCAACCAAGACAAACGGCCGCAGATATTCTGGATGCCATAAATGCAGCCCTACTACAGTCAGCCGACGTAGTAGCGCCTGAACACAAAGTCCGTACCCGGAAAAACAAGGCAGGCTGGTTCAACAACCAGCTATCGCTACTGAAGCAAGAGCGTAGAAGGGCAGAAGCCGCCTGGAAAAGAAACGCCTCCGAGACGAACCTCGCCTTCTACAAAGCAGCAACTCGAAGATACCACATAGAAATCTTCGAAGCCAAGAAAAACTATTTTTCTATGGCTATCAACAGCGCTTTAAACCGCCCTCGGGATCTCTTCAAGCTGGTCTCACAGACCATGAATCCACACTGTCTTGAAGCCCCCAACACTGACACCCAAGAATTTTGCGAGGAATTGTCGGATTTCTTCATCAATAAAATTGAGGGAATCCGGGAAAGCATTTCGCAAAATAATGCCCCTAAGCTACCACACAGCACCCAGAGGAACACACTACAACCAACAAAGTTCTCTTTGGAACCCGTTTCCATCGAGAACACAGAAAATATCATCGGCGCATTGCGGAACAGCACTTCGCCTAATGATATTATCCCCACTAAGCTGCTAAAGGAATGTGCCGATATCCTGGCGCCTCCCATTACGCAGCTTATAAACCAGTCATTTAAGGAAGGCATAGTGCCCTCCCTGCTGAAAGAGGGCACAATCCAGCCCATCTTGAAGAAACCTACCCTGGATCCCAAGGACCCAAATCACCGCCGTCCCATAACAATGCTAAACGTTTTCTCTAAGGTAATGGAGAAAGCGGTGGTACAACAGCTGCAACAGCATCTAGATACCCACAACTTACTCGATCCACTGCAATCGGGATTCCGTCCCGGACACGGGACGGAAACGGCACTGCTCAAAATATGGGACGACGTTCTGGAGGCCGCAGACGAAGGAGAATCTTCCCTCCTGGTTCTGCTGGACCTAAGCGCAGCCTTCGACACCGTAGATCACAAACTGTTACTGACTCGGCTGACTGAGGTAGCCGGAGTCACAGAGAATGATTTACCATGGTTTTCCTCTTTTTTGGGAAACCGATCTCAAACGGTGAAATTAGGACCGTTCATTTCTAGAAAACGCACGGTGTCATGTGGAGTCCCCCAAGGCTCACCTCTATCACCGGTGCTTTTCAACATCTATCTTCGACCTCTCTTTGAAGTCATCAGTAGTCAACAACTACTTTATCACTCATATGCAGACGATACGCAACTGTATTTTCGCATCTGCAATAGAAAGGATCATCATCTTAGCTTAGAGAAGTGTCTCTCTTCAATAGAAAAGTGGATGACGAGGAGTTATCTCAAACTCAACAATTCTAAAACAGAACTTCTTCTGTTTCAGGCCAGTCGCAAGAGTCAACTCACAACAACCTGGACACCTCCGCCCATTCTGGGCCAGATCATCTCCCCGAGCGCCAAAGTCAAAAGTCTTGGGATCATTTTTGACACCCACATGACAATGGACGCACAAATAGGGTCAGTAGTCAGCGGATCTCACCATCTGCTGCGCCTACTCCACAGACTGATCCCATTTATTCCCAAAGAAGATGTGCCAGCCGTGGTGGGAACGATTGTGAACTCCAGACTGGATTATGCAAACGCTCTCTACCTCGGACTCCCTAAGTACCAAATCGCTCGTCTGCAAGTCGTACAAAATACGGCCGCCAGACTGGTGACTGGGAAAAAACCCTGGGAATCAATCTCACCGTCGCTGAGATCCCTTCACTGGTTGCCGGTAAAAGACAGAATTGCTTTTAAAGCACTCTGTCTGACCCATAAATGCATCCATGGAAAAGCCCCGCAATATCTTTGCGATAAAATAAAACCCCACAACCCCAATCGCGCTCTGCGATCCAGTGACCAAAATTTGGTCAAAGTACCCAAAGCCAGATTCAAGTCCAAAGGAGAAAGAAGGTTTGCTGTCCAGGGTCCCAGACTCTGGAACGCTTTACCAACCAGCATTCGGTTGGAGGAAAACCACCTGACCTTCAGAAGACGGATTAAAACTCTGCTCTTCTGATGTCAAGAGAGACGGATACAACTAGCGCCCAGAGGCGATTTGGTTCGCATGTGCCGCGCTATATAAGTTTTTCATTCATTCATTCATTCAAGGCAATGTATGAACAGCGATCTGTCATTTCCCCTAGTCAGTCCCACCCCCTCTTCAGTTAGAACACACCTAGGGAACATAATTACCCCTTCCTTACCCCCTAGTGTTAACCCCCTCCCTGCCAGTGGCATTTTTACAGTAATCAATGCATTTTTAGAGCGCTATAAAAATGTGTCCACCATAAGGTCGCAGTACCGATAAAAATCGCTGATCGCCGCCATTACTAGTAAAAAAAAATATTAATAAAAATGCCATAAAACTATCCCCTGTTTTATAGACGCTATAATTTTTGCGCAAACCAATAAAAAAACGCTTATTGCAATTTTTTTTTACGAAAAATATGTGGAAGAATATGTATCGGCCTAAACTGAGGAAAAAAAAAAGTTTTTTTATATATTTTTGGGGGATATTTATTACAGCAAAAAGTAAAAAATATTTTTTTTTTTCAAAATTTACGCTCTATTTTTGTTTATAGCGCAAAAAATAAAAAAACGCAGAGGTGATCAAATACCACCAAAAGAAAGCTCTATTTGTGGGAAAAAAAGGATGCCAATTTTGTTTGGGAGCCACATCGCACGACCGCGCAATTGTCAGATAAAGCGACGCAGTGCTGAATCGCAAAAAGTGGCCCGGTCATTGACCAGCAAAATGGTTCGGGGCTGAAGTGGTTAATTACTACTTCCCTTCCTATATTTATTGAGGGCTTCATTATTGTGCTTCTTTGCTGAATTTCCCAGCTTTGCTCCTTTTCTCATCTGCCATGGATTTCCCTTGTCCTGCTGCAGCAAGTGAAGTCTCCCTAGCTCTTCTACATCTTCTGTAACACAGAATATATTCAAAACTAGGAGAGGACGAAAAAGAAAGACACCAATGCAATGGCCAAAAGGTGGGTGGAACTGGGACACTGGTGCAGTGATCTTCATGCAGAGTTCCCCCAAAAACATAACACCCAGTACAACCTGCAGACACCTACACTAAACATAAATCTTATTTTTGTGTGTATGGAACTTTTAACTGTGGCTGTGAATCCTAGGACGTAGGTATCAAGATGTATTAACAAGGGCTCAGAGGGAGTGTTAAACTGACCACAAAGCAATGAAACATTGCTTGCTATACCTTGTCTAACACTGTCTTTTTTCATAGAAGGCTTTTGAAATGTGGCCCATTACACTCAATCCACTTTTCCCATGCAGTAAACCATAACAGCCCATCATAATCTTTCTTGTACCGATCTAAGTTATGCAGAATTAATTCCGATGCTATAGATTATTGTATTTAAGAATATAAATACTTTGGGCTAGATTCAGATACAATTACATTGGCGCAGAGTATCAGAGATACACTACGTCGCTGTATTTTACCAGGCTATACGCCGAATTCTGGTAGATTTTGTCCCTTACGGTAAGGCGGCGTAGTGTATTTCTCGCCGCGTAATCGAAATATGCGATTAGGGGGCGTAAAGCATTTAAATTAGGCGCGTCCCCGCGGCGATCAAACTGCGCATGCTCCGTTCAGAAATTTCCCGCCGTGCATTGCGCAAAATAATGTCGTTACCTCATTCGTTGTTTGAGTAGCGTCGTTTACGGACATTCCTATTCCCTGTCGAGTTACGTAAAAAATAAAAAAAGACGTTGACATTCGACGCGGGAACGACGGCCATACTTAACATCGGCTGTCTAATATTAGACCAGCAAAAAGCTGGTATAGTTTTACGCAGCAAAAAGATGACAAAAGATGCCGTAAGAGATTGCGATTGACGTTCGTAATTTCGTGGATCGTCGGCAAAAGCTCATTTGCATACCCCGACGTGGAAAACGACAGGAACTCCACCCAGCGGCCGCAAATTTATTGCAGCGTAGATCCGAAGGCGTACAAACACGTAAGCCAGTCGGATTGAAGCCCGCAGCCGTATTTTCATGGTTTGAGGTTTCAGAGTAGTGAAAAAACGCACGTAATTTGAAAGTACTCCAGTCTAACGCGAGTTAGACAGGAGTAAGGGCTCTGTGAATCTGGCCTTTTATGCTTTGGGTTACTGCATTCATGAATAAGAACACCTTTGAATAAGGAGAATAGTGTCCAAGGATACTAAGGAAAAACTGTCAGTTTTCAGAATGCCATAGCTCCACACATGGAACCTCAATGAAATAAAATATTTCCAATGCTGAAGTTCCAGCACACCAACGAAAAAAATAAAGTGATATATCTGGTAACTCAATACTAACATTAATAAATCACAACATGGAGCAGAAATGACGGGAAACTTACTGCTCCTTTGCAATAGAGCCTGAGATTCCCTGATGAAGTCCGGACAATCACAGACATTCTTTTTCTGTTGCTGAAACAAAACGGAAAGATTAATTCTGTCAGTGAGGAAAGAGGGTCATGTCAGTAGCATGTACACAGTTAAAGCTATTGAATGTATCCCATTTATTATAAAACCATGCTGCTATTCCTGGGACAGCCTAGGATTACTTCAAGCGGAGTCTGGAATTGTAATGTTTTTAAAACCACTGAAAATAAAAAGGGCTTATAAGATTGGAAGTAATGGATTCCCAGGCAATATTATTTTCAAAGCCTGAAAAGTCAGCATGGTACTGCTCTGATAATGAACAAATAGGCTGGTTAGCAGTGACGGCCAGTCCATAAGGGGTTGCAGGGCCGCTGCCCTCTAAAGTTCTCAAAGTTAATTTGCATAATCATAGAATGATTTATTTTTAAATAACTGATGATATGACTAACATTTTTTAACATCTTAAAGTTAAAAAATGTTTGTCCTATTATCATTTACTTAAAAATCAATCATTCTATGTGTGTGGCTGTGCACTGTGTGGGGCACCAGACTAATTGGGTTTTATTAGGTATGACGCTCTAATCACATGTTCTAGTCTTGTCCTCTGGGGGCAGCGCACTGCGCCTCGAGCCCTCCCACTTTTAGTGAATCAATACTCGCCATCGGTTTCCGGCTTCTCGTCTTTGACAATCAGGACAGGAGGTTGAAGATTTTGAACCCAGAAAGAAGACCGGTTTAACAAAGAAGCCACGGGTATCAGGGGATCTGTGACTGTTGGAGGGCTCCGTTTGTATGATGAGTGCGGATCTAGTGGGGTTTGTTTGCACCAACATTTTTTAGCACCAGCTGCCATTGCTGGTCAGTAATTTTTTTTTTTGTAAAACTGCACCTAGACGATGTACACAAAATAGTTTACATATTCTGAGCACACAGTAAATGTACTTTTAAAGCCCCCATTCACCTTTGTAGCTAAAGGTATTCAGGAGAAGTTATTCTTCAAAATTCCCAACAGAGGCATGACATTTCAGCTATTTCCTATGTACTGTAAGGTAGATCTTGGCAGCCTGCCTGCCTTTAATGTAAACATACAGAGTTTTTGTTATTTTTGAAAACCTTTGAGAATAAATTACTTCACAGTATATGCAGCTACAGAGGTCAGGGATGGCTTGTTGTATTTATTTTTTACTGCTTGTAAAGAATATGTAGAATATTTAATGCCCATTGTATGGTCACTGGTACACAGGAATTTCAGAAAAACACAAATATATTTTCCACTAGATATTATGGATTCGGCCCACTGTTACATTTGCCATAAACAAAGCAACCTTCTTACCAACTCAAATACTTTTATGCATATTTGATCAAAAGCATTACCAAAAAGACCACAGCAACCTATTACCCACAGTTTGTATCAAAACATACCAAAGCTATCTTACAGAAAATCTAGAAACATTATCTGTGTCTAAGCAGCACCCTGAAAGATTTAGGGTTGAGCTATGAACTGTTTTCCATGCTGGAGAGAAAGCTGTATTTGAGGATCTGTCGTGGAAGGATGTCCCCGCTTCCGCTTAATTTATTCTGTAGATAAAGGCAGCTGGTTCACGCATGTGCAGTGGTGTGTGTTCTAGATCCACGCCATGCCACTGCACATGCGCAAACCAGCCATGGCCAACTTTGATTTGGGAAACGGACTACACATGAGATTTGAATTGCTTGTACAACTCCTACAGATTGTCAGTGCACTCGATCCTATTAAATATTGCTGTATCTATGGTTTTACGCTATGTAAGGTGTCTCTCTTCTTTTATAATATATTGCCTGTTTTGTGATCCCTGAAGCAGTTTGGAGGCTGTATGGATAGGTTATTATTATTATTATTATACAGGATTTATATAGCGCCAACAGTTTGCACAGCGCTTTACATCAGGGAAGACCGTACAGTCACAATACAAATCAATACAGGAGGGATCAGAGGGCCCTGCTCGTTAGAGCTTACAATCTAGAAGGGAGGGAGGTTTAGACCTCTTCTTTGTGAGGGTCATCAGAATCTGGTAAGCCTCCACTCATTTGGACTTCGTGGTGGTTCCATTGCTGAAAAGCTTGGAGGCTCTTTTGGGATTCACAATCTTCCATTTCTCTCAGTATACACAAGAGGACTTTTCAATCACTTTTTGGCTCTCCAGTGGGACTTTTTACTTATATGACCGGTATACACTTGTAGCAGGTACTTCTCCAGACTGATCTAATCTATGATGGGAGAACTGTCTGCTGCAGAAGTGTAGTCTTTTTCACCCCCTTTCTCTCTTCACACAGACATTCAGAAATGCTTGTTTATAAACTTCCTATTGGAGGTTGTCTGTAAACTCCCAATTGGAAGATTCTGAGCCAATCATCAGACAGCAACAAAGGACTGTGGGGGAGGAGATACAAAGTCAGAGGAACTAGGCCAGAGCCTCTTTTGTCTGCAACCCATGAGGAGAGCATCTCCTGCAAATAATAAAGTAAAAATAATGGAATCCAACCTGGGGTATATTATTTATATATATTCCAAACCTCTGATATGTCTGTACAAGACGGGATACCTCCCAATAGACACTGAGTAACAGGTAAAAAAGAGAAGGATGAGACAGAGGTCTCAAATAATGTATTTGAGGGAGAATCAGCAACAGGGTCAAATGGAATGGTAACAAAAACTTTATTGATGAATACATACACAGTTCAATATATAAAGGTCCAACTGGGGTGGTACAAAGACCTCCCGAGTGGGACCCGTTCCTCCAATATACAGTTATCTATAAAAATGCAAAAAGACAACGTTGTATAATAAAAGTTTGCTAAAAGACCGACCAGCCGCTACTGACTGAGAAAGTAAATGCAAACCTCCGATATAAAAACTGATCGCTGGCAAAAATTATATATATGAATATATGTGTGGCTAACCCCACTAATATAAATCAGAAAAAAAAGCATCTCCTGCACTCTATGTGTGTGTGTGAAATCGCGGCCTACCAAGGGGCACACAACCTGCAACTCCAGCCCAGAGGAACAGATTGTTCATGCAGCTAAAGCCCAGAGGAACAGATTGTTCAAGCAGCTCCAGCCCAGAGGAACAGACTGTCCATGCTAAAGAAGGACACCCTACGACAGCTCAAGGACTGAATGCCACTGTGACACACCTGCATCTAAGATCGATCGATCGCTCAGGGGAGGACTGCTGACTGTGTACAGGATTTGGTGAGGAGGCTTTTTCCAGGAACCTTTAATGCTTTTCATAGAATACCACATCCAAATATTGTCCACAGAGTGCCTACATTGCCGGTGAAGATAATAAAATGCAAAGCTTTGCCTCCAGGACATTACCGCGGTTGCTCTTAAATTTCACTGGGTGTGTACTAGAAGTATTGTAGGCCGGCCTGGGGTTCCCCTTTAGCCACAGCTTCCCACACACACCAAAAGTTATTGGGGAGTCTATTTAATCTGTACATATTGTTACCTATTGCTTTCGTTTTTTGCATAGTGTTCCTGACTGTTTTCTCTAAACTGTTTCAACACAGGTCCGGGCTGACTAATGTTAACCTGAACTTTACCTTTCTTCAAGTAGAAACCGAACTGTGTTGTTTATTCCTGTTGAGTTATTTTCCATGAAAAATGTTAACATACACGTATCAAAGGGGTACATCAGGAATACGATGAGTTACAGAACTTCTGGTTGTATGTTATGTTTATGGGATTTTTTATGCGCTGCACTCAATTTTTTTCAATTAGGAGCACCATTCATTGCTAAGAGTTGTAGCCTAGCTTTAGGAGCACCATTGCTTTTACAACAGCATTCCTGCTTTGGGAGCACTAGTGCTAAGAGCAGTATAAGCACTTTTGGATTATCTGTGTTGAGAGCGGCATCTGTACTTTGGGAACACCTTTGCTGAGTGCAGTATTCCTGCTTTGGGAATACAGTACCAGTGCAGAAAGCAGTATTCCAGTTTGCCCACTTATATTAAATGATATACAACCTGCACTCTGCATAGTGGGCAGCTGCACACTATCCAGCTCTTCAGCCATTGTGGTGGTGAGTAGTGTTGCTCACACACCATCGAACATGAAAACGGTCGCATTTCCATCGGATATGTCGATCGGGATATCCGATCGTAACACCATCGAATTCCCCATTGCGTGGCGGTGACGCGGCGGTATTCGCCGCCAGTACCGCTTCGCACCAGGAAGTAAAACACTTCCGATGCGCCGATAATTCGGCGGCGGCGCGGCGGCGGTGCGGGACGACATCGCTGGTAATATAACCAGCAGACATGCGGGCAGTTCCCACCGAATAAAGCTTTTTGAAATCTGTCGGGTGGAAAATTTCCGCTATACACACGAGCGGAGATTTTAAATGGTCCACAGAGCGGATCCCCTCGTGTGTACAGGCCTCCGAACATTCGCAGCGAATATTCGAACGAATATTGCTCGAGTATTCATAAATCGAATATCGTGAATATTCTATTGCGAAAGTATTTTTTCATTTATTTTTAAAACAGCTCCTAGGTCTCCATGATTAGAGCTGGTATGATTAGAGACCCTGGGCCGAGTAGCTGAGGCGATCCATTTATGTTGCCGAATATTCGCAATGCGAATATTCGTATTACGAATATTCGCAAATACTTTCTCTGCCCTTCTGTGTTTTGCGTATAAAAAAAAAAAAAAAAAAAAAAATTAGCTTTAGTTTAGTCATATAAGTTTGTGTAAGTAGAGTTAGTGTTTAGTGCATATTAGTTTAGTAATCCAGGAAATGATCTCCGTTTTCGTGTGTTGACGAGAATTTCGCAATCAATTTCGCATTCGCATTAGCGAAATTTCGCATTCGCATTAGCGAAATTTCGCATTCGCATTAGCGAAATTTCGCAATATTGTTTTTTTGATAAAATATCACGAATATTCGATATTAGCGAATATTTTACGAATATTCTTCTATATATTCGTGAAATATCGCGAAATCGAATATGGCGTATTTCGCTCAACACTAGTGGTGAGCCATGTTTTTTCCTTTATATAAGATACAAATATATTCTAATATGTAGTTATAAGTAACTATAAAAGGAACCTTTCCACCACCCTATAATACAGGGTGAGCGCTAGGCAACACTTCTTCCTATAAATCACTTGAAGGTAAAAATAAATGATAAACTCACATGTAGAAATTAATATATGAAATTACTAGGCAACATTACATTCAAACTTTCCATTAATAACTTTATCAATCAAATGCTAATTAGAAAGTATTTTGGAACAATATTATAATCAGGGATACTACTCAGCTAAATGACATTTGATGCATCACGAGGAGTATTTATAAAATCCACAATGATCTAAATGCCCCATCGCAAAAAAAAGGCTTCTAAAAAACTGCCTACAATTTTTCAGGTGATTGAAAATATGAACGTGGCACCATACAGAGAGTGGTCAACCTCAGTTTATATACAGGCTCTGCTCTAAATAGATGTTAATAGCATAGCAGCAAGCAGTAGCCTGATGGCACAAGCTATAGCATGACTCCCCTGTTAAACAAACACACTTTTTTCTGAGGCTATCAACAGCGCCCTCAACCGCCCCCGCAAGCTCTTCAAGCTGGTCACTCAGACCATGAATCCAGGATGTCTTGAACCCCCCAATTCGGACACACAAGAATTTTGCAATGAATTGTCGGATTACTTCATCAATAAAATTGAGGGAATCCGGCAAAGCATTCAGCAGAACAACTCCCCCCGTAGCCCCCCCAGTAATTATTCACACAACACCGGCAGAAACTCACCACAATCAGGTGAGTTCACGCTGGAACCCGTCTGTACTCATGACATTAAAAATGTCATCGGCGCTCTGCGTAACAGCACTGCGCCGAATGATATCATCCCCACTAAACTGCTGAAGGAATGTGCCGACTTCCTGGCGCCTCCGATCACGCAGCTTATTAACCAATCCTTTAGGGAGGGCATAGTGCCCTCCCAGTTGAAGGAGGGTATAATTCGGCCTATCTTGAAGAAACCCACCCTGGACCCCAAGGATCCACTCCACCGCCGTCCCATAACAGGCCTAAACTCTCTTTCTAAGGTCATGGAGAAAGTAGTGGTACAACAGCTGCAACAGCATCTAGATACCCATAACCTACTTGATCCATATCAATCGGGTTTCCGGCCCGGACACGGGACAGAAACCGCATTGCTCAAGATATGGGACGACGCTCTCGAGGCCGCAGACGAAGGAGAATCTTGTCTCCTGGTTCTGTTGGACCTAAGCGCAGCTTTCGACACTGTTGACCACAAGCTTCTATTGACTCGGCTAGCTGAAGTAGCCAGAGTCGCAGAAGGCGATTTATCTTGGTTCTCCTCTTTCTTGGAAAACCGTTCGCAAATAGTGAAGTTAGGACCTTTCACCTCTGGAAAACGCACAGTATCATGCGGAGTCCCTCAAGGATCCCCTCTATCGCCTGTGTTATTCAACATCTATCTTCGTCCTCTTTTTGAAATCATCAGCAGTCAAAAACTGCTCTATCACTCATATGCAGATGACACGCAACTGTATTTCCGCATTTGCAATAAAAAGGATCACCACCTCAATCTAGAGACATGTCTCTCTTTGATAGAGGACTGGATGACCAAGAGTTATCTTAAACTCAATGGAGCGAAAACAGAATTTCTCCTGTTTCACGCCAAGCGTAGGAACCAACCAGCAACAACGTGGACACCCCCGCCCATTCTGGGCAAAATCATCACCCCTAGCGCCAAAGTCAAAAGTCTTGGTGTCATCTTCGACTCCCACATGACAATGGACGCACAAATAGGGTCAGTAGTCAGCGGATCTCACCATCTGCTGCGCCTACTACGCAGACTTATTCCTTTCATTCCTAAAGAAGACGTAGCAGTCGTGGTGGGAACAATTGTTAACTCCAGACTGGACTATGCAAATGCCCTTTACCTCGGACTCCCGAAGTACCAAATCGCTCGTCTGCAAGTCGTTCAAAATACGGCCGCCAGACTTGTGACTGGGAAAAAACCCTGGGAATCCATCTCATCTTCACTGAGAGCCCTTCACTGGTTGCCAGTGAAAGACAGAATTGCTTTTAAAGCACTCTGTCTAACGCATAGATGTATCCATGGGAATGCTCCCCGATATCTGTGCGAAAAAATAAAAATTCATAATCCCAATCGCATCTTGCGATCCACCAACCAAAATCTACTCCAGATACCGAAAGCCAGCTACAAGTCCAAAGGAGATAGAAGATTCGCGGTCCAAGGTCCCAGACTATGGAACGCTTTACCAACCAGCATTCGGTTGGAGGAGAACCACCTAGCATTCAGGAGAAAGATCAAGACTCATCTCTTTTGATTCCAAAGGAGACAGGAACAACAAGCACCCAGAGGCGATTTAATTCGCATGTGCCGCGCTATATAAGTTTTTCATTCATTCATTCATTCACTTTTGCTCAGAAAAGATGGATGGCTCGTAACTTTTGCTTGGCAAAAAGACCTGGATGTGGGTTCCTCATTAGTTGGACTTTCCTAGAAGACATTAAAGGTAATAGGAGGGAGTCAGCACTAGCTCAGGAAGCCTGGTCCTGCCCTGGGAGTAATGAGGACATTGTTCAGAAACATATTATGCTATTTATCTTCAACTGTTTGGTTACAGTACCTATCGCTGTCTTATCCACAGTACTGCTAGTGCTCAGGGGTCTTCCTGTTAAAGTAATTTCTAAATATAACAGGCATAGGATAGATAGAGAGATTTACAGTCAGATAGATAGCTAGACAGACAGACAGACAGACACATACAGTATGACAAATTTACAGCGCAGCCATCTCAGCCTAAAGTGATATTAAAGCAGAACTTAAAGTGATTGTAAGGCTTAATTCTTTATTTTATTTTTTTAAAGAACAAACTATGTGCTATCAATCTATCCAATCAAGAGACGTGAGCCCATGCAGAGAGGTAAAGCGTGTCTCCGCTAAGTGAATGAAGGGGATAAGGTAAATAAAATGGGGGGGGCAGCCACTGCCAGAAGTTTTATCACCCCAATGCAAAGGATGCATTAAGGTGAAACAACACAAGGGTTTACAACCCCTTTTAAGCCCTGTACACACGGGCTGAATGTCGGGAGACAACGACTGGTTAAAAGAAAAATGGCCGACATTTGGCCAGTGTGTATGTCCGTCTGTTTGACTGAAGCAGGCTTCGGCCAGACATGCATGCTGGAAAGCCAGCATCCGACTGGCAGAGAGTGCCGATTGCAGTGTTTTGGTGGGAAGGCTGCCCCCCTGTAATCCCTGAACTAAGCTTGCATGGTTAGTACAGTGGCTCCGACTGGAGCTGACAGGTTTTTTTTTCAGTTCAACCCTGAAGAAATTAATAATATGTACCCAGCTTAAATAAGCAGCATACCACAAACTCACCCATCCATCAGTGTCGCCATGCTTTATTTTGTTGAGAAATCACTTTGAAAAACAGTCCCCCCTAGCTGTGGCCATCTTAACCACTTAAGGACCGCCTCCTGCACATTTACATCGGCAGAATGGCATGGCTGGGCACATGCATGTACAGGTACGTCCTCTGTTAGTGCCCAGCCGTGGGTCGCGGGCGCATGCCCACGACCAGGTCCGAAGCTCCGTTACCGGGACTGCTAGACTCGCGGAACCGATCGCTGCAGGAGTCCCGCGATCGGTCCCCTGAGCTGAAGAACGGGGAGAGCTGTGTGTAAACATAGCTTCCCCGTTCTTCACTGTGGCGCCGCGATCGATCGTGTGATCCCTTTTATAGGGATACACAATCGATGATGTCATACCTACAGCCACACCCCCCTACAGTTAGAAACACAGATGAGGTCATACATAACCCCTTCAGCGTCCCCTTGTGGTTAACTCCCAAACTGCAATTGTCATTTTCACAGTAAACAAGCCTATGTCCGAAGTGTCAGCCACAATGTCGCAGTCACGAAAAAAAAACTCTGATCGCCGCCATTAGTAGTAAAACATTTTTTTTTATAAAAATGTAATAAAACTATCCCCTATTTTGTAAACGCTATAAATTTTGCACAAACCAAACGATAAACGCTTATTGAGTTTTTTTTACCAAAGATTGATAGAATACGTATCGGCCTTTCAAAATTGTCGCTCTATTTTTGTTTATAGCGCAAAAAATAAAAAACACAGAGGTGATCAAATACCACCAAAAGAAAGCTCTATTTGTGGGAAAAAAAGGACGCCAATTTTGTTTGGGAGCCATGTCGCACGACCGCGCAATTGTCAGTTAAAGCGACGCAGTGCCGAATCGCAAAAACTGGCCATGGTCCTTTAGCTGCCTAAAGGTCCGGGTCTTAAGTGGTTAAGTAAGGGCAGATGATTAATGTAGCATTTACTTAATGGAATCCATATGCCCTTAGCTGAGACATGCAAGCTAAGAAAACCGCTCCTCCCCTCCTTCAGATGAAAAAAAAAAAAAGGTCCATAAAGACTCCAGTGATTATGAGATCCTTTTGACCTAGGCCAGAAACTAGGAAGCAACAGAAGAAAAAGTTTAAAACATGTATATATAGCATACCTTCAATTTACTCAGGCTAGTAGCATAAGTATTAGAACCAGGTAGATTTGGTTTAACAAAGTTTAGTTCCACATTAAACGCTAATGCCGCGGAAATTCCGACAGCAAAAATTTGAGAGTTCTTGTCGGAAATTCTGATCGTCTTTAGGCAATTCCGACACACTAAAAAACATGCATGCTCTGAATCAATTAGATGCATGCTCGGAATCATTGAACTTCATTTTTCTTAGCCCGTCGTAGTGTTGTACGTCACCGCGTTCTTGACGGTTGGAATTTCCGACAACATCTGTGTGACCATGTGTATGCAACACAAGTTTAAGTCAACATTCCGTCGGAAAAAAATCCAAGGTTTTCTCAGAATTTCCAATCATGTGTACACAGCATTAGTCTTGTAAGCACTTTCAGAAGCTGATGTTTTCACCTACTAAGTATGTAGCTTCTTAATTTATCAATTCTTGCCCAGGGCCGGACTGGGCATAAAGACCAGCCCTGGAAATTACTTTATAGCAGCCCCAGTGGCTTAGCGTGGGTTGTCAGCACCCAAGGCAAGTAATTTGCACCCCTAACCCACGGACATTTAGCACGCCAAATCCCTTCCACTCGTACAGTATTAAACCCCTTATGGTACCTCTTAGGATGTACCACGCTTTCTCTTTGTTCTCCTTTCTTTACCTTTTATCTCGCTCTATCCTAATGTCTAGTCCCCCCCCTATCTAATTGCTCTTTATCCTTTTTTCATGTTCCTCCCCCTCTTTTTATTCCTTCTCTTAGGCTGCATTCACACCTAGGCATTTTGTCGCCCTACGCCCGACGCTGTAGCAGCCTGAAATACGCTGGAGGGGCGAATTTACATTGTCGGCTATGGAGATGGTCCACATCTCTACGCCGAACGCCGTACGCCTGAAGCTTGAAACAAGTCCCGGACCCTTTTTTTCCAGGCGTCTTGGGTGTTCGGGCATACCCGACAATGCTAAAATCACCCCTCCAGCGAAAAACAAGGAGCGACTTGTCGCCGCAAATCGCGGGGACAAAAACGCCAAATCCATGTCACTGCAATACGCCGCCTACGCTCAGGTGTGAATGCAACCTTATTCCTTGTTTTTTCCTCTCTCACCTCTATATCTATACACACACAGTGTATGTATTTACACATATATGTATATTGCACACCAATGAATGATTGTCTTATGGGGGAGAGTGGATTTCAATGTGAAATGTGCCTTGGCCATGGTGCCCACCATAAAGCATCCTCCCTCTGTACTGGGGGCTGTAATATAATTCTGCTGTGGCAGATGAGGAAGTGTGTACAGTGTGTGAGTGTGTATCATGTGTGTGCCCTCTCCTGCAGGGATTGCAGACATTACAGGAGATGGTCAGAGACTGCAGACATATATTACAGGAGGCGGTTAGGGATGGCAGACAGGGCACAGGGGATGGTTATGGATGGCAGACATGGCACAGGGGACGGTTAGGGATGGCAGACATGGCACAGGGGACGGTTAGGGATTGCAGACATGGCACAGGGGACGGTTAGGGATTGCAGACATGGCAAAGGGGACGGTTAGGGATTGCAGACATGGCACAGGGAACGGTTAGAGATTGCAGACATGGCACAGGGGACGGTTAGGGATTGCAGACATGGCACAGGGGACGATTAGGGATGGCACAGGGGACGATTAGGGATGGCAGACATGGCACAGGGGACGGTTAGGAATGGCAGACATAGCACAGGGGGCGGTTAGGGATTGCAGACATGGCACAGGGGACGGTTAGGGATTGCAGACATGGCACAGGGGACGGTTAGAGATTGCAGACATGGCACAGGGGACGGTTAGGGATTGCAGACATGGCACAGGGGACGGTTAGGGATTGCAGACATGATTGATTCAGGAGATGGTCAGAGACTGCATTTAAAGCTGAACTCAGTGTACAGGTATATAGTATTGCAGGGCTGCTCCACTCTATTTAAACCATCTCTGAGGGATCAAATCAGTCTTTTTCCTTTGAAAGTACAACCAAGTGGCAGAACAAATAATCGCATCCAATTTCTAAAATACAAAATTTCTTGCAAAAACTGAACTGCTCAGGATTAGTGGACAGTAACCAGTTAATTGGTCTGTAAAGTTTTTAGCCTGATCCAGCAGTAAATAAAAACCCATCAAACAATCTGTGCAGCAGCACAGACTGGCTCTGCCTAAATAGCTGATTAGAAGCTGAAATGGTTAACAGCCATGTAATTGCCGGTCTGCAGCTTCTTTCAGAGATCTTGTCAGTGTGATCAGACAATGTGCAGGTCAGGTTAGGCAGATAAAAAAAGTAACCAGGGAGACATGAGGGGGAGGCTGATTGGTAACCTGTACACTGCCTGATCACATATATCTGAAAGTCACTGCAGCCGGACAGCAACAAGTTACTGTTCTCCTGGTGATCCTGTTTTCTTCCATTCAGCCAGATTTGTGTGTCCTGAGGCTGCAGAACGTGGATATTTGTCATCATACCTTTCCTGCATCTCCCTCCTGGGGTCCCCATTCAGCCTCAAATGTGAGTGGGGAACAGCTATACTGCCTGCAGATTGGCTGTGGATGGACCGGAGGAGGAGCAGGTCCTCCCTTGCACTCCTTTAAGCAGCGCTATTGGCTGTGGGTTCCCTACTAGAGAAATGACTGGCCAGAGAACACTCAGTAAGTGTCCATCCATGCTCCCTCCCACCTGCTTTCTTCTCCTCCACACCACAGAGCACATACCTGCCGCACGATAGTCACATGCTCCTCCAGCCCTCCGCTCCTCTGCTGGAATTAATTTCCTCATTCAGCCTTGAAGCCCCGTACACACGGCCGAGGTCCTCGGCAGAAACCAGCGAGAACCTCGCTGGGAGCTGCATTCTGCCGAGAACCTCGGCCGTGTGTACGCTCTCGAGCAAATAGAGAGCAGGTTCTCTATTTGCTCGATGGCCCGTCGGGATGAATGGCTGGTCGCCTTTCCCGACGGGCGGGTCGCCGAATCTGACGGCCGGCAGAGAACCTCGACGGGCGGAACGATGTGTTCCGCCCGTCGAGGTTCTCTGCCGTGTGTACGGGGCCTGAGTTCTGTTCACAGCAGCCCCATGACAGCCAGCCTACCGGGATATTTCCCGCTGTCCCGGTTGGCCAGTCCGGCCCTGTTCTTGCCTATATTCTTGTTTAAGTTGGTACCATACTGCTCAAGGTTTCCTGTTTCAGGGTGGCTCATTTCTCTTGCAGTGTCGTATGGAGCCAAGCTTGCATGCTTGGACTAGAGCTGTGTCTACCTATGCTGTGTGCAAAACAAACAGCGCCATAGCCTAGGATGGAAGGTACTTCCCTGCTCTTCCCTTCTCCAAACTAACAAACTGACTCCACATGGCACAGTTATGGGTGGGGCTTAAGGCACTCTAAAGGGGTGCTCTGGAAACTTTGCTCGCTAATACCTAACTAAGCAGGCGGAGGCCACGGTCATGAGAAATTGGCATTAATGGGACACCAGTCGCTAGGGAGGGAGTTTCATTCAAAGGCCCCCTAGCTATCGGAGCACACCATGATTGCCATCAAGTGACTGTATGCTCGCAAGCTGGCAGATTAAGCCCCGAACACTTCTCCGGTTTTTAATAGCAATGGGGAGGCAGTCTCTGTCTTTCTGCAGCATTTGCCACTTGTTAACCCTTGGTAGTGTACATCTCCTGTTGTAAGCCCTGTTCTTCTTTACGCCTTGAATGCACCCCTTGTATGAACTTCCAACCAGGCATTTAGTAACTTTGAGAACTTTTACTTGCGCTTCTTGCAAATACAGAATTAATGAGGCACAGTCTCCCATAGAGAGAGCAGATCATTCTCTAATGATGGAAAACAATGTGATGAACGTTGAGAGCGAGACTTGGATTAATTCTCTAAAATAGGACAATAAAGCTTCCCTTCTGGAGTGCATGGAAAGGTGTAATATTAGTCTTGTACAGGTAATGAAATATGGTGGCCCTCCTGCAGACTGGGTTGGAGAGGCTCCTCCACTTGGGACAGAAATATTTATCAACAATATCCCTCAAAAAATCTATAAAGATAAATTAATTCCAATTTTTCAGACTTCTGGAACTTTGTATGAGCTTTTTCTCATAGACTATTATAGACTGGTTTTGGAACAGTCTGATTAATCAAAGCATTGTCTAGGTCAGTGGTTCTCAACCCTGTCCTCAAGTACCCCCAACAGGCCATTTTTATAGGTTTTCCTTTATCTTCCACAGGTGCTTTAACCTCCCTGGCGGTATGATTCTTTCAGATTTTAGGTGCCTAAAGCGGTACCATTATTTGCAAGGGAATTTGGCGTTTTATACTGTAGGCTTGTAATTCTTAGGAATAACTCACTGAAATCTATCCAAACAAGAGTCTAATAGGCATCCCGGGTATGATTTTTTTTTTTTATTAAAAATTATAATATAATAAATAATTATAAAAAATTATAACAAATAATAATATAATTATAGTAAAAATTATTCAATAATGTAATCAACTCAAAAACACTGAAATTTGCTCAGTTGCAGAATTTTTGCTGTCATTATTTTTTTTTTTTTTTATGACGAATTTCCCCACAAATCGCTATCACTAAATTCTGCAAGTGATTCTGATTTATTATCGCTGTTTTTTAGCTGCTCTAAAACAATTTTTGCCATAAAGGGACACTTTTGGTTGCTATGGGCAATCTACAGTTTGCAGGGAGAAAGAACAGTTTTTATTATATAAAAGAACATGTAGTGTACAGGGCAGACCACTAGGGACATGGGGGGTGTGTATTTTTTACATACAGTACTGTAATCTATAAGATTACAGTGTACTGTATGTATAGTGTTTGTTTACATTTTTGAATTTGGCGCCGTTCCCCCCCCCTACGTCGCGACGCTCGCAGGGAAGGGAATCGGCGGTACACACAGCATCAGGCGGACATCCGGCCGCCGTGTACTGCGGAGATTCATCGCTGGATCGCAGAGAAAAGGTAAGTAAACTTTTTTTCTGCATCCAGCGAGGCAAGTCCGTGTGTGGCACGGGGTTACCGATCTTAGCTTAAAAATCTCACCCCGTGCCACACACGGGAAGACCGCCAGGGAGGTTAAATCAGAGTCAATGGCTTGGTATTTTGGACAGCTATTTTATCTAAGAGAAAATCCCAAAACATGTCCTGTTGGGGGTACTTGAGGACAGGATTGAGAACCACTGGTCTAGGCGACTAGTTGTTATTTGGGTCACTGTTTCATTAGATCACTGTTTGTTTATGTTGGCGTATCCTCTTAGAGGCTCTTACATAATGAAATCTTGTGTCAATGCTACCTCATTATATTACCAGTGTGTGATGTTTTTGGTAATTTTTGGCTTTATTGTTCATGTCGGTGACTGTCCTACTTTTAAAGTGCATAAAAACTTGTATTTCTGTTCAATAAACAGTTATTTCCTCTGGTTTTAGCTCAACATCTTTTCTGTGTACAATGTTTAGGGTAAAGGGGCTGTTATTAGTTCTCAGTCTGCTGGAAGGGTTTGGAGAGCAGGAGGCGCTGGTTGGCAGATGCACCCAAGTGGGGTGCCAAGGGTCTGTCACAGCACCAAACTGATGAGGCTTTTTTCCCTACTCATAACCAGTTTAACCACTTAAGACCCGGACCAATACGCTGGTAAATGACCCAAGGTGTTTTTGCGATTCGGCACTGCGTCGCTTTAACAGACAATTGCACGGTCGTGCGACGTGGTTTCCAAACAAAATTTGCGTCCTTTTCTTCCCACAAATAGAGCTTTCTTTTGGTGGTATTTGATCACCTCTGCGATTTTTATTTTTTGCGCTATATACAAAAATAGAGCGACATTTTTGAAAAAAAAACACTATTTTTTACTTTTTGTTAAAAAAAAATCAAATAAACTAAATTTTAGTCAAACATTTAGGCCAAAATTTATTTAGCCACATGTCTTTAGTAAAAAAAAAAATCGCAATAAAAAAAAATAGCTACCTAGCGGGAACAGCGACACTAATACAGCGATCAGAAAAATGATCGCTTAGTGACGCTGGCAATAGGGAGTGAAAGGGTTAACTAGGGCGGTGATCAGGGGGTTAAAACTTTATTAGGGGGGTGGGGGGGCTATCCTGAACCTAACACTAACTGATTTTACACTACCTGTCACACTGACACTAAATGCAGTGATTAGATCACTGCATTCAGTGACACTGTGACAGGGGGGTGGGGGGGGGGGGCGATCACAAGGGGTTAATGTGCCTATGTGAGTGTGTGTCAGTGTTGTGTTGGTGCACACTTACTTGTGATGTCTTCTCTCATCAGCAGCGGTGGGAAACACCGCTGCAATGAGAGGTGACATCATTTCCTCCTTCCTGTGTAAACACAGGAGGAGGAAGTTACACGAAGGGGGAGCGCTCCCATTGGCTGGGAGCGATCGCGGGGGGGGCGGGTAAACGCCGACATCCGCCTGCTCGTCCCGGATCGCTCCCGGAGCCAGGGGGACCCCCGAACCGCACTTAGGCGGGGACGTAAATTTACGCCCTTGTGCCTGTACGAGCCATTCTGTGGCCGTATATGTGCGTGCGGGGGTCCTTAAGTGGTTAATCAACAGACAAAAGGCACCAGCATTAGGCCCACCTGCCATGATGGTACCAGAACTAGTAAAGCTTATTTTCCTAATCAGGACCAATTTAATCAAGAGACAAAATGCAATATCATTAGGCCTACCTGCAAGTGATGGCACCAGGACATGTGAGGCTTTTTTCCCCCCTTAGTTTATATGGCAAACTGGGAAGCAAAGACATGTCAAGAGGCGAGTCTCATTTTTCAAGCAATTAGATCATTATGATTCTTTGAAATCCTTAGTGAAAAAATGTAATGCCTTATATTTAACCCAGATCCTCCTAATGATATGTCTTCATGCTGACAGGCTCATTCCCAACAGAACTGTGATATTTCCTCCACAAGGCGCTACAGATCTTCATACAATGAAGTTTGTGCATATAAAAATACAGACTTTTTTTCTTTGTAGTTCTGTAAAAAAAAAATCTTAGCTGACAAATGCAGTCTCAGGCCCCTTTGGACTTTTATAAACCAACACATATGTTGGAACACATATTATCTGTGTTTTTGTGTGACGAATACAATTGTTTTTGTGCAATTCATACACACTTTTTGTGTCCTTATGCAAAGCAAGTAAGACATATTCAGAAGAGTCTTTCCATGGCACAGATGAATTAAAAATATACAGAACTTTATGATTTATGCAATTTCATTTCATTTCAATGGGTCTGCTTAACAGCATAGCATATCCTATACTTTAAAAACATTTCTAAGGTGAATCACATTGCTGTAAACTAGGCATATAGGAATGTACAGGATTTCTATTTCAACTACATTTTGAGCATAAACTGTTTGGTTTCCCTGCATAATGCACAAGGGTGATCAGACCCAACCTTAAGGCCCCATGTACACAGGACGCTGCTAAACGTACGTTCAGAGGCAGTTGGATGCTTTTTTCAACTGCTTCTGAACTCATTCAATGTTATCCTATGTGTCCATGTACACAGTCTCATTTATTGCCGTTTTTAGGCAGTTGCATTTAACAGTGTTTCTTTGAAAGCAAAAAATGGGTTCAGGTGCCGAAGATTTCCACTTTTCAGATGCCAAACGCAACTAAACGCGGCTAAATGCAGTAACCCGCATTTAGCCGCGTTTTATTTATAGGCGTTATTAATTTTTGGCCATTTAAAATGCTTTTTCTAAATGCTTCTAAACGCAAACGGGACAAACCGCGGCAAAACGCTGCATGTAAACACGGCAAAACTGACATATTAAACGTGGGTTACTATCTGTCATGTTTAATCATTTAGGAGCAGTTGTAAAAACGTCTCATGTACTTCGAGCCTTATAGTGAAAACTCTACTCCAAAAAAGGCAAATGGAGGACAAAGGCTATCCAGTGGTGGTGCCTGCAGCTAAAATGTATCTCATTATTGACTTACTATGTTTTGCGTTGGGTCTGGGTAGAGACATTTTAGTAGAGAAACAGAGCTTCCTCATATCAGAACTGCCCCCCTGATGAGTGGGTGTGAAATATTCAAGAAGCAGCAGGGGAGGTGTAGAAAGCACAGGTCCACAGAATAAATAAAACGAGAGCAGGGGGATCCTTCCACTGCAGGTCATCAGATATAGATTACTCTGCAGCAAGGAGAACAGTGAGCAGCACAGTGGTAACATCACCAAATACCACTCCAAATGTCATGAGACTAGCAGTTAGAGGGCACCGTGCTTATGATCACTGCAGATATACAGCTATGCATTTCAAAGCACTGGAGGTGCACTTCTATTTTTTTAAGGAATTAGAGGCAAAATTAACATTAGAGGCAACATGTAATTAACAGTAACATTTCTAGATCTTTATTATACAATAACTTAGCTTAACTTTTTTGAGTTCAGTTCCATTTAAGAAAGTGAAACAAAGTAAAAGAAAAAATATTAAATTAAGTTTTGTAACCCAGAGTAACCCCATTTCTGTATACTGACATAAATAAAGTGTCATTAGTTACTATCGGCCATTATATTTTGTACATTACTAAGTAAACCCCAACATGTTACATTTTTACATTATTGAAAATACAAGTAAAACGTTTCTGAAAAGAAAGGGTCTGTTTCGTTCACAGCAACAGAATAATTATTAAACGTCTGAAAGTTTGCAAAGTGACCCTGTCTTACCAAAGGTCTCAATTTTAGTGGGACTATTTCTACTGCTGAAAGGCACAGGATCTGCCAGCCATAGGTCTAAACAAAAAATACTGTCAAAATTAAGACCAAATTTAGAGAAGATCAGACTAAGGCTTATTTTTAAAGTGTTACTAAGCACACAACAATAAAATCAGTGTGTATATGCAATAAATCATGCGTGTTATACGTACTGTAAAAGAGGTTAATCCTCTGCATTGTGTAAAAAGGCTATTTTAAACTGTCTTCTCTGTTCCTCCCCTTTTTACACTGGCCCCAAACTATCTCCTGTTAAAACAGAGCATTGGGGACAAGCTGCACATGCTCAGTTTGGTGTGTATTGCTAGAGAGGTTGTTTTTTTTGGGGGGGGGGGGGGGGTGCATGTGATCAGCACTGTCCAGACAGCTAGTCAGGGGTCCTGCATCCTTATAGGACAGTCATGGGAGAGTCAGAGCAGAATTTTAACTCCTCTTGCAAACTTTAACCAGACACTGATAGAAGTCACAAGACTGCTATATACTGCTGATGATAAAAAGTATTTAGCAGTTTATAATTACTAAAATAATTGTATTTCCATGTTCTGTGTACTGTGGGAGACCAGATATATTGCATGCTGGGTCCTGGGTTTAGTAACACTTTGTCGCCAGAATGGCACGGCTACGCAAAGTAACGTATATATACGTCACTTTAAATTTCACGTCGTGCGGGCACACGCCCTTGCTGCGAGCTCCGTGACCATGTCCGTGGCTGTTTTTTTTTTTCAAAATTGTCGCTCTATTTTTGTTTATCGTGCAACAAATTTAAAAATGCAGCAGTGATCAAATACCACTAAAAGAAATCTCTACTTGTGGGAAAAAAGGGCGTCAATTTTGTTTAGGTGCCACATCCCACGACAAAATTGTCAGTTAAAACTATGCAGTGCCTAATCGCAAAATGTGGCACGGTCATTTGGCAGCCAAATCCTCCAGGGTTGAAGTGGTTAAAATGTATACTTAGCTAAAAAAAAAAAAAAAAACATTTTGGATAGAGTACTGAAGCGTTAAAACCTCTGCCAGATTTTTTAGGCTGCCTGTGTCTCATTAGATTTCACTTCACTTCATATCCCAGTGTAACATAACAAGAAGTGAATGAAGATCATAGACAGCAATAAAAACCTGTCAGGGGCTCTAAATAAAGTTTTGGCTAGAGATACATTTTAATGGTTGGGAGTTATGGTTTATATTCAAGGGGCCACTGTGTATTACTTCTGATGTAAGCTATTTTCAAATCTAGCTTTCCCATTTCTGTAAGATAAATGTGCACAATTTTGGTCCAAGAAAAAGGAAATATGGTGACCCAAAATAAAAAGTAAATTCCCACTTCTTAAGTCACTGCTTATACATTAGAATTTCAAAATAGAACTCAGAGATTTACCTAAGGACTTAACAATAATCAGTTCATTATTTTCCTACTCTGAGTTTATTATAGTTGAACATTAGATGTGTAAGAGATACTCTGTGTTCTCTTTCATTTGCTGGAAATATTTTCCTTGTGGTAAGAGGGGTAATGTGAACCAATACACTGCTCTCTTCTCAATGATCAAATAATGATTTCATAATATACATCACGGGGCACAATATTGATTGAACTAACAGATAGCATGAATAAAAAGATAAATACACAGCACAAGGGAGAGCTGCAATTAAATTAGCGATAAGTGGTGGATAACGTTACCTTGAGAATTCCAGCACGTTGAGAAGTTCAAAGCTCTGTTCCGTGCCCATCTAAAAAAGAAAAAATCTTTATTTATTTTTTTCCAGCCAAGGAAATAAAGTTAGGTTTGAAAATGCTGCCACCTTGTGGATAGTCTTTATACATACACGCAAACTCTGCAACGTAAATGTTCAATCTGCATGTCCACATAACGCCCAATCAGAAATGATCTAATACTGCTCTGCTATAAACTGATCAAATATTGTATCTGCTCTGTTGCTATGCCCTTCTTTCCCAATTTCAGCAGATAATGAGGACGCTTCAATAATAAGCCTCATCTGAAATATCTGAAGTCTGAGGATATGAGCAGAACATTTGGGTCATATACCGCAGTGGTCATCAACCCTGTCCTGCAGGGCCCACTAACAGGCCAGGTTTGCAAGATAACTGAAATGCATCACAGGTGATGTCATTTGCTGCTCAGTGATTGCAGTATTCTAGTCTGCATCTCCCCAAGGTAATACTTAAAACCTGGCCTGTTAGTGGGCCCTGCAGGACAAGGTTGATGACCACTGATATATTTTTTGTGCTGAAAATGAACCCCCCCCCCCCGCCCCTGGCTTATACTCGAGTCACCTTTTTGCGCCTGATCTCCTGGACTTTGGGGACCCGGTAATGGACGGCCGTAGGTCCCCTGGCCCCCAAACTTGCCACACATGTACCCCATTTTCTCCTTTACAAGTGTGCAAAGTTTGTTGTTTGGAGGACCTCCGGCTGGGGAGCACTGATTTTTCAAAGATGGGCACCCCTTCCATAGACTGGCTTGTGAGGCATAGGCCCAGTGAGGCATGGACACAGTGAGGCATGCAGATGGACACCCTAGGCTTATACTTGAGTAAATACGTTTTCTCATTTTTTGTGGTAAAATTAGGTGCCTCGGCTTATATTCAGGTCGGCTTATACTTGAGTGTATACGGTAGCTAAAAAAGTTTTTAGACATGTCACTGGTTAACAAAAAACCATGAGTGAAAACAATATCAAAAGTCTAATATTTACAGCAGGCATATTTACCCCTGTTCTCAACAGGCCGCAGATTTTGTCTTCCCCCTAGTTCTGCCCAGACCTAAGTACAGCTTTCGTTTTCACACTGTAGACACAAACTGTTACTGACAATCGCTTGGTCTGAACACTGTAGCCAGAAATTGCAGAAGGCGATCATTATCTTGGTTCTCCTCTTTTCTGGAAAACCGATCGCAAACAGAGCTTTCTTTTGAAGTTAGGACCTTTGATCACGTCTGAGGTTTAAATTTTTTGCGCACAGTAACATGCGGAAAGAAGATCGCCTCTGTCACCAGTGCTGTTAAAAAAAACATCAATATCTTCGTCCTCTTTTTGAGATAAATATCAGCAGCCATTTTTTTTTTTTAAAACTTTTTTTTCTACCACTCATTTATGCAGATGACACGCAACTGTATTTCTACGCATCTTTTAAACAACAGAAAGGATCACCACCTCAATCTAGATTGACATGCCTCTCTTTGCGCAAAAGTATAGCGTCTACAAAATAGGACTGGATGACAAAGAGTTATGTCTTTTTTTTTTTTTTTTTAAACTAGTAATGGCGGAGCGAAAACAGAACTCTCCTGTTTTTTTTTTTTTTTTTGTGACACGTGACCATTGCGCAGGAATATCGGAACTTTTGACAGCGTTTTTGGACCCCCCCTGCCTATTTTGGGCAAACTTATCACCCCTAGCGCCATTAGTCAAAAGCCTAGGGGTCATTTTTGACTAACTTTATGACAATGGACGCAGGGAAGGGGGTAACACTAGGGGGCGCTGATAGGGTTAAAATGTTCAAAGTAGTCAACTGTAGGGGGAGAGGGATCTTACAAGGGGAGGAGACCATCTGTGTTCTCTGCGCCTACTACGGGAACAGACTCACTCCGTTCACCCTAAAGAAGATTTAGCGGTCGTGGTGGGAGCGATTTAAACACAGATCCAGACTCCTGGACTATGATCAGCGGTAACGCGGGTGCCTCTGCGGCAATCGTGGACTCCCCAAGTACGGGCAAATCGCTCGGGATCTGCAAGTCGTTCAGAATACGGCGCCCCGTCGGCGGCGCGCGCCCTAGACTTGTGACTGGGAAAAAACCCTGGGATGTCATATGACGTCATCTCACCTTCACTGAGGGGTTGCTGCAGCCCTTCAAATTATGGCTGCCAGTAAGGAAGGGGTTAAGGAGGATAACACCTACCTGATTGCTTATAGTGATATTAAAGTCACAGCTGATTAAATCATTTACTGAGTATGTAGCGTCTTTATCTTTTAATGCCTGCATGTGCTCCAGGTTTTCCGTTTAAGGATGGCTCCTTTCTCTTGCAGCATGCTTTGGAGCCACCCTTTCATGCAAGGACTTGAGTTGTGTCTCCCTGCACCCTGCGCATCATAATAAAACACAGCTCATAACCCCAAGGATCGCGGGAATCCTTTCTTCTCACGATCCAAACTAATCAGAACCTGCTCCAGGTTCCGAAAGCCAACTTCAAGTCCACTGTTAACTCTTTTCTGGAGACTGAAGATTCGTGATCCAAGGTCCCAGACTATGGAACGCTTTACCAACCAGCATTCGAAAGTTGTAAACTGAGGCTGAATGAACCACCTTTTATTAAAAAGTTTACTGAGGAATGTTTATTTTGTTGTACTCGATGTGTTAAAGGATAGGTTCACCTTTAGTGAAATGTTACACCCGTATTTACGGTGTGAAGTGTAATATGTTAATTATGCTTATCAATGATCTTTTCCTGAAGAAAGACAGCAATAGCAACAAGCGCCCAGAGGCGAAACATTCAGTTTTAAATATGCATGTGCTACGGGCGCTCTATATAATAATTTGGTATAGAGCATGGTCATTCAACCCCTGGGGGTCGGGACCCCCTACAGGGGTCAAATTTTTGCAGGGGTCACCAAATCCTGGGCTGTTCCTGAAGTCCGCACCACTTGCCCAGACCAATTTTTCGGCCACCCAGCTGGGCTTTCCTGGAGCCCAAGCCACCCACTCAGCCTGTTGCAACCAATTCAGTGGCAATGGCTGGGGGACAAGACTTGTCTGTGACTGGGGAGGATTGTGAGATTGGGGGGGGACTGGAAGAACCCTATCTCCTGCTTCAGCATAGGTGTCACTGTACCTACAAATTACTGCTATGGCCAGCTATAGATGGGGCGGTGGACATGTTTTTTCACCTGTGGTGCTTGTATTGGTCCCACACCCCCACCAATAGAGCTTTCTGGGTTTGGTGGTCCTGCAACTTTGATGGTGGCTCCCCTTCATCCACTGCCCTCATCTATCTATTAGAATGCATGTGCCTCCATTGTTGGGACACTCATTGTTTAGTGTTAGGACCACAGATTACAGGGTGCCTTGGGGCAGCTCGGTGGCTCACGTATGCGTTTGCAAATGTGTGCAGACGAAACACCTGTTTTTTAACGCATGCTGTTAGACAGGTTATTTGGTTGTTCTGGGAGCTGGTAGGTAAGTAGGCTTGGTTTTTCCCTGGACATTACCCAGGTTTTGTTGTTCACTGCTACGAGACACTACAAAGACTGAGACACGGTGGGTAACACTACCTGTGATTTATAGTTGCCATTAAAAGTCTCCACTACAGTTTAGACAGCGATACGTATTCTTGATCAAAAGCACCTACGTTGGCTGATCAGGACTCCCCCCACCACTGCCACTCATCCCACCCCCCCCCCTTTCAAGGAAAAAAAATGCAATAATCGTATGGAAGGGAGAAGAAAAGATTGGTTTGCGCAAAAGGAAAAAGAGAGAGAATAGCGTCTAAAGACAAAAAGACAGCTAGGTGATAGATTTAAAAAATGGCATTTTTTTTAGAGAGATTTATTTTAAAAGGGAAAAAAAGGAGAAGAAATAATTGTACATCCTAAAATGTACTATAAGGCAGCCCTCAAAATGTCCACTCACCTACTAGCATTTGGCGAGTGGATTTAAGCTGGAGGCGAGCGACGACAGGGCTGCATGACCAATCTCCCTCCAATCTGTGCCTACACTTAGAGTCCAGATGCCATTGGCGGCCGAAGAGGAAAGGTGCATGCTCGGGAAAAGAAGTCTGGTGAGCCGCGCACAGGCAGAGCAGTACACGGGTGCTCTGCTTACAATTCTCATTAAGCCATAGGACCTAACAGCATGACCTCTCTGAGCCTGCCCCCCTCCCCCGACCAATGTAGCTGGAGAGCAGGGAGCAGGAAGTATTGAGTGAGGTGGAGGATTGCGAAAATACCACTCCAGTGCAGTGCTCACTGAAAGTTGCCCTGACAAGAAAGCCTTCCAGTTTGTGCTAGTTTTCTTCTCCTTGTGCTCTGTGTAAGTGTCCAACAGTTCAGCCTGAGAACTGCAAACAGACTGGCCTCAATGTGTGCTGTGCGGTGTCAGTGTGTGCTGTGCGGTGATGTCAATGGCTGTGCAGTTGTGTGGATCTCAGCGCTGGATTGTACGCCCTCCCGCTGTGCTACAGCTCCTCTCCTCACTGCCAGCCTGACTAAAAGGGGGAAGTGGGGACATGCAAGCGTGGAGCCGCACACACAGGTTCCTGATGATGAGATGAATAGGAGAGGGAGAAAGAGAGAGGATGGATGGGAGTTGCAGAGGAGACAGCAAGAGAATGGGGAAGAGACCCAGTTATAGTGCCTTGTCCCTCTGGTCTGCCCCCAGTGCCCTGTCCCTCTGGTCTGCCCCCAGTGCCCTGTCCCATTTTGTTAAAGTAGTGTTGTTGGTAATATTTAATTGTGTAACTTGATTCTGCAAAAAACATTTAACAGTGTCATTCCATGAGCTAATCTATGAGGGCATGTTTACAGGCGCAATTAGGCGCAGGGCAGTGTATGAATTAGGTGGGGCAACTGGTGGCGAGTAACTCTTGAGGCCTGGCTAGTAGCTCAGGGCTTGAAATTTTGAGCCCTGCTATAAGGGTTTTTAATACTGTTGAAAGTAGAAGGGACTCAGGGAGCGCTAAATGTCTGTGGGTTGGGGGTGCAAATTACTTGTCTTGCCTTGGGTGCTGACAGCCCACACTTTGAAAATTATTTTATTATTGGGGATCCCTACAACTTGGGAAATGTTATCAAGGGGCCACGGCACTAGAAAGGTTGAGAACCACTGCTATAGATAGTTGACGTTATTAATACATATGACAGGAAATCGTGTCATTGGTGAACGATGCTTCGATAGACATTGGGAGTGATTAGAGGTAGCAATATCTTTTTTCTGCTACTAGAGGGTGCTTTGCCCATACAGAGGTTGTATCTGGCTGGAAATGGAACAATTATTTATGTCAATGCTGGAATTTCCACTAACATATACCGTAGGAATGAAGGAAAATTAAGGAAAATGAGACCAAGATAACAGTGCTAACCTGACAAAAATTGTAACTCAGAAGCAATCAAATTTATATTTAAAAATACTGCCTGTGATTTAAAGATGCTCCTTATCTGGACCCATAATCATATCATTTTTAAACACTACTTACATCTTTTTTTTCCCAGGCAATACTTACAGCATCTATAATGACGGAATCTGGCGTTCTTCCAGTAAATGCATAGCCCAGTTTCTTTGCTCCTTTCACTAGAGCTCCTTCATCTATAAAAACAAGGGGGAATTGTTACTCGTAGTTTGTTTTTAAACCGTTTCTGAAGTGCTTTTTGCCATGCGGTTTTCATATGCGTTTTTCAATTTTTATGATTTTTGCCCAATATGTTGTTGGGCACATAAAAAAATGCAAAACATGTCAAAACCGCATCACAAATAAGTCAAAAATGCACAACTTGCTTTTCTGCACCATTCTGCATTTACAAAGTCCCTGACCATTTCCAAAAACGCAAGTGGCTGAAAAAAAGCACAGCATGTCCTTTAGAAAAAAATAAATTAATTGTAGTGTGTTTCTGCAAAAAGCACCAAATCAGGCCTTACTGTCCTGATCAATAATTTAACAAAAAATTAAAGAGAGGGTAAATCCAAAATTTTGATTTGCCACCATAACAGGAACAGAGAGTCTAAGAAAACATATCCTGTCATTTTCTGTTGAGTCTACAGGACAGGAAGTGAAAGAAAATCTCCCTGATCCACAGAAAAATATGTGACAGTGGTTATTATAGATACAAAATCTAAAATACTTTCCAAGAGATACTTTAAGAGTCTTAGTGAATGTGGTGAAGCTCCGCTGACTATCCTTATCCAATCCCGACACCCTCTGCCTGGAGTTTGCATGTTCTCCCTGTGCCTGTGTGGGTTTCCTCCAGGTACTGCAGTTTCCTCCCACACTCTGGTAGGTTAATCGGATCCTGTATAAATTGGCCCTAGTATATATATGAATGTGAGTTTGGGACCTTAGATTGTAAGCTCCTTGAGGGTAGGGACTGATGTGAATGTACAATGTATATGTAAAGCGCTGCGTAAATTTACAGCGCTATATAAGTACCAGAAATAATAATAATAATGCAACCAAAAATTATATAATTGTTTCTCCTTGCATGTGATTGGATATTTTTTGCAAATAAAATTGCACCACCATTAACCTCCCTGGATGTATGATTATGTCTGGAATTTTGTACCAAAAGCGGTACATTTTTTTGCATGGAAATTTGGCGTTTTATATTGTAGGCCTGCAATTCTTAGGAATAATTCACTTAAATCTGTCCAAACCAGAGTCTAGTAGACATCCCCGGTATGATAAAGTTTGAAACACAAAATCATAAATTATAATATAATAAATAACTATAAATAATTATAACAAATAATAATGTAATCAAATCAAAAACACTGAAATTTGCTCAGTTGCAGAATTGTCGCTGTCATTATTTTTATTGTTTGATGACGAATTTCCCCACAAATCGCTATCACTCAATTCTGCAAGTGATTATAATTTATTATCGCTGTTTTCTAGCTGCTCTAAAACTACTTTTGACATAAAGGGACACTTTTTGGTTGCTATGGACAATCTACAGTTTGCAGGCAGAAAGAACAGTTTTTATTATATAAAAGTGCATGCAGAACACTGGGCAGACCACTAGGAACAAAGGGGTGTTTATTTATTTCATACAGTACTGTAATCTGTAAGATTACAGTATACTGTATGTGTATTGTGTTTTTCACTTTTTGAATTTGGCGCTGAACTCCGTCCCCATGCGTCATAACATCGCAGGGAACGGAGCTTGGCGGCACTGTGAATCGAGCGAGGAGACACAACGAAGAAGCCCGCACACACAGCAGGGACACATCACAGGATCCAGGGACAAGGTAAGTATCTTCCCCCTGTATCCTGCGATGCAATTCTGAGTCTGGCTCAGGGATAACCCTTTTGGTATAAAAAATTCACCCCGAGCCTGACTCGGGATTACCGCTAAGGAGGTTAATAAACAGTGCAGAAAATTTCCTTGCACAGTCAACAGCCTACTTGCGCACAATTTCGCTCCCGCTGGTCAGTCCGCGATTTCAGAGACATCTATGCAGTTTTCTGTACAGATGTCAATGTAAATCGTGGCCCGAAATTGCAAAAAGTAGTACAGAAACTACTTTTTGAAATCGGTGCAGCACCAGAGATACGCCGTTGCACCGATTAGGAAGGTGCCATTGCTGGCAATTGCCACCAATTTGACATGTCAAATAAAAAGGCAAATCGTACCAATGTGAACCAGGGCATATTGTCAAAGCTTAATTGAACAAGTTAGAAGCTGATTGGCTACCACGCACAGGTGCACCAGATTTTGCACTCTCTAGTTTTAGTAAATCATCCCTACAGTGTCATACCTAAAGCCCCATAAACACTATTGAATTTTCTGCAGATTTTGTCTTCAGATTTGAAAAAACATATAATAGGAGGTCAAACCTTAAGAGTTTCAATTTGTATGCAATTAGGCAGGCCCTTAACCTCCCTGGCGGTATGATTCTGTCTGGAATTACGTACCAAAAGCGGTACAATTATTTTGCATGGAAATTCTGCGTTTTATACTGTAGGCCTGCAATTTTTAGGAATAACTCACTTAAATTTGTCCAAACCAGAGTCAGTAAATCCCGGGTATGATAAAGTTTGAAACACAAAATCATAAAATTATAATATAATAAATAACATAAATAATTATAACAAATAATAATGAATTATAATAAAAATTATTCATAATGTAATCAAATAAAATACTGAAATTTGTCAGTTGCAGAATGTCGCTGTCATTACTTTTATTTTTTTATGACGAATTTCCCCACAAATCGCTATCATTCAATTCTGAAGTGATTATCATTTATTATCCTGTTTTCTAGCTGCTCTAAAATCACTTTTGCATAAAGGGACACTTTTGTGTATGGACAATCTACATTTGCGCACAAAAAAAATGTTTTTATTATGTAAAAGAACAGCAGGGCACTGGGCAGACCACTAGGGACAGGGGGGTTGTACTTTTTACTACAGTCTGAATCTATAAGATTACAGATTCTGTATGTAATGGTTTGTTTACATTTTTGAATTTGCCGCCGGTCCCGCCCCCGTGCGCCGTTAGTCGCAGGGAACGGAGATCGGCGGCGCGCGGGCACTGTGTGAGTCGAATGGAGGACGCCACTCGCTCACACAGCGGGGATCTCGCTGGACAGGGACAAGGTAAGTACAGTACCCCGCCTGGATAAAGGTAAGCCAGCGCGCGCTGCAGGCTCTGCATATTCACCCCGAGCGCGACTCGGGGATATCGATATTTACATGAAAAATCCACCCCGAGTCGCGCTCGGGGATACCGGCAGGGGGGTTAAACAACATGGTTTTTATAAATCTGAAGACAAAAATCTTCAGAACATCTAATAGTGTGTATGGGGTCTAAGACATACCTGATGGCATTGTACATCGCACATATAAAAGATACTTGCACATATTATTATTAATGGTATCCAGGTGTCATTCAGGAAGTACAATGCAGAATAGAATTCCTAAGATCAGTAAGTCTTACTAAAACTAGAGAGTGTAAAATCTGGTGAAGTACTGCATAGAAACCAATCAGATTCCAGGTTTTTTGTCAAAGGTTAACTGAACAAGCTGAAGTTAGAAGCTGATTGGCTACCATGCGCATCTGCATCAGATTTTGCAATCTTCAGTTTTAGTAATTCAACCCCATTGTGTTGTCCAGAGTAACTTACCAGATGCTTGCTTTCATCTTAAGTTGAGCAATAGTAAATGACAGCTGGAACCTGACTGGTTGCTTAGGGGAACTACACCAATATACATTTTTAGTGATTTGCCAACAAGGACATGCCCATGTATCCATATATTTGGTCTTACTCTTAGAGAAATCACTAACCTGGGGATGAGGCCTGGTAGATGATTTTGTCTCCATCTTTTTCAGGAACAACCGTGTGACATACAGCAAGCAGAGTTAAGAATTCCTTGATCACCAGGGCTGTGGGCTGATATTGACAGGATGTAGTGAATTAAAATCGACTAGATAAGCGATATAAACAAAATACACATAAAACACCTTAAGCAAAAGTCACCTTATATGTATAGGCAACTTGAAGGTGCATTACATTGCAAGAACATGTAATCTTAGATTCTATGGAGAGGGTCCGGTTTCAGCAGAGCTAGTCCAGAAGAAAATCCCCCAGCCAATCAACTCCTCATCAGTGAAGACTCAGCTAGGAAATGCTGGGGATGGCCCACACACATGAATGTTCCCCAATCTGACCATAAGCAAACAGATTGGGCAAACTTACTATATGGGGTTGTTTTACTAAAACTGGAGATTACAAAATCTGGTGAAGCTGTGCATAAAAACCAATCAGCTTTCAGGTTTTAACCTAGGTTTACATTGGGCTGTGGGAATGAAGCTGTATGATTTTGCACTCTCCAGTTTTAGTAAATCAAGCCTAATGTCTATGGGTCCTTTAAGAGTTTTGAAAATTTGACAGGTGTTTTATAACTATGTTTCAACTTTAAACAAGATGTGGAGATCCTGTGATGATGACTTAAACTGCCCTTCTGTCAATAAGAGGTTGTTAGGTGAACTGGCGTTTAACGTAAATGTAGTTTACATCTAATGTCTTATCTTTATACAAAGCACAAATTCCTGCACGATTGTATTGTAATGTAACATATACAACATATGTTTAGCTAGATGGAAATATAAGTAGATATAACTACACACCAGTGATCCCTTTGCTATTGTTATGTGCAGCTTTGGAACCTCAAATAAACCTTAAAGGGGTGTTTCACCCAAAAAAATGACCCCTTCTCAATCCACTCCTCACCCCCATACATGCCACATTTGGCATGTAATTTTTTTGGGGGGGGAGTGGGGGCTTCAGTAGGAGTGGGACTTCCTGTCCCACTTCCTGCTTCCGCCGAGGGGCTGGTTAGGCGATTAAGCTTAATCGCCTACACCAGCCCCCTCCCTGTAGGCGATCACATGGGACACTGACAGGTCCCATGCGATCGCCTCTCCAATCAGCGGCGAGCCGCGCCGCGCACGCATGCGCAGTACGGCTCGCGCATGCGCAGTGGGTGCCCGGCCGTGAAGCCGAAGGCTGTCACGGCTGGGTGCCCACAGTCAGGATGGAGACGCCGGCCGGGGAGGGGGGCAGAGGAGCGGAGCCCCGGTCGGCGCGTCGCTGGAACGCAGGAGCAGGTAAGTGAGTGTTTATTAAAAGCCAGCAGCTACACTTTTTGTAGCTGCTGACTTTTAATAAACACAACTTAGGGCTGGAACACCCCTTTAAGCATCAAATATGCTCAAGCTAAATGCCACTTACAGTGATGAATTTCTAGTCTGGGAAAGGTCATAGTGCTAAATGTTCAAAGGTCGGATCCCGAGTCACGCTAGTGTGAACCAGCACTAAGAGTAAGATTTTCTGTGATGTTTTAAATTTTATTTTTCTGTAGTCCTACCTTTCAATTTTTTTTCTCTTTTTCTATTTCTCATCATGAAAAGCAAAAGTCAAAACAACTATATCTTTACAGATTAGTATTGCACAGTGCTTTCTATGTGGTGCTAGTATTCTTGGCATAGTAAATAATAAATGCCTTAGCATTGGACACATGTTCGCAAAAGGAAGATTAACCAATCTGAACTCTAATGCCGCGTACACACAATAATTTTTCGGCATTAAAAAAACATTGTTTTTAAAAAATGTCATTTAACTCCTTAACCACTTCCTTACTGGGCATGTATATCCCCTTCCTGACCAGGTGAAATTTCAGCTTGCGGCACTGCGTCGCTTTAACTGACAATTGCGCGGTCGTGCGATATGGCTCCCAAACAAAATTGGCATCCTTTTTTCCCCACAAATAGAGCTTTCTTTTGGTGGTATTTGGTCACCTCTGCGGTTTTTATTTTTTGCGCTATAAACAAAAAAGGACGACAATTTTGAAAAAAAATACAATATTTTTTACTTGTTGCTATAAAAAATAGCCCAATTTAAAAAAAAAAATTCAGTCTAGGCCGATACGTATTCGTATGCGGATTTTTTTTTTTTTTTACCAAAAGTATGTATATTTTTGGTAAAAAAAAACAAAAAAAAACACAATAAGACCAAGTCAGGATAGAGGATTCAGTTAATCCTTGAAATTCCCCTCCCCGGTGTTGGCGACTATGGTTAATCTGCAATACTCGGCAGAGACCACCTGGGGTCTGAGGCGATTTGCCGCAATACTACCAGCCATCACCAAAAAAGCCCTTCGAACTGAGCAACTTCTGAGAATCGATCGTCGATCGACTATCAGAAATCTCAACCGTTTGCCCCAGCCTAAGCACATATCATGTGCTTTGATCAACACAAGATCGGCAGTAAAACACTGACTAGAAATCCATGATTTCCTCCTACAATACGATTTAGACTGTCTCTTTATTACAGAGAGCTGGCTCACAGCCGACTGTAACACCATTCTAGGAGAATTGGTGCCAGAAAACTATCGTATCATAACGGAAAATAGAATAGGGCAAAGGGGAGGAGGACTGGCTGTGATCCATAAGACTCATCTTGCGATCACAAAACCAGTACTTCAAAACCCTCTTCCATTCATGGAAAACCTTACCCTGCAACTGCAAGTAAACTCCCAGGAGACTGTCCGGATTCTACTCTGCTATAGGCCACCCGGCCCAAAATCGCAGCTTCTCCCTTCATGGACGGACTTTATCTCCACCTATACCCTGAACAGCAAACACCTTCTGCTGCTCGGGGATTTCAACCTCTGGGCCAACTCCTTTACAAGACCCCGTTGCTGACGCCTGTATTGACCACATGGAAGGATTAGGGCTACAACAACTAGTATGTGGGCCCACACATGCTTCAGGTCACACACTTGATCTCATTTTCAGACAAGATCTGGAAATAGAAATCTTGGGAAATGAACCATTGCCATGGACAGATCACCATGCAATCAAATTCATTATCCCCAATCCCCCCCCCCCCCCTAACAAAAACATCAAATCCAGTGACAGTACACTGGACTAGATGTCAGAAGAAGCTCCACTCGGAATTCTTCAAAGCAACATTAAGGAAAAAAATAGAAACAATTCAGCCGCATCAAACGGCTGAAGAAACGCTAGAGGCCATAAACACAGCCCTATTAAAGGCAGCTGACTTAACAGCGCCGAAATGTAAAACCCACATCCGAAAAAAAAACTCCAGCTGGTTCAACAACCAACTGGCGTTATTGAAGCAAGAACGCAGAAGGGCAGGAGCCGCCTGGAAAAGAAACTCATCAGATGAGAATCTTTCCATCTACAAGGCAATAACAAGGACATATCATGAAGAAATCTTCAAAGCCAAGAAAAACTATTTTTCTGAGGCTATCAATAGCGCCCTGAATCGCCCCCGCAAACTCTTCAAGCTGGTCACTCAGACCATGAATCCAGGATGTCTTGAAGCCCCCAATTCCGACACACAAGAATTTTGCAATGAATTGTCAGATTACTTCATCAATAAAATTGAGGGTATCCGGCAAAGCATTCAGCAAAATAATTCCCCTCGTAGCCCCCCCCCCACGTAATTATTTACACAACACCTGTAGTAATTCACCACAACCAGGTAAATTCAAGCTGGAACTCATCTCTACCCAAGCCACTAAAAATATCATCGGTACTCTGCGTAACAGCACTGCGCCGAACGACATTATCCCTACTAAGCTGCTGAAGGAATGCGCCGACATCCTGGCACCTCCTATCACACAGCTTATTAACCAATCTTTCGTAGAGGGCATAGTACCCTCCCAGTTGAAGGAGGGCGTAATTAGACCCATCCTGAAGAAACCCACCCTGGATCCCAAGGATCCACTCCACCGCCGCCCCATAACAGGCTTAAACGCTCTCTCTAAGGTCATGGAGAAAGTAGTGGTACAACAGCATCTAGATACCCACAACCTACTTGATCCATTTCAATCAGGATTCCGCCCCGGACACGGGACGGAAACAGCACTGCTCAAGATATGGGACGACGCTCTCGAGGCCGCAGACGAAGGAAAATCTTGTCTTCTGGTTCTGTTGGACCTAAGCGCAGCTTTCGACACAGTAGACCATAAGCTTTTATTGACTCGGCTAGCTAAAGTAGCCAAAGTCGCAGAAGGCGATCTATCTTGGTTCTCCTCTTTTTTGGAAAACCGGTTCGCAAATAGTGAAGTTAGGACCTTTCACTTCTGAAAAACGCACGGTGTCATGCGGAGTCCCTCAAGGATCCCCCCTGTCGCCGGTGTTGTTCAACATTTATCTTCGTCCTCTTTTTTAAATCATTAGCAGTCAAAAACTGCTTTATCACTCATATGCAGACGATACACAACTGTATTTCCACATTTGCAATAAAAAGGATCACCACCTCAATCTAGAGACATGTCTCTCTCTCTGATAGAGGACTGGATGAAAAAGAGTTATCTTAAACTCAACGGAGCGAAAACAGAACTTCTCCTGTTTCACGCCAAGCGTAAGAATCTACCTGTAACAGCTTGGAGTCCCCCACCCATTCTAGGGAAAATCATCACCCCCTGCGCCAAAGTCAAAAGTCTCGGGATCATCTTCGACTCCAACATGACAATGGACGCACAAATAGGGTCAGTAGTCAGCGGATCTCACCATCTGCTCTACCTACTACGCAGACTCATCCCTTTTATTCCAAAAGAAGACATTGCGGTCGTGGTGGGAGCAATTGTGAACTCCAGATTGGACTATGCAAATGCCCTTTACCTCGGACTCCCAAAGTACCAAATCGCTCGTCTACAAGTCGTTCAAAATACGGCCGCCAGACTTGTGACTGGGGAAAAACCCTGGGAATCAATCTCACCTTCTCTGAGATCCCTTCACTGGTTACCAGTAAAAGACAGAATTACTTTTAAAGCACTATGTCTAATGCATAGATGTATCCATGGGAATGCCCCCCAATATCTATGCGAAAAAATAAAAGCTCATAATCCCAATCGCGTCTTGCGATCCACCAATCAAAATCTACTCCAGATACCGAAAGCCAACTACAGGTCCAAAGGAGATAGAAGATTTGCGGTCCAGGGTCCCAGACTATGGAACGCTTTACCAACCAGCATTCAGTTGGAAGAGAACCACTTGGCATTCAGGAGAAAGATCAAGACTCATCTCTTTTGATACCAAAGGAGGAGACAGGAACAACAAGCGCCCAGAGGCGATTTAGTTTGCATGTGCCGCGCTATATAAGTTTTCATTCACTGGCTAGGTAGCCGCATTCAGTGTCAGTCAGTGTCAGTGGGAGAGTAGGACGCTCCGGTCTTCCGCTCGAGTCTGCTCTCGCCAGGGACCAGACAGGCAGATAGTGGCTAGGCAGACTGCTAGGTAGGCTTGCTCTACCCCTCTATCCCTCAAGCAACTCACCACCGGCTTTCCCCCGGCTCTACCTGGCCCCCCCTGGCTTTCCTCCTTTACCCCTCTCCAGCTGGTAAGCCATCCACTGAGGTTGCAGGCAGCCGTCCTTTTCAGGACAAGCCACCGCTGCAACTAAAGCCACGTCTCTCCACCCTATCCACACCTACCCTTCTATGCCCCCACACTACTAGCCCTCTCTAGCTAACCATCCACCCACCTATCCCTGCAATCCCTGCAATTTTCCGCCGTCTCGGGCGCTTTCTTGGTACCTCTCCGCGCCGGCCTGGAGGCAATCGCGGCAGCCGCAACTAGGAAAGGCCGCGGCTTCGCCCGCGGCCTAGCGGCGCGCCGCTTCTCACCCCCTCCAACCGCCACCAAAGCCCCAAAACGGACCTGATACCCACCCCTACCCCCTGGAAAGTACCCTCACACCAAGACCTCACACCCCTGTCTACCAGTCCTGGCCCCAACGGCAGCACCGATCCACCCAATCTGGGAGTTTCTTTTTCAGCCTGGATCCTGCTGCCGATCGGTAGGTCATCTTACTACACCCAGCCCCAAATCTCAACTATTACAACTTGATCCAGGGTTCGCCGATCGCCTATCAAGGGGTCAGGAAGGAATTTTTTTCCCTGCCGCTGCCATATTGGCGTAGCACGGTCAGGGTTTTTTTGCCTTCCTCTGGACCAAGCCAGGATTGAGGATTCAGTTAATCCTTGACAATCCTTAACCCCCCCCCTCCCCCTGGTGTTTGGCTACCATGGTTAATCTGCAATACTCGGCAGAGGCCATTTGGAGTCTGAGGCGATTTGCCGCAATACTACCAGCCATTACCAAAAAAGCCCTTCAAACGGAGGCGCCTATTGAGGATCAATCGAAGATCAATTGTCAAAGGTCTCAGCCGTTTGCCCAACCTAAGCACATATCATGTGCTTTTGATCAACACTAGATCGGCAGAAAAACACTGATTTAGAAATCCATGATTTCTTATTGCAACATGACTTAGACTGCCTCTTTATTACAGAGAGCTGGCTTACAGCCGACTGTAACACCATTCTAGGAGAATTGGTGCCAGATAACTACCGGTATTATAACGGAAAACAGAATAGGGCAAAGAGGAGGAGGATTGGCGGTGATCCATAAGACGCACCTTGCGATCACAAAACCAGTCCTTCAAAACCCTCTTCCATTCATGGAAACCCTTACTCTACAACTGCAAGCAAACTCCCAGGAGACAGTCCGGATTCTACTCTGCTATAGGCCACCCGGCCCAAAATCGCAGTTTCTCCCTTCATTGACGGACTTTATCTCCACCTATACCCTGAACAGCAAACACCCTTTTGCTGCTCGGGGATTTCAAACTCTGGGCCAACTCCCCAAGACCCCGTTGCCGACGCCTGCATTGACCACCTGGACGGATTAGGGCTTCAGCAACTAGTAAGTGGGCCCACACACTGCTTCAGGTCACACGCTCGATCTTATTTTCAGACACGATCTGGAAATAAAAATCTTGGGAAATGAACCATTGCCATGGACAGACACCATGCAATTAAATTCATTATTCCCAATTTCCCTCCCTTAATAAAAACATCAAACCCAGTGACAACACACTGGACTAGATGTCAGAAGAAGCTCCACTCGAACTCTTCAAAGCCACGTTAAGGAAAAAAATAAAAAGAATTCAGCCGCATCAATCGGCTGAAGAAACACTGGATTTCCATTAACACAGCCCTATTACAGTCAGCCGACTTAATAGCGCCGAAACGTAAAACCCACATCCGGAAAATAACGCAGGCTGGTTCAACAACCAGCTGGCGTCACTGAAGCAAGAGCGCAGAAGGGCTGAAGCCGCCTGGAAGAGAAGTCCATCAGTTGAGAACCTCTCCATCTACAAGGCAATAACTATAGAAAATACCACAAGGAAATTTTCGATGCCAAAAAAATTATTTTTCTGAGGCTATCAACGGTGCCCTCAACCGCCCCCCGCGAGCTCTTCAAGCTGGTCACTCAGACCATGAATCCAGGATGTCTTGAAGCCCCCAATTCGGACACACAAGAATTTTGCGATGAATTGTCGGATTACTTCATTAATAAAATTGAGGGAATCGGCAAAGCATTCAGCAGCAGAACAACTCCCCCCGTAGCCCCCCCAGTAACTATTCACACAACACCGGCAGAAACTCACCACAACCAGGTGAGTTCACGCTGGAACCCGTCTGTACTCATGACATTAAAAATATCATCGGCGCTCTGCGTAACAGCACTGCGCCGAATGATATCATCCCCACTAAACTGCTGAAGGAATGTGCGACTTCCTGGCGCCTCCGATCACGCAGCTTATTAACCAATCCTTTAGGGAGGGCATAGTGCCCTCCAGTTGAAGGAGGGTATAATTCGGCCTATCTTGAAGAAACCCACCCTGGACCCCAAGGATCCACTCCACCGCCGTCCCATAACAGGCCTAAACTCCCTTTCTAAGGTCATGGGAAAGAAAGTAGTGGTACAACAGCTGCAACAGCATCTAGATACCCCATAACCTACTTGATCCATATCAATCGGGTTTCCGGCCCGGACACGGGACAGAAACCGCATTGCTCAAGATATGGGACGACGCTCTCGAGGCGCAGACGAAGGAGAATCTTGTCTCCTGGTTCTGTTGGACCTAAGCGCAGCTTTCGACACTGTAGACCACAAGCTCTTATTGACTCGCTAGCTGAAGTAGCCAGAGTCGCAGAAGGCGATTTATCTTGGTTCTCCTCTTTCTTGGAAAACCGTTCGCAAATAGTGAAGTTAGGACCTTTCATCTCTGGAAAACGCACAGTATCATGCGGAGTCCCTCAAGGATCCCCTCTATCGCCTGTGTTATTCAACATCTATCTTCGTCCTCTTTTTGAAATCATCAGCAGTCAAAAACTGCTCTATCACTCATATGCAGATGACACGCAAATGTATTTCCGCATTTGCAATAAAAAGGATCACCACTCAATCTAGAGACATGTCTCTCTTTGATAGAGGACTGGATGACCAAGAGTTATCTTAAACTCAATGGAGCGAAAACAGAACTTCTCCTGTTTCACGCCAAGCGTAGGAACCAACCAGCAACAACGTGGACACCCCCGCCCATTCTGGGCAAAATCATCACCCCTAGCGCCAAAGTCAAAAGTCTTGGTGTCATCTTCGACTCCCACATGACAATGGACGCACAAATAGGGTCAGTAGTCAGCGGATCTCACCATCTGCTGCGCCTACTACGCAGACTTATTCCTTTCATTCCTAAAGAAGACGTAGCAGTCGTGGTGGGAACAAATTGTTAACTCCAGACTGGACTATGCAAATGCCCTTTACCTCGGACTCCCGAAGTACCAAATCGCTTGTCTGCAAGTCGTTCAAAATACGGCCGCCAGACTTGTGACTGGGAAAAAACCCTGGGAATCCATCTCATCTTCACTGAGAGCCCTTTCACTGGTTGCCAGTGAAAGACAGAATTGCTTTTAAAGCACTCTGTCTAACGCATAGATGTATCCATGGGAATGCTCCCCGATATCTGTGCGAAAAAATAAAAAAATTCATAATCCCAATCGCATCTTGCGATCCACCAACCAAATCTACTCCAGATACCGAAAGCCAGCTACAAGTCCAAAGGAGATAGAAGATTCGCGGTCCAAGGTCCCAGACTATGGAACGCTTTACCAACCAGCATTCGGTTGGAGGAGAACCACCTAGCATTCAGGAGAAAGATCAAGACTCATCTCTTTTGATTCCAAAGGAGACAGGAACAACAAGCGCCCAGAGGCGATTTAATTCGCATGTGCCGCGCTATATAAGTTTTTCATTCATTCATTCATTCATTCATAAGTGACTGGTTTGCGCAAAAGTTATAGCGCCTACAAAATAAGGGACAGAATTATTATTTTTTATTATTTATTTTTTTACTAGTAATGGCGGCGATCTGCGATTTTTATTGCGACTGCGACATCATGGCGGACACATCGGACACTTTTGACACATTTTTGGCACCATTCACATTTATACTGCAATCAGTGCTATAAATATGCACTAATTACTACATAAATGTGACTGGCAGGGAAGGGGTTAACACTAGGGGGTGAGGAAGGGGTTAAATGTGTATTCTGTATAGTGTTCTAACTGTGGGGGGAGGGGGGTGACTGGGGGGTGACTGATCTGTGTCCCTATGTACAAGAGACACAGATCGGTCCCCTCTCTCCCTGACAGGACGCTGTCATTGTGAGAGCCGGCAATGAGAAATGATCTCATATGTTTACATATGAGATCATCTCTCATTCGCCTCACAGATCGCATCGCAAACGGCCACTCTGATTGGCCGTTCGCGGCGATCTGTGATTGGCTGTGTCCAAGGGACACGGCCAGCACAGAAGTTCCCCGCTGCGCGCTCTGGAGCGCGCGCAGGGAACGACGAAAGAGAATTGGGACCACCCTGCGGCCGTATATAGTCGTACTGCCGTAGGGAAGTGGTTAAGGACCGCCGCATGTACATTTACGTCGGCAGAATGGCACGGACAGGCACATTGCACATTTTGTTTGAGAGCCACATCGCACGACCGCGCAATTGTCTGTTAAATCGACGCAGTGCCGAATTGTAACAACGCCTCTGGGCATTTAGCAGCATATTGCTCCGGGGCTTAAGTGGTTAAAATGATTGTGTGTGGGCTTCACATCATTTTTCGGGTTCGGGCTCTGAAAAACGACAACATTTTTTTTCGAACATGCTGCATTTTTTAACGTCGTTTTAACCACTTGACCACTGGGCACTTAAACCCCCTTAATAACCAGACCAATTTTCGGTGCTCTCACAGTTTGAATGGCAATAACTCAGTCATACAACACTCTAACCAAATGAAATTTTTGTCCTTTTTTTCCCACAATAGAGCTTTCTTTTGGTGGTATTTGATCACTCTGCGTTTTTATTTTTTTTCGCTATAAATGAAAAAAGAACGTAAATTTTGTAAAAAAATGAATTTTTCTTCATTTCTATTATAAAATTTTGCAAAAAAAGTAATTTTTCTTCATAAATTTGGCCTAAAATGTATACTGCTACATATCTTTGGTAAACAAAAAAAAAAAAAATTGGATAATATTTAGTCTGGGTGAAAGTTATGGGGTCTACAAGCTATGGTACCAATTACTGAAAATTGATCAATTTGATCACATCTGATGTACTGACAGCCTCTCTCATTTCTTGAGACCCTAACATGCCAGAAAAGTACAATACCCCCAAATGACCCCTTTTTGGAAAGAAGACATTCCAAGTATTCAGAAACAGGCATCGTGAGTTTTTTGAAGTTGTCATTTTTCCCACAATTCTTTGCAAAATCAAGATTTTTTTATTTTAATTTTTTTTCCACAAAATGTTCATATTATTAGGTTATTTTCACACACAGCATATGCATACCACAAATTACACCCCAAACACATTCTGCTATTCCTCCCGAGTATGGCGATACCCCATGTGTGAGACTTTTTACACAGCGTGGCCACATACAGAGGCCCAACATGCAGGGGAACGCCATCAGCGTTCTGGAACACCCAGACCAATTCTGATTTCTCTCCCTACATGGAAAAATTCATCATTTATTTGCTAGAAAATTACATAGAACCCCAAAAACATTATATATGCTTTTTTAGCAAAGACCCTAGAGAATACAATGGCGGCCGTTACAACTTTTTATCTCGCATTGTATTTGCACAGCAATTTTTCGAACGCGTTTTTTTTTGGAAACAAAACAGTTTTGTGCTTAAAAAAAAAAAAAAACAGTAAAGTTAGCCCAATGTTTTTGCATAATATGAAAGATGAAGTTACGCCGAGTAAATAGATACCCAACATGTCACCCTTCAATATTGCACACGCTTGTGGAATGGCGCCAAACTACGCGACTTAAAAATCCCCATAGGCGACGCTTTAAATGTTTTTCCTGGTTACATCTTTTTAGTTGGAGAGGGAGGTCTAGGGCCAAAATTATTGCTCTCGGCTCTAACGTTCGCAGCGATACCTCACATGTGTGGTTTGAACACCGTTTTCATATGTGGGCGGGACTTACGTGTGCGCTCGCGTCTGTATACGAGCCACGGGTACAGGGGGCGCCTGTAATTTATTTTTTATTTTTTTATTGTTCATTTTCTTTATTTTTTTAGTTTGACACCTTTTTTCCCAAAAATAAATGTTTTGGTTACTTTTATTCCTATTACAAGGAATTAAACATCCCTTGTAATAGAATAATAGCATGACAGGTCCTCTTTACAGTGAGATATGGGGTCAATAAGACCCCACATCCCCCTCTAGGGCTGGAAGCCTAAAAAAAAAACGATTGCAGAGATTGCGCGGGGGGAGTATTGCGCGGGGAGTATTGCGCGCGGGAGTATTGCGCGGGGGGTACTGCAGAGTATTGTGCGGGAGTATTGTGCTGAGTATTGTGCGGGGAGTATTGTGCGGGGATAGGGTACTGCGGGGGGGGTATTGCGGAGTATTGCGGGGTACTGCGGAGTTATTGCGGGGGGTACTGGGAGTATTGCGGTTACTGCGGAGTATTGCGGGAGTATTGCGGGGTACTGCGGAGTATTGCGGGGTATTCGGGGTATTGCGGAGTATTGGGGGTACTGCGGAGTATTGCGGGGGGGTACTGCGAGTATTGAGGGAGTATTGGGGGTATGCAGAGTATTGAGAGTAATTTGGGGGTATGCAGAGTAATTGGGGGGGTATGCAGAGTATTGGGGGGGGGTATGCAGAGTATTGGGGGGGGTTATGCAGAGTATTTTGGGGGGGGGTATGCAGAGTATTGGGGGGAGTATGCAGAGTATTGGGGGGGTATGCAGAGTTTTGCGCAGGGAAGGAAGGAGTTAAAATGCAGGATGGCTGAGCAGGGATGGATGGATCTGTGACTGCAATAGTCACAGATCCATCCCACACTGCTGCAGCCATCGCGCGCTTCCTCTCACGCTGTACCGATCGGTACAGCGAGAGGAGGGAAGAACCGGCGTCAGCAAGTGACGCGGTTTTGTTTACATGTGATCACGCCGTCATTGGACGGCGCGATCACGTGGGTAAGGAGCCGCCCACCATTGGCTCCTTACCGAGATCACTGACGCTGTGGGTCCCGTGGACCCGCCGAGCGCCGTGACCGCGTGTGCGCAGCCCGCTCGGGCGCGCGGATCTGACGCACGTCAGATTTGTTTACACACGTGGTCGCGCCGTCATTGGACGGCGCGATCACGTGGTAAGGAGCCGCCGCCATTGGCTCCTTACCGCGATCATCGGTGCTGCGGGTCCCGTGGACCCGTGAGCACCGGTGATCGCGTGTGGCGCCGCCCGGTTGGGCGCGCACACCTGACTCTAACGGAGGACCGTCCATGGACGTCCTGTTAGAATACAGGAACCGCCCTATAGCCGTATTTCGGCTATAGGGCGGTGATTAAGTGGTTAAACAATGACGTTTTTCGGGTTGTAAAAAATTATCGTGTGTGGGCTAAAACGACGTTAAAAACCTGCGCATGCTCAGAAGCGAGTTATGAGACGGGAGCGCTCGTTCTGGTAAAACTACCATTCATAATAGAGTAAGCACATTCATCACGCTGCAACAGACAGAAAAGCACAAATCGTCTTTTACCAACACGGAATTAGCTAAAGCAGCCCAAAGGCGAATGGAACTTCCCCTTTATAGTGCCGTCGTACGTGTTGTACGCCACTGTGCTTTGCTAGAGCATTTTATAAAAAGGATGGTGTGTGGGCAACGTAGTTTTAATGATGAAGTTGGAAAAACTTGTTTTTTTCTAAATGCCGAAAAACTTGTTTTGTTTTTTCATGCCGAAAAATGATTGTGTGTACGCGGCATAATGCTCCTCTTCAGCAAGAAAAATTATTTGTCTTGTGAGGTCTGATGAACCCCAAAATGTGTGGAGAGAATGGGGTCATATTATAGACAGTGCAACCCTTAATTTACCAGAAATGGTCAGATTTAAATGTAATGTCTGCTCTAGACAGCAGGGGAAGGTAACACATTTTAAAAATGATACAACCTAGCTAAGGAAGAATGTAGAGATGTCACAAACTAGTACCAGAAGGTGTTTTAAAAATACTTGGTTATGTTGTAAATTGCCCTATTGTAAACTGTCTGCTGAGCCGTAAACAACTGCAATGCTTTGTTTTCTTTTTTCTTATATCGACCTACAACTGTATTGTACAGTTAGATTTCATACATTTTTCATAATTCTTACTGTAATTGAGTTACGGGCAAAAAAAAAAAAAATGATATTAATGTATGAGAAGATACTAATTAAATAGATACCAAACATATCAGTTTTAGTCCAGAAGGCTAATAAGACATACTGAACCTCCAATGAGAAATATGCATAAGATTTATATCATATTTTTAAACACAAGTGGGAAGAGTTAAAAAACAGGAGTTTGCTTTTAACTGTTTCTGCTTGCAAGTGTCATTTGTTTCTGACACTTTTTAAACAGTTTTTTTTATTTCTCTCTGCTAAGGGGAGTGTTTAATTGTGATCAGGTGAACAGGTTATTTTTTTTTCTCTGCTAATCAAGGGGAGTGTTTTATTGTGAACAGGTGAGTATAAAGTCTGTCAAGCTCCCATAAGGAGCTGGCCCCCAGTTGATGATGCTGGCTTACATGTGATTTTTTAAACAGAAGTGGGAAGAGTTAAAAAAAACAGGAGTTGAAAACAGGAGTTAAGACAGGAGTCTTCTAAACTGTAAGTAACATCTTAAACTTCCTACAAATAATTATATTGTAACTGGGAAATGTGTGCTAGCAGGGTTGAAGGTTTTGCTCAGTGCACAGTGTGTCACATGTATGCAAACTTGGTGCAACAGCTCCAGGATGGATACCACTGTGACAGATGTGAGCAGGTTGCCCTTCTGGAAGCTCGCATTAGAGATCTGGAGGAGCAAGTTGCAACACTGGGCAGAAAGGAAAACCTTGAAAGGGGTCCTCTGCTTGCTGAGCAGGTGGTCAGTAGGGTTAATGTCGAGGGTTGGAGGGGCAAGTCAGAATTATCAGATAGGAAGATGGGTTAATGTAGTTTAGAGGAGTGGAAGGGGCTTGCAGACAAGGAAGGCCAATCCTGTATTTGTGCATCAAAAACAAATTTGCCAAGTTGGGTAAAGATGTGGAGGTGGCTAACACAGAGGTGGCAGCACTAGATGTTACTGCTACCCCTAACAGCCGAGAGAGCAACCCATCTAGTAGAAGTGGTGAGGGAGTGCAGGTAGGCCTAGACAGTTGGTGGTAATAGGGGATTCTATAATCAGAAGGACTGATAGAATAATTTGTCGCCAGGATCGCCTCAACCGAATGGTTTGCTGTCTCCCTGGTGCCAGGGTTCGGCATGTGGTGGACCGGTGGATAAATTACTGGGAGGGGCTGGGCATGACCCAGCTGTCTTGGTCCATGTTGGAACCAATGACAGTATACATGGAAGGTGGAGGCTCCTTAAGAATCAATTTAAAGAACTAGGCTGCAAGATGAAGAGAAGGACCTCCAAGGTGATATTCTCTGAAATATTGCCTGTGCCATGCGCAACACAGGAAAGGCAGGGGGAGATTAGAGAGCTGAATGCATGGCTAAAGACCTGGTGTAGGAAGGAGAGATTTGGGTTTCTAGAGCACTGGGATGACTTTTCATTGGGGTGCAACCTATATGCTAAAGATAGTTTGCACTTGAATGGAAGGGGGTCTGCTGTGCTGGGGGAGAGGTTTAGGGGAATGCTGGAGGAGTATTTAAACTAGACTTGAGGGGGAGGGTGAACTAGAATTACATCGGGCACACAGGTCAGTTAGGGGTCAGACATTAATGGAGAGTGGAATGTGGAAATTATAGTGCCATTTGCTCTACTAAAAATTATATGAAAAACACCAGCGAAAAATGTAACAATACATTTAAGTGTTTGTTCACAAATGCCAGAAGCCTTCCAAGCAAAACAGGTGAGTTGGAAGCTCTGGTGCATGAGGAGAGCTATGATGTAATCGGTATTGCTGAAACTTGGCTTCAATCCTCACATGACTGGGCTATTAATATTCCTGGCTATGCTCTCTTTCAGAAAGACAGGGTAAAAAGGAAAGGTGGAGGCGTCTGTCTCTATGTGAGAAGTGACCTCAAAGCAAGCGTGAAAGAGGACCTGGTTGATGGAGAGTGTGATGAAGTTGAAGCATTATGGGTGGAACTGCATACAGATGTGCATAGTTCAAAGTTAATCATTGGAGTATGTTATAGACCACCCAATGTTAATGAGGAGGTGGAGACTCGGCTCCTTGCACAGATGGAAAAGGCTGCAAGGGCTGGGACGGGGGATTTTAACTACCCAGACATTGACTGGAATAATGGAGTTAAAGGACAAAAATTTAAAAACCTAATGCAGGACAATTTTATGGTCCAGTTTATTGAGGCCCCAACTAGGAATGATGCTCTGTTGGACTTGGTAATCTCAAACCATGCAGAGCTTATTACCAATGTTCAGATAAAGGAACACCTGGGTAGCAGTGATCATAACCTGATTTCATTTAATATTAACTATAAGCAAGAAATACATACAGGAAAGATAAAAACACTTAATTTCAGGAGAGCAAATTTTCAAAGCATGAGGACTGCTCTCCAGGGCTTGGACTGGGAGGGAATATTGGCACAGATGAACACAGAACATAAATGGGAATTCTTCAAAAAGACTCTTTGGAACCTCACTGCAAAGTATATTCCCATGGGCAATACGTTTAAAAGGCTAAAGATAAAACCTATGTGGCTCACGGTCAAAGTTAAAAAAGCTATAAACAATAAGAAAATAGCCTTTAAAAAATATAAAAATGAAGGAACACTAGTGTTGTTTAAATGTTACAAAGAATATAATAGAATATGTAAAAAGGAAATCAAGGATGCAAAAATTCAAAATGAACGACAGATTGCAAACCCCAAAAAATTATTTAAATATATTAATAGTAAAAAAGTCAAGTCTGAGCATGTAGGCCCTTTACAAAATAATCTAGATTGGGTGACTGAGGACATAGAGAAGGCAAATTTATTAAATGCTTTCTTCAGCTCTGTTTATACAATGGAGAATAGGGGAGCTCATGTCCATAATGGGGGTGGGAGTGACAGAGCCCCAAATCCACAATGGCTCAAAATGATATGGTCCAGAAAAATTTAGACAGAATAAAGGTGGATAAAGCACCTGGACCAGATGGCATCCACCCACAGATCCTAAAAGAATTGAGCTCTGAAATTTCAAAGCCACTGTATCTAATATTTAGGGACTCATTAATGACAGGAATAGTACCACTGGATTGGCGTAGAGCCAATGTAGTGCCCATATTTAAAAAGGGAACAAAGTCTTTACCAAGTAACTAAAGACCTGTTAGTTTAACTTCTATAGTTGGGAAGATACAGGAACGTTTAATAAAAGACCACATGGATGAGTTCTTGCTGGAAACAAAGGCCCAGATTCACAGAGCGATTACGCCTGTGCAACAGGAGATGCACGTGCGTAAGTCTAAATGTGCGCGTGCGTTTCGTTGCGCGGCATCCCCAGAACGAGATACGCAAGAAATCGACTTTTTTTTGTCCCGCGTAATTTCGTTAGACTGGCGCATCCGTCCGCGCAAAAGTGCGATAGACACACCATTGATTTGCTAGTCAAATATGCTAATGAGGGACTTACGGGGATCCACAAAACAATGTTGGGGCAGCGCAGGCGACGCAATGTGCGCAACAGCAAAATGTCCTGTCTAAAATTAGAGCTGATAAAAGCTGGTCTAAAAAAAGAAAAAAAGTCTACTTGTTAGATAAAGCAACACTGTTAGTGAGCAGCTCAGCAGTCACACGTGTTGCTCAACAATCTGTATGCCAACATGCCAGGGGCATCGTCGCGCATAGCTATACTACTGACTTTAGATGAACAAAGAAGGAGGAGGGCACGGAGGATGGCACGGAGGATGGCACGGGAGAGGATATACCGTACCCGCATAGACCTGTTTGGCATGAGTGATTCTGAGGTGTATCGCATCTTCAGATTCACCCCTCATGCCATCCTGGAATTAACCACAACCCTGCAGGAGGACATCACCAGCCCAACACACCGCTCACATGCAGTGCAGCCACTGGTCAAGGTCCTGGCAACACTCCATTTCCTTGCCAGTGGCTCTTTTCAAAGAACAAGTGGAGTGGTGGCTGGGATGTCACAGTCCTCCATGAGCAGATGTGTGCACCAGGTTGTCCCTGCAATACTCAGACGCATGGCCAACCAAATCATCAAACCCACCACTGAGGAGCTGCGACTGAAGGCAATGACAGATTTCTACAGAATTGCCAGATTCCCACGCACTGTGGGGGCCATTGATTGCACACATGTGGCACTCCAGCCCCCCCAGGAGACAGAGCACATGTACCGCAATCGGAAGCATTGGCATTCCATCAATGTACAGGTGATAGTCGATGCCCAAGGCCTCATATGGCACGTCCGTGCCAAACACCCAGGGTCCAGCCATGACAGCTACATATACAATCAATGCCACATCCGATTGGAATTCGATCAGAACGTGTATGGGGACACCTGGCTGGTTGGTGAGTGACATGGGTGGCAGGCATGACTATCCCCTCCCATGATGCACATCACAAGGGGCACATGCATGACTAACATCCTCCTGTCTTTTCCCTTACAGGTGACTCTGCATATCCACTGGGACCCCATCTCATGACTCCTATCCGAAACCCCAAAACCCCAGGAGAGGAAAGATACAATCAAGCACATGCCCAAACCCGTGCAGTGGTGGAGCGCACCTTTGGCATCCTAAAGTCACGTTTCCGATGCCTGGATAAGTCTGGGGGTACCCTCTTGTACTCCCCAAACTTTGTGTGGCAGATCATCGGTGCATGTTGCATGCTGCACAACTTTGCAGAAAGAAAGGGCCTGCAGATTGACCTACGTGATGACCTGACCCCTGAACCAGACAATCCCCCCCTAACCGAGGTTACCCCGTCTTCTGAGGGAAGAGCAGCCAGGAGACAGCTCACATTGGGCATCTTTGCACGTTAAACATACACATTAATCAAGGCACAATGAGAATGCATGCATGCACAACACTGTGGTCCCTAGCACACACACCCCACATCCACATCAAATTGGATTGGCACCAGTCCACCATGCAGGACTTGTGAGCAGCAACGCCACGCCAAGGCTCCAATTATGTCACTGTACATTCATACACCATTCACACGGACCTGAGGATCACTTCTCCCTGGTCCTGGGGAACCCTTCTCCACCAAAATAGAGGGTGACACCCCTTTTCCGGCAAGAATGTCACCCCCACATTCACACAGCATTCACAACCCAAAAAAAAAAATGACCTGCAAAATCAAAAAATTTCCAGCAAAAAAAAAATAAAAAAATGACAAAAAAAAAAAAAAAAGATTTGAAAAAAAAAATTGGGGGAAAAACAAATTACTGCCCTCTGCGTGAGCCACGCCTGGGGCGCCCCCGGCCATGGCCCCGGCTTCTCAGGGGAGACTCATGGGGGAGGGGTAAAACCGGGGAAGGAGGATCAGCCCCTGATCTCTGCCCACCTGGTGGCCTGCCCTCCAAGGCCACGGCAATTCTGTCCAGGCCAGCACCAACTGTTGCCGTGTTGGCCTGGATAGCCAGGGTAAGGGCCCTCACATCCTGCCCAACGCCTGCTGATGTCGTCTGCAGTTCGTTTAGGCAGGTTGTGAAAGCCCGGGAGTGGGAGTCCAGGTTCCCCAGCGTATCCTTGATGGAGGACAGGCTCTCCTCCATCCGCACCAATGTCTGGCTGACCTGTCCCAGATGGCGGGTCTGGAGGAACTGGTCCCTTCTCAGGGTGGCGGGCAGGAGATCGGCCAACCCCCTGGTGGTCTGGGATGACATCCTGCCTCCAGCTGATGCTTGTGGCCGGGGAGAAGGGGAGGCCCTTGTGAGGGGAGCCATGTTGGGGGAGGAGGGGGGGCTCCCCCTTAGGGAAGCCTGCCTGCTGCCAGCCAGAGGGGAGGAGTCCTCAAAACCCAAACGTCCAGTGCCTGACATGGACTCCTCCTCCTCATGATTCTCCTCCTCCTCATGATTGTCCTGCTCCTCATGATTGTCCTGCTCCTGTTGAACCTCCTCCGCGGACTCCGGCCTTGTTGGGGGGGCCTCATTAGGCTGCTGTCCTGGGGTTGGTGCGGTCAGGCCAGATGGCCCTGCACCCTCCTGCACATCTGTGGATGACACAAAACATTCACAGGTTGGAGGATCCACACACTTGCCACATATTCCCTTTCACCCCCTCCCCCACACATGCTACAGACCTGATATTAAAAAATAAAACAACTTACCTGGCACCACGGGCTCCGGACTTGAGTCAAAGCCGTGCAGGCCCTCAACTTCATGCCGATGAAAGGTCAGGGCCACCGCACGCTCCTCCGCTGTCAGGCTAATACGGCATGGTGGGCCCCCTCCTGTGCCCCTGGCATGGGCATGCATTCTGGCCAACTTCTTTTTGACCAGACGCCGGAGGTCATTGATTTTTTTGTCAATCCCAGACCTGGTCCGTGTCTCCCCCTGCCCCGCTGAATTCACCTGGTCAGTGATCCTATCCAATATCTCCCTCCTCCTGGCCGGGGTGGTGTTGGCACTCTCTGGGCCGTGGAGCTAACGCCCATACTCGCTAATGGCCCGGGCAAGAATCTGTTTTTCCACAACTGTAAAATTCAGCTTTCGTTTTCTCTCAGTCATCCTTCCAAAAAAAAACAGTCCCAGTCAACAAAATTCACGCACACAAACAAGCACAACCAATCACAAAAAAACACACACACAGAGAGAAAACTACTCACCAAGAAACAGTCCCAAAAAAACAAAACAAAAATACAGCAGAAAAAAAAACAAAAAGAAATATATCAATCAAACAAACAGTCTCTCAAACACTTATCAAAAACCACTTTCAAAAATCTACTAACAACCACTTGATCACACAGAACACTAATCTGACAACTACAAAACACACCGCAACAAACAACAAGAACAAAAGCACTTTGTTAAATGGGAAGGGACAAAGGGATGTACTTTTGCAAAGGAAGTGCGTTTGTGTGTGTCTATTTATGCTGTTTGCGTAGTTCACAACGTTGCCCTAGTCCATTTCCAATTTCACTGATTGCGCCGCTCCCGAGTTGTGAGCATGCGCACATCGGAGCTGACATGGTCTCGTTTAGCGCGCGTATGCGCGAGCCGGCCGGCCCTTCATTTGCATGGGGTCACGGCTCATTTCAATGTAACACGCCCACGTTCTTCCCAATTTGTATTACTCCTCCTTACGCCTCTGGAAAAACGTTACGTATGCGCAATTTCCTGCGCAAAAGCTACGAGAATAGGGTGATTACGCGGCAAAATTGCGCAAGTCTAACGTAAAGGCGGTGCGCTACGCCGGTCCAATAATGCGCAGATGTACGTGAATCTGGGCCAAACTATTTAAGCAGCAGACAGCATGGATTCATGAAAGGCAGAAGTTGTCAGACAAACCTGATTTCTTTTTATGAAGAGGTAAGTAAAACCCTGGACAGAGGCGTGGCAGTGGACGTGGTATACTTGGATTTTGCAAAAGCGTTCGATACAGTTCCCCACACACGGCTCATGTGTAAGGTAAGGTCTACAGGATTAGATATATCAATTTGTAAATGGATAGAAAACTGGCTGAAAGACAGGATTCAGAGAGTTGTGGTTAATGATTCTTACTCTGAATGGTCCAAGGTTATCAGCGTGTACCCCAAGGTTCAGTGTTGGGTCCCTTACTTTTCAATATATTTATAAATGATATTGGGTCTGAGATCCAAAGTAACATTTCTGTCTTTGCAGATGACACCAAGCTATGCAGTGGAATAAAGTCCTTGCAGGATGTCTCCAATTTACAAGCCGACCTCAATGCTCTGTCTAATTGGGCGACTAAGTGGCAGATGAGGTTTAATGTTGATAAATGTAAAGTTATGCACTTGGGGGCTAAGAATATGCATGCATCATACATGCTAGGGGGAGTTCAACTGGGGGGATCTGTAGTGGAGAAGGATCTGGGGGTTTTAGTTGATCATAAGCTCAATAATGGCATGCAATGCCAAGCTGCGGTTTCCAAAGCGAGCAAAGTCCTTTCTTGTATTAAGAGAGGTATGGACTCCAGAGAGAGAGATATCATTTTGCCCCTGTACAAATCATTAGTAAGACCTCATCTGGAATATGCAGTCCAGTTTTGGGCACCAGTTATCAAAAAGGATATCGGAGAACTGGAGAAAGTGCAGAGAAGGGCAACTAAACTGATAAGAGGCATGGAGGAGCTCAGCTATGAGGAAAGATTAGAAAAACTGAATTTATTCACTCTTGAGAAGAGGAGAATAAGGGGGGATATGATCAACATGTACAAATATATAAGAGGTCCATATAGTGAACTTGGTGTTGAGTTATTCACTTTAAGGTCAACGCTGAGGACAAGGGGGCACTCTTTACGTCTGGAGGAAAAGAGATTTCACCTCCAAATACGGAAAGGTTTCTTCACAGTAAGAGCTGTGAAAATGTGGAACAGACTCCCTCCAGAGGTGGTTCTGGCCATCTCAGTAGATTGCTTTAAGAAGGGCCTGGATTCTTTCCTAAATGCACATAATATAACTGAGTACTAAGTTTTGTAGGTAAAGTTGATCCAGGGTAAATCCGATGGCCTCTCGGGGGATCAGGAAGGAATTTTTTTCCCCTCCGGTAGCAAATTGGATCATGCTCTGCTGGGGTTTTTTGCCTTCCTCCGGATCAACTGTGGGTATGGAGTTGGGTGTATGGGATGTACTGTGTTTTATTTTGTTTGCTTATTTATTTTTATTTATTTTTATGGTTGAACTGGATGGACTTGTGTCTTTTTTCAACCTGACTAACTATGTAACTATGTAACTATATTTGGTGTCTGATAAATTGTATTTTCATTCTGCTAAACAAATCATATGCTTTTTGTCAAACTGTGAAACCTGGCCAGATTGAAATTTAGATGTTTTCATATTCATAGATTTTTGGTGGCATTAGGAATTTGCCTCTTTGAAGGAGCTACCCTAGTGTAAACTCTGCTACATTCCTGTGTGGACACGGCAGCGAGTGTTATAGACAAGTCGGTATTTCAACTGCTAATACTGTAACCAGTGCATGTTACCATTAAAACATGTAGTGACAGCTACTGTGTGTGTATAAAGGGTTAATTGCTCAATTAACCTGCCGCAGTGATGATCACTCTTAGTATGTTGATGCTTAGATTGGTGAACCTGAGCTGAAAAAATCTCTGCGCAGGGTGAAGCTGAAACTGTACTCACCTGTTTGTTAATATATTTTATATTATTCTTTGATAAATCTGCTCTACATAAATAAGCCAGTGCCTGAAAACTGTATGTTTTATGTACAGTGGACCTTTAAGAGTAATAGGATAGTTGCACATGCTTTGATAGTCCTGGAGCTGTCAGAACAGTCACCACTAGTATCACATTCCTGACAAATAGAATTCACAGATACCAGACACTTTGCAGCGCCAGAGAAGGCAGCTTTACCTCCAGTATGTACTCATTTAATATAAAATTACATGTCTTGTGAGTGGCGTCACACCAGGAATGCCTTAAATACCATTTAGTATAAGTGTTACTCAGATAACAGCAGCCATTTAATTAGATCTATCGTAAATCACCCTCCGGTCTCTGTTCTGTCGGGAATCATTACACAACCACATGTAAGGTTTAATTTCTATTCCTCCAAGATATCTATATCTAAATAGGTTGTTTAAAGGAGCCATTCATTGCAAAAACATGAGGTCAAAGGTATATAAAAAGGGGACAGATACACAAATTTTCTACAGTTAGGAGTCAAAATGTTTGTTTCAGTGTTGTGGAAAGAATGACAACTGAAATCAGAATTTTTCCTATGTGCAGGAACAATATATTAATTTAAAGCTGGTGTTACACAATAGCCCCAGTGTCCCCTAATGATAATATACAGCTCATGTAACACAACATTCCTGTTCAGGCAGTGCATAAGGAACATGGAGCTGAAATAACAAATAATGTCCTTTAACCACTTAAGCCCCGGACCAATATGCTGCTAAATGCCCAAAGGCGTTTTTACAATTCGGCACTGCGTCGCTTTAACTGACAATTGTGCGTTCGTACGACGTGGCTCCCAAACAAAATTGGCGTCCTTTTTTCCCCATAAATAGAGCTTTCTTTTGGTGGTATTTGATCACCTCTGCGGTTTTTATTTTTGCGCTATAAACAAAAATAGAGCGACAATTTTGAAAAAAATGCAATATTTTTTACTTTTTGCTATAATAAATATCCCCCAAAAACATATATAATTTTTTTTTTTTTCCTCAGTTTAGGCCGATACGTATTCTTCTACCTATTTTTGGTAAAATCGCAATAAGCGTTTATCGATTGGTTTGTGCAAAATTTATAGCGTTTACAAAATAGGGGATAGTTTTATTGCATGAGCTAGTGCATTTCCCCAGGGAGTGTAGTTATTATATTTATTAAAGTGGTTGGAAACCCTATAAAAAAAAAACCTGCCGGTAATGGCACACAAGCCATTCCTTCAGTTAGCTTTAGAGCGCATGTGCCGAAGACATCGGCACATGCAGGAGACAGGGGATATCCTGGGTAGCTACAGGTAAGCCTTATTATAGGCAATGGGTTTACCAACACTTTAATATACTGTATATTGTATGCTTCGGCATCCCTTGTGTTTGTGATATAGGGTTCTTTTTTATTGGTGCTGCTGATCATATACTGTACTTCCTTTTAGCACAATACCCCCTAGTGCATGAGTGCTCAACCTGTGGCCCTCCAGCTGTTGCAAAACTACAACTACCATCATGCCTCTGCCTTTGGGAGTCATGCTTTTAACTGTCAGCAACTTGCAATGCCTAATGGGAGTGGAAGTTCTGCAACAGCTGAGGGACCACAGGTTGAGCACCAGTACTCTAGTGGCTACCGAAGAGACACACAAACCAAGTTAGAATAATGGAAAGGATGCCTGTGTTATAAATATGAGGTGTGTCTAAAAAACAATGGTGAATGGTCTGGCATCACAACAGCAATAAGGAACAGGTGCGCGCATGCACATCATCACATGGCTATCCAGAGTCACGTTTAGAAGCGCCACCTAGCCTGGAGTACACATGACCATCAGGCGCAATCCACAAATGTGTGACAGCGGTTCTACAATCAATTGCTGAAGAGGCCTTTGCTGACAGTTTCCTGAAGCTTTGTTAACAATGCCAAAAGTGTGTTGAAGGATGGTGATTATTTTGAAGGGCAATAAAGGTTATTTTTTGTATCTTCTGTTTTTTTTATACCTTTCACCAAACGTTTTAGACACACCTCATATGTTGGTATGACTTAGACCTGTCAGTAATGTGCAGAGGAGAAGACCTAGCTACACAGGAATGCGGTATTATACTGTATATTGGTGACTTACAACCATGGGGACCTGAGAAGCTGCATATTTTATCATCTCAGGAGTGGGTATTTGTTAGAGTCGGTTCACACATATGCGGCACGACTCCGGGGGCGGCTCTGCAAGTCGTCCTGAGGACAACTTCAGAGGCGATTTGCAAGACGACTTCTGTATAGAAGTCAATGCAAGTCGCCCCGAGCCGCCCCCGAAGTCGTACAGGGAGTACATTTCTAAGTTAGAGTGACTTGCGTCGCTCCGATTAGAACGCTCCCATTGCATTACATGCACGCGTCGCCTGTGTGTAAACCGACTCTCAAGCGTATAGTTTTAATAAAAAATAGGGCTTTTCACAGTTCTTTGTCAACACTGAAAATCTAAATACAAACTCTATAGTACTTACACTTTCACCTTCAATGTTCTGGAACAGTTTAGGGTCATCAAAGTCACATGATTCACTTGTAGAAGGTAACTGGCTAAAGAGAAATAAAAGTCATCATTATTTGTTTTTTTAATGTTAAACATGAGCACAGAATATATTGTAATATCATCTTTAAATGTAAACTTGTCAATAGTTCCCAGCAGAAACCAACAATTTATGGCAGTTTTTGTACTATTTGGTGAAAGAAGAGCACTAAAGATGCAGCTTAAAGGGGTTGTAAAGGTTTGACTTTTATTTTCTAAATAGGTTCCTTTAATCTCATGCATTGTTGGTTTGCTTACCTTTTCCTTCCATTTCCCTTCTAAATGTTGTTTTTCTTTGTTTGAATTTCTCACTTCCTGTTTCTCCTCAGTAATCTTTCCACCATCCGAGCAGTGGAAAGTCATTTAGAACAGCTTACTGAACACCTTACTGAGGAGGAACAGGAAGTGAGAAATTCAGACAAAGAAAACAAAGAAAAAAAACATTTAGAAGGGAAATTGAAAGGAAAAGGTAAGTGAACCAACAATGCACTAGCTTAAAGGAACCTATTTAGAAAATAAAAAACGAACCTTTACAACCCCTTTAAGGTTGGGTTCACATAAACGCGGCTGTGGTTTTCAGTCCGAAGTCCTGTGCATTTCTGTTCAACGGTTCATGGGTGCTTCAAGTGTGCATTTTCCCTGAATTTGCACCTGAACCGAACCCAAAAACGCGCAGGACCTTTTTCAAAACCACACCGTGGCCGCTCCGCACATTTGTGAACTGGCTCCATTGAAACCTGGTCTCATTCGCGTTATGCAAATTGGATGCATTTTTAACTGCATTCAATTTGCATATATGTGAACCCAGTCTCAAGAAAACTTGAACCGAGATAAATAATCTGCCAGTACTGACATCCTTCTGAAAATCCTACTTGCCCATATGTCTCTGGTTTCATTCTGATTCACTGACCAGAAGCAAATATAGCAAAAATAAAGTCAGAGTAAAGTCAGTGACTTAAAGTATTGAATCCAATAGCTCAAACTTGAAGCCACAAAACTTTCACCACTGGTTTGCTGGACTACTACAGTGAAATGGGTAGGTTACTTAGCACCTCCAAATATAGCACTCTCACCACAGCTCTTTAACAAATAAGACACAGGTTGCACAAAACACAAACATCTCCAGGGCATAGAATTCCATCTCAGAGTCTACTTGTGCAAGGGATCATCAAAAGCAATAGAATAAAAAAATTATGGTATTCTTCGTGGATGCAGCCCTCCTCAGATTGGGGAATCTAATAGACAACTGTAAAAGACCACACAGGAGGACGCACATGCCTAGTGCATTACCAAAGGTTTATTGTATAAAACAAAACATTAAGCCAAATGGATACTAACAAAATGGATGCGTTGTATGACACGAAAACTCAATCCAGTGAAGGATTAGGGTGGCCAAATACATTGTAATGTTGCGCTGGCAATCTTATGCGTTTCAGGGGATGAACCTCCTTCAGAGCTAAAGTTTATCTCTGGATTGAGATGCAGTGTCATACAATGCCTGTTTACATCCATGTTTGGGAGTATCCATTTGGCTTTGGGCCAACAAACACGAAAATATGTGTTTTTCAGCTCTTTAGCGCCACCCTTTAGGCACTTTCTGCTAATGTTGTGTTTGGTGAGCATTGATTCTGAGAATGCGTGTTTGTACTTTGCAATTTTTTTCAACAGACTTGTGTACGCTTAGAAAATCCGACAACAGATCGTTCTTGGCGGAAAGTTTTAATGCATGCCATCCGACATTTGTCTGCGGAAAATTGTATGATGGAGCATACAAACTATCAGATTTTCCCACTTACAGCCAGTCATCACACAATCCGATCATGTGTACGAGGCTTTAGAAAAAAGTGTTCAAGAAGCAATCCCTCTGTGTTCCCTCTTAGGCTGCTGACATCCTAAAGTTTTGATTTTAAAGTTGAAGCTATAAGGGCTCGTGTCAACAGGCATTTTCAGCAAACACAACTGAATGCCTTCTAATGGACAAAGCAGTATCTGACAAGTAATGGCTGTAGTTGGCCTGCCTTCCTTGCTGTTTAAATGCACATCAATAGGACATGTTGTGTCCAAAAAAAAGTAGCGCAACACAAAACAGATCAAATAAAGCCTCTAAGAGCCCATTCGCACAGGGGCAAAACGACTTTCAGCACGACTTTGGGAGGCAACTTGGACACGACTTGAGTATGAATCATCAGGCAACTTACAAGGCAACTTCAAGTCGCCTCCAGGACAGGAGGCTTTCCAGTGGCCAATCAAACAACAATCAGCTCTGTGGAAGGGAGGTGGAGGGAGGGGTTTGTCTGAGAAATGTATGTTATCTTCCTGTATTGTTGCTTCAGTTAAGACAGTGATCCGACTTCTGAGGCAACTTCCATTGAAATCAATGGATACAAGTTGCCTAGAAGTTGCCTAGAAGTCGGATTGAAGTAGTCGGAGCGACTTAAGTAGTGTACATTAAGATGGCTCCATTCACTTCTATTGATTTTCTCAACCGGACGACTTGGGGCAACTTCAAGTCGGATCCCAGGTCGCCCCAGTGTGAACCGGCTCTAAACTGCCATGTGTATTGCTCCATTAGAACTAATGGCAATTTGCTGTGTATGAGGTGCGTTTCAAACACAGGAAAATGATACACATGTACATGAAGCCTATTTCTGTCATAAACAATTAGTATTCCTACCTTTTCATTTTCCAATCTTAAAGAATATTAAGCAGCAAAATTAGAGACAAAACATCACTCCAAAAAACTGCACAAACACAAGCTACACACATTAAATGAATGCGCTAAACGTCTGCTAGAAACACAACTCAGTTCAATACACTGGCTAGTCTCCTCCACTGTGGATCTTACTGCTTTCTTCTAGAAATCCCTCCATAATGTTAAGGAGTATGTAATTCTCTATAGTCAAAGAAAAAAAAAAAAAAAAAAAACACATGGTCATTGCAGCTTCAAAACCGGTGGAAATCTTATATACTCACAATGACTAAATCTACAGATTTTGGAGGGGTCTTTATAAGAATCTGCACTGCATCATAAAACAGCTTCTAATGGCAGACAGGATATAAGCGCTGAAGCTTTCAGCCAAAATATTAAATCGTCGGATAGGAATTTTACTGAAACCAATTACTATGCATAAGCCTTTAAGTAAACTTAAAAAAAGAAAAACACATAATCACTGCATGTCATATGGGTTTCACCAGATTACTTTTTCTGTGTATTTAAAGTAATGCACGTGGTCATATATACATATGGAACAGGGCATACATATGTGGATGAGGAGAAAGCCAGGCAAACACGGACATCTCCTCGCTCAGTAAAGTCTCCAGTGGATTAAGAGCCTGCTAAGAAATTCTGCACAGTAAAAACCTTTCAGCTTTGAACGGGAAAAGTTTTGGACACAGCTAAATGGAATATTTTCAGCCAGATTTGTGCTAAATATGGGCCCACTGACCGCTAATGACAGTATGCCAATGTTCAGCGTGAGGAAGTCATGCCAGGAGTGCTCCATGGCTTACTGTAAAGGGTCACTAAGTCTACAATGTGGCTTAAAAAGTAACATTTAGCCTAGGTTCACACTGGGCTGCGGGAATAAAGCCGCGCAAGTTCAACTGAACTTGCACAATTGCACTCCTGCTTGTCCGCTCCAATTTTGGTCGCAATTACAGAGATACCTGTGCAGTTTATGCACAGATGTCAATGTAAATCGAGGGCCGAAAACGCAAAAAGTAGTACAGAAAATACCTTTTGAAAATCAATGCAGCGCCGCAAATGCAGGGTCGAACCAATTAGGACGGTGCCATTGCCGACAAATTCTGCCGATTTGTCATTTTTTTTTAAAGAATATTAAAACCACAAGCTGAGAACAGACACATCAAAATCTGGCCAGTACAACAGGGACCAACCAAATCTCAATCTGTGTATGGCCTTACTTGTTTAACATAGATCCACCTCTGTTAAATGGACACACTGAAAAACTATTAAATCAGTGAATGTGTTGGCTGCGCCTTTCTTAAACAAATAATAATTTTGTGTGGAGATATATAGATATATCTATCTATATATCTATATCTATATATCTAAATCTATATAATCTGTGGAAAGAACTGAAAACTGCTGTTCACAAACGCTCTCCATCCAACCTCACTGAGCTTGAGCTGTTTTGCAAGGAGGAATGGGCAAAAATGTCAGTCTCTCGATGTGCAAAACTGATAGAGACATACCCCAAGCAACTTATAGCTGTAATCGCAGCAAAAGGTGGCGCTACAAAGTATTAACTTAAGGGGGCTGAATAATTTTGCACGCCCAATTTTTCAGTTTTTTATTTGTTAAAAAAGTTTGAAATATCCAATACATTTTGTTCCACTTCATGATTGTGTCCCACTTGTTGTTGATTCTTCACCAAAAAATACAGTTGTATATCTTTATGTTTGAAGCCTGAAATGTGCCAAAGGGTTGCAAAGTTCAAGGGGGCCGAATACTTTCGCAAAGGCACTGTGTATATATATTATATATATATATATATATATATATAAACAATCCTAATCAATCAGAATACATAATTATGACATGAGCCTTTTCACGTGAAAAAATAAAATAAAAATAAAGTAAAGTACATCGTTCATTCGTGTATATACAGTTCATATGTAACACTTTCTGCTAAAATGATCACATTCTTCCGGATGTGCAACTTATATTAATTCTCTTTCAGCCTTCACTCTTGTGTATCCTCTATGGTAGCAATAAATTGTGACTCCCATCACATTTCATTACTGTGCTCTTGTAAAAACATCAAAAAAAGTTACTAACACAATAAAGCTGCCAACTTCAAAACCTGTCACTTGGATGAGATTCAACAAGCAAAAGCATGCATGGGAAGGCTCAAAGGGTGGCCCCTGTGGGTCAAAAAGACCCAGTTGAGATTCCACAGTCACCCAGGAGCATCTGAAAGGAACTATATGAGCGATCCATTGTGTAAAAGCCCTCAACAGGAGTGAAAGGCCAGCTGTTATTGGAAAAGGATAGTCATGGCTGCCTTGTAGGCCAGGATTCGTCCCACAGAGTACTGTCTAAAATGAAACTTCTTTAGTTTACAAGTGAGCACGAATTCCAGGTGCGAAGACAGCCCATGCGCAAAGTCGACTCCAGAACTCTTTGACTTTGGGGTAGGACCAGACTACATGGAGGAAATCAGAGTTATCTGAGCCACATTTGGGGCATAACGCGTTACGGTTAGGGTAGATTTACGCCAAGCATTCCAGGGAGTAGTATGCTCAGTGTATAAATTTCAGTTGGATAAACCTATCCCTTGCTGAAATCGTCAAAGGTAGATATCTTTGGATACCCTCCTCCCAGTCATCATTTGCTAAATCTGGAATATCTCGCTGCCAAAGATTGCCCGGTGTTTGGCTCCATTGGTCTTCCCATCACTCTGATCAGCTTCCCTGTCCCTGCTGAAGAAAAGCATCCCCACAACATGATGCTGCCACCACCATGTTTCACGATGGGGAAGGTGTGTTTGGGGTGATGTGCAGTGTTGATTTTCCACTACACAAACCCTTTTTCCTTTTAGGCCAAAAAGTTACATTTTGGTCTCATCTGACCTGGGCACCTTCTTTGACATGTTTGCTGTGTCTCCCACATGGCTTTTCGCAAACTGAAAATGGGACTTCTTATTGCTTTCTTACAACAATGGCTTTCTTCTTGCCACTCTTCCATAAAGGCCAGATTTGTGGAATGCACTGGATGTGGATCTCTGCAGCTTCTCCAGAGTTCCCATGGGCCTCTTGGCTGCTTCTACAATTAATGCTCTCCTTGCCCAGCCTGTCAGTTTAAGTTGACGGCAATGTATTGATAGGTTTGCAGTTGTGCCATACTCTTTCTATTTTAGATGATAGATTGAACAGTGCTCTGTGAGATGTGCAAAGTTTGGGATATTTTTTATAACCTAACCCCACTCTCCACAACTTTATCCCTGACCGGTTAGTTCCTTGCCCTTTATGATGCCGTTTGTTCACTAAGGATCTCTAACAAACCTCTGAGGGCTTCACAGAACAGCTGCATTTACACTGAGATTAAATTACACACAGGTGGACTCTATTTACTAATTAGGTGACTTCTTAAGGCAATTGGTTCCACTAGATTATAGTTAGGAGTATCGGAGTAAAGGGGGCTGAATACAAATGCACGCCACACCTTTCAGATATTTATTTGTAAAAAATGTCGAAAACCATTCATCATTTTCCTTCCACGTCACAATTATGTGCCACTTTGTGTTGGTCTATCACATAAAATTCCAATAAAAGTTTATGTTTTTGGTTGTAACATGACAACATGTGGAAAATCTTAAGGGGTATGAATATTCTTTCAAGGCACTATAGATTTCTTAGTTGTATTTCAATTATGTATTTAGCTGTTGGTCTGCATTCAGTTTTAAGTAATGCTAACTAGCACGTTTACTGGTCCTTAAAGGGTTTGTTAAGGATTTTTTATTTTTTTTCATAATTAGCATTCTTTACCTGCAGACATTCCTCTTTTCACTTCCTCATTGTTCGTTTTTGCTCAGAAGTTGCTCTATTTCTTCTCTGTTCTGTTCACTTCCTGCTTGTCTGATTTTACTGACCACCGTGAAGGGAGATTTTACTGCAGTGGTCAGTAACGTGCTCACCCCCTCCTGGGAACTACATCTGTGTGTCAGGACGCTCTCTACGTGTTAGAGACTTCAAGGAGGTATGAATTACTGGGCATGCCGCAATGCATACTGGGAAATGTAGTTCTTACATGAACAAGTGATGCAAACCAGGAAGTGAGAGAACTAAAACTAGAATGGCGGAGGTGATATAGATGAAGGAATTTAATAGGTATTTACTTGTTTTTTAACAGAATCATTACACTATTCTGTCTACCTTGCAGACATGGCTCTCAAACAAAATTGACGTCCTTTTTTTCCCACAAATAGAGCTTTATTTTGGTGGTATTTGATCACCTCTGCGGTTTTTATTTTTTGCGCTATAAACAAAAAAAGAGCGACAATTTAAAAAAATATATATATTTTTTACTTGTTGCTATAATAAATATCCCAATTTTTTTTTTTTCACAGTTAAGGCCGATACGTATTTTGACGTATTTTTGTAAAAAAAAAAAAAATCGCAATAAGCGACTGGTTTGCGCCAAAAGTTATAGCGCCTACAAAATGGGGAACAGAATTATGATTTTTTTTTTTTTTTTTTTACTAGTAATGGCGGCGATCTGCGATTTTTATTGCGACTGCGATATTGCAGCGGACATAACGGACACTTTTGACACAAATTTGGGACCATTCACATTTATACAGCGATCAGTGCTATAAATATGCACTAATTACTGTATAAATGTGACTGGCAGGGAAGGGGTTAACACAAGGGGGCGAGGAAGGGGTTAAATGTGTATCCTGGGTGTGTTCTAACTGTGTGGGGGGAGGGGGTGACTGGGGGAGGTGACCGATGCTGTGTCCCTATGTACAAGAGACACAGATCAGTCTCCTCTCCTCTGACAGCATGTGGAGCTCTGTGTTTACTCACAGAGCTCCACGTCCCTGCTGTCATCTGTTCGTTTTCCCGCCGATCGCATGTACCCGACGGACATCGCGGCCGCCAGGTACATGCATCGGATCCCCAGCGATGCGGCGGGACAGTGTTTACCAGTGGCGCGCGCGGGTAATGCAGTAAAAATCACGTCCAAAGATGTCTAGTTGGCGCCTCAGACGTATTCTGTCAATAGCGCGGGTCTGAAGTGGTTAAATGATACAGGTCATAGTAAGTATTAAGAACACTGAGGCAATAGCCTATAGGAATGCTAATAGCAATGATCACACATTTCCATAGTAGTAGATACAATTTAATAAGAAACAACTAATGAGGACCAGTTTTGGCACAATAACCCGATTCACCTAACAAAAAGAAGAAAAATGTATTTAAACACAAAGGGTTTTTTCTCTCGTTAACAAGGACTGTTTACATTCAGACTAGTCCTGTTCAATGCATATGCTTGTATGTAATATAAACAGAGAGAGGCAGAAAGCATGTTTCGCCGGTCCTCTGCCAAGGAGACCCACAAAACTCCCCTCTGTTATGCTGGTTAGACCTCGCCTGGCATTGGATTAAGGAATAAAATAATTGTGTGCAAAGAATAAATAGGAAGATTAAAGCAGTTTTGTTATACAAACATAGCAAATAGACGGGCCTTTAAGTGTTTCACAGAGTGACTTTGGAAATAGAAGAAACAAGGTTGTCTAACGCTGGGGCTTTTCAGTCAGGAATAAGACAGTTACAGCTCATATAAATGGAGTTATAACAAAAGAGTGCATTTGCCTTAAGGGCTTTCAGTGGAAGGGCATGACGTTCTCCTATGTTAGTGAATCAAGCACACTCACTGGTACAGGAAGTCACCTAGGTGGGATATATAAAACAAGAAGTGTATGTATACTGGCACCAAGTACAAAAAAATCACTTGTAGGCTGAAAATGGTGCAAAGAGCAGCTGGGTAAAAAAACAGCAACCAATAGCCCAGAGTGTGGCTTGGAAAAGGTCATAAACTGGTGAAATCAGAACAAATCAAAGGACGGTGAGCTAGGTGTAAAGTATTTTTCATGGAAAAAGGCAAGCAATAGTATAAGACTTAATATAAGACTGTGGAGGCAGAACATCAACCTCTAAGTTCTGCCTCTACAGCCTTTAATTAAGTCTTATATTGTTGCTTGCCTTATTCCACGAAAAATACTTTGCGCCACTCAAAGTACAAACCACTCTTTTATGGTCACTTTTCTGTGTAACCAGTCCTCATTTAGTTACATAGTAGGTGAGGTTGAAAAAAAAGACACAAGTCCATCAAGTCCAACCTATGTGTGTGATTATATGTCAGTATTACATTGTATATCCCTGTATGTTGCGGTCGTTTAGGTGCTTATCTAATCGTTTTTTGAAACTATCGATGCGCCTCGCTAAGACCACCGCCTGTGGAAGAGAATTCCACATCCTTGCCACTCTTACAGTAAAGAACCCTCTAAGCAGTTTAAGGTTAAAGCTCTTTTCTTCTTCTAATTTTAATGAGTGGCCACATGTCTTATTAAACTCCATTCCGGCGAAAAAGTTATATCCCTATTGTGGGGGTCACAAGTTTGGTATTTGTAAATTTAAATCAATCCCCTCTCAAGCGTCTCTTTTCCAGAGAGAATAAGTTCAGTGCTCGCAACCTTTTTTTTTAACTAATATCCTTCAGACCCTTTATTAGCTTTGTTGCCCTTCTTTGTACTCTCTCCATTTCCAGTACATCCTTCGTGAGGACTGGTGCCCAGAACAGGACAGCATACTCCAGGTGTGGCCGGACCAGAGTCTTGTAGAGCTGGAAAATAATCATTTTATATCTGGAGCTAATCCCCTTTTTAATGCATGCCAATATTCTGTTTGCTTTGTTAGCAGAAGCTTGGCATTGCATGCCATTGCTGAGCCTATCATCTACTAGGACCCCAAGGTCCTTTTCCATCCTAGATTCAACCAGAGGTTCTCCCCCCAGTGAGCAAATTGCATTGATATTTTTGCCACCCAAATGCATTATTTAAAATTTTTCTACATTAAACCTCATTTGCCGTGTATTTGCACCCCATTCATTTGTTCAGATCTATTTGCAAGGTTTCCACAACGGAGAAGTTATTGACCTGCTTAGCTTGAGTATCGTCCACAAATACAGATATTGAACTGTTTACCACATCCTCCAGGTTGTTTATGAACAAATTAAATAGGATTGGTCTGAGCACAGAACCCTGGGGGACCCCACTACTCATCTCTGACCACTCAGAATATTCCCCATTTATCACGACCCTCTGAACTCGCCCTTGTAGCCAGTTTTCAATCCATGTACTCACCCTATGGTCCATGCCAATGGACCTTACTTTGTACAGTAAACATTTATGTGCATTAGTTTTCTTTTTTTGGGGGGCATTTTTCCTTCTTTTTTACCTGGCGATCTGGCCAATAACACATCTCCTATATTGTACTTTCCCCACTCTGGATGAAGGAGCATAGAGGCACCCTTGGACAGCAAAATTGTTAATCAGGAGGGGAGTATTGGATGTACTAGCGGATTTAGATACTCTAACAAATTGAAGCCAAACTCTAGCTCACACTGCAGTTACAGTAACATTTTTTTTTTCTTTTAGGATAAAGGTATTACATAAATAAATAAAAGCTAACTATTGTAAGCACCTCAGTCAGTGGTAAATGGTTTGTCTTAACACTTTTAACTGATACATTTGCAGTAGAGCGTATTCTGTTGAAAAACAGCATAGCTACTGGCCAGATCACCAAGTGGAAATAAAAGAAAGAAACCCTAAAAACAAAACTAATGCTGCCATCACATCTAAGAATTGGTAAACTGCAATATAATAAATGTGTGCTTCTGGGTTTAATTTAGCTCTTTTTTTTATTTTATTTTTTTAAAGGACATTCTGCAGCTCTCCGTGGTGCTGAAAATGCAGATTCACCTGCAGGCTATCCAAATTGTCACCATTGATGGTCATTAAAGCACAATTTTTCTTTCATCTTTCCATCTATTAAATCTTCTGCTCTTGTTGTTTTAACTTGGGTTGGTAAAACATTTTTCTTTCTGCCAGTAAATACCTTATACAGCCCACTTCCTGTTTCTTGTCTGGTAAAAATCCTAGGCTTATGACATCATGCACAGCTCTCTTACAATAATGTGAATATAATGGTGCGCTAAAATCAACCCTAGTGCAGTACTTGGTAAGTGATCCTAGTGAAAAATAAGCTCCGTGCTTATAAATAAGTGACAAATAATAAAAAAAGATATTGCTGGATGAGCAATAACTAAGATGCTGGCATGAATGACCAACAATGATCCTGAACAATATTGTGCATAGTCCATAGGTACACTCACAAATCTTCCTTCATCAATATGCGCTTGATCTCAATTCACAGTTGCTTGTATGTAATAAGCAAAATATACACCAAGATAAGAGGAAACGATTATTGCGCAGTGTAATCATCATTCCACATAACACCAAACAAATGCGTTTGTAATAGCACTCACATATACCAGGAATCAGAAGCGCATAGCAACTCAGTGAAAGGCGATCTCCTCACTTGATATCGTCACTCGGCTCTCTCTACGTGTTACGTCAACGTCACGTGACTTTTTCATGGGTAGCCATGTGACAGACACAGCTGAGTTTATATGCTTGAGATCGCGTACTCATTGTCATAGTGACAAGAGGGATCTGAATATCATCATCTCTGGCAAGCGCTTTCCATAAGCATAATTATTAGAACTTAAATACAACTTTGTAACTTTTAATAATATAGGTCATTAAAACATAAAATCGTATCCCACCTACACATTTCTAATCGGGATACCAATACAATATTTAAAAAAGAGGGGAGTTTTTGGGACTTTAGATGAGATGCGTTTTTAAGCAAACAGTAGTATAAGTAAAGTTGTAAACGCCTCAATAGAGGCATGTAAATACTGATGGGTAGATAGAGGGGTGTGTCCCCGCCTCCACCTATGCTCGGTATGGTAGTCCCAATGCTAGTTTTCTTTACACCATACAGGGATGGAGATGCGTTTGTTGATACCCTTATACATTTATGCGTTTTTTTCCAGTGCTCTTTACTACCATACCAAGCATAGGTGGAGGTATACGCCATTGTGGGGCAACCCGCTGCTCCCTCATTTCCACTCTCTGCCTGACCCCTCGGCATGGGCTGGTAGGGAGATAATGGCCCTTAAACATATTGTTTCGGACGGCGCTCTCATGTTCTTCCGAGAGCTGAGGGACCGCTACTCAATTCCGCCGCGATGGACGTTTCGATACTGGCAGCTCCGTCACGCTTTCGGGGCCCAGTTCCTGGACATACTTACACTCCAGTCGGACTCACTTGAGCGCCTCTTGACCTCGCGCTCCATGGGGCGTCCTCTCTCCACCCTATACCTTTATTTGACGGTAGCCTACGACACTGGGTTGACCCGTACCTTTGAAAAATGGAGGGCTGACATACCTGACCTGGATGACGAAAAGTGGGAGGAATGTGTCTCCACGTTCATCCCGTCACTTATAGCAGCTAGAGATCGGTTCATTCAAATTAAATTCCTCCACAGGGCCTATTACACCCCTCAAAGACGACCCCCATTGCCCGCGTTGTAGGGTAGAGGTTAGCTCGTTCTGGCACATGTTCTGGTCGTGTCCTGCGATTAAACCGTACTCGGAACAGGTGGCCGAGATCCTGGGTGAGGTGTCCCGCCTATGGGTCCCAGTAGACCCCCTGGTCCTTCTCCTGAACCACATGGAGGAGATCCAGGGGGACAGATAGACCACTTTGCTCCTTACCTCCACCCTCTTTTATGCTAGGAGGGAGATCCCTCTTAAGTGGAAGACGGCAACCCACCCACGGTCGAGTCCTGGACTCGCTCGGTTAACAATGTATTGCCCCTGTATAGAATCACCTACGAGAGTAGACAGTGCCCGGAAAAGTTTGATAAGATCTGGTCTGGGTAGATTGATGCTAGGGGCTGATTTTGTATGATGACCTCGATTCAGCATTGTGTTTGGACACATATGACTGTTCCCTGCCGTCTTAAAAACGCAATACAATATTTAAAAGGTCCCTCCAGTGGCCATTTTACTTTTTAATGCATAGCTCTCTCTCTCACTCTCCTGAGAGTTTGCCAGGAAGGGAGGGGGGTTGAATCATAAGAGGGCCAATGAAAGCTGCAGAGCAGGTGTGCCTCTGTGTGATTTAAACTGAATGTATGTTCAGGCAGTTTGTAGTTTCTATTATAAAATTACAACTTTATCACATTCATTCTTATGTATCTATCACTTCTATGTATAATCAGATAGTAAAAAGGGGGAGGCAGGTCTCCCTCAGAACATCACCAGAAATCCCTATAGGAGGGGAAAAATAAAAAGAAGAGGGGAAAAGTATGAGAGAAAAAGGAAAGAAGGGTTAGGAAGGCTGTTTTTGTCTCTAAACACCCCTGCATGTTAGCCTATGTGTCCATGCACACATTGGTGATTAGATGTGTTTAGAGACAGGGTTCAGAAGAAAAAAATAAAAATTCACAGCCAGCGCGTCCAGGAGCAGCAGCATTTTGACTGAAAAACGCTTGATGTGTGTAAACGAGTGTATTCCATGATTGAGTGTTAATTTCAATGGTCAGAATAAATCATTATACTGGCCAACAAAATGAGTAAGACCCTTTCACACTGGGGCAGTGGGTGCGTCAACGGTAATTTACCGTAAACTTTGCGGCGCTATTCGTCCGCTAGTGGGGAGTTTTCAACCTGAAAAAGAGTTAAAACCACCAGCAAAGCACCACTGCAGCAACGCTTTTCCGATGGTATAGCCGCGGTGCCCATTCATTTCAATGGGTGGGAGAGGTGGGAGAAGTGATATACACCCGCTCCCTCACCGATCCAAAGATGCTGCTAGAAGGACATTTTTTACCGTCCTGCTAGCGCACCGCTCCAGTGTGAAAGCTCTCGGGGCTTTCAAATTGGAGAGACGGCAGCAGCACTTTCAGGGCGCTTTGCAGGCGCTATTGTTAGCGTTATAGCGCCTCAGTGTGAAAGAGGTCTTAACACTCAAGTGCTTGATGGGCCTAAAGGCAACTAAACGCATTTACAGACGTATTTACCAGGAGGAAAGGCATCTAGGAGAGATGGCAAAATGTCGAGTGTGCGTGAGGTCATACAATCTGATCAAATCAACATTTCCACTTTAATCAATCACTGTTTCAGTGCTATAATAAGCTAAAGAAGATTTTATAAGTAAAAATAATTATATATATTTATATTACTAACCATGCTTTATTTTGTGTTTTACAATAAGTAAACAATAAAACAGATAATTTAAAACAAAAACATACCCCCTTTTTGTGTTGCCCATCATAAAACATTTGTTACAGGACTATACACTTTCAGATACAGCAAAGATTATCAGCTTGCACTCAAACTGAATTGAATCTTATCTCCTGGATCAAAATGCTGTACAAACTTTTGGCACTACATAAATCCTGTATTATAATAATATATTAATAATAGTAATAATAATATTATACGAGTGCATGCACTATAAAATTCAAGTGTCTAATTTGTGGTCAATTTTTAAGTTTACATATTCTGAACAAGTCTCCATTAATTTCTGTATCTATAAGCATTGTGGAGAAATTGATTTTTAAAGTTCACAACACAGGCAATTAAATCTTTTGTTATGCTTTTTTTTATGTTAGCAGATATTAGCAGACTGTCAGTCCTACAATGTGTACAACCAGCAGATGTTTCTAAGTTGGTAAAAACAACTTTAGTCTTTGTTGGTATCTTTAGAGATGTTTAAAATTAATTAACTTTGCATTAAAATAAGCTAGAGAGGTGAGTGAAAGCTTGATTTAAAGCTCTTTTACTGCATGTTAAGAATATGTAAATCATTTAATGTCCATAATCTAGCCATAGGTTCATTTTGAGATGATTTATCAAAACTGGAGGGAGAATTTTCTTAATTTTAACAAATCAGATTTCACTTCACGTCCACCCAAGCAAGGTAGTGGCTTTATATTACAACCAATTGGTACATGTCCACTTTTACCATTTCCATTCAATTAATACAGAACCATAATTAATACTGTTTCAACACAAAACAAATAATGTAGGACTTTTTATTGGAAAGCTAGCTCGGAAATGAACTAAACTGAGACAATTATAAAAAAGGTATATTTACCTGAAATCTTCAGAGGAGCGTTCTCTCTCAAATTCTGGAAAGTGTCTTCCAGGTATGTGAAAATAAGAAACAAGGTGAAATATATGGAAATATATATGGAGCATGAATTATTGATAACTACACATATACAATGTTAGGCAGTGTGCAAAAAATAAAAAATGACAGCTGCTGTAGGAGAGATGTGTAGGGAAGGCATGGTTTCAGTTCAAACCTCAATGCTTCTGTCTTAGACTACTCTTATGTTATGTTTTGCACAGTGGCGGTGCGTCCATAGAGGGCGCAGAAGCGCCGCCCCCTCTCGCTCCTGCACCGCCACTGAAAAACAATACATAGATTCATGCATTGCATGAATCCATGTATTGTCACCGCTGCCGCTGCCGCTCACTATTCAGATGGCCAGCCCCCTGGCGAGCGCCGGCCATCTGAATAATGGCAGCTGGTTGGCTGTGGAAGTGTCTATCAGAGCCAGCGCCTGAGGGCTGTAATCGGCTTCCAAATAGTTAATCAAGGGACGCACAGGGTGCGGGTTCCTTGGTTAACACTGACACGCATTTCAGCTCAATCAGGTTCACCGGATCTGGTTACCAGTAACCTGATTGGCTGAAGCGACATCGAGGGTGGGACTACATCGAGTGATCGTGGAGGAGGATCCGAGGATGGCTGACCGAGAAAGGTAAGTGCCAGGTGGGGGGGGGGGGGGTAATCTGGCGGCATTTTAGGGTCAAACTGGCAGCAATTGTTGGGCACAGTGGCGACAATGGCATGGCACAGTGGCTGCGTTTGGCATGGCACAGTGGCGACAATTGATGGGCACAATGGCGACAATGGCATGGCACAGTGGCTGCGTTTGGCATGGCACAGTGGCGACAATTGATGGGCACAGTGGCTGCGCTTGGCATGGCACAGTGGCGACAACTGATGGCACAGTGGCTGCGTTTGGCATGGTACAGTGGCGACAATTGATTGGTGCTGTGGCGACAATTGATGGCACAGTGGCTGTGTTTGATGGCATGGTACAGTGGCAACAATTTTATTGCACAGTGGCTGCATTTCATGGGCACAGTGGCAGCAATTGATGGGCACATTGAGGCTGCAATGAGCTTAGTAAATGAGGTGAAGATTCAGTTTGCAAAGAACCAATCACCTGCAAGGAAAATAGGGAAAACAGCATCTCTGCTTGTATTTGATTGGACTCTATTTGTGGAAAAAAAAGAACGTCAATTTAGTTTGGGAGCCACGTCGCACGATCGCACAATTGTCAGTTAAAGCGACGCAGTGCCGAATCGCAAAAAGTGGCCCAGTCTTTAACCACCAGAATGGTCCGGGGCTTTAGTGGTTAAAAGAATTAATCCTATTGTTTCAGAATGTGTTGTTCTAGGTGTCAAAAGAGGATCACAAGGTGGGCAAGTCATTGGCCGGTTATTTAGTGATATCTGGCAAATTATGAATTCTGTGGTCAACTGCCCACAAAACAATCTGATCATTTCAGATGTGAATAGTATTCATTGGAACTGGATGCCAGCCCCACCCAAGTGGTAAACGATAACAGGAAATATTTCTGTCTGCATGTTCTAACTAAGATATCCACCAATTATTGCTGTGATCCTTCCATTACATGTCAATCTATACTGCCCTAAATAAAAAGAGTTTAATGATATTCTCTTTGTACATGCCTGGTTTGCACAGTGTGGAATTACTTACCCGTATGTAATACCGCCAATGCTGCATTTCTTGAAGTTCATGACATTGCAGGTTAAGGTTCCAGTTTTGTCCGAAAACAAATACTTCACCTAGAGAGGCAAACAGATACCATCATCAATCTTCTATAGAAACAGTCCCTAAAGCCTCACTCACACTAGAATGCATACATTAATGTGTACTCAATGAAGTGCATTGGCATGTTTTAGACATGTTGTGCCGTTTTTATTTCATAGACTTTTTTTATGTGAATGGCAAACAGCAGATCAACAAAATTTAAATACCACATATGCAGGGCTTTTTTCCAATGCAACAGTGTGAAAAGGTTCTGTTGAATACAATGGGTTTTCTCATGTCTATGCAACTGAGCTGGAAAATGCAATAAAGAGCATTACAAAGCTACTGTTTTACTCCCGTGCTGTGACTTGTAGTGCATTTTTCCTTTTTTAAATAAAGACAACCATCAAGGCTGTCCATATTTTCTTTCCATTTAAGGCATTGGATATACTGTAAATGAGTTTCACAGTGCACAGACTGGATACGGCAAAATCAACGTTTTTAAACACAATGTTTAGAGGGGGATCTCACAAATATTGCCTACTATATCAGTTTTATCAGGGCCGATCCTGGGCGGGTGCGCGGGGTGCCCGGCACCCAGGCGCTCAGAGGGGGGAGGCGCCGAAGTGTCAGAGTGCTTCCTCCCTCCTCCTCTCCTTGATCCGTGCCAAAGAGTCGCTCTCGCGTGTGGTGCAGTACGTGAGCAGACACAAGCAAACTAGCACTGTTAGGGGCGGCGCCGGGAGCGCAAGGAGCCAAGGCCGCCCGCTTAAATTTGTTTCTTGTTGCTTCACTCCGAGCGAGCGAGTCAATCGTCTGTCTCGGAAGAAGTTGCGGACTACAGCTCACAGAAGCCAGTGAAGTCAGCTGACATGACGGCCGCCGCTGTGGCTTCTGGGAGCTGTAGTCCGCAACTTCCTCCGAGACAGACGATTGACTCGCTCGGAGTGAAGCCACAAGAAAAAAAAATGTAAGTGGGCGGCCGCGGCTCCTTGCGCTGCCCCTAACAGTGCTACTGTGCTTGTATTGTGACGGCCACCGATGTGGCTTCTGGGAGTTGTGACTTCTAAGGGAGGCTCCCGGTGGGTGGTGTAAGCAAGGAGAGAAAGGGCATCAAAACCACCCCCCCCCCCCAGGACTGGAGGAGGCCATGCAACTTGCAAGCAGGAGGACCTGTCCTGCTGAGCTGGCAGCTGCCATTGGACGATGGCTGAGGTGAGAGATCCTGACCCCCACATGATCATTCTATTTATTCCCCCCCCCTGCTGGGAGCTGCCCATTATCTGTGGGTCTTGCTGGAAGCTAGCCATAGCCTATAGGCCAGCAGGGCCCACTGGTCATGACCAGCTCCCAGCAGGACCCACAGGTCCGCTGCCAGCCCCCTGCAGGACCCACAGATCACCAACCAGCTCCCTGCAGAACCCACAGGTCAACGGCCAGCTCCCTGCAGGACCCACAGGTCCGCAGACAGCCCCCTGCAGGACCCACAGATTCGTAGCCAGCCCCCTGCAGGACCCACAGATCCGCAGCCACCTCCCAGCAGGACCCACAGGCTGTAGGTCCTGCTGGGAACTGTCTGCGGACCTGTGGTTCCTGCGGGCCGCTGACCTGTGGTTCCTGCTGGCCACACCAGGTGACACCAACCCTAGCGATGCCACTGCTTGTGTGTGTCTCGCACATCGCACAAGCTCTGGTCTGAAATTCCTGGCGGCACTGTGACAAAGTCCCGCCTCCTGTGAGATAGACGGAACACTGATCCAATGCAGTAAAATTTAATCAGTGTGACGTGTATCATAGAAGCCACAAGCTGGTCTAGGAGGCGGGACTTTGTTACAGTGGCTGCCCGGGAGATTCAAATCCAAGCTCTGTGACAGCAAGAAATCGTCGCTGCTCTGTGTGATCGAGGAGCACTGAAAGGCTGCAATTGGTGTGCACCAATGAGCTGGATTTGGTGGGAACTGGTAGGTTGCATTTGATGGGCGCTGATGGGGCTGGATGCATGGATTTCTTATATAATTTCCTCAGTCTCTGACCATCTCTTGTATCATGCCTGCAGTCTCTGACCATGTCTTGTATCATGTCTCCAGTCTCTGACCATGTCTTGTATCATACCTGCAGTCTCTGACCATCTCTTGTACCACGTCTGCAGTCTCTGACCATCTTTTGTACCATGTCTGCAGTCTCTGACCATCTCTTGTACCATGTATGCAGTCTCTGACCATCTCTTGTACCATGCCTGCAGTCTCTGACCATCTCTTGTACCATGTCTGCAGTCTCTGACCATCTCTTGTACCATGTCTGCAGTCTCTGACCATCTCTTGTACCATGTCTGCAGTCTTTGACCATCTCTTGTACCATTTCTGCAGTCTCTGACCATCTCTTGTACCATGCCTACAGTCTCTGACCATCTCCTGTACTATGTATGTAGTATGTCCGAGGGCTCTTTCTACCAGACCTCCTAACATAAGCCCTCTCTGTATCCATCAAAGAGACCCCCCCCCCCCAGGTCCCATTAGTGTACTCTCTTCTTGTAATGTGTTTATTGTTAAGAGGATCCCAGGATAATAAAGACTTATTAAGGGAGAATCTCTGTGTCTGAGTCGTTGAAACATTTGTAATGGGGTGGAGTTAGTAAGATGACCACGCCCATGTGGGGGCGCCAGAAATATTTATGCACCCAGGCGCCTGTGACCCTAGGATCGGCCCTGAGTTTTATAACATGTGTTACTCCCTATGATTAAAGGGGTGTTCCAGCCACAATTTTTTTTTTTTAAAGTCAGCAGCTACTAACAGTGTAGCTGCTGACTTTAAATAAGGACACTTACCTTGTCCTACTTGCCCGCGCTGATGGCCCCCCCCCCCGATGCCAGTCCCACGATCGATCCAGGTCCCGCGCCGCCATTCACACTATGGGAAACAGGCAGTGAAGCCGTACGGCTTCACTGCCCATTTCCTACTGCGCCTGCGTGAGTCTCACGCTGGCTTGTGAATGGGCGGCTGCTCTCTGAGAACACCCACAGTTCCCAGAAAGCAGCGTGCCCCATTCACAAGCAGAAGAAGCAGAAGAAAAGACACCGCGGTGTGGAAGAGGCAGATTACGGACTTCCGCATAGCAACAGGTATTTCGGGTGAGTATTTTTTTTTTTCACGTTTTTTTTTATTTAATTTTTTAAAGCTAGATGGGCAAATGTGGTTTTCCTGGGTGGAACTCTGCTTTAAGGACAACAATCTGTAACTCATTTGTTAATATTTCAAGGCTTTTAAAAAAAAAAAAAAAAGCTTTGCTTTATGGAGGTTTTCCACAGATGTGCTGGTAACTATTTGTATAGTGACACCCTCGGAAAAAAAAAAAACCACATACCATGTGCTTTGTGAATTGAATAGATGAATTTTGAAAACAACAGACATTCCTATTTACGTGGCTTTATATTTAAATTACAATTTTTGAAACAAACATCCATACTTACCTCTATGCTGCAGCATATGTGTGAAGCTGCAGCTGTCCCATGCTGACTCTTTACACCGAGAATTGAGTGATCACATACCGCTAATTGTTCAGTTCATGTTCAGCTCCAAATTGAGAGCGGTTACTCTCAGGTGGAGCCAACTATCAATTAGCACAGCAATTGACAATATTGTTGGGATATTTTCTCAGAACGGCTCTGTCCGCTCAGCTGGTAGTAGAAAATAGCCTGCTATAAGCTAACTGGGTGAAAAAGAATACAAAAGTAAATGTACTTCTGTGACCCACAAGAGAAGTATGGCCAAAAAAGCTTTAACCATACTTCTCCCTAAGAGCCCTTTCACACCGTGCCGCCCATAATGACGGCGGTAAAATGCCTCTATTTTTACCGCCGATGCTATGGGTGGGTTTGCGGCGCATTTTCGGCCGCTAGCGGGGCGCTTTTACCCCCCTCTAGCGGCCGAGAAAGGGTTTTAAAATGCCCTCAATGTGCTGCTGAAGCAGCGCATTGCGGGCCGTATAGCCGCACTGTCCCATTGATTTCAATGGGCAGCAGCGGTAAACACACCGCTCCTTCTCCGCTCCAAAAATGCGGCTAGCAGGACTTTTTTAAAGCCCCTCAGACTTTCACACTGGGCGTATCACTTTTAAGGGCGTATTGCAGGCGCTATTTTTAACACTATAGCGCCTGCAAAGTGTGCATAGTGTGGCTTTCCTTCACACATCACAATTTGGTAAATCGAGTCCAAATGGCACATACAGTATAGCACAGACAAAGAAAATTAAACATAGAGATCTCACCAATATTGTGTTTCAGAAAGATAAGGAACTGTCACATGGGCTTACTAAAAACAAAAATATCAGTTTCTAAAGCCCGACTCAATGAATTTGATGAAATCTACACTTGTAGCGCCCCCCAACCACACACAAACACACTGCGGGGGTAACTGTTCAATCTAGGGGTGCAATAATAATGTGTAACACTTACCTTATTCCAGCAATGTGACTGGTCCCCTGAAATCTCTTCTCTAAGGCGCTTCAGTCAGAGTTGCACTCCTACCTCCTTCACATACAATACAGGGTTAATAGCCCTGCATTGTACGTGATGACAATAAGGGACCGCCCATAGACTGGAGCAAGAGGGAGACGAAGAGAGCTCTTGGAGCTGGCTGGCTGGCTTCCCCTAGATTTAACCAACGTTTAACCCTTTAACCCAGTTTTTGTCTAATTAGAACTGCTTTAATGGAACTGATGCTTTAAGAACATCTGTTATTATATCCAACCATTCATTATGGCAACCGATAAGTAGTTAGGAAAATAAAAATCTTTAGCACATTTAATTTTAATAGAACAGAGATTTAAAACAGATTATAATTAAAACCACTGCCACCAGAGCAAATCCTATGTGGAAAAACACATCATTATAAATCCCTGCAATAAAGCAATTGCACCAGAGGAGGGCAGCACTGTCACATGCCATATTGCCAGCACTGTAATGAGGAAGATTATTCAGAGTATATTACAGCTTGAGACACAAAAAAAATATTTGAGGTTCTGTAAGTAAATTTTACCTGCTTCCACCTGATAAGACAGTGAATATGATTACACTGTAAGCTCTAAATAAGATTACACTACTACGTGTAGGGGTCATAATGTTATGGGATAATGATACATATAATGATGTACATTGTAAAAGTATAGTTAAGTAGCATTTGTAGAATCAGGGCTGCCATCACACATTTTGGGGCCCCTTACACAGCTTTAGGCAGGGCAGGGCCCAGCTGGAGCAGAGAACCAGGGGGGGGGGGGGACTCGGGTGCTGACGAAAAAAAAGCGTAAGCTCTTCTCTCCTGACACAAGATAATACTTGGGGGGGGATTATCGACCCCATTACAGGTGTAATGCAAAAAATAAATAAATAAAACATGTAAAAAAAAAACGGGAGGGGGGACCAGCAGGGCCCCTGGGGACCATCGGACCCCTTACAGGTGTAATGCCTGTACCCCCCTGATGGCGGCCCTGTGTAGAATACATATAAAATATATTTTCAAGAAATTGTAATGCCTACTAAGTGAAATCGTTCCTGTTATGAATCAGTTACTGCAACATTACATACAGTAGCTATTAGAAAATCTGCCTCTATAGAACTAAAAGCATCTACAATATTGGGGGTTTAATTTAGTCGCATAAAAGGTGCATGCACGCCTTAAAGCCACAAAACTCCTTGTGCACCCAAAGCCCTGAAACCTGCTTGTACTATTATACAGCCAGAGTTTGGAAGGTGGAATCAGCTGATTTGAGTTCATACAGCTTTAAACAGAAAACATATTCTCCTGCGCTAGTCCTGGCGGCCTAAGTAAGGGTGGTAGTATTTCCTGGTGATATGAATGTAGGGCGATCATGCATGCCCCACTGCTTAGGCTGACTAAGGGAAGTGCAAAATGCTATGATTAAAAGAAGAAGGAAGGCGCGTAGCCTGATGCATGAATCATAATAAAAAGATTTCTTATAAACAAATTAGTATATAAAAAGAAAAAATACTAAGTATTTGTAAATAAATAACAATGTTATCATTTGATAAAATAGTAAATAAATGATGCCCATATAAGGAATAAAATTATTCAATTTATTCATTCATTTAATCCCTTTGTATGGGCATCATTTTTTTTACTATTTTATCAAATGATAGCTAAAAATTCTATAATAAACGCTAAAAACAGCTATTGCAAAAACTCACTGCAAAGCTACTGGCGTTTTTTAAAACGTTATTTTAACGTCCAGTGTGCGTGAGGCCTTAAAATCAATCCACATATCTTTTTTTCAATGTAATTACAGCCACATGACAAAATCAGCCTTATTCAATAAGACAGAACAATGTACAGTAAATCAGAGGTGATTGTGCAAAGTGTCAAAACAAAGTGAAAGCTGCACACACTATATCCACATGTAAATAGAATAAACCAATAGAACCTGTAATTGTGTTGTGCTATCAAAATAAAGTGCATGTGCACATCATATTACCATCCAATTGACCTTTGATATATTTCAATTCATTTGTTTTTTCACTTGATTGGATGATAATATGATTTGCACTTTATTTTGATAACACGTTTCCAGGTTATAGTAGCTGACGATATACGTAGACAAAACGGCACAGCTGGGCTCACAACCCGGTTCTCTTCTCAGTGACCGTCCCTGGCGGGAACAGCAGACCTGATCGCCGCCGGTGTCCCGTGATCAGGTCACAGAGAGGAAGAACAGGGAGAGGTAAGTGTAACCAAACCTTCCCCGTTCTTCCTAGTGTGACTGTCACTGATTGTCTGTTCCCTGTGTTAGGGAACGACGATCAGTGATGTCACATGCACAGCCACACACCCCACAGTAAGAACACTCCCTTAGAACACACTTAACCCCCTACAGCGCTTCCTCCTGGTCAACCCCTTCACTGCCAGTGTCATTTTTACAGTAACCAGTGCATTTTTATAGCACTATTCACTGTAAAAATTACCAATGGTCCTAAAATAGTGTCAAAAGTGTCCGATGTGTCCGCTTTAATGTCGCAGTCACGAAAAAAATCGCCGATCGCCGCCATTACTAGTAAAAAATAAATAATTAATAAAAATGCCATAAAACTACCCCTATTTTGTAAACGCTCTAACTTTTGCGCAAACCAATCAATAAACGCTTATTGCGATTTTTTTTACCAAAAATATGTAGACTACGTATCGGCCTAAACGAAGGAAAAAATATGTTTTTTTTATATAGATATATTTTTGGGGGATGTGTATTATAGCAAAAAGTAAAAAATATTGCATTTTTTTCAAAATTGACGCACTATTTTTGTTTATAGCGCAAAAATTAAAAACCGCAGAGTTGATCAAATACCACCAAAAGAAAGCTCTATTTGTGGGGGAAAAAATAAGCTAATTTTGTTTGGGAGCCACGTCGCACGACGCGCAATTGTCAGTTAAAGCGACGCAGTGCCGAATCGCAAAAAGTGGTCAGGTCCTTTACCTGCATAATGGTCCGGGTCTTAAGTGGTTAAACCGATAATGGGTGAAATTGGAATGGTTGCAATTAGTTTCTGCCCTTTACAGAACAAATACCCCACACAGGTTTTTTTTTTTTTTTATAATCCCGAATATGAGAAATACAACAGAATACAGTTCATCTGATATGAGATGGGAAAGTGCTCACCTGTCCCAGCTCTTCATTCAGATTGGACGTTCTGGCCATTGCAGGAGTGTCTGTCTCTGCATAGTACATATCTCTGTCCTGTAATACAGAATAGACTTCCATCAATATTTCATGCTGGGATAACCGTGACATTTACAGATCAGAGTGACAGTTGAGTACACATTACAAATGTGCTCAATTATCAAAGGGGTCCATTCATAAAGAACCAGCAGACTGAATCTTGTTTGCAGCTTCTTGGAGTGCAGCTTTCAGATTGAACTTTTCCCAAGCTGAGATCTATAGGCTAGTTAACTAAAAGACTACTGAATTGACTTCAAGGATTGCAAAGAAAATGTTTGAAAAAAAATAGTGTATTGAAACAAGTCTGGTCAACATGTACAGGAAAGGCTTGTGATACAATATATTGGGAATCATACTAATCCTGCAAATATTTTCCCCAACATCTTCAACAGCTTTATAAATATGGCAAAAAATAAAAATAAAAAAAGGGCAATTTCAAATATGTTATATAATGTTTTTTGTTCTATAAAGGCTTTTTGTTCACATTGGAACTACCTCTCTCCTTTAACAATTTAACGGAGTCAAAAGCAGCTTGAAGCAGGTCAAAAAGAGATCAAATGCAGGTCAGATGGAAGTCAACAGTCAATGAACACAATGAATGATTGAAGCATCTGAAACCAATGTCAAACACAAGTGGAATGCACCTGAAACACATTACACTTGTGTCCATACATACAAGCTCTTGGGCTCTGAGGCATCATTCACATCTGAACATTTTGTAATTTGAAGCTCCAAAGCGCTCAACATGAAATATCCTATGGTTTTCAAATGTGTCTGTTCACACCCGAGCAAAGTGTTACTTAAAACTTAAAAAAAAAAAAAAAATACTAATAATAATACCAATAATAAAAATAATATTAATAATAATGTAAAAAATATATATATATAAAAAATAAAATTATGGTCAAGCCGCAGAGATTACTTCCAGTCTACTAGGCTGCATCCCACAGCAAGTTCTCTGCCATCTTGCTGGTTTCCACATCCTCATCTAAGCTGTCATCCAGCCTGATGTCCAGACTTTCCAGGCTTCAAGTTGTAGGAAGAGGCTCCCTATACCGGATGCATGACCTGACAGCTCACAGATCACATACAAAAAATGCAATTTCTTCCCATGTGAGTTACTAATTTACACATATTTCTCAATACTATTAAAGTGTTACTAAAGGCAAATGTATAATTTTTTTTATTAAAATAGCAAACATGATATACTTACCTGCTCTGTGCAATGGTATTGCACAGAGTGGCCCCCGGTCCTCCTCTACTTTGGTCCCATGCGGCGATCTCGGCTTCTCCTCTTCTTCTTGGGACTACCATAGCTAGCCACTTGCTATGGGGAGAAACGCAGTCCCCACGCTCCCGACCTGTGTGTCTACGGAGCCGCGCTGCCCCCACTTCCTGGTCACTGCATTTGATTGACAGCAGCAAGAGTCAATGGTTTCAGCTGCTGCTCGAATGCTGTGTAAATAAGAAAAGAGGGGAGAATAGGTGCAGCAGTGCACAAAGCTGATCTCTTCTCCCCTCTCTTCCCCTTCACAGAAGATCTACGACATGTACAGTCCCTCGCCACCCCCCCCCCCAACTGTCTTATGGGAGAAAGACAAGTCCCAGAAGACAGCAGGGACCAGCCAGGATGCGCAGCCGGACTCGTGCACGCGCAGCCCGATTTGTGCACGCTCAGTAGGGAATCAGGCTGTGAAGCCACAAGGCTTCACTTCCTAATTCCCTTACTGAAGGTGCGAGCGCCACCACCTGGGAGCCGAGGGACGGGTGAGGACATAGGGGGCGCCCTGGACAAGTAAGTGTCCTTATTTTAAAAGTCAGCAGCTGCAGTATTTGTAGCTTTTTTCGGCTTAGTTTGGTGCCCCCCCCCCCCGTTTGTTCTCTTGGTCCTGCAGTATTCAGTATTCCTATCCTGCCGTGAGGTGCCCTGTTGTGGTGAGACTGTCCATTGGAAGCTTTTACTATGTGATGAGCCCGATTTTAACTGTCACAATGAAAGTTGCCATTTGTCTTTTCACCACAATAAATCTGTTAATAAACGACTATTGTGCGGTTCTTCTTATATGTTAGGAGGGAAACTCAAGCATACCCATGTACTGTTGCTATATTGGTTTACCATAGTGTACTGTATTATAAATTGCACTTGACTTGTAACACTAGAAATTGCTATAATGTACATTTGTTGTTTTTTCCCATGCTAAACTGAACTGGCTGGATTTTAATCTGTCTATGGCCAGCTTTGGCTGTACAGTACCTATAAAAGAAGACTAACTTGAGAAAATTTCCAGGAGTGTTGCTCTTTTAGATCCCCTGCACCTCCCATTGGTTCCTCCCTCTGACCTCATGGCCACTACTATGTCCCCAATCTGGTGGAGCCCAGAGGGAGGAACCATTGAGAGCTGCAGGGGACCGAGGACAGTGACACTTATATAAATGTAGGTTTCACTTGAAGGCAGAAGGAAAAGTATGATTTTACGGGTAAGCCCAGTTTTAAAAATGTCAAAAATCATAAGGCTTGCTTTAAGTTTTATTTTGGGGTATGCATATTGTGTGCGATATCCAGCTTCTCACAGCTAATAGTGATTTTCTCCTGGATGTCCGGAGCTGGCCACTCATTACAGTCAAAGACAACAGAGAAATGATATTCTTTTGACGCCTCTTATCATGTTGTCCCAGACACGGGCTCTCGCCAAACTCATTTCTCTGACTCACCCAGTTGATGAAAAGAGCTTGAGTGAACTTCACCACCTCCAGGGTAACCAGCAGGCTAATGGGAATGAGGTTATTGTACAGGATAATGAATGTCAGGAGATTGTATCCAAAATTGTTAGATATAGCCTCTGTAGAAAGAGCAACACATAATTAGCATTGTGTTCTGAAATATAATAGTAAAGTTAAACAGCTCAAGTAAAGTTAAACAGATGATTGCAATTTTGTGGAAATGTGCAAAGAAATATGCAAAGAAACTAAGAAACCAAAGAAATGTGCAAAGAAACCAAGCAATCAACTCAATTTTCGTCCTGCACACGCTGAAAGGCTGCTTCTCTTCTTCTCCAGCAGGCATTCAGCAGCAGCAGGAGGAAAAGGGAGGGCATTGGTTCCTCTATATGCTGCCCCCACCACCTCTCCCATCCAGGATACCTGTCTCCTGCTGCCCCCGGACCCCTGTTGTGCCCCTCCCCTCTCCCGACAACTCCTGCGGGGGATGTGTCAGGATGGAGAGCAGAAAAGGGGTCAATAAATATGTCACTTACCAATCCCTTCCTTTTATGAATGGAAACACAGAGTGATCGGTGATCACTCCTGTGTCTATTCATAACTGAAGCATAGGAAACTGTTTCCGTTTGTGAATGAACAGGAAGCTCTGTACAGAGCTATTCCTGTGCATTAATTCTGTGAAGCCGATGCTGCAGAGATGGACATTAGTGTCAGTGTCCTCAATCTCCTTTCTCGGTCTCAATGGTGAAACATCAGACGCTTGAAATTTTACTAAAGACCCCCAACAGGGCTTCTAACAAAACTGTAAAAAAATTATAAAAAAATGTAAATGAAAACAAAACAAAAATGTATGAAAATAATGATAAAATAAAATAACAAAAATAAACTACTGACACCAGTGGCGACACCGATAGGGTTCCAAATGTTGCACTTGAGATAGGGCCCTGGTGTTCCACCACTGTGGGGAGGGGGGGCAAGACAGTAGGAAAGGGGTCCGCTGCAGAACATGTGACAGGGACTGTAATAAATGTCCCACCAAGGTGAGTAAGGGGCCCCCGGCTCAGAAGGGGGGCCCAGCTCGAAGGGGGTCCTTTATAGATTCTTGCACTGGGGCCCTGAAGGTTCTAGTTACACTTCTGATGCTTACCATGACCAGGCCCTTATGTAGCCATAGTCCCTATGATGATGCCTGGAGTGGAGCACATGAACCCCCCAGCTCTATTTTATAGTAATGAAGAAGTACTCTTAAACCCCAATTCATCATATAATCCTTCTCTTGTCCCTTTACATCAAAGAACAACTTCATACACCAAGTCCAAAAAGTTGGTATCAGCAATAAAAACCGCAGGCTAGGTTTACGTAAGCAGAAGTTTTCACTACCCTATGAAAAGCTATTCTTTATGGATACTGAATGGCTGTTTTAGATGAACAATTAGGTTGCACTTGCAGCACAGTCCTATTGACTACAATGGGTGAGTTTACAAGCAAATTCAGCAAGCCAAGTAAATGAAGCCATGACGCCAAAATTCACGGCCATGGCATGTGTACCATCCACTCTGGCTGTCTTGTTAGGTTTTCGGTGGGTGGTAATAACACAGGCGAACTGCTTGTTTTGACCGTCTGTGTGAACAGGGCCTTAAAGTGTAAATTAATGCAGACATCTTTAATTTATTATTATTTTGGAGAGAGTGGGGAAGGGTTTAAACACCTTTCAATGTTTTTTTTTGCTGTATATGGCCTGTCTATGAGATTTCCCTTCACTTCCTGTCCACAGATAGAAGACCAAAGGGTCTAATTACATAGCAGTGAATTTGAAAGTGAGTCTATGGCCTCGTACACACGAGCAGACAGATTTGTTCAAATCTGTCCGTCCGACAGATTTGAACAAATCTGTCTGCTGGGATTTTGGTTTGCTCGCGTGTACACACGAGCAAACCAAAATCCCCGCCAGCAGACGGCGCGCTGACGTGTCGGTGACGTGGCGGTGACGTTGACGCCACCACGTCACCGCACCAGGAAGTAAAACACTTCCGCGCATGCGCCGAATCCATTCGGCGGCGGTGCGGCGGCGGTGCGGGAAGACATGTCTGCTGGTAAGTGTACTAACCAGCAGACATGTCGGGCGGACGGATTCCCACCCGATAGATTTCAAAGCATGCTTTGAAATCTGTCGGGTGGCCAAATCCGTCGGCTCGGCCGTACACACGATCGAATCTGTCTGCTGAAACGGTCCAGCGGACCGTTTCCAGCGGACAGATTTGATCGTGTGTACGAGGCCTATAATGAGAGTGATTGCTTCACTACCAGAGAATGTAGGCTCGGTTCACATCTCTGCAGTGCTTTTTGCTGTGAGGTTTGTGCTTTTGCATACACGACTTTACAACAATTTTTTTTTCATTAAAGTTTTGGTCAATTTGATGTTTGGCAGATTAAAAAGCACAAATTGTGGCAAACACGCACTACATGCTTTTCTGCAGCTTCTCCATTGAAGTCTATTGAACCAAAAAAAATCGTTCTGCATTTAAATAAGTCCCTGACTCTTTCCAAAATGCAGCAGCTGAAAAGAGTATAGGAAACCATGTTAAATGGACTGTAGTGCAAAAAGCACCAAAAAAATTTAAAGGCGTGTACCAGGCCCAATGCCGCGTACACACGACCGTTTTTCATGACGAGAAAAATGCAATTTTTTAAATTGGTCGTTAAACACGATCGTGTGTAAGCTCCAGAGCATTTTTCTTGGCAAGAAAAATGGCCATTAAAAATGTATACTTTAACAAAGGGGAAACAACGTGCATGATCTGAAGCAAGTTATGAAACGGGAAATTAGCATAGTGGCGCCATTTGAATGGAACTTCCCATGTATAGTTCCGTTGTACGTGCTCGAGCATTTTTTATCACAATCGTGTGTATGCAAGGCAGGCTTAAGAGGAATCACGTCGAGAAAAACGTTTTTTTTCCATGACATGAAAAATGTTTGTGTGTACGTGGCTTTAAAGTTTTTTTCTAGTGGTGAATCAGTCATTTAAACTACCGTACATTGCCTGTGCAGTGGATGTTTGTTGAATGTCATATTCACAAAGAGTGTCTGGGTTAGGGCCCTTTCACACGTGCGGACCGTATGTCCGTATTTTATCCATCCATTTTCAGATAAAATACGGACATACATGTATCCCTATGGGATAGCGGGTGTCAGCTAGTGAACATCCGCTGACACCGTAATCGTCCGCCTCCGCAAACATCCGCTTTTGCAGACGGAAGAAAACCCTATTTTTTTATTCGTCTGCAGAGCGGATCGGATGAACAAGGACACACGGTCCGTGTTCATCCGCTCCCCCATAGGGGTGCCCTGTCATCTGACGGCTCAGCGGGGATTCACGGAGCGATCCCCGCTGAGCAAACGGACACACGGAGGCGGATCAATAGTGATCCGCCCCGTGTGAAAGGGCCCTTAATGTGCAGGGTGAATATACTTCCCGTCAATTGTCCTGATGTAGCGGAGGGCTTAGGAAAGACACAATTTGTCATGGTGTTAGTTGTTACAAAAGAAAGTCTTATATAGTGCAAGGAACGTGTTAACTGGTTGTGTTTAGGAAGTTTAAGAGCTTACCAACTTTTTTTAAAGCCATATCTGTTTTTCATTCATCTAGAATGATCCGTAAAGGGCAAAGGTTTTTCTTTTTTGTTTTGGATATGATACTTGCTGACCACTTGGTGCTTTTTGTTTACAAGTTTAAATTAGTATTTGTTGCTAAAAAATTACTTAGAAGAACCCCAAACATTATATATATTTTTTTAGCATAGACCCTAGGGAATAAAATGGCAATATTTTATGCCACACGGTACAGCGGCCTTTCAAACACATTTTTAGGGAAAAAAATACACTTTCATGAAAAAATAAAATAAAAGTTAGCCCAATTTTTTGTATAATGTGAAACATCATTGTGACGGTGGTAGAACATATCCCCGTCAAGCCTTCCCTTCTTCTCCCATAAAAGAAATCACCCAATATTCCATGAGTAGGAATATCCCTGAACTGGTTGGCAGCGGCGGGATTTTCCCTTCTACTTTCCTTTACACCAGGATTCCAAGCAGACACTGGGAACAGTGAATGGAAGACTGGTACACCCGGCTTAAAAGAAATACACTGAAAGAACTACTGGAAGTTCGTGGAAGGATTGCTAGCAACAAAACCGAGCGTGTCATCATAGCAGAATTAATGGAGCTAGACCAGGAGAACTCGGTTTCAGCAAGGCCAGCAGTACAAGAGATGGAGACACCAGTGATTCAGGATGAGGAATCACCAGCCAACAAGCTAATAATAGAGAAATTAGCATGGTTCGGTCCAAACCCAACGGCGGATGTGGTGCTGAAAGTGATGACCCTGTTAGCGGAGGAGGCTAAACAAATAAGAGACGCAGAGCTACAGTTAAAACTGGCAGCAGTCCAACAAGCAGCCGCACATTCTCCAAACAGTGAGTACAGCACAGCAGACACAAGGAAGATTCCGTTTAGCGCTTTTGAAGCTTTTGATGAGAAAGAACGAGAGCGGCAACATGAGCTGAGAATTGCAGAAATACGACGATCGGTGACAACGCCTAAAGAAGCAGCACCAAATGAAAGACGAGGAGAGGTACAGATACCAGTAACCATGGAAGAGGAATTCAGAAGAAGGTTACAAGAGATGCGGATACAGCACACAGGACCAGAATCAGAGGAGGTCCTGCTGGGATGGGCGGATGTGATTCGGTGCCAACTCTGGAAGGAAGCGCTAGCTCTCGAGCAGCAACACCAAGGAGAGGTCCTGCCCTACATCTATGCAAGGTACTGGCCGCAGTAGGACGTACGAATGCCGTTGTTGGGGGAACAACCGAAGCAGGAGTGGATAGCGGAATTAAACAGGCTGATCCGGGCAGAGATGCAGCTGGATGAGAGCTACAGAGCCCTCCGGTGGTATGTAGCCCAAGAGTGCCCATGGTCAGCGGGTGACAGCCCCACAGAAGGCTATGACTATGATGGCCTGAGATTGTTGTATTGGAGGATGTCCAGTGATCCCGACTTTGGGGACGCTTGGAAGACATAATGGAGCACAGAGAGAAAAAATTGAATATCTCGGAAGCGCAATGGCAACAAGAAGATTTGTAATTTCTGGCCGCTCGGGAATGGGACCTGGAGATCGCCTACAAACAGCTGCTAGACTCTGCTCAGCGCCAGGGCCGGGCTCCCTTTGCCTGGGACTATCAGGAAATACCAGTGGACAATGCTGAAATACTGGCTGAAGAATCGTCCATGTGGCAGGGTAACAGTGTGCTTTTCCAACCTGCCCCTGCAGCTATGGACCAGGAGGTTATATGGCGAATGCAGCAAGTGCCGACTGACCTTGATGATCCCGTTTCTGCATGGGACGATCTTGAATGGAGGAATGTGACTGTCCAGCAGTATGCCAGTGAATCGGCAGTGGAAAATCTGGAGATTGCCATTCCCAAAGCTGAAGTTCTGACCGCAGGGCCGAGCTCTGCTAACCTCTGCTCAGTACCTATAGCATCTTCTGGGTTACATGGACAGGAGATGGTGAACCTCTATCCCCAGACACCAGTTGCAGAGACAGGGGATTTAATAGATTTTTCTGCTGAGGAAAAACAACCTGATGGGCCTCCAGCAGAAGAGCTGGGATCAGGGCCAAATGTCACTGTGCTCTGCCCAGCCCCAAGAGCAGTATTTGTGGAGTTACACGGAACTTACCCAGCTGAAGCGCTGGTCACCGGACAGAGGGTTTAAGACCTCTGCCCCACCCCTGTGGCAGTTTCGGAGGCTCAGGGTGAGAAGATGGCGATCACTCCCCAGCCACAGATTACAGAATGTATGGACTATTCAGAGGATGTTATGGATTATGCACCCCCAGCAGAAGTGCTGGCAACAGGGCAGAGTGCCAGCCATCTCTTCCCAGCACCGGGACCAACTGTGGAGTTCCAGGGAGCCGGGGCGGTTGGCCCCCCTCCCCAGCAACCAGCTGAGGTGGTAAAGCTCTTACTCCCAGCTGAATCACTGGCAGCAGGACAGGATGCTACTGGCGGCTGCACCCCACAACAGCTTGAGTGGATATCGGTGGATGGGACTGTGGTCTCCACTCACAGAAACCCAGCGGAAGAGCTGGCAACAGAGCAGAGTGCCCCGGGCCTCTGCTTTCACCTAACAGAAGAAGTGGTTCCTGGGGTAGTGAATGGGACTTCAGTCTCCACTGGCACAACCCCAGAAAATGGTACAGGACTGAAACAGGAGGATGTCGGCTTTGCTTTGCAAGCACTGGGGGATTTTCATCTCACACCAGTGGATGGGACTTCAGTCTCCACTGGTATACCCCATAAATGGTGGCCAGTTGGCCCAGATCCCCAACAGCATGATGGACTGAGCCCAGCCACCCTGTCATCTCTCCAGCGGCTGAAAGGACTCCAGGGAGAAGGGCTAGTCCAGGCCTCTCCCCAGCGGCAGACGTGTTCCCTGAGAGAGGCAGAGGATGGCAGGGTGAGTAATGCTCGGTTTGGAGCAAGTGATTTGGGGTACTGTATGGATACCGGCATTGGGGGACTGGAACTACTGACTAAATTCAGAGACAACCCATCTGGTGTCTCCTACTGGGTTAGTCCCCTGCCAAAAGGGGGATGTGTGACAGGCCTAGCCGGGACAGGGGCTTTTGGAGAGGACTGAATGCGAGCCTCTTGCCGTCCGATTATGGGCCAGGGCCTCAAACCAGGAAGGCGGATGGGTTATCCTGGCAGACAGTCCTGGAAAAGACTGCTCTGGTTAATGCTCCGGTGTTGATTACCCCAGATCCTAACAAAAGATTTATTGTTCACACAGACGCTTCAATGTTTGGACTGGGGGCAGTACTAAGCCAGATTGGGGAGGATGGAGGAGAGCACCCGGTGGCAAACCTGAGTCGGAAGCTGTTGCCAAGGAAGGTCAGTTATGCCACCATTGAAAAAGAGTGTTTGGCCTTGATATGGGCCCTCAAAAAGCTCACACCTTACCTTTATTGCCGGGCTTTCACTCTCATCACCGATCACAACCCCTTGGTGTGACTTAACCGGGTTTCAGGGGACAACGCCCATTTGCTACGCTGGAGCTTGGCCTTACAGCCCTATGACTTTTACGATTCATTACCGCCCAGGCAAGCAAAACACGAATGCCGATGGATTGTCACGCCAAACAGAGTTAACCTCGGACTAAAAGCTCTGAAACCGTCAACCCTACTGGACCAGGAAAGGTCCAACCGAGTTGCCGGAGCAGGGAGAAAAGGGGGGGCCATTGTGAAGGACTTTTATGCAATTGCCTATATACTTCAGTGTAATTCTCTCCCTGCTATTTTTAATGTCTGTGTGTTATGGGTAAAAGGTGACTTTTTGTATTCTAAAGGGTTTCATGACTTTTTTGCAACCATGTGCTCTATGGGATCTGCCTCTAGCCCTGGATAATTGGATTACTTTCCCCTTTGTAGAGGCATCTGTAAAACCTGTTTAAACCAGATTGCCATGCTGCCAGTAAGGGACAATGACCTTTCAATGCTAAGTGGCTTGTGAAATACGTTTCCATTGTGTTCTGCAGATGAATAGCCGTGTTAGAGACGAGACGCCTAGCCACCCAATTAGATAATTGACTCATGTTAATTGTTGTTCTGATTGCTTCATTGTAGTAATTACCCCATGGGGCTTTTGTCTGAATACACATCAGTCTTTCCATTCAAACCGTTCTGACCAATCTCTGCTGTGTCATTTTCAAGTCCTCATTTGAATGGAAGGTGGACCTGATGGGGAACTGATGGGACATTGGAGGGGACCAATGGGAAAGCAGTTGTTGGGGGCGGGATGTTCCAAATCCTGTATAAAGTGTGCTGTGTACTTTCAATAAAGGGTGTCCTGTTTACATTCAGCATTAAGCCTTGGCTCATGCATGGATTATTCGGCGATTCCAGGGATATTCCTACTCATGGAATATTGGGTGATTTCTTTTATGGGAGAAGAAGGGAAGGCTTGACGGGGATATGTTCTACCACCGTCACAATCATGTTACGCCACGTAAATAGATATCTAACATGTCATGCTTTAAAATTATGCATGCTCGTGGAATTGCGTCAAACTTCGGTACTTAAAAATCTCCATAGACAACACTTTAAAAAGTTTACAGGTTACCAGTTTAGTGTTACAAAGGAGGTCTAGTGCTTTTGCTATTGCTCTTACTCTAACGATTGCAGTGATACCTCACAATGTAGGTCAGACCTTTAGCGCTGGACTACTCCAAAATGGCGCTGAGAGATAACATAGCCACAAACCGGAAGTAGAAGCTGGAATGCAAGGCAAGGCCACACGTCCGGCTCTGTACAACAATGTGCACTCCAGGCAGTGGTGGCCGGTGATTTTTTTTATCACTCCTCCATCAGTCGGTGGGACGGTCAGTCGCACTTACTCTATCGCGGCTTCCCATGCTCTGCGGCGGCCTTCCGTTCCCCTGTTCTCCACAGCGGTTGCGTCTTCTGTTTCCTCCCTCCTTCTCGACGGCCAATTGGGAGTCTTCTCTTTTTGGCCAATCAGAAAATGAGTCTTACACCCGCTTCTGGTTGGCCGGATTGAGGATCGATCAGTGTTATAACAGCAATATTTGCTGTTTTAACACATGTGTGGGATCATCGCACAATGCTCTGCACCACGAGCTACCCTATTTTGAAGCCTATTGGAGCTTATAGCTCTAATCAGGTGCTTAAAAAAATAAAAATAAAACACAGCTGTAATTCAAGCGCCCGGCAGCCTGAATAGGGGGTGGCCACGATGGCATGAATCTATCCATTATTTATATAGGGGGTAGTGTGAGGATAGAGGGGGCTGCCTAATGCATGGGCTGCCACTGTTTTCAGGCTTTGATCTAATGCCAGGTGTGATCCCTGCAAGGCAGTCTATGCCACTATAGACAAATTAGCTTAGGATAGATGCTGCACAGCGATCCCTTAGAGTACAGTGCTAGGACTCCATATGGGTAAGCTTAAGTTGCCTATTTTATAATGCTGATTCTAAGAGTATGTGCATATAACAATTGCTCCATTCAAGAGAATTGCTCTATACAAAAGTCGGAACCACTCCCCCTCCTTTTAATATGGGAGGAATCTTTGTCTCTTTTGTGTTGTGGGGGGTCAGCAATTGGATTGAAAGTAATGAATTAAATTATTTGATTTACAGCAGCGGGAGCCAATGGTGCCATGCTGCTGTCTCAGCCAATGAGGAAGGGAGACCCGAACAGTCGAGACTCTCGCATGCAGCATTGCTGGATCTAGATGGACCTCAGGTAGGTATTAGGGAGGCTGAGGAGGCTGCTGCACACAAAAAGTTTGTTATCCTAATGCATAGAATGCATTAAGATAACAAAAACTTTTGCCTTAACAATAACTTTAAGCCAGAGAGCCGGACATAATGTCTCACATCGCTCTGTCCCTCCAAGGGCATAGAGCCGAGTGGGGACTGTCTTGCCCTCACTCGACTTCCTGCCTAGCCATCAGCAGCGATGCCTCTGGTAAGATCATAAATGTCTGGGAAGTGGCGGGAGGGGGGCGGCACCCCTCACGCTGGGACCACTTTTATCTTGTAGGCCGCGTACACACGATGAGACATGTCCGCTCAAACATGTCAGACAGACCGTTTGCAGCGGACATGTCTCATCGGATTTTTGTCTGATGGCGTGTACACACCATCGGACGAAAATCCCCTCGGGCTGAGGATGCTTTGAAATCTGTCCGCTACAAACCTGTCCGTCGGATATGTCCGCTGGTTAGTACGCCTAACCAGCAGACAGAAATCTCCCGCATGCGCCGAATGGATTCGAAGCATGCGTGGAAGTATTTTACTTCCTGGAGTGGTGACGTGGCGACGTCAACGTCACCGCCACGTCACCACTCCAGGAAGTAAAATACTTCCACGCATGCTTCGAATCCATTCGGCGCATGCAGGATATTTCTGTCTGCTAGTTAGGCGTACTAACCAGCGGACATATCCGACGGACAGGTTTGTAGCGGACAGATTTCAAAGCATGCTTTGAAATTTGTCCGCTGGACAAACCTGTCCGCTAGGTCGTACACACGATCGGATATGTCCGCTGAAACTGGTCGGCAGACCAGTTTCAGCAGATAAATTTGATCGTGTGTACGCGGCCGTAGAGAATCGGACACAGTACAAAATGATACCGGGTTATGGCAGCTAGCTGTATTTAATGTCAAAGTCATTATATAAATGTACTGTGGGTGGTTGGCAAGTGGTTAAACCCAAAATCAAACAAAATAATGTAGGGATCTACACCCCTACTGTCTGTAAGTGACTCTGCTGCCTAATGTTCACAGAGATTATTTATGCATGTCAATTCCTGTCTCTGGGTGTCTGGGTCAGAAACCCCAGAAAGAGTAAGTGGAGAGGGGGGGGAGAGAGAGAACTGAGCCACATGACCTTATACACAATGGCCCAGATTCACAAAGCACTTACACCGACGTATCCCCAGATACGCCGCGTAAGTACAAATATGCGCCGTCGTATCTGTGTGCTGTACTCACAAACTTAGATACGCGTAAAAACTGACTTCATCCCACCGACGTAACTTGCCTACGCTGGCGTAGAGTGGGCGCATATTTACGCTGGACGCATGTGGCTTTCCCATTGATTTTCTATTCATATATGCAAATGAGGGAGATATGCTGATTCACGAACGTACTTGCGCCCGGCGCATGATTTAACCCCTTCCATACTGGGCATTTTCACCCCCTTCCTGCCCAGACCAATTTTTAGTTTTCAGCGCTGTTGCACTTTGAATGACAATGGCGCGGTCATGCAACACTGTACCCAAATTAAATCGTTATGTTTTTTTCCCCACACAAATAGAGCTTTCTTTTAGTGGTATTTGATCAGCTCTGCGGTTTTTATTTGTTGCGCTATAAACAAAAGAAGAGCGACAATTTAAAAAAAAACACAATATTTTTTACTTTTTTATTTAATACATATCACAAATTTTTTTTTTTTACTTTTTTTTTCCTCAGTTTAGACCGATACTTATTCTTGTACGTATTTTTGGTTAAAAAAAACGCAATAATCGTATATTGATTGGTTTGCGCAAAAGTTATAGCGTCTACAAAATAGGTGATAGATTTATGGCATTTTTATTTTATTTTTTTTATTAGTAATGGCGGCGATCTGCATTTTTTTTTGTGACTGTGACATTGCGGCGGACATATCGGACACTTTTGACACGTTTTTGGCACCATTCCCGTTTACACAGCGATTAGTGCTATAAAACTGCACTGATTACTGTGTATATGTGTCTGGCAGGGAAGGGGTTAACACTAGGGGGCGCTGAAGAGGTTAAAATGTTTCCTAAAGTATGTTCTAATTGTAGGGGGAGGGGGACTCGCAGGGGGAGGAGACCGATGTGTGTTCCTCTGTACTGGGAACACACATCAGTCTCCTCACCGCTGACAGGAGGTGGATCTGTGTGTTTACACACACAGATCCACACTCCTGCCATAATCAGCGGTAATCGCGGGTGCCCGACGGCAACCGCGGCCGTCGGGCACGGGATCGCGAGTGGTGCCGCGGGTGCGCGCGCGCCCTAGAACGCTGTGAAGACAGGACGTCCTGTGACGGCCAGTCTCATCGGCGAGAGGTTGTTCAAGACGTAAATCCCCTATGGCCCGGTACTGATGGGGTTAAGCGGTTTGTGTAAGTTTTACGTTCGGCGTAAAGTTATTCTCCATAGATGAGGCGCAACCCATGCAAAGGTATGGGCCAGGGAACACAAGCCTACGTATTTTACGTTGGACGTCTGTGAATATGGGCCGACGTGGTTCTGGCTGGGCGTAGGTTATGTTCACGGTGTACACAGTGATCCGGCGTATCTTAGGCAGTTGTTCCGACGTTGTACGCATGGGCACGAGGATACGTCCATGTCCCGACACATGCGCAGTTCATTTTAAGTACTTGTCTGGTGCCCGGCACAGCATTTGCATGGGGTCACGCTTCATTAGCACTGGATCACGCCCACTTCCAGCCCACTTCCACTTACGCTGGCTTACGCCTACGAATATACGATACGCCGGCGCAGAGTTGGGAGCATTTGAATCCGGCCATTGGGGCTTCAACTGCTGCTGTATTTTCACCCAGAACAGCAGAGCAGAAGAGGACACAATTATACTTATGTTCTAATAGTTTAACTGCAGCTGCCCATAGCTACTTGAGTGTGCATTTAAATTCTTGTGACAAACTTATCTCTGCCCTATCGTTATTAGCTTCAGATAGCTAGGTTTGTGCTAGTATGTGTGTGTAGTGGTCACCTTCAAGTTAATTAGTAGATTAATCTGTTAATTGCAAAATAGTTTATATGTAGCTCATGTTAGTCTAGTTAACCCTGTCTCTTATGGTCTGGGATTCTATAGGTAGTTTAAGGCCCAATAACCAGCATACGCTAGAGCCAGGTTGGGCATCAAACATCCATTTCTGGTAGTTAGAGATCCAGTTGCAAGACAGATTAGACGCTACTAGGGACTAAGTGCACAGTAGATAGGCTGACTCTGAGTTCCGATGCAATGCCACATTTCCCGTTGTTGAAAAGCTGCATTCCAGGCTGGTTGGACAATGTCTGGAGGGTCTCCACTTCACTGCAGGTCTTATCTTCGGGTCTCCAACACCAAGGCAAAACGCTGCATCGTGATCATCTTCAGGGGCCCCTGCAACTGGAGGTCCTGTCCTGGGTGGCGGCACTGCCAACTTTATTATCAGAGACACTCTTCCACTTAGCGAAGGTCCTGGTTCACTTATTTACTTAGAGATTTACCTACAATATCCTGTTTGGGGAGAGACATTTGTCATAACCCACCAAAAGAGGGCTACAGTAATATATTGCAGCTTACCAGTCATTAGATGTGGTGGCTGCATTTGCATTTGTTTTATTTTTTATTTTTATCTTACTTCTTTCACCTGGTGATCTGGTCAGTAGAACACTTTTTGTATTAGAGCACCCCCCACTCTGGATGACACGTCTCTATAGCAGCATTGTCAGTCTGGGGAATGGGAGTAGCCGTACTGTACTGCCTTATCAGTGGTCCCGTGTTGTACTGCCTTATCAGTGGTCCCGTGTGTGTATCTTGGTTAAAAACATTCATGAATACACCCCCAGCTCTAGTGATTTCTGAAAGATACAATTTGCCCATCATGAAGATGGTTGTATTCAACAATATTATTGTTACATTTATGGCCAACATTAGTACTATCATTTCATTATCAATACTCTACATTCTGCTATTGTCTTTGGAATGTTTTATGTGACAAAAGGTTTGTAGAATGAGTTTTGTGATAATCTAAAGCTTTGATACTTGGCTTGTAGAATTCAAAATCAATACCAAGTTTAGAAAAACAGATACACCATGTGAACTATTATAATTAACACATGCTAGTAGGCTTCCAGGTTGCTTCAAGCGATAGTGTCATAATGATTCAAATTAGACAATAACATAGAATGCTAACAAAGGTGGAACAATGCTGCCTGTTTCATTTATGCATACACAATAGGCTTTGTATGCCCATTGCCTGAGCTGTAGAGATAATGTGCAAAATGTACAGATCTCTTCCTCTGACTGTACCGGGCTGGGGCTGTTATTTAATGACCGCCAAAAAATGCAACACTTGCCTGTGCTATACAAGCAGCACATGATACACAACACATGGACTCACCACTGCTGCCCAGATACCAGTTGGTTTCTCCATACTTCCTGTTCCATAACAAGGCCCCGACAGAGCTGACCAGCGCCATGACCAGGAGGATGCAGAACAAAACCAAGATCTGTATGTTGGTCACTTTCTCTACATTGGATCTCTTCAGAGGTGCTTTGGTTGAATTCTGATTTAAGAGAGAAAAAAAAAAAAGATTTACCTTAAGAAGCCCATTTACTGTGTTGTAAAACATGAATTAATGCACACCTTAGTGAAATGCACATTAACGTGTGTTACATATGATAGTGCAATGCCGTGCCATTTTTTTTTTTTTTTTTAATCACAACTCAAAGCTCCTCCGACATACATGCACTGCATAGACGTGCACTGTGCTGCACATCCATTTTTTAATCTGTTCAGGTTATTTACGCTGCCCATTCATTTAAATATGAGAAATTAACCACTTGCCATCCGCCCCATAGCAGATTTACTGCTACTGGCCAGCTCTCCAGTGCAGGATCATGTACAGTACAGTGGATATAAAAAGTCTACACACCCCTGTTAAAATGTCAGGTTGTGGTTGCATAAGTGTGCACACCCTCTTATAACTGGGGATGTAGCTGTGTTCAGAATTAAGCAATTACATTCAAACTCAATAGGAGTCAGTACACGCCTACCAGTGTAAACCTAAAGACTTCAGAGTAGTGTTATATAGCACATAAATATTGCTGATTAGTTATGAAAAATCAGTCCAAGTGGTATATAGAAAACAATCCTAATAAGAGTCTTTAAAGGGTCAAGTAAGTAAAAAAAGTCTCTGGTGGTTAACTGCTACTGGTGGCAAAGCAGCTTCAGGCAGAGGCTGGAGACCCAGAGACTGTAAAAAAAAAAGGGCAGGGAAAAGAGAGAGAAGCGCCAAGCCACTTACATGGTGCTAAATAGGTAAAGGCATGTCAGGTGTAGCAATGGAAGAAGCGGAGGAAGCCTTGGATGACAGCAGCGAGCGTCGTATGTCAGCGGAAGCTGGAGCCTCGAGGAGACTCGGGAAGACACCAGCGGGGTCTCCCGGCATGGAGATGTTCCAGAGCTGTCAAACCTTGGTACCGCCTACCACTATGCTGGCCAATCAGAACATTTTTGGGAAAATGTGTTATGGTCTGATGAAACCAAGGTCAAACATTTTGGCCATAATTCCAAAAGATATGTTTGGCGCAAAAACAACACTGCACATGACCAAAAGAACACCATACCCACTGTGAAGCATGGTGGTGGCAGCATCATGCTTTGGAACTGTTTTTCTTCAGTTGGAACAGGGGCCTTAGTCAAGGTAGAGGGATTTATAAACAGTTCCAAATACCAGTTAATATTGGCACAACATCTTCAGGCTTCTGCATTAGGAACTTCATATTTCAGCATGATAATGACCCAAAGCATATATATCCAAATCAAGAAATGAATGGCTTCACCAGAAGAAGATTAAAATATTTCAGTATGTTGTTAAACTGAGTTGTACAGTTTATAGCTTACATTAAAGGTGGGAAAAGTTCTGAAATTATTTATCTTTGTCTCATTTTTTTACATCACAGAAACCTGGCATTTAACAGGTGTGTAGACTTTTTATATTCACTGTATATACATGTGATTCTGCACTTCCACCTGCAGGGGGTATGCACATGCCACAGGTGGACCACTTCTGTTGTGAATAATCACAGCAAAAGTTGATCTACGAGTGCTAGGCAGTGGATAGACTACACTGTAAAAGCAAAGCAGGGAATACAATCAATCTCTTCCCCTAGTAAAAGTACACAAAAACATTGGCTGGACAAACCTTCTGATTGCCCTAGATGTTTAACCCTTTCCCAGCAGGTATCAGTAGTACAGTGACAGTGCATACTTTTAGCACTGATCACTGTATTATGGTCACTGGTTCCCACAAAGTGGCAGTTAGTGTCAGATTGTCTGCCACAAAATCATAGTCCTGCTATAAGTTGCTAATTGCCGCCATTACTGTTATTTAAAAAAAAAAAAACATAAATATGTAACATAGTTTGTAGACGCTATAACGTTCATGTAAACCAATTAATAAACACTTATTGAGATCTTTAACAAAAACATGTAGCAGAATACATATTGGTCTTAATTTATGAAGAAATTCGATTTTTACAATTTTTTGCGCAAATAATAAAAATACCAGTGGTAATCAAATGCCTCCAAAAGAAAACTATTTGTGAGAAAAAAAGGACATACATTTTATTTGGGTACAGTGATGCATGACCATGAAACTGTCAGTAAAAATAACACAGTGCCATATGGCAAAAAATGGAGGGGGATAAATCCTTCAGAGGTCAAGTGGTTAACACAACATACCAGAATGGCAATGTATGAATGGACCCTGAAAAAAATTATGAGAAAAAACATATCATAGAAGAGATATCTGTGTGCTGTAATGACATAGCGGACCGTGGAAGGAACCACAGCATACACTTGCAACCAATAATCTGATACTTATGGACATTTTATACATATTCATTTATATTTTTGCTGAAAAATTCAAGAATTATCAGTGGCGTTACCTGCATGAGCTTGCTGTCATGTCCTGTGTACACAACAATCCCCACAACCCACTGAGTGTTCCTGATCTGGGCCCCTCTTAACAAGATCTGTTCAGGTCCAACCGCAACTGGGCTAAAACAAGAAAGACCATTAGTAGTGATCAGAAAGCGTTCCCAGCAATAAAAAATAACAATATTGATCGCCTACTACTGTGATGCTGTTTCTGATTGCGCTCACTCTGAAGAAAGTGACAGGATAACAACTGTGCCTAGTCAGCTCTATAATTTGTACTCACAAAATCCTCAACTGACCTGCTGCTTTCAAGTCGTAGGTTTCCAGTAAAGTCATACAGATGGCGATTTGGCCCTTCGCACTCAATCCTTCCCGAGATCTTCACCAGGTCATCAAAGGACTGTAGAGCCGCTGTGGCTGGTAAACCCTAAGAACAAATGAACAAAATATACAACATAATTAAAGAAGTCACTACACTAAGCACTTTTTACGGCTTATTCAGTAGCAAAGCACAAGTACTTAAATGTAACCAGTCAGGAATTATATTGCAGGAAAATGATTGGCTGCTATGGGTTTTGTACCCGGCTACATGAACTATTTAAGGGATAAATCTTTCTTTGCAGATGTTTTATGTGATCTAGTCCAGTGGTCTCCAAACTGCTGCCCACAGGCTGGGTATGGCCCTTTGCTTGCCTTTATCCGGCCCTCAGGGCACTATTCCTCCCACTGATACAAAGCACTATTCCTCCCACTGTCACCAACTATACCTTCCACTGACACCATAGATGGGGCACTATTTCTCCCACTAACACCAATGATGGGGAACTATTCCTCCCACTAATACCAATGATGGGGCACTAATCCTCCAACTACTACCAATTATAGGGCATTATTCATCCCACTAATACCAATGATGAGGCACTATTTGTCTAACTAATATCAAAGATGGGGCACTATTCCTCCTACTAATACCAATGGTTAGGGCACTAATCATCCAACTAATACCAATGATAGGGTACTATTACTCCCACTAATACCAATGATGGGGCACTAATCCTCCAACTACTACCAATTATAGGGCACTATTCATCCCACTAATACCAATGATGAGGCACTATTTGTCTAACTAATATCAAAGATGGGGCACTATTCCTCCTACTAATACCAATGGTTAGGGCACTAATCATCCAACTAATACCAATGATAGGGTACTATTACTCCCACTAATACCAATGATGGGGCACTGTTCCTCCCACTAATACCAACGATGCGGCATTATTCCGCCCACTGATACAAATGATGGGATGCTATTTCTCCCACTAACACCAACAATGGAGATTATTCTTTCCACTAATATCAATCAATCTGCCCACAGGCACTATGAAATTATTTTACCCCCACTGACCACCAAGTCTGAGGCATTTTCTATTACCACTGGCCTCAATTTGGCCCTCCTAAAGTCTAAAGGACAGTAAACTGGCTCCTGCTTAGAACGTTAGGAGACCCCTGCTCTAGTCTATGCAGTTCATATAAAATAGTATACCAGATGCATTACTTGTCCTTTAGAGTTTTTCATTGGCACACATTAGACCAACCAGTGTGTGTAGCCTAATGTGATGTTGAGGAAGACACTTTCAACTGCTACTAGAAGGTGTTCTCAGGAGGTGGGCTCAGTACTGGGATGAACGGGCAACCACCATATTATGTTTAATGAGCCTCCTTTAGTAGTAGCCAGATCTTTGAATGCAGAATTAATGTCGGCAAGGTAATGAACGCACCCAATTTAGTATTTGTACAGTGCTTTGTATAGCTTTTAATACTAGAACCATACATGCAGATGTTTGGGACAGCCCAGTGAAATCATATCAGTTTGCTTTTTGTGCTCTAGCATGCCTTAGCAGATAAAGGAAACGCGGTCACTTTTACTTTACTAAGCCTCTTAAGATCTAAGGGGAGCCAGAGTTATACTTATTGGCGTTAACTGAATTGGCGCTACTTTCAGACACTGGCTCAAAATTGTGTTCGGGGGATTTGGAATCAGCAAAAGCGTTGACTGTTTTGCTGCCAGAGAAGCTCAAGTTGTATTATGCAAGGATTATATTCTAAATTCTCCCAGCTACACATGTTGTTGGCAAGTGATGGGAAGGTAAAACTGAGTGGAATAAAAAAAACTATTAAATGTGTTTGCAAGAGAGCAGGCTTAAGCAAAAAAACAACTGTCTTACGCTGGCCATACATGGATCACTTTTTTCCATTAACCACTCAAGTGAGATGGATGATGGAATCCTCCATGCTGTGCTAATGTATTCTGATAGTAGGGACTCCGCCATTGTCAAAATACACGATAACTAAAATAATCTGGGGGGGGGCTGGGGGCGTAGCCCCCCACAGCACCTTTCTGGATACCACCATACCACCATAACCGAAAGGAAGCCTAAATTTGCACCCGTTTGTATCTCTCATATTTATCACTGTGTGTATCGCTCCAAGTGTTATTGCTTTTAAAGATGTTAGATTATATGGAAAATTTTGTTTAAACTTACACGGTTATAACATACCTCCCAACATTTTGAAATGGGAATGAGGGACACCTATTAGCAAAAGTATGTAGGCATAGGACCAGGGCTTATTTTCAGGTGGAACTTGGTGGAACTCAGATACACCACCTCTGGCTCAGCCCTCAGTCCAGTTTCTGTGTTTACAAGTGACAGCTCAACTCTGTGTGTAACCCCCCTAAACCCCCCTAAACCCTGCACTCTGTATGTAATGCAATCCTGGTATTTAATGCCCCTTTAACTGCTTGCTGACCGTTTTACAGCGGCAGGTCAGCTCTCCTGGGCGAGAGCCCGTAGCTCTACGTCAGCTCTTTAAGCGGCCACTGACAATCTGGGCTTGTCAACCATACATTCCAGAGCAGGAGGTCGCGGGCCACACCAGAGGGCTCCGCAGGCCACATGTGGCCCCGGGCCACTGGTTGGGCACCACTGAACTACGACAAGCATGCGCTCGTCACACATTCGATGCTGTCGCCACCATCTTGCTACACCCTACACTGCCCTTGTTAGCTACCGCGCATGCGTCGAAGTCTCATCGAGCATGCGCGGGCTTACCGGGGACAGGTAAGCATATACACACGCACGAAAATACTGCCGAAAATCCCGACGAGAAAATAGAGAGCAGGTTCTCTATTTTTCTCGTCGAGATTGCCGGCAGTTTTCCCGACAAGAAACCATACACACGCACCATACCAGCAGCTTTCTTGCCTGTTTCTTGCCGAGAAAAACGTGCGTGTGTACGAGGCCTAATAATTGTTTCTTTATGTAACTTTGTGTGATTATGGGCTGGTGTCATATATCCCAGGGGAGGCTTTCAAGGGAGTTTTTTTTTTTTTTGCACAACATGTGTTCATGTTTTTAAGGTTGTAATTGTGTGGTTTCTGTAATAAAATAAAAATAAAATAATAATAACATTTATATTGTCAGCACCACAAAAGTCTATTATTTCTCCTTTCCAAATTGGAGAATTATACAGAAAAACAATTAAACCCACAAGTGCTTTTTTTAACCACTATAATTCCTTTATATTGGCTTTGAATACAAATGCAGCAATTTAGAATTTGGATGAAAGGTTTAGCACTGGGAAACACTTTTTGAAAGATAAAAAGTACATTTTATATAATACTATATAAATCAGACCAAATGAAGGACAAATGAAGAGGAAACACGGTCAGAGGGACTTTGTTCCAAATCAGGGACTGTCCCTTCGAAATCAGGGACAGTAGGGCTATAAGATTGTATAGCTAGCTACCTGCTTTTGGACAGATATGAATAAAGACTGTACACTGTTCTATCAATATAATAAAAAGAATGTAGTTTCTTTTTGTGAACATTTGTGTGTGCGTTTCTGCATATGCTAAAGAGGTGTTTGAGCCCACAAGCATGGATTCAGTTATATGACCTCTTATATCAAGCATATATCTCTTATACAGATTAACATTACATTTATTGACACCCTTAAAATGCATAAGAAAAGCCAAATGCCAGAGAAAAAAAAAAACTAGCGATTACTTATGACTGCTTTCTCCTGGGTTGTGTATAAAACACTTTTATGTTTAGCCCAGGAAAAAAAATCACACTTATTCAGCCCCAATCTGTGGGAAAGACAAATGAGGGTCTGCTTCTAGATAATTTATTGGGTGATTATAAGGAGGCACATACATATTGTTATAATTCTTTTAGAACCTGGCAGGGTGCTTCAAGATTAATCATATCGAAAGATGGAGCTGGTTTCGTAAACAACTTGTTGCATGTTGGATTTGAAATCTTATATCCCCACAGGGGACATTCATCAGATTTGTCTGGGTTTTTTTTCTGTTTTTTTTTTTTTTTTAAATCCAGAAAAGTATCGCCAGCTATACAGTAATCATGCAGTCTGCAGTTATAACAACTGCTGGGGATGTGAGAGAGACTGTTTTTGCATACATTTGTAATGCATTTTTCCTAAGCTTGCATCTCCTTTGAAGTCACTTCCATCTTCTTTCTTTAGGCTTTTATGTGCACTGTACTTTTTTTATTATTAGTAATGGCTGTGATCAGCAATTTTTAACAGCACTGCAACATTGCGGCAAACAGATCAGACACTTTTTTTGGGACCAGTGACATTGTTACAGTGATCAGAGCAAAAAATAACCACTGATCAATGTATATATGTATAAATGACATTGGCAAGGAAGGGGTTAACACTAGGGGGCAATGAAGGGGTTTAACGTTCCCTAGGAAGGTGTTTCTGAGGAGTGGACCGACTGGGAGTAGAGAGAGATCGCTGTTCCTAATCACTAGGAACAGAAATCTCTCTACTCCCTTGTCAGAACAAGGATATGCTTGTTTACATTGACAGATCCCCGTTCTGACTCTGTGGAGCGATCTCGGGTGGCAAGCAAACATTGTGGCCACCGGCCACGTGCATCGGTTCCAGCGGCGCGCGTGCCTGCTATAGCCATTAAAGGGAACGTCGTACACCTAGAGCGATTTGCTCAGCCAAGCCAACCTGCCGCAGTATAACTGCAGTGGCTGGTCGGCAAGCGGTTAAACACAATAAAAGCCTTGTACATACAGGGCCGAAAATCGGCTGAAGTTGGTTGGTTCGGCAGGAACAGGCCGACTTTCGGCCCATGTGTACAACTGTCTGTTCTACAGAAGCCGGTCTCACGGCCGCCTTCTGTCGAATGGGCATGCTGGAATACAAGCATCCAACTGGCATCAAACCCGCATCCAATCAGCACTGACAGTTTTTGGCTGTGAGCACTGATCAGTGTGCTCTGGCAGGGGGGCAGTCCCTCTGTCAGAATACACTAGCACAGCAGGGGATATTGATACACTAACATAGCCAGTGTTAGTACGTCGACCTCTCAGTTCTATTTCATTCAGCCCACTGTGTTGAACAGAAAAAAAATTCTAGTGTGCACCCGGCTTTACTTATGTGTGCAGGTTTGCCATCTTTTAAGTTTACACGTGTGGTGCATTGATGTGTCTCAGCTGAAAAAAATCCTAATTGTTTTCTGATGCATTGGCATGCATTAAAAGGCCTACCAATGGGAATAGCAGCACTTGTCCTTGCACTTGCTCACAAAAATAAATACAAATAAAATCAATGCAGAACTATGCAAATGGTTAGCGGGAAGCCAAACTGGGGCTCAATTACACTTGTCCGTTTATCTATAGCAAAACTCATGCACTTTTTTGCAAAAAAAGGCAATCCTCTTTTTGCCAGTAAGGGCTCAGTCATACTATAATGTGTGCACATTAAATCACACATTTTTGTGCCTTGAGCACATTGTGTTTGGGCAGCTCATTATAAAAGGGCACACAACGTGCCCCAAATTATTTCAAACCAGCTCTTGCATATTTCTTTGCAATGCAACACTTACATCTGTGCACACGATGGCCCGGATTCAGAAAGGAGTTACGTTGGCGTATCTCCAGATACGACGCCGTAATTTTAAATGTGTCTTTGCGCCGATTCACAAAGCGAGATACGCAGAAAAACATGGCTTCAGCCGTCCGACGTAACTTGCCTACGCCGGCGTATTGTGGGCGCATAGTTACGCTGGACGCATTCGGCGTTCACATTATAAATATGCAAATGAGCAAGATACGCCGATTCACAAACCTAGATGCGCCCGGCCGCTTCATATAGGCGCTTTGCGTAAGGCTTACGTCCGTCGTAAAGTTACCCCTGCTATATGAGGTTCAGCTAATGCTAAGGTATGGGTCAGGGAACGACGTTTACGCCGTTTACGTAGTACGTGAATAGGGCTGGGCGTAGGTTACATTCACACGTCGTAGGCATTGCGCGCCGATGTCACTTAGGCATTCTATCCGACTTGATTCTAAGCATGCGCACTGGGATACGTCCACGCCCGTTTGTTCGGCCCATCATTTGCATGGGATCACGGGTCATTATAATAAAACACGTCCACTGCCTTGCTACTTTGAATTAGGCCGGCTTACGCCGGCCCATTCACGCTACGCCGCCGTAACTTAGGGAGCAAGTGCTTTGTAAATACAGCACTTTCCTCTCTAAGTTGCGGCGGCGTAGCGTAAAGAAGATACGCTACGCCCGCACAGAGATGCGCCTAGTACGTGAATCCGGGCCTACGTGTGTATATTGGGGTTCAATTAAGAAAAAATGACAACACACCGTAACACAAATTTTATCTACATCTTTAAAATGTTTAAAAAATGTAAAATGCTAGACGTAGTGATTACTTTTAATTCGCTTTGCGCTGGATTATGCATAAAACACTTACGTTTAGCCCAGGCAAATCACACTTGTTCAATCCCCAAAGACAAATGAGGGTCTGCTTCTTGATAATTTATTGGGTGATTATAAGGAGGCACGTACATATTTATAATTCTTTAATAACCTGGCAGGGTGCTTCAAAATTATTTATATTGAAATAAGGCGCTGGTTTTGTAAACAACTTGTTACCATGGTGGATTTGAAATCTTATATCCCCAGAGGTGACATTCATCAGAATTGTCTATTTTTCAGAAAAGAGGCACCGGGTCTAATCACACAGCCTGCGTTTACAATTACTCCTGGGGATGGCAGCAAGCCTAGTTTTCAAGGACCAGTTTTTTAATGGCACTAGTTTACATCTGTGTAGCCTGTTTTTTTGTGGCAAACGCCCACTATACAGGGTTAAAATAATAGCAAAAAATTGCTGGGAAAATGAGGAAGCCAATCACATGAGCAGGAGATGATATTTCTGGGGGAATTCTGTGTACCAGCAATGCACAGGATAAATACAATTTGTAAATATAAAATTATATAACACGCACAGTCGTATATTTTCGGGTTATACCTTCCATGTTTTAGTATGCTTTAAGGCGGATAAGTCATGGTATATAGAAAAAGCACTACATTGGTGCCGACCCCAAACAACATGAACAATATGCAGTGTGCCTAATGCCGTGTACACACGATCAGTCCATCCGATGAGAACAGTCTGATGGACCGTTTTCATAGGTTAACCGATGAAGCTGACTGATGGACCGTTGCGCCCACACATCATCGGTTAAATAACCGATCGTGTCAGAATGCGGTGACGTAAAACACAACGACGTGCTGAGAAAAAAGAAGTTCAATGCTTTTAAGCATGCGTCGACTTGATTCTGAGCATGCGTGGATTTTTAACCGATGGTCGTGCCTACTAACGATCGGTTAAATTTAAAACAAGTTCCCTTTTTTTTTTAACCGATGGATAACTAACCGATGGCGCCCACACACAATCGGTTTGGTCCGCTGAAAACAGTCCATCAGACCTATCGTGTGTACGCGGCCTTACTGTTTGGATGATGGTGGCTAGCCATGCTGCCGGATGGACCCAAATATACTTAAAGGGGTTGTAAAGGTTTGTTTTTTATTTTGTAAATAGGTTCCTTTAAGCTAGTGCATTGTTGGTTCACTTACCTTTTGCTTCGATTTCCCTTCTAAATGTTTTTTTTCTTTGTCTGAATTTCTCACTTCCTGTTTCTCCTCAGTAAGCTTCACACCATCATTTGTGTTTAGTCAGCCAGAAGAGCTTACTGAGGAGGAACAGGAAGTGAGAAATTCAGACAAAGAAAACAAAAAAAAAAAACATTTACAAGGGAAATCGAAGGAAAAGGTAAGTGAACCAACAATGCACTAGCTTAAAGGAACCTATTTAGAAAATTAAAAACAAATCTTTACAACCCCTTTATTAAGTTGAAGCATTCCTGAGGGGATCTCTGCATTAGTCTGGTTGGGCTACCCCCATCTCTCCGGTGAAGGATCAGATCTCCTCACATATATAACTATGCTTTTAACCACTTAAGGACCACCTAACGCCGATATACGTCGGCAGAATGGCACGGCTGTACGTCCTCTTTAAGTGCCCAGCCGTGGGTCGGGCAAGCGCTCGCGACTCGGTCCGAAGCTCCATGACCGCGGGACCTGCGGACCCGATCGCCGCCGGAGTCCCTCGATCGGTCAGAAGAGCTGAAGAACGGGGAGAGGTGTGTGTAAACACACCTTCCCCGTTCTTCATAGTGGCGATGTCATTGATGGTCTGTTCCCTGATATAGGGAAAGGCGATCAATGACGTCACACATCCAGCCCCGCCCCCCTATAGTTAGAAACACATATGAGGTCACACTTAACCCCTTCAGCCCCCCTTTAGTGGTTAACTCCCAAACTGCAATTGTCATTTTCACAGTAAACAATGCATTTTATAGCACTTTCTGCTGTGAAAATGACAATGGTCCCAAAAATGTGTCAAAATTGTCCAAAGTGTCCGCCATAATGTCGCAGTCACGAAAAAAATCGCTGATCGCCGCCATTAGTAGTAAAAAAAAAAAATATTAATAAAAATGCAATAAAACTATCCCCTATTTTGTAAACGCTATAAATTTTGCGCAAACCAATCGATAAACAAGTTTTTTTTTTTTACCAAAAATAGGTAGAAGAATACGTATCGGCCTAAACTGAGGAAAAAAAAGTTGTTGTTTTTTATATATTTTTGGGGGATAATATAGCAAAAAGTAAAAAATATTGAATTTTTTTCAAAATTGTCACTCTATTTTTGTTTATAGCGCAAAAAATAAAAACCGCAATCAAATATCACCAAAAGAAAGCTCTATTTATGGGAAAAAGTTTTTTTATCCCAATGCATAGAATGCATTAAGATAAAAAAAAAAAAAAAAATTCTGCCATTAGAGCAAATTTAAGCCAAAAAATGTTTTAGAGTTTTCTGTCCGCTTTGTGAAGGGGAAGAGAAGGGAGAAGAGATCCAGCGCTGTGCACGGTTGCATCTCTTCTCCCCTCTCTTCCTCTTCACACAGTGACTCGGGTTGGAGTCATTGGCTCCTGCTGCTGTCAATCAAATGCAGTGAGGAGGAGTCAGGAGCCAGGGCTAAGCCCTGCTGTGTGTGTGTCTATGGAACGTGGTTCCATAAGGCCCCGTAAACACGATCAGTCCATCCGAAGAGAACGGTCCGAAGTCGGCTGACGGTCTGATGTGCCTACACACCATCGGTTAAAAAATCAATCGTGTCAGAACGCGGTGACGTAAAACACACAACGTGCTGAAAAAAAACAAAGTTCAATGCTTCCAAGCATGCGTCGACTTGATTCTGAGCATGCGCGGCCTTTTGACCGATGCCTTTGCATACTAACGATCGGTTTTGACCCATCTGTCAGGCGTCCATCGGTTAAATTTTAAAGCAAGTTCTCTGTTTTTGGACAACTGACCGATGGGGCCTACACACGATCGGTTTGGACCGATGAAACTGAACTTCAGTCTGTTTTCATCGGTTTTGATCGATCGTGTGTACGCGGCCTAAGACACACATTGCTCAGCAGTGAGCAAGCATGCTGTGCCCCCATAGCAAGCGGCTTCCTACGGGGTTACAAGAAGAGGAGGAGCCAAGATTGAAGGCGGGATACCCCAGAAAAGGAGGTTCAGGGCCACTCTGTGCTATCTATTGCACAAAGCAGATGAGTATAACATCCTTATTTTAATAAAAACAATTTTTTACCTTTAGTATACACTTTAACTACTTGATCTCAGGCTAGTTGCTGTTTGCTGTGTTATTGCTATGCCATGGTATCCATTTTGTTGCTCCAGAGAAAGTGCATGTCATGAAACACATTAGGGATTGGCAGGCATCTGTTTGTTGTAGTTACAATGTATGCCTTCCCTGGGGAGGATTGGAATACTGTCGTTACTGTGTACAAAGTGAATTTGGTCCAACAGTTGTTTGATGGCCTAAATCCAGGCCATCAAATCCATATTTGATGGCCTGGATTTAGTTTTTTATCTAATTCTAATAAAAGTTTGTAAGAGTTTTATTTAAGTATTGTGTTGTTTGGTTTTGTGCCCACTATGGTCCCTGCCACCCAACAAACCATTTGTGATTCTCTCTCTCTCTCTCTATATATATATATATATATATATATATATATATGGATAAATCAAGGTAGCATCTTTACTTATTAACTACTGAGCTTGAAGGGTTAAAGCGGTGTTCCAGACTTTTTTTTTTTTTAGTCAGCAGCTACAAACACTGTAGCTGCTGACTTTTAATAAGGGCACTTACCTGTGCAGCGAGCTTGGGATGTCGGCCCCCCGAGGCCGATCCGTCCATCGGATCGGAGGCTGGCGCAGCCATTCCACTTAAGGTAAACCGGCAGTGGAGCCTTGCGGCTTCGCTGCCCATTTCCTACAGTGTATACGCTAGTCATGCGTCGCTTTGTAAATGGCCCGTCGTCTTCTGGGACACACATAGGTCCCAGAAGACAACGGGGGAGCTCCTTGAAAGGGATGAAGTAACCGAACAGCTCCGCGGAATAGGAAGAGACAGATTAGGAAGACTGCATAGCAACAGGGGTTTTCAGTACGTAAAAAAAAAAGAATTCTATGTTTTTTTATTTATTTTAAAGAAAATGTTAATGTATAAATGTTTTTTAGGGTGGACCTCCGCTTTAAGGTCAGAGGCAGAGGAAAAGCTTATGAGATGATGTGACCAGTCGTCAGAAGAATAAAAAGCTCTTTTGTAAGTTCCGTTATACACTTGATGACAAGCTTAGGAAACAAAGAAGGTAAAGAGTAATATGAGGCGGGAAAAGAGAGACAAGAAGAAAATAAGTTAAAGCGGGGGTTCACCCAAAAAAAAAAAAAATAACATTATATTCAGCTGAGTTGTGAGATAGAGATTACAGCAATGAAAACAGCGTACATACCGTATTTTCACCGCGGCTTATGGGTATGTAATCTGCGGGACTGGGCGTTCCTAATTGATTGACATCCTTCCGATCGGCGCATACGTCACGAGTTGCCGAAAGAAGCCGAACGTCAGTGCGCAGGCGCCGTATATGCGCTGGTCGGAAGGATGTCAATCAATTAGGAACGCCCAGTCCCGCAGATTACATACCCATAAGCCGCGGTGAAAATACGGAATGTACGCTTTTTTTTTTTATTTCATTGCCGTAATCTCTATCTCACAACTCGGCTGAATATAATGTTAAAAACATTTTTTTGGGTTAACCCCCGCTTTAAAGGGAGACAGGGGAGGTGGATGAAGGGGCCAGACGATTGGAGGAGAGTAGAGAAGTAGAGAAGGAAAAGAAAGAGAATTGAGGAAAACATATTTATAGTACCTGACGTATTTTTAAATTTGTTTCGCCATCGAGATTGGATGTTTCAATGTAACACATTGCTTGTGGCTCACTGTAGGCAGAACAAAACAGTGTTAGCAAGAAATGTAGAAATAGACACACAAGAGAATTACAAACTTTGCTTTTAAACACTGGTACTGGTAACTAAGAACATGTGAATGGTTCTTTTTGTGTATTACTGCCTCCACTTTCCCAACTTTTCTTGTATAATCACGGAGACTCGTCCTTCCCTCTGCAATGGGGCACAAAGCAGTTCATTTTACTTAGACAGAATAAAAATAAAATGCATGATTGTTCAAAGCTATACAATGCAGAATGTTTATCTAGTGATTTATCAATTTTTGGAGTCAGTATTGAATTTGTTTCTTACTCTGAAATTCAATTTCCAAGCAATTACTATTATTATACTGAAGTAAATCCTGTGCAGGGAGATTGCTGAGTGCAAAAGAGACAATCATGTATACAATTACGTAAGTCAATGCCACAATGGTTCTATAAGATTACTGTGCACAGCAGTCGGAAGTTCCAACCATCATCTGATGTCTATGGAAAGTCTAAGGTTGGAAATAAGCGTCCCAATTTCACCCTTGATCAATAATCTGACCCGATGTTCAGGGAACTTCGAGTTATTTAAGGCTACAATAAAGTGATCCTGTGGCTAGGCTTTGGGCATTTAATTGCTTACTTTTTTGTAATAAGCAGCAATAACATTTAAAGCTAGCCCCTACTGACTTCTGTAGCAAGCACTGTTCAGCAATTCATCTTCATAGCAGAAGCATTTAAAATGTTCAAGTCCTCTCTAGCAGCACAGAACACCACTCTCACAGCTCCTGCTCTGTGTTTAAAGGGGTTGTAAAGGTAATTTTTTCCCCCTAAATAGCTTCCTTTACCTTAGTGCAGTCCTCCTTCACTTACCTCATCCTTCATTTTGCTTTTAAATGTCCTTATTTCTTCTGAGAAATGCTCACTTCCTGTTCTTTTGTCTGTAACTCACCACCATAATGCAAGGCTTTCTCTCTGGTGTGGAGAAAGCCTCTTGAGGGGGCGGGCAGGAGTGTCAGGACGCCCACTAACACACAGCTCCTTTATCTATCTGCAAAGTAGATAGTGTCCTGACACTCCTGCTCGCCCCCTCAAGAGGCTTTCTCCACACCAGGGAGAAAGCCTTGCATTACTGTGTGGAGTTACAGACAGAAGAACAGGAAGTGAGGGTTTCTCAGAAGAAATGAGGACATTTAAAAGCAAAATGTAAGGATGAGGTAAGTGAAGGAGGACTGCACTAAGGTAAAGGAAGCTATTTAGGGATTTTTTTTTCCTTTACAACCACTTTAAGGTAGAGATTAGAAAGATGGAAGCCTTCTGAGTCACAGCTGGGTGGGGGGGGGGGGAGCAGGGGAAGCTGTGCTGCTGAAAGAAGGCCTTGAACAACTACAGTGCTTCTGCTCTAAACTTTAAAAATAAATTGCTTGACAATTTTAAGGTGGAAGTAAACCCATCCTTAAAACAGTTTAATTTCCAGCACATGCCAGAAATGTAACACTCCCATTGGTTGTGTTCTCAACCAAACTGTCAAACCATCCAATGGCTGGTGTCATAACTGATCACATGTGAAGCATCATGGCAGTTGTAGATTAAACAGAGGCATAGATGGCAGCTTCCTTGGCTGAAAACAGTATGGGGGTTTTCTTACACTTTAAAGCTTATTTACTGCTTGTTAATTGTTCCATCTTGCATTTTTTTTAATTATTTATATGAAATACATAGATAAAAACATGAAACAAAAAAAAACTGTATTATGTTTAAAATAGTAACAGTAGATAAAAAAAATGCACATTTTATTTTAAAGGTTTGTAAAGGAAAAAAAATGTTTTCCTAAATAGCTTCCTTTACCTTAGTGCAGTCCTCCTTCACTTACCTGATCTTCCCATTTTGCTTTTAAATGTCCTTATTTCTTCTGAGAAATCCTCACTTCCTGTTCTTCTGTCTGTAACTCCACACAGTAATGCGAGGCTTTCTCCCTGGTGTGGAGAAAGCCTCGAGGGGGGAGGGGGCGAGCAGGAGTGTCAGGACGCCCACTAACACACAGCTCTTTTTTCTATCTGTAAATTAGAGAGCATCCTGACACTACTCAGAAGAAATAAGGGCATTTAAAAGCAAAAATGAAAGGATGAGGTAAGTGAAGGAGGACTGCACTAAGGTAAAGGAAGCTATTTAGGAAAAAAAACTTTACAACCCCTTTAATACCTGTCTTTTTCATGACACTAAAATTACATTTGTGATACAAATTAGGCCAAAGTTATTTACAATCTAAATAAAAGTGCCTTTTTATTTTGCACATTTTTTTAAAGGGACAGAACCAAAGCCACGTCAACACATTTCAGTGACTGTTGTGGTGGTGGAGGCAAGGTATGGCTTGGCTTTGTGTCCTTCTTGCTCTATTTGATTGTGCGGTGCTGGGAACAGCTATACATAAGGTTGTAGTTCTAAACTGGAGTACGAATAAACTGGAGACTCTGGCAAGACTCCAAAGGTCCCAACAGGCACATGGGAAGGAAGTGTCACCAGCACATCAGGATCTCCAAAATTGGGTCCAAAACTTTAATCACATACAGTGGAACCTTGGATTGTGAGCAAAATCCGTTCCAGGAGAATGCTTGTAATTCAAAGCACTCGCATATCAAAGCGAGTTTCCCCATAGAAGTCAATGGAAACAAAGATAATTTGTTCCGCATTGATTTCTATGGCATGCAATACCACATAGGGGGCTCTGGAAATACTCAGGGACAGCTTGGTTGATCTCGGAAACACTACGAAAGGTTCGGAAACACTCAGGAACTATTTTCGAGTGATTCTAAATATTTCAGAACGGCATCGGAACAGCTCTGAACCGTTCCGAGTGTCACCGGCACCCCCACACCTCTGGCCAAATGCGGTACTGCACACCCCATTAGCTTGAATTCTGCTAGTTTTGCGAGACAACACTCGCAAACCGAGCCAGAATAAAAAAAAAAGTTGCTCATTATTCAAAACGCTTGTTAACCCCATTACTCGTAAACCAAGGTTCCACTGTAGTATCAAAAAAATAAAAGCAACGTTCGGGAGCCACGCAGAACCCCTCCATCAGGCATGTAACAGCCCCCCCTTGGCTGAGGCACAGTAAGCAAAGCAAAAATTGAGGAGAAGAATAGATAAAATAGCAAGAGCATGTAAGTCTTACTAAATGCATCTTATAAAAAAAAGTGGCTTTCATGTCATCCAACTCTGAAAATATTAACAAACCAAACAAAAAGGTTTAATACTAATGGGGAAAAAATTAGAAAGAACAAATAATCAGCAGAAAAAGAATAGCTATGGGGAGAAGGGTTGGAACGAGTAGAGGTTACAAAAGGTTAATAGGGGTTAAATAGGGAAAAAGTTTATTTAATAACTTGTTGCATGTCACATGCAGATCAATTCCCTTGAACCTAAATGTGAAAGAAATAGAGAGCATACAAAGATACAGAAATAAAGTTGTTACATTGTAATGTGGTAATGTGTTTCTGAAAGTGTAACTAAAGGCAAAACTTTTTGTTTAGGTTTGGATGGTAGTGGTGAGAGATTAGAACGCCTGTCAGTTTTTAATGCTGTATGTGTCCCCATTAGGCCTGGTTCACACCTATGCATTTTTTTGTGCGTTTTCAGTTTTGCAGAAACACACTACAGTCCATATAACATGGTTTCCTATGGATGTAGTTCACATCTGTGCATTTTATGGAGAGGGTGCAGGGACTTTCTTCTGGTTTTAGGTTCCATAGACTTCAATGGATCAAAAATGTGTATTGAAAAATGCAAAATGCACCTGGAATATGCAAACTGCAACCTGCATAGGTGTGAACCGGGCCTTCACACTTGTGTGACTCCGGCCGGCCATACATGGTTTGAATCTTGGCTGATTCACCAGGAACTGGCCGAGATTCGAGCCATTAATGGGCAGGCTGAATGTACAAAGTTGATCGATCGACCAACTTGGGTACAACCAGCCTCTTGCGATTATGGTAAGGAGCTGCTTAAGCCACTAGCGAAAATTTCTCCCTCGCCAGGAGAAGACAATGGCTATTCAGGAGAGATTTCTGCATGAGCACTGTCTGTGTTGATGGGGGAATTGAGAGAATTTTTTTCCTGAAACCCGTGGTTGCAGCAAATAAATTAGCTGCGTGTATGGCCAACTTGTGGGACCCAAAGTCCCAGGACATGGGAAATGCCATGTATCTCTATATGAGCCCTTCCAATTGACACTACTGCAGTCGCTGCCTCTTCAGAAAAGGTTTCTGCCCTACTTTGATTCAATTTTGAAATGACTTCAATGCTAAAAAGTGTACAAGTCTTATCAAAGTTTGATTTCAAAGTTGCACTAAAAATCGCGCAAATTTAAAGTCAGCTAGTGTGAAAAATGTCAAAATCCTCGTACACACGACTGGATTTCCCGGCACGAAAACTGCCAGGAGAGCATTTGGCCGGGAATCCCGTCCGTGTGTATGCCTCCTAGCAGTTTTTCCGTCAGGAAAACAGCCGCAAATCCCGACGGGAAAAACGAGAACCCTGCTCTCTATTTTCTAGTTGGGTTTCCTGGCAGAGTGTTTCCTGCCGAGAAAACTGGTCGCCTGTATGCTTACCTGTCCCAGGTAAACCCGCGCATGCTCGATAAGAGTTTGACGCATGAGTGGTAGCATACAAGTTTAGTGTATAGAAAGATGGCGGCAACGGCATCGAATGTGGCATGACGCCGGCTCGTCGTAGTCGATGGCGTCATCGCGTTCTTGCTATTCAAAAGAACGGCGGTTCTTTTGAATGACCGTCTGTATGCACGGCTTTACAAGAAAAGCTTGCCAGGAATCTCGTCAGGAAAACCGCCTTTTTTTTCCTGATGGGATTTCTGGACGTGTGTACAGGGCCTCATGTCACGTATACACGAACGGAATTTCTGACCAAAAGCTCACATCAGACTTTTCTTATCAGAATTTCCAATTTTCTGTTTCATCAAAAGTGAAAGTAAAATCCCAAATTTTGTGTTGACATCAGAACACGAATAGAGGTGAAATCTTTCAATGGGAACACTAGTGACATAATGGGATGTGCTCACTTTTTAAGGATTTCCTCTCACTTCCTGGTTTGGCTATGAGACAGGAAGTGAAGCAAAATCTCTGGGACACAGATGGCAAAAAATAAAAAAACTGAAGCGGGCTATAACTCTTCCTTGGTCTATCCAAACTGAAAACAAGAAAAGTTTTGCCTTTAGTTACACTGTAATAATACTTGCAGACAGTGGGGGACGTTTAACAATTATATTGCACAAGAATGCAATGCTAAACAGAATCAGTGAGAAGGATTTGTAATAGATTTAATACAAGGTTATAGCCTGAGTCATAAATGACTCCCTCAGGTGCTGTAATGTAAAACAGCGAACTTAATGAAACCTGACCCTACCCAATTCTTAATTCTGCACCCGCTTAAAAGGAAAATATGTCTCATCTTAAGTAATAAATTGCAGACCTGTGCACAGTTGGCTGCCAAGGATTAAAGGTGCAAGGTTGGCAAATACACTGTAAACCTGTCATATAGACTTTTCTAAAAAAAAAAAAAAATAGGCTGTACTAGTACTAGTAAAAGAGAGGCAGACTGGCTTGCAAGTAACTGTATCCCTAATTTGTAACAAAAATATCTACCAAAACCTTAAGGCCGGATTCACACCTATGCGAATTGAGTGCGGCTTAAACCGCATCCAATACGCAGAACATTTCTAAATACATTGTTTTCAATGAGGCTGGTTCACATATGTGCGATGCATTCGCACTGCGCATTGCCGAAAAAGTGTGTGCGTATTTTAGGCCTTGTGGTGCGGCTCAGGTGCGAATTCAGGACCATTATCTTCTATGGGTACGCAGCTGATTCGCAGATGTGTTCATTTCTCTTCAGGATTTGTCTTATTCAGCCCAATACACTTCCCCCCCCCCCCCACTCTCCTCTCCCCTGTAACCTCTCCCAGGTCTCCAAATTCGCAGCTAAAACGGAGCTAATCTGCTGAACACTTCTGTTATCTCTCTGCAAAGATAAGAGAGCTGAAATTCGCATTGCACAAGTGTGATTCCGGCCTCAAGTGTCATTTTACACAGGAGAAATAGGATTTGCCATCAATATCAGCAGTGGGGTAGCAACAGTGGAAAAAACATGAGCAGGGTATAGGAGATATGCCCTAGGAAGGAGTGCTTTTGAGTTCATTTGTGCCCAATTTCCAGAAGCAATTAAAGCAGTCCTTCAGTCATGTTTTCATCTATTAAATCTTCTGCCCTTGTTGTTTTAACTTTGGATAGTAAAACATTTTTTTCTGCTAATAAATACCTTCTACGGCCCACTTCCTGTTCCTTCTCTGGTCATTAGTCTAGGCTTATGACATCATGCACCGCTCTCTCTCTCTCTTGTGAGCGTTTACCAGGAAGGGAGGGGGATGAGTCATAAGGGAGCCAATGAGAGCTGCAAAGCTGGAGGTGTGCCTCTGTGTAAATCCAGGAAGTGAACAGACAGCAGCCTCAGCTGCTCACAGTTAAAGTGGTTGCAGCCAGACTCAGTGGAGGGAGATTTCTGAAGCATATTTGGCAAGTACAGAATCCCAGTAGATATAAAATAATATGCAAAGTGGTTGGAGGGAAGATTTAGAATGGCAAAGATGCTTTTATTACAAATTATGTGGGCAGACAGCGGTTCCTCTGTAAGAATATGTAGGTCCATAGCCTGGCCACAGCTTCATTTTAGTAGTAATATTCATAACCTATTAGGAGGAATATCCATTGAAACATTTACACATAGAAGCAAATACATTGTAAACATTTCCCACTAGAAACAATGAACTTCAAGAGACTTTACAGGCAAAGAGCAAACATTTAAGTAATGAGTATAATTTACAATTTAAGTAATGAGTATAATTTACAAAGTTGACTAAGTAAATTACTTTATTATATGAACTTTACAAGACACGTGAAAAAGGAAAGATTCTGATTACTAAAAACCATGGGCTAATTTAAAAAACCTAAAAGGAGATTGTGCATTTTTGCAACCAATATGCTACAATTTTTTTTTATTTTTTTTTCAGGCAGGTCAAAAAAAGTAGTGCTGATTGGACGATTTAGACAACACTTTTTTCCACTCCACCAGGTTTCATAAATCGGGCCAAGGCACTTCGGCTTTTCACACAAACACAGATGTCATGCAATGTAATGGAGTAAGCAAAATAAAGGATAATGTCACCACAATGCACAAGAAAAAACACAGCAGAAAATACTCTTATTTCTATTATGAAGAACTTAGAGAAAGACTATACACAATATCCATAAGGGCCCCACACACTTTTCTGTCATACAGTAAACATGTGCACTTTATAGCATGAGAATGCATTATAAGTAAAAATCTCATTTATTTCTAATTGTCCAGTTCACATCCCTGCACTGCCGCCTAGAGCACCTAAGTTCAAACTTGTTCAAACTTTAAACAGTTATGTATTTACATATTCCTAATGTATTTTTTTTATCAGTAAAAGACAGCAACAATTCTATAAAATAAGCCATCAATGACCTCTCTAGCTGCCAGTATTCTGAAGTAATTCAATCTTATAGATCCCCAAAGCTCATAGCATAGACTTTAAAGTTGTGCTTCAGTCAGTTTATGACAGCTTAGAAACACCTGCTGTATGTTTAAATTGGAAGGCTCCACAATGCCTATAGCTACCGAGGTAAGGACTTAAAGTGTTTTTTCAGAATATGTAAATATATTATTGCACACAGTTTGAGCACAGGTTCATCTCAAGACTGGCTTCACCGCTAGTAGTTGTAAAATGCATGTAACCACAATAGGTGTTAACAGTGTATACGTGTGGTAAGTTTCAGTGATATTCACTGTGAATGGCATCCCAAACACACATATAAAAGTAGATACAAATGCACCTGCAAGGTTTTTTTAATGTGTTGCAGTGCACAATTTGTTTTAAACAAATAGGCCACCTTAAAGGAAAATGCTTAAACGTTTGCTTAATGGGATGTAAGTGTGAAGGGACCCTCAAATTTGGACATGCTGCCTTTTTGTGCATTTTAGAAACAGACAATGGAGGCAAATTTAATTTTGGTAAACCAGTCAAAGTGACTAAAGAACAACTTCCTGGTTGAGATGAAAAGCAGAAACTACCTTAGGCAAGAAGGAGGTCTTGGTCTCCACCCCATCTTTTCTCTATGCAAAACGAAACCTTGCTAGGGCAGAGAGCCTAAAAATTATTGAGACGCAGCTACAAGAAAGCTCCTGGGGTAGAAGCCACGAGACTGACACCACATGGAATATGCCTTTCAAGTCCAAAGATAGACCTTCGTTTTCAGCAGGTAGTAAACACAGACTCAGAGATGCCCCTATATTTCAGATCCAGGGATTCAACATGCCATTAAAGCCAATGATTATGAAGGTGGATAGCAAATTGGTCCTTAGGATAGAAGATGGACCAGTTTGGATCACCAGAATGTCCTCCATCTGAATCCTGTGAAGCAGTTCAGTTTCAGTGGAGGAAAGGAATAGATCGGGTGGTCTAATTCCTTAGAGCCACCAGAGCATCCAATGGTTCTGCTAGAGAATCACTTTACCTGAAGATAAACCTAGTTTGTTAAACCTAGAGCCCAGAACATCCACATTAAGCCCCCCAACCTTTGACAGGGGGCTGAAAAACTTTAAGGCCTCGTACACACGATCAAATCTGTCTGCTGGAAACGGTCTGCTAGACCGTTTCAGCAGACAGATTTGATCGCGTGTACGGGCAAACAGACGGATTTGGCCACCCGACAGATTTCAAAGCATGCTTTGAAATCTGTCGGCTGGGAACCCGTCTGCCCGACATGTCTGCTGGTTAGTATGCTAACCAGCAGACATGTCTTCTAGCACACACGCCGAATGATTTTGACGCATGCGCGGAAGTGTTTTACTTCCTGGTGCGGTGACGTGGCGGCGTCAACGTCACCGCCACATCACCGACACGTCAGCGCGCTGTCTGCTGGCGGGGATTTTGGTTTGCTCGTGTGTACACGCGAGCAAACTAAAATCCCAGCAGACAGATCTGTTCAAATCGGTCGGTCCGACCGATTTGAACAGACTTATTTAATCGTGTGTACGAGGCCTTAGGTGTAGGGAAGATTCTCCAGTTCCAGGATCAGGGATCTAAGGAAATTTTCCTACCAAATGTTCACACCTGGAATGTACATGATTGAAAGGGCTGGAAGCTAAAGTTCTGATCTATGTTTTGGTTCCATCATGATAATTGATGTATGCCACCTGATAAAATCCAAGACAGATGACCCTACAATAGAAGGGTCCAATGCTGCACACAATGCCAAATTAGCAAAAGTTCCAGGATGTTAATTAGGAGACGAGATTGGTGAAGAAGTCCTCTCCACTAACAGAGTGCCCAAGACTCCTCTGAAGCACCAAAGTCTGGTATTTATCATGAGGATCCTCAAAAGGCAGGGAGGAAAAACCTCTGACTCCAGAGTCAAATTCCTGAGCCACCAAGCCAGGGACAGCCTGGTCCTCGTTGACAAATAAATTGGTCTGTCCAAAGACAGGATAGACTTGTTCCACAAGGACTGAATGTTGCATTGCAGAGGTCTAGAGTGAATCTGGGCAAAATGAACTGCACAAAGGAGGCTACCATTGGACCTAGGACTCTCAAAATAACAGATTCTGATGACTCCTGCACTAGGGAGTTTCAGTCTGAGACCATAGAGTCTGACATTGGATGGAAACTTTTAGGCTGAGCGTTGTCTAGAACTAGACCCAGATACTTTTTTTTTTTTTAGCAATAGAAGACCCAGATACTTTAAATGATTAGTCAGATCCAGTGACAATTTTAGATTAAAGTGTAAACTCTAACATTATATTTCTTTTATTTTCTCCCTTTTAGTCTTTTAAATTCACAGTGTACTATTTAAAGTGATTTACTATATCTGATGGATAGGTGCATAAAATAGCTGTTCATTTAGCTAGAAATTTGCAGGAGTGCAGGAAGTTATCAGTTAGCACTGTTCCCTACTATTTCTGTGGAATACAAAATACCATCTACCAGAGTAGCAACATTGCTCAGTATGGTTGTCACTCGAGAACAGGATGTGTGTTAATGGCAAGATTACCAGGTGTATATAAAGATAGAAAAGTGGGGGGAAAAAAACGAATGCAAACATCTATAAGGGGCTGATAAGTTGTGATACTATAACTAGATGCTATAAGGACCCATCGAAACTGCTGTAATGTCTGGGCAGTTAAAGATACACTGTCCGTGAACACTCTCCCCCCAAGAGGTTTTCTAAGTAATCTGTGACAAGAGTGCAGGAGGGCTAATTCTGAAACCGACCCTTGATGAATACCCAAGGGAAGATGTGGTCATGAAGGTAAGCATCCACACAAGTCACAAGAGTTCTGAGATCCAAAATGGGGTGGATGTGTCCTTTGAGTTTGGGAACTTTGAACAGATTTAAGTGTGAACCCTTAAGACTTTCTGCCACTGGAACTGGGGCAATGGCCCCTTGAACCAGGAGACACAAGAGGGCTCATTGGAGATTAGCTTATCTGTGTGGTGACACAAGAATGTTAGAGGTGAAAAACTGAGGAGGGGTACACCATACAACCAGCCTTGGAATACCACCTCCTGCACTAAAGTTTCTGAGATACAAGTTGTCCAGGCATCCACAAAGGGTAACAAACGTCATTTCACTCTGGAAAGTAGGGGCACACCTACATGCTGGAAAGCCAGTTGGAGGATTTGGCAGACTTTGAGTGTCAGCTCTTGCAAGTGACCTTGGAGACTTGCTTGGGTGGTCTCAATGTGGAGGTCAGGGAAGTGAAAAAACAAAATAAGTCATTCACAAAGGTTAGTTTCCTTTATCCAAGGAAGATATGAACTTTTGCAACAAGTAGCATCCTTGTTAATATTATCAAGATCCAGTCCCATGAGACTTTGTTCCTTGAAAGCCATGCAGATCAAACGCTTGCATAAAGGTTCACAATACAGCACTACAAAGTGATTAGCTTCCACCCAACCATCACAACTGAACTTTAATGCTACAACCATCTGCTCTGCATGCTCCATAAGCAAGGGATGAACCGCAGAAGTGGTACGGTTCGACAGAAAAATCAACGCCAGGATCAGGAGGAGGGCCAGACTTGTCAGAGAGAGTAAAGCTTTAGAAAAGACTTCCAACTGCTCATCAGTAAGGTTCTTGATGACGGGTGCCTTCTGCGTCAGTATAGTAAGTAGATTTATACAGACAAGACACGGCTGGATCCACAGTGGAAATGGACCACTCATGTACAAATCCTCACCAAACAGATACAGGTCTTATACGTGCTTGGAAGAAGCAGATACCTTATCAAAATGCTTTTAATTTCCACAAATAAACAGTTAGAAGGCGAGTGCAAAGGGAGTCGCTGCAGCCTTAGGAGTTTTAAACAACCTCAGTCTGGAGCTAGCAGGGGTAGAAGCAACAAACTGATCCTCTACATTCAGAGTGCTGCACACTGATTCAGTAAAAGGCAAAACAGTAGATTGCAGTACTGCATTTATGAGGAGCAGTAGACTCCTGAGGGGTAGGTTCATCAGTTCCTGCAGCTGAGGACTCCAAAGCCATCAAGACTTCAGGTAAATCAGATATAGAATTTGCAGCAGAGGGTACTCTTGTAGCCTTTGAGATCTCAGCCTCTGAGATCATAATCAGCACTTATTGGGTGATTTGGGCCATTAAGTCTTACATGCCCGTGGTAAAGAGCTCAGTTGAAAGGCGCTAAAGAAGACTCCAAGGACAGAAAAGATTTCAAAAGTTGAGGGTAACGTGACTTCAAGCTGCAGACATTGGAACAGTCAGTAGGTGTGCTGCAAACAGTCCTAGAGCCCTAAGTAGAAAGTGAGCTGAGACGCACCCAGTGCAAGGGGACTGTACCTACCTGCCTATTATTAGACATATTGCAATTGTATGGAAGAAAAGCAACGTATATGTTTAAGGGAAGAGGCATCAGGAAATTCACATACCCAGCGACTTATGCAAATGAATGAGCTCCAGGTGTTCAGTGTGACCAATCCACTCACTCGGTAAGTATTTAGGGACAGGGCAAGGCATGGACCTGGAAAACACTCCGGAGCTAGCTTTTACCGGAATAGATTCTGGAAAGCACCCCAACCATGCCAACTAGCTGCAATCGAAGAGGCAAAACTCCAGGGAGAGGAATGACTGGGAGTCCACGCAGGTATGCTGCACGCAAATGTTCTGACAAGGAACATGGTGCTTGTCCTTTCCCTGTCCAGTCAGAAGGTTGAGAGTGGAGAGAGGACATCGCTACATTTCCTAACTGTAAGTGGTGTCATCCACCTAGCTATGCTTTCTAGCATTGTTGTGTTTGAGATTATTACAGGACCCTGTGACTTGCCGTTTTGATATTTCCAAACTCAACCACAAACTGGTACAGATGTAGGCAATGTCGGACCCCTATTGATGAAATGCCCATGTAGCACAGCCCTTAGGATGGAAAAAATCATGTAGACTCTGTTCAATGTTCAACATGAGATTGAACTGTCCTTAGGCACCTGGCTACAATCTGATTCCACAAACTCAATTTATGTAGCTTGCACTGTTGTTCTTTTGTTCAGCCCAGGGCTACACTATATTGTCAAAAGTATTGTGTCGCCTGCCTTTACACAAAAATTAACTTCAGTCTTAGTCGGTAGGGTTCAATATTGAGTTGGCTATAACAGATTCAACTCTTCTGGGAAAGTTTGACCATTCTTCCAAAAGCACATTTGTGAGGGCAGGTACTGAAGTTGGATGAGAAGGCCTGGCTCTCATTCTCTGTCCTGATTAATTCCAAAAGGTGTTTTATCGGGTTGAGGTCAGGACAATCAAGTTCCCCTACCCCAAACTCGCTCATCCATGTCTTTATGGACCTTGCTTTGTGCACAAATGCACTTCTGGAAGAATGGTTAAACATTCCCATAGACACACTCCTAAACCCTGTGGACAGTCTTCCCAGAAGAGTTGAAGCTGTTATAGCTGCAAATGGTGGGCCAACTCAATATTGAACCCTACGGAGTAAGACTGGGATGCCATTAAAGTTTACATGTGTGTAAAGGCAGGGGTCCCAATACTTATAACAACATCATCTTGTACTAGGTAAAGGCTGTTAATGCGTTTGAAAAATTACCCTAGGCAAGTAGTTTTGTAGTACTGCTGAGGGTGTAATGCGGTTTTAAAAATAGTAAACCTGTAGTAACATCTTTTGACACACAAGAACAGCACAAGTGTACACAAATAAAACAATCACAGCAGTTACAGCCACATCAAACAAACTGACAAATTATTTTGCATTGTGACTATTTCAATATTCATGAAATATACATAAATTATTATGCAATTCTTAATTCAAATTCTATTGTATGTTTGGAAGCAGATTTTTACCATTGTGTAATATTTTCTTCCATAAAGTGTAGCCCTAGCACTAGGGTCATAAGTTTAAATCCCAACCATGACACTACCTGGAGTTTGCATGTTCTCTCTGTGCCTGTGCGGGTTTCCTCCAGGTACTCTGGTTTCCTCCTACACTCCAATGACATAATGGTAATTGTATCCTTTCTAAGTTTGTCCTAGTATGTGTATGCATGCATGTGAGGTAGAAACCTTAGACTAGAAGTTCAGAAGTAGCTGTGCAACATCTCTAAGGCATTACTACCACCAGTGAAAGCAAACCCTGCAAAGCATAACAGCTCCACGTACAGTGGTAGTATATATGAACCCAAGAACAATAAAGTTATATATTGCTGCTTACCAGTCCTTAGCAGTGGTTACCTCTTTCGTTTTCTTTTCTTTTTTTTTTTTTGGCTAACTACAGTTTTTTTTAAGTATGTACCTGTTTTTGTCACAAAACGTGTTTCATTGTAATGTCCTGTGATCTGAAAGATCAGACAATCTTATCTGCCTTTCCAGCTATGTCCTCTGAACTACAGGTACCTCTTCCAAAAGTAATGGAGATGAGGAGAGAAGGCTGGAGGTGAAAATTCTGTTTCCCCATAGATACAGTATAGAGCAGGGGTAGGCAACCTTAAAGTGGTTGTAAACCCTTGTGTTTTTTCACCGTAATGCATCCTATGCATTTTGGTAAAAAAAAAAACTCCTGGCAGTGACTGCCCCCCAGCCCCCCCATTTTACTTACCTGAGCCCTGGAATTTCCCACAGTGGTGATGCGCTGTCCCTTTGCCCGGGGTTCTTGACTCTTAATTGAATAGATTGATGGCAGCGCAGCCACTGGCTCCTGCTGCTGTCAATCAAATCCAATGACGCGGGCACCTGGGGGCAGGGCGGAGTCCTACATTTGGCATCTATGGACGCCTAATGATGGACACAGGAGAGCACCCACAGGGTAGCCCCCCAGGAGAGCGCTTCTCCTAGGACAGGGGTGCCCAACTTGTGACACGGGGGCCACATGTTGCCCCGTGGAGCCCTCTGATATGGCCTGCGACCTCCTGCTCTGGGATGAAATAGAATACTGTTATTAAGGGTCAGTTTATTACTAAAATAACAGTGTATATATGGGCATATCTGTTCTGCAGTGGTTACTGATCTGCTTTCAAACTGACCCAAAGATGCAGAGCAATGCACCTGCGGGTTACCTGCACTGAGCCATACACATTCTGAAAATGCACCAAACATGAAGAATATAATAGAAGTATATTGCAAAGTGCAGGAAAGCCAAAGGTACACTGCGTTGGTAAATCACAGTGCATCAGTGTGAAAGCAGCCTTGCGCCCCTTTTACACAGCCAGTCCGACCCAATTAGACCCTCCATTCACCTCTAAGGAGTGGCAGATCTAAACCAACTTGTGTCCTACCTCCAATCTGATCCGCTAAAAAAAGAGTATAGTGGGCATATGCAGAGCAGACATGGACCTGCCATCCATCTGCTCTGTTTATTGTGGCTTGCGACCGGTTACCTATACAATGCAGGGAGGAGATGCGAGAGCCACCGTGGGACCCCAGAAGTCAAGGATTGGGGCCCACTCTGTGCAAAACAAACTGCAAAGTGGAGGTAAGAGTGACATGTTTTTTTTTTTTCTAATCAAAGCTTTACAATCTCTTTAAAGAGGTGGAGATCTACCTGAACAACATGGGAGAAGTCAAAGGTCACCGGGCATGGTGTCGCCCCCTTCACACCTTATTTAAACCTAAAATTAACATTCTACCGTATCGCAATCAGATTCATTGCACAGCAATCATGGGTTTAAATCAGGTGGTGAGGAGGCAACATACCCTCACCACCTGTCAACACAAACTCGGATCGCTTTTCAGTGGAGCAGCAGTGCCTGCTGCACTTGTGAATGAGCCCTTAGTAGCATTCAGCAGTGGCACACTGGCTCATTCACACGTAAAGTTGGGGGGTGTTAAATCAGCAGGATATAATGGAAGCCTAAGACTTAGCGCAGCAGACCCGTAGGAAAAGCTGCAGGTACACTGCACTGCACCTGTGGTGTGGGTACACCGCAGTACATCAGTGTGAAAGCAGCCCTATACTATAATGCCCAGTGTATTGCTTCACAGTGACCTGAAGATCTCCTCATTCCCGCTGCTGGCACGACTCTGGAGACTGCTAGCCGGGATAAGAGGTGGAGTGCAGTTGGTATCATTCCACATGGGACAGGGACCAGTACTACAGAGGAGTCATCGGCAACTACAGCTCCAATTTTACAAGTAGTCCCTCTGCAATGCACTCTGTCTGATGCTCTCGGATGGTGGGTCAGCAAGCTCAGACCGTGATCTAGCAGTCACCTGTCCGCGATCTACTGGTAGATCCCGATCTACAGGTTGCTGACCCCCAGTATAGAGAGAAAGCGTGGTCACCCTAGGACAGGAAATGTGTTACCACACCAATGTAGAATGAAGGTAAAAATGCCCAGAAAAACAAATGCATCCGTCACATCTAAGGACTGGTAAGCTGCAAAAGATTTGATTTTTGTTCTTGGGCTTAGATGCACTTTAAATTATTGTTACCCTCTATAAAAAAAAGTGGCACTGTCAGCACCTCTTTGCAGTGCTTCTCTCCCCTTCTCATTCATGTAAATGCAATCATTGACTAGCATTTGACTTTAAAGCCTGGTCCCAATGACTGAGGGTGGTCAGGTCACGCCTTTGCATGTCTATGTGCACCTTAGCATACAATGCAAATAGCAAGTGTGATTTGTATGCAGGGCCACCATCAGGGGGGTACAGGCAGTAAATCTGTAAGGGGCCCGGGGGTCCCCAGGGGCCCGGATGGCAACCCCCTTTAAAAAAAAAAATAACAAAAAAAAAACAGTAGGGCCTCAGTAGGCAACCCCCTCTTTTTTATTTATTTTTTAATAAAAAAAATCAATATTTTTATTATATTTTTATTTTATTTTTTATTAAAGGGCCAATTTTTTTTTCTTTGAGGCCCGGAGGCCCCCAGGGCGCCGTATGTCAACCCCCCTTTTGTTATTTATTTTTTATAAAAAAAAAAATATATATAGTTTTAATATATATATATATTTTTTTTATTAAAGGAGGAGGTCCCCAGGGGCCCAGAGATCCCCACTGCCCCAGATGACAACCCCCCCTTTTTTTTATAAAAAAAAAAAAAACTTTTTTTATATATTTTTATTTTATTTTATATATATATATATATATATTATTATTTTTTATATTATTTTTTTTTTCTTTATATATATATATATATATATATATATATATATATATATATATTTTCTTTTTTTTTTAATAAAGGGCTCAGATGTCCCCAGGGCCCCATGTGGCAAACCCCTGTTTATTTTTGTTTATATATATATATTTTTTTTTATTATTAATATAGGTCCCAGATGGCAACCCCCCTTTTTTTGTAATTTCTTTTTCTAAAAAGAAAAAAAAATTATTAAAGGGCCCAGAGGTCCCCAGGGCCACATACGGCGACCACCCTTTTTAAAAAATATATATATATTTTAATATATATTTTTTCCTTTCTTTTTTTCTTTTTATTAAAGGGCCCCCGGATGGCTACCCCCATTTTTTTATATATATTTTTCATTGTTTCTTTTTTTGTAAAGGGCCCCCCCGCTTCTCAATTTCATGTGGCAGCATCTCCCCCCCCCCCCCCCACCCCGCTTCTCTGCTCCAGGGGGCCCATGCCTGAAGCCGTGTAAGGGGCAGGCCCCATACTTCCTGATGGCGGCCATTGCCTACAACTGTTAACACAAACATCTGTAAAGCTAATTTATGAAAACTGAAGCAAAAGTGTAGTTACCTCACTTGGCAACTATTTCAAATTCTTGTACTTGAAAAATGAATTCTGATTGGCTGCTTGCTGTATAACGTGGCAACTAGCGTTTTTAGAACTTTCTCCACTACCCACAATGGTCATAATAAAGCAATGTACAAGAAATATATAAAGGAATTAAAATATTAATACATGCTGCTTATTCCGTTCAATATTAACTATCCTCTAGCTTTATATGTGTGGCATGTTTATAATGCTTCAGTTAGCAGTGAATCTTAAAACTTTACCATAAAACCAAAGCTAGACACAATGCAAAATTTAATTTGGATCAGCTTAGCAAAGCGAAGAAAAGTGACACCTAAATAAAGAATCATCTGACCTGGAAGATAAAATGATCATATCAGCTGGCATATGCTGGCCATTGGTCACTTTCACAATGTCTCCCACTGCCACCTGTCCATCCAGGGGCAGCCAAGAAGCAAGCAGGGGAAAAAGAGAGCACACAATGTCTGTCCTTAATCATCAATCACATTGTCATCAGCCCTTCCAAGGAGCAAAAGCAAAGTATAATAAAATACACACATATCTAAACAAAGCATAGTACATAGCTACAACAGTTTACTTGTTTTTTTTTTTTAAGCAGAACTCCTCACAATCAACAGTGATTATTTGTAATCCTTATGCTGCTGGCATTAGTAAATAGATAGCATATCATATTTACAGCATTTGTTTTAAACTTTTTTTTTTACATTTCTTCAGTTATTTTCTAGTTTCCAGGCCTAGGCAAATTATGTCATACATCCCAGGAGTCTTCAGGAGGGGGGTGGGTTCTCAGCACCCTCATGTCTGCATGCCTGAGCTACAGCGCAGATGGATTCCAGGAAGTAAAGGTTACACGATTTATCTGACCTTACTCAAGATGGCCATGGACAGAAATGCTAGCGGGTGTTGGGAGCATGGAGTCAGGAATGGGTGGGTGAGTTTGCTTTAAATATATTAAAAATTAATTAAATTCGTGTTTTTGGTTTGTGGTGCTCAGATGCAGTATAGCTCCAATTTAAAGGGGGTTTAAAAATAGAAATTCATATCTGATTTTAATATTTTTAGAGGTTGCCATCTCCCATAACCACTGTTGTTCACAGTACATCCTTGATTGATGTCAAACCATTAAAAATACAATTGGACTGATTTACTAAAACTGGAGAGTGAAAAATCTGGAGCAGCTCCTCATAGAAACCAATCAACTTCCATTTTCTTTTCTTTTTTTTTTTAACTTAAGTGAACAAGCTGAAGTTAGAAGCTGATTGGCTACCATGCAGAGCTGCACCATGTTTTGCACACTTCAGTTTTAGTAAATCAACCCCAATTTTTCTTTATTCGCTTATGTTACAACACCAGAGTTCACCAGGAGGTTGTACTTTATACAAAATCTGAAAATATAGCTACTGTTAAAGCCTAGCTGTTGAGAGAGGTGAGAACCCATTGGGGATGATTTACTAAAACTGGAGAGTGAAAAATTTGGTGCAGCTCTGTATATAGTGCATCTGGAAAGTATTCAAAGAGCATCACTTTTTTCCACATTTTGTTATGCTACAGCCTTATTCCAAAATGGAATGAATTCATAATTTTCCTCAAAATTCTACAAACAATATCCCACAATGACAATGTGAAAGAAGTTTGTTTGAAATCTTTGAAAATGTATAAAAAAAAAAAAAATCATATGTACATTCACTGTCTTTGCTCAATACTGTACTTTGTTGTAGCACCTTTGGCACCAATTACAGCCTTAAGTCTTTTTGAGTATGATGCTACAAGCTTGGCACACCTATTTTTGGCCAGTTTCCCCCATTCTTCTTTGCAGGACCTCTCAAGCCCCATGAGGTTGGATGGAGAGCGTCAGTGCACAGCTATTTTAAGATCTCTCCAGAGATGTCCAATCGGGTTCAAGCCTTGGCTCTGGCTGGGCCACTCAATGACATTCACACAGTTGTCCCGTAGCCACTCTTTTGTTATGTAGTCCAGTGGTTCTCAATCTCAGTCCTCCATTATCCCCAACAGGCCATGTTTTGGGAATTTCTCTTAAATAAAATAGCTGTCCAAAATACCAAGCAATTGACTTTGATTTAAAGCACCTGTGCAAGATAAAGAAAAACCTGAAAACATGGACTTTTGGGGGTACCTGAGGACTGAGGATGAAAACCACTGATCTAGGCTGTGTGCCTAGGGTCGTTGTCCTGTTGGAAGATGAACCTTTACCCCAGTCTAAGGCCCAGAGCGCTCTTGAGCAGGTTTTCATCAAAGATGTCTCTGTTCATTGCTGCATTCACCTTTCCCTCGATCCTGATTAGTCTCCTGTTTCTGCCGCTGAAAAACATTCACACAGCATGATGTTGTCACCACCATGTTTCACTGTAGGGATAGTATTAGCAATGCGATGAGCAGTGCCTGGTTTCCTCCGGACATGACGCTTGTCATTCAGGCCAAAGTGTTCAATCTTTGTTTCATCAGACAAGAGAATTTTGTTTCTCATGGTCTAAGAGTCCTTCAGGTGCCTTTTGGCAAACTCCAGGTGGGCTGTCATGTGCCTTTTACTGAGGAGTGGCTTCTGTCTGACCACTCTACCATACAGGCCTAATTGTTGGAGTGCTGCAGAAATGATCTTCTAGAACAGTGGTTCTCAACCTGGGGGTCGGGATTCCCTCGGGGGTCAAATGATGATTTGCCAGGGGTGACCAAATCCTGGGCTGTTCCTGAAGCCCGCACCACTCTCCCAGCCTTTTTGCGGCTGTTCCTGGAGCCCGCGGCCACCCACTAAGCCTCTTCGCAGCTGCCCATTCAGTTCACGGCATGGCTGGGGGGGAAGAAACTAGAGGTCAGCTGACTGGTGAGGAATGTGAAGTGGAAGGGGCTGGAGGAGACCCTATCTCCTGATTTCGGCATAGGTGTCACTGCTACAAGACACCTCAAAGTCTCTAGACACAGTGAATCCGGAGACACAGCGAGTAAAACTACCTGTGATTATAGTTGCCATTAAAAGTCCCCACTACAGTTCTCAGATCAGCAGATGCCCTTGATCAAGAGCACCTAATTTGGCTGGTCAGACCTCCCCCCAACATTGCCACTCATCCCAACTCCCCGCCAGCACTGCCACTCATCCCGTTCCCCCCACCAAGGAGTAAGATAAGGAATAAAAATAGAGAATAAATAGAAGGGAGAGGAAAAGAAGGGAAGGAACAAAGAAAGCGGGAGAGAAAGAATAAGAGAAAGCGCAATAAATACGGCTAGAGAGAGGGATGGGGGACAAGAAATTAGGATAGAGAGAGATAAAAGGGAAAGAAAGGAGAACAAAGAGAAAGAGCGGTACAAATTAAAATGTACCATAAAGGGTTTATTACTATTCGAGTGGAAGGGACTCAGGGAGCACTAAATGTCCGTGGGTTAGGGGCGTAAATTACTTGTCTTACCTTGGGTGCTGACAACCCACGCTACGATTTGTTTTTTACTGTTAGGGGTCCCCACAACATGGGAAATTTTATCAAGGGGTCACGGAACTAGAGAGGTTAAGAACCACTGTTCTCGAAGGTTATCCTCTCTCCACAGAGAAACGCTGGAGCTCTGTCAGAGTGACCATCGGCCCTTCACCCCCGATCACTCAGTTGGGCCGGGTGGCCCACTCTAGGAAGAGTCCTGGTGTTTCCAAACTTTGTCTATCTACAGGTGATTGAGGCCACTGTGCTGATTGGGACCTTCAATGCTGCAGAACTTTTTCTGTATCCTTCCCCAGATCTGTGCTCCGATAAAATTCTGTCTCAAAGGTCTACAGATAATTCCTTGAACTTCATGGCTTGGTTTGTGCTCTAAAATGCACTGTTAAAGAGGAAGTAAAGTGTCTTCTTGTTTAATTGTACCTACAGGTAAGCCTATGATAAGGCTTACCTGTAGGTACTGTAAAAAAAACGTGCACTGCATATATTTACTATATATGCCGCCCATTAAGTCATGGGTGTATACACACCGTAGGAACGGCCACCTGTGCCGTTTCTTCAGGGCCCTGTGCCGTGGCTGGCGTGGGAGTGACGTAATCGCAGCTCCAGCCAATCACAGGGCTTCCGCCCGCAAAGCCCGGGGAAGACACCGGGGAAGATGTCAGCCTTCATAGTGGTGTGCGGGTGCTGCTGCAGGGCTTCGTTCTAAGGTAAGTATTTCATAATGAGCTAGTATGCGGTGCATACTAGCTCATTATGCCTTTGTCTTAGAGAATTTTTTTTTCTCTTTATCGGATTTACAACCTCTTTAGAAACCTTTCACACTGGGGCGGTTTGCAGGCACTATTGTGCTAAAAATAGCGCCTGCAAACCGACCTGAAACAGCAGCGGCTGTTTCTCCAGTGTGAAAGCCTGTGTTGGACCTTATATAAACAGGTGTATGTGCCTTTCCAAATCATGTCCAATCAACTGAATTTACCACAGGTGGACTCCAATCAAGTTGTACAAACAGCTCAAGATTATCAGTGGAAACAGGATGTACCTGAACAATTTTTTGAGTGTCATGGCAAAGGCTGTGAATACTTTAATTTGCAAAGATTTCAAACAAACTTCTTTCACATTGTCATTATGAGGTATTTTTTATAGAATTTTAAGGAAATTAATGAATCTAATCCATTTTGGCTGTAACATAACAAAATGTAGAAAAAGTGAAGCGCTGTGAATACTTTTTGGATGCACTGTAGAAAATCAGCTTCCAAGCTTATTTTGTCAAAGCTTAAAGCGTAACTCCACTTTTGTTGAGAAAAAAAATCATTCCCCTCTGAGTGATCCATGTACATTACAAGGATTTTAACAAACTTTGTTGCAGATTCATACCTTTGTTATTCTGAAGAAATCCATGTGTGTTCCCCTGTGCCCCTGAGCATAGTGAGTCTAATAGGAGTGGTTTCATAATTATAAATCAGCTGTGCACCTGCAAGGCTGTAATGAGGAAAGCTGTTGGGCCTGCATCCCTTTTAGCCGTGTTTTTTTATTGAAAGTATTTCACCAAAAATTACATTTTTGTTGCAGGAGATGCCTGAAATCTGACTTGTATTTTAGGCAGATTTCTGGGAGAGCCAGTCACACAAGCATGAAATTACATATCTGGGGGATGATCTGTATACATTTTGTGTACAGAACACCTCCAGGTAGCCATATTGCATTGCATTCACAGAAAATTACAGAGCTGCAGATTGAAAAGGAAAGGTCATTTTTAACAATATGACTTGTGTCACAATGGTATACAATATATGATTTTTATATATGATTTTTCTTCATTTGCTAATTTTTTCCCCGCAAAAGTGGAGTTAGCCTTTAACTGAAAAAGCTAGAAGCTGGTTGGCTACCCGACACAACTTCACCAGATTTTACACTCTCCAGTTTTAGTAAATCAACCCCATTGTGTCACTACACATAGAATTAGTTAACACGTCATTTTTAGTTTTTTAGAAAAAGCAACCTTTAGAGCGCCAGAGGGAGGCCCCAGAAGAAGAGGATCGGGGCTGTTCTGTGAAAAGCCATTGCCCAGAGCATGTAAGTATAGGCATGGTTGTTTTTTTTTTATTATTAAAAAAACAAGGGTTTACAACCCTTTCACCACCTCCACTCTTGTAGGAAGGTTTCAAGCTTTTGTAGTTTGCCTGTGCTCAATAAGCCAAAAGAACATTTGTAAGGTCAGGAATTGACGTTGGATCAGAAGACCTGGTTTGCAATTGGAATCCCAGTCCATCCCAAAGATGTACAGTTGAGTTGAGATCAGAGCTCCATGTTCCTGTACACCAAACTTGTCAAACCTTGTCTTTATGGAACTGGCTTTGTGTGTAGAGAGACAATCATGCTGGGTTTAGAAAGGGCCTTCCCTAAATTGTTGTCACGTAGTTAAAAATTCACAATTGTCCAAATGTTTTTCTTTATGCCTCATTCACAAAAGCAGACTAAAATGCTGTTTTTTATTTTCCCTGCATGTCCCCCTCAGATCTACAGTGAGGACTCGTACACACGACCGAGAATCTCGTCGTAAAAGAAACATTGTTTTCCTCAACGAGGTTCTTGTCAGGCTTGTCGAGAATCTTGTCAAGCTGTCTTTGCGTACACACTGTCAAGACAAAATCTTGTCGTTCTCAAACGCGGTGACGTACAACACATACGACGGCACTATAAAGTAAAAGTTCAATTCCACTGGCGCCACCCTTAGGGCTGCTTTTTCTAATCTCATGTTACTGCGTGTTAAGAAAAAGTTTGGTGAGCGACGATTCATGCTTTTCAGTCTGTTACAGTGTGACGAATGTGCTATTTCCATTACGAACGCTACTTTTACCGAAGTTGCGCTCCCGTCTCATACTTTATTCTGAGCATGCGCGGGTTTTTAGGCATACACACAAACGTGTTTCTCGTCGTTCTCAAACGCGGTGACGTACGACGGCACTATAATGGGGAAGTTCGATTCCACTGGCACAACCCTTGGGGCTGCTTTGGCTAATCTCATGTTACTGCGTGTTAAGTAAAAGTTTGGTGAGAGACGATTTGCACTTTTCAGTCTGTTACAGCGTGACGAATGTGCTATCTCCATCACAAACGCTACTTTTACAAAAAGGTGCGCTCCCATCTCATACTTTATTCTGAGCATGCGCAGGTTTCTTTTTTTTTTTCACAAGAAAAGCATGCGCGGGTTTCTAAGCATACACGCGAACGCGTTTTTCATCGTAAACCAGCCCGACGAGGAACACGACGAGGAAATTGAGACTCCCGACGAGAAAAAGGAGAACTTGTTCTCTTTTTTTCTCGTCGAGATCCACGACAGTTTTCTCGACGAAAAACATACACACGACCGTCTTCCTCGGCAAAAAAGCTCTGCCACCAAGTTTCTTGATGGATTTTGTCGAGGAAAACGGTTGTGTGTACGAGGGCTGACTGCACTCCCAAGTGCACTTTCAGTGCAATTTCAAGTGCACTTTGCACTTGTAGTTTGCACTTGTAGTGCAAAGTAGGTTTGCCTTTAGTAAATAACCCCCCAGTCTTTTTTAGTTGTGAGAGGTGAATCAGGATCATTCTCCCGCTGATCCATGAATTTTGTGTATACTTTTGACAAATACAAACAATGTTTTATCAAGCTGCTTTTGTTGCACATTCTGCTTCCCAGAATCAAAGAGATCTGACAGCTCCTCTCTAAAGGATCTGCTTACATCTATCACCAAGAAAACAGCAGTGTACATACCTCCTTCCATATTACATTCTGCCATGTCCCACCTTTCAGCACTGCAGGAGAAATAAATAAAAGCTGTGTCAGCTTACACAACAAAACAAATCTAAAACAGCTGTCATGTGAATAATTGCAAAATAAAACAAAAGCTGTCATGGGAGTAACTGTATATAAAATAAAGGCTGAATAGCACGTCTGTATTTAGAATGGTAAACCATTGTTAATATTTGAGAAAAAAAAAACTATAGCTTGAAATTTTGCAGTCAAAAATAGTTATGTATACAGTACATATCTGAGAAGGACTGCACAAGGAACAAAAGCCCAGCTCCCACCCATGATGCATATGGGGGCTCTTCTTATTCTCTTCTAGATGAGTTATGTTATCAACATGATGTAGTTGAAGGGGTGGCGTACACAGGTAAAAACAGAAGGTTGGCCAAAGCTTTTTTGGGCATACTTCTCTTCTGTGTCACAGGAGCGCACTTATTTCTGATCTCCTGTAACCCAGATTGAGCCCATTGTTGGCTAATGTCACAGAGCCAGCCCAGGCTCTGCAGAGATACCAACTTTAAGACCAAGATCCACCCAGATGTCTGACCATCAGCTAGCTCAGCCTCTCAGCGTGCCAGCAGCTCCCGCCCCCTCCACAGCCCGCCACTCCAGTGAGCACTGGAGGAGCACAGCAGACAGAGACGATGGACAGTCACTCCATAAAGACCGAGACCAATTGCTTAATTCTCAATCTTAGGGCCAGTGGGGGACAGCTGCAGCATTACCCTTACCTTATAACTTTAGACTAAAGGCATGGGCCAAATATTGTCAGTATTCGGCCCATGTGCACAGCAGCCTGTCCAGCTTCAGTCAAATGGGCATGCTGGAAAAAGAGCAGCCAACCGGCATTCGATCAGAGCTCACAGTTAATATCTTTGAGAACTGAACGGTGTGTTCTGGCATAGAAAGTGGTCCCCCTGTCAGAACACAATAACACAGCAGGGATATCGCTGTACTAACATCGCTCCTCACAAGCTCATGTATTTTTTTTCGTTCAGCCTGCTGGGTTAAACGCAAAAAAAAAAAAAACGTAGTGTGTACCAGGCATTAGCAATTAGCCCTTGCAGTGTAGGGGGTGCCCACTACAAGGGTAGTCTTTTACCAATCCCGGAGTTCAGCTCTAACTATACAGAGTTGCAGATTCAGCCCTGGTTCACACTGGGCTGCGGGAGTGAAGCAGTGCGAGTTCAGCTGAACTCGCACGATTTCACTCCCGCCCGGCAGTCCCGATTTCAGCCGCGATTTCAGAGACATCTGTGCAGGTTTCTGCACAGATGTCAATGTAAATCGCAGGCTGAAATCGCAAAAAGTAGTACAGAGACTACTTTTTGAAATCGGTGCAATGCCGCAGATGCAGCGTCGCACCGATTAGGACAGTGCCATTGCCGGCAATTTGCGGCAAAATCCGCCGTTTTGACATGCGATTTGACATGCCAAATCGCATGTCAAAACGCACCAGTGTGAACCAGGGCTAAACACTAGAGGGGCTCTGTATCGGCCTCCTCCTCCTCTTCTTTCAAAATCCCTGTTTAAAATTTATCTAGACCCAAAAACTAGAATTTGAAATATTTGAGCTTACCAGTCCTTAGATATGTTGGCTGTATTAGGTTTATTTTTTTCAAACATTTTGTACTTTATATATTGAGGAGCATCACACTAGGCTGCTTTCCTTATTTGGACTACAAACTCTTACCCCTCTCCTAATATTTATTACATTGATAAGTCAAGATTTCTGGCAACATTATAAAGATTTTTTTCTGTACTTGTTTTAGAAATATACACTGGACTCCAGAGGCAATAATCAGTGGATAATTGTGTCTGGAATGAAAGGTGCATGCAAATAAAGGCTGGTATTCACAGGCCGAATACTGGCCAGAATAAAGGCTGGTATTCACAGGCCGAATACTGGCCAGTGTCAACAGAAACCGGTCAACATTATGCCCGTGTGTACAGCAGCCTGCCCGATGTCGAATGGCCATGCTGGAAAACCAGCATCTGATCAGCGCTTACAGACAATGGCTGCGGGTGCTGATCACTGTGTTACCTTCGTTATGGAGAAATGTCCAAGTCTAGGCACATCTGACTACATCCAAACTCAGACATCCATCCCTAACCGCAGGTTACAGCTTGGTTTGAAGCCAAATGCAAACAGCGACAGCTGCTATTAGCCGTCATTACTTTGTACAGTCTGAACAGATGCTGCTATTTGCATGCACCTGCTGATTTTTGCTGCTGGAATTGGGGGTGTATGTGAGTAAACACCTGTGTGAAGAATGCCTCACTCTTTACCTTGGAGCAGAGGATGTTTCCCTGCCTATTGTGGCATTCTCCATAATACAAGTAAAAAATCTAACAGAAACCCCAGAGATATAAAAACTGACTTTGTTATCATCTATTGTATCTTAATTTTTTTATCAAAACTCAAACATCAGTTTGGGTATTCCTTTAAATCAGACTGATCCATTGTATGTACATGTATAGCTAAACAAATGATTGAAAGGAGGTGCAGGCAGAAGAACAGGAAGGGATGAGGTAAGTGAAGGAAGACTGCACTAAGGTAAAGGAAGCCATTTAGGAAAAAAAATATTTACCTTTCCAACCCTTTTAAAGAGATGGTCTGTTCAGCAAAAAATAACATCTATAGCTTTCATAGTAACCCAACAATGCAGACAGAGGCTTCATTTGCAATTATCTCTGGATATATTTCCTGTCTGCATTTATTATCTCCTAAGCTCTACCAGAATGATGTTCTGGTATATACTGTAATGAAATTATCCATTAGTGTCTCATGGAATACTTTATATTCTGACGTGAAAAGTCATGAGAGTTAAGCAACCCATACACAATTTTTTTTTTCATTCAGCCAAAAAATAATAATCTATTCCTCCATCCACACAAACAAGGTGGATATGGAGGAACCCCCCCCCCCCCCCCCCGCGCTGGGACGGTGTATTCCAGCAGAGGCTCCCCCTGCTGTCAGAAAGACATTTATAACAAATGATTTGCATTCCGTATTTTAAATCCTTTGTCTGTTCGTAATTTCGTATATTCATATTTTCATTCGTATATTCGTATTTTCATTGTGTGTTTTGTAAATCCGTTTCTTTGTCTGTTCGTAAATTTGTGTACTCAAATCGTTCTTTCGAATGGGCACTGTGCAGTGTAGTTACAGCTTATCTCTTTTGCGCGGCGTCACATTGGACAGTGTAAAGCCTCGTACACACGATCGGACTTCAAACAAACTTTTTCTATGGATTTTTGTCCGAAGGGAGTTGGCTGGACACACCCATAGCATATACACGGTCGGCCTTTGCACCATTGGACTTTTGTTGCCGAAAAGTTTGTCTGTTTGCAGAGCAAACTTTTGTCTGATGAAAACCAAAAAAGTTTGTCCATAGGAGCGTACACACGGTCGGATTTTGTTGGCAAAAAGTCAGACCGTGTGTACGGGGCTTAAGAGAAAGTCTATCTTAATATGGATTAGCCACCTGTTGAAAATGAAACTAAAATACGAGATTGCAAATGACCGCGCCGCAATGTATTTACGAAAGTACAAAATTACGAATCCATTCGAAGCACGGTAATAGACACGAATCAACAAAACCAAAACAAAACATTGTTACAAATCAATGGAAAAGGCAATCTCACATAAGTAACAATTACTAAATTACGAATAGTGTATCGAATAAACAAAATTTATTATCTAACAAAATTACGAATTTTGAATCATTCAGTATCATGAAAATACGAACGTGTCCGAATAGAAAAACTTGTGAATCTTTACGAATCTACAGAACGAGACGAAACAAAACAACATTTTTTTTGTTGTGCACATGTCTACAGAGTATCTCCACCTGACAGGTGCTTCCTAGTCCTTAATTAAAGGACTAGGAAGTGCCTGTGTTCAGGCTGTGTAAAATGCATGGATGGAAGACAGAGCTCTGCCCAGTAACCCTTGTACTTTCCCCTCCTGCCCATCCTGTACTGTGCAGGTTCCCCTCTCCTGCGGTATATGCCTAAATCTCTACATTAGTGTTGAAAACCTGACAGCTGCAGAAAACCCAACACTTCTGGTCCCAGGTCCCATTATCTGCTTCCAGCTGCACACAGTGGTTTGAAATGGCAGTCACTTTAAAGTAAAACTAAAGAAACAATTACTTTTGGATAAAGTGGGAAAGGTTATAATCTTTGTTGACATCACCAGGGCAAAAAGCAAAGAAGGATCTTTCTAACTGGGACAGCAAAAACATAATTTTTTTTAGAAGAGTCAGAAATGGTAAAACCTCTGGGAGGTGAAAGTATTGTCCTTGTGATGGAAATTTCCCCTTACTTATCATGCCAGTAAAATTTCACCAGGAATGGAAGTGAGCAGTAATCCTCCCAGTGGGGACAAAGACAGCAGTAAAACCTGCCATAGATATAACATGCATTACAAATCTTTAAAAAAAAGTAACAACTTTTTTATCTTGCCTCTTAGCCAGAAATATGATTCAGTCCTGCAATATAAGATGACAACTGGAGAACAAAGGTTCTGAATCGGATTGGTGTTGGATTTGTGTCTGTGAGGCAACACACATGATAAATAAAAAACGGCCTTTATACTTGCCTGCCTTCTCTGCAGCTCCAATAAGGCTGCTAATAGGTTCATGATGCATTACTACAATTTGGACTAAAGATAGTGGTAGCCATTTTTCTTATTCTTGGTAAACACAAAGGCTCCACGGTAACCAATAAAGCTGTATGATATTGGAAGGGATGCAAGGATGCAGGAATGTAGGGGCCTAAGGCGATAGGCTGAAGCCCGGTACACACGGCCGAGGTTCTCGGCAGAAACCAGCGAGAACCTCGCTGGGATCCTCATTCTGCCGAGAACCTCGGCCGTGTGTACGGATTCGCCAAGCCCAGCTCGTCGGGAAACCCGTCGAGCAAATAGAGAGCAGGTTCTCTATTTGCTCGACGGCCCGTCGGGATGAATGGCTGGTCGCCTTTCCCGACGGGCTGGTCGCCAAATCTGATGGCCGGCCGAGAACCTCGACGGGCGGAACGATGTGTTCCGCCCGTCGAGGTTCTCGGCCGTGTGTACAGGGGCCTTAGAGCTTGTCTTAATGTTAAATGCAACTTGCTTTCCGGTGCATTCAACTTGCATTGGAGGTCAGTTTGAGAGGTCACAGTACACTAAGGCCCTGTACACACGATCAGACATGTCCGAGGAAACATGTCCGACGGACCGTTTTCATCAGACAAGGCTGAAGTGGTCTGTTGGTCTGATGTGCGTACACACCATCGGACCAAAATCCCGTCGGACCAGAATGCGGTGACGTAGAACACAACGACATTCAAGCATGCGTCGACTTGATTCTGCGCATGCGGGGGATTTTGGTCCGATGGTTTTGTGTACTAACCATCGAACCTGTCCGACGGACAGGTTTCCAGCGGACAGCTTTCTAAGCATGTTTGGAAATTTTTGGAAAACGGTCCAATAGGCCGTACACACGATCGAACATGTCCGCTGAAACTGGTCTGCGGACCAGTTTCAGCGGACATGTTCGATCGTGTGTACGCGGCCTTACAGGGGCATTTAACCTGTAGTAAATGTTCTTCTGACCTGCATTTTACATCTTTCTAAGCTGGGTCACCCTGCTTGTAGTCACCATTGACTAGTTGTATGGGGAAACATGTTCGATTAAAAGGCTGTTGACAACTGGTCCTTATGAAGCACAAACTCTAAGTAAACAAAAAACATGAAGAATACACAGCAAATGGATCTTCCGTCTTTCTTGATGAACACGAAACGCCCTACAACATGGAACACCAATGGGGAGATCTCACTGCTGCCATCTTCAAGAAATATAAGGATCCATCAGGTAATTTAGCCCATCAATGTCCACCTATAACCTAAATATCCTGTAAAGAGGCTGTAACCAGGTAGCACACAGCTGCATTTTATTTAAGCCGTTGAAGTGATAATAAGCCAAAATAATAAGAGTTACAACAAAGAAAGCACAACCAAGAGATAGAAACTCACCTATTGTCTTCTTTTTATTAACAGTATTGTCTGCCTTATGTCTTTTCTGCAGAAAGAGAACATATCAGTAATCAGAGAGCAAAATATTGTATATACAGTATAATTATTTATATTTACATTATGAATTAAAAAAATGCATGTGACAGCCAGAAGTAATTGAACTGGACTTATTTGAATGTTACACTACTCTGTACTACTACCGCACAATGAGTGTCAGGAACATACAACAGAATTTATAGTCACACATGACATACAATTTTAAATGGCATGGGTTCATGAAATCTCAAGGCAGGCGTGGATTGCCCAAAATTTAAATGGGGGTATGAAAACATTCAGTTGTAATGAATTTGTATGATAGCCCTGATTTGGATAAAGATACCCTTACCTGCAGACTGGTCTTCCCCTATAGCTCAAGTAAGGTTGCCACCTTTTCTGGAATCAAATACTGGCTTGGTTGTCTTCTTCCTATTAATAACATTTGGCAACACGCCCAAAGCTAAGGCCTGACACGTATCCTAGATGGGTGAGGACTTCTTGTTTTGTGTACTGTAGGTAGAAACAGTCCTACAAATGTACACACAAGCCTGTGTAGGCGATACATTTGTGCATTCTCTATACCTCATATGGTCTCAGTGCTCAAATGCATCAAACGGGAAAGTCTGAAGAGGTTCATATTTGTGGCAGTTTTCAGCAGGTAAAACAGAAGCTTCTCCTCAGATAATCTGTATGTTTAACTCAACAGATTTTCAGTGCAATTTTTTAAAGCTGAGCTCCAGGATAAGCAAATCTTGTCTAAATACAAGAGTCATGTGTATTCTTACTTGACCCTTGGTGTGATTGTGTATTACTCCCAGAATTGTGCAATAATCCAGTGTGAAACTTTGCCTCTATGCATGAGATTCCCACAATGAAGACCAGTCACTGTTGCCCTCTCTCCTTGTGCAGAGTGACTGGTCTGGTTTACGCCCCTATTGTGGTTTTCTATAGGCAGCCTGTAGTGGGTGGGGCCTGCCGTGCCCCTCCCACAGCAGTGCTCTCTGCAGCGGCTATGTACAGAGCAGTGATGATGTCACAAGGTAATATCTGAGTTTTTAGAGGCATTTTAAGGACGGAAAGTAGATTTATATCCTTTGTAGCCATTGAAGAATATATTTAAATGAACATTTTTTTTTGCCCATAGTTCAGTTTTAAGACTTTTAAGGCCTTTTCCTAAGGCAAAGTATCTGTTCTAATAGCTAACATAGCCAGGGTTTCTTCAAGACATCATTCAACCCAAAGCAGGAGTCACTGTAATACCCCCCCCCCCCCCCCCAACACCTTTTTATATTAGGAATACTCAAGGAAGCCCACCATGAGAAAAAAAAAATATATATAACCTACTCCTGAAAATACTGGCTGTTTGGTTGACCTTCAACACGGACTTGAAACAAGTACGCTGACCAGGAACTGAAACTTCATTGTCTGCATACTTCTCCCAGATCAGGTCAAGCCAAAGACAGCTAAGCATTTTCAGAATGAGATTAATGATGATGGCAGTTTATACTTTTATCTCCTGACAGGTTATCTTCATATCTTTACATTTTGAACACACTGCATATGGTATTTTATACTTTTCATAGAGTTTTATGGGTCAGATACTTCTGACCTTCAGAAACATTCCTTAAAGGGGTTGTAAAAGTTTGTTTTTTATTTTCTAAATAGGTTCCTTTAAAGCGGAGCTCCATACCTGAAGTGCCTGTTGCTAGGCAGATCGTCAGATCTGCCACTTCCTGATCCACAGTCCGTTTTCCTGCTTCTCTTCCTCGCGATGCCTCCTGGGGAATGGGGGAGCGGTGTCTTCTGGGACCTTCTGTGTGTCCCAGGAGACAACGCCCATTCACGTCGCGCCACGAGGCTCGCGCATGCGCAGTAGGGAATCGGGCGGTAAACCCGCAAAGCTTCACTTCCTGATTCCCTCACCGAGGATGGCGGCGGGGTAGCCAAGACCCGAGCGATTGCTTGGCTTCGGCTGCCGTCATCGCGGGCACCCTGGACAGGTAAGTGTCCTTATCAGCTACAATGTTAGTAGCTGCTGACTTTTATTTTTATTTATTTTTAAACCGGACCTCCTCTTTAAGCTAGTGCATTGTTGGTTTACTAACCATTTTCTTTGATTTCCCTTCTAAATGTTTTATTTGTTTGTCTGGATTTCTCACTTCCTGTTCCTCCTCAGTAAGCTGTTCTGGCTGACTAACCTCCATGGATGATTGGGGCAAGCTTACGGAGGAGAAACAGGAAGTGAGAAATTCAGACAAAGAAAAAACACGTTTAGAAGGGAAATCAAAGGAAAAAGTAAGAGGACCAACAATGCGCTAGCTTAAAGTGGTTTTAAACCCTTTACAACCACTTTAGCCTACAGGTAAACCTAAATTAAGACTTACCTGTAGGTGTTTGAAATATCTCCCACACCTGCACTGTCTAGGAGATATTTGCAAATCGCCGTAGGGCGATTTCTCCTGCGCATGCGACAGAGTTAGAAAGGGTACGCTGTGCTGTTTCTATCTCAGGTCATGCCGTTAAAGGCAACGTCACGCGGCTCCGGCTAGTCACAGTGCCGGAGTTTGCGATCCCCCAAGGAAGAGGGGTGAAGAATGGATGCTCGCTACTAACGAGGAAGATGTGGACATTGCGGGTTTCTCCTGCAGGTAAGTGTCACATAATGGGCTACTATGTGATGCATACCGTAGTAGCCCATTATGCTTTACCATTACAGGGAAACAAAGAGGAAGTAACACCCATCAGGGTTTACTTCCTCTTTAACCTCCCTGGTGGTATGATTCTTTCAGATTTTAGGTGCTAAAAGCTGTACCATTATTTGCAAGGGAATTTGGCGTTTTATACTGTAGGCTTGTAATTCTTAGGAATAACTCACTGAAATCTATCCAAACAAGAGTCTAATAGGCATCCTGGGTATGATTTTTATTTTTTTTTCTTATTAAAAATTATAATATAATAAATAATTATAAAAAATTATAACAAATAATAATATAATTATAGTAAAAATTATTCAATAATGTAATGTAATCAAATCAAAATCACTGAAATTTGCTCAGTTGCAGAATTTTTGCTGTCATTTTTTTTTTTTTTAATGACGAATTTCCCCATAAATCGCTATCGCTAAATTCTGCAAGTGATTCTGATTTATTATCGCTGTTTTTTAGCTGCTCTAAAACAATTTTTGCCATAAAGGGACACTTTTGGTTGCTATGGGCAATCTACAGTTTGCAGGGAGAAAGAACAGTTTTTATTATATAAAAGGACATGTAGTGTACAGGGCAGACCACTAGGGGCATGGGGGGTGTGTATTTTTTACATACAGTACTGTAATCTATAAGATTACAGTGTACTGTATGTATAGTGTTTGTTTACTTTTTTAAATTTGGCGCCGTTCCCCCCCCCCCCCCTACGTCGCGACGCTCGCAGGGAAGGGAATCGGCGGAACACACAGCATCAGGCGGACATCCGCCCGCCGTGTACTGCGGGGATTCATCGCTGGATCGCAGAGAAAAGGTAAGTAAACTTTTTTCTGCATCCAGCGAGGCAAGTCCATGTGTGGCACGGGGTTACCGATCGTAGCTTGAAAATCTCACCCCGTGCCACACACGGGAAGACCGCCAGGGAGGTTAAAGGAACCTATTTAGAAAATAAAAAACAAACCTTTACAACCCTTTTAAGGCGCTTTTCAAACACAGCGGATCCAAGAGGAATCTGCCTGCACAGCGGGGATCTCTCTGCGGATGGAAACCAACTGCATATCTGTTTCCATCCAATTGTCATCCGATCCGTCCGATTCTAACGTATCGCCATACGCCAGGTTTTATTGAATCCGATGCTCGTGAGTGGCAGTGGACACATGTCCGCTGATGTCCATCACCTCATAGAGAACAATGAGTGTTTCAATCAGGTCTGCCTAAAAAATTGGGGTGATCAGCAGTGTACATGACCACAACTAAGCATGGGAGGTATTATATTGCCTTCTCGTCGCCTGTTCTAACCCCTAAATTCCGAACTACCACACTGGAACCGAGTGCATTGCGTGTGCTTGCGGGGTGGTTGCAGTATGGCCCCATTCAGTCGAATGGAATGCATTCGACAGGTGGCAGTGCCTTCCAAACATGACAGGGGATATAATTAATGTCATGGCTGTAAAGCAAAGCATCGCAGCTGTGGCATATGCACACCCCTAGCCGCTGCCCTCCCAGCTAAGACACAGGGCCAGTTTCTCAAAGACTTACGCCGGCGTATCTCCACGTACGCCGTCCGAATCTGCGCCGTCATATATGCGCGCCTGATTCTCAGAATCAGTTACGCATAAATTCGGCCAAGATACGAGTGGCGTAAGTCTCCTACGCCGTCGTATCTTGGGTGCATATTTACGCTGGCTGCTAGGTGGCGCTTCCGTTGATTTCTGCGTTGAATATGCAAATGAGCTAGATACGCTGATTCTCGAACGTACGTGCACCTGTCGCAATTAGTTACACCGTTTACGTAAGACATACGCCGGCGTAAAGATAAAGCTGCTCTCTAGGTGGCGCAGCCCATGCAAGATATCTTTTTACGTTAGGGCTGTGCGTAAGTTACGTTCACGTCGGAGGCATTTTTCGACGTATCTTAGGAATTCGATCGGACATGAGTTGGAGCATGCGCACTGGGTTACGTCCACGGACGGCGCATGCGCCGTTCGTTAAAAGCGTCAATTACGTGGGGTCAGGGTTAATTTACATAAAACACGCCCACCTCTTCCACATTTGAATTAGGCGCGCTTACGCCGGGACATTTACGATACGCCGCCGTAACTTAGGACGCAAGTGCTTTGAGAATACTGCACTTGCGTCCTAAGTTGCGGCGGCGTAGCGTAAATACGTTATGCTACGCCCGCTCATAGTTACGCCGCAGTGTAGGCCGTAGTGTTTAATGATATTGTTTAGTGTAAATAAACATGTTTACAGGAGATGAGAGCAGCGTGATGACCACACCAGGCTGTTGCTGCTCTTTCACTGTCCAATCTAGCTGGCGGCAAGATAGAGACCTGGGTATATCACTTAACTACAGTCAGGTCACCAAACTAGTTGTGTGGTCTTCAGTAGTTGGCCAGCTTGAATGTGTATTGCAATATATGAAAAAACAAGAATTCCAGTTTTTATGGAAAAGAATGCTAGAAATATGCAAGAGGGTGTAGCAGTGTGGAGACAGATATTTCAGAATTTTCATGTGCATTTTATTCTCAGAAATTAAACTGCAGGATGCTTCTGTTTTGCATGACATTAAAGAGGACAAGGACACACCATGCTGAGCTTTTCTCGGTAACTGCATTGCAGATAAGAGAATAAACTTGGTATATACTCAGCAATAGTGGCTCATTTACACAGCAGATGATTGAATCTGGATGCTATGTGGTCTGTAGAGGCAAAAGCATGCACAAATTAAAACTGAAAGACAATCAGACTTGATCCATGTAAGATCTTTCTTCTTTTTCTCATGCATAATAAAAAAAATGCCAAATTCTGGAATTTACAGTGATAGTAAACTAAAAAAAAACATGTATTGATGACACCAAAGACACCAACATGAAGTCACATAGACGCGTTTCACACATACATCTTGTGCTTAATCATTAACTACTTCAGACTCGCGCTACCGTCAAATGACGGCAACAGCGCGGGTCTGAATAGCCAACATGCCGTCTTTTGACGGCCGCCCTTCTGGGCGTTCCCAGCGCACGCTGTAGAGTGTGCTGCGGGGAAGCCCTGTGTTGTCCGTGTCCCTTGGACACAGCCAATCACAGATCGCGGCGAACGGCCAGTCAGAGTGGCCGTTTGCGATGCGATCTGTGGGCGAATGAGAGATGATCTCATAGATCATCTCTCATTGCCGTTTTTCACAGAGACAGCGTCCTGTCTCTGGAGAGGAGGAGCCCGATCTGTGTTCCTTGTACATAGGGACACAGATCGGTCACCCCCCCGTCACCCCCCCCTCCCCCCACAGTTAGAACACACCTAGGATACACATTTAACCCCTTCCTCACCCCCTAGTGTTAACCCCTTCAATGCAGTCACATTTATACAGTAATTAGTGCATATTTATAGCACTGATCGCAGTATAAATGTGAATGGCGCCAAAAATGTGTCAAAAGTGTCCGATGTGTCCGCCATAACATCGCAGTACAAATAAAAATCGCAGATCGCCGCCATTTCTAGTAAAAAAAAAATAATAAAAAATAATAATTCTCTCCCCTATTTTGTAAGCGCTATAACTTTTTGCTTATTGCGATTTTTTTTTGTTTTACCAAAAATATGTAGAAGAATACGTATCGCCTTAAACTGAGAAAAAAAATGTGTTTTTTTTTTAAATTGGGATATTTATTATAGCAACAAGTAAAAAATATTGTATTTTTCTTCAAAATTGTCGCTCGTTTTTGTTTATAGCGCAAAAAAAAAAAAAAAACGCACAGGCGATCAAATACCACCAAAAGAAAGCTCTACTTGTGGGGAAAAAAGGACGTCAATTTTGTTTGGGAGCCACGTCGCATGACCGCGCAATTGTCAGTTAAAGCAACGCAGTGCCGGAAGCTGAAATTTCACCTGGGCAGGAGGGGGGTGTATGTGCCCAGTAAGCAAGTGGTTAACCTAATGATTAAGCACAAGATGTATGTGTAAAAACGCATCTACATGACTTCATGTTGGTGTCATCACTGTGAACAATAAAAGGCAATCAGAATTTCTGGATGTGCAGCCCTTTCTTTTCTTCTCTTAATAGAGAATGCTACTCTTTATATGTGTGCTAACATATACATTGTGAGTATTCGTGTCGTGGAGAGATAATTGTATATACATGGATGTTTTCACCTGTATTGATACTCCTTTACATTGCTGATGTATAAGGACATTATTACTATCTTTATAGAATTTTTATATGCTCTGATTTTTCCCCTGAAGAAGAAATAATTGCTTACTTTGAGAAAAAGGTGACACATGTTACAGAGAAGGTAAAGCTGCTCGCCCCGGAAATAATGGATAATGGAAAGGTTTCCCCGTAAGTGGGACTTTTAGGCAGCAATGTCAAAGCAGTAAGATACTGGTATTGGTATAAAAAGAATGTTTATTAGCTCAGAAAGAGGCTAAGTATGGTACTGAATCTGGATAACAATGTATAAATAAAATAAATATAATGGCAAAATATCACATTCCATGGTACATACGATAAAATCATTACATATCATAATTCATTACATGTTCATTAAATATTACATATCAATGTACAATGTTGATCCCCAACGCGTTTCGACCTGTGGGGTCTCCTCAGGGGGATGATTGTCTCTACAAAATATATCACAGAGGTATGAATAAGTAAAAGAGTAAAAAAGCATATCGGTGTATGTCCAAGAGATTATGACAAGAAGTATAATTACCGCTACCCATGGAATGGGAAACTTGGAAAGCCACTAAATGCTCCGAAGGAACCTGGGAGATCCCCCACACACCCGAGAGTGGGAGGTCCAACCGAGAAGGGCCTACAGGGGGCCTCGGACATGACGCCCCATCGGTGGGGGAGGAGCCACCGCCTGAAAAGAACACCCAGTGAAGGCCACAGTTAGATTTTTGTCATTCCAGCACACATTGTACATATGGAATAGACCACTTTCTGTTCCGATGTTCCGGGCTGTCCCCGCCTCGCCCTGGGGGGGTGGGGTCCCTCCCCCTTAGGGTCTCCCGGCAGTGGGGTGAAGGGTTGACTTGGACCCCTCATTTCTCGCCTCGGCTCTGTATTGGGGGATTTTCTCTCATACGCCGATGCGAGCCCCACTGCCGGCGGCGTCCCTTGATCCTCCCTGGACGTCGGGCTGGTGCGCGCGGACGGGAACTCCGGCGCGCGCACACGTCATGACGTCACGCAACTTGCGGCAGAGAGGACGACTATTGTTGGGGCTTCCCAGCCTTCTGGGACGCCGGGGGGGCCTCACGCTGTCTCCACCTGGGGACCGCAACGCCGTCCCTCCTGGCGGATGGGAGGAGCCGCAAGCCTGCTTTGTTTCACCCTGATTGCCACTTTAGGGCACTATATATGGTTGGCCTTGGGGGAATACACACTAATCCCCTACAGACCTGGTTGGATGTCCATGCATCCATACCGTCTCGGCATTCCGCCCATGCCTGTCCTGCAAATCTTTGCGGTCAGGCTTCCAATGACCCATTACTTATACCTACTTCAAACACACCAGCACATCAGGTAACCATTTGCCTTTTTAGTATATAATTACCAACATATTACTAATAATATTATTTACTTTATTATTGTTTGCACATATATACACTTTATATATATCATGTAACTTCCATTCACCTTTAATTGGGAACACTTAATTGCTCCCCACACATTCACCCCTTTGATCTATTTAACTCACATATTTGTTTTCACAATAGAACTATCATCTGCTTTCTTTACTTGCAGTCTGCTACTTACTTTCTTGTCGCACTATCACTACCATCACACACTTCACTTATATCACACCTGTGCACTTTCGTAAGCTTCATATCACGGTCTCCTCCCCATCTAACTAATTTTCGATTACACTCATATCATTCCACCCTTGTACTTTCTCCTAGGAATGCCCTGTCCAACATCTCATATATATTGGCAACATATCGGTTTGCCATTGCCCTTTATCCTCCACATACGTATACATATTAGCGATCCCTTTGTTTGGTTTGCCTATATCTTTCTACCTAATTATCTAACTGTGGCCTTCACTGGGTGTTCTTTTCAGGCGGTGGCTCCTCCCCCACCGATGGGGCGTCATGTCCGAGGCCCCCTGTAGGCCCTTCTCGGTTGGACCTCCCACTCTCGGGTGTGTGGGGGATCTCCCAGGTTCCTTCGGAGCATTTAGTGGCTTTCCAAGTTTCCCATTCCATGGGTAGCGGTAATTATACTTCTTGTCATAATCTCTTGGACATACACCGATATGCTTTTTTACTCTTTTACTTATTCATACCTCTGTGATATATTTTGTAGAGACAATCATCCCCCTGAGGAGACCCCACAGGTCGAAACGCGTTGGGGATCAACATTGTACATTGATATGTAATATTTAATGAACATGTAATGAATTATGATATGTAATGATTTTATCGTATGTACCATGGAATGTGATATTTTGCCATTATATTTATTTTATTTATACATTGTTATCCAGGTTCAGTACCATACTTAGCCTCTTTCTGAGCTAATAAACATTCTTTTTATACCAATACCAGTATCTTACTGCTTTGACATTGCTGCCTAAAAGTCCCAGTTACAGGGAAATCTTTCCATTATTAATTGCTTACTTTGAAACATGTTGGGACTTCTGTGAACGTTTCCACGGTTCGGCCTTCTACGCATGAGACCAACCTTATGTTTAGCATGAGCATTGTTTTCGCTTTATGACACTATGCTTTGCGCACATGTTATTGTTTTTAATCCGGTCTTTGGTATTTTCTACCATTACTTTTATGATGTCAAAATAAAACTTTTTTTTATCTTTTTATACTTGCGTGTGTTTTTACTAAATATACCTGGTTGGCTAATGCCTGTAAAGTCCCCTGGGGCCCTTTCTTTTGGTTTACAGTGTGTTTTTGGGATGTGGCAGCTAGCCTCCAGTCATATACAGCATTAAAAAAAATTTTTTATTTTAGACCTGCAAGGAAAAAGCCATAATGAGCTAATATGCACCGCATATTAGCTCATTATGAAATACTTACCTCGGAACGAGGTGTAGGGAACTTACCTGGTGCACGCCGAGCGAGATGTCATCTTGACTTGGCGTGTCTTCCGGGTATCGCCGCTCCAGCACTGTGATTGGCTGGAGCGGCGATGACGTCACTCCCGCGCACGCGTGTGGGAGATTTAAATCCGGCCAGGGTCCGACGGATGCCGGTCCATTCGCCGTGGATTCCCCCTGCGCATGCGCCGCTGCAATCAGCGGCGCATTGCGAGGGGAATATCTCCTAAACCGTACAGGTTTAGGAGATATTCTTTATACCTACAGGTAAGCCTTATTATAGGCTTACCTGTAGGTAAAAGTTAAAAAAAGTGGTTTACAACCACTTTAAGCCTATATTCGTAGCACTTTAATTAAAAAGGTGAAAACGGAGGGGTAAAAAGCCTAAAAAGAGAAAAAGAATACAGCCACCACATCTAATAATTGGTATGCTGCAATATATTACATTTTTGGTTTTGGGTTTAATAGTTCTTTAAAGCGGATCTCCACCCTAAAGTGAAGATCCGCTGATCCGAACACTCCCCCCCTCCGGTGTCACAATTGACACCTTTCAGGGGGGAGGGGGGTGCAGATAGACACGTATCTGCACCCACTTCCGGCCCAGCATTCACGGGCAAAAGACGGGCATTACATCACATCCCGTCTCCCGCCCGTTGTGTGCTGGGAACACTCGCATCCCAGCACACAGCTGGAGCCAATCGCGGGCGCAGCGCGACTCGCGCATGCGCCGTAGGGAACCGGGCAGTGAAGCCGCAGCGCTTCACTTCCTGGTTCCCTCACCGTGGATGGAGGGGGAGCAGCAGGGTGATGAGCGATCGCTCATCCTCTGCTGCGGACGGCGCTGGACTCCAGGACAGGTAAGTGTCCTAATATTAAAAGTCAGCAGCTGCAGTATTTGTTGCTGCTGGCTTTTAATATTTTTGTATTTGTGAACCATCCGCTTTAATTTAAAGGCATTTTCACAAAGTGGAATTTGCCATAAAACTAAAATTCCCCTCTTACGAAAATTCTTTGTACATTTGAGAACTGGACAAATGTCATTCAATAGTATTTCAAAAATGTATTTGAAGTCTTGCTTTTAACATTCAATTTTGAAATTAATAAAAATAATTAATAATAAAAAACCACATACACTATTAAAAATGTGGTATTCATGAGAAAATTTCCATCCTGCTCCTTCAAATTTTCTCGCCACTTTGGTAAAAAATTATTGACAATTATGAATTTACCCCACTAATGATTAGAAGAGCAAACGAATATTCTAAAAATGAAAAACTTTAAACACAATTCTACTAGTGTATAGCCAGCCTTACACAGAGGGGTCCTTGCCTCCTTTTTAAATAGCAAACATGTTATACTTACCTGCTCTGTTCAATGGATTTGCTCTGTGCAAATCCATTGCACAGAGCAGCTCTTCTTGGATCCCCAGCAGCCGCTCCTCCTTTGTGGGCTTGATCCCAAGCCTTGCTGCCTGCATCCATAGACACAGATAGCACGGCTTTGCCCCATTCCCCCATCACAGGATTTGACAGATAGCCACAGGAACCAATGGAAAAGCCTGTGAGAGTAAGGAGAGAATACAGCTGTCTGCAGACAGGCACATTTCTGAATTGAGTGAGGACTCAGGATAAAAAAAAGCGGGGTGCTGGGGGATACTGATATCTAGGCATGTTTTACCTTGATGCAGGGAATGCATTAAGGTAAAACATGTTTAGGCTTTAAATATAGAGAGGGATACTGCCGCGCTACTGAGGGACTTGGAAACCGATGGGGGAGGGGAAGGGAAGGGGAGAGGGAAAAAACAAAAACCAACCAGGGGGAGGGAAGAAAGTGTACTGCTGCAGCAATGTAAGTGTATCAAAACCAAAAATAAATGAATAAAATAAATAGCACTATTTATTTTATTCATGTTTAGGCTTTAGAATCACTTTATTTCAGATTGTTACATTGTGGCTTAATTTTTCTAAAAGTTAATTGCAGGAACAAGTTTACAATCAGACACTGTAGAACTGTGCCTATATAGGCTACATCGGGGGGTCAGCAACCAGGAGATCATGATCTACTGCCAGATCGCGGACAGGTGACTGGTAGATTGCGATCTGGGCTTGCTGTCCCGCCATCCCAGATCATCAAACAGAGTGCAATACAAAGGGACTACTTATAAAGTTGGAGCTGTAGTAGGGAGCAAGAGACGCATAAGGCGATGCCTCCTCTGTATCTCTGGCTCCTGTTCATGCGGAGTGATATGTTGCTTCCTTAACACCTGATTTAAACCCATGACTGCTGTGTAGTGCATGTGACTGCAACAAGGTAGTATGTCAATTAGAGGTTTAAATGAGGTGTGAGGAGGCGGAACTGTGCCCGGTGATCTTTGACTTTTCCCATGTTGTTCAGTTAGATCTCCACCTCTTTAAGGTTGCCTATCCCTGGGCTACATGTTTACAGAGTTTGCTTTTTCCTGCCTCAGAACTTAGAGATACCAAAGACACTGGATAAGCATATAAACCAGGTTTCAGAAGTCTAGTTCCATCTTCCATACTTCCTCAGTACATGTTTCCATTAGTCACTGTTAGCTATGGTGACCAGATTCAATACTTGCCAAATAGTGGACTTTTTGTCTGTCTGTCATTTTGGAACAAAGCCCCCTTGGCAGCCAGGAGACATGAAGGAAAAGGCTATAATTTCCAGCATAATGACTGATGGAGGTAAAATGATCTACAAATTAATCCCGTTAAGTGCTGCCTCCCATTGAGACACATACGAGCATCATGTGCAAAAGCTTTTGACAAATCATAAATCCAATTAACAGATTACTGTACCTGCAGCTGTGGGAATATTGTCCTCTTACCATAAATACCACTAATTTTCACTAAACAACAACATCCTCAGGTGCCGACATGATGAATTAGGACCCATTTAAACACAATTAACTAATTTACTGAAGAAGGACTTGCTATGAATGCTGAAAGCCACTCCGGGGAGGTAATTTTTTTTTTCAATTTGAGTAACAATGCAAATTATCAGTAAATTTGGAAGATATAAGGTCATGTCCATTTAAAATACAAATGGTCATTCGCACAAGGTTTCAAATACTTATTATACCAATCCACTCCAAAACACTGAAACTGGGTTGCTGCAGCTGTTTTTTTTTTAAATATAGATTTATTTTTCCTTGCTGCAGCTTAATGGCATTATTAAACCATATACTTTAGTTCTAAAGTGTGGAAGTACTGCGCTATCCTACCTATTTGATATATATCAGGGGTTCTCAAACTTTTTAAACAGGGGGCCAGTTCACAGTCCCTCAGACTGTTGGGGGGCCGGACTATAGTTTAAAAAAATGTGAACCTATGCACACATCTTATTTGAAGTGCAAAAAAAAAACAGGAAAAAGCAATACAATATTTAAAATAAAGAACAATTTTAATCAACATAAACTTATTAGTATTTCACAGACTCCCCTCATCACAGAACCCCTCCCCAACACAGACCCCCCTCATCACAGAACCCCCCATCACAAATTCCTCTCCATCACAGATCCCCCCCAAAGATTCCCCCCATATTAGACCCCCCATCACAAAGCCCCCCCCCCAACATAAACTTCTCTCCATCACAAAGTCCCCCAACACAAACTCCTCTATATCACAAAGCCCCCAATAACAGACCCCCCATCACAAACTCCTCTCCATCAAAAATCCCTCATAACAGATCCTCCCCATCATAAAGCCCCCCAACACAAACTCCTATACATCACAAAGCCCAGAATAACAGACCCCCCCATCACAGACCCCGATAACAGTACCCCCCATCACAGACTCCTCTCCATCACAGATTCCCCCCATCAAAAAGCACCCATATAAGGTCCCCCTCATAGCAGACCCCCCATCACAGTCTCCCCCCATCACAAAACCCACCCAACACAAACTCCTCTCCTCACATAGCCCCCATAACAGACCCCCCCCCCCAATCACAGACTCCCTGATCACAGATCTCCCCCATCACAGATCTCCCCCCTATCACAGATCTCCCCCTATCACAGATCCCCCCCATCGATATTACACTGCCGCCCCATCTATAACATCCCAGCACTCCGCCTCTCTGCTACCGCAATCACACAAGATGAGAAGCATTGCAGGTCCGGACAAAGGGTGAAAATTCTCTAATGAAAGTCAGGTGTTTGATTGCTGAAACTGCCCTGCTGCTTATAAATCAAAAGACCCACCTTTTGTCCGGACCTGTCGTGTTTCTCATCTTGTGTGATAAAAAGGTAGCAGAAGGGAGGGGGATTGCAGTGATATTTAAGGGGCAGTCCACAGGCTTATGCATATGCATATACAATACAATGTGTGCATTAATTAATTAATAAGTGCAATATATCCATACATAAAGTGCTATACAATGCATGAAAAGTGCTTATGCATAAAAGAAGTGTATCGTCATCAACAGAAAAATTCAACAAATAAATAAAAAAAGTCCATAAAGTGAGTCCAAGTATGTTCCCAATAAAGGATGTGAAAACAGATCCTCAAAATAAATTTCATACACACGTGCACCAGAATCATGCAAATAATCACTGCAATTCCCCGTGCCCTCACCCGCAGTAATGGACCCACTAGATGTATACCTAGGCATGTCTAAAAAGACTTTGGTTGATGTTGTGGTGCCCATGGATATGGAACTGCATCAATGGATCCAGCTCAAAGGAAGAATAAAGGAAGAATAAAATCACAGGGAATATCATAGTGCACATTGTTTTATTAAAATGTGCATTAAAAATTAAGGAAGGGTGTACACTCACAAATGGGATGCCATGTCCCGGCACCAGGAATGATCTGCCAATTTGTGTTTGAAAGGATGCCGCTGCTTCCCGATACCGTAGATTAGAGCCAGCATTCCATTGGATGGAAGTGACGTGCTGTGTGACATAAAGGGCCCACCCCTATGCGTTTCGTCAACAAGACTTCATCAGGAAGCATCAAGAGGCGCCTCCTGATGTTGAATATTTCTTTTGATGACTTTACACTTCTTTCATGCACTGTATAGCACTTTATGTATGGATATATTGCACTTATTAATTTATTGGTGCACATGTTGTATTATGTATACATATGCATTAGTAGCACATTTATACATATCAACTAGGTAGGGTAGAGCAGTACTTACACCTTTCAGCACTCATGTAAATTTGAAAGCTGTTGGTTTAAAGCAGAATACCAGGCACAATATAAATTTAAACACGTTGATTTTGAGTCAAAAAGCCAGGTGCAAAAATATCAATTTAAATCTATTCCTTGTGAGTCAAAAAGCCAAGCACAACAATATCATTTAAATATATTCCTCAAGAGCCACAAAGGATATAAAAACACTTTGTGTCCAAATTCATTTGATAACCCAGATATTACCATATGAAAGTAGCAGTGACTTTGTTAATATGCTGTACATAGCCAGTGAAAAGAGCACAGCTGTGGGGGGGACCCAACAGGGACCACCAACTACAGGGGGCAAGACAAGACCGGTCACCCTACATAGGAGACACAAAGCCCTGCTCCTCTACCAAGTTGGCTGCCTCATAGAGACAAGGCATAGTTCAGGTCCATTTTAATGAGTTTTAATGCATTATGTAATGTTTTTTATACCTCTCTGGAGTTCAGCTTTAACAGAAACCTAAAAAAAGAGGGTTGTCATCTTCTAATGTTCCAAGCTCAAACAATCAGAAACGGTGGATCAATGTAAACCTATAGAAGTCACATAAATTGATTGTATAATAAGAGTTACAGCCATTTATTAATTTGCAATCATTCTATCCTATCCTTCTTATCCTATCCTACCCTTTTAATCCACATCTTATCTTACCCTATTCTTTCTAACCTATCCTACTTCATCCTTCCTACCCATTCTAACCTTACCTATGTCATATTCTATCCTCAGCACACACTATCCCATAGTGACCATCACTGTTCAGAATACTCCCACCAACTGTCATACTGACTAATGTTACTCTTTATAATATATTATATTACCAGGGCTCAAAATTTCAAGTCCCGAGCTACTAGCCAGGCCTCAAGAGTTACTCGCCACCAGTTGCCCCACCTAATTCATACACTGCCCTGTGCCGAATTGCACCTGTAAACACACCCTCGTAGATTATCTCATGGAATGCCAATGTTTTATGCAGAATCAAGTTACAAAATTAAATATTACCAACAACAACTTTAACAAAATGGGACAGGCCACTTGGGGCAGACCAGAGCGACAGGGCTCTGGGGGCAGACCAGAGGGACAGGGCACTAGAACTGTGTCTCTTCCCCATTCTCTTGCTGTCTCCTCTGCAAATCCCATCCATTCTCTCCCTCTCCCTCCATCATCATCAGGAGCCTGTGTGTGCGGCTCCACGCTTGCATGTCCCCACTTCCCCCTTTTATTCAGGCTGGCAGAGATGAGCTGCAGCACAGCGGGAGGGAGTACATTCCAGCGATGAGATCCACACAACTGCACAGCCATTGACACCATAGCACAGTGCACATTGAGACCAGTCTGTTCACAGTGCTCAGGCTGAACTGTTGGACACTTACATAGAGCACAAGGAGAAGAAAACTGCACAAACTGGAAGGCTGCCGCTCTCATGTCAGGGCAACTTTCAGTGAGCAATGCACCGGAGTGGTAATTTTCGCAATCCTCCACCTCACTCATTACTTTCTGCTCTCCAGCTACATTGGTCGGGGCCCAGGGGGAGGGGGCAGGCTCAGAAAGGTCATACTGTTAGGTCCCATGGCTTAATGAGAATTGTAAGGAGAACACCTGTGTACTGCTCTGCCTGTGCGCAGCTCACCAGACTACTTTTCCCGAGCATGCACCTTTCCTCTTCGGCCGTCAATCTCTTCGGGACTCTAAGGGCCCTTTCACACTGGTGCGTTTTTGCGGTAAAAATAGCACTATTAAAATGCTTCCCATGCCTTGCTCCATTGAAATGAATAAAAAACGTGGTAAAAACGCTGTAAAAATGCGATAAAACGCTGTAAAATTGAGGGCTGATATTACCAACTGTCACACCTAATATTGTATCACGACTGTTACAACTACTGTGATATTGTATAATCTATCACCGAGTAGACTTATCCCTCAATGGATGAAAGAAATCATGCACTATTCATACAAGAGATACCACTAGAAGTACTGCACGTTCCTATGAAAATCATATATTTTAACCGCTTAATCACCAAGGACGTCCATGCGTCCTCGGCTTTGTGCAGGGATATCTGAATGATGCCTTCAGCTACAGGCATCATTCAGATATCGCCGTCTTCAGCCGGCGATTCTGTGCACCATAAGAATGATCAAAGCGGCGGTTCCGCCGCTTGATCGTTCTTATAGGCAGCGGGAGGGGACTTCCCCCCCTCCCGCTGCCATTCGGTGCTTCTCCGGGCTCTCCCGTGCCATCGGGGGCCCGGAGAGCGAATCGGCCGGCGCTCGCTGAAGAACCATAGAGATGACCGTCGGAGGACCGGGCGCGACGTTATGAGCGTGTGCAACAATTCTAGCACTAGACCTCCTCTGTAACTCAAAAATAGTAACCTGTAAAAAAAGTTAAAGCGTCGCCTATGGAGATTTTTAAGTACTGTAGTTTGGCGCCATTCCATGAGTGTGAGCAATTTTAAAGCGTGACATGTTGGGTATCTATTTACTCAGCATAACATCGTCTTTCACATTATACAAAAGAATTGGACAAACTTTACTGTTTTGTTATTTTTTAATTCATGAAACTGTTTTTTTCCCTAAAAAAAAGGCGTTTGAAAAATTATTGCGCAAATACTGTGCGAAAAAAAAAGTTGCAATGACCGTCATTTTATTGCCTAGGGTGTCTGCTAAAAAAAATATATAATGTTTGGGGTTCTGATTAATTTTATAGCAAAAAATGTTTTATTTTTACATGAAGGAGAAAAGTGCCAAAATAGGCCCGGTGATCAAGTGGTTAAATCAACTAAAAACGTAAAGAACCATCCAGTTAACATTTTTTTTCAAACCATGTACAGTATGTGAAAAGTACAATAGAGCCAAAGTTCTAAGAAAACTTTACAGAGACATCTCAAACTTTTCAAGGTCTCCATTGAATGCATTTTTCATAATGTGAATTGTGAGAATTATGGAAGAAGGGAAAATAAATTTGACACAACTTACATAGTCTTCTATAATTTCCTTGATACCAGCCACAGTAAGAATGAAGATTAAGGGCACCAAAGTAGTGTATCTTCCTGTTGGAGACACATCTGGAATTTGCTATAAAAAAAAAAGTATTTCTTTAGACATGAACAAACAGGAATCAAATTCAAAAACAACTTTATACCTACTTAAAGTGGAACTATAGTGGAAGCCAGAACCTTTGCTTTAAACATTAGGTGAAATGGAGCAGGGGGTGATCCCCGGCCAGCTCTATGCTGCTGTCAAAAACCCCAGCAAAGTATCCATGATCCACATGATTGGACAATAGAAATCAGCAGAGCTTCCCCTCAGATCTAGAGCAACTGCACTTCCAAGAGCACTTGCAGTGTGCAGTATATTTGCCTTTAGTAAATAAACCTCCCTGTGTACTGATTGGCCAATTCCTTACGCAGGGTGCTTGGAACATCAACAATAGTACCCTCATATCGGAGCCATTGTAGACCAGGAGTGAGCACAAGAAATGGCAGACAAGTCACTTTACCCAAAGATTATAGGTACTACAGCAGATTTATAAAAATTTTGATTTCTAAAAGGTTCAAAACAATAATAGTATTTTGGGAGACAATCATTTTGATCCTTTTATGATTTTGTTGAATTTATTGGTATGCCAGTGTTTTAATACTAAAAAATAACATGTATGACATTTTAACCATTAAAAATTGCTAACGTTTTACGAATATTAAAAGAATTCATATAAAAGAACCACCACATCCAGTGCAAGTCGAAATAATCTTTATACAAACAAAGGGTGAAACACAGTAAATGAAGGCAATAATTTCAAACTTATGGATGGCAAGGCATCACCCCAAGGTATTACCAATGTGAAAATACCCTGGAAGTATGGCAGCCAACTAAACTGTTCACAGTGGGGAATGTGAAACCTGTATGCCATGCTGAATATGGCATCATGTTTGCTGGGTGATGTCCAGAATGCTGTATGGGTAGCAGTGGCTTTAAGTTTGCATTAAAGTTATTATATATACACCAGTACTTATTTTGTACCAAATGCTGAAAATAGACAAAGTATTTGTAGTCATGAAGACAGCGCTATTACATTGGCTTAGAGTCCAGGGGTGGGCAACTGCCACCATCCAGCTGTTATGGAATTACAGTGCCTTGCGAAAGTATTCAGCCCCCTTGAACTTTGCGACCTTTTGCCACATTTCAGGCTTCAAACATAAAGATATAAAACTGTAATTTTTTGTGAAGAATCAACAACAAGTGGGACACAATTATGAAGTGGAACGAAATTTATTGGATATTTCAAACTTTTTTTAAAAATAAATAACTGAAAAATTGGGCATGCAAAATTATTCAGCCCCTTTACTTTCAGTGCAGCCAACTCTCTCCTGAATTTCAGTGAGGATCTCTGAATGATCCAATGTTGACCTAAATGACTAATGATGATAAATAGAATCCACCTGTGTGTAATCAAGTCTCTGTATAAATGCACCTGCACTGTGATAGTCTCAGAGGTCCATTTAAAGTGCAGAGAGCATCACGAAGAACAAGGAACACACCAGGCAGGTCCAAGATACTGTTGTGGAGAAGTTTAAAGCCGGATTTGTATACAAAAAGATTTCCCAAGCTTTAAACATCCCAAGGAGCACTGTGCAAGCGATAATATTGAAATGGAGAGAGTATCAGACCACTGCAAATCTACAAAGACCTGGCCGTCCCTCTAAACTTTCAGCTCATACAAAGAGAAGACTGATCAGAGATGCAGCCAAGAGGCCCATGATCACTCTGGATGAACTGCAGAGATCTACAGCTGAGGTGGGAGACTCTGTCCATAGGACAACAATCAGTCGTATACTGCACAAATCTGGCCTTTATGGAAGAGTGGCAAGAAGAAAGCCATTTCTTAAAGATATCCATAAAAAGTGTTGTTTAAAGTTTGCCACAAGCCACCTGGGAGACACACCAAACATGTGGAAGAAGGTCTGGGCAAAATGGGCAAAAATTTCAGTCTCTTGATGTGCAAAACTGATAGAGACATACCCCAAGCGACTTACAGCTGTAATCGCAGCAAAAGGTGGCGCTACAAAGTATTAACTTTAAGGGGCCTGAATAATTTTGCACGCCCAATTTTTCCGTTTTTTATTTGTTAAAAAAGTTTGAAATATCTAATAAATTTCGTTCCACTTCATGATTGTGTCCCACTTGTTGTTGATTCTTCACAAAAAATTACAGTTTTATATCTTTATGTTTGAAGCCTGAAATGTGGCAAAAGGTCGCAAAGTTCAAGGGGGCCGAATACATGCGCAAGGCACTGTACATGTCTTATGAGAAATTGCAAGACTGGCAGTTACAAGTATGACTCTCAGAAACACAGTCATGATGGTAAGACTGAGTTACTCCCAGAGGCAGAAGCATGATGGAACATAGTTTGTCTAGCCCTGGCCTAGACAATTACAATTAATATCTGGTGCAGTGGCTGCCACCTGTCTGGATTTCACCTTGAAAAGTCTGGTCTTTATTTATTTTCCCTATTCTTTACTAGTTTATTAGAACAAATCAAATCAAAACACACTCTCTGCATGGTCAAACCCTTCAAGTAATAGCCCATATAGTGGCTGTGAAAATAGAGCTTGATAGACTACAAGGCACTTAATAAAACAGGCTATTTCTTTTACATGGCTGAAGGATTTGTTGGCTTGAAAATTACTTTTTTATCTCAACATCATTTGTCAGGTCTTGCTTAGCGCCCTCATGTCTAATGAAAATGATATGCTTTAAAAGTGTACAAAATAAAGTTATATGTGTTCTCTAGACAAATATTTGCAATGACCAAATATATAAGAGCGACAATTTAAAAATATATATATATTTTTTACTTGTTGCTATAATAAATATCCCAATTTTTTTTTTTTTTTTTATATTTTTTTTCTCAGTTAAGGCCGATACGTATTCTTCTACGTATTTTTGTAAAAAAAAAATCACAATAAGTGACTGCTTTGCGCAAAAGTTATAGCACCTACAAAATAGGGGACAGAATTATGATTTTTTTTTATATTTTTTTTTTTACTAGTAATGGCGGCGATTATAGCTACAAAATAGCGATTTTTTTTTTTTTATTTTTTTTTTTACTAGACGGCGATGCGATATTGCGGATATTGCGGACACATCGGACACTTTTGACACAATTTTGGCGCTATTCACATTTATACAGCGACCAGTGCTATAAATATGCACCAATTACCGTATAAATGTGACTGGCATTGAAGGGGTTAACACTAGGGGGGTGAGGAAGGGGTTAAATGTATTGCCTGGGTGTGTTCTAACTGTGTGGGGGGAGGGGGGTGACTGGGGGAGGTGATCGATGCTGTCTCCCTATGTACAAGGGAAACAGCATCTGTCACCTCTCCCTGACAGGACGTGGAGCTCTGTGTTTACACACAGAGCTCCACGTCCCTGCTCTGTCACCGACGATCGCGTGTACCTGACGGACATCGCGGCCGCCGGGTACACGCATCGAATCCTCGGTGATGCGTCGGGACTGTTTTTCCCCGCCGCGCGCCACCCTGTGGCGCGTGCGGGGAATTACAAGCAAATCACGTCCAAAGACGTGACCCCGGCGCCTCAGGTCCGCGCTGCTGACGTATTATGTCAATAGCGCGGACCGGAAGTGGTTAATAAAGTATGTGAAATGGAATTACTCTATGGGGATTGCCCCGTGTCTTTTTCAGCGAACCCTGAACACAATTGAATTGCTGTGGTGTCATTTACTAAGGGTACTTTTACACTGGCGGTCTGCCTGGTGGACCCCACTGATCCCCAAATGAGCAGGCCATCTCCGCTCACTGTGCAGAGACAGACCTGTCAGAGCCCCAAAGATTGGATGAAAACGGACCACCTGTCTGTTTTCATACGATCCGCCAGACGGATGGAAAAAAGGGTCTCCAGCCATCTGGGTTTCACGCACAGGATCGGAAAGGATAGCAGTGGGTGTCAACGTGAATGGAGTGAATAAAGCCTCCGATCAGGTCCGCCTGAAAAACTGACAGGCAGACCTGATCGGAAAGCCTAAAATTTGATAAGACACAATGGGGGTGGGGAAAGTGCTGCTCACCCCTGGAATGAGAGAAAAAGAGAAGGGAGTTCCCCGTTGGGGTTTTTAGGCAGCAATCAGGTAGTCATATCATAGGGATGGGAACGGGTAATGAAGTGCTCAACAAAGTAATATATGAGTAGAAAAAATATTTAATGAATAAAATTTATAAAATACAAATTGGCTCTGGTATTGTGTACATGGAAAGCAACTGCACATGGGGTATGCACCAAATGAACATGACAAACAATTAACATGAATGGTTAACTGGTGGGTCAGGTGTATTCTGACGCGTTTCAACCCTTCAATGGGTCTTCTTCAGAGAATAAGGTGCAACTGTAACAACATATATAGCAGTAAGGCATAATAATGATCTATTTTTCACATTAATATATATATATATCTTCATCCAAGTATAGTTACCCATTCGCAGTGTGCAGTTTAGTTGGTATACAGAGCCAGAATTAGTCCACAGACAAGTTCCTGAGTGGATACCACCGAGACTGGGGGGGCCAGCTCTCCGCCAAATCCCTCCGAGGCAAGTGGAGGGGGGGCCTACAAGGACTCACAGGTGTAAGTGGAGCAAGGTGGATTCCCACTAAGGGGAAAGGGGGGGGGGAGAGAGGAAGGCACCCTGGAGGGGAAGCTGAAGGGGACCAAAGTGGAGGGCAGTCACCAAATCGGCACCTAATAAGGCAATATATATGTGAAAGAATCAGTTAATGTAAATAGTAATGAAGTATAATATAATATGTAACTTAGGATAGAAGGGCAGCAGGTACACCAAGTGGCATCCCCAGGTTTCACATTGAGTGGGAAGATCATAGTATAATAGTATATGAATATAAGAAATTGATAACATGCCAGAGATGAGGGGTGACTGATGTGGGGGGTATGGGTGGACTAAAATGTGGTGTGGTGGGTGAAAGGGAGAAGGTGAAGTGGGTGAGCGGCTGAAGTAAGGAAGTGAATAAGTGATGAAAGAAAGCAAAGGAGTGTGGTGGTAATATAATAGTGAGAAAAAAGATGTAGGGGGAAGTGGAAAGTGAAGGTGAAGGAATATGAAAAGATACCTGAATATAGATAAAATATGAGGGGATAGCCAGGATCCCAAGTGGTAAAATCGTAGCGCCTCAATCTAGGGAGCAAAGGGGAATAAAAAATGAGTTGGTGACAAAGTTGTTGATATGTTGGAAAGTGTAAGATGTAAAGGTTGAGAATAATCTTACCCAGTCAATGCGAAATCAATCCTACATAGGTGGAAGGAAGACAAGTCTGCCAGGGATGTAGCCTGTGATGCAGACTAAATAGGAGCATGCCAGGTGTACCTGTGTAAGGTGATTGCTTCGATTGGTGACGGCCCACCCACATCCTCCTCCCCCCTGAGTTTCCCATCCCAGCAGGTGTGGTGTGGGGGGCTGGGAGTTGGGAACCCACAGCGCCAAACATCTGTGGGTCCCTCGGCGTCAGTGGAGGAGAACCTCGGCGTCTGCCGCACATTGCGAGTCGCGCTGGTGACGTCAATCGCGAGACGTGCCCAGCCTTTGGAATGGCCATTGATGCCGTCAGTGAGGAGGGAAACATCCACATGGGACGGGACCCGCCCGCCCTCTAGTGGAGAATATAGAGATCACTCTAAGTGTCTCTCCCTCCTCACTGAAAGGCCACCGCTCACCAAGGGGGAAGTGGTGATGTAGAGCTGGACACCCCCCAGTGGATGGAAACCAAATTACAGGAATGACTGCGGAACTGGAATATAAATATAGAGCCAATTAGATTAAAATTATATACAAATATGAAGCAGAATATAGTACCGTGTCATAATACAGTACCAAAGTAATAATATAGTCCTAGTATTAGGTGAAGGAAGGAGCTCCTATACATATGTGATATGCTAACAAAATAAAGCAAAAAGCAAAATATAATCTATTTATTTCCAAATGACGGATAAGTATTAATTGTAGTTCTGTCCAAGAAAAAGGCATGATCATGCTAGAGGGATGGGAATCCTGGGGCCTGTGATATGTTAGGGCAATTAGTTGGTATATGTGATGGGTAATAATTGAATGTTATATTTTATGCACTACATATCCAACATTGAACGTCACAGTGTACAGATAGGTACATGAATTATTTTAATTAGTTTATTTGTTTGTTTTGGTGGGCGAGGTGACTGAGAGTGGTGAGAAAGGGAAGTAATGAAATCATTGATTTTGACCTGATCGGAAAGCCTTTGTGAAAGGGGCCTAAGCGTGATGAGAGGTAATAAATAGCGGTGAGTGAGGTGGCATAAGGGGAGTGAGACTATTTCTTTCACCTGTGGTGTGTTGAAGTGGATAACAAGCTAACATCTACGGACTACCTAGTACCATTGGATAGGATTTGGCCGGTGGTGACAGGTACTCTTTATGGAGAGATCCCTCCTTTACACTTCAAAATATTCAGATCGCCGAAAACGGTCATTCTGAATACTGTATATTTTATCTAAATCCCGCGCCATTGGCAGCCAAGTAAACTGGAAGGGACGTTGTGACGTTGCTTCTGTGTTTGCATTCAGGAGACGGAGGCTCCTCTGTTGAATTTCTTTGGTGAAGTGCTGCTGGAGTGATTGGACTTTTTGCTCTATATAAGGACCGTGTATGGCCAACCATTGTAAACTAAAAACAAATTTGTTATGTCACATGTGAATGAGAGATTTTACCTGTAATAAGGCAATGAAGAGGAAGAAAGCATTGGCAGCTTTTCTGATCTGCTCGTAGAGGAAACGAGGTAGGAACGTCACCACGCTGTACTTGGCTGTACTGTAGGAAGACAGACAATGCTTAATTTGCTTTTCTACAACCAAAACATCAACTTCATTATACATTTATGTCTGTACCTATTTCACACTGATAAACTCAATGCCTTTTCAACATCTTGATAATTAAAAATGAAAGGTGCCAATTCCTGCCTCTCTCAACATCCCCCGAAGCTTCCACAAGTACATTTGTATGTCATCTATCAAAGAATAGTATTCATACAATCCATACACTCTAAGCAGCCCATGGACACAGGCACAACCCACAGACATCCAATTTTACACGGTTAGAGTCGGTTCATACTGGGGCGACACGACTTACAGCACGACTTTCAGCAGCAACTCCAACACGACTTGAGCATGAACCACAGGGCGATCTACAACACGACTTGAAGTCGTCTCCAGGACAGGAGACTTTCCAGTGGCCAATAAAACAACAATCAGCTCTAGGGGAGGGAGGGGTTTGCCTGAGAAATGTATGTTATCTTCCTGGAAAGTAGCTTCAATTAAGACAGTGATCAGACTTGGAAGCAACTTCCATTGAAATCAATGGGTACAAATCGCCTAGAAGTCGGATTGGAGTTGTACAGGAACCTTTTCTGAAGTCGGAGCGACTTAAGTAGTGTGTATTAACACCGCTCCCATTCACTTACATTGCTTTACTGGACAGCGCGACTTGGGACGACTTGAGACGACTTCAAGTCGGATCCCAAGTCGCCCCAGTGTGAACCGACTCTTAAAGAGATTTTTTTACAGACACGGGCACTGCTGTCTACGGTGCATGCACGTCGTAGACAACGGCGCAGGCGCACTGAGCGGTGCCGTTTTTGTGATTGGCATTAACAGGGTTAATGCCGTGTTTTCGCGCATGTGCGGGACGTCATCGCCGCTCCGGCCAATCACAGTGCCGGAGCAGCGAAAACAGGAACTAGCGACGAGGGGACATGGCGGCAGCAGTGGACAGGACTGAGGCAGTCTTTGGGGGGCTTCGATCCCAGGTAAGTGCATAATGAGCTAGTGTGCTGTGCATACTAGCTCATTATGCCTTTCTCTTGCAGGTTATTTAAAAAAATATATATATACCCGAGGGTTTACTTCCTCTTTAAAAACACAGCGATACCCAGTGACACCTAATTTGTGTGGTCCTCAGGCCATTTTTGTAGCTGCGGTTATTTATCACCAATAGGTGTATTCTGCATCAAATGAGAAACAGTGGGGGTGGTCTACTAAAACTGGATCACTCACAATCTGGTGCAGTGGTGCATGGCAGCCAATTGGCTTCTAACCTCAGTTTGTTCAATGAAGCTTTGGCAATATAACCTTACAGAAGTAAGCCTAATTTTGCACTCCCCAGCTTTATTAAATAAACCCCAATGTTCTGTCATTTGGCTTATGTTGCCTTTCTTTCCACAGATGAGTGCACACTGATGCCCAGTAATGAGACTGCAAAACAATTACAATGTTATTTAATGTATTCCCTTTCTTAGGCCTCGTACACACGAGGCAATCTATTTGTTCAAATCGGTCGGACCGACCGATTTGAACAAATCTGTTTGCTAGGATTTTGGTTTGCTCGCGTGTACACACGAGCAAACTAAAATCCCTGCCAGCAGTGGGCGCGCTGACGTGTTGGTGACGTGGCGGTGACGTTGACGCCGCCACGTCACCGCACCAGGAAGTAAAACACTTCCGCGCATGCGCCGAATCCATTCGGCGCATGTGCGAGACGACATGTCTGCTGGTAAGTGTACTAACCAGCAGACATGTCGGGCGGACGGATTCCCACCCGATAGATTTCAAAGCATGCTTTGAAATCTGTCGGATGGCCAAATCCGTCGGCTCGCCCGTACACACGATCGAATCTGTCTGCTGGGACGGTCTAGCAGACCGTTTCCAGCAGACAGATTTGATTGTGTGTACGAGGCCTTACTGTTTTAAATGGAACCATCAATATCAATATTGAATCTAATGATCTGGCTTTTAGTTGCTTTCTACATTTTGATTTTCTCAGTTTTGCTTCACTGCCTAGTGAGTCACTGACCTGAAACCAATATGCACCAGTGAAGAAGCATCATTCCAGATCAGTGACCTGCTAAGTCTTAAAGCTGAACTCCGGGCACACAAACGGTAAATATGTTTCTCAATAACCATAAAGGATATATACTGTGTGTGCACCAAATGTCTTTGAAAACGCAGATATTACCCTATAAAAGTAGCAGTGATATCATTACTGTGCTGTACATAGCCTGAGCAGAGAGAAGAGCTGTAGGAGGGGCCCAGTAGGCTCCACCCACAGCAGGCAGCCTGCAGAAAATTACAGGAGGGGGCGGAGACAAGACCAGTCACCCTGCACAAGGAGAGAGAGTGGCAGTGACCGGACTCTTTTTTACAGGAAGCTCTTGCACAGACTGCATATATCTGGAAGAAATACACAAAGCATATCGAGATTTAAAGGGGTGTTCCAGCCCTAAGTTGTGTTTATTAAAAGTCAGCAGCTACAAAAAGTGTAGCTGCTGGCTTTTAATAAACACTCACTTACCTGCTCCTGCGTTCCAGCGACGCGCCGACCGGGGCTCCGCTCCCCTGCCCCCCTCCCCGGCCGGCGTCTCCATCCTGACTGTGGGCACCCAGCCGTGACAGCCTTCGGCTTCACGGCCGGGCACCCACTGCGCATGCGCGAGCCGTACTGCGCATGCGTGCGCGGCGCGGCTCGCCGCTGATTGGAGAGGCGATCGCATGGGACCTGTCAGTGTCCCATGTGATCGCCTACAGGGAGGGGCTGGTGTAGGCGATTAAGGCTTAATCGCCTAATCAGCCCCTCGGCGGAAGCAGGAAGTGGGACAGGAAGTCCCACTCCTACTGAAGCCCCCACTCCCCCCCCAAAAAAATTACATGCCAAATGTGGCATGTATGGGGGTGAGGAGTGGATTGAGAAAAGGTCGTTTTTTTGGGTGGAACACCCCTTTAAGTACAAAAACACATGCTCTTATGTTTAGACAATATTTAATTATCCCGGTGTTCAGCCTTTATTCACATGGAAACTAAAAGAAAGCATTTGGTATCTGGTTAAATGCCCAGTCGCTGGTTCTGAAAGGGCATAGTGAACCAAAATGACTCAATACACACTTCTGGAGTGCCAATGCAACACAGGCTGAAGGCTGAAAAATCACAGATGGTCCCCAGCATTTGCTCCCTGCATCTCCGATTACCTTTGCAGAGATTCGAGGGGCATGGGGTACACTTGTGTAACATTTCTTTATTAGGTAAGCTAATATTACTGGCATTCCTAGCTGCCTGCTATATATGAGGAAGACATTTGTTGGTGCTGAATAACCTGAAAGTCATCGCAACCAGAAGAAGCAATAAAACATTGCAGGCACAGCACAATGTCTGTGCATAATCAATGTTTTGCCATTCCAGCCCTGTAGACCACTAAGATTAAACACTAAGGGACGCTGTCTGTCTGACTGTCTGTGTTAGATATTCTGTCTGTATCCTATTCCTTAAAGCTGAACTCCGGCTTTAAGGAGAAAAAAAATTATCAACCAGGTGTTTATGTAATCATGTAACTATGCACCCCAGGATAGTTAAAAATTGAAAAAAAATACAGCTTTACTGCAATATTCATCTTCAATCCAGAGCTGTCTGAAGCAGCATTTCTCCATGGGTGCCACTGTCAAATTACAATGTCCCAGTGTGTGTGTGAGAGGGGGGGTTCTACCATTTATCCTGTTTGTGTGGGTAGAGGAATCAGTTTTTTTTTTCAGCCCAGTGGTCCCAGGCGAAGTGTACTTTTGTGGTATGGAATCGTTTTCACACAAACAATGCCTGAGCACAGAACTTCCTATAGATCACTGAGCACAGAAGCAGGGATCACTGTGGTCTGGATGACGCAAGTCTGCCCAGAAACACTTATTTTAAAGCACAGTTGAGTGCAGACCAGTAGGGAAGTGCAGGGTTGGGGATCACACTCAAGCGCACTTCAGTACAAATGTTCCCAGTGTGAGTGAACCCTTTGAGGTGGTCCATCACTGTGCCGATCACTGTGCTCCACGCAGGGGCACAAGCGCAGCCAGAGTGGGACAACATCATACAAAGTTGTCCCACAACAACGGAACCACCCCGCAACCTGTCTTTATAACCATTGGCAGAATTTTTGTAAGCAGTGACTAGTATAAGAAAGAGAAGTATGAAATGCTTCAATACTGGGCACCTTTACCCCCTTCCTGCCCAAGCCAATTTTCAGCTTTCAGCGCTGTCGCTTTTTGAGACCGATGGAGTTTTTTTGTGGTTTAATTCAATCGCCACTGGATTTTTTATTTTTTTGCTAACAAAAAAAAAAATTAAACATATTTTTTTTTTTACTTATTTCCAAAAGAAATTTTTCCAAAAGTAATTTTTCTCCTTCACTGATGTGCGCTGATGAGGCTGCACTGATGAGACGGCAGTGATTATGTGGCAATGATGGGGAGGCACTAATATGCAGCACTGATGGGCACCAATATGCAGCCCTGATGAGCATCGATAAGGGGTACTAATAAGCGGCACGGTTAGGTGGGCGGCACTGAGGAGCAGGCACGTATGGGCACTGAAATTGGCATCACTGATTGGCATCACTGGCTGGCATCACTGATGGGCATTATTGGAGCTGCACTGATAATCAGGGAACTAGTGATCAGTGCCCTGATTTTCTGTGCAGGTCTCCCCTGTGAGGAAATGCCGCTGATCGGCTCTCCTCACCTCACAGGTTGTCAGTGTGAGGAGAGGAATGCCAATAACCAGCATTTTCATTGTTCATTCATTGGACACAGTTGATCACAAGGGTAAAGAGCCGCGTCATCGGCTCCTCACCGAGATTGGGGATGTGCCATGTCCCGGGGGAGCACAGTGAGCTGCCGATCACTGTGCTCCAAGCAGGGGCACAAGCGCGGCCAGAGTGGGACAACATCATACAAAGTTGTCCCACAACAACGGGACCACCCCGCAGCCATAATTTCCCTATATGGTGGGACAAAGGTGGTTAAAGGAGAAGTACAGCCAAAGCTTGTTTGACTGTACTTCTGATGTGGATCACAGTTCGTTCTGCACCTTGTTCTGTGACCTGTTTTCAGCCCACAGTGGCTGACGTCATGGAGCCAGTCCAGACTGGGGAAAGATCGCAGCCTTATGGTTGGGAGCCTGGAGCGTCACCTGGCTCAGCCCCTCAGTGATCCGCTGAGACCCTAAGCCAGCGGCTCATGCCCCCTACACAGCCCAGCGCTACAATGAACGCAGGGAGAGGCACAACAGACAGCAGTGACTGACAGTCACTAGCTTTCTGCTCACGGAGATCTGAGAACCGAGCAATCGGCCCGTGTGTACAAGGCTTTAGAGCCAGCTAGGTAAATATGAAAAAATGTTTTTTTTAAAAGCTGCCCGATTTCCACTTAGTGCCAAACGTGATCTGATAAGAAGCAATGTGACAATTCCACTTGATATGACACTTTTTGGGCATTTAGCGATACCGGAGCTTGCAAGTCCTCTATTAGGTTTGTGGCATTAAATCTTCAAAAAACAGATGGCTACGAATATGATAACAGTGCAATGCTTGGCACTCAGGCGTTTGTGACTGGCAGCTGTTTTATTACAATTATATGGTTTTACCACAACACTTCTACCTGCAATAAAAATCTTGTATTAAAAGATATATCAAAGAGGATGCTACTATTATAAATGTGGATTGAAGGGTTTGGAAAGTAAATACAAACAATTGCATATTTAGTATACACAAACTGGTCCCTGTTCCCAATTATTAGAATATTTAATAACCCAATGCTGGGTTTGACAGTACTGGTCTAATACAAATGATCAGGTATCACTCTTATTGGTTCCTGATGATGTCATCACTATGACTGTGAATCATAGGGATTGCATAGATTTTTTTTTACAAACGAAAATTGCCAGTTTAGCTGTCATCGTCTAATTGTCATAATTAAAAAACATAAGACATTTATCAAACCAAAAAAAAAAAAAAAAAATTGTAAACGTTTAAACTAGAGTTGTCCCGATACCACTTTTTTAGGACCGAGTACAAGTACCGATACTTTTTTTCAAGTAGTCGCCGATACCGAATAACGATACTTTTTTTAAATGTGTCCCCAAATGCAGCCATGTCCCCCACATATTGCAGCCATGTCCCCCACACTAATGCCGCCATGTCCCCCACACTAATGCCGCCATGTCCCCCACACTAATGCAGCCATGTCCCCACACTAATGCAGCCATGTCCCCACACTAATGCAGCCATGTCCCCCACACTAATGCAGCCATGTCCCCCACACTAATGCAGCCATGTCCCCACACTAATGCAGCCATGTCCCCCACACTAATGCAGCCATGTCCCCACACTAATGCAGCCATGTCCCCCACACTAATGCAGCCATGTCCCCACACTAATGCAGCCATGTCCCCCACATATTGCAGCCATGTCCCTGCATCCATGTCCCTCCATCCATGTCCCTCCATCCACGTCCCTCCATCCACGTCCCTCCATCCATGTCCCTCCATCCATGTCCCTCCATCCATGTCCCTTCATCCATGTCCCTGCAGCCATGTCCCTCCCTCCATGTCCCTCCATCCATGTCCCTCCATCCATGTCCCTCCATCCATGTCCCTCCATCCATGTCCCTCCATCCATGTCCCTGCATCCATGTCCCTGCATCCATGTCCCTCCATCCATGTCCCTCCATCCATGTACCCCATACCTGGCAGCCGCCGCTGCCGCCGCCCAGGGAACATCACAGCTTTCATTTGAATAGCTGTTTTCCCGGCCGCGTATAGACAGACACTCCCCCTTGCTCGGGATTGGACAGATCACGATCACCCATCCAATCCCGAGCAAGGGGGAGTGTCTGTCTATACGCGGAGGGAACACTACAGCTATTCAATTGAAAGCTGTGATGTTCCCGCACACTTTAACCATGCGGCGGCAGCTTTCATTGCGGCAGTTGCGGCGGCGCGGGGGGGGGGGGGGGGGGGCGTTGCAGGTCAAGTATTTTATTTGGGTATCGGGGGTATTTGCGGGAGTACAAGTACTCCCGCAAATACTCGGTATCGGTCCCGATACCGATACTGGTATCGGTATCGGGACAACCCTAGTTTAAACTGCTGTACTGCCTAACGCCAAATAAAGATAATGGGCCAGATTCAGGTACACGTACATTTGCGCAGCGTATCCTAGATATGCTACGCAGCCGTATTTTACCAGGCTCTACACCGAATTCTGGTAGATTTTTGCCCGTACGATACGGCGGCGTAGTCTATTTCTCGCCGCGTAATCGAAATACGCGGTTAGGGGGCGTGAAGCATTTAAATTAGGCGTGTCCCCGCGGCGATCGAACTGCGCATGCTCCGTTCAGAAATTTCCAGCCGTGCATTGCGCGAAATAACGTTGATACGTCATTCGTTGTTTGAGTAGCGTCGTTTACGGACATTCCTATTCCTGGACGTTTTACGTCAAAAATAAAAAAAGACGTCGGAAAATGTTGATATTCGACGCGGGAACGACGGCCATACTTAACATGGGCTGTCTAATATTAGACCAGCAAAAAGCTGGTATAGTTTTACGCAGCAAAAAGATGACTAAAGATGCCGTAAGAGAATGCGATAGACGTTCGTAATTTCGTGGATAGTCGGCAAAAGCTCATTTGCATACCCCGACACGGAACTCCACCCAGCGGCCGCAATTTTATTGCAGCGTAGATCCGAAGGCGTACGAACATGTAAGCCAGCCGGATTGAAGCGCAAAGCCGTCTTTTCATGGTTTGAGGATTCAAACTAGTGAAAAAACGCGCGTAATTAGAAAGTACTCCAGTCTAACACCAGTTAGACAGGAGTTACGGCTCTCTGAATCTGGCCCAATGACTTTAATTGTTACCGTGTCTATCAATTATTTTTACATTACACACAAAAATGTTGCAAGATTGTTTAAGTGATGCCAATCCAGCACAGGTGCCTCAGGACCAAACGCTGATTCTGTATTACTGCTTAATAAATACACCTTAAGACACTGTGGTAGAAAGAGAGAAACAAAAATATAACACCAATTTATTTCTGTGTGTGTATATATATATATATATATATATATATATATTGTAAGATTGGGGGAATCAGACTCCAGTGGCAGGTGCGTTTTTAAGGGCTTGGTAGCCCACTTTTATTTAAAAACTCACAAAAGGTTCACATATGCAATAGCATCCCTCGCAGGGGGTTTCCACCATTACTGCATTGTATAAACTAAAGAGCTTAGCCTCCTGGCTTTCAATCCTGGCATCCGACGGCTTCAGGCCTCTAGCCTAAACACAAGTTCTGTTCCTCAGAACACACAGCGTTTCCCAGAGATAAGCTCAATCCTTGCTTTTCTCCTAGTCAGCGACTTGCTGCTCAAACATAAAGCGGCATCTGCAACCTGCAGATCTGCACACACTAGCTGCAATCCATGCAGCCTCTCTGACTCCTTTCAGAGAGTTGGGAGCTCACCTGGCTCCCAGGGACCAGACTTCCTGTCTGTGGGTGGGGCCCTGAATACTGTTCAGGTGAGCCTTAAAAAACCCAAGACACAGCTGACCCATTAACATGGGTTTCTTTAGAGAATCTGGCGTAAAGTAGCCATTTCTCACCCCGGACAGGGTCCCATCCTCACATATCCTCCCCTCCTGTTTCGAACCGGAGGGAGGAACACATAGACCTCCCACCACCAATGGGACACCTTTAGGCCAGCCATAGGCTGCAAAGGCCCATGTTTTCCGGGTATGTTGCCAAAACTTCACCGTGGTGCCCCTGTGCCAAATATCAGCAGCAGGAGTCCTAAGCTGCCCAACCTTTTCTCTAAAGGGGCACTCCACCCACCTCTTCTTCCGAGTGTGCTTCCACCAGCACTTCTTCCTGAACCGTGGGCTCCCCCTAATGTCTCTACCCCTTCTATCTGCTGGCCTCAAGATCCTTCTCCTTCCTCCCACGGACCTACTCTCCTGGGACTGTTGGGGACCTACTTCCAGGGGGTCTGTCAGGGACTGACCACTCTCACTACCCGACTCTACATTAACCAACAACATTTGTTTGTTAGGTTCACCAACCCCTATGTTGCTACCTTTGGCAAACAATCCATCTGAGATCGACACCACACCATTCTGTTTAACCTCAACAACACTGTTCCACAAAGGGTTACTCAACTCAGCATTGTCATTGGGACCTCTGGTCCCCTTGTTTGTTAGGACATAGTCTATGGAGGGACCACCTACAGGCAGGCCGTTACTCCCTATGGGACAGTCCCGTGATTTCACATCGCCCCCTGTTGTCCAACACTCCAATAGCAATTGTCCTACCAACACACATTTTTCCACACCAACCTCTTTGACCATTTCTGTATCCCTTGGAACCTCAACCAAGATCCCTGAGCTGTCTGACAGCGCTCTACAGTGCTTCTCATACACGTTTTCGTTACAGTTACCATTACTGTTATTTCCTATCAAAGTGTCTCCGGGTACCTCAAACTGCACCTCTCTGCAAGTGATGGACTGAATTCCCACTACTGTCACGTCCATTCCGAGCCCTTCCTTTTCATGAGGTCTAGAGGGTGAGACAGTGCGTGCGCCATGTACCAACCACTGCTCAGCCGTACCTCGGACCGCACCAGTAGGAATGCATTCCATCACATCAGCAGACGGAGAGACTTCCACTATGTCTACTAGCTCTGATTTTTCTAACAATTCCCCTGAGCGCCTTCTGCACACAACCGCCGCTGGAAGCACTCTTAAAGAGAACTGTGAGACAACTTTGCACAAAATTAACCAATAGTAGAGCAACCAATTTCCATTAATATTGCTTAACAGCGCCGGTACCACCTGTGTCCACTGATTGGTACTACGCAGTACCATGTCACCCCTCTGCTGTGGATACACGCAGGTGTACATTGGAAATATTCTCACCAATTCCAACAACATCTCAGTTATTTCTAGACACGCCACATCTAAACACAGAACGCTAGGAACTTTTCCTTTACCAACGATGTGGAGGAGCTCATTTGCTAATGCGTGAGAGGCTGAGTTACTTAAAGAGACCTCTACCTCAGAGGTAACTAACAAAACTTGCGACTCCCTTGAGCACTGCAAATCGCATGTGCGACACTCATCCTCTCACCTTCAGCAACACCGAGCGATTCCAAATCGCTATCCATTACCATATCATTCTGAAGCTCAACATTCCTCATCTCTTTTGTTGAGGATAAAACTTCTGCTATGTATGCGCCCTTTTCAGATCCTTCCAACTGGAGAGGGTTAACTTCTGCAAAAGCCAACGCACCCGTGTCTACCGGCCCTGCAGTCTCTCCATTTTGCATAGCAGAATTTGTGTCCACCGCAAACACATTTTTAAACACAGCAGGCTGCAATAACATAACTTGACCACTGTGTGGCGCTTCATTAAACTCATTAGGACTTTTCCTGTCAGCAGTGACAGACTGTAGTAACACATTATCATTACAAGCAAATTCAGACATTTTAGTTTTACCATTTTTCTCATCACGAAGGTCAAGTACCCTCTTATCTATCAGAGCGGCACCACAGTTGTCCCCGGCAACCTCTGGCTCCAACACACAGAGCTCCCTGGAGGTTTCAAAGGACACCTCTGCAACCTTACCTACTGTCGCTAAGGGAAATCGCATATCCTGCTTAGCGATCACCCCTACCTCAATACTAGTGAACACATCACCATAAGTACATGTATCATCAACAACATCATCATTCATAAACATAGCAGTTCTACAACCTTTATCAGATTGACTTTTATCAGAACGCATGGCACCCTGCATGCAACTCAGCACATTAACCTTCCTCTCTAAAGGAATTATTTTGCCCACTAGGGCGGCTTCACAGTTGTCCGGGGAAACCATTTGCCTTACCAATACAGGCTCCTTTGCGGTTTCCCTTGGCAACTCTGCAGCCCCTTTCTCTATCGCTAGGGAACATGACACACCAACTGTTTTGGTCACCCCTAATACATCTCTCTCAGCACTCTGCTGAACTACATTAGGTGCACACAAAGTCCACATATCTCTTTCAGTCTTTGATCTTGCTGCAAGGAAGGTTTTAACGTGCGTTTTCCCACTGCTCTGGGAAGCACACTGCAGCAAGTCCATCTTTACACCTTCTGCAGATCTCCTCACCGGATACATTGCTACTTCACTTGAATCACAAATTGCATCAGTCTTACCATTTCTTGAAGCAGGTAACTCTGTCTTCATTTGAGGGCGCTGTCTTTCAGCTGCATTTTTACTGACCAACTCCCCCTGGTGGCCACAGGAGGAAATCACAGTAGGCAACTTCCACTGTTTAGCCCCCTCTGCAGACACAACAGAAGACTTCTTGTTGCCAGGGGTGACTGCAAACATATCTGCAAAAGAATCTTGGCCCACCGATAAAGAGTTCTGCTCAGCAACCTCACTTTCAACTGCACCCCAAAATCTAGGGCAAGAAAATATGCCGTGCCCGAGCTGACCACATTCCAGGCATGGCGTTTGGCGACTTTCTCCTATTGCTAAGGGAGATGACACTCTTCCAACACGCAGAACTTCACTTGCATCTCTATGGGGATGGCGATACACCTCTTCCCTGTAGCTCCTCCTTCCCATTGGCACATTTTCTCCGGTTGCTAATGGAAACGGTGCTCTCCTAGCTGCACGTTGCTGGCTCTCCGACACATGTAGACGTCTCTCTCCCTGAAGCGACGTTGCTTTAAACTTGCCACAACTCTCTGTAGGCCATATCTTTGTCTTGCGGTCCACTGACCTGACATCATAGACGTTGCTATGGGCAACTGCACCCATCTGCTTACTCTTTACATTCAGAGCAGGCTTCTCATATTTTTGCTTTGCTGTAGCTTGCGATAAAGGGCATTTGGAAACTTCATGCCCCCACTCACTGCATCGCAAACAGCACACTTGTTTCTTAACACTTTGCACATAAATAGCTGGCCGGCCTGCACCAGCGTTGCTAGGGGCAACAGCATAAACTTTCCCTTTGGCTTGGTTCAGCGCAGCCATGTGCTTTTTGCACGAGTCTGGGGCTTGTTCTGTCGGCAACAAACCCTCCAGCCACAAAGTCCTGTCTCTCATTTCAGCAAATATTGCTTTCTGTTTGCGATTTGCCCTTCCCATCGCTGCAAACAGGGCAATGGTTTTTAACACAGTTCCTTAACACAGGAAAATTTTGGTGTATTGTCTCCAAGACTTGCAAACAGCACACTTTCACACGCAGACTTCACTCTCTGCGATTTCACTTGAATCATCCATTCACTGGCCTTCCCAAATGGATAGGTTTTCTCAGGCCCCGCTGAGCTTACTTCCACAGGTATGCCACCTGTATGCACCACAGTTCATTAATTGAACTCCTGTGTAATGCAGTTCTCCTGACTGCCACACACAGCTAACAGAAGTTCACGGCAGAAAACGTTTAACTTCCAGTTCATATTGGCTGTTCATCATAGCATTGCTGCCAAAAACGCACCGTTGCTTTCTACTCACTGTTTGTTGGTATGCGTGGATCTGGAACTCTTCCAAACTGCCCGTAGCAATACCTCCACCATATGTAAGATTGGGGGAATCAGACTCCAGTGGCAGGTGCGTTTTTAAGGGCTTGGTAGCCCACTTTTATTTAAAAACTCACAAAAGGTTCACATATGCAATAGCATCCCTCGCAGGGGGTTTCCACCATTACTGCATTGTATAAACTAAAGAGCTTAGCCTCCTGGCTTTCAATCCTGGCATCCGACGGCTTCAGGCCTCTAGCCTAAACACAAGTTCTGTTCCTCAGAACACACAGCGTTTCCCAGAGATAAGCTCAATCCTTGCTTTTCTCCTAGTCAGCGACTTGCTGCTCAAACATAAAGCGGCATCTGCAACCTGCAGATCTGCACACACTAGCTGCAATCCATGCAGCCTCTCTGACTCCTTTCAGAGAGTTGGGAGCTCACCTGGCTCCCAGGGACCAGACTTCCTGTCTGTGGGTGGGGCCCTGAATACTGTTCAGGTGAGCCTTAAAAAACCCAAGACACAGCTGACCCATTAACATGGGTTTCTTTAGAGAATCTGGCGTAAAGTAGCCATTTCTCACCCCGGACAGGGTCCCATCCTCACAATATATATATATATATATATATATATATATATATATATATATAACATTTTTTCAGCAGGAATGTGGGGGGACGCAGTTCCAGCACCTCCAGCACTGAAAGTATTTTATGGCAAGGAGTGATGGATGATCTAATGATGTTGGCTGATGGGGGATCTAATGTCACTGGTGGGGATCTATTTTTGTGTGGGGTTCTATTGTTGCTGGGTAGGTCTATTGTTGCTGGTGGGGGTCTACTGTTGATGGAGAGTTCTATTGTTGCTGGCTGCTGGAAAATCTGTTGTTGCTGCTGGGGGTCTGTTGTTGGGTTGGTATATTGTTGCTGGGGAGGTCTATTGTTGTTTGGGATATCTATTGTTGCTGGGGGATATCTATTGTTGCTGGGGGAGGTCTATTGTTGTGTGGGATATCTATTGTTGCTGGGGGAGATCTATTGTTGTGTGGGGGAACTATTGTTGCTGAGGAGGGATCTATTGTTGTTGGGGTGAGGATTATTGTTGCTGGGGTGGGGTCTATCAAATTCCATACAAATACCTTAGTAGCACAAAATTATACTTGGTTCTGTATTCTGTAAAAGGGGCAGTACTGGGAGGTGGGTAGGAGGTGGAACCAAGGGATGGTGCTCAGAGGTGGGTAAGGGGCTGAGACAAAAGATGCATCAGGGGGGATTCATGCACCTATTCTTTAAGAAAAAAAAAAGCCCTGTATATATAGTATACCGTATACAGTTGTAGTTGGGAAGAAAAAAATGAGCTGATTATAGTCCATACATTATTGCAGGGCATGAAAAGTGTTCCAAATGTTTTCACAGCTGATTACATTCATTAACGGACACCCCAGTGATTGATCCACAGACATGTGCACCGCCACCTCACAGAAAACACGCTTACCAGATAGTAAGCCACTTAAACATATGGCTATAACCCAGCCCAAGCCTATAACACTAGGAATCGTAGTGATGTTGTATGTGTGCTGACTCACAAGCCAATAATCATAAACTGTCGTGACCACCGAAAGCAATGTTGAACAATCGGCCCAAGAAGAAATAAGATAGACCACACTGCGATACTGTCTATATCATAGTTTAATATAAGAATAAAAAGTTGCACTTACAAAAGTAGAAGTAAAAAAATCCATAAATTAAAAAGCCAGCCAGCTCCAATATCCACTCTCGTCCTCCTTAACGACATGGCGTGGCGTGGTTACGTCAGCACATTAGCTCCTCATAAGCGTTTCGTCACATATGACGTTTTAAATGAGGGTCTCTTCTACATGACAACTGTATACAATGAAAGACTTTGATTCATGCCTTCCATTGTGTACTATTGTAATGAGCTCTGTGATTGGTCACAGTGATCACATGGTACAGACAGGGTAAATCACTGCCCACCTGTACCATGTGATTAGCTGTGGCTAATAGTAAACTCCAAATTTACTTACAGTTATAAGCAATCATAGTGTGTAAAAAATAAATAAAAAATCATGATCATCTCCTTAGAGTAGTACACTGTAGACCACTGTATTGCTCTAGTGATCAATATATATATATATTGTGGCAGAGCGAGGCTCTGTCCCAATGAAGATAGGGTTAAAGTGGTGCAGACAGCTCATATAATGAAGGGCTGGGGAGAGCAGATGAGGAGAGGAAGGTGAAGTGTGCGCAGCAGTGGATTCTGGTGTCGCTGTGTGCGAGACAAACGATGTATGCGAGACAAACGCTGTGTGCGGACAAGACGCTGTGTTCGTGAAAGGGCTTCAAAGCTGTGTGCACCCAAGACTGGGGGTCTGGAGGAGCTGCTGATTTCAGTGACAAGTACCTATGGCAGCAGTGCTGTCAAAGAGTAGCCAGGTGGGCTAGTATTTGTTTTCCTCCTTCAATAAACGTGGGCTACCAGGCCCTTAACGTTATATGCCCGTTTGGTGTTGACTCACTGCACGAAAATACATCTACCACAAGAGTAAGGCTGCTTTTACATTGAGGCGTGAGCCGCGGTGGCTCTATAGCAGCGCGATTTTTAGCCCTGCTATACCATCGTATTTACTGCGGTATTCGGTCACTAGCGGTGCGGTTTTAACCCCCGCTAGCGGGCGAAAAAGGGTTAAAACCGCCCGCAATGCACCTCTGAGAGGCGCATTGCGGGCGGTATTACTGCGGTTTCCCATTGATTTTAACGGGAAGGCGCGGTATAGGAGCGGTGAACACACCGCTCCTATACCGCTGCAAAGATGCGGCTAGCAGGACTTTTGGAGCGGTCCTGCTAGCGCACCGCTTCAGTGTGTAAGCCTTCGGGCTTTCACATTGAAGCCTGCAGGGCAGGTTTTTTAACGCGGTATAGCAGCGGTATAGCAGCGCTATTTTTAGCGCTGTGCCGCGTGAAAAACGCCCCAGTGTGAAAGGGACCTTAAACACCCCCAATGTTACTGTGTATATATATATATATATATATATATATATATATATATATATATATATATATATATATATATTTTTAACTGTAAAAAATAAAAGAAAACATTTTTATAAAAAAGAAAAAAAAAATCTTTTAATACTGTCATTTTTTTTACATCAGTGTCCCTCATTACTGCCACACCAGTTATATAATGATGCTGTACTGCATTGGTGACAGGATGTAAAAAATTATGGCTTTCCAAAAAGGGGTCATTTGGGGGAATATTTGTACCATCCTGGCATTTTTTTGGCCTCAAGAAACGAGATAGGCCTTCAGTACATCAGAATTGATAGATTTTCAGATATATATACCATAGTTTGTGGACTCTATAACTTTGCTACAAACTTAATATTATAGACTGATTTGGGTTATTTTCACCAAAGGAATATAGCAGAATACATTTTGGCCTAAATTCATTAAGAAAAGTTATTTATTTTCAAAAGTTTATAACAGAAACAAATAAAAAACTTTTTTTTTTTTCAAAATGTTCAGTCTTTTTTTATTTATTTAGCAAAAAAAAAAATACAGCAGTGATTAAATACCACTGAAAGAAAGCTTTATTTGTGTGGGGAAAAAAATGATAAAAATGCCATATGGGTACAGTGTTGCATAATCACGTAAGTGTCATTCAAAGACCCCTAAAAAACTGACAATTGGCCTGGGCAGGAAGGGGGTAAAATTGTCTGGTATTGGTGGTTAATGATATTCACATTACCTGTTAGTGGTCGTAATGTTATATCCTGTTATGGGGGTGTTTCTCTGCAGCAGGGACTGGAGCACTTGTCAGGATAGAAGAAAAATGGATGGGGCAAAATACCATAAAATTCTTGAGAAAAATCTGTTGCCCTCTGCCAGAAAGTTGTCAACGAGAAGAAGGTTTACCTTCCAACTTGATAATGACCCAATGACCACACAGTGGTTGAAGGAGAAAAAAGTGAATATTTTTGCATGGCTTAGTCAGAGCCCAGACTTAAATCCCATTGAAAATCTGTGGAATGACTTGAAGACTGCAGTCAACAAATGGTCACAATCAAATGTAACTGAGCTTGAGCAGTTCTGCAAAGAAGAGTGGGCAAATATTGCAAAAACAACATGTGCAAAGTTAGTAGAGACATATCCCAACAGACTAAAGGCTTTTATTAAAGCAAAAGGTGGTCCAACAAAATACTGACGTACGGGGGTGATCATTTTTCCAACTCAGTGATTTCGTTTTTTAATTATTTTTTTCTGACATGTTGGCGTTATATCTTTCACTTGGATGTTAAAGGTTGCACTAGTAAATACAGCTGGATAAAACAAAAACTGTGTCTGTCGTCTTTATTTCAGGCTGCAAAGCAAGCGGGTGATTCTTGGTTATACTGCATGTTCAGCGGAACAAACACTTTGTGTTTACTATATTTAAAGAGGTTAAACTTTATATAATCAATTCTATATTATAGAAAACAGATACAGATTTGCTTTAAGAGTATTTTGTGTCATTTTTAATGAGTTGAAAATCTCCCAGACTATTATGGATTGGCTGCTGTTTTTCACACCATGTGTAGACGGATTCAACTTGACCTCGGACCTTTAATAATTAAAGAAGAAGAATGGTTTCTTTTATGTGAGATAATACAATGCTAGCAGATGGAATTTCCTTGTGTGAAGAATGGAGTGCATGGCAATCTTTTGTGCAGTATGTCTGATATTCCCGGAATTAAAGCGCGTCAGTCTCTTGGTGCTCTAGCAATATCCCTTCATGGAATATCAACTTTCACTTGGCAATGACCATTACAATTACATTTTATCGGTTTATAAGGAGATCTTTCCAGCTTCATAGGTATTGGCATAATATAAAGAAATTCCTTATACAGTCCTGGGACTAAAGCCTTGAGGATCATGCATTATTTGTGTTTAACTGCTTCATTAGCAAGGGTATAGCTATACGCGATAAGTAAGGTCCTAAAGGAGGGCGGTCTGTTCTAGAGAGACAACATTATGTGGAGAGACTGTTCTCCTAGACTGACTGACACATGGAAAGACTTTCATGTGATGGGAATGACCTAGCAGAAGGACTGTCCTATTAGAGAGACTGTCATGTAAAGATACTGTATGATAGAGGGACTATGCCAAGGGCATATCTATGGCCATAGCAGCCCATTTAGCTGCCATGGGGCCAAGACCCAAGGGGAATGTCATGAAAAGAGTTTAGTAAATCAATAATGCATACATACAGTAAAGTCCATAAATATTTGGACACGGGCACAATTTTAGTTTGTTTCAGGTATTTACCAAAATATGTTCAAGCTATAGTTATAAATTATGGGCAGAAAGTGCACACTCTCTGGTTTAATTTGAGGGTATGTATATCCATCCAAATTTGAGAAAAGATTTAGTAATTACAGCTCTTAAAGTGAATGTAAAGGTTCATTTTCAATTTTAAATAACAAACATGTCTATACTTATCTGCTCTGTGCAAGTGTTTTGCAAAGAGCAGCCCCGATCCTCCTTTCTGGGGTGCCCCGGCGGCACTCCTAGCTCCTCCACTTCATCCAGTGCCCCCACGGAGTTCCGTTTTCCAGGGTGGCATTCGTGCAGGCATGCTCCAGAGTCCTGCTGCTGCGTCCATTGACACAGAAAGCATGACTCAGCCCCGCCTCCCAGCTCTCAAGCCACTGAATTTGATTGAGAGCAGCGGGAGCCAATGACTCCCGCTGCCATCAATATATCTAATGAGCACCTGAGACAGCATCTGGAGCTGCTGGGCTCGTTTTCATCGCTGGAACAATCGGGTTTAGGTAAGAAAAAGGGGGGCTCTGCTGCAGCACAGAAGGTTTTTCACTTTAAATGAACACTAAAGGTTTGTTTTTTATTAGATCAATTGATTGATGTAAGCTAGAACATTTAAATATGACTTACCTAGTTTTTCCTTTTGACCTCCAAAATACAGTAATCCAGGTTTGAAAATGCCATTTCCTATCTCTCCTCTTCTTGCTTTCCACTAGCACCTGAGTAGTTTTGCATGGTGGAAAGCAGAATGTGCTCACCCCCTCCCTATGACTACAGCCCTGCGTGAAGATGCTCGCTTATCCCTCACAGGTATGGAAGCTAAGCCTAATGGGAACTGTAGTTCCCATTAGGCCGTGATGCAGCAAGAATGAATGCACCGCAAACCAGGAAGTCAGTGAGAACAACAATTCAGGAGTGACAGAGGTGAATAAAACAGCTCGATTTCAACAGGTATCAAACTAGTTATAATGCAAAACATTACTTTTTACTTTATCAGCTACTGTCAGACTTTAATTTAAGAGGAAAATATTTTTGTCTTTACAACCCCTTTAATGCATTAACATGAAAAACATTGAGACTTTACAAGTCCTTTAAGAATTGCAAACCCCCTTTTTTAAGAGACCAAAAGCAATTGAACAATTGACTCAAAAGCTGCGTCTTTGTCAGGTGTGGGCTACTCCTTCATTTTTTTTCATCAATTAAGCAGGTATAATGTTGATTCTAATGCCGCGTACACACGGTCGTTTTTTGCGATGAAAAAAAACGACGTTTTTTGTGAAGTAAAAAACGACGTTTTTGAAACGTCACTTTCAAAGACGATGTTGCATACACACCATCGTTTTTTTCACAAAAAACGAGGTTACGTTCACCACACTTTTCTATTGAAGCTCGCTTCATAACTAGCTTCTGGGCATGCGCGGGTTGAAAAACGTTGTTTTGAACGACGTTTTTGCTACACACGGAGACTTTTTGTGAAACAAAAAACGACGTTTTGAAAAACGACAAAAAAAATTCAAGCATGTTGGAATTTTTTTTTGGTCGTTTTTTTTAAGACAAAAAACGGCGTTTTGCCCACACACCATCAATTTAAATGACGTTTTAAAAAACGTCGTTTTTTTTCATCGCAAAAAACGACCGTGTGTACACGGCATTAGTGTGGTATTTGCATTTGGAATCTATTGCTGTGAACCTACATCATGTGTTCAAGGGAGCGGTCCATGCAAGTGAAACAGGCCATTGTAAGGCTTCAAAAATGAATCAAATCCATCAGAGCGATAGCGGCAACATTAGGAGTGTCCAAATCAACAGTTTAGTACATTCTGAGGAAAGAAGAATGCACTGGTAAACTCAGCAACATAAAAAGGCCTGGACATCCACAGAAGACAATAGTGGTGGATGATCGCAGGATCCTCTTTACGCTAAAAAAAAAAAACCCATTCACAACATCCAGACAAGTGACAATCATTGTCAAAGTCGACAATCAAGAGAAGACTTCACAAGAGCAAATACAGAGGGTACACCACAAAGTGGAAACCATTCATAAGCCCAAAGAATAGAAAAGCCATATTAGACTTTGCCAAAAAAAATCTAAAAAAGCCAGACCAGTTCTGGAAAAGTATTCTTTGGACGGATGAAAATAAGATTAATCTGTACCAGAATGACGGGAAGAAAAAAGTGTGGCGAAGGCTTGGAACAGCTCATGATCCAAAGCACACAACATCACCTGTAAAACATAGTGTAGGCAGTGTGATGGCATGGTTTCTAGTGGCACTGGGTCATTGGTGTTTATCAATGATGTGACAGAAGCTGCCGGATTAATTCTGCACTGTTTAGAAATATACTGTCAGCCCAGATTCAGCCAAATGCAGCAAAGTTGATTGGATGGCGCTTCACAGTACAGATGCACAATGATCCAAACCACACTGCAAAAGCAACCCAGGAGCTTTTGAGGGAAAAGAAGTAGAATATTCTGCAATTAATCAATCACCTGATCACAACCCAATTGAGCATGCATTTCACTTGCTGAAGGCAAAACTAAAGGCGGAAAGACCCACAAACAAAGGACAACTGAAGACAGCTGCAGGGACTGCAATATGTATTTGGAGGTAGGGAGCTGTCACTAAATTTGACTTTATATTTTTTAAAGAAAGGTCTGCTTTAACGTGAAAGTGTCATTTTATTTACACAGAGAACTTCGTCCCCTATTTTATATAAACCATGTAAATAGCTGATGCAATAATAATTGATGACCTTTTCCTGCTGCAAGTACAAATGCATTGTTTTATTTTTAGAAACTGAACATGACCAATAATGTTTCTGATATTATGCTGCACTGATGTTTTACATATTTACAGCTTGTCATTTTGTTCTTCTAATGCTTAATCAATAATAGTTTATGACATGCTTTGTCTAGCAATTTTTGAAAGAAAATAGAATAATGGAAAAAAAATGTCCTGATTCAGCATGAGGTCCAACCTGTTTGATGTTATCTATAGTGGTACTAAGTAATATAATCATGGGTTTATAATGTTCTCCTATTGAAGGATTAAAGAATAATTCCACCTTTTTTTAAAAAAAATATAAAAATAAAATACATAAATAAAAAGTGCTTCTGTGCTAACAATCCCCCCTCCTCCACCAGATCCACAATCCTTCATAGGCAATAGACGTGTTACACACGAAACGTACGTCGGCGGGCCAGGGACCTGGTCACATCTATGCTCAAAGCTAAACCCGGTATCTGAGAAGCCAGCCGAACTATAGGACACCACGCTGCAAGCTGGATGCTGCCAGAGCGAGGTTGTTCCTTAGGATTTTGACAGGCTCACAGTCCCAGTGCCGGGCAGGCACCTTCCAAGTAAGAGGCCATTTAGCTGTATGTTTTTAATGTCTTTTAAATAAAAGTTATTATGCTATGGAATCCCATTTGTATCATTTTGGTTTGACCACTCATCGCTTATGAAATTGGAGTCTTAGTTCCAGTCCATGCCGCAGAGTGTTCAGGCACTTATCCTGTCCAGCGCTACATGACTAACTTTTTCAATAAAGTAGTCCATGTGCTGTGGTAAGCGCAATATTAATCTAGAGCACTTCGGGTGAAGCTGTTTATATGGTGAAGGTTTACTGTCACGTTGGACTCAGATTGCATGACAAGTTCCGGAAGAATCTCTTTCATGTGTTTTTCCACCAAGTTTTGATTGCTGGACTTTTAATTTATTTATTTCACTTTGGGACTTTTTACATATAACACTTTTTTGTTCAGCCCACCTGTTGGATAGCATCCAACCAGTTTGGATTGTGCTCACTCCCACAGGTGAATTGCATCTATAAGTATCACTACCCTGTGATCACTTTTGGTCCTGCCTAGGAACCTCAGCGCCCTCCTTTTCTTTTCTTTATTAATAGAACGTTTATACATATTTTTTTTTCCTTAAACTTGTCATAAATTTAAAAAAAATATCTTTAAACTTTCAGGCCTGACAATGTTGATTCGTTGCCTTCTAATGTAGCCATGGTCATGTTACCCCATTGTACAAGCTAATGTTGGAGTGTAGATCCAACTGCTCATTAGAGGAATTGGACTCTGTTGCCAGTGAATTAACCATCTCAGGCAGCACAGCTAGAGGAACTTGGCAATCTGTCCAAAGACTATAGAGAACGTTGTTTTACCAAAGAGGAGCTTTTGGCATGTACCGTACACCCAACAAAAAAAACATCCAAGTATATTTGTATGTAAGGGCCCCCCGACTTCCAAGGACCTGATGGTGACCCCCCAAAGACAGGGAGAACGGGCATTCCTCCTCAGGATGCAGGTTACTAGGCATAGTGGGTGCTGTGCAAAGTGAAAGAGATTTTTATTTTAATTAACAGGAATAGTGGGAGAGAGGGTTAGGGCACAGGACACCGTTAGGCAAATGCAATAGCAATTAGGAAAACTCCGTAGACAAAAATAGAACTACGTAGACAGCAATACAGATAAAGAGAAGCACTATTTTAACCACTTCAGTACCGGGCTTTAAAACCCACCGGGCCTATTCTGGCACTTCTCTCCTACATGTACAAATCATCATTGTTTTGCTAGAAAATTACTCAGAACCCCCAAACATTATATATGTTTTTTAGCAGACACCCTAGGAAATAAAATGGCGGTCATTGCAATTTTTTATCTTGCACCGTATTTGCGCAATCATTTTTCAAACGGCTTTTTTTTGTAAAAAAAAATGGTTTCATAAATTAAAAAATAACAAAACAGTAACGTTAGCCCAATTTTTTGGTAAAATATGAAAGATGATGTTACGCCGAGTAAATAGATACCTAACATGTCATGCTTTAAAATTGCGTACACTCATGGAATGGCGCCAAACTTCGTTGCTTAAACACTTTAACATTTTTACAGGTTACCAGTTTAGAGTTACAGAGAAGGTCTAGTGCTAGAATTATTGCACGCGGCGACACCTCACATGTGTGGTTTGAACGACGTTTACATATGTGGGCGGGACTTATGTGTGCGTACGCTTTTGAGCGCGAGCTACCAGGGACAGGGGCATTTAATTTTTTTTAATATTATTATTTATTTTTTATTTTACTTATTTATTTATTTTTTACACTTTAAAAAAAAAAAAAAAAAAAAAAATTTCAATCGCTTTTATTCCTATTACAAGGAATGTAAATATCCCTTGTAATAGGAAATGTGTGTGACAGGTCCTCTTTAAGGAGAGATGCGGGGTCAATAAAACCCCACATCTCTCCTCCAGGCTGGAAAGAATGAGATTGTGAAAACAAATTCACAGATCTCATTCAAACTAGCCGCAATTGCAGTTTGTTTACTTACAGGGACCCGGGTGTGACTTCATCACATCGCGCCCGGGCCTCCAACGGTCATAGAGATGACTTAGTGATGATCTGGTCACCAGTCATCTCTATGGCAAACATCCAGTGGACGGCGATCATCTCTCCGGGCCCCTGATGGGACAGGAGAGCCCGGAGAAGCACCGGATGGCAGCGGGAGGGGGAATTTCCCTTCCCGCCGCCTGTAAGAACGATCTAGCGGCGGAACCGCCACTATGATCATTCCTACGGTGCGCAGGATCGCCGCCGCTAAAAAATTATATCTCAATGATGCCTCTGGGTGCAGGCATCATTGAGATATCCCCCCACAAAGCCCAGGACGTCATATGACGTCCATCCGGGATAACAGGTCCCCGGTTGGACGTCATATGACGGTGCGCGGTTATCAAGTGGTTAAACATGATGCACTTTTGATATACGTTGCACATGGTATCAGATTCACTTCACTGTATAAAATTGCACTTTATGATTTATTAACTTATTGATACAATTTAGAGTTTACTTTTAAGTTGGTTGCGCAGCTCAGTTTTTTTATATTTATGAAGAATACATTCTATACGCAGGCCTGGGTATTTGTTCTTGCTCTCTAATACCACTGAGAAAAAGGAGCTTCTGAGCACTGTTCAAAATGCTGTTCAGGAGGGTAACAACAAAACCTGGGGAATGCCCAGGGAAAAACCAAGCCTACTTACCGACCAGCTCACAGAACAACCAATTAACTTGTCTAACATTATATGTTAAAAACAGGGGTTTTGTCCGCACATATTTGCAAACGCATGCGGAAGCCACAGAGCCGCGCCAAGGCACCCTGTAATCTGTGGTCCTAACACTAAATGGATAGATGAGGGAAGGTGGACTGAAGGGGAGCCACCCCTCCTTAAAGGTGCAGGAGAACACCAAAAACCCAGCATATAGCACAATGGCTTCAAAGGTGTTGGTGGGCTGCTGGACCAATATAAACACCACAGGTGAAACAAACATGTCCACCGCCCCATCTATAGCTGGCCATAGCAGTAAGTAGCATTGGAAGGCTAAAGCAGATAACAACAAAACCTGGGGAATGACCAGGGAAAAACTAAATCTACTTACCGACCAGCTCGCAGAACGGACAATTAACCTGTCTAACAGTATGCGTTAAAAACAGGGGTAGAAGGAAAATGATAAATGTTTTTCAATTTTTTTTACAAATAAATATGTGAAAAGTGTAGCATGCATTTGTATTTAGCCTTCCTGAGTCAATACTTTGTAGAACCACTTATCACTGCAATTACAGCTGCAAATATTTTTGGATATGTCTCTACCAGTTTTGCACATCTAGAGAGTGACATTTTTGTTGTAACATAACAAAATGTGGACAATTTCAAGGGGGTATGAATAGTTTTTCATGCCATGAATAAGCACTGATTCAGTGCGAAACGCGTCAGCTTTCCCCTTGTTTTCTACTGCTATGACCTTATTTTGTACCTGCTGACCATTTAATAAAGACCACCTTATCTGGTTTTTGGAGTGCGGCTATCCATTCATCTAATTTCTTATGCACTGTATGTGTATACACTGGATTCCAGCAGCAAGAATCAGCAGATTCTTGCAGCTGGGATGATGTGTACTTGGACGACGATAGACGTTCAGCCTGTACAAAGCAAAGACAGGCTGAGAGGAGCCATTGCTGTTTGTATGGATTCACGCACCTGACTACCTGCGGTTAGGAACCAATGAGTGACTCTGGGCGTAGGCAGAAGCATCCAGGCTTAGATATTGATCAGCTCAATAAAATATAGTATTCAGAATTAATCAGAATGCTCATATATGGTATTATGAATTAGTCAGTTAACCCACATAAGGTATTAGGAATTATCATACCCTATAGGTCATTAGGAACAAACAGCCTATGATATTAGGCACATATCCTATACAGGTATAATATATATATATATATATATATATATATATATATATATTGTTAGTAGTTATCAGCATACCCTTATAAACTAGGGTTGTCCCGATACCACTTTTTTAGGACCGAGTACAAGTACCGATACTTTTTTTTATATACTCGCCGATACCGAATACCGATACTTTTTTTAAATGTGTCCCCAAATGCAGCCATGTCCCCCACATATGCAGCCATGTCCCCCCACAGATGCAGCCATGTCCCCAAAGAGAAAGCCAAGCCAAGCCCCCCCCCCTGCCGCTGCTGTCTAGTCGATCAGCGCGGGGAACAATACAGCTTTCATTTAAATAGCTGTGTGTTCCCCCGCCGCGCCGCGTCATATACAGCCCCTCCCCCTTACCCGTCCTAGGATTCAAATAAAAGCTGTATTGTTCCCAGCGCTGATCAACTAGACGGGGGCGGCGGCGGAGGGGGGGGGGGGTTTCGCTTTCTCTCTGAGGATTGCTCTTCTCCGCTCTCCTCCCTCTCGCCACCCGCTCTCTCTCTAAAGTATCGGGTCTGGCATTGGGAGCATTTGTGCGAGTACTAGTACTCGCGCAAATGCTCAGTATCGGTCCCGATACCGATACTAGTATCGGTATCGGGACAACCCTACTTATACTACATTAGCAATTTTGCAGAACACACTACATGAATTGATAAGCATGCAATGTAATGCTTTTAAAATGGACATCATAAGGCATTAGGAATTAATCTTCACAAACACATATGGTGTTAGGAATTAACTAGCACATTCACATGTGACATTAGAAATTGATTACTCTCAAAGCATACTCACATATGGCATTAAGAATTAATTAGTTCACCTACATATCATATATTAATCAGTACAGCAACATATGACAGTAGGAACAAACAAACACACCCACATCTGATAAAAATAATTATTAAGCATATGCAGCGGAGCAGCATTTTCCACAAGACAGGTAATTCAGGACAGATTTACACCGCTGCACAATTTGCACCATAAGGATAAGGCAATAGCATGTAATACTCTGAAGTACAAAATATAGTAAATGCACCTTTTTTGGTGTGTTAGGCATAATGTACGTTAATGCATGTGCCCTATGGCAAAACAATATGAACTAGCCCTTAAAAGACATGGATGGGCAAGATGGTGGTAGGCGTTACTTTTCTGAAGGTCCACTTTAACTGCAAGTACAACAAATAACAGCCTTGTGTAGTTTTTTACAATGCCAGTGATTTTATGCTGAGAATTTTTTTAATCAGGCACTCAGCACAAATGCAAATGATGCCAATTATTTGCATTTCACAGAAGTCTGAAATTGCTCCCTACATAATCGAGCTTTCATAAAACATTTTAACATACATCAATATGAAATATTCAGATATAGTGATGGGCCAGTTACGGAATGTTCAATGACATTGAGTAAAAGATAAAGAATAAGCTTAAAGGGGTTGTAAAGGTACATTTTTTATTTCCTAAATAGCTTATTTTACCTTAGTGCAGTCCTCCTTCACTTATCCTTCCATTTTGCTTTTAAATGTCCTTATTTCTTCTGAGAAATCCTCACTTTCTGTTCTTCTGTCTGTAACTACACAGTAATGCAAGGCTTTCTCCCTGGTGTGGAGTGTCGTGCTCGCCCCCTCCCTTGGACTACAGGAGTGTCAGGACGCTCTCTACGTTGCAGATACAGAAAGGAGCTGTGTGTTAGTGGGCGTCCTGACTCTCCTAACACCAATGAGGTCACTAGTTTTGTTCTGGTGACCTAGGGGTCCCCAAGGAATTCTCTTAATTTGCAGGTATATCCTTTCACTTCCTTTTTGACTACGGCATAGGAAGTGAAGAAAAATCTCTGCAATGGGACACGGATGGTGAAAAAAATCTGACAGTGGTCTCCCTTTCTTTATCCAAAATGAAAAAAATTAAATAAAATGTTTTGCCTTTAGTTCTACTTTAACCACTTTAATACCAGCCGCCACAGTTGTACTGTGGCAGGTCGGCTCGTGATTATTGTACGTCGAATGCTTTAAGAGCTCTAGAGGGCGCGCGCCTGTTGTGCAACGCCAAAGCTGAAGCGCATGGCCAGTAGCTGCCATGTCCACCAGCTCCTGAGAGAGACAGAACAGGGATCTGTCAATGTAAACAGACAGATCTCCGTTCTGTCGGGGGAGGCGAGATAGGTTTGTCTTTCCTAGTGATTAGGAACAACGATCTCTCTCCTCCTCCAGTCACTACAACCCCCCCCCCCCGAGTTAGGAACACCTCCCTAGGGAACACTTAACCCCTTGATTGCCCCCTAGTGTTAAACCCTTCCCTGTCAGTGTCATTTATACAGTAATCAGTGGCTATTTTAGGCATCTATTTTTACACCACTCTGATCACTGTATGAATGTCACTGATCCCCAAAAAAGTGTCCGATCTGGCCGCCGCAATGTCGCAGACCTGTTAGAAACCGCTGAACACCGCTGTTACTAGTAAAAAAATAAAATAAAAATAATAAAAATGCCATAAATATATACCCTATTTTGTAGATGCTATAACTTTTGCACAGACCAATCAATATACACTTATTGCGATTTTATTTACCAAAAATATGTAGAAGAATACATATTGGCCTAAACTAATGAAGACATTTTTTTTTTTTAAATGTAAAAAAACTAACGCAGAGGTGATCAAATACCACCAAAAAAAGCTCTATTTGTGGGGAAAAAAGGGCTTACATTTTGTTTGGGTACAGCATCGCACAACCGCGCAGTTGTCAATTAAAGAGTTGCAGTGGCGTATTGCAAAAAATGGCCTGGTCAGAAAGTGGGTAAATTCTTCCAGGGCTAAAGTGGTTAATAACATCCTCGCATTATTTTCTTGTTATATTCTGCACTCACTGCAAACATACTTCTCATTCCATTTTAGCCTATTTTCTGTTCTATCATATATTGAGCTTCTAAACATCTTATAAAATATAAATTCTTATAAAATTACAATCTCAAGCATGAACAGGACAGCAGAATGTTTCTGTATGAAATATGAGCTGCATTTACTAAATGACATGCAAAGTCTGGTCCTACAGGCTCCACTGAAGGAGTGAGCAGATTAGCGGATTTAGTGGTACCCCCGCAGGGGCTGCTAAAAGTTGTGTTCCACCTGTCACCCTGCCCAGCCCGGCATTTACTTTCCAGACACTTTTAACCAAATAATGGACAGTCCATGTGATTGTTTTGTATTTTTATTGAGGGATTTAAACTTGGATAGGGATAGGAATTTATGGGATTCCCAGTAGAACAAGCAATTGGTTGGTTGATTGTATATCGATCAGTTAGGACTATACACACTTAGCTACTACAGTCTCCTACAGCACATCTCTTGCTTGCAGACTACACACTATTAGATATTCTGCAGATTTTTTTCTTCAGATTTACCAAAACCATATAATATGAGGTCAAACCTTAAGCGTTTCAATGTGTATGTGTAGCACCCTCTAATGTAGGTAGGTGCTAGAAAAGGATTTTTTGCAAGGGAAACTGTCAGTTCAGGTAAATTTAGGCACGCTTATGCTCCAGGCTAGGCCTGCTTGTTTTGATCTGGGGGCAGAGAGTGGTTAGAGTAGCCGTAGGTGTGATCACCTGCGCTTTAGTTCTGGGTAGCCTCCCCTGCTTCCAGGGAGAATGATTTGGAAGAGGGGCGGGGCACAGGACTGGAGTGACAGGGAGCTCATGTGAGGAGCCCTGACCAATCCCCAGTTAGTATTGGCTGGGGCAGGCCTCCCATAAAAGCTCAGATCCCAGCCCACTGGGGAGGAGTTGTCGACTGGGAGACATGGAAAATATAGCATTAGGCAGTAGCAGGAGGCCATCTCCATCTGGGGGGGGGGTGCCGATCGCCGAGAAGCCCGGGAGAGCTGGGAGGGAGCTACATTCTTACACGGTCATGGATGGAGTGTCCTGGAACAGAGGAGATGGAAAAGCTGTCGGACCATGTGTTGAAGTTCTCCATCATGGACTCGGGGCAGGAAATGTTTGGCGAGTGGATCACAGTGGATTTCTGAATGAGGCATGCCAGGGGAGCTGGGTGCAAGGCCAGAGGAGAGACTGTGGGGAGTGTGTCAAATCGATGCGGCCTGAGCGCATAGGATTTGCGGACCGGACTTGCTGGGAACAGTAGTCCACCAAGCTACACGCTCTACTAAATTAGTAGGCCACCGGGGAGAGGTACTGCAAACCTCTGGCCTAGTAACAGCACATTTTATAGCCAGCCATTGAGACTGTTCAAAGTGGCCTCTTTAGCTCACATTACGAGAATGTGACAGGAAATAAGGATCTACAGTGAAGTTTGTGCAGGAGGAGAGAAGTCCTGGGAACAATAGTCTGCAGGAGACGTGCAGAGGAGGAGAAATGGTCTGCATGGCAATGCAGGGGACGTGACTGTATATATTATCTTTGCATCATTATTTTAAGGCTCAACCAAATTACAAATGCTTTAATAAGATGGAAAATAAACATGTTCTATGGGCATCACATATTCCCTTTCCCCCAACCAAGTTATATCCCCCAATAAACAAAAACAAAACAACACAAAACTGTTTATTGTCTCTGAGGTGATAGATGGAGGTCTGGCAGCAGGGTGATATGGTGGATGTTCGTTACTAGCAGCAAGTGCTACATATGCATTCAGGCAGGCCCTTGCACTATATGGATTTGGTAAATCTGAAGATGAAAATCTTCAGAAAATCAAATAATGTGTATGGGGTCTAAACTCTCACTCTCTCTCCTGCACAACGCTTTACTCCAGGCACCGCTAGCACATGGTTGGGCCCAACTCTGACTCAGTAAGACCATGGCAACCGCCTTTTTCAGGACGGACCGAGGGTACCTTTTTATGTAGCAAAAATAGAATAGGAAGTCTGTATAGCTGTCCTATGGTCAGTGTTGCTCATCTTACTTTAAAAAAGTAATTAGTTAGAGTTACAAATTACTTCTCCGAAAAAGTAATTGCGTTAGTGACTCAGTTACTACATTGAAAAAGTATATAGTTACTCAGCAAAGTAACTGAATTTTTTTTTTAATATTCTACAATGCTTTGCCAGGGAGCAGTGAGTTAATACTCCAAGACAAAAGAATGCCAGATCCTTGAGAGAAGAAAACCGGAAACAAATGGTGATCTCGTGTATATCCCAGCCTAGGTGCATCCGTCCCACCATGTATGTGCAGCTAATAGGACTTAAAACCCTTATCCATCTGCTACATATTACATCCAAATTATAAGCTGGATTAAAATGTATGTTTATAATATACATTCCCTTGACATTTACAGAATCTGTAATTTAAAATCTTATATTAGGCTTTATTAGAATTTTCTATAGTTTATTATTTTATTTATCATATATAAGCTTTATTACATGCAAGGGATCTGGAATGGGGATGTCAGATTTTTCTTTGTTGTCTGATGAAGAGATTAAATCACTGACCAAAAATAACCTGCTGATCATTGGTCTGTATAGGTGTCCTGCACTTTCCATGTTGACCACTAGATGTCGCTGTGTACACTGTGTTGTATAGGGAACGTTTGATCTGTGGAACATTTTGTTCCGGCCATGTGTCCCCCCGATCATTGGTCAGGTTGCGCACACAGAGTGTGTGATCGATGCGAGTTGTTCCCCGGTGATAGGTCAGTGTGAGGCGGGTGGGGCTCATTGTATCCAGGGCTCCTTGCGATTGGGAGTTTTCAGACCACTGTGACAGGCCATCACAGCGGTCACATGATTCTAAAGCGGAGTTCCACCCATATTCATGTTCACAGCACCGGCAGAAGCAATTACTCTGCTGCCATCTAGTGGCGGTAGATGTAATTGCGGTAATGCCGCCCAAGAAATGGGAACTGCGTTACTGTGAGGGGAAGAGTGATCGGGTAGATTACTCGTTACCCTCAAAAGGGGCTGCGTTAGGTAACTGCGTTTATTGTAACTCCGTTACTTACAACACTGCCTATGGTGGACTACTGCTCTTCAGGCCCTGCCAGCCCTCCTGGCTACAGCTGCCTGACTTCACTGCCCATGACATTGCAATCCTCACTGGCACCACACCCAGCTCTGACTGTTTCCTTTCAGTCCTTTCTGGCAGTTCTCGCAATAGCACATGTCTCTGACCAGCCCTTCTGGCTGCAAACCGGTGGTTTTCTCCTGAAGACTTGCCTGGCAGTACTAGCTCCCGCTGTCCCCTCTGACTCCTCTCTATGCCTACTGTTCAGATCTTTCATGAGTTCTCAAAGGGATCCGTCCTACACCCGAGTCCCAGGCCCAAGGTCACCCACACAGAACAAAATAAACAGGCTTAGCTTCCAGATAGGTCTGCCTTAATTTACATGCACTCACCAACAATCTTACCTCTAGCACCTACCTAAGTAGAGGGTGCTACACAGACAATTGAACATAATAAAGTGTATGTCAAGGCTAAAACTTTTTTGTAGCTTCAGATAGAGTGGGGAGTGTTATCTAGGGCATTGTTTCTCAACTCACCGCCAAGAGGTCATGTTTTCAGGCTTTCCATTATTTTGCATGGGTGATTTGATCCATTTCACTGCTTTGGTAATTACCACAGTCTTTTCATCTAAGGCAGGGGTGTCAAACGTGGGCTGCATCAGCATTATGGTTGCCCTCAAAAGGGCCGGTTGTATCTGTAAGATTAGATGTTCAGCGCATCCCTTCCCCTTACATTAGATGTCAAGAGCCCCCCCACCATCAGAAGTTGAGTCCCCCCTCTCTCTTACATCACAGTGCACCCCCCTTTCCTTATGCTGCTGCTGGGAAGAAGTTGGATGCATTGCTTGAAAGCAGAAAGTAAGGGTCTGGAGGATGACTGGAGAGGTGCGAGGGCCACATGAAATGGCCTGGAGGGCCGCATTCGGCCCGCGGGCCTTGTGTTTGCCACCTCTGATCTAAGGGAAATCCTAAAAAAACACAATCTGTTGGGGGTACTTGAGAACTGGAGTTAAGAAACATGCTCACTGGGATACGTCCACGGACGGCACATGCGCCGTTCAGAAAAAACGTCACTAACATGGGGTCATGATTCAATTACATGAATCACGCCCCCATCTTTCACATTTGAATTGCACGGCCTTGCGCCGCCACAGTTACACTACGCCGCCGTAACTTACAGCGTAAGTAGTTTCTGAATAAGGAACCTGCCACTAATACTTACGGCGGCGTAGTGTATCTGAGATACGGTACGCCTGCCTATAGATAGGCAGAGGTATCTGAATCTGGCCCACTGTCTCTGCTGACTTGCCTTCTTCCCATACTGCATCCTAGTGCCCTCTCTTCCCCAGTTTGCTGGTGCACACGCAAATGATGTAAAAGAAAATGTGATTTACCTTCCTCTATTGCTCTGTAGTCTAGTTCTGATGCTCACATGCCCATTGTAGCCACTTCTGGTTGTGGACATGGGTCAGTAAGGGCACCCTGACCATTCTGCGGCTACACGGCCCCTTGTGCAACAAACTGATGCCCATTTTTTCTGTTTTCAACACATCTTCAGGAACAACGTGTTCACTTGCTGCCTAAAAAAACCCACTCACTGTCAGGTGCCATAGTAACAAGATAATCAATGTTATCCATGTTCATAATGTTATGGCTGATCAATGCAAAATTCAGCATGTTCCAGCTGTATGTTTTTCGGTGGGTGAATAAAATTTTGTTAGTATAATTGCTATTTTGAATTTTACTTTTTTTATAATGTGATTACATACAAAAACTGTATATGGGTTTTGATAGATTGTAAATACAGTAAGTGTGTCACTGTCACATGCTTTCTTCTTAAACGTTGATCTTTTTTCAGGGTGTTATACATACATAAGAATGTTACCACGGTCAATACAACACAACAATGGGTTACGGTGGCACTGAATTGGTTGCAGAATGAACACTTTTAAACTAATTGGACTTTCTTTCCTCTTTCTCTTCTTCTTCTTTTTGATTATCTTCTTAATTTGTTGGCCTCTTTATACTAACACCTCTAACTTTCTTTATGGCCCTCACTCCACTTAGTTGGATTTGTGTAAAATTACATATTTACATCCTAGCAATATTTGCACATCTGAGTTGCAAAGGTTGTAAGGCGTTCCATGGGGATTCAGGAGCATCTGCTGTTCAGGTATTCCAAAAAGCACCGGCTCCATCAGAATACAATAGCAGCAGTGGGAGATTCCTCTAGCGACACTTTATAGTGAGGATGGGAAAATCTCATATACTATGTTTGTTAACCACTTGTGACCGGCCCCACGTCCAAAGACGTCACGTTTTTGAAGATGGATATCTCGGTAACGGCAGCAGCTGCTGCCACAACCGAGATATCCATCTCTTCGTGGGGCGGTCCTGTTAACGATAACGGCGGTCATCGCGGCGGATTCGCCGCGAGATCGCCGTTACCGGCGGCGGGAGAGGGTGCCCCCCCCCTCCCGCCGCTCTCCCGCGCCCTCCGCCGCTTACCGTAGCCGTCGGTAGCGGCGGAGGCGATCGGGTCCGCTCGTTGTCTGTCCGGGGATGTGACTGAGGGAAAAAATGTCCCTCAGCCGTCCCCCTCTCTCTGCTGGGCGGAAGTGACGTCAAAACGTCATTTCCGCCCAGCGTCTTAAAGAGACATTTAATATGTTTACATTTTGACTTTTTATTTATTTTATTTTTTTTTTTTTTTTTTGCATTTAAGCCTGAATATGAGATCTGAGGTCTTTTTGACCCCAGATCTCATATATAAGGGGACCTGTCATGCTTTTTTCTATTACAAGGGATGTTTACATTCCTTGTAATAGGAATAAAAGTGATAATTTTTTTTTTTTTTTTCAGTGTTAAAAATTATAAAATAAATAAAAATAAAAACCAAAAAAAATTTTTTTTAAAGTGCCCTGTCCCGACGAGCTCGCGCGCAGAAGCAAACGCATATGCGAGTAGCGCCCGCATATGAAAACGGTGTTCAAACCACACAAGTGAGGTATCGCCGCGATCGTTAGAGCGAGAGCAATAATTCTAGCCCTAGACCTCCTCGTCATCTCAAAAAATGCAACCTGTAGAATTTTTTAAACGTCGCATATCGAGATTTTTAAGGGTAAAAGTTTGACGCCATGCCACGAGCGGGGCAATTTTTATGCGTGACATGTTGGGTATCATTTTACTCGGCGTAACATCATCTTTCACAATATATAAAAAAATTGGGCCAAATTTATTGTTGTCTTATTTTTTAATTCAAGAAAGTGAATTTTTTCCAAAAAAAGTGCGCTTGTAAGACCGCTGCGCAAATACGGTGTGAGAAAAAGTATTGCAATGACCGCCATTTTATTCTCTAGGGTGTTAGAAAAAAATATATATATAATGTTTGGGGGTTTTAAATAATTTTCTAGCAAAAAAAACTGTTTTAGTCTCGTAAGCACCGAATCTGAAAAACAGGCTCGGTAATGAAGTGGTTAAGCACACAGATTAAACAATAATCTGTGTATGTGTACCTAGACACTTTTACTAATTCATCTCTGTTCTGCATACATTGCCTTCTGTAACTACACACATTACACAAAGTGCTATAGGGGGTTCCCATGCAGGATCTAGGGCCCAAACCTAACAATGCAAGCCATCCCCAGAACATGGGGCCCAGGTACAGTTCCTATGGTCTTAAAGAGATTGCATTGATCTGCATGCCTGGCTTCTATATTGTATTAGAAGACAGTGAATTTTATATAAGAGTTGATTATAGAATTCAAAGACAAAATACTAAAGTAGTTAAGCTAAAAGTGAATTCTCCATGAGGTAGAAGGTCCATCACCTTAGGACACTAGCAAAAAAGCTGAAAACTCAGAATGAGGTAGGGGTATATGGGAGACTCAGACACCCAGGGAGCATGTCCTCAAAAGTTTGCCAGTGTCCAATCACCTAAAGGTACCAGCCTATATCCTAGGGCATGGGTGGCCAACCAGTGGCCCGGGGGCCACATGTGGCCCGCAGAGCCCTCTGATGTGGCCCGCGACCTCCTACTCTGGAATGGCGGGTTGGCAAGCACAGATCGCAGGTTGCCCACCCGCCATACCACAGCATCAGTGTTGTGAATGAAGCTGGTGGTAGAGGAAGAAAGCGGCTGTGGAGCAGAGCCCCATAAGCCGATGCTTTCTCTACAGCGCTCCCTTTTGCCACAGGCGGAGTCTATGGTAAAGTTCAGCTAACCCACAGGATAGACACAGGTGCCCTACACTGCACCCATGGTGTGGGTAAACCACAGCACATCAGTCTTAGGCCCTTTTCACACGATCAGCCCAACCAAATGAGACCCTCAATTCACCTCTACAGGGCGACAGATGTCCATTTATGCCCACCTACCTTCAATGCGAAAAACAGAAGGGAATTCGTCCCCTTCCATCTAAGCAGGTCCGAGGGCCTATAGAGTAACCCTAACCTGTCACTCCTCCGCTCTACTCATTGTGGCCCACGACTGGTTACCAAGTTGCTTAAGTGGCCCTCACCAAAGGCAGGCCTTTTGTCGATCTGGGTGGACGTCATATCAAGTCTTCCCTGATTGCACCTTGCACGATCTGTAACCAGCTGTGTCCATCAGATTACTGATCACAACAGATTACATGACAGTTGTAAACAATGAATGGCTTCCTTCTGTGCCATCTATTGTGTACAATTGTGTTATTAGCTGTGATTGGTCAATGTTATCCCATGGTACAGACAGGGCCAATCACAGCCCATCTGTACCATGTGATTAGCTCTGGCCAATCACAGCTAATCACAACAAAACAAACTGAATTAATCAGTTTCATTCACTAAAATGTTACCATGTTAAAAAAAAAAATATTTGTAAAAAATAAAAAGGTAATAAAAAAACATATTTTTTTTCAATGCTATCGCCAGTCAATGTCTCTGATCACTGTCACACCACTTATATGATGAAGCTGTACTGAACTGGTGACAGTATGTAAAAAATAAATAAAGAGTAATTTCTTCCAAAAAATGATGTCAAAACGAAAAAAAACTTGCCATGCCTCTTACTAAATACCTTGGACGGTCTGCATTTCAAAAAGGGGTCCTGACATTTTTGGGTCTCGAGAAATGAGATAGGCCATCAGTACATCAGGACTGATCAATTTTCAGATATATAACATAGTTTGTATAACTTTCCTAACTTTCCCTATACTGATTTGGGTATTTTCACTAAAGAAACGTAGCAGAATAAATTTTGGCCTACATTTATCAAGAAAGATTCTTTATGTACAACATTTTATAAAATAAACAAAGAAAATTTTATTTTTTTCAAAACTTTTGGTCTTTTTTCTGTTTACAAAAAAATCAGTGGTGTTAACATACCACCAAAAGAAAGCTCTAGTTGTGTGAACAAAATGTTAATTTTTTTTTATACAGGTACAGTGTTGCATGATGGCGCAATTGTCATTCAAAGAGCGACAGTGCTAAAAGCTGAAAATGTACCTGGGCAGGAAAGGGGTATAAGTGCCCGGTATTGAAGTGGTTACGTTTGTAGTGGGCACCATTACATTTTAAAGGGGTTGTAAAGGTATAATTTTTTTACCTAAATAGCTTCCTTTACCTTAGTGCAGTCCTCCTTCACTTACCTCATCCTTCGATTTTGCTTTTAAATGTCCTTATTTCTTCTGAGAAATCCTCACTTCCTGTTCTTCTGTCTGTAACTCCACACAGTAATGTGAGGCTTTCTCCCTGGTGTTGAGTGTCGTGCTCGACCCCTCCCTTGAGGGGGCCAGCTGGAGAGTCAGGACGCTCTCTATGTTGCAGATAGAGAAAGGAGCTGTGTTTTAGAGGGTGTCCTGACTCTCCTGCTCGCGCCCTCTCCCCTCAAGGGAGGGGCGAGCATGACACTCCACACCAGGGACAAAGCCTTGCATTACTGTGTGGAGTTACAGACAGAAGAACAGGAAGTGAGGATTTCTCAGAAGAAATAAGGACATTTAAAAGCAAAATCGAAGGATGAGGTAAGTGAAGGAGGACTGCACTAAGGTAAAGGAAGCTATTTAGGAAAAAAATTTTTTACCTTTACAACATCTTTAATCGCTAAGTTTCTGTCTGCCTAGCTCTTCAATTCAAAATAATTAAAGAAAAGGTTTTTTGCCGTTTAACCCCCTGGCGGGTCTGACTCAGGGTTAAATTTTCATGCTGCGATCGGTAACCCCGAGTCAGACTCGGGCTCGCCTCGCTGAGTGCACAGACAGGGTTTACTTACCTAGTTCCTGGATCAAGCGATGCATCCACGATGTGTGAGCGAGCGGGTGCTCGCTCGATTTACACAGTGGCTCTCTGTGCCGCCGATCTCCGTTCCCTGCGACGTTACGACGCACGGGGGCGGAGAAACGGCAACATATTCAAAAAAGTAATCGAACACAGTACATACAGTACAATGTAATCTTATAGATTACAGTACTGTATGTAAAAAATACACACCCCCACCCCTTGCCCCTAGTGGTCTGCCCAGTGCCCTACATGTCCTTTTATATAATAAAAAGTGTTCTTTCTCCCTGCAAATTGTAGATTGCCCATAGCAACCAAAAGTGTCCCTTTATGTCAAAAAAGGTTTTAATTCAGCTAAAAAACAGCGATACTAAATTATAATCACTTGCAGAATTTAGCGATAGCGATTTGTGGGGAAATTCGTCATAAAAAATAAATAATGACAGCGACAATTCTGCAACTCAGCAAATTTCAGTGATTTTGATTTCATTACATTATTGAATAATTTTTACTATAATTATATTATTATTTGTTATAATTATTTATAATTATTTATTATATTATAATTTATAAAAAAAATGTTTCTAAATGTCATACCTGGGATGCCTATTAGACTCTTGTTTGGTCAGATTTAAGTGAGTTATTCCTAAGAATTACAGGCCTACAGTATAAAACGCCAAATTTCCTTGCAAATAATGGTACCGCTTTCAGCACCTAAAATCTGAAAGAATCATACTGCCAGGGAGGTTAAACAGTATCTGGGGGGATGTGATCCCATCTATTTTATTACCAAAGGTTTCAAGTCATATAGGGGCATTCCATTTTTCCAAAACAAAAAATCTTTAACAGTACCTTCAAAAATAAATATTGTTTGCAACAAATCAGCCACCGTACACACGGCCGAGGTTCTCGCTGAAAACCAGCGAGAACCTCGCTGGAATGCACATTCCAGCGAGGACCTCGGCCGTGTGTACGGTCTCGGCGAGCTTCCCGTCGGGAAGCCCGTCGAGCCGAAATAGAGAGCACGCTCTCTATTTCCTCGACGGCCCGCCCCGGAAGAATGGCTGGTTGCCATTCCCGACGGGCGGGTCGCCGAATTCGACGGCCGGGAGAGAACCTCGACGGGCGGAACGATGTGTTCTGCCCGTCGAGGTTCTCTGCCGTGTGTACGGCACCTCAGCCTATTCAGCATGCAATTCCCTTACCAAATCAATATATTGCAGTTGTTTTATTGATTATACTGTTTTATTGCAGGATATAAACTAAAAGCCAATATAAAAAATACAGGAGACAGCACATAAAGTGATGACAGCTAAGAATGCATTTATATTGGACCAGCACTTGATTTAGTTACTGGCTGCAGATTTGGATTTGAGGTTCACCGATGTGTGAATATTGGCCAGAGGCACAAGAGATATGATATATAAAAACTCATCCAAAGCTATAATGAAATGGCTGCTGGCACTGTAATCTTGTTGCATAGCTCAGGTGTTAACATATGGACTTCATTTCAGAACCCAGAAGCTGAAGAGGAGCTGTACAGTGGTGCTGTGACCGCAGAAACAGAATATCAACAGTCTGAAGACCTGGCATTTTTATTTTTGGGACTGAATATAAAGTATTATTGCTGTAAAATAAATAATTTACCATTTCCTTTCCTCTATCAGGGGCTCATTTATTAAAGATGAAGTTTAGCTAAAAATTATTTTTAGCTCTACAGCTTGACATTACTTACCTGTAACAAAGGATGTCCAATGTCTTGCAGGCAGCTGGATCCTGTATCTTCACTGCAGGGGGTGCTCTGTCCTCCTCCACCTGCTCAGGGCGCACAGGGGCTTAAAGGGTAAGTTCACCCTTACAGGAAAATCTGGAAGGTGAACTTACACAGGACCCTCTCCTCATAGCCCCCCCCCCCCTCCTGGTCCTGCTGACCTGGACCATGGACAATCACCTGTTCTGGGCCCTGATATATCCACGTCAGAAGTTTAGGGGCATAGAAATCGGTATCCGCTTCTTCTTAGAGGGCAGTCTATGCGGCTTCTGATTGGTCCGACCAATTAGAATGCTCTGAAACGTCCCAACTGACGAGGCACGTTTTGGACATTCAGCTGTGGGGATTTCTAAGCCCCGGACTCCTGATGTGACCATACCGGGGCACAGAACGGTCCAGGTCAGCAGGACTGGGGCGGTGAGGAGGGGGTCCTGTGTAGGTTCACCTTACAGATTTTTCTGAAATTCGGACCATTCATTTCATCAGTTAAGTCACGTCAAAACAGATTAAGTATTGATCAGTTTTTCATAATTTTTTTTTACACCCACTACCAATGTAAAAACAGAAGACAAACTGATCATTTGTCAGTTTACATTTGTTTTTCGTCCGATCGTATTTTTTTAACAAGAAAAATAGAGTTTTGATCAGTTTAAAAAAACAAATGATGACGGATTTAAACTGATATCTTTGTTCAGGTATCATCCAGGGTCAGTATCTACATCCTGGACTGAATGGCTCACTCAGAAATGACACATTCATGTAAATACTGCCTAAGCAGATGTGTTCTGTCCAACCAAGATCAGCCAATGCTGAAGCCCCTCACTTCGTGACAAAGTGTTTACAAAGTAAACTTTTTCCAGTTGGATCAATGGGGAGAGGAGAAAATGCTTCCTCCTGTCTGCAGCAGACTGATCATTAGACCTCAGCCTAGACAAAGTTATAAGTTGGAAATAAAGGACTGCTTTTTAATTGACCACCTTTCTGATAATTTTTCATGTTACATCCATATATAGGGTGTCAGGCCGCGTACACACGACCGAGAAACTCGACGGGCGAAACACATCGTTTTCCCCATCTAGTTCCTTGTTCGGCTGTCAAAAAACTTGTCGAGCCAAATTTTTCCCATTGCCCGTCGAGGAAATAGAGAACATGCTCTCTTTTTGGCTCGACGAGTTCCTCAACAGTTTTTTCGGCGAAAAGTGTACACACGACCGGTTTTCTCGGCAGAATACGTCTCCCATCGAGTTTCTTGCTGAATTCTGCCGAGGAAACCGGTCGTGTGTACGTGGCCTCACATGAAACATGGTTACAGTCTACAGCTCCCGCCTCTAACCCACCCCCCTCTTAATCAATATATACATTTTTATTTACTTTGATATAGCTGTGTGTAACTGTCCATAAAGCTGTGTCATTCATTCATGGATCTATTCTATGAAAAGACTATGGCCCGGATTCACATACATTTGCGGATCTTTCGGCGGGCGTAGCGCGTCTCATATGCGCTATGCCGCCATAACTTAGAGAGGCAAGTATCGTATTCAGAAACAACTTGCGCCCTAAGTTACGGCGGTGTATCGTAAATGGGCCGGCGTAAGCCCGTGTATTTCAAACTATGCAGGTAGGGGGCGCGTTGTATGATAATGAAGCGTGACCCCATGTAGATGCATGGCCGAACGAACGGCGCATGCTCTATCCGTGGACGTAACCCAGTGCGCATGCTCAGAATCACGTCGGATAGAATGCCTAAGATACGCCGAACACTGCCTACGACGTGAATGTAACTTACGCACAGCCCTATTTGCGTACGACTTACGCAAACAACGTCAAATTCGACGGCTGTTCCAACGTCCATACTTAACATTGGCTGCACCTCATATAGCAGGGGTAACTTTACCCTGGTCGTACGCCTTACGTAAACAACGTATATCAATGCGCCGGGCGCAAGTATGTTCGTGAATCTGCGTATCTAGCTCATTGGCATATTCAACGTGTAAATCTACGGAAGCGCCCCTAGCTGCCAGCGTAAATATGCACCCAAGATACGACGGCATAAGAGACTTACGTCGGTCATATCTTGGAAAAATTCAGGAGTAACTGCCTTTCGCCGTAAAAGCTTTCTGAATCAGGGCCAATGTCTTCCACCACCATGGCACAGGAACTTGAAGGTCTCAATGGAGCACAAGTGTACAGTAGTAATTGTGAATAACTTCCACCAGCCCCATAGATTCAGCTCTATACGTCAGTACGCTACGGACCTACAGCTGTAGAAATAGCCTGCAGGAGCCTGTGCATTGAACCCACACAGGCTCCAATACAAAAATAATAATAAATTTACTTTTATTTCAATCAATGTGGGTGCAGTTTTTTGGAAATGGAACCAAAGGTTCATTATCTGCCAGGTTGGAGCTTAATCTGAATAAATAAACATATTCCAATAGGGATGGGTTCTGCAATATTGTTCATATTTGTTTTAAGCAAAAAATACTAGATCCTATATCTGATTTATTTACTCTACCCCATGGAGTCATAGCAAGATAGGAGGTTGAGGGTCCTTCCATCCCGGTGAAATGAATGACTTTGCCGCATTAAGAAGATGGCATAAGATGGATTTCTTATACGATTTGATGGGGTGTCAGAGAGATGCAGAAGAAAAAAGGAAGGGTCATGATAATGAGGGGACAATTTCTGTGATATTCTGTGGAATGAAAGAGATTTTTTTTTTCACTTTAAAAGCGGAGGTTCACCCTGAAAAACAACTATATGCCATTAGATCCAACATACTGCTGACATCTGCAGTATGCTGTTTTTTTTTTTCCTGTACTTACTGTGTTATCGTTGTTCTCATCCGGCTGAGAGCGGGGATTCCTGCGGGGAATAGGCGTTCCTAAGACAAGGCGTACATAATTGACGTGCAGGAAGGAGCGTCACGCCTTCCAAAAATAAGTGGGACTCGGCAATTTACGGCGCTATATGGCGCCTGCGCCTGCCGTGTAGAGCCGACTGCGCAGGCGCCGTAAAAAGCCGAGCTCCACGTTGTGTATTTTCGGAAGGCGTGACGCGCCTTCCCGCACATCAATCATGTACGCCTTGTCTTAGCAACGTCTACCCCCCCCCCCCTGGGGGGATCGAGAACCGGAAGCCGGGTGAAAACAGCTGTAAAACAGTAAGTACAGCAGCAAAAAAAATAAATCCAGCATACTGTCAATGTTAGCAGTAGGCTGGATCTAACGGTATATAAATGTTTTAGGGTGAACCCCCGCTTTAATGCAGAGAATGCATTAAGGTAAAGAAGAAAAAACTTCTGACTTTACAATCACTTTAGAATAACCAGCAAACATATGCTGTGCCTGTGCATTTATATATTTTAAACATTACAAAAAATAACCTGGTTTATCCTATTTCTATCAGAAAGTTATACAAAAAAAATGGCATAGCTGCAAATGATATGGCTAAAACATGGGCTCAGAAACAAATGAAAACATTGCCATTTAAAACTTTTAAAGAATACAAACTAAAACAATAACTACAGGCTTCAGTAGTCATGTACATGTTTAAATGTCTATTTCCATAGAGATCATGAATCCGCTATAATCCATAACTTGTTTACAAACAGGGTGATTATGCAAATCACTATCCTGTTAATTAGGTTGGATTTTAGCAGACTCTAGTGGTTTTGCTGCTATTCTTAGTTAATTCTGTCCTAAATATTTGTCTGCTCACTAATAATTTGGTGTATAAACTGGAGTGAACGCCAGACTACGTACAGGGAATACCATATTGATTTGTTAATGCGTTCTGAACAGACAATCTATGTTGTCAAGTTAAGAGAGTGGGATTCTAATATTTACAACATTGTGCTGGTAAGGGAATTTACTAAAACTGGAGCAGCTAGAATCTAGGCTGTTCTACATGGCAACCAATCACCTTCTAGCTTTCATTTTCAATATTACTATGGAAAGCTGTTCCATATTCTGTGTGCTTCAGTTTTTTTAAATTCCCATCATTGCACCTCCATTGGTAATAGTTAATACGGGGCTTGTTTAAAGGCCAACTCCAGAATGTTTGGAAATTCCTCAGCCCTACAGAAAAAGTTTAACTGGTCATTTGCTTTACCGATCCTCTGCGCTGCTAGACCACTCCCTGCTTTGTCTTACTCTATTTTATTCTTTTCCTTAGATTAAAATTAAATGTGCCCACCACAGATGGATGAATGTCCTCATCCAAAAGCCATGTAACAGAAATTGCCAATAGAGACTTTTATCTACATTTAAAATAAAGAGATACTTTTACTCGGTTTAGATTTTTGCACGCTAAGGCTCCTTTCACACGGAGCGGACCGTTTTTCGGTCCGCTTCGTGTGTGTCCGTCGGCTCAGCGGGGGTCCCGCTCAGCTGTCAGTGGACAGGGCGGTCCCCGCACACTGTGCAGGGACCGCCCTGTCTCTCCTCCGCTCTCCCCTATGGGGAATCGGATGAAGACGGACCGTCTGTCCGTATTCATTCCTTTCCTTCAGACGGAAGAAAAATAGTGTTTTCTTCCGTCCGAAAAACGGATCCAGACGGACGCGGATCTTTGCGGACGTTAGCGGATGCATCATCCGCTAACGGACGCGATCCCATAGGGCCCCATTCTAAGTCCGTTTACAGACTTAATAAAAGCGGACCGTTCGTCCGCACGTGTGAAAGGGCCCTAAAAGTCCTACCTTTTTTGGTAAGAAGATGGGCAAAGAGATTATAGGCTGAAATGCTTGTTATATGCTTCTGAGTTCCTTGTTCCACTTCTTCCTAAAGCTGCATTAAGCTGCTTCAAGCCACTTTTTTATTCCAATTTCCATTGACTCTCAGGCCTGGTACACGCCAATGCATTTTTTAGTGTGTTTTTAGTTTTGCAGAAACAGAATACAGTTCATTTAACATGGTTTCCTATAGGTCACATTCATATCCGGGTCAAAGAGCACAAGTCAAAGTGTCAAAACTTTACTCAGAGCTGACGATAAACCAGCAACCTGTGCAAAGACAGGGGCTGGTTTAAATAGGGCTGTCAGGTCTGTGATTGGTCCCGGGAGGAGGCGCGCACGTCTGGCGCTCGTGCACGCGCCGCGCCACCACGCACGCGTGCACGCTCCGCGCCACCACGCACGCGCGCGCGTGCCCCAGGTGTGCGGGCACACGCCGTGACGCGATTCTAGCGTGCCTGTGCACAGATTGAGCACTGTGAGCGCTGGGACCCTGACAATTGGCTAGCCGTGAAGTTTTGGGTTACATTCAAGACCCTCTGCCTCACTCAAATGCACACAAGGAAATGCTCCTCAATACCTATGCAACTAACCAAAACCTCCTCCACATCCCCAAGATCCTCTACAAATCTAAAGAAGAACGAAGATTTGCAGTCCAAGGACCACGGCTTTGGAATGCTCTACCCACAGATATCCGCATGAAAAAAAAAACTTTTTTTTTTTTTTAAATAACAAACATGTTATACTTACCTCCACTGTGCAGCTCGTTTTGCACAGTGTCCCCGAACCCTGTCTTCTGGGGTCCCTCGGCGGCTGTCTCAGCTCCTCCTCGCAAAAGCTTTCTACCTTCATGCGAGTGAGCTCGTATGGTGGAAAGCTTTTGCGAGCGCATTCCCGTGATACAGCGGCCTGCATAGCCGCCGACTGTATCACTTGGCCCCGCCTCCCAGCGCGCCGCGTCATCCGCTGTGATTAACAGCAGCGCCAGCCAATGGCTGCACTGCTATCAATCCGCCCAGCCTAGCCAATCAACGGCCAGGCTGGGAACCCAAGAACATCACATGGACGCTCCTGGGAATTTCAAACGGGCAGGTAAGTAAAACGGGGGCTCGGGGGGGGCCGGTACCATCGGATGTTTTTTCACCTTAAAGCGGATCTCCACCCTAAAGTGAAGATCCGCTGATCGGAACCCTCCCCCCCTCCGGTGTCACATTTGACACCTTTCAGGGGGGAGGGGGGTGCAGATACCTGTCTAAAGACAGGTATCCGCACCCACTTCCGGCCCGCAGTCTCGGGCAAAAGACAGGCTTTTCCCGTTGTATGCTGGGAACTCTCGGCTCCCAGCACACAGCGGGAGCCAATCGCGGGCGCAGCGCGACTCGCGCATGCGCCGTAGGGAACCGGGCAGTGAAGCCGGAGCGCTTCACTTCCTGGTTCCCTCGCCGTGGATGGAGGGGGGAGCAGCAGGGTGACGAGCGATCGCTCATCCTCTGCTGCGGACGCCGCTGGACTCCAGGACAGGTACCGTATTTTTCGGACCATAAGACGCACCTGACCATAAGACGCACCTAGATTTTAGAGGAGAAAATTTTGAAAAAAAAGATTCTGACCCAAATGTTGTACTGAAATATTTAATAAAATTTAACAGAATTATATTTCAACCATGTAAAGTGAACAGCAGTCAACAATGACATTAAGAACCATCATCACTGTCATTAACAAATAACAAATAAGGAGAGACTTTAAGATTTGAGCACTCTTCTAGTTTTCTGAGAACCCCAAGAACTCATCATCACTAGTGTCAGAATTTATGAAGCTCAGTTGCTCGCAATCGCTGACATCACTTTCTTCATATACGATACAATCTTCAGTTCCATCTAAGGCATTGCTGATGCCACATTTTTTGAAGGACTGTACAACAATTTCCTCCTTAACTGAGTGCCATGATGTTTTCACCCATTCACAAACTTGAGTGATAGTGGGCCTCTTCATTCGTCCAGTAGGTGTCAGATCATGATTACCAGCAGCCATCCATTTGTTCCACTCTTCTCGCATAAACACTTTAAATGGTTTGTTGATCGAAACATCGAGAGGTTGCAACTGGCTGGTAAGACCCCCAGGAATCACAGCTAGATGAGTCTTCACTTCTTTAAAGCACTTTTTTGTCGTTTCGCTAATATGTGCTCTAAACTGGTCAAGCACTAATAAGGCAGGTTTTTTCAGAAGCCCTCCAGGGCGTTTGGACCAGACTTTTTCAACCCATACTCTCATTCCATTTTCGTCCATCCATCCTTTGTCATGGACATGTACAACAACTCCTCGTGGAATCACTTCTTTTGGAAAGGTTTTCCTTTTGAAAATTAGCATGGGCGGCAATTTGGTGCCGTCTGCACAGCAGGACAACACAACTGTGTAATGAGTTTTCTCATGTCCTGACGTTTTGACAGTTATGGTTTTTGCACCTTTCATATCAACAGTCCTATTAGATGGGACATCAAATGTTAGCGGAACTTCATCCATATTCCCAATCTGGGCGATTTCAAACCCATTTTTCTTTCTAGAATCAATCACAAATTTGTGAAAAGACAAAATCTTAGTTTCGTATTCTTTAGGCATTTTTTGCGCAATTCTAGTTTTGGTGCGCATAACAAGGTCACATCGCTTCATGAATCTGTAGCACCAAGATGGTGATCCCGTAAAATCCTTAATGCCTTTCTCTACAGCAAGGCGTTTGGCTTCATATATTATCATCTTTGTAGAGACTGAGAAGCCATTATTCCGATGATGTGTGATCCATTCTTTCATGGCCACTTCTAACTGTGGCCACTTTGCAGCATGCCCGCGAAAAGTGTGCTTACTTTTATTTGCTTTTTGAAGCTGATCTTCCTGTTTCCTCCACTCTCTTATCATTTTTTCAGTTGGAGGTGGTCCAAAATGTCTCTCCGCTGTTCTGTTCCCATGCTCCTTAGCATATTTTACTACTTCCAATTTAAAAGGAATTTTATATGCAAGCCTTTTCTGCTTCATCATCTTTTCTGCTTTAGGACCTGGTCCCTGGCCCTACTGTGGGTGGCTGACACCTGGTCCCAGCAATGGGTGGCTGAGCTGGCGCCTAGTCTCTGCTGAGGGTGGCTGAGCTGGCACTTGGTCCCTGTTGTGGGTGGCTGAGCTGGCACCTGGTCCCGGCAGTGGGTGGCTGAGCTGGCACCTGGTCCCTGTTGTGGGTGGCTGAGCTGGCACCTGGTCCCTGCTGTGGGTGGCTGAGCTGGCACCTGGTCCCTGCTGTGGGTGGCTGAGCTGGCACCTGGTCCCTGCTGTGGGTGGCTGAGCTGGCACCTGGTCCCGGCAGTGGGTGGCTGAGCTGGCACCTGGTCCCTGTTGTGGGTGGCTGAGCTGGCACCTGGTCCCTGCTGTGGGTGGCTGAGCTGGCACCTGGTCCCTGCTGTGGGTGGCTGAGCTGGCACCTGGTCCCTGCTGTGGGTGGCTGAGCTGGCACCTGGTCCCTGCTGTGGGTGGCTGAGCTGGCACCTGGTCCCTGCTGTGGGTGGCTGAGCTGGCACCTGGTCCCGGCAGTGGGTGGCTGAGCTGGCACCTGGTCCCTGTTGTGGGTGGCTGAGCTGGCACCTGGTCCCTGCTGTGGGTGGCTGAGCTGGCACCTGGTCCCGGCAGTGGGTGGCTGAGCTGGCACCTGGTCCCGGCAGTGGGTGGCTGAGCTGGCACCTGGTCCCTGCTGTGGGTGGCTGAGCTGGCACCTGGTCCCGGCAGTGGGTGGCTGAGCTGGCACCTGGTCCCTGCTGTGGGTGGCTGAGCTGGCACCTGGTCCCTGCTGTGGGTGGCTGAGCTGGCACCTGGTCCCTGCTGTGGGTGGCTGAGCTGGCACCTGGTCCCGGCAGTGGGTGGCTGAGCTGGCACCTGGTCCCTGTTGTGGGTGGCTGAGCTGGCACCTGGTCCCTGCTGTGGGTGGCTGAGCTGGCACCTGGTCCCGGCAGTGGGTGGCTGAGCTGGCACCTGGTCCCTGCTGTGGGTGGCTGAGCTGGCACCTGGTCCCGGCAGTGGGTGGCTGAGCTGGCACCTGGTCCCGGCAGTGGGTGGCTGAGCTGGCACCTGGTCTCTGCTGTGGGTGGCTGAGCTGGCACCTGGTCCCTGCTGTGGGTGGCTGAGCTGGCACCTGGTCCCTAAAGTGGGTGGCTGGGCTGGCACCTGGTCACTAGACTGGGTAGCTGGGCTTGCACCGGGGTCCCTAGCCTGGGAGGCTGAGCTGGCACCTGGTCCCTAGCCTGGGAGGCTGAGCTGGCACCTGGTCCCTAGCCAGGGAGGCTGAGCTGGCACCTGGTCCCTAGCCAGGGAGGCTGAGCTGGCACCTGGTCCCTAGCCTGGGAGGCTGAGCTGGCACCTGGTCCCTAGCCTGGGAGGCTGAGCTGGCACCTGGTCCCTAGCCTGGGAGGCTGAGCTGGCACCTGGTCAGTTTTACCAGTATTCTGTTACTGTAATTCGTTACTGTAATTTTTTTTTTTAAATGCCACTGCTAGTGTACTGTATTCTGTATTCCGTACAGATGCTGTCCAAATGCTCCTGAGGGAACAACCAATGAGATCACATATTTTGGTCACCTGACTCAGGGGTCAGCTGACTCAGAAGAGCACTGAGTGCACGGAGCAATACGTAGTGACGCCGTGTGGGCGTAGCTCCGTGCACTCGACATGGCTCAATGCTTCCTGGGGCTTCTGTGTAGCCCGCTCCCCACGCTGACATGCCGCGCTGACCAGCCGCGCCATGACACCATCCGCGCCATGACACCATCCGCGTCGTTACACCTTCCGACCAGCTACCGTTACACCATCCGACCAGCCTGATACTGTGAGAGCCCGCTGATGGCGCTGACTGCCTGCATGTGTTCTGCTATACCCGGTATGTTACATGGCGGTGCCGGGGGGTGGGCTGTATATTCAGTATTCGGTCCATAAGACGCAGGGACTTTTTCCCCCATACATTTGGGGGAAAAAACTGCGTCTTATAGTCCGAAAAATACGGTAAGTGTCCTAATATTAAAAGTCAGCAGCTGCAGTATTTGTTGCTGCTGGCTTTTAATATTTGTTTTTGGTGAACCATCCGCTTTAATGCATAGGATGCATTAAGGTGAAAAAACATTTACCTTTACAACCCCTTTAAGACCTACCTCTTCTGAAGACACAGGACAGCACTGGGTGCAAAAAGCGCCTTGAGGCGATTTAATTTGCATTTGTAGCGCTATACAAGATACTCACTCACTCAATATTTTAGAATTGTTACTAGACTTTTCCTTCACAAAAATCCCTGCGCTTGAAGAACAGCTTGTATGTGCTCAAATCCATATATTTGCTCTCATCATGTAGAAATTGAGCTGGTCCAGTCTATGGTCAGTCTAGCAGCCTAAAAAAAAATCCATATAGCTTGTGCAGTGGCGGCTGGTGCTCAATATTAGGGGGGGGGGCAAACAAACCTGTCCCCTCACAACAGCTCTACCCGATGCTGCCAGCACCCCCCCTCACTCGCAGCGCTGTCGCCTCTATGGCGAGGTGGGGGCTAATCTGGGCTGTTGTGGAACCCAAGGCAGAAGCGATGCATACCCTGCAGTGGCATCCCCAGACTTTCAGCCTGCTCAGGGGCAGTCGACTGAGTTTGGCCTTGATACTCACTCCGCTGCGGCCAATACACGCTCCTCTCCTGGCCTGGGCTTCCGATTGTGAAGACCCGTTCGAACAGGAGTTGCTTCTCCCCCCGGCCCGATTGGCAGGAAGCAGAAGAACAATTTGCTAATGTCATACAAGTGTTTGTGCTTGGGTCGCAGTGCTCTGTGCCCAGAGCCCATCCTGTTTTGAAGCCAATTAGAGCCTTATGCCGCGTACACACGATCACTTTTCGGCATGGAAAAAAAATAAGTTTTTCAGCATGTAGAAAAAACTATGTTTTTCCAACTTCATCATTAAAAAGGATGTTGCCCACACACCATCGTTTTTAAAAAATGATGAGCAAAGCGCAGTGACGTACAACACGTACGATGGCACTCTAAAGGGGCAGTTTCATTCAAGCTTTCGTCTTATAACTTGCTTCTGAGCATGCGCGGGTTTAAAACGTTGTTTTTAACGTGGTTTTAGCCCACACACGATCATTTTTTACAACCCAAAAAACAACATTTTTTAAAACGATGTTAAAAAATGCAGCATGCTCGAATTAGTTTTTTTTGTTTTTCAGGAGATGAAAACCGATGTGAAGCCCACACACGATCATTTTAAATGACATTTTTAACCACTTATCACCCGTCCACCGTCATATGACGGCGGGTGGGTAACTCCATTGTCCTGACTGCACGTCATATGACGTGCAGTCATAGAAGTTGCTAGGGACGCGCGCGCACCGCATTACTGCGACCCCCCTGCGTGTGCCCGGCGGCCGCGATGGCCGCCGGGCACCCGCGATTGCCGTGTAACTGAGCTGGGACGTGCAGCTCTGTGTGTAAACACAGAGCTGCACGTCCCTGTCAGGGAGAGAGGTGACCGATTGTGTCCCTTGTACATAGGGACACAATCGGTCACCTCCCCAGTCACCTTCCCCTCCCCTCACAGTTAGAACACAAACTAGGAGAAACATTTAACCCCTTACCCGCCCCCTAGTGGTTAACCCCTTCCCTGCCAGTTACATTTATACAGTTATCAATGCATATTTATAGCATTGTTCACTGTATAAATGTAAATGGTCCCAAAAATGTGTTAAAGTGTCCGATGTGTCCGCTATAATGTCCCAGTTCCGGAAAAAAAATTGCAGATCGCCGTCATTCCTAGTAAAAAAATAAATTTAAAAAAATCATGATTATGTCCCGTATTTTGTAGGCAATATAAATTTTGCGCAAACCAGTCACTATACGGTTATTGCGATTTAATTTTTTAATTTTTTTTACCAAAAATACCGTATTTTCCGGCGTATAAGACGACTTTCTGCATGTAAAATCATGCCCCAAAAGTCAGGGGTCATCTTATACGCCGGGTACCTGTGTGTGCCTGTGTGTCAGTCGGCGGCCATCCATTATTAAAAAGCCGCGCTTCCTTCACAGGCTGTTCCGTGATAGGCGGAAAACTAATTTTCCCATCAGAGCCTCTGTTTAGTGTTTCACCTATCACGGATGCCTTCTCATCCTCAGCCTCGACCTTGGACGAGCGGACATCCGTGATAGGCGGACCACTGAACAGAGGCTCTGCTGGGAAAATTAGTGTTCCGCCTATCACGGAACAGCCTGAGGAGGAGGCACGCTTTTTTAATTAATGGACGGCTGAGTCGGATGACAGCGCGGCTTTTGAATAATGGATGACCGCCGTCAGGAGAAGGAGTCTGCTAAAGGAGTCTGTTAAAATGGCACAGCAGGGCATGTAATAATGGCACAGCAGGGCATGTAATAATGGCACAATGAGGGGTCGTCTTATACAGTGAGTATATCCCAAAACCAACATTTTAGCTGGAAAATTAGGGCGGCGTCCCTGTGCCCCATAGGGACGGTCCGCCACTTTTCATAACAATGGAAAGGGCTTCACAGCAGTTAGGTTTTTATGTTGTAGTTTTTCTAGGCACACTGACTACTTGACTTTTGAAACCATCTGTGCCAATGTACTAAAGCAGACAATAAGAAATCCTTAGGATGACATTGATTGCCCTGTTTGGGACTGATAGTAGAGCAGAAAGCTCATGTTTAATGGCCCCCATATTTACTACTGTCATATTAGAAAAATTTGTCCCAAATTCCAGGTGAACAAATTGCAGCTCCGTAACAGCTTGCAATGCAGGTATAAGCTGTCTTTTAAAAAAAAAAAAAAAAAAGCAGCATTGATGCACCATTAGTACTTCACAACATCCCCCAGTTAAATGTATCCCAACAAGAGAATAAAAGTATGCAGATGCCCAATAGGATAGTCAGATGTGCAAGCTTTAACTGTCCTCAGACAACACAACCTGCTGGCAGGTATATAAGAATGAACAAGCAGTGCAGCCTACCAGTCTGTGTTAATGCCTATTAAGAGAGTAGTGGTCAGTGGCTGCTGGCAGAACATATCCCATGAGGATTAACAGTGATCTTAATAGGTTTTCTAATATGCCCAATCGAAAATTCTACCTTCCAGAAAGGATATTAAGCAGTCTTCTGAATCCACAGCTTCCAACTGTCCATCATTTGGGGGGCTGTCCCTCTTTTAACCAAATCCCTCTGTCCCTCTTTTCTTGGCCTGACATATAGACGTCTTTAAAAAAGGTACTGTTTAGAGGTCAAGCTACAATGGGTTGAAGTTTTCGCAAAACCCCCTCCTTTCTCTCTCCATCTTCCATAATCTTTTATTACAATTTTTTTTTTTTACTTTCCGCTTTCATTATGTTCGTACGGCTTTCAGAGTAAAGTTTTTTGATCTCCATACAAAGTTACTAGCATTCTACTCCCTTTTTCTTTGTTTTCCTTACCTAGGCTGGGTTCATACCTAAGTTAGCCCAGGATCGCAAAGGAATGCTGTGCGTCCCTGTTCTCCATTTCCGTGTCGAATCTGTGTCTGAATTCGGCCCTGAAACGGAGCCAAAGATGCACAGCATTTCTGTGCAGTGCTATCTGCAGCCGCCCCGGACATATGTGAACCGTCTCCATAGAGAGCCGGTCACATTCTCCTGCTATGTGAATTGGATGCAGGGAGACCTGCATCCAATTTGCATAGGTGTTAACCCAGCCCTCCCCCCAATTTCCATAGCTAAAAATTGCAGGCTTTTCCTGAACCTACAACAGCACTAATTTACATTATTTTGTGGGGCAAAGGAATTCACCAGATACTTGACATCAAACATTACAATGTATTTGTTGTCTGTCCAGGCCTTTACCTAGCCTTATTTGATACTGACAATGTATCCATCTTGGTTTTTGTTTTACAAACAATACATGATTTTCACCATTACATTTTGACGTATGTCTTAGGCCGTGTACACACGGCAGAGAACCTCGACGGGCAGAACACATCGTTCCGCCCGTCGAGGTTCTCTGCCGGCCGTCGAAATCGGCGACCCGCCCGTCAGGAATGGCAATCAGCCATTCATCCAGGCGGGCCGTCGAGCAAATAGAGAGCGTGCTCTTTTTCTGCTCAACAGGCTTCCCGACGGGAAGCTCGCCGAGAGCGTACACACGGCCGAGGTCCTCGCTGGAATGCAGCTTCCAGCGAGGTTCTCGCTGGTTTCCAGCGAGAACCTCGGTCGTGTGTACGCCGCCTTACTTTACATATTGCAGTTAAAGCGGAGGTTCACCATAAAACATGTATATACCATTCCATCCAGCATACTGCCGACATGTACAGTATGCCGGTTTTTTTTCTTCGCTGTACATACCCTCGTATAGCTATTTCCCCCCCCCCCGGCTTCCGGGTAGTGGCTCCCGCAGGAGTGGGCGTTCCTATTCAGGGACTAAGTGATTGACGTGATGACAAAAGCTTCCCATGGCGCATAATGCACGTCACCAGTTCCTGGAAGAAGCCGAACTGCGAGTCGGCTCTATACAGTGCTATACGGTGCCTGTGCACCAATGTTCGGCTTCTTCCGGAAACTGGTGACGCGCATTGTGCGCCGGGGGAAGCTTTTGTCATCAAGTCAATCACTTAGTCTCTGAATAGGAAAGCCCACTCCCGCGGGAGCCACTACCTGGAAGCCGGGAGGAAAATAGCTATACAACGGTATGTACAGCGAAAACAAAAAAAAAGTATTAAAATTCAATGGCCGCATGAAAATTGGCTGTTGTTGCAGCCCACTAAGGCCGCGTACACACGACCGAACATGTCCGCTGAAACTGGTCCGCAGACCAGTTTCAGCGGACATGTTCGATCGTGTGTACGGCCTAGCGGACAGTTTTGCAGCGGACAAAAGTTTCTAAACATGCTTAGAAACTTGTCCGCTGGAAACCTGTCCGTCGGAACTTGTTCGATGGTTAGTACGTCCAACCATCGGACCAAAATCCCGCGCATGCGTCAAATCAAATTGATTTGACGCATGCGTGGAAGCATTGAACTTCCTTTTTCCAGCACGTCGGTGTGTTCTACGTTACTGCGTTCTGGTCCGAGGGGATTTTGGTCTGATGGTGTGTACGCACATCAGACCAAAAGATCCCTTCAGACATGTCCGATGAAAACGGTCCGTCGTACCTGTTTCATCGGACATGTCTGATCGTGTGTACGCGGCCTAATGGTTTCAAATACAAAACGAAAATTATTTTAAAATTCGACCCATGTATGGTCTGTCAAAGTCCATCTCAACCGCATCCATGGTCCTACTTACAGTTGGACCATGGAAACAAATGTAGCCATCCTCTAACAGGAAGTTAGATCACAGCTTAAAAAAAGGAATGTGAAGGTTAAGGCCCGGTTCACACTGATGCATTGTGAATTTGGTCAGTTTTTTGTGCATTCTGAGGTGCGAACTTTATAGCGAATTTACTGCGATTTTAACGCGAATTTTAGGAGTAGAAAATAGCTGCGATTAATGTTCTAGCCAATGAAATCATAGTGTAAAAAAAAAAGTGTTAACTTCCTTTGTACTTCCTGGTTTTTGTGGAGAATCGCATGGTGGAATACGCACATATGTGAACCATCATTGCGATTCCAGAACGATTTACACTGATGTCTATGGAGACTAAATTTGCAGTGCAACACAATAAAGTAAGACAAGACCCTTTTTTTATCGCATCACATTCGTAGAGGATTCGCAACGCATGTATGTGAACGACCGTCATTGAAAACAATGATATTGAAATGCAAATTCAAAGTGCTGTTGACGCATCACATTCATTATGAACTCGCGTGAACCGGGCGTTAGTGGGTGAAAGCTATTTTTTTTAGCTAGTACATAATTGAATAGATTTTTTTCTTTTTAAACCAGACCTTAGTGTCATTCTAAAGCCTCATACACAGGGGTCAAATGTCGGGAGATAAAATTGCTAACATTCAGCCTGTGTTTATGTCGGTCTGGCCGCCTTCTGTTGGACATGCATGTTGGAAAACCAGCATCCTACTGGCTCCTAATCAGTGCTCTTAGCCAATGGCAGAGAGCACTAAATGGAGTGTTCTGGTGGGGGCCTCCCCCTATCAGAACACGCCCCTGTGCGTTCAACAAAAAAAACAAAAAACGAATAGTGTGTACACACCCCAACTGTTAGGCAGTGTCCTTCAAACCAGCATCTGAAAACAATAAGCAGATAAGGCAAATAGCTATCCCTGCATATTTATTGTCCCTATTTCATTTGGAGTTCTCTTTCAGATATCACATCCAAGAATGAAACATTGTCAGACGCATGCCATAATACAGTCTGACAGATACATACTGAAGACATTCCTCATTTCACTAAGTACAACTTCATCCTTCATCAATTCCCCTAATGTGGTGACATAGTATTGTAATAATGTAATGTGCAGGCAAATATATTTTTATCTTTTATGTTCTGCAGGGACAGCAGAGGAAACGACCAGGATATAAATGTAACATCGCATCTCAATGGCTTCTTTTCTAGCTCCCTCACTGGATTAGGAAATGTGCAGCGAGTTGTTATCCACGCCTCAGAAAAGAAATATCTACACCAAAGACAGATTTATGGAGGCGTGAATCCTATATAATGCTTCTGCTAGCCTTGTTTTATATCGTCCCTTACTTTCAACTTTTGCACTCAGAATAATAAAGTTTTAAAAAAAAGTGTAGTTCACACAAAACAAAAATATATCTCTGTTGACAACTGTGGGTTACTAGAAGGATCCCATAACTGGCTGCAGTTGCTTCTTGCGAGACAAAGCCAGAATTAAACCTCTGGATTTTTTGGCCCCGAAAGCTTTATAAAAGTGCTACAAATAAAGAAAACAATATGTTAATATAAATACAATTAACCATTATTGTTTGCCTCGGCCCTGCCTTGCAGCCCCTCCTGTAAAAAAATGCCATTGTCTTCAGAGCCATCATTATCAGTGGCTGGCTTTATTTTTGCATTTTGTGTTCCAGGCCACTAAGTATGCTGCTGCAACCTCTCACACATGTGTGGTCAAATGGGGGTAAAAGATATTTTTTTCCCCATTCAGATCACAGACTGTACAACAAAGATCCCCCTGAAAGGTTCTTGTAGAATTTTCAGAAGGGATGGACAGCCAAACTTCAAAGGAACTTCAAAAAGTTGTCTTTATTTGTAAAATCAAAGGACATGCATCACAGAATACAGCCAGAAAAGGGACAGCTGACGCGTTTCACACTATTTCAGTGCTTAGTCATGGCTAATATGTAATAAAACACATTTAAAATATACAGTGCCCTGCGAAAGTATTCGGCCCCCTTGAACTTTGCGACCTTTTGCCACATTTCAGGCTTCAAACATAAAGATATAAAACTGTAATTTTTTTGTGAAGAATCAACAACAAGTGGGACACAATCATGAAGTGGAACGAAATCTATTGGATATTTCAAGCTTTTTTAACAAATAAAAAACTGAAAAATTGGGTGTGCAAAATTATTAAGCCCCTTTAAGTTAATACTTTGTAGCGCCACCTTTTGCTGCGATTACAGCTGTAAGTCACTTGGGGTATGTCTCTATCAGTTTTGCACATCGAGAGACTGAAATTTTTGCCCATTCCTCCTTGCAAAACAGCTCGAGCTCAGTGAGGTTGGATGGAGAGCGTTTGTGAACAGCAGTTTTCAGTTCTTTCCACAGATTCTCGATTGGATTCAGGTCTGGACTTGGACATTCTAACACCGGGATATGTTTCTTTGAGAACCATTTCCATTGTATATTTTGCTTTATGTTTTGGATCATTGTCTTGTTGGAAGACAAATCTCCGTCCCAGTGTCAGGTCTTTTGCAGACTCCATCAGGTTTTCTTCCACAATGGTCCTGTATTTGGCTCCATCCATCTTCCCATCAATTTTATCCATCTTCCCTGTCCCTGCTGAAGAAAAGCAGGCCCAAACCATGATGCTGCCACCACCATGTTTCACAGTGGGGATGGTGTGTTCGGGGTGATGAGCTGTGTTGCTTTTACGCCAAACATAACGTTTTGCATTGTTGCCAAAAAGTTTGAATTTGGTTTCATCTGACCAGAGCACCTTTTTCCACATGTTTGGTGTGTCTTCCAGGTGGCTTGTGGCAAACTGTAAACAACACTTTTTATGGATATCTTTAAGAAATGGCTTTCTTCTTGCCACTCTTCCATACAGGTAGGATTTGTGCAGTATACGACCGATTGTTGTCCTATGGACAGAGTCTCCTACCTCAGCTGTAGATCTCTGCAGTTCATCCAGAGTGATCATAGGCCTCTTGGCTGCATCTCTGATCAGTCTTCTCCTTGTATGAGCTGAAAGTTTAGAGGGACGGCCAGGTCTTCGTAGATTTGCAGTGGTCTGATACTCTCTCCATTTCAATATTATCGCTTGCACAGTGCTCCTTGGGATGTTTAAAGCTTGGGAAACCTTTTTGTATCCAAATCCGGCTTTAAACTTCTCCACAACAGTATCTCGGACCTGCCTGGTGTGTTCCTTGTTCTTCATGATGCTCTCTGCGCTTTAAATGGACCTCTGAGACTATCACAGTGCAGGTGCATTTATACAGAGACTTAATTACACACAGGTGGATTCTATTTACTATCATTAGTCATTTAGGTCAACATTGGATTATTCAGAGATCCTCACTGAACTTCTGGAGAGAGTTTGCTGCACTGAAAGTAAAGGGGCTGAATAATTTTGCACGCCAATCTTTCAGTTTTTAATTTGTTAAAAAAGTTTGAAATATCCAATAAATTTTGTTCCACTTCATGATTGTGTCCCACTTGTTGTTGATTCTTCACAAAAAATTACAGTTTTATATCTTTATGTTTGAAGCCTGAAATGTGGCAAAAGGTCGCAAAGTTCAAGGGGGCCGAATACTTTCGCAAGGCACTGTATATGATTCCTATAAAGGACATGTGACCACTATCAACAAATGCTGGGTGAAAGCCAATTAATAAGAGGCACACCCTACTCTATGTCAATAACAGGGGTCACCTGTGCACACAAAAGGAATCTAAAAAAGGTTTATATGCATAAACAAATACTTTCAGAAAAAACACTTTCAGATTAAAACAAAATTGAAATTAAAATTAACTTTAACTTTAATTTTGATTTTATTTTAATCTGAAAGTGTTTTTTCTGAAAGTATTTTTAAGTGTGTTTTATTACATATTAGCCATGACTAAGCACTGAATTAGTGTGAAACGCAACAACTGTCCCTTTTCTGGCTGTATTCTGTGATGCATGTCCTTAGATTTTACAAATAAAGACAACTTTTTGAAGTTCCTTTGGAGTGCGGCTTGTCATCCCTTCTGAAAATTCTACATTTGCCTAGTGCATTACCAGCACCTTGGTTTCCTGGGAGGTTCCTAGTTGTTCACAAGACCACCTGGAGCGGTGACTTCCCAAGGGGCATATGCGAGGTCCTGGCTGAGTCACTGGAGCCTCATTCAAACAATTAGGTGATGACTTTGGGAGGTTCATACATCAGGGATTTTTATTGTGGCAGATAAAATAGAACAGTGGTCAGCACATAAAGCTCTTTCACATAAAAAAAAAAAAAAAAAAAAAGACTTTTAGCTCTGTGCAGACATTTGGAGTCTCATATTGGCATTGCAGGAAACCCATTATGAGTCAAGTGGCATTCCCACTCCCCAAAGTCCCAGAGGACACCACTACAGCCTGTGTTCCCACTGCACTGCAGAGCAATGTATGACATGCATATTCTCTCCACTAAGAGATGGCTTTCTAATAGATCCCCAGGCCTGTATCAGCATAGCACGTGACACAAGGACAGTGACATTAAAATGCAGGGAAAATCAATGCACCTTTATGAACATTTATCTTTCTTTCCAGGCGGTACAGACAATCTTAATTAACCTTTCATTTTTATGTGCTGATTGTAAAATTGAGGACAGTGACAACCCTCTACATATCTAAATTTGGAAAGTACATTGATGTCGTCATAAAGACCTAAAGTTATTGCTTTATTTTAAAACATATTCAACTGATTGTTAAAAAACACCATATTTCTGAGAAATTCCATAGTTCATTTTAGTCATCCTTTAAAGTACCGTAATTATCAACTTATACCACTCACAGGCGTATAACACGCATTTTAAGAGGGATGTTTCAGGAAACAAAATAAGGGTCAGTGCACATCAATGCAGCCTTATCAGTGCCCATCTGCAGCCTCACCAGTGCCCATCAATGCAGCCTCACCAGTGCCCATCAATGCAGCCTCACCAGTGCCCATCAATGCAGCCTCACCAGTGCCCATCAATGTAGCCTGATCAGCGCCCATCTGCAGCCTCACTGTTGCCCACCAATGCAGCCTGATCAGTTCCCACCTGCAGCTTCATCAGTGCCCATCAATGCAGCCTGATCAGTTCCCATCTGCAGCCTCACCATACCCATCAATGGAGCCTCACCAGTGCCCATCAATGCAGCCTCACCAGTGCCCATCAATGCAGCCTGATCAGTGCCCATCAATGCAGCCTCACCATTGCCTATCAATGTAGCCTGATCAGTGCCCATCTGCAGACTTACCAGTGAACATCAATGTAGCCTGGTCAGTGCCCATCTGCAGCCTCACTATTGCCCATCAATGCAGCCTGATCAGTGCCCATCTTCAGCTTCACCAGTGCCCATCAATGCAGCCAGATCAGTTCCCATCTGCAGCCTCACTATACCCATCAATGCAGCCTTATCAGTGCCCATTTGCAGCCTCACCAGTGCCCATACTTTTCCACCTTCCCCTAACCACCTATAAAGTCCACGTTGGGGCAATTTCCTTTCTAGTGTCATCAATGCAGCATGATCAGTGCCCATAAATGCAGCCTGATCAGTGCCAGATCAATGCAGCCTCACCATTGCCCATCAATGCAGTCTCATCGGTGCCTATCTGCAGCCTCACCAGTGCCCATCAATGCAGCCTGTTTGTCTATCTGCAGCCATACCATTGCCCATCAATGCAGCCTGATCAGTTCAAATCTGCAGCCTCACTATTGCACATCAATGGAGCCTGATCAGTGCATATCTGTAGCCTCCCCATTGCCCATAAATGCAGCCTGATCAGTGCCCATCTGCAGCCTCCCCAGTGCCCATTAATGCACCCTGATCAGTGACCATCTGCAGCCTCAATATTGCCCATCAATGCAGCTTGTTCAGTGCCCATCTTCAACCTCACTATTGCCCACCAAAGCAGCCTGATCAGTACCTATCTGCAGCCTCACCATTGCCCATCAATGCAGCCTGAGAATGGGAATCTCCTGTTTACCTGGTGGACACTGTAATACGAAATTCTGCCTCCTGGACTGGCTCCTATGATAGACAGAACACTGGTCCAATGCCGGGACATATGATGTCTATCATATGAGCCAATCCAGGAGGTGGGATTTTTAATTACAGCGGCCGCCGATTAAACAGGAGATCCCTGCTCTGTGTAATCTGGTGGCGCTCCCCCCACACTTCCCTTCTGAGGCAGCCCAGGTAAAATATTGGCGTATAACACGCACACATTTTGCCCTCTAATTTCAGGGGGGGGGGGAGTGCATGTTATACGCCGATAAATAGGGTATATGTAAACCTTAACCCTGTAAAACACCCATTCAGTTTAAAATAGAAATGAAAGGCAAAACATTGGTGTATAGATATAAAAAAATTACAAATACCTTTTTTCCCCTTTTCTATAAGTGATCACATTCTCTCTGTTCTAAGCTGCATAAGCAACGCAAAGAGCTGGGGAGGAGAAACAGCCTGACATTGGTCTTCCCAGCGAATGGCTGTGCGGGGGTGAATTGGGTGTCAGAACAAGTCTGGTCTTTGGAGGGAAGCAGACTGAGTTCCCAGAACATAATTGCTACACTTAGAAAGCACTGCTCTATCTCTCCTTTTATCCCCAGGGTTTCTTCTAGCTCCTTAGAGCCAGCAGCCACTAGGACAGCAACCCCTTTAACTTCTTCAAATGGACTTTTTACATATGGACTTTGCTATGTCACTGTTTAGTGTCATATTAGCTTGCTTCTCATCTCTATTTGAAGGCACCAATACTGTGTATTTTTTGAGTTCCCAGCACAGCTAGAGAACTGACAGCTTTAGCTAGAAATGCAGAGGGGGTGGCAGGAACACCAAGGATTTCACACAAAGGAAGCAATACAAAGAGACCAGGGTATGTTTTCATACAAGAACATAGTATAGCATGCTCATATCAGGAATATGGAATGTTAGGTTTACATATTCTTTGCAAATACAAGAATACATATACCTAAAATTGTTTAAGGGCCAGATTCTCAGAGGCGCTACGACGGGGTATCTCAGATACCCCGTCGTATCGCCGTTTTTTCCCCGGGTATCTATGCGAGTGATTCCTAGAATCACTTTGGCATAGATACGGGTGAAGATCCGACAAGTGTAATACCATTACACTTGCGGATCGTAGATGTAATGACAACTCCGGCCACTAGGTGGCCTTTACGTTGTTTTCCCATTTGCCTATGCAAATGAGGCTACTACTCAGATTCCCGAACGCTTTTACGCCGCCCCGTCGTCGCTTACGTCGTTTTCATCCACGTAAGGTTACCCCTGCTAATATGTGGAGTAACCTTACGCAGTACCGTCGGATGCCGCCGGGTGCCGTCGGATGCCATGTTAAGTATGGTGTCAGGTCAGCGTCGGCTTTTTCCGTCGGTTACGTCGTTTTACTAAGTCGTTCGCGAATAGGGCATTGCGTAAGTGACAATCACGTCGTTTTGACGTCGGTTTCAACGACGCTTTCCGACGTGAGCTGGAGCATGCGCACTGGGCTTTTTCCCCGGCCGGCGCATGCGCAGTTCGATCGACGCGGGGCGCGCTTAATTTAAATACAAGCCGCCCCCTTTGAATTACGCGGCCTTACGCTGGGCAATTTACACTACGCCTCCGCAAACTACGGAGCAAGTGCTTGGAGAATACGGCACTTGCTCTGTTAAGTTGCGGCGGCGTAGTGTAAATGGCTTACGCTACGCAAGCCAGGAAACAAGTGAATCCAATCTGTGAATTTCTAGTGCGGTTCAGATATACCAAAATCTGAGCTCTGAGAAATTCGGTGCACATTAATTTAACAAAGCTCCTTACATGTGAGTGGGGGCCTACTTCCTGCAGCCTGTGCTTCATAAGCAAAGTATCGCCAATCAGATTCAACCTTTCAAGACAAGCTGAAATCTGATTGGTGGCTGTAAGGCCTCGTACACACGATCAAATCTGTCCGCTGGAAACGGTCTGCTGGACCGTTTCAGCAGACAGATTCGATCGTGTGTACGACCGAGCCGACGGATTTGGCCACCCGACAGATTTCAAAGCATGCTTTGAAATCTATCGGGTGGGAATCCGTCCGCCCGACATGTCTGCTGGTTAGTACACTTACCAGCAGACATGTCGTCCCGCACCGCCGCCGAATGGATTTGGCGCATGGGCGGAAGTGTTTTACTTCCTGGTGCGGTGACGTGGCGGCGTCAACGTCACCGCCACGTCACCGCCACGTCACCGACACGTCAGCGCGCTGTCTGCTGGCGGGGATTTTGGTTTGCTCGTGTGTACACGCGAGCAAACCAAAATCCCAGCAGACAGATTTGTTCAAATCTGTCGGACAGACAGATTTGAACAAATCTGTCTGCTCGTGTGTACGAGGCCTAAGAGTCTTAGGCCCCATACACACGATCGGATATATCCGATGAAAACGGTCCGCGGACCATTTCCATCGGATATGTCCGATCGGGAGTTTGATCCGATGGCGTGTACACACCATCGGATCAAATTCCCCGCCGCCGGACAGCGCGGTGACGCGGCGGTGACGTTGACGACGCCGCCGCGTCACCGCCACGTCACCGCACCAGGAAGTAAAACACTTCCGCGCATGCGCCGAATCCATTCGGCAGCGGCGCGGCGGTGGTGGGAGCCGACATGTCTGCTGGTAAGTGTACTAACCAGCAGACATGTCGGGCGGACAGATTCCCACCGGATAGATTTCAAAGCTTGCTTTGAAATCTGTCGGGTGGAGAAATCTGTCCGCTAGCCCATACACACGAGCGGAGATGTCTGCTGAAACGGTCCATCGGACCGTTTTCAGCGGACATATCCCCTCGTGTGTACGCGGCCTTAGTGCTAAACTAAAAATGCAGTCCATTTATAATTAATATTTCAGTGAAGTGGCGTTTGGGGGTATGAGTCAACCACTGGCTTTCTTCTATCTCTTGAGGACTTTAAATTCTGTTCTTCCTGACACAGTTTTCAGTTATGCTTATACGGACAACTAACAGTACAAAAATGTATATATATATATATATATATATATATATATATATATATATATATATATATACACTCAGGGTTCATTTACCCTTTAGAGCAACTAGTTCTCAGCACATCTTGCAAGTTGGAATTGTGCAATCAAAGCAGTACTAAACATACGTTTCCTTCAGCGGTCCCTATCCCTCATGCAACACGGTACCCAAATAACACAAAATACATTACTTCCTCTCGTCAAAATAGAGCTCTGCCTTGTTTACATAGGCAGATCACTGTTTCTTTGTCTTTGCGTGACAATCGATGTGTGATGGCAAACATCCAGTGCCCGAGACCCGCAGATTGGCTTCTGCTGTGAGTAAACACAGCAAAAGCAGGCCAGCGGTGGCACGCGTGCCCCCTAGGCAGAAGTGCAGAATCACACACACATATATATATATATATATATATATATATATATATATATATATATATATATATATATATATATATGATTCTGCACAGTGGGGCCGCCTTGTAGCGGTATATCTGCTATGAGCCGGTCCTTAAACGGTTCAGTAACATTGTTTTTTCATTTACAATTGTGTGGGCTAAATTAGAATAAAATGGGGTTGATTTACTAAAACTGAAGAGTGCAAAATCTGTGCATTGTATCCAATCAGCTTCTAACTTCAACATGTTCAATTAAAGGGGTTGTAAAGTCTCATGGTTTTTCACTTTTATGCATTCTATGCATGAAGGTGAAAAACCTTCTGTGCTGCAGCTGCCCCCAAAGCCCCCCCATCCCTTTTTCTTACCTGAACCTGATCATTCCAGTGATCTGCACAAGCCTAGGCACTCCAGCCACTGTCTCAGGTCCACATTGAATAGATTGATAGCAGCAGGGGCCATTGGCTCCCGCTGCTGTCAATAAAATCCAGTGACACAGGAGCTGGGGGCGGGCCGAGTCCTGCTGTCTGTCAATGGATGCAGCAGCAGGACCCAGAAGCATGCCCGCACGGGTGCTCCCATGGAAAGCGGCTCTCCATGGGGGGGTCCCGGTGAAGAGGACGAGCCAGGAACGTGGAATAACCCCCCCAGAAGAGAAGAATTGGGGGTTCTGTGCAAAACCCTTGCACAGAGCCGGTAAGTATGAAATGTTTGTCATTTAGAAAAAACAAACAAAAAAAAAATCTTTACAATCACTTTAAAGTGGTTGTTAACCCTGTACAACCTCTTTTCCCGACAGGTAAGCCTATAATAAGGCTTACCTGTAGCTACTCGAAATATCACCTAAACCTCTATGGTTTAGGAGATATTCGCCATATACGGCGGCACCATCGGCGCATGCGCACTGAAGAAAGGGCACAATCGTGCCGTTTCTATAGTGCTTGTGCCGTGACCATCTGCTCCCGCGCACATGCGTGGGAGTAACATCACGTGACTCCGAGCAATAGCAGAGCCGGAGTACACAGCCCCGGAAGGAAGAGGGATTGAAGATGGATGCAATTACACAGCCGGACAGCCGTGATATTGCGGGCTTCTTCTGCAGGTAAATGGCACATAATGGGCTAGTATGCAGAGAACAAAGAGGAAATAAAAGCCATCAGGGTTTGCTTCCTCTTTAAAAGGGGTTGTAAACCCTCCTGTTTTCATGCTATGCATTAAGGTGAAAAAACTACTGGCAGTCACCGGCCCCCCAACCCCCCTGTTTCACTTACCTGAGCCCTGGAATGTCCCACGGCAAGGACGCGCTGTCCCTCTCTGCCCGGGGTTCTCGGTTCATGATTGGATAGATTGATAGCAGCACAGCCACTGGCTCCCGCTGCTGTCAATCAAATGCAATGATGCAGGCACTGGGGGCGGGGCCGAGTCCTGCATTTAGCAGCTATGGACGCGGAATGCTGGACTCGGGATGGCCGCAAGGTAACCACTCAGGAGAGTGCTTCTCCTAAGGGTTATCTGATGCAGGGAGGAGCTGCAAGAGCCGCTGAGGGACCCCAGAAGATGGCGTTCGGGGCCACTGTGCAAAACTAACTGCACAGTGGACAAGTGCATAGTATGACATTTTTCTTATTTAAAAGAAATAATAATACTCAAACCTTTAGTATCACTTTAACCACTTGCCACCTGCCTTATGCAAAAAGACGTTGGCAAAAGGGTCTCAATACCCTGAGTGGACGTCATATGACGTCCTCAGGATATTGAACCGCTGCGCGCCCCCGGTGGCGCGCATCGCGGCGATCGTTGTTGCAGGGTGTCAGTCTATGTGATCAGCTGTGTCCAATCATGGCTGATCATGATGTAAACAGACGTCTGTCAGACCCGAGTAGAGGAGAGCCGATCGGCTGCTCCTCTGACAGGGGGGTTGTGCTGATTGATTATCAGCACAGCCCCCCTGAGGATGCCCACACTGGACCACCAGGGATGCCACTAGACCACCAGGGATGCCCACCACAGGTATGCCACCCTAGACCACCAGGGATGACAATCCCACATAATGGATGCCAATCAGTGCCCACAATGGATGCCAATCAGTGCCCACAATGGGCATCACTGATTGGCAGGCATTGTTTGGCACCCATTAGTACAACACATACGTTAGTGCCACCTATCAGTGCCCATCCGTGCCACCTATCAGTGCCCATCCATGCCGCCTATCAGTGACCACCAATGCCGCCTATCAGTGCCCATCCATGTCGCCTATCCGTGCCCATCCGTGCCACCTATCAGTGCCGCATATTAGTGCCCATCATCAGTGCCCATCAATGCCACCACATTAGTGCCACCTCATCTGTGCCCATCAGTGCTGCCTTATCAGTGCCTGTCAGTGCAGTACCATCAGTGAAGGAGAAAACATACTTATTTACAATGTTTTATAACAGAAACGAAAAAAAAAAATGTTTTCAACATTTTCGGTCATTTTTTTGGCAGAAAATAAAAATCCCAGAGGTGATCAAATACCATCAAAAGAAAGCTCTATTGGTGGGAACAAAATTGTAAAAATTTAGTTTGGGTACAGTGTAGCACGACCGCGCAATTGTCATTCAAAGTGCAACAGCGCTAAAGGCTAAAAATTGGTCTGGGCGGGAAGGTGTGTAAGTGCCCTGTATGGAAGTGGTACCTGGAAGCTGATTGGTTTCTATGCAGAGCTGCACCAGATTTTGCTCTGCCCAGTTTGAGTAAATAAACTCCAATGCGTATATACACTAGATCTCGAATTTTGCTTTTCAAGAAAAAAATAATTACCATAGTAATTCTGTAGTCATTATCATCATTTATTACAACTATAGCAAAACAAACTGCATCATAAATAGAAGTGTAGCCTTTAACAACCAAGTGAGTGTCATCTTTGAAATACAATTGGATCTGAATAACTGCTATAAGGCAAAAGCTCAGAATGGCACAATGTTTTTTTGGAAGGACAAATATAAATAAATTATTATTATTTTTTTTTTTAGCCATAAATATGAGAAACAATTACATAAGCATTATATTTCCCATTACTGTATCCATAAGCATTAATGGGCCATTACATTGGTAGACACAAGAAAAAGATCTCATGTTTCATTTACTTCTCATGCTGAAATCACGGAAAACAAGAAAACAACACAAATTGTACGCATGCCTCTTTCACAAACAGGTTCCAGGTCAACCATCAAACAAGTATACCGCAATGTAATATAACCAGAGTTTACAGAAAGACAACATTGCTTTGTATTTACATTAGTGTATTCACAGTGTGCATCATACACATGAACATAAAAGCACTATGAGAACCAAACACACCAAGCATCCTTTTATTCATTTATGTAAATGTTTTATTTAGAAAAAAAAAAAAAAAACATTTTAACTACAACTGCTTATAAAATGTTATTTGGAGTTCAAGTCCCTCTAAATCTGCTAATGGTGGAAATACAAACTTCGATAAATGATCAATTTATTTCCTGATCGATCTTTCCTGATAGGAATAATTGCTCTATAGTTGATAACCCAATCACCACATATTCCACACATGGAGAAATGGATTTCATATGATAAGATACAATTGTAAGTAACTATTGTAAATTATGGATCACATCTCTGTTTCCACCATGTCGTTATCTGATTGAGGGAAATACAATTATATTCATCAACTAAGTATCACAACATTACCAGTTGATGCAAAGCCATCGATAATCTTCCACCCAAGCTGATTGGCTCAGTTTGATCAAATCTAAACTAAATCATGGCTATTGGATTAATTCTGGAATTGATCACTTTGATGGAGTCGCACATCAATCGGATTAAAAAACAAAAAAAAAAAACAAGTGTGTATGGCCACCATTATATTACCCTCTCCCCAGACTGACAATGATGCTGTCCAAAAGGAGGAGTGGAGCCACCCTGATGCCTCGAACACACACACAGTATTTCCAATGGGATAAGTGATCGTGCGTACGAGGCATGAGGCTCCATTCACACCTGGGCATTTTGGGATCATGGCAGAATCGATGCAATTCTGCCCGTGATCTCACAACGCAAAACACAATTTCGGATGCCATTATTTTCAATGGCACCTAAAACATGGTGTGATTTCGCCGCAGTTGCCGCGTTTTATGGCACCTAAACCAACGTGTTGAGATTGTAGGGCGTTTTGAGATCACGGGCAGAATCACATCGATTCTACAGCGATCACAAAACACACAGGTGTAAAGGGAGCCTAAGACAAGAAGTGTTACTGGCCAGACCACCAGAAGAAAATGAAGGGAAAAAAGTAAAAAAAAGAAAACAAATGCAGCCATTACATTTAAAGTGTATCTAAACTCAAGAACGAAAGTTGATAGTATTGCAGCTTTCTAGTCTTTAGTTGTGGTGGCTGCATTTGTTTTACTTTTTCACATTTCGTTTACCTTTATTTTAACCAAACCTCGTAATCCTGCAATAAGTTCACTTCCTGCCTTAGGATGACCATATTCAGCAGCATTGTCACCATAGGGTGACAATCATACTGCGCAGCATTGTCACCATATGATGACAATCATACTGAGCAGCAATGTTACCCTAGGGTGACAATCACACTGAGCACTGAGCAGCATTGTCACCATATGATGACAACCATACTGGGCAGCACTGGTATCATAGGATGACAATCATACTGAGCAGCATTGTCACCATAGCATTGTCACCTTAGGTTGACTACTGTACTAGTCAGCATTGTCACCCTAGGACAACAATCACAAAGAGCAGCAGTGTTACCCTAGGGTGACAATCACACTGAGCAGCATTGTCACCATAGGGTGACAACTATACTGAGCAGCACTTTTACCACAGGGTGACAACCACACTGAGCAGAATTGTTACCCTAGATCGGTGGTTCTCAACTCCTGTCCCCACTAACAGGCCAGATTTTAAGTATTACCTTGGGGAGATGCAGACTAGAATACTACAATCACTGAGCTGCAAGTGATATCACCTTTGATGGATTCCAGTTATCTTGCAAACCTGGCCTGTTAGTGGGCCCTGATGACAGGAGTTGAGAACCACTGCCCTAGGGTGATGACCCTATTGAGCAGCACTGTTACCTTAGGGTGACAACCACACTGAGCAGCATTGTTACCCCTAGGATGACAACCACACTGAGCAGCATTGTAACCCCTAGGATGACAACCACACTGAGCAGCATTGTAACCCCTAGGATGACAACCATACTGAGCAGCATTGTAACCCCTAGGATGACAACCATACTGAGCAGCATTGTAACCCCTAGGATGACAACCATACTGAGCAGCATTGTAACCCCTAGGATGACAACCATACTGAGCAGCATTGTAACCCCTAGGATGACAACCATACTGAGCAGCTTTGTCACTCTATGACAAGAAGTGTGTTAGGACTGCATACCACCTCCCTCTATTATACATAACAAGCGGAGGTGTTTTGTAGTCCAAGCAGATAGCAGGGAACCATAATAACTGATGACAGTCCAGAGAAAGGGGATGGATAAACAGTTAATTATTTTGATAAATCAAAACAAAAACACACTTCCAATGGTATGTTTAACAGAGGAAAGGGGAGCCAATGAGGGAAATGCACTGGTAGAGTTTACAAACTGCAATCTATGATATATTTGTATTGCATACCTCTCTGTGTACAAACATTACACTTTGTTTTCTATATTGCATCACATTGTTTCTTTATAGACAGGGATGTTTGTAGAACAGGAAAAATAGTCGGCTCATTATGGATTATGAGGATTGTATAGAATAGATTACAATACAGATGTGATCACTAATGACAGCTGTCAATGAATCATTGTGTGCATATTATTATTATAATATTGTATACATGTTATTATTATTATTATTATATCAATGTGTACATTAAATTATTATTATATCATTGTGTGCATATTATTATTATTATTATTATATCATTTTGTGCATATTATTATTATTATTATTATTATTATTATTATTATTATATCATTGTATACATAATATTATTATTATGATTATTATTATTATTAATATTATTATTATTATCATCATTATTATATCATTGTGTGCATATTATTATTATTATTATATCATTGTGTGCATATCATTATTAATATTATATCATTGTGTGCATATTATTATTAATATTATTATTATTATTATTATTATTATATCATTGTGTGCATATTATTATCATTATTATATCATTGTGTGCATATTATTATTATTATATTGTTGTATACATATTATATCATTGTGTACATTAAATTATTTCTATATCATTGTGTGTATATTATTATTATTATTATATCATTGGGTGCATATTATCATTATTATTATTATTATTATTATTATATCATTGTATACATATTATTATTATTATTATTATTATTATAGCATTATGTGCATATTGTTATTATATCATTGTGTACATATTATTATTATTATTATTATTATTATTATTATTATATCATTGTATACATATTATTATATCATTGTGTGCATATTACTAATATATCATTGTGTACATATTGTTGTTGTTATTATTATTATTATTATTATTATATCATTGTGTTCATATTATTAATATATCACTGTGTGCATATTATTATTAAGATTACTATTATTATTATTATCATTATTATATCATTGTGTGCATATTATTATTAGATCATTGTGTGCATATTTTTATATTATTGTGTGCATATTATTATATTATTGTGTGCATATTATTAGATCATTGTGTACATATTATTATTATATTGTACATATTATTATATAATTGCGTACATATTATTATAATATCATTGTGTACATATTATTATTAGAATATCATTGTGTACATATTGTAGTCTATGTGTACCATTGAGGAAAGATGAATGGAGTGATTGGTGGGCATGCTGCACAGCACTTCTCCTGATGAGTGTAGAGCTAGTTGGCAGGTGCCATGATCCAGGAGAAGTTGGTGATTGTATGTGACTCTGCTCTAAGTCACCCTGAGTCTCTGTCCTGCAGTGCCCCCCATAGATAGGTGTCCCCCGTGGTGTCACTCACCTGACCCGGTTGTCCCTGAACTTGCAGGTCTGTGGCTGGTTGATGAGGATGATTCTGGCTGCAGCCTCCGCCTGGTCGGCACTGGACGTGGCTCCGGACATCTCATCGTCCGCCTTCTTGTATCCCGAGGAGGAGTAGACCGGACCTGTACACAGAGGACACAGCGATCAGGAGGGGCTCATATAGGGCGATGTGCAGAGGAGGGGCCACACACACCGAATCAGCACCGATCTGACAGATGCCCGGCCAGGAGGAGGAGGAGGGGGAGGAAGATCCAGGAAGACAGTCTCTGCACATGTCACAAATACAGATACTACTGATGCTGGGGAAGTCATCTAATCTCAGCAAAGGGTACCTGTCACCTGTACACTGCCCCTGCCCTGCCACCATCATCACTGCCAGGCTGCTGCCTCTGGTACATGTCCCTCCAGACCCCCACTGCCTGCCTACAGCTAGACACAGAGATATAATACTGTATACATGCCGAACAGATTTCATCTGACTACATAGAAGTCTGCTGGATTCCCAGAATCTGTCACCTTGTCAAAGATTTCCAGATCTTACTTGTAACCGTCTCAAAGATCTCTGGAGACCACTTGTCATATCAAAGATTTATAATAGATTCTAATTGTCATATCAAAGATTTCTAATAGATTCCACTTGTCATATCAAAGATTTATAATAGATTCCACTTGTCATATCAAAGATTTATAATAGATTCCACTTGTCATATCAAAGATTTCTAATAGATTCTACTTGTCATATCAAAGATTTCTAATAGATTCTACTTGTCATATCAAAGATTTCTAATAGATTCCACTTGTCATATCAAAAATTTCTAATAGATTCCACTTGTCATATCAAAGATTTATAATAGATTCCACTTGTCATATCAAAAATTTCTAATAGATTCCACTTGTCATATCAAAGATTTATAATAGATTCTAATTGTCATATCAAAAATCTCTAATAGATTCCACTTGTCATATCAAAGATTTCTAATAGATTCTAATTGTCATATCAAAGATTTCTAATAGATTCCACTTGTCATATCAAAAATTTCTAATAGATTCCACTTGTCATATCAAAGATTTCTAATAGATTCTACTTGTCATATCAAAGATTTCTAATAGATTCTACTTGTCATATCTAAAATGTATTGATTCTACTATTTATTTATTTCCATTATTCTGCCGAATGCGTCCAGCGTAACTATGTGCCCAAGATACGCCGGCGTAGGCAAGTTACGTCGGGCGCCTGAAGTTTTACAGCGTATCTAGCTTCGCGAATCGGCGTAAAAATACGACGGCGCACATTTGTACTTACGACGGCGTATCTCTAGATACGCCGGCGTAAACCTTACATGAATCCGGCCCATACAGTATAGTTACATAATTACAGTTGGTGAGGTTTGAAAAAAGTCCATCCAGTCCAACCTGTGTGTGCATTTAGGTTAATATTACATTGTATACCCTGTATGTTGTGGTTGTTTAGGTGCCTGTCTAAGAGCCGGTTCACACAGCCGCGGCACGTCTTCGGGGGCGACTCTGCAAGTCGTCCTGAAGGCGACTTCAGAGGCGACCTGCAAAACGACTTCTGTATAGAAGTCAATGCCGGTCGCCCCGAGCCACCCCCGAAGTCGTGCAGGAACCTTTTTCTAAGTCGGAGCGACTTGTGCCGCTCCTATTAGAACGGTTCCATTGCATTGAATGGGACGCGCCCCGTTAGGCAGCTGAGCCGCCTGACGAGTCGCCCCAGTGTGAACCGGCTCTAATAGTGAAATTATCGATGATACCTGCTGTAACCACTGCTTGTGGAAGAAAATTCCACATCCTTACTGCTCTTATGCCGAGTACACACAACCGCTTTTAATGTCCTAGAAAAAACAAAGGCCCAGATTCACACAGCAATTATGCCTGTCTAACTGGTGTTAGACAGGAGTAATTTCAAATTTTGCGCGCTGAATCACTAGTTTGAATCCTCAAACAATGATACGGCGGCTTCGGGCTTCGATCCGAGAGGCTTACGTCTTCGTAAGCCTTTCGGATCTACGCTGCGATATTTTTGCGGCCGCTGGGAGGAGTTTGCGTCGTTTTCATGCGTCGGGATATGCAAATGAGTTTTTACGGCGATCCACGAAGATACGAGCGGTCTTTGCAATCGCTTTCGTCTATTTTTGTATACGTACTGTTAGACCAGCTTTTTGCTGGTCTAACGGTGCGTAGCCCATGTTAAGTATGGCCGTCGTTCCCGCGTCGAATTTAAAATATATATTTTTTTTTTTACGTAACTCGTTCGGGAATAGGAATCTCCGTAAATGACCCTACTCAAGAAAAAATGACGTAACGACGTGATTTCGCGCAATGCACGGCGGGAAATTTGCGAACGGAGCATGCGCAGTTCGATTGCCGCGGGAACGCGCCTATTTTAAATGCTTCACGCCCCCTACTCGCGTAGATGGATTGCGACGGGAGAAATACACTACGCCGCCGTTGTTTACTGGACAAAATCTACCTGGATTCCACGTAGAGCCAGGTAAAAAACGACGGCGTAGTGTATTTCTGATACTCTACGATAATCTAATTCTATCTGAATCTGGGCCAATGTTTTTCTCAACGCGATTCTTGTTAATCCTGCCTTGCATACACACGATTTTCGGCTGCTTTTGCTGATTTTGTGTTAGTAAAAGTTTGGTGAGAGACGATTCGCGCTTTTCAGTCTTCATGCTTTTCAGTCTGTAATGCCACGTACACACAACCTTTTTTCGGGTTGTATAAAACGATGTTGTTTTTTTTTTGTCATTAAAAACAATCGTGTGGGCTCCAGGGCATTTTTCACAACGTAAAAAATGGGCATTAAAAATGTACACAAATGTACACAAATGTACACAAAGCTTTTCACAATGTTTTTAACGTTGTCGTTTTTAACGTCGTAAAAAATGGTCGTGTGTGGGCTTTAACGACACATGCTCAGAAGTAAATTATGAGACGGGAGCGCTCGTTCTGGTAAAACTACCGTTCGTAATGGAGATAGCACATTCATCACGCTGTAACAGACTGAAAAGCGCAAATCGTCTTTTACTAACACAAAATCAGCAAAAGCAGCCCAAAGGGTGGCGCCCTCCGAATGGAACTTCCCCTTTATAGTGCCGTCGTACATGTTGTACGTCATTGCGCTTTGCTAGAGAATTTTTTTTTTTTCACGATCATGTGTAGGCAAGGCCGGTTTAACAATAATCGGGTTGAAAAAAAATGTTGTTTTTCCTAGACCATTTAAAATGACATTTTTTACATCCCGTGTGTACGCGGCATTACAGTGTGATGAATGTGCTATCTCCATTACAAACGCTAGTTTTATCAGAAGGAGCGCTCCCGTCTCATAACTTGCTTCTGAGCATGCACGTTTTTTTCCCCGAGCATGTTCTAAATTTTTAATGGCCATTTTTCACATCGAGAAAAATGCTCTGGAGCCTACACGATCGTTTTTAATGACCGATTAAAAAAATAGAATTCTTCACATCATGAAAAATGTTTGTGTGTATGCCGCATTACAGTAAAGAATCCTCTACGCAGTTCAAGGTTAACCCACTTCTCTTCTAATTTTATTGAATGGCCTTGTTTTTTTTTCTAAATTCCCTTGCGCGAAAAAGTTTTATCCCTATTGTGGGGTCACCAGTACGGTATAAGTACATTGAAATAATATCCCCTCTCAAGCGTCTCTTCTTCAGAAAGAATAAGTTCAAGCGGAGTTCCACCCAAAAATGGAACTTACGCTTATCCCACTCCTCACCCCCTTACATGCCACATTTGGCATGTCATTTTTTTGGGGGGGGAGTGGGGGCTTCAGGAGGAGTGGGACTTCCTGTCCCACTTCCTCCTTCCGCCGAGGGGCTGGTTAGGCAATTAAGCTTAATCGCCTACAGCAGCCCCTCTCTGTAGGCGACCGCCTAGGACACTGACAGGTCCTAGACGATCGCCTGTCCAATCAGCGGCAGGCCGAGCCGCGCGCGCATGCGCAGTGCCGCTCGCGCATGCGCAATGGGTGCCCGGCCGTGAAGCCGAAGGCTGTCACGGCTGGGTGCCCACAGTTAGAATGAAGACGCCGGCCGGGGAGGTGGGAAAGGTGCAGAGCCCCGGACGGCGCGTCGCTGGAACGTGGAGAAGGTAAGTGAATGTTTATTAAAAGCCAGCAGCTACACTTTTTGTAGCTGCTGACTTTTAATAAACATAACATTTGGCTGAAACACCCCTTTCAGTGCTTGCAGTCTTTCCTCATAACGAAGGTCCTCCAGTCCTTTTATTAGTTTTGTTGCCCTTCTCTGGACTCACTCCAGTTCCAGTACATTCTTCCTGAGGACAGGTGCCCAGAGCTGGACAGCATACTCCGAGTGCGGCTGGACCAGAGTCTTGTAGATAGGGAGAATTATCCTTTTATCTCTGGAGTTAATCCCTTTTTATTGCATGCCAATATTCTGTTTGCTTTGTTAGTAGCAGCTTGCCATTGCTGAGCCTGTCATCTACTAGGACACTCAGGTCTTTTCCATCCTAGATTCCCCCAGAGGCTCTCCCCCTAGCGAGTAGATTGCATTCATATTTTTAGCACACAAATGCATTATCTTTCATTTTTTAACATTAAACCTCATATGTCATGTCCTCTCAAAGATCTCTGGAGTTGACTTGTCATATCAAAGATTTTGAGAACTTACTTATCTGAAAAGATCTCTGGAGACCACTTGTCATATCAAAGATTTCTAGATTCTACTTGCCGTCATATCAAAGATCTCTGGAGACCACTTGTCATATCATAGATTTCTAGATTCTATTTGTCATATCAAAGATTTCCAGCTCTTATCCTCTCAAAGATCTCGGAGTCCACTTGTCATATCAAAGATTTCTAGATTCTACTTGCCATCATATCAAACATTTCTAGATTCTGCTTGTACTACATATCAAACATTTCTAGATTCCATATATCATGATAAAGATGCCATCATATCAAAGTTTTCTATATTCTAATTGTCATCATAGCAAACATTTCTAGATTCTAATTGTTATCATATCAAAGAAAGCAGTGCAACAATAAACAGATGCTTATGGCTGGCTGGCTATGGGTTGCAATGCCTTCCTAATACATAGCTCCCTGTATACAGCCAGTATCTGGATGTTTTTAAATATGACCCAACTATGGAAGTTACTCCCCGGACACCATTACATACTAAACTGTACATGCATACAGCAGATACAGCTTTAGGCCCCTTTCACACTTATACGACTTTGTGCCATTCTGCCGCCGCGATTTGGGATCAGTACAACTTCAACTTTGCCACAACTTTGGCATTAACCAATGAAAACATATAAGGTGTGAGGCAATTCCTTTTCCTGCCACCACAGTTGTCATTGCTGCTGCAGCAGTAGCAGTGCATTAGGGAAAAGAGGGGGAAAAGCGAAGGGGGAGGAGACGTCGATATTGGGTACATCCCATCATTGCCAATCGTGAAGATAGGGGTCAATTTCGGGTCCTCTATAATGAAGAATGAGAAGAATGCTCCTTACATTGGTGGTCAGTGGGAAGAATGCTCCTTACATTGGTGGTCAGTGGGAAGGATGTCCCTTATATTGGTGGTCAGTAAAAAGAATGCTCCATACATTAGTAATCAGTGGGAAGAATGCTTCTAACATTGGTGGTCAGTGGGAAGAATGCTCCTTACATTGGTGGTCAGTGAGAATATGAGAATAATGCTCTTTACATTGGTGGTCAGTAGAAAGGATGTCCCTTACATTGGTGGTCAGTGAAAAGAATGCTCCTAACATTGGTGGTCAGTGGAAAGAATGTCCCCTTCATTGGTGATCAGTGGGAAGAATGCTCCTAACATTGGTGGTCAGTGGGAAGAATGTCCCCTTCATTGGTGATCAGTGGGAAGAATGCCCCCTTCATTGGTGGTCAGTGGGAAGAATGTCCCCTTCATTGGTGATCAGTGGGAAGAATGTCCCCTTCATTGGAGGTCAGTGGGAAGAATGTCCCCTTCATTGGAGGTCAGTGGGAAGAATGTCCCCTTCATTGGAGGTCAGTGGGAAGAATGTCCCCTTCATTGGAGGTCAGTGGGAAGAATGTCCCCTTCATTGGTGGTCAGTGGGATATTGTCTTTGTAGTTTATCTTGTCTTTGTAGTTCATCTTGTCTTTGTAGTTCATCTTGTCTTTGTAGTTTGGGTCACACAAATCATAAATAGCTGGGCACTCACAGATACATATAATAATTTGATCATTATCAAGGACGTCTCTATTTTTACCTGTTTGGAGCACATTGTTCCTGAGGGAATAACCAGGAAGTGAATGTGTGGTGGAAAAATGTGCTTGAGAGGGGCTACTATGCTGAAAGGATTGGGTGGGACAAGGGTTAAAAAGCTGCTTGTGCTTACAAAGTTGTACTAAAATCGTGTGTATATTATTTAGGTACGATTTGCATGCTACTTGAGGGTTTAACATTGAGGTCCATGGACATCAACTTGCATGGAAGTTGGACCAAAGTAGTGCAGGGACTACTTTGAAGTCGGCACTACTTAAAGTCGTGCCAGTATGAATGGCGTTCATTGTAAATAATGGAGAATGACTTGTCATACGATTTTGCAGTACAAAATCGTGAGACAAGTCGTATAAGTGTGAAAGGGGACTTAGACACCTTTCACACTTGTACGACTTTAAAGTCGCGCAATTTTACGGCCGCGATTTTGCCGCGATTTCAATGAATGCCTGTGTAAGTGGCATCGAAATCGGACCAAAGTAGTGCAAGGACTACTTTGAAGTAGGCACAACTTACAGTCGTGCCAGTATGAATGGTAGTCATTGAAAATAATGGAGAATGACTTGTCATAAGATTTTGCAGTCCACAATCGTGGGACAAGTCGTATAAGTGTGAAAGAGACTTTCTTCTGACTCTAGTAGAAGTACAAGAGACTAAGCAGATTGAAAAAAAATTGCCAGCAATCTAGAGTTCTGGTAACGTCATCTCCTCTTCTATATGAATAAGGCTCACCATTAGGGATGAGCCAAACACCCCTTGGTTCGGTTTGCACCAGAACATGCGAACAGTACACATGTGCAATTTTTTTCGTTACGAATACGTTTTCCGTAATTTTTCGTTATTTTCGTTGATTCGTTAACCTACGAATGAACGAATGGTTTAGCGCAAATAATAACGAATAACGATATTTCCAAAATTAACGAATATGGAAAACTACGAAGATACGAAACTACTAAATGTAAAAGAACCACACAGAACGAAAGAAAAAATAAACGAAAACATAGAAATAACGGAAATACCAAACACCAAAAAAAAAATCATGATTACGAAAAATAAACGAAAATGCAAACTTACTAATATTCGAAGAACGAAAAGAAAACAACCGAAATGCCGAACAAAGAATAAAAAACGAAAAGCAAAACTAACATAAAAAAACGTAAACGGGAAAAAAAAGTGTTACGAAAATACTAAAGAGTACGAATACGATAACTAACGTCTTACGAAACTACGACTCGTTACGAATCACGATAAACGAACAGAAACGAAACAGAAATAAACAACATTTTTTGCTGTGCACATGTCTAGCGAACAGACAAAAAATTAGTGTAAACATGCGAACACCATTAGAGTCTATGAGATGCGAACATGAAAAATCAAATGTTAATTTTAAAGGCTTATATGCAAGTTATTGCCATAAAAAGTGTTTGGGGACCTGGTACTGCCCAGGGGACCTGTATCAATGCAAGCAAAGTTTTTACAACTGATGTTTTTTTTCAAGAGCAGTGATTTTAATAATTCCTAAAGTGAATCAATAAAAATGAAATATTCCTTTAAACATCATTCTGGGGGGGGGGGGGTCCCCTTTGTCTGCTTGTAAATTAGTGCATCTTTCCCATGTTTATAACAGTACCACAGCAAAATGACATTTCTAAAGGAAATTTTAAATTGCTTGAAAGAAAGAAAAAAAACGGCAAAATGTAAAAAAAATTTTTTATTAAATAATTGTCAAAAACTGTCTCCTGTCATTTTTACTTTGACACTTTTTTGGTGAATGGGTAGAGGTACAATGTACCTCTACCCATTCATATGGGCGGGGGGCAGGGATCTGGGGGGCTCCTTGTTGAAGGGATTCCGATAATCCCCCTGCCTACAGACCTCCCCCACAACCACCGGGCAAGGGTTGTGGGAATGAGGCCCTTGTCTCCATCAACATGGGGACAAGGTAATGAAGAGGTGTGGGGGAGAAGGGGGATTATAACGGTGCCTGGGTCCCTTATCTTTCTCCTCCATCCCTTCCCTTTTCCCAGTGAGCTCAATACCCCTTGTCATATCCTGCCACATCTGGATGTTCCCTCTGCTCATACTACCTTCTATATAATTCTATATAACTTTATATATAAATATCTATATTAATTAGTTATACCTTAATAAGTGATTTTGTTTTTATAATATTCAGATAATTTCCCCTTTTTTTCTCCTTTATTTTAAGAAAAATTCTTTTTTGCCTTTATTTTCTTTAGTGATCACTATCCATTCCCCAGCAATGCTTGTGCACGCTGTGTATCATCTCGACGGGCGGATGGCCGGCGATCTTCTGATCGCGCCCCTCCTCCCCCTGTCTGAAGTGACACCTCTGTTTGTTTACCGCAGCAGCGATGCGCGCGCTGCTCTCTCTCCTTCCTCTCTGTGCCTTGTGATTGAGCGCCAGATGTTGGCGTCACGACGCTCGTCGATGCCGTGATGCACTCTGGGATCTGTAGGCGGCAAACGCAACAGCCGTGGCGTCCTTGTGACGCAACCGTTCACTAATCGGGCCGGCTATTCATAGCCCTGCCAGTTTCAATTACAACTCAACCTGCTAGGACTACTATATCTCTGTGTGGCAACATCAAGGTAACTTCTACATCTATAGAATCACATATCTCTAGCTTGCCTGCCTATTCAGAGACACTTCTTTGTTTTTATGCTACCTTTCTCCTTATTTAGTGTGTCCTTATCCTAAACTCCACCACTTGGAACTTTCTTTTGTTACACACCATCTGGCACGCTATGTCCAACCTTTTGGAAGGCTGCTTTCCAGACAAAGACTGTTGCTGTAAGTCCCTCAAAATCTGCTCAATTCTTTCATAAATATGCCACCGTTCTTATGTTGCTTTTATATCTTTTTCTATTTTTACCGTCTATAGTGTTCCCTTGACTCTTATCTTCAATCGATCGGACTCTCTTTATGCTGCGTGCCTAAGGCACCCCGCATCTAGTCTTTGGAAGTCTTGTTTCCAACAAGGGTCATTGCTACACTGATTGCATGACGCCCTCATCACCTGTTTAGCTGATTTGCAAGGAGATTCATCTACTCTCCATTCCAGTTTAATAGCACTGATTTTTGAAGGTAGGTACTATTACATATATTCTTCAGTTCTGTTCTGTGATATGTCTATGATATGTTTATTTTGTTATACATACACCACACCTATTTCTTCGTAACCAAGATGTTTTTCCCTATTAACTATTAGATTCGCCTATTTCTATTCAAGTTGCTTCCCATATGTGAGGGCACCCCTCTGCCCTTTAGGAAACCACTTTTCCTTCTAAAGGTCCATCCGCATGTAAGCAGGTTCACCATCCGGGTAGGTTATTTCCTTGTGCCTTCTCTTCTACAAGGGGTTATTTTTTCCTTCTCTGTTGTTCTATTCGCACTTGTGTTTTTCACACCTGCGAACAATCAGTTAGGCTAGCCACTAAGTTGTCCCTCCCCTGTACTCCTGTTTTATTTGTTGGGTTCGGTAGGGTACCTGGGCTGCTTGCGTCCCGCCACGGACCCTAGTCACACCTTCTACAATGATGTTAATGTGAACCATCTTTTGTTGTTCTTTGTTTTTGTATTTATTGAAATATATGTTCTAATTTAAAAATCTTTCTGTACTAGAGTTCTCATAACTGGAACGATCCGGCTATAAAATCCCCTGAAGAAGCCATACCTGGCGAAACTAGTAGGGTTGTCTGGATCACTTACTATATACCCCAACGAGTACTCCCAACTGTGTTTTTTACTATATTTGTTTTCTTATGGTTTTCTTTTGATTTTCTTGTTTGTGTGTGCTAATTTATTAAGTAATTTAAATATTTAAAATAAAAAATCTTTTGTACTCAATACTGACGCAGTCTTCTTTGGTTTCTACCTAAAATTCCTTTCCCAGGCACCGTTATAATCCCCCTTCTCCCCCACACCTCTTCATTGCTTTTTTAGGGATGAGGTGCCATATATCAAAAAGGACTCTTGACCACTAACCCCACTTTCTCATGGGGACAAGGTGCTTTGGGGTGGACCCCAAAATATCCAGGCTGAGGTCAAGGCAAGCAGATTTCCAGGACCAGACAGAGTTAGCAGTGGGTAGAGGAGACACGAGCAAGTCCAGGTCATCAACAGGCAAGTCAAGACAACAGGAATCTAGTGTACAAGGTGGCTAGCAAGAATACACAGAACCAGTCACCAGAAGAGACTTTCCAAGGCATGTGAGCACATCCAGCATCAGACACGCTAAAGCACACATACAGAGGGATAATAAACACATGCATGCAAACACACACGCAACCTGCCATAACCAAAAGACACATGGACAGGACAATTCATGTTCCTGGTTGTAGACCCTAGAGGCAATGTAACAGATTTTTAGTTGATTTTCTCCATCAGAGCAGAAATGATGGAGGTGGAGTCATAACTTCTCCTGGAATCACCTTAGCAATGCCAGCTGAAGTGTTTTCTAATGCTCTCTCCTACCTATTTCCGGCAGGTAACCCCCCCCCCCCCCAAAAAAAATGCCAAAAAAGTTAGAGAAGGGATTAGAAAACACAGAATTTCCCTTTTATGGTGCAGTTCTGCCCTCAGTTGCAAAAAAATAAATAAGAAGAAATGTAGAGTTGGATTTCGAAGCCAAATTTTGACTTTGCGCACTAATAATGTAACTTTCTTATTTTACTACATTTGATTGCTTCCTGCATTGCAGAACTGGCCACCAGTTGGTTGGTCACCTGTCACGTAGAGTGACTTTTTAATACAATTTGAAGCAGTTGGTTAAAAGTTTACCAGCCTGCAAAGACAATAACCTCCATAGCCTTCTGTAAACACCTCCACACTGAAACCTTTCCAGTTTGCTGATCTGCTTGGTCCCCTACAAGAGCCACCTATTTTAATACAGTATGTCTGCCCTACTGACTTCCATGGGAAAGTTTCACACACAGAAGCAAAATAAATGCTTTTAATTGGTGAATTTCCATGACAGGCCTGTGGTGGAACTAAATTTATTTCTGCAAAGCCAGTGACCTTATTACCTCTCCGCAGAAAAGACATTATTATTTTTATAAGGCAACTTACTAGTTGCTACATTTCCAACTAATTGTGAGAGTAATGTGTAAATAATTTATACTGCTGTGCCACTCTTCCTCTAGTCCTCTGGGCCTGCAGGGGGCAGCACCTTCCATTATAATCCTGCACACTGACATCCTGCAAGCAAGTTATTACATGTAGAGATGCTAATATGGAGAAGAAAAAAAAAATCCACTTTATAGGGCTATGCCTCATTCTGACACTGCCACTTTATTATTGAAAACTGCGCTTTTGAGTGAAAATTTGAAGCAAAAATAATATAAACTTTATATATAAAAAAAAAACAGGCTTTTATTTCTTTGAATTCATTTTGGAAAATTTCCCTTGACTTCCTGTTGTGTCACTGGTACAGGAATTAGGGTAAGTTGGGGGTGCATAAATTAATATGTGAAAGATAAAAATATGTGCAGTGCTCAAAAATGTAAGATGATACAAATTCATACATCTACAATCTAATATATATTGTGAAATTACCACAAAATAAAAACAGTGAAAAGTGATGTGAAATTCACACCCAAACTAAAGTCCATGTTTCATCATATAAAGATTTTTGAACCATGAATTTAACAGTCCTTGGATAAACCAACAGTGAAAACAGATTACGGTATATAGTCAGAAAGGGGATTCCACGTGACATCAGTGTTTGAAGTGAAGACACAGACAATAAAACCACCAGTGGTTAGTAAGGAGGCTTACAGGAGTGAGAGGACTCAAATGGGCATTTGCTCAGTGAGTCAGCAAGGCATATGATGTAAACACCAACGTATGGGACCTCCACGTCTGTGGCTCCATATCAAGATGGAAGATGGTCCAATTGGTCAAGAGATGTCACAGAGAAGCAGTCCTCAGAAGCAGCCAATTTGTTAGACCAAATCCTCTCAAATGTTCAAAATGGCATGACCAAAAAATAAAATACTCCAGTGTGAATCCGTATAAACATAGAAATGTATAAAAAAAATTGGAGACACTCACATTTGGAAAGTGGATCAAGCGCTTGAAAATATAAGGTTTGTGGGTAACGCAATGACATCAACAGGGCTCCTCCCGATGCGTTTCATCTAAAGAGACATCATCTGGGGTGGAAAGACTTTTGACGAAATGTGTCAGGTCGAGTCCTGCTGATGTCACTGCGTTACCCACAAAACGTATATTTTCAAGCGCTTGATCCACTTTTTAAATGTGAGTGCATGCCCTCCGCCCTGGCTGTGCTGCCATTCGCTGCAGCACAAGCTGATCAGCGGGTCCCGACCAATGATTTATGGCTGAAACCCACGATCAGCTTAGCGAATGACAGAAGAGAGCCATGTGATTGGAGCTGTGGTGGCTCAACGTGATAGGCAGTACGCTGACAAGCCGTTCACCTCTGCAGCCAAAGGGTTCGGATCCCGGTGTCGGCTACATGTGAATTGAGTTTGGTGGTCTCAGCCCGGCTCCCGGTGGTTGTGCTATGCAAGGTAAGCCTGTGCTTAGTACGCCCACCCCCCCCCCCCCCACAAAACCACCACACTTGCATGCACACGAAATTGGTTTAACACGCACGCACTTTGGCCATGCGGTCTCCTAAAAAAGAGAGGCGAAGGACCTACGGGGCTGGCTGAGCGGGCTAGGCCCCCTCACTTCCTCATAGGGGGAGTCCCTCTGCCCCGTCGGGGTCCATTGTGCCCCGTTGGGCTCCCAAGCAGAGCAGGTAGGGCAGAGTGAGGGGGAGGTCCTCCCTCACACCCGCCATTGCCACCGGGGGCATGGAGAAGGATGGCAGATTGCCTCCGGGGGGAGGGTCTACCTACTCCCAACTCCTGCAGTCCGGCTCCTCTCTCGAGTTGATGCACAAAAATACACTTTAAGAAAAAAAAAAAAAAAAAGAAGAGAGCCATGTGTAGGTAAACAACACAGAGCTCTCTGCTGTCAGCAGCGATGTGCCATTTAAAAATAAAAAAAATGGCACATTACTTAGTAAAATTAGCACACACTACACACAGTAAAAAATGTTAGGCACACATTTAACCCCTTGATCACCCTAGATGTTAACTCCTCCCCAGCCAGTGTCATTAGTACAGTGACAGTGTATAATATCAGCACTGATGATCATAGGATTAGTGATGTCAGTGCAGTTAGTCAGTTAGTGAGCGTCACTTAGTGTCAGATTTCTATCCGCACTATCGCAGTCCCATTATAAGTCGCTGATCACCACCATTAGTAGTATATAAAAAATTGCAGTATATACATATCCCATAGTTTGTAGACACTATAATTTTCTTGCAAACTAATCAATACATACTTATTGGTTTTTTTTTTACCTTTTTTACATTTTGGAAAAAATGTATTAAGAAATTCGATTTTTGTTTATTGGATATATTTCATAGCAGAGTAAACTATTGGGTTTTTTTTTCTTACATTTTAATTTTTTTTTTCATTTATATTGCAAAAAAAGAAAAAACCCAGTGGTGATCAAATATCACCAGAAAAAATGTATTTGTGTGAAAAAAAATTATATAAAATTTTATTTGGGTACATCGTAACATGACCGCGCAATTACCAGTCTAAGTAGCGCAGTGCTAAATAGTAAAAAATGGCCTGGTCATAAAGGGGATAATTAAGTGCTTAAAGTGGTGCTACACATACTGCAGCTGCTAGCTTTTAATAAATGGGCACTTACCTGTCCTGGAGTCCAGCGATGTCAGCGCCCGCATTGCGGGTACGGGAAACCCGCAGTGTAGCCTTACACCATCCCCACTGTCAAACATGGTGGTGGCAGCATCATGGTTTGGGTCTGCTTTTCTTCAGCAGGGACAGGGAAGATGGTTAAAATTGATGAGAAGATGGATGGAGCCAAATACAGGACCATTCTGGAAGAAAACCTGATAGAGTCTGTAAAAGACCTGAGACTGGGACGGAGATTTGTCTTCCAACAAGACAATGATCCAAAACATAAAGCAAAATCTACAATGGAATGGTTCACAAATAAACATATCCAGGTGTTAGAATGGCCAAGTCAAAGTCCAGACCTGAATCCAATCGAGAATTTGTGGAAAGAACTGAAAACTGCTGTTCACAAACGCTCTCCATCCAACCTATTTTCGCTCGGGCTGTTTTGCAAGGAGGAATGGGCAAAAATTTCAGTCTCCCGATGTGCAAAACTGATAGAGACATACCCCAAGCGACTTACAGCTGTAATCGCAGCAAAAGGTGGCGCTACAAAGTATTAACTTAAGGGGGCTGAATAAATTTGCACGCCCAATTTTTCAGTTTTTTATTTGTTAAAAAAGTTTGAAATATCCAATAAATTTTGTTCCACTTCATGATTGTGTCCTACGTGTTGTTGATTCTCCACAACAAATTACAGTTTTATATCTTTATGTTTGAAGCCTGAAATGTGGCAAAGGGTCGCAAAGTTCAAGGGGGCCGAATACTTTCGCAAGGCACTGTATATGCAGTAAAGCATGCTTGTTATACTCACTGTGGTACCTATGGGGTTAATCCTGCATATAGTGTAAAAAGGCTGTTTGATCTTGTCTTCTCTGATTCTCCCCTTCTTTTACTGCCCCCAATCCTGATAGTCCAAAGCCTTGGGGGCACTCTGCACATGCCAAGTTTGACTGTATTTCTATAAAGTTTTTCTTTTGAAGGGTGCATGTGATCAGCACAGGACCAATCAGCACTGTCTAGAAAGAAAATGAGGGGTCATGCAGTATCATGGAACAATCAGAGGAGAATGAAAACTCCCCCTACAAGCTTTAATCAGTGCTCAGCTGGAGACTGACAGAAATCACAAGACTGCTATATACTGCTGATGAGAAAAGGTATTTAGCAGTTTAAATTTACTAAAATAATAGCATTTCCATTTTCTGTGTACTGTGGGAGATCAGATATAGTGCTCGGTTTAGTAACACTTTAACCACTTCCCGACGGCCGTACGAATATGTGCGGCCTCTGGGTGGTTCTAAATCTTTAACAGGACGCATATATGCATCCTGCGCTCTTCTAGACCACTAAAGGGCGCGCGAGCGCTGCCGGTGGCGCGCGCGTGCCCGCCGCATTCCTGGAAGACCGATGCGCGTGCCTGGCGGCCGCGATGTCCGCCAGGCACTCGCAATCAGCAGTTACAGGGACAAGACGCGGATCTCTGTGTGTAAACACAGAGCTCCATGTCCTGTCAGGGGAGAGAGGAGACCGATCTGTGTCCCTTGTACATAGGGACACAGCATCGGTCACCTCCCCCAGTCACCCCCTCCCCCCACAGTTAGAACACACCCAGGGAATACATTTAACCCCTTCCATGCCCCCCTAGTGTTAACCCCCACACTGCCAGTCACATTTATACAGTAATCGGTGCATTTTTATAGCACTGTTCGCTGTATAAATGTGAATGGCGCCAAAAATGTGTCAAAAGTGAGCGATGTGTCCGCCATAACGTCGTATTCACAATAAAAATCGCAGCTCGCCGCCATTTCTAGTAAAAAAAAAAAAGAATAAAAATTAATAATAATTCTGTCCCCTATTTTGTAAGCACTATAACATTTGCGCAAACCAGTCGCTTATTGCGATTTTTTTTTTTTTTTACCAAAAATATGTAGAATAATATGTATCGGCCTAAACTGAGAAAAAAAATGTTTTTAAAAAAAAAAAATTGGCTATTTATTACAGTAACAAGTAAAAAATATTGATGTCCTTATCTGCACACTTGTTTTAAGGTAAATGGCTCAAGCAAAGAAGAAGAGAGTCAACATGACAGCCAGGAAACCAGCATTTTCATAAAAGTGAGTTAAGCAAAGGCAGCCTGTATGTTTCTCTCACAGCAGCAGCTGGGTTATCTTTGTGGATAGGCAGCGCGGCCTGCTACACACAGCACAGTATATGAAGCCATCGCTCCCATGATGATACCCAGCTAAAAATAAACACAAAGGTAACAATGCAAAAAACGAAAGCAACAAAAGATGCTTCCACCCACCCACTTACTTACTTTCTAGCTGTCAGCAGCCTTTTTCACATTAGCTCTGGTGAATGGAGGGAATTAAAGGATTTTCTGGCTTAGCAAACTCCAAAAGGGATACATGGCTTGCTATTAAATTAGAGCATAGTCTGACAATGGCGGGGATATGATATTTATCTTAGGTTTGTGTGTGTGTGCATTGAATACCAGTCTGCACGCGGGGCGCGCCAGAGGCTGGAGATTTATACATATACAAAAAAGTCTCTTATGGAAAAGCAAGGTAATGCCTGTTAAATAATGCACAAGCCAGCGGAAAACGACTTTTCAAAATTAGCCTGTGCCACTACATGTTGACAGGGTTCTGAAGGACTGAGGTCTAGTCCTACACAATGATTACTCATCCCAGGAGGCCTTCCGGCGTGCGCAGTAGTGGTGATGCCCCTGTACGGTCAGCTTGCTGGAAATTATTTATAACAGCTATTACGTCTTTATTATGTTTTATGTATATAGTGTATACTATAGATTTTCACATTACAATGATTAATGTATACGCCCTGCAGCTTGCATAAAACCTTCACTGAAGCGTGCAAAAGGACTCACCCTACCTGCTAGTTGGCCCTAATTATTCATTGTGCAGCTCACTGCTCCGCTAAAAAGGCTGTAGACCTGTCCAGAAGCCCTCTACAGAATAAGGACACCAAATAACAAAACTGCTTTAGCAATAAAGTTGTATTATGACGCGTACACACACGACCGTTTTTCATGACGTGAAAAATGCAATTTTTTAAATTGGTCATTAAAAACGACCGTGTGTGGGCTCCAGAGCATTTTTCTCAACGTGAAAGATTGCCACTAAAAATGTAGAACATGCTCTATTTTTTCTCGTAATTTTTCACGTCGTCGTTTATCACGTCGTTAAAAACGGTCGCGTGTAGGCTTTATAAGTTATGAGAAGGGAAATTTGCATAATCAGCCCAAAGATCCGATCCTGCTATTCTGGGGTGCCACAACAGCGGTCTTGGCTGCTCCACGCAAGCTACCATCCTCTGGGAAGCTCTTTCCAGAGGGGGTTACCCTGCGGGCGCGCTCCCGTGTGATACAGTCGGCGTCCTTAGACGTCAAGTGTATGACTCGGTCCTGCCCCCCCCGGCATTGGATGTGATTGACAGCAGCGAGAGCCAATAGGTGCTCTGCTATCAATCTATTCAATCAACAGCCAAACGTAGTGGAGAAGAGGATGCCGGGAACGCGTCGAGCAGGTGAACTGGCTCAGCTAAGTAAAACAGGGGGGGGGCGGTGATTGCCTGGTGTTTTTTCACCTTAATGCATAGGATGCATTAGGTGAAAAAACACAAACCTTTACAACCCCTTTAAGTACTCGCCGATACCAATTACCAATACCTATTTTTAGTATAAGTAACTGTTCATATATGCACGGCAATGCTTGTTGGCCTAGGCCTAGGGCAGCACTTTGCAGGGGGGCAGCATGGAAAGTGTCTCCGCCAACTTGCGATATACTTTATAGGGTGTACTGGGATGAGAGGCAGATTAGTCTAGCGCCGCCATATGCGGGCGGTCAGCATTCTGCAACTGTGGAGGGTGCCGCTTCTAATTTTCACTGTCCTATCATCCTGGACCACAAACCTTCCTCACTGTGCTATATGTTTTCTGCTGCACCATTGGCATGGTTATATCTTCTTAGTCCTCTCTATAAAATTATCAGAAATTTGTGCTTAAAATAGAACTATAGGCAACACTTTTTTTTTCATTTTGGATAGAGTAAGGGTGGGTTATAGCCCCTGATAGTTTATTTTTTTACCATCCCTGCCCCATTACAGAGATTTCCCTTCACTTCCTGCCCCATAGCCAAACAGGAAGTGAGAGGAAATCTATGCAAATTAAGGGAATCCCTTGCCCCCCCCCCCCCCCTGGTCCTCAGAACTAGTGTCCCCACATGAACATTTTAGGGTGGGTCTTAAACAGCAAGGGTTGTGGCCTTGACAGGAAGGGGTGAATCATATTTAAATTAGGGGGTGCACGAGTTTAGTCGGGCCTAGGGCAGCACAAAAACTAAATACACTACTGTGCACAGGGCTGGTTTGCAACAAGTTTTTAAGCTCTGTCCGGTGTCGGTCCAAGTGCGATTCAGGTGTGAATTGTTAAAGCAGCTGTAAACGTTTATTTTTTTTAACCCTGCAAGGTAATGTCATAATGTGCTAGTATACATGGCATACTAGCACATTGTGTTAAACTTACCTTAAAATGAAGCCCTCCCGCGCCGAGATGTCAGATCTGGAGGCCGCTTCTGTCTTCACCCATCTTTCTTTCGGGATCGTGGACTCCGGCTCTGTGATTGCCCCAAAACCGCAATGGTGTCACTCCCGCACGGGGTTCTGAAATAGGAACGGATGGCTGTTCCTTCAGAGCGCATGCGCCAGTGACGTCACTGGCTGCATATACAGTAAATATCTCCTAAACGGTGCATTACATTTAGGTAAGCCTTATTATAGGCTTACCTATAGGTAAAAGTCATGCATGGAAGTTGTATGACATTGGAAATCGCACCTGAACCGGGCTGAAAATCCTACCGGACTCTTTTTGAAATTGCACTGCGGCCAGCCTGCACATATGTAAACTGGCTCCATAGAAAAGCCTATTGGTTTGTATGTCATGTGAATCAGATACGGTTCAAAATGTGCAAATGCTTAGTATCAGCACCGATACCGATACATGTATCAGTGCAAAGCTAATTACTACAGATATTTAAGTATGTCATATCACATCATGGGTATTCCCTCCATTGATAATACCAAACAAAAGTACATGCGTGTACAGTGGGTGCCACTTAATAGAAGTTACAGCCTCTAAAATACAAATAATGTATCTGCTGACTTTAAGGCCTCGTACACACCATCGGACATATCCGATGAAACCGGTCCGCGGACCATTTCCATCGGATATGTCCGATCGGGAGTTTGATCCGATGGCGTGTACACACCATCGGATCAAATTCCCCGCCGCCGGACGGCGCGGTGACGTGGCGGTGACGTGGCGGTGACGTTGACGCCGCCACGTCACCGCCACGTCACCGCACCAGGAAGTTAAACACTTCCGCGCATGCGCCGAATCCATTCGGCGGCGGCGGTGGGGGACGACATGTCTGCTGGTAAGTGTACTAACCAGCAGACATGTCGGGCGGACAGATTCCCACCAGATAGATTTCAAAGCATGCTTTGAAATCTGTCGGGTGGAGAAATCTGTCCGCTAGCCCATACACACGAGCGGAGATGTCTGCTGAAACGGTCCGTCGGACCGTTCTCAGCGGACATATCCCCTCGTGTGTACGAGGCCTTAGTATAAGGACACTTACCTGTCTAGGGATCCCGCAATGTAAGCCCCCCCCCCACCCCCGAAGCCATTGGCTCGGGTGCAGGCGCCGGCATTATAACTAAGGGAATCTGGCAGTGAAGCCTACTGTGCATGCGCGAGTCACCCTATTATTTTTTGTCCCATGACCTAAATTGTCCCATCCTCACCCTCCACAGATGCCCAATTCTTTGGGGATTAAATCCATCCCCCAAAACAAGTCTTCCTCTGCTGGCCACACATGTGCATTATACTCCTATAGACTTCTATGGGCTCATCAAGCTGACCAGGAGATGAGATTTGAGGTGCAGGATGGAAATGATCCCTGAAGTCCCTGGGAACAGATATCAGTTCTGTGGAGGGTAAGGATGGGGGAATTTGTCTGAAAGTGAATGCATTTATTCTTTAGAGCCTGCTAAGTCTAAAGCCGGGCATACCCATACAATTGGTGGACAAATCTCCCAGCGTGATTGAAAACCAGATTTTTTTTCTCTTTTTGTCCCGACACACACAGACAACAGGAAGCAAGAGGAAGTCTCCCCTAAGTGAGGGAATATCTCCTTGAGACAGCTGGCACCAGATGCCAGTGATGACCATGAGCAATAGAAAGGGTGACTCTCCCCAGCAAGGCCACAGACAGCAATTAACATCTGGCAGGAGTTTTAACCCTTCCATGGCTTCGCTACAGCAACAATATTTTATTCATCGTACAAGCAGATGGCCGATTGACTTTACGTTGTTTGCCTAGAGCTGCGTCTTCAAGCTGATATGACATTGCATCCTGACTCAGGGCTCCAAGAAAGCTTTTTTGATTACGCTTCTCGCATCTTGCAGAAAAGTTTTAATAATGTAAAAGTCTAAACTGTTCTTGTCATGGAAATCTATTTTTTTTTTTTAATGACAACTCTAAATAATGGTAGGCGACGCCGACATTGATTACGGGAAAAATAAAGTCAATAGAGCCAATGTGCTCTAAGGTAAGCTGATTTAATGCTTTGGGTTTGGGGAAGAAGTTAGACAGTTTTACACTCCACATTTTGCACCTAAAGGTTCAATATTCACCTGAGATTCACACTCTACATTTTGCACCTGAGATTCACATTTTGACAGGTGGGGGGGGGGGGGTCATTCTCACTGCCAAGTTATTTGCTTATTTTAACCTTTGGATACTGTACTAAGACTGTGACTCCATTGCTTAACTATGGAATAACTACAGTGGAAGGGTGAAGCAGAACCATTTTTTTAATCAAAATTTGTTTTTATTAAACTGGACCTACAGTCTTCAATGATCAGTAGCAGTGGTCAACAAACTGTGGCCCGGGGACCGGGTGTGGCCCTTTTCTTGCCTTTATTTGGCCCTTGGGGCACTATTCTACCAATTGACACCAATAATTGAGTACCATTCCCCCTACTGACATCATCATTGAGGCACTATTCTTCTCATTGATGTCAACAATGGGGCACCATTCCTCCTATTAAACCCAATGATGGGTCATTGATGCCGGGGGACTTTCTGCTCCCACTGGCAACAGTCTGTCCCTTCTAAAGTCTGAAGGGCAGTAAACTTGGACCTTTGCTTTGAAAGTTTGGAGATCCTGATCTATAGCATACTTTGAACAAATAGGTTGTAACTGACGTTTTGGAATACCTAAACAATAATCCTGAAGAAAGCACGGTTCTGGTGTTATACATGCGCTTCATGTCAGATCATTCATCTAAATCAATTGATCAATCAATTAATAAATTAATAAATCAATTGATCTAAATCAATTCAATCAAGCCTAGAAGGCTTGAGGGAATGATGATCAGGAAGAACAGACCAATCAGCTCGTTGGCCTATGGTCTGTTCACCCCTGAGCTTAAAGCCTCGTACACACGGTCAGATTTCGATTGGACAAATCCATGGATTTTTGTCCGAAGGGTGTTGGCCGTGAACTTGTTCTGCATACAGACGGCAGAACTTTTTCATCCAACATACAGCTCTTTAGTGTCAACCTTTGGGCAACTTCTGCTAATGTTATCTGATGGTTAGCATTGGTTCTGAACATGTGTGTTTGTACTTTGGATTTTAGTCCGACGGAATATCCAATCGTGTGTACGGGCCTTTAGGCTCGGTTAAAACTTGTGCAACGCGGGAACCTTTAGAATCCGCTGCTGGTTCCTGCTTCGTACCTGACTCACACGGCAGTTCACACTGCCATATGCGAACTGCTGGGAGCTTCAATACATTGTTAATGACACCCCCAGTTGCCCAGTGTAAGCACCCATGCGATCCGATTCTGGTGCGGACCACAAAAAGGGTCCTGTGCAAATTTGGTCCCAATGCGATGTGGTCCCAATACTATCTGTATGGCTGAAAGCGCATCGTACGGACATCACATGTGATTTGCACTGCAATGCAGTGTAAATCGCATGCGATCTCGCAGAGTGCAGAAGTGTGAATCGGGACTGAAGCTACAAATGCTCAACATTAAAAATCCTATTGTTTTTAATAGTGCCTGTACACATTTATAAACCAGGCACCCGTAAAGCTTGCAAGTACAGAGACTTCCTTTCAGGCAGATTTGAGTGTTTTTGGCCCCAAAGACTTTGATGGAAGCACCTGAAAAAAACGTGTAAAACACGTGTTACACATGATTGTCAGATGCTCCCATAATAAAAGTTTAATGAAGCCTTAGGAGTGATTTGTTTTGCCAAGTTTGGAAGACCAGTCAATGCTCCAGCAATTGGCTACAGGATAGATAAAACATGCCAGCGTTCGTTTTAGACTATAATTCTGCTTTAACTATTCTAGAAGCTAATAAACTATATCCATTAAAGAGAATTGTTTCCATTAATCTATTATTTAAATCACTAATTGATGGCATACTGGGGCTATTCAGTGTTAATTTACAGGGGAACACACGCAACCAAATATATGTGCAGCACAATGAGACACCAAGTGGAAACTTCTTATACGACAAGCAAAAAGTCACAGATGTCCCTTGTTTAATACTGTTATGCTTCAGTATATCAATTAAACATTTGGGCTTTTTTAGTGAAGCAATGCAAAGAGCAGCGACAACATGAAATTGTTTTAACTCTGAGCACATAATCCGATTTCAGATCAGTAAAAAAGAAGATCTAATTGTCTGCTATGGGCGTTTGTACTTTGCTTCTAGGAAAATACGTAAGCCAACAGGCTCCCATTGTGCCCTGGAAAATGGAAAGTCTGGCTAATGTGGGTGAATATTGGTGCATTTTAGGTAGATCATTGGTGAATGTTCTGGGAGTAGGTGACGGTAAATGTAAATGTGATGCAATCCCTAGGGTTGAACCTTTTTGAGGACACTTCAGCTGGACACAGGTCTACTTCAAAGAAGACTCAGGAATCTGTCCTTAGCCCCTGATCCCTGTCTCAAAAGTTAGATATTGGGTAAGGCTGCATTCACACCTGAGCGTTTTGTCGTCTCCCAAGACAATATTGGAATCTGACGCCAAACGCCTGAAGCTCAAACAAGTGCCTTGGTATGATGCAATATACATAGGACACGCTAATGTAATAACGGCGACAAAACGATGGAAAAAAACTACGCAAATCGCCTACGCTCAGGTGTGAATGCAGCCTAAGGCCTCGTACACACGATCAAATCTGTCTGCTGGAAACGGTCTGCTAGACCGTTTCAGCAGACAGATTCAGATCGTGTGTACGGGCAAACAGACGGATTTGGCCACCCGACAGATTTCAAAGAAGCTTTGACCCCCCGCCCGACATTGCTCGCGCCGAATGGGTTTCGACGCATTCGCGGAAGTGTTTTACTTCCTGGTGCGGTGACGTGCTGCAACGTCACCGCCACGTCAGCGCGCTGAGCTGGCGGGGATTTTGTTTGCTCGCCTGTGTAAGCGCAAACCAAAATGACGCTATAAATACGCTAGAGGGGTTTTGAAAAATCTATTTGTTCAAATCGGTCGGACCGACCGATTAACAAATTCCCTATGGAGATTTTGGTTCTCGCGTGTACACACGAGCAAACCAAAATCCCCGCCAGCAGACGGCGCGCTGACGTGGCGGTGGCGTGGCGGTGACGTTGACCCGCCACGTCACCGCACCAGGAAGTAAAACACTTCCGCGCATGACGCCGAAACCATTCGCCCGGTGAAGCTCTGCTGGTAAGTGTACAACCAGCAGACATTCCAGATTCCCACCCGATAGATTTTTGTCGCGTGTATCAGTCGGTGGCCAAATTGGGCGTACACACGATCGAATTCTGCTGGGACGGTCTAGCGTTTCCAGCAGACAGATTTCGTGTGTACAAGGCCTATAGAAAGAAAGGGGTCCTACCCAAAAGAATGGAAACACTGAGGGGCAAGAGTTCAAGCGACTAGTGCGACAACGAGCGTTTGCTAGGAGGGCGTTTCGTCGCTTTAATCTTGTGTGTGGGTATGTGAAGGATAGAACTTTAAGGCTACCTTCACATTTCAGTGTTTTGTAGCTTGAAGCTGGGGGCGGAAAAAAAAAATCTATTATTCTCTATGGAATTTGTTCACTCCACTGCAATCTGCCTGAAGCCAAATGCCTGAAGCTCAAAAAAGTTCTTTGGCGTGTTTTTATGCCCATAGAAATTAATGGGAATGCGTTTTTAGTGCCTATTGGCTAAAATAAAAAACGTCAAAGCCTTTATTAGACTTTTAAAGTTTCAACGTCCGTTGAAGTTTTCGAAAGTCGCTGTATGCAAACGCTTGAATACACGTGAAAACGCGCAAAAGATTCAGATCTATGTTTACCGGATGGAAGTGCCTTGAGGCGATTTAGTTCGCATGTGCAGCGTTTCACAAGTTATTCACTACGCACTCAATCGCCTACGGAGCCAGATCACATATTCATGGTGTGACTATGCAGCCTAAGGCCTCGTACACATAGTACGATATTAAACAAACCATCTGTCTGCAGAAAAAACAAGCAAACGGTCTGCACGGGTGGATTGTCCAACACTTATTCGAAGATCTTCATAAAAAGTCATACAATTGTCAAGAATGGTAATAGCAGAGGCCTTGCTGCCATTCGTGGATGGGGAAGTCCTGGCAGAAAACAGAAAAAGAAAAGAAAGGCGCACCAGCCTGGTGTATTACCGCTTGACAATTTATTGAATAATAAAAATATTAAAAACTACTCACAAAAGACATAACAAAACAGGCTTGTCAACAGGCAATGAGGTATGTTCCCCTCAGACCGCACTCCACAATGGGGGGACTGGAAGTATGTTGCTACTGGCTGACGCGTTTCGAGGCGTCTGGGGCATCTTCATCAGACTGCTGAGCTCTGATGAAGAGGCCCCAGACGCCTCGAAACGCGCCTTTCTTTTCTTTTTGCGTTTAATATTAGGCTGGTTCACATATGTGCGATACATTCGCACTGCACACTGTGCATTACCGGAAAAACGTGTGCCATTTCTAGGCATTGCGGTGCGGCTCAGGTGTGCATTCCGGCCCATTATCTTCTATGGCACATTTGTTCATTTCTCTTCAGGATTTCTCTCATTCAGCTCAATACACTTCCCCCCTCCCCCTCGCCCAGGTCTCCAAATTCGCATTTAAATGGAGCTGATCTGCTGAACAGTTCTCTTATCTCTGTGCAGAGATAAGAGAGCTGAAATTCGCACCGCACAAGTGTGAATCCGGCCTAAAGGTTTTCAATTGGATGGAATCTGGATCCAGCAGTGATAACCTACCCTGAAGAAGGGGAAGGCCATATTCCCTCAAAACGTGTGACTATATACATATCTAAGCAATGAAGACATTTAAATAAATCAAGTCACATGACTGTCTGCACTAGCTGCCCTTCATCACATGACCTAAAAGCGGTTATCTGATGAATGACTTCCCCATTGTTATCAGGAATGAAGCAGCCTAGGACCCAAATACGGACTCCTTTGAACAAGTAAATTCTAAACAAGGTTTAGGGTCAAATAAGTTGACCCTAGGCTGACCACCCAAAATAAAGTAGATGCAGACCATCACCTCATCCACCTTATTTATCATTCTATGTCTGCTGTCTCTCTCTGCCAATGTTTCCACTGGATTCCATTCGACCAATGAATAAAATTCAAAATACTAACAATGTAGAAAGCTATCTACAACTCGGCCCCAAGCTACACCACCAACCTCCTCTCAAAATACCATCCAAACTGCTCCCTTCACTTCTTAAGATCTCCTGCCCTATAGGTCCTTCATCACCTCCTACTATGCTTGTATCTAGGGCTTCTTCAGAGTTTCTCCTTTCTGCTGGAGCTTCTTACCCCAATCTGTCTAATTGTCTCCTACTTTGGCAATCCCTGAAAACCTATCTCTGAAAGGAGGCCTATCCTGCCTCTACATCACAGGTGTCAAACACAAGGCCCGCGGACCGAATCCGGCCCTCCAGGTCATTTCATGTGGCTCTCACACCCCCCTTATCCCTCCCCCACCTGGTCTCAGCAGTCAGCAGCAGAGAGGACAGGACTCCAGATCCTGCACTTCCCTGTCCAGTCCTCCTGGCAGCAGCACAAGGCGAGGAGGTGCACTGATGTAAGGGATATTGAGGGGGATGCTTGACTTCTGATGGTGATGGGCTCTTGAAATCTGATGTAAGGGGGGTGGGGTGCTGATACAACTGGCCTTTTGAGGGCAACCATAATGCTGATGTGGTCCACAAGCAAATTGAGTTTGACACCCCTGCTCTACATAATGAAATGTGCTTTTGATTTTCTCCATCAGCTTACCTCACAGTTTTTTCCCTTTGTACCACTTGATCCTCCCTTTTAGATTGTAAGCTCTTACAGGCCCTCTGAACCCTCTTGTATCAAATTGTATTGTAACTGTATTGTCTCCCTCTATTTTGTAAAGTGCTATGCAAACTTATTGGCACTATATAGATCCTGTGTAACAATAATAATCATCTGCTCTGTGCTACCTTACACCCATCAGATTAATCAATGTATCTGGCTATATTCTGTTGGATTAGGTGATGACCTTATATCTGTAAAGTCAGGGAGATACTTGCTAGCTGACTGCTCAAGGAGGGAGCGTTAGTCGGCTAGCTAAGAAAACCTTTTCCAGTTGCTTATGCAACCTCTTGATATACTAAAATTGTGTGCAGGTCTGATTGTCCTCTAAGGTTTATAAGGAATTTTAAATATAGTAAATACCATTTAAGGGGCTGGTTTACTCATTAGGCCCAAAAATGATAGCCAGGCCCAAAACTTTATAAAACTGACATACAAACTACAAGAAGCACACATCCCCCCCAAAACCCATCTTGTGTTATGTTACTACAATTTGCAAAGTGTTATGCTGCATACACACGCTCGGAATTTCCGACAACAAATGTTCGATGGGAGATTTCGGTTAGAAATTCCGATCGTGTGTAGGCCCCATCGGATATTTGTTGGTCGGAATTTCCGATAAAAAAAATTTGACAGCTGATTCTCAAATTTCCCAACAACAAAATACATTCTCAAAAATTCCGATCATGTGTGCACAATTCTGACGCACAAAATTCCATGCATATGAATCAAGTACGAGACGGAAGCGCTCTGTCTGGTAAAACTAGCATTCATAATGGAGATAGCACATTCGTCATGCTGTAACAGACTGAAAAGCATTAGGCTGAATCGTCTCTCACCAAACTTCTACTAACACGACTAGTATTGAACTTCCCTTTTCTAGTGCCATTGTACGTGTTGTATGTCACCGCATTCTTGACGTTCGGAATTTCCGACAACATTTGTGTGACCGTGTGTATACAAGACAAGTTTGAGTCAACATCCATCGGAAAAAAATCCACAGTTTTGTTGTCGGAGAGTCCCATCGTCTGTACGCGGCATTAGAAGCTTCAAGTGCTTTGTACATTCCTACTAAAGAAACTGAACAGCTTTTAACTGTAAATACTGTAATTCTGGTTATGAAAATAAAAGGGATAATCTGATTGGCTGCAGTGAAAACATGCATCTCAGAAACACAAGGCCTATTTCTACTTTATTAGCAAATTGAATAATGGTCAGAAATTTATGTATGTGGTTATAATTAGCCAAAATATGTTGTATGTGTTATTAAAAAAAAAGCTCTGCCTGCTTTTTATAATCATTATCAGCGATTAATGAAATGGACATTTTTAATTGCCCAGAAGATTTCTGTGAAATTTTGCATTTGCATTTGAGTCAAAGGGGAAGATAAAACTAATACAGCGTACACACGATCAGGCTTTTGCCTGTCCAAATCTCATCGGAATTCCATCGGAGAAAAATAGAACATGTTCTATATTTAAACTCTGATGGAATTCATCGGAATTTCCGATGAAAAAACTCAGATGGGTCTACACATGATCGGAATATCCGATGGAAAAAGTGCATTTGACTTTTTTCATCGGAAATTCCGATTGTGTGTACAAGGCATTAGGTGTTTTTTGGTGTTTTTTTTTTTAAGGGCTTTAAGGGCTACTGAGGGTTAAGTAAGCTCCATTCTACAATTCTGGGCTTGTATCTGTATAAAACAACAGCCCCTCATTAGCCACAGTTTAAAATTGTTTACAGAAATATAAGGAAAGGTAAAAAAAATAAAAAAACATAACACAAAACAAAATATACACAAAATAGGAAAAAGAAAGAAAATGAAAGTACAAGGTACAATTAATGAAACACTCCTAAAGCGGAGTTCCACCCTTTTTTTGAAAGTACAATTATGTACATGCCCATCCTAAATTCTATAAAAAAAAAAATGGCAAAATATATATATATATTTTTTTTTGTTTAAATAACTTTTTAAACTTATTTTCGACAGCACTTTCAGCTTTCCCCTGCCTAGGCGATTACATCACTAAGCGATTGGCAAGGGCTTCTGGGATAGCGGCGTCATGTATCCCAGGAGTCCTAGTGACGAAATCTTGCGTTATTTCCAGACTGGAAATTACGTGCGCGGGAGGACCAGAATGTCGGTTAATTTCCGATGGCCAATATATTGGTGCATCCCTATCATAGGATTAACAATTCATCAAATCATACCGCACAGACAACTAAAGGTAACCCCTGTGAAAGGTGGGTGCATGACTTGGTATGGTACAAAATCCAACATTAGTTGACCGGGATTGACAGGTTGCTATAGCAATGGGTCCGGGACTTCCATCGACACCCTCGAGCTATGAATAAGCATCTCACGATGTGAAACGTGTTAGCCATCTTGTCCATGTTTTGTCCACTTTTCATTTGACTCCATAGCGAATTACATTGTTTTTTTACAATAAAGGCGCCATTCAATGGAGTGCGGCAGTCCAGGATGTGTTCTTTCTTCATGGACCTGTGCAGAGCCAGAACCTGTCGGTTTTGAGTAGGAGCAATGTGAGGGATCAGAAGTTGCGAGAGCGGTAATTTTTCTTTCTACTACATTCACCTGCTATGGCAACCTGTCGAGAGGAGAGACGCTCAGTGGCTTCACTGAGCAGGCGCGGGATCGCCAGGTGCATGATGATTAGCCAGCTGTAGCAAATCCTAGCTGTAGCAAAGCCGACTTCAGATGCCCACATCCTTGATAGCACCTGCCTGCTTCCGTGATCAAGAAAGAAATTACATATTAACAAGTAACATGTATGAGGACTCTTATGCTAATATCCAAATGAGATAGGAATCACAGGGGTGCTTTTATCAAAAAAATGCTTAGGAGACTGGAGGTTCATATTAAAGGGGTTGTAAAGGTAAAAAAATAAATCGCTAAATAGCTTCCTTTACCTTAGTGCAGTCCTCCTTCACTTACCTCATCCTTCCATTTTGCTTTTAAATGTCCTTATTTCTTCTCAGAAATCCTCACTTCCTGTTCTGTCTGTAACTACACACAGTAGTGCAAGGCTTTCTCCCTATTGTGGAGAAAGCCTCTTGAGGGGGCAGGGGGCAAGCAGGAGAGTCAGGACACCCACTAACACACAGCTCCTTTCTCTATCTGCAAAGTACAGAGTGTCTTGACTTGCCTGCTCGCCCCCTTCCCCCTCAAGAGGCTTTCTCCACACCAGGGAGAAAGCCTTGCATTACGGTGGTGAGTTACAGACAGAAGAACAGGAAGTGAATATGGACATTTAAAAGCAAAATCGAAGGATGAGGTAAGTGAAGGAGTACTGCAGGTAAAAGGAAGCTATTTAGGGATTTTTTTTTTACCTTTACAACCCCTTTAAGTATTCTAAATAAACCCTCTGTAAAAGGTAAAAATATTATTATACTGTATTGTGACAGGAGGTCAGGTAAATCTGTGGGAGATACAGTTCTGCCTTGTTTAGACAATACACCAATTACTACCAGGTGTCGGCTGCAGAAATAGTCAGAAAGGTTTAGGGCGTTGGAAAACTTCAGCTGTTCAGAATGAGGTAATTAAGGCCTCTAAAAGTCATCCAAAGGATGACTACTGATTGCTGCATCCTGAGGCTTTTTGAGTGAAGGAGAGCAGTGAGAAAGACTTCTGAAGAGGTGAGGTGGTTGGTGATTTTTCTGTGTGAGAAAAAATCCAAAAGACTATTGTTTTTCTGCTGTCTGACCAGCAGTGTCTGCCCAGCAGTAGGCTGTGCCAGACTACATAGGTAGGTTCCTGTGTGGTGAAGGTAGAAGCCCCAAGTGGCCAGGGTATATTTTATGTTTTGTTTTGTTTATGCTGTTTGGATGTTTGCACTTGTATCCAGCAATATGGAAGAATAAACCAAACTCTTTGTTTTCAACCGTCTTCGGCTGCCTCTCTGTAAAGTTCAGTGTGTAGTGAACCCATCCAGGGGGTCACCCCCCCCCCCACCCCGCTACCGAGCTAATTCCTCACAGTATATATATATATATATATATATATATATATATATATATATATATTTCCGCTACCAACTAATACTTATTGCATTGGATAAAGCATCCAAGTCTTTTTTTCCACCATGACCTGCTAATAATGATTAAGAAATTACTGTCCATCTTCCACACTACAGTTTTCCAATTCATGATCATAACTTCCATGAAAACATTGCTTGATATATAATATAAAGACAAGCTAATTACCTATAGAGCTGAATTTCTTCCAGTGATGGGGCATAGTAGGGGCTCACTGCGCTGGTTACCATTATAAGACAACAGCAAGTCAGCATACAGCACAATGGCAATGAGATTACTGGGAATCTGATTACACACGATCATTGTGCTAATCAGTTGGGTGGGTGCTGCATATGTTAAAGCAGCTTACTGTATCTTCTGTATGTCTTGCCTGTACTTTCGTCATCATGAAAGTATTGGTGGCCTTAAAGCACTCTCACACCTCACATATACTGTGGGCGGAAGTCAAAGAGGCATATATAGTATAATTATGATTGTAAACTTTCATCTTGTAATACAACCCATTCAGTTTAAAATAGAAAAAAAAAGACAAAACATTTGAATATAGATATAAAAAAAATGTATAAACACCTTTTTTCCCTTTTTGTATAAGTGATCACATTCCCTCTGTTCTCAGCTGCATAATAGCACTGGTCTTGCCATTGAATGGCTGTGTGTGTGTCAGGACAAGTCTGATCATTGGAGGAGAGCAGGCTAAGTTCCCAGCACTAAAAACAAATGGCAACTCCCCCAAAGTTTAACTGGCCTTTTTGGCAAAGAGCACATAGAAGGCCGACCCATGTCAAAAAAACAACAAAGAAAAATTCCCAGGTCACTTCCCAACCAGCCTGGATCAAACCATTTTGTCGTTTCTTATGCCTCGTACACACAATCGGTTTTCCCGACGGTCAAGGGTCCGCCGGGAAAACCGAGGTGAAAACCAAGAGCCTGCTCGGTTGCTTTTCCCTGTGTACAGACGGCCGGTTTTCCCGACAGGAAAACTGCCAAGACAGCTTTGGTCGGGAAAACCAGCCGTGTGTATGTTCCACTCCCATAGAAAAACTGCAAAGCAAAAAAAAATAAAAAAAAGCTGAGAATCCCAGCGGGAAAAAAGAGAGCAAGTTCTCATTTTTTTGCTCACAGTTTTCCTGTCGGGAAAACTGCTATGGAGCATACACACAGCCGGTTTCCCCGACCAAACGCAAACAAGGCAGTTTTCCCGTTGGGAAAACCGATCGCGTGTACGAGGCATAACAATTCATAAAACCATGGGTTTAGCTTTTTCACATTTGCATATACACTATATTGCCAAAAGTATTGGGACACCTGCCTTTACACACACATTACTTTTAATGTCATCCCAGCATTTGTCTGCAGGGTTACAAATTGAGTTGACCCACCCTTTGCAGCTATAACAGCTTTAACTCTTCTGGGAAGTCTGTCCACAAGGTCAAGGAGTATGTCTATGGCAGTGCTGCTCAACTCCAGTCTTCAAAGTGCCCCAACAGGTCATGTTTTCAGGAGTTCCCTCAGATGAAACAGCTGTGGGAATTACTAAGGGCCCTTTCACACTAGCGGACGAACGGTCCGCTCATTACAAGTCCGTTTACGGACTTGTAATGTGTCCCTATGGGAGCGGATCCGTTAGCGGATGATGCATCCGCTAACGTCCGCTCGATCCGCATCCGTTTTTGCGGACGGAAGAATGTCCTATTTTTCTTCCGTCCGGCCAAACGGATCGGATGCAAACGGACAGACGGTCCATTTCCATCCGACTCCCCATAGGGGAGAGCGGAGGAGAGACGGGGCGGTCCCTACACAGTGTGCGGGGACCGCCCCGTCCGCCGACAGCTGAGCGGAGACCCCCCCGCTGAGCTGACGGGCACACGGAGCGGACCGAAAAACGGTCCGCTCCGTGTGAAAGGACCCTAAGGCAGTGAAACTGATCAAATCACCTGTGCAAAAAAATGTAAATCCTGAAAACATGACCTGTTGGGGCGCCTTGAGGACTGGAGTTGAGAAACATGCTTGGCACTCGGCAGTGTCTGTTTCTTTAAGACCCTCCATGTTCTTGAAGCCTAGAGGCGGGTCTTCTCTGTAATACCTAGAGCATGCCGACACATATCCTGTTCATCCCAGGTCTAGCTACTGAAGTGAGCAGATTCTCAGGACTTCTTAAAAGCTATTACAGATTGCAAATCTGACGAACACCAAAGCCTGTGAGTAAAGGGGTTTTGCTAGTTCAGCTTGTGTAGAGAGATGCTAGACATAGCAGATAGATAATGTGTGTTTCAGTCTGTAGTAAGCGAGCACATGTTAGGCCCTATCTTTTGTATTAGCTATGTATAATGTATGTTGCTTGAATAGCCATGCTTACATTTGTCTTTTTATGTTTGTTTTACAGTTTTACCATATCTCATATCACTTTCACACATTATTGTACACATTCCTGTGCATTATATCTCAGTAAAGACTGCATCAGTTCAGTACCAAGCGCATCTTTCATTGGGATTCGGTTTATACTTGATGTTAAGCTGTGTCTCTAAACAGCAACACACAGCTGAGACATTACAGTAAAAAGGCTTTATAACTTTGTCAGAAGCAACTAAACAGCTTTGAATCGTCCTCAACAATAAAAGGACAAATCCTTTCAGCCATGTGCAGCGAAACAAAAGTGAAACTAATTTCTCTCACTCACTATAACACTGATATTGCCTGTGTCCAGCTGCCAGCTAAAACAAGATGTAGAACACAGAGAGCAACTCTCTGACCGTTAACCCTCAATGCTCCTATAAGAAGGAAGACACACACAGCTTGCCAAGAACCAAATATAGATGCACAATACTATCTAGAGCGTCCAGTCAAACAAATCTGACTTCAGCTAGCACCGATTCAGCAAGATCTAAGTGTACTAGTTCTAGACATTCAAGCATCACCAGTCTGTCATCGGCTAGCGACAAAGTGACTAAGGCAAAAGCAGAGGCAGCTTGTGCCATGGCTTCTTATGCGGAGCAGGAAGCTGAATTTATGAGAGAATTAGCAAAAAGTGAATCTGAAACACTCACAAGGAAAGCAGAAGTGGAAGCATCTTTACAGTTAAACAGCAGAAAAACGCTGCAGCAGCCTTAGCCGAGGCAGAAGTTTTCACAAGGGCTGCTGAAACTCAATTCGATGGCATAGAAAACCAGATGTCATCCCACAGCGCAATCCAATGCACCCGTGAGTACGTACAGTCACAAGCAACCATGTACACTGACCAGCAGTCCAATGACGCACCTAGGTCTTCATCGACTCCACCAGCAATAAACAACTTTAATACTACGCAACATTGCAAGACTGAATCAGAACCTCAGTATAGGAAGTCAAGTGGTCGCATGCGCAGAGACCAATCTGCCAACCCTCCAAGAGTGCAAACGGATGCTGAATACTCCCTCTTCAAGCAAATACAAGTCTGGACTATAACAGAAAGACTTACAACAGACGAGAACCACCACCTAAACAAAGTGGATTCTGTCAAGCGCCTTATCAGCCTTACCAGCCGAATCCATACCCTGAGTTTACACCCGAGAAGTATTCGTCAGACGCAACAAGTGCTATAGAAGTGGCAAAACATCTGATGACCCGTGAGATAGTGAGCGCTGGTCTCATGAAATTCGATGACCGTCCGGAAAACTACTGGGCCTGGAAGTCATCTTTCCTGAGCGGTACCCAAGACTTAAAGCTGACAGATAAAGGAAGGCTTGACCAGCTCATCAAATGGCTAGGACCAGAATCCACTGAACAAGCCCAAAGAATCAGATCAGTACATGTTTATGACCCAGCTGCAGGACTTGCAATGGTTTGGCGGAGGTTAGAACAATGCTATGGATCACCTGAAGTGATCGAAGATGCTCTTCTGAAAAGGATAGAAAACTATCCAAGAATAACAAACAAGGATTACCAAAAGCTGAGAGGTTTGGGAGACCTACTTTTAGAAATAGAAGCTGCTAAGTCTAGTGGATATCTGCCAGGTCTCTCATATCTGGATACAGCACGTGGAGTTGAGCCCATAATCGAGAAACGTCCTTACAACTTGCAAGAAAGGTGGGTAGCTCAAGCTTCAAGATACAAGAAAGGTCATCGAGTTGCATTTCCACCGTTCGCCTTCTTCGCTGAATTCATAGAAGACCAAGCTGAAATACGCAATGACCCAAGCTTTGCTTTCCTGAACAAGAGAACAGCGAGCTTCCCAAAGGTAGAGCAGAAACCTCCAGGGCTTTACAAAGAACGCAGAGCAACAGTTTCTGTAAGGAAGACAGAAGTTCCACCTGAATCTGCAGCCAATCAGGAAGACAACCCAAGTAAGAAAGTTGAATAGCCAGACAAAATATGTCCTATCCACAACAAGCCTCATCCATTAAGAAAATGTTGCAATTTCAGAAGTAAGACATTAGAAGAGCGCAAAGCTTATCTTAAAGACAATCGCATTTGTTTCAGATGTTGCGCTTCAATTCAGCATCTTGCAAAAGACTGTACAAAAACAATACGATGCGCAGAGTGTAACAGTGACAAACACTTGTCAACACTGCACCCGGGACCACCACCATGGAAACAAGAAGCTCCGGCAACTCAAGAAGATCATGGTGGGGAGCAAGGCGAAAGTACAACGCCAGCAGTAACCTCAAAGTGCACTGAGATCTGTACAGAGGAGGGCCGCTCAAGATCATGCTCCAAGATATGCTTAGTCAAGGTGTATCCAGCAGGTTTCAGAGAAAAGGCAATCAAGATGTACACAGTCTTGGATGAACAGAGTAACAGATCTCTGGCAAAAACAGAATTCTTTGACCTCTTCGGTGACAAAGGAACTCCAACTCCATACACCTTGAAGACTTGTTCTGGAGTTGTAGAGACAATAGGAAGAAGAGCAAACAACTACATCATCGAGTCATTAGATGGAAAGACAAAGGTGACTCTTCCTACCCTCATAGAATGTGATGAGATACCAGACGACAGGTCAGAGATTCCCACACCTGAAGTTGCTCGTCATCACCCTCATCTGGTGCAAATAGCAGACCAGATACCAGCACTAGATCCAGATGCTGCAATCACCCTTCTACTTGGGAGAGATATCCTTAGAGTGCACAAAGTCAGAGAACAGTACAATGGGCCACACAATGCACCATTTGCACAACGCCTTGATCTCGGATGGGTCATCGTTGGAGAAGTATGTCTAGACGGACTGCACAAACCAGCAAAGGTAAATGTCTACAGAACACACCTGTTGCAGAATGGTCGTACATCTTGTCTTTGCCCATGTACCAACAGTCTACACATTAAAGAGAGATTAGATAACCCAACACATCAGCGGAGTATCCAGAGGTGCATGGAAGACTTAGCCTCAACTGGAAATACAGATGGACTGGGTTGTAAGGTGTTTGAAAGAACAAGAGACGACGACAAGCCAGCACCCACGGTAGAAGATACCCTCTTCCTCAAGATCATGGACAGAGAAGTCTACAGAGACAAGTCAGGCAGCTGGGTAGCCCCTCTACCCTTCCGGTCACCACGCCATCGCCTTCCTAACAACAGGGTACAAGCAGAGAAACGCTTCAGTTTGTTGCAGCGCACTCTACAAAGAAAGCCAAATATGAAGAAACACTTCCAAGCCTTTATGCAAAAGATTTTTGACAACGAGCAGGCAGAAGTGGCACCACCACTACAAGAAAACCAAGAACACTGGTACTTACCAATATTTGGGGTGTATCATCCTCAGAAACCAGGTCAGATACGTATAGTATTTGACTCTAGTGCGAAGCACGAAGGCATCTCACTAAATGACATCCTTCTCAACGGACCTGACCTGAACAATACACTCCTTGGAGTACACATCAGGTTCAGAAAAGAACTCGTAGCAGTAACAGCAGACGTACAACAGATGTTCTACTGTTTCTTCGTTCGAGAAGATCACAGAGACTACTTAAGGTTCCTGTGGTATGCAGACAATGACTTTAACAAAGACATCATAGAGTACAGGATGAAGGTACATGTGTTTGGAAACAGCCCTTCCCCAGCTGTAGCTATCTACAACCTGAAACGAGCAGCACAGCAAGGTGAAAGACATGGCCAAGAAGCCAAACAGTTCGTCATGAAGAACTTCTACGTGGACGATGGACTTGCTTCTTTCTCCAGTAACGAAGAAGCTATTAGCGTCCTGAAAAGAACAAAAGAAATATTGGCAGAATCCAACATAGGATTGAACAAGGTAGCTTCCAACAGCAACAGAGTCATGGAAGCATTTCCAATAGAAGACCATGCTAAAGATCTCAAAGACTTAGATCTAGGGACAGAATCACCACCCTTGCAAAGAAGTCTTGGGCTTAGTTGGGACCTAAAGACTGATAGTTTCACCTCAGGGTCTCCAGAGAAGAGAAACCATTCACAAAAAGAGGTGTTCTATCTACAGTCAACAGTCTTTATGACCCCCTGGGATTTGTAGCACCCATCATCATGCAAGGCAAAGCTCTTTTGAGACAGATCACTACTGAGCAAGAACAAATTGACTGGGACGTACCTCTTCCTGAAGAGAAGCAAATGCAGTGGAAGTTATGGAAAGACTCATTGTTAGAGCTTGAACAACTCAACATCCCAAGACCGTACTTACCTGTTTCTTTGTCTGCTACACAGAGAAGAGAATTATGCATATTCTCTGACGCTTCTACTATAGCTATCGCAGCTGTAACTTACCTTAGAGTAATAGACACTGAGGGACAAAGCCATGTTGGGTTCATCATGGGAAAATCTAAACTAGCTCCCAGACCTGCTCACACTCTCCCACGTCTAGAACTTTGTGCTGCTGTCTTAGCGGTAGAGATAGCAGACATGATTACGACTGAACTAGACATTGAGATCCATGCAGTGAACTTTTATACGGACAGCAAGATTGTGTTAGGATATACTCACAACGCTTCAAAAAGATTTTACACATACGTGACCAACAGAGTGACACGTATCAGAAAATCTACAAGTCCAGATCAGTGGCATCACATCAGCACGGACAAGAACCCAGCGGATCATGGGACAAGATTGGTGTCAGCCGCTGTACTCAAGCAAACAAACTGGTTCGTAGGTTCATCGTTTCTTGGTAAGCCAGAATCCAAAGAGACTACCCAGGTAGAGACCTTTCAGCTCATAGAACCAGATCAAGACAAAGAGGTAAGACCTCAAGTTGCAGTTTGTAAGACTTTAGTTACCAGATACAGTTTGGGCACCCATAGATTTGAGAGGTTTTCCAGTTGGAAGTCGATGACACGTGCAATCGGAAAACGTATCTGTCTACCCAGACATTCCTGCAGAGCTACCAATACTGATCAGCGTAGCAACGACCATCTTGAACAAGCCAAGGTCGCGATCATCAAATACGTACAGCAGGAAGTCTTTAAAGAAGAAATTCAAAGCCTTCTGAAAAAGGAAGAGATTTCTCGACACAGTTCGCTCAAGAAGTTAAACCCTATCCTCGACGAAGAAGGAGTACTAAAAATAGTAGGTCGTTTGTCGGCAGCAGATATGACTATCCAAGAGAGACATCCCTTCGTCATACCTAAGAATCATCACATCGCTCTTCTTCTGGTAAGACACTATCACGAGCAAGTGGCACATCAAGGACGACACTTCACTGAAGGAGCAGTACGGTCAGCAGGATTGTGGATCATAGGAGGTAAGAGACTAGTCTCCAGTGTGATCAGCAAATGCGTTACCTGTAAGAAGATTAGAGGGAAACTTGAAGTTCAGAAGATGTCAAACTTACCTGCAGACAGACTTGCTTCAGATCCTCCGTTCACTCACGTAGGTCTAGACGTTTTTGGACCATGGAACATCTCTTCTCGCAAGACCAGAGGAGGCAGTGCCGAAAGTAAACGTTGGGCTGTTCTGTTCTCTTGCCTGAGTACTAGAGCAGTTCATATTGAAGTGATTGAATCTTTATCCACTTCAAGTTTCATCATCGCCTTGAGAAGATTCTTCTCTATCAGAGGACCAGCAAAATTGATTCGTTCAGACGGCGGCACAAACTTTATTGGTGCCTGCAAGGAGTTGAAGATCATCTCTACAGACTCTGAAACAAGTTCCTATCTTCAAGATCAAGGATGCACTTGGACTTTTAATCCTCCACACGCATCGCATATGGGAGGAGCCTGGGAGAGGATGATTGGAATGGCTCGTCGCATTCTCGACGCCATGCTCCTGAAGATTGGGTCTACTCGCCTCACTCATGAAGCTTTGACTACACTAATGGCTGAAGTCGTGGCCATTATGAACGCCAGACCTTTAGTTCCAGTGTCTACAGATCCGGAGATGCCGTCAGTCTTGACACCCGCAATGCTGCTGACCCAAAAGATGGAACCAGTGACAGCTCCCACAGGAGACTTTGACCTCAAGGACTTGTATACCAAGCAATGGAGACAAGTTCAAAGTCTTGCGGACATTTTCTGGAAGAGGTGGAGACAGGAATACCTGGTGACACTCCAGCCACGCAAAAAATGGCAAGATGACAAGCCTAACTTACAAGTTGGAGACATTGTCTTATTAAAATACACTCAGGCCCACAGGAACGAATGGCCCATTGGACTCATTGTGGGGACTGATCCTAGTAGTGATGCTAGAGTTAGAAAGGTAGAAGTTAGAATTGTTAGACAAGGCATTCCCAAGGTATATGCTAGGCCAATTTCTGAAGTAGTTTTACTTCTGTCCAAAGGTTAGTGGCATAACAAAAAGTATGCCAGGTGGGGAGTGTGCTGCCTTCGCAATGTATATTACATGCTTGGCACTCGGCAGTGTCTGTTTCTTTAAGACCCTCCATGTTCTTGAAGCCTAGAGGTGGGTCTTCTCTGTAATATCTAGAGCATGCTGACACATATCCTGTTCATCCCAGGTCTAGCTACTGAAGTAAGCAGATTCTCAGGACTTCTTAAAAGCTATTACAGATTGCAAATCTGACGAACACCAAAGCCTGTGAGTAAAGGGGTTTTGCTAGTTCAGCTTGTGTAGAGGGATGCTAGACATAGCAGATAGATAATGTGTGTTTTTAGTCTGTAGTAAGCGAGCACATGTTAGGCCCTATCTTTTGTATTAGCTATGTATAATGTATGTTGCTTGAATAGTTATGCTTACATTTGTCTTTTTATGTTTGTTTTACAGTTTTACCATATCTCATATCACTTTCACACATTATTGTACACATTCCTGTGCATTATATCTCAGTAAAGACTGCATCAGTTCAGTACCAAGCGCATCTTTCATTGGGATTCGGTTTATGCTTAATGTTAAGCTGTGTCTCTAAACAGCAACACACAGCTGAGACATTACACTGGTCTATGGGAATGTTTGAGCATTCTTCCAGAAGTGCACTTGTAATGTTAGGCACTGATGTGGACAAAAAAAGGCCTGCCTTGCAGTCTCTGCCCGAATTCATCCCAAAGGTGTTCTATCGGATTGAGGTCAGCACTCTGTGCAGGCCAGTCAAGTTCCTCCACCCCACACTTGCTCATCCATGTCATTATGGACCTTGCTTTGTGCACTGGTGCACAGTCATGTTGGAACAGGAAGGGGGCATTCCCAAACCGTTGGGGGCATAAAAATTGTCCAAAATATCTTGGTATGCAGACGCCTTAAGAGTTTCCTTCACAGGGGATAAGCTAAGGGGCCAAGCCCAACCCCTGAAAAACAACCTCTCACCATAATTCCCCTTCACCAAATGATTTGAAGGGGTTGCCCAATACTTTTGTCAATATAGTGTGGATGAGCCAATTCACCAACAGTTGGGTTTGCCACCTCATCCCTTTAAAATCGAACACATATTAATTACACAGGTTCTGTAACTGATTAAGGTGGTAATTAAACTTACTTTGTGCTTTATCTGCATTAAATTAGCCTCAGACCCTGTGTAATTAATATGTGCTCAGTTTTAAAGGGATGAGGTGCCAACCCTACCAACAATACTCAAATGGCAACCACCCCAACCTATAACTGGCCTTTGCAACAAGGAGCACATGGAACATTAACTGTTAGGACTATTTGGTTGTTGCAGGCTGGTTGGCAAGTGAGCTGGGCCTTTTTCTTTGTTGTTTTTTTTACATGCTTAGCCCTTACATGTACCTTGTTGCAATGGCCAGTTATAGGTCGGGTGGTTGCCATCTGTTTGTACTGTTGGTGAATTGGTGAGGGGAGGCACTGGATATCTTTACTGCCATTGTACCATTGCTGGGTGTCCAGTGCATCCATATACCTTTAAGGAGGGGTGGGCACCCTCCAGACATGGAAAGTGAAGTGGTTTCCGCGCCAAAATTGCAGGAATAACTTAATAAATTAATATAATGTGTCTCTCTAAGAGACAAAAATATTTTGCTGCGTTGGGCAAAAACAACGTAGCAAATAGCTGCTCCTCAGTGTAAACAGTGGTGTACTGTGTAAAGTGGATATAGAGTAGATGAGGGCGCTAAGAAAGGTAATACCTTATCTATTGGTAGAGAAGAAAAACCCAATTCAGGATGTGGATAGATGCATCATAGGGATGCCAAATTAGCAACAATCCATAGTGACATTAACAAAGGTGCAAAGTATCAATCAATCTTGCAATCAATCAAAAAAAGAAAGGTAATACCTTATCTATTAGCCTTTCACCATGGAAATTCTTAGTATCACCAAAACGTGCTGAAGATTTAATATGCGCTTACCACAGATATAGACCTCTTAATTAAAAGCAGGTCATGCGAGCTGAACAGGATAAGTGCCTGTTACACTGGAGGCCCCCCTGATGACGTACACAGATACGAAACATATGTCGGCGGCGAGGTCTGGCATACTCTCTACCCAGCTGATCCTCTAGTGCCCTGTTCCTGCCCGACACAACACTTCAAGCAGCATCCATCGGGTTGTACTGTGCGCGCAAGCGGGTCCCCGGTGAGAACCAAACATTGTGCTGTCAGTCCCAGTGCCAGGCAGGCACGTCACAAAGTAAGAGGCCACTCGGCTGTTTGTTTGTGCATTTTAATTTTTTTAAATAAAGATAAAGCACTATGGGCTTTCCCCATATTCTCTTTGTTTTATTATGAGTGCTACGGTTCCAAGATCCTGCTGCATCTGAATCCAGGGTTTGCCTCCAGTGTAACAGGCACTTATCCTGTTCAGCTCGCATGACCTGCTTTTAATTAAGAGGTCTATATCTGTGGTAAGCGCATATTAAATCTTCAGCACGTTTTGGTGATACTAAGAATTTCCATGGTGAAAGGCTAATAGCACGTCTGTGATCAGATAACCTGCATTCCTGCACATCTATCCTCATCTCAGTTTTGCATTGGACTTTACAACACTACTCTAATACAATAGTATTTTGTGTAGGACAGATATTCCACTGCCCTATGAATGTAATGGTTGTCACCTTTATTAATTCACGTTAAAGATAATCTCTTTTTTGTATGCACAGTATTTTTATTTTGGTTATATTGTGTTCACAAGCCAGTTTTTTTCGAGTTGTTTTTTTAGTTTGATTGATTGCAAGATTGATTGATACTTTGCACCTTTGTTAATGTCACTATGGATTGTTGCTAATTTGGCATCCCTATGATGCATCTATCCACATCCTGAATTGGGTTTTTCTTCTCTACCAATAGATAAGGTATTACCTTTCTTAGCGCCCTCATCTACTCTATACCCTCCAGACATACCTGCCCTTAATCTATCCACTATTATATATGTGCTCCCATTTTGGAGGCTCTCAAAATTTATAGCGTTAGGACTGTAGTACACTAGGGTGCCGTGAAGTGGCCCTGTAGCTTACAGATATATTTGCAAATGTGTGCAAACGAAACCCCTGGTTTTAACATGAACTGTGACAGGACAATTTGGTTTACTGCAGACTGGTTGGTAAGTGAGCTGGGATTTTTTTTTTTGCGTTCCCAGCACAGCTAGGGAACTGACCATGGTGTGTTCTCCTGCTGAGTATGGCTAGTTTTTAATAGGAAAGCAAAGGGACTAGCAGGAACACCAGGGATTTCACACAAAGGAAACAATGCAAAGAGAACAGGACACTTTCTCATACAAGTACATGGTACAGCAGACACATATCAGGAATACGAAATGTTGGATTTACATACTCTTTAATATTGATGGGAACATGTCTTGATGCTGGACTATACTTAATAGGAACACACATCTTAGCTTTGATTTCTGTAACTGTGATCACTGCTTGTCTTGTCATCAACTTTCTGAAAGATGTATATGCTTTTGACATTCCATGCATAATGGAAGATTTAATTTGTACCACTATTATGTGCACGCTGTCATGCACCATCATTGATTTTTGAAGTGGCGTTTTCTTTAAGTAAAGAATAATAAAAACAAAAAAATGCATTTATACTGCTAATTAAAGCTTGTTTGAACCCCCATGTCTGACCCCACTAATGCGCCTCTGGAAAAATAGTCAAACATTCCCATAGACACACTCCTAAACCATGTGGTCAGCCTTTCCAGAAGAGTTGAAGCTGTTATAGCTGCAAAGGGTGGGCCAACGCAATATTAAACCCTATGGACTTATGCCGCGTACACACGGTCGTTTTTTGCGATGAAAAAAAACGTCAATTTTTTAAAACGTCTTTTAAATTGATCGTGTGTGGGCAAAACGTCATTTTTTGTCTTAAAAAAAACGACCAAAAAAAAATTCCAACATGCTTGAATTTTTTGTGTCGTTTTTCAAAACGTCGTTTTTTGTTTCACAAAAAGTCACCGTGTGTAGCAAAAACGTTGTTTAAAACGACGTTTTTCAACACGCGCATGCCCAGAAGCTAGTTATGAAGCGAGCTTCAATGGAAAAGAGTGGTGAACGTAACCTTGCTTTTTGTGAAAAAAACAATGGTGTGTAGGCAACATCGTCTTTGAAAAGTGACGTTTCAAAAACGTCGTTTTTTACTTCACAGAAAACTTCGTTTTTTTTATCACAAAAAATGATCGTGTGTACGCGGCATAAGACTTGGATGCCATTAAAGTTCAAGGCAGGTGTCCCAATACTTTTGAAAACATAGTGTACATACTTTACTGGAATTTTTTTTTAAACTAGAGTGTATTGTCACTTTTAGGGCAGGACCAGCCAGAGAAAAGTTTCAGAATTACATGAAAGCTGCTGAGAATGGAGCATGTTGCCTGGATATTGTAATTTCAGCACATATGTTCACGAGTTACATCAGCAACTGCTCAATGACCAAACAAATGTGGCACCCTTGTCCTAAATAGGGCTGCTAGTAAACTTTGTTGTGCTAGGTGGTAACTAGACTGGCTAATTTGTAGTCTTGATCAACTGTTTTTTCTCCTAAGCTTGAGTTTAATTGTAATCTCTCTCTCTATCAATAGGTGGCACTGTTACCTTTGGCATTAGGATGATAGATTACAGCAAATTCAGGTTTGTTGTCTCAGCCAATCAGCAGGAGTTTTCTTTGGCCACTGGAGTCAGGTGATTGGAGGGTTCTTTTCCACCCGGGTGTCGGCCTGGGTGGGTGTGTGTGGAGCTGCAGCCGAGGTGTAGGCCTGAAGCCTGGGGCCTAGCCACGTGTAAAGGGGCTCAGCCTGAGGGGAGCCTAACTGCCGTCAGGAGGCAAGGCAGAAGAAGTTGCCAGAGGGTAAAGCACTCTTGTCGCCGGAAGCAAGTGAAAAAGGGATGGAGTTCTGAAGGAGTACCAGAGAAGATGCTTCACTAGCCGGGGACGGTGAAATAAGTGTGAAAGCTTCAGTAGAGACTCATCCAAGAATATAGTGGGTAGCTGTAAGTAAAGCTTGAAGAGAAGTACAGCCTGTAGCTGTGAGTAAAAGCTTCAGGGATCCAGCGGGTAGCTGTGAGTCCGAGGAACCCAGCGGGTAGTATGGGTGACACTTGAAAAATACAGCGGGTAGCTGTGAGTCCGAGGAACCCAGTGGGTTGCATGGGTGACACTTGAAAAATACAGCGGGTAGCTGTGAGCCTGAGGAACCCAGCGGGTAGCATGGGTGACACTTGAAAAATACAGCGGGTAGCTGTGAGTTGAGCTCGAGGGATCCAGCTGGTAGCTGAGAGTCCAAGAAGTCCAGTGGGATACTGTGAGCTGAGCTTGAAGATTACAGCGGGTAGCTGTGAGTGAAGCTTGAGAATTCCAGCAGGTAGCTGGGAGCTAAGCTTGAGGATCTACAGTGGGATACTGTCAGTGAAGTTGTTGCTATAGGAGACAGCAGTTTCTACAAGATACTGGTTGCTGCATTCAACTTAAAGGCCCTTTTTCTGTATTGCTGTCTGCCTAGTTCTATTGTTGTCTGCCAAGTTGCTATCAGATTTGCCTAAGGGTATCCGGTGCCCTAACCCTCTCTCACCTGTTTTCTGGTAAGAGAACTAAAAACTCTCTTTGTTCATTTTTAAAAGTGACTGGTGCCCATCTTTCCATCGTGCACTACACCCACCATGCCTAGTAACCTGCACCCTGAGGAGGAATGTCTCTGGGGGTCACCACTAGGCCTCTGGAGGTCAGAGAGACTGCTACACAAATAAGACATTGGTTGCAGATAGGGAGTGTGGTGGGAGATTCTGCCAGTACAAACACTATATTGTGTGCCAATGTTCATTATGGCAAGAGCTGCCACTGCTCCCCCATAAAGTTCTGCTTCACATGAGTAAAGCCAGAAGCATATTCAGAAAACAGTTAACCACTTCAATACCCAGCCATATACAATTGACGGCCTGGGATGGGATTTACCATCCTAAGTGGCCGTCAATTGACGGCCTGGGTATTGCAGGCGAATATCTGGATGATGCCTGCAGCCAGAGGCATCATCCAGATATCCTCTTCTTCAGCCGGCGATTCTGCACAATGTAAGAACGATCATAGCGGCGGTTCCGCCGCTTGATCGTTTTTACAGGCCGCGGGAGGGGACATCCCCCCCCTCCCGCTGCCATCCGGTGCTTCTCCGGGCTTACCTGTGCCTTCGGGGGCCCGGAGAACGAATCGGCGGCGGCGGCAGGAAGCATAGAGATGACTGGTGACCAGATGGTCACCAGTCATCTCTATGACTGTCGGAGGACCCGGGCGCGATCTGATGACGTCACGCCCGGGTCCCCGTATGTAAACAAAGCCGCAATTGCGGCTGTAAGTCACCATTCATGAGATCGGTGAATTTTTTTTCACCGATCTCATGGTTTCCAGCCTGGAGGTGAGATGTGAGGTCTTATTGACCCCACATCTCTCCATAAAGAGGACCTGTCACAGACATTTCCTATTACAAGGGATGTTTACATTCCTTGTAATAGGAATAAAAGTGGAAAAAAATAAATGAAAAAAAGTGTAAAAATAAATAAAAAATAAGTCAAAAAAAATAATAAAAGATAAAAAAAAATTAAAACGCCCCTGTCCCCGATAGCTCGCGTGCAGAAGCGAACGCACACGCAAGTCCCGCCGACATATGTAAACGCCGTTTAAACCACACACGTGAGGTATCACCGCGTGCGTTAGAGGGCCAGCAACGAATCTAGCACTAGATCTCCTCTGTAAATCTAAACTGTAACCTGTAAAAAAATAAATAAAGCGTTGCCTATGGAGATTTTTAAATACCGAAGTTTGGCGCCATTCCATGAGTGTGCGCATAATTAAAGCGTGACATGTTGGGTCTCTATTTACTCGGTGTAACATAATCTTTCACATAATACAAAAAAATTGGGCTAACTTTACTGTGTTGTTATTTTTTTAATTCATAAAACAATTTTTTTTACAAAAAAAAGGCGTTTAAAAAATAATTGCGTAAATACCGTGCAAGATAAAACTTTGGAATGACCGCCATTTTATTCCCTAGGGTGTCTGCTAAAAAAACATATATAATGTTTGGGGGTACTGTGTAATTTTCTAGCAAAAGAATGATGATTATTACATGTAGAAGAGAAGTGTCAGAATAGACCCGGTATGGAGGTGGTATAAAAGCCTGGTATTGAAGCGGTTAATGTAACATTCACAAAGTATCCTCTACAGTTGAATCTGGATATTTTAAATTACAGTGAATCTTTGGTAAATGTCACATTCACTATTTATAATTATGCCCAGTGAGGTGAATGGATGCCAAACTGGTTAACATAGCATGCAAGGAATATACTTCCTAAATTAGTATTTTCAGATATTCATCAAATTAACCATTGAATGGAATACATATTAGGTAGCACCTGCTTAGGCAACATATTAGATACATTATAGCCATAACAGCTATCCTCTCCAACAAATTCATGTAGAAACATATACTAATATATATATTAGAATCACACTCTTGAAAATAACGTATTTGGACTTCAAAGGTTATACGGATATCTTAAAGCTCACAATACAAATATACAAATGTCTGACTCACAAAAGAAAACACTTAAAGATGCTTTAGCTAGCGGTGTGAATTATTAATAGAACAATTTGTGCAGAGTTCTTCATGACGTATGTGTTCAAGGTGACAGTGTGTTGACATCAGTGAGAAAATACACAATTTTAATACATTTGTAAACATAATTAGTTGTAAAACAATGGGCAAGAATAGCTACTAATGTTTTTCTTCCCAAAGAGTGAAAAAATACAATATACCACCAATGAACATCACCCAACATTAAAGGAAATATGTACTAAGAGAAAAAAGGAATCTGCCATTATTGAACTCCTTTTAAAAATTCTGGATTCCCAGTTGCCTTTGGACACAAAACGTTCTGTCTCCAACCTAGAACAAGCAGTACAGTCAGAGGAAAGTAAGAACTTCTGATCTGTAAACTTTTACAGATTTATAGACTCAGAAAGCCTAAGTAGGCAGTCCACTTACAAAAAAAGCCAAGCAACGCAAGAAGGCTGCAGTGTTCATTTTCGGTGCCATCTATTTAATAGTGTAATTCTCAAATACAGTGTCAATAATACAAAAATAGAAAAGGGGCCCATTTACTGCAACGCTATAGTGTACATGGGCTCTAAAGTGTACAGCTTTGCACATACACACTTCTGAGCAAATTAACCAGCCAGAAGGTTTTAGGACTTTGGGAGAAAACCAGGGCAATCACCAAAAACCTACACAATCTTACACAGGGGAAGAAAAGCAAACAGTGTCTTGTCTAGGAATCATATAGAATAGATGACCCAACTGTGGAAAAGAAAGAGGGAAACCAGTGTGGCCATGAGCTCATCAGTAGCCCACCAAGATAATGTCTTCTACCTTTATTATTGTGGTGCTGAAACACAACCAGATCATGAAACAGCTAACCAAAGCTAGGTAACTTTGATCTGATATACAACATGTGTGTGTGGAGACCATGTCCCTGAAAAGTCCTAGCTTCAACAGGTAAGTGTTTTTTAGCCAAATTCTACACAACAACCTGCTGAAAAGAAATCTATTTGTGCACTTAGATTCCCCATTTTAGACAGTCGGAACGCCTCAACTTTGAAAAAAATCAATTTTGCTCCATTTGGTTGGCTGTTTAGTGGAAGCTTGTTTTCAAAGCACTTCACTTTAATTGCTCCATTTTTACAAGAAATGTCAATCTGGCACTCATTTACTATTGGCCTTCTAGTATATTTTAAGTAAAACAAAATCAATTTTCTGTTCCCATGTTGTGCTCTGCACAAATTAGAAAGGGAAAAAAAAATCAGCCTTGTATAGTTGTCATCAACGATCCTCCCTGTCTAGCAGGGGTGATTGCAGGAGTCTGTAAAAGACTTTCATCTTTGTAGCCTACAAAATAAGTCTTTATACCCGTTACTGCAAGACGGTGTTGTATTAAACGTCATTACTGAACTGCTGCCTATATGTGATGACACCAATCGCACATAAAGGATAAATCTGCAATTACCCCTCCAAATCAGGGTCTTTCTGTCCAATTGGAAAGCTCAACTCTGGGCACAAAAACTTTCATTGAAATATACACTGAGCAAAATTATAAACACTTTTGTGTTTGCCCCTTTTTATTATGCGTGAAGAGAATACCTTTCCAAAGTGCCAAACTCCATTGAATGTAAGCATTTGCCCACTCAAGTAGTTTCCGACAACGAATTGCAGTCAGGTCTTGAGACCCAGATGAGGACGAAAAACATGCGCATAAGCTTTCTGACAGTTTATGCAGAAATTCTTTGGTTATGCAAACCGATTGTTGCATCAGCTGTCCAGGTAGCTGGTCTCAGACGATCTTGGGGGTGAAGATGCTGGATGTGGAGGTCCTGGGCTGGTGTAGTTACATGTGGTCTGTGGTTTTGAGGCCTGTTGGATGTACTGCCAAATTCTCTGAAATGCCTTTGTAGATGGCTTATTATAGAGAAATGAACATTCAATTCAAGGGCAACAGCTCTGGTGGACATTACTTCAGTCAGCATGCTAATTGCACGCTCCCTCGAAACTTGCCACATCTGTGGCATTGTGCTGTGCGATAAGACTGCACATTATAGAGTGCCCTGTTATTGTGGCCAGCTTAAAGCGGAGCTCCAGCCGCGAAACATTTTTTTTTTAAAGTCAGCAGCTACTAACAGTGTAGCTGCTGACTTTAAATAAGGACACTTACCTGTCCTAGGCGCCCGCGCTGACGGCCCCCCCCGATGCCGGTCCCACGATCGCTCCGGGTCCCGCGCCGCCATTCACACTATGGGAAACAGGCAGTGAAGCCGTACGGCATCACTGCCCGTTTCCTACTGCGCCTGCGTGAGTCTCACGTTGGCTTGTGAATGGGCGCGCTGCTCTCTGAGAACACACACAGTTCCCAGAAAGCAGCGCGCCCCATTCACAAGGAGAAGGACAACAAGACATCAAACCGCGGTGTGGAAGATGCAGATTACGGACTTCCGCATAGCAACAGCTATTTCGGGTGAGTATTTTTTTTTTTTCAGGTTTTTTTATTTTTTTTTTTTTAAACAACATGGCAAAATGTTGTTTTGCTGGGTGGAGCTCCGCTTTAAGGTACACCTGTGCAATAAGCATGCTGTCTAATCAGCATCTTGATATGCCACACTTTGTGAGGTGGATAGTTTATCTTGGCAAAGGAGAAGTGCTCACTAACACAGATTTAGACAGATTTGTGAACAATATTTGAGAGAAATAGGCTTTTTATGTACATAGAAACAGTCGTAGATCTTTGAGTTCAGCGCATGATAAATAGGGGCAAACACAAAAGTGTTGCGTTTATAATTTTGCTCAGTGTATTTCTCAATATTCGCAAAGGCTATAAATCCACTTTCAGTGTGCCTAATGCTTTTACAACCTTGTAAAAGTAGCAGTGACATAGCCAATACAGAGGGCAGAGCTGTAGGAGGAGCCCAACAGGTCCACCCACTCTAGGCTTGCCATACAAAAAAAAAACTACTACAGGAGGGGCGGATACAAGACCAGTTACCCCATACAGCAAGAGAAAGCAACGATAACTGGTCTTTATTAGAGGAAGTTGAATTACTGCACAGATCTGAATTACTGCACATGCCTCTTGTATTCAGACAATACATATACTGAAGGTCAGCTTTCATTTCTGAGCCACTGCATGTCAGTTGACAACTCAGTGATTGGGTTTTCATAGAAGCATTAGCAAGTACTAGTTATTCCCTCTTCAATTTGGACCTTTGCACTGCAGCTTCATGGGCTGTAATTAATTCTTATCTCTCTTGTTCAACTTATAAAGGCAAGAATCAGTTACAGATTATGGGGCTGCAAGCTGCCTGATTATATAGCTCTGTGCATTTTAAAGTACAACTAACAGCAAAACTTTTTAGATGGATTAGAACAGGTGTGGCCAACCAGTGGCCCGGGGGCCACATTTGGCCTGCGGAGCCCTCTGATGTGGCCCGCGACCTCCTGCTCTGGAATGGCGGGTTGACAAGCAAAGATTGCAGGTTGCCAACCCGCCATACCACAGCATCAGTGTTGTGATAGGAAGCTGGTGGTAGAGGAAGAAAGCGGCTGCCGAGCAGAGCCCCATAAGCCAATGCTTCCTCTACAGCGCCGGCTTTTGCCACAGGTGGAGTCTATAGCAAAGTTCAGCTAACTCGCAGGATAGACATAGCTGCACTCGCGGTATGGGTAAACCGCAACACATCAGTGTGAAAGCAGTTTTAGGACCTTTTCACACGATCAGCCCAACCAAATGGGACCCTCAATTCACCTCTACAGAGCGACAGATGTCTGTAAACGCCTGCGTACCTCCAATACGAAAAACATTTGTCCCCTTCCATCTGGACAGATCGGAGGGCCTATAGAGTAGCCGTAACTTGTCATCCGTCCGATCCGCTCACTGTGGCCCGCGACTGGTTACCAAGTTGCTTAAGTGGCCCCCGCTCTTCAAAAGGTTGGGCACCCCTGGATTAGAACATCTGTAAATTTGTATTGCTGTGTGTGCATCCCGTTAGGGAGATTCACACTCTCTATTTGTCCTGTTTACCATTATCAATGAAAACAAAGGTAAAAGAAAATCCCAAATGTTGTGTTGTCCCCAGAAAAATTATTGTGGGGAAATCTTCCAATGGGGACACTAATTCTGGTAACCTGGGGGTCCCCAAGGCACTCCCTTAATTTTCAGGGATTTCATCTCACTTCCTGTTTAGCTATAAGATAGGAAGTCAAGAGAAATCTCCAAAATGGGACACAGGTGGCAAAAAATAAACTCTATCCAAAATGGGGGAAAAAAAAGTTTTGCCTATAGTTCTACTTTACGTTTTAATTTTCAACTCTAACTGGAGTGCACCTTTAACTTTCTGCATTGTTTATAATAATACCTCTGTGAGCTTGTAAAAAGGAAGAACAATGTCTGTCACACAGTAAAAGGCTACCAGGGACACCAAAATCCTTGTAAAAAGATACCAAATGCCAGTGGATGGATTTTACTACAAAATACTTTTACAGGATAACAACTGTAGAAATAGGACAACTGAAACAACAGGGACAAGACTTATCAAAATAATAATAAAAACACCTATAAAAGTGGCTTTCATGGATTGTAATATTCTTTACACAGCGGTGTTATAGAGCTGCAGTTATGATCCATACGATGATGAAGATGGCTATATTGGGAATAATGCAGAATCCTTGGAGCATGAAATTGTAGAACAGAAGCGGGTTCACTAATTGGCTGAAGTAGTATCTAGCACAACATAAAAACAATGACATTATAGTATACAAAATAGTTAAAGCTACAGAATCTATTGAAATTACACAAAATGTGATGGGACATGTAAACTTCATGCCAGTACATTCTCTTCTAAGAACGCGGTGTTCCAGAATTAATGAATGCTCAACCCTTCTGCACTTTAGGATAGTCGCTAAATGCTAGCAAAAAAATAATAAATACATGTAAGGCTCCCTAGAATAGCTGCTGTACTGCATATCATGGAATCCAAGTTCCTCATCTACAGTGCTGCTCAAAAAAAACGTATGTATTTTATTAATAAGAAACAAACGTAGGTAGATGCAGCATCCATCCAATTGCGCATCTGTCCCCTCTCCAGCTCTGTAGTGAGAACTGAGTGATCAAGCATTGCTGCTTGCTCTGTTCTCCCCCTTTGCTCTGAGCAGAGAGCCGTGACTGTCAGTCACTAGAGCGCTGAAGTGTAGAGGGGGTGGAGGGTCTGATGCAGGCTCTCAGGAGAGAGGCTGAGCCAGGTGCTGGTCCAGGCATCTAGGCAGATCCCGACCATATGGTCAGGATGTTTTCAGAGTTTGGATCGGCTCTGTAACGTCAGCTAAAGCCCTCTTAAAAAATGTGCCTAAAGCTGTGTACTGCACACACATTTAGGCGCATATAGGCATGTCAAGCGTTGAGCAATAATGGATTCCATTGGCCACAATATTAATTTATTCTGGCTATTGGAATGCATTAACGCTTCAACGTGCCTAAACATATCCTAATGTTTAGTGTTTTTTCTGCTCATCAGAATGTGCTTGTGATGGTTTTTTTTTTCCAGTCTGTAAACGCTCATGTGTGCATGAAACCATAGGCTAACAAATCTATCTATACATACACACACACACCACCTTTCAACCTACGAGTTCTGTTGCTGCCATTATAGGTATTGTGTTTTAATTTGGAAGCTTTGCTGTTGCGCCTGCATAAGTAAGCCATGGTTTTAATGTACCTCTAGGGCAGACTACCCTTAGTGATCTAGTATACATAGTTAATGATTATTCTTTTATTATTCAGCTTTGCGTAGTGGTTGTATGTCCCTTGTGCCCATTTTTGACTACTTGGGTATTCGAGGTAGAGTGGAGGCATCTCTGATTGGCTTTATTCTAAACACCAGTATTGCGACTATTGCAATGTGATATACAATATGTTAAACTATATTGTCTGTAATCATTTATTTTTTTAACACAATTTCTGTATTTTTTGGGTATTGTATTGTTCTTTTGTAGAAATTACTTATTTCATTAGCCCCCTGAAGAAGATGACTAGAGTTGAAAAGCATTGGGGTTATATTCATCTATTGGTGACCTTATGGGTCCCCTTTAGTGGATTGATGGGTATTCATATGAGTATCATGTGATTTTACATTATGTGTTCTTCATAATAGAACTGTGTGTTTCCTTTTATTCTTTGTATAATAAAATCTATGTATTTTAGTGTGTGAAGATTCTATGTGGTGCCTCAAAGTCCCATCCATTATTGAGGATTAATGCTATAATACTTTTGGCAATGTGGCACCCCTACAAATGTAAACTGTATGGCTGACATAGTTATACGGATGCAACTTTACTCACAATGAGTAGATGTTAACCTTTAGGTGATAATAAACCTTCTTTTTTTAATTTATTAAAATAGCTAATATGTTATGCTTACCTGCTCTGTGCAATGCTTTTGCACAGAGCAGCCCCGATCCTCTTCTTCCAGGAATCCAGCCCCTCCTGTTCTGCAACTGTCCCCACAGAAATCCACTTTCCATGGGGGCACATGTGGGTGCTCGCTCCCGAGCCACCCGCTCTGCGTATTTTAACACAGAGTGGGCGGGCCATCCCCGCCCCTCTGCTTTCTCATTACAGCATTTGATTGACAGCAGCGGGAACCAATGGCTCCTGCTGCAGTCAATCTGCCCAATTAGGAGGGAGACAGCAGCGTGAGCCGCTGCTCTCGTGCACATCACTGGATCAGATTGGACTCAGGTAAGAAAAAAAACGGGGGGCTGGGGGGGATCCTGCAGCACAGAAGGTTTTTACCTTAATGCAAACAATGCATTATGGTAAAAAACCTTAAAGCTTTAGGCCCGCTTTAAGGCCTCGCTCACACCAAACATGCAGGAAAACTGGAAAAAAATTATTTGACTTGCATAGAATATTTTCGTCTTGTTCATACCATGTGCAGAGAGAGTATTTATGATGTACGACTCTGCAAGGACACATTGTTTTATATGCTAATTTTAAGGGCCCTTTCACACCTGCATGTCCGTATTTCATCCATCCGTTTTCGCATGAAATACGGACATACATTTATTTATTGGGATAGCAGGTGTCAACGGATGTTCATCCCCTGACACCCGATCTCATCAGTGTACGCTATGCTCTGATTCTGCAGACGGAGGAAAATCCTATTTTTCCATCTGTCTGCGGATCGGATTAACACGGACAGACAGGCCATGTTCATTCGATCCCCCCATAGAGGAGAGCGGAGATCTGACAGGGACCGCCCTGTCATCTGCCAGCTCAGCGGGGGGGGGGGGGGTCAACGGAGCGATCCCCGATGAGCAAGCGTATGATAAAGGTACGGATCCTCACGCTGCTTTATAGTGTGAAATAAGAACTTATATTCCCCCATCCGGTTTAGGCACCATTTTAACTGTGGGCATAAGCCCACAGCCCTGCACTTCCTTTTCCGGTGGATGCTGATGTCCCAGCATCCACCGCTCGATCTGTATCTGTGTAATGGAGATTGTTCATAACGCCCGCCCTCCTTCCTTTGTTTACATCCGCGTCACTTCCTGCTACACGAAGTCGTGCGATGTTTCGTTTCACAGGGCCAAATGATAATTAGGAAGCTACGAGAAAAGCTCCCAGAAGACACAGCGCGGCGACAGGAAACCAGGAAAAACCCGACTCAAACCCGAGGGGAAGCAGACCGGAAGACATAACAGTTAGGATGGTACAGTAACATTTTTTTATCTAATAATATCGAATGTAGCATTGATTTGTACCGTTAATATTATTGACAGTAAGTTTAATTGAGGGTGGAGCTCCGCTTTAACTGAATTGCCCGGTTGTACCAGCATTTTGCCACATTTTAGTTTATAAGCGTTTTTAAAGGTGACCTATTTTTTTACATTCGAAATTTCAAAAATGATGGAAAATTATGAAAAACCAATAAAAAATATATAACAAAAACTGTAATTGCTTGCATTGCATTGTGGGCAATCCACAACTTGTGGAAGGTAATTTGGCCAGATGACATGGCCAGGTGACGTGGCCAGTGGACAATCCACAACTTGTGGCAGGTGACGTGGCAGGTGACGTGGCAGGTGACGTGGCCAGGTGACGTGACCAGGTGACGTGGCAAGTGGACAATCTACAACTTGTGGCAGGTGACGTGGCAAGTGGACAATCCACAACTTGTGGCAGGTGACATGGCCAGGTGACGTGGCAAGTGGACAATCCACAACTTGTGGCAGGTGACATGGCAGGTGACGTGGCCAGGTGACGTGACCAGGTGACGTGGCAAGTGGACAATCTACAACTTGTGGCAGGTGACGTGGCAAGTGGACAATCCACAACTTGTGGCAGGTGACATGGCCAGGTGACGTGGCAAGTAGACAATTAACAACTTGTGGCAGGTGATGTGGCCAGGTGACGTGGCAGGTGGACAATCCACAACTTGTAGCAGGTAATTTGGCCAGGTGACGTGGCCAGGTGATGTGGCCAGTGGACAATCCACAACTTGTGGCAGATGACGTGGCAAGTGGACAATCCACAACTTGTGGCAGGTGACATGGCCAGGTGACGTGGCAAGTGGACAATTAACAACTTGTGGCAGGTGATGTGGCCAGGTGAAATGGCAGGTGGACATTCCACAGCTTGTGGCAGGTGACGTGGCAAGTGATACGCTAAATACAAGTATACTGCTGCTCTCTCAGCTGCTGCTACGCACTCTGGTCTCACAAAATGGCGGAAATGGTTAAATAATACAGTTTTTTGAGCTTAGGAAGGGTCTTATGATGTTTTTTAACTAAACGCTTATAGACGCAAACGTGGTAAAACGCCGCTAAACGCGGCTGCAATCGCGGCACAACAGGCATTTCTAAACGCTGGTTTCAGCCTTTAAGCCCCTGAATCTCTTTCCCCTAAAAATACAGCAATAATTCCGTTCCCTGCTTATTTTTCAGACAATTCAAACCCTTTTACTATACTAACACTGTCTCTTCTTCATCTAAATTCATTTATTTAGTGTTAGAAATGTTCAGAAGAGAGGACATTGGGAAATTAAGTTAAATGTAAGCACTGGGATTGCCGCATGTGAATTGTTTTCCAACCACAGGATGCCAGAGATAATGTAGTAAATAAAAGCGAAGGGCCAAGCTTAGACCAACAAATAAAAACTATTGGTCTCATATGTTGAATTATAAATGGATTTCTGCAGCAAGATCATATTTATGAGAAATGTAATTTCTGAATTGGATATATTTATGCAGCATTTTTCTGTATGGAGTCCAGCTTCAAAAACACAAAAATCACACAATATTGGGGCACATTTACAACTTGCATCTATTTTTTGTTGTAGGAACACAAATACAACATTAAACTGGATGTAAACCCAATCACCAAAATCTCATACAAGCCTAAAAGATTAGTTCATCTGTAGTTAACCACTTAAGACCCGGACCATTATGCAGGTAAAGGACCTGGGCAGTTTTTGCAAATCCGCACTGCGTCACTTTAACTGACAATTGCGTCGGTCGTGCGACGTGGCTCCCAAACAAAATTGTCGTCCTTTTTTCCCCACAAATAGACCTTTATTTTAGTGGTATTTGATCACCTCTGCGGTTTTTATTTTTTGCGCTATAAACAAAAATAGAGCGACAATTTTGAAAAAAAAAACAATATTTTTTACTTTTTGCTATAATAAATATCCCCAAAAAAATATATAGAATTTGTTTTCCCTCAGTTTAGACCGATACCTATTTTTCTACATATTTTTGTTAAAAAAAAAAAAAAAATTCAATCGCAATAAGCGTTTATTGTTTGGTTTGTGCAAAAGTTATAGGCCCAGATTCACAGAGCGATTACGCCTGTCTAACTGGTGTTAGACAGGAGTCATTTCAAATTTTGCGCGCCGTATCACTAGTTTGAATCCTCAAACCATGATACGGCGGCGTTGGGCTTCGATCTGACAGGCTTATGTCTTCGTACGCCTTCGGATCTACGCTGCGGTCTTTTTGCGGCCGCTGGGTGGAGTTCGCGTCGTTTTCAGCGACGGGGTATGCAAATGAGCTTTTTACGGAGATCCACGAAGTTACGAGCGTCGTTCGCAATCGCGTACGTCATTTTTTCGCTACGTAAAGTTAAACCAGCTTTTAGCTGGTCTAACGTTACGCGGCCCATGTTAAGTATGGCCGTCGTTCCCGCGTCGACTTTCAATTATTTTTATTTTTTTTGCGTAAGTCGTCCGGGAATAGGAATGTCCGTAAACTACGCTACTCAAAAAAAAAATGACGTAACGACGTGATTTCGCGCAATGCACGGCGGGAAATTTCTGAACGGAGCATGCGCAGTTCGATCGCCGCGGGGACGCGCTTAATTTAAATGCCCCCTATTCGCGTATTTTGATTCCGCCGGGAGAAATACACTACGCCGCCGTACCTTACGGGCCAAAATCTATCTGAATTCCTCCTAGAGCCAGGTAAAGTACGGCGGCGTAGAGTATCTCTGATACTCTGCGGGAATCCAATTCTTTCTGAATCTGGCCCATAGCGTTTACAAAATAGGGGATAGTTTTTATGGCATTTTTATTAATATTTTTGTTTTTACTAGTAATGACGGCGATCAGCGATTTTTTTCATGACTGCGACATTATGGCGGACACATCGGACACTTTTGACACATTTTTGGACCATTGTCATTTTCACCACGAAAAGTGCTATAAAAATGCACTGATTACTGTGAAAATGACAATGGCAGTGAAGTAGTTAACCACTAGGTGGCACTAAGGGGTTATGCGTGCCTTAAGAGAGTGATTCTTACTGTAGGGGGGTAGGCAGTAGGCGTGACATCACTGATCATCATTCCCTATACCAGGGAACAGACGATCAGTGTCACTGCCGCAGTGAAGAATGGGGAAGGTGTGTTTACACACACCTCTCCTCGTTCTTCAGCTCCTGTGACCGATCGCGGGACACCGGCGGCAATCGGGTCCAGCGGGCGCGGTCACAAAGCTTTGGACCTGGTCACGTGTGCGCGTGCCCGCGGCTGGGCTCTTAAAGGCGACGTGACCAGATGACCTGTACGTGCCTGTGCCCAGCCGTGCCATTTTGCCGATGTATTTAGTTGATAGGGGGTCCTTAAGTGGTTAAAAACAAACTGTGCAGCTCTGACTGATGTTGAATAATGCTCTTGTTATAGGAGAAGGCACTTGCATACCTCATGAAGCCCGACTGGAAAACTCCTCGGATTTTGCTAAGGACATTGCTAAGAAGGGTCTAGTTGTTACTGTTCACCTTCACCGGAGTGAGCTTTCAAATGCTGAGCTGGGAGCTACTGCATCATGGGAGAGAAAGTGCATGTAAGAGGGTTTGAATCAGAGAAAGAGCTCACTCCTGTGAGGGTGAAGGTGAAAAGTAACAGCTAGGCCTCTCTTAGCAACGTCCTTAGCAACATCCTAGGACCTGGGAGTATTCCAGTCAGGCTTCTGGGGTGTCTTGGTGGTTGTCTTGGCTCCTCCCCACATCAGATAACCCCCTCTAGGAAGCACTTTGCCAAGGGTGTTACCTTACGTGTGTGCTCCTGAGTCCAGCATTTGCGTCCATAGACACGAATGGCAGACTCGGCCCCACCCCCCAGTGCCCGCGTCGTTGGATTTGATTGACAGCGGCGGGAGCCAATGTCTGCGCTGCTATTAATCTATCCAGTTAAGAGCCGAGAAAATGGGGCCGAGATCAAGCGCGTTCTCGACGTGGCTCAGGTAAGTAAACTGGGGGGCTAATGCATGGATGCATTAAGGTGAAAAAACAGGAAGGTTTACAACCCCATTCAGAGTTGAGGTTGTCTAATCACAGTTTATGCGCTGTAGGTCCCTCCCCTGTCACCTTTTTACCTCTTTGTGTCAAGAAATCTTGTCAGAAGTGATTTATGCAGGTAGCAGAGGATGGAAGCAGCAGGCAGAAATTAAAGCAACACTAAAGGTTTGTTTTTTATTAGATCAATTAATTGCTGTAAGCTAGAGCAATTAAATATCACTTACCTCGTTTTTCCTTTTGACCTCCAAAATACAGTATTTCAGGTGTGAAAATGACATTTCCTGTCTCTCCTCTTTTTGATTTCCACCAGCACCTGAGCTGTTTTGCATGGTGGAAAGCAGAATGTGCTTACCCCCTCCCTATGACTACAGCCCTGCATGAAGATGCTCTCTTATCCCTCACAGGCATGGAGGCTAAGCCTAATGGAAACTGTAGTTCCCACTTAGGCCGTGATGTAGCAAGAATGAATGCGCACCGCAAACCAGGAAGTCAGTGAGTATAACGATTCAGGGGTGACGGAGGTGAATAAAACAGCTCGAATTTCAACAGGTATCAAACTAGTTATAATGCAAAATGTTAATTTTTACTTTATCAGCTACTGTCAGACTTTAATTTAAGAGGAAAGTATTTTTGTCTTTACAACCCCTTTAAGCTCTGGATTGAGACAAGTACACACTATAGAAGGAAATGCTTTGTTCTTATTTCATGTCTAAGGTTTAAAACCACTTTTTTAAACTTTGTTTTTGTTTTGTTACATTTCTTTAGTTACTTCCTTTCATGTCTAGGCCAAAATGATGGTATACAGTGCCTTGAAAAAGTGTTCACCCCCTTGGCTTTTTCCTGTTTTGTTACATTACAGCCTTTAGTTCAAGGTTTTTTTAATCAGAATTATATGTGATCGATCAGAACACAAGTCTAAGTTTGTTAAGTAAAATTAGAAAAATAAAATTCATAAAACAATTTTTCAGAAATAAAAAACAGATAGAGCTAGATTCATGTAGAATCGCCTATCTTTGTGTGGGCGTAGCGTATGCTTTTTACACTACGCCGCCGCAACTTTTACAGGCAAGTGCTTTATTCACAAAGCACTTGCCTGTAAAGTTGTGGCGGCGTAGCGTAAATGGCCTGTCTTAATTCAAATTGGGCGGGTAGGGGGTGTCAATTTTTTAAATGAACCGAACGTACTGCGCATGCGCCAGCCGTGAAAGTTTTCAAGTGCTCATGCTCCAAATCACGTCGCAAATTGTCAATGAAAGCGGCGTGAACGTAATGTACGGCCAGCCCCATTCTGAATCGACTTACCCAAACGACGTAAACGACGTCTGTCCCGACGTCCATATTTAACATTGCCTGCGCCTCATATAGCAGGGATAACTTTAGGCCAGGCATAAGCCTAACGTAAACGACGTAAACAGAAACGCCGGCCGGGCGCACGTTCGTGAATCGGCATATACGCTCATTTGCATATTTTAGACGGGAACGCCACCTATCGTCCAGCCTAAAATATGAAAATAAGATTCAACTGCATAAGAGACTTATGCCAGTTGGATCTAATGGAAATCTATGCGTTACTGATTCTATGAATCAGTCGCATAGGTAGGAGGGCTCAGACGCAGAGATAAGACGGTGTATCTGGAGAATAAGCTGTCTTATCTCTTTCCTGAATCTGGCCCCTAGTTAGCATGTGCGTATGTATTGTATTTGTTATGAAGCCCATGAAAAGCTCTGGTGCAACCAATTATCTTCAGAAGTCGGACGGGTGACCTGTCTATCAAAGTGCCTGGGCAAGGGGAGGGGCTATACATGACGCGATGCGGCGGGGGAACACACAGCTATTCAAATGCAAATGACAGCTGTTGTGTTCCCCCAGCGCATAGTAACTAGATGTCGGCAGCGGCGGGGGGAGGGGGGCTTGGCTTTGTCTTAGGGGGCACAAGGCTGCATTAGGGACATGGCTGCATTAGGGACATGGCTGCATCTAGGGACATGGCTGCATCTAGGGACATGGCTGCATCTAGAGACATGGCTGCATCTAGAGACATGGCTGCATCTAGAGACATGGCTGCATCTAGACACATGGCTGCATCTAGAGACATGGCTGCATCCAGGGACATGGCTGCATCCAGGGACATGGCTGCATCCAGGGACATGGCTGCATCCAGGGACATGGCTGCATCCAGGGACATGGCTGCATCCAGGGACATGGCTGCATTAGAGACATGGCTGCATCTAGGGACATGGCTGCATCTAGGGACATGGCTGCATCTAGAGACATGGCTGCATTAGGGACATGGCTGCATTAGGGACATGGCTGCATCAGGGACATGGCTGCATCTAGGGACATGGCTGCATTAGAGACATGGCTGCATTAGGGACATGGCTGCTCTAGGGACATGGCTGCTCTAGGGACATGGCTGCTCTAGGGACATGGCTGCTCTAGGGACATGGCTGCATCTAGGGACATGGCTGCATCTAGGGACATGGCTGCATCTAGGGACATGGCTGCATCTAGGGACATGGCTGCATCTAGGGACATGGCTGCATCTAGGGACATGGCTGCATTAGAGACATGGCTTTATCTAGGGACAAGACTGCATTTGGGGACACAAGGCTGCATTTGGGGACACGTGGCTGCATTTAAAAAAAAGTATCGGTAATTGGTATTGGCGAGTACATGAAAAAAAGTATCGGTACTTGTACTCGGTCCTAAAAAAGTGGTATCGGGACAACCCTATTTGGAACATTGTTCAGTGTAACTTTATCCCTTCTATTATATCCTTAACCACCTGTCCACCGCCAAATGACGGCGGGCGGAGGACTCCATTGTTCTGACATCACGTCATATGACGTGATGTCTTCTTAAAGCCGCGGGCGCGCGTGCCGCCAGCGGCGCGCGAGCGCACCCGCCGCTCTGCGGGGATCCCGTGCGAGTGCCCGGCGGCAACGATCGCCGCCGGGCACACGCGATTGCCCAGTAACTGAGCGGGGACGTGGAGCTCTGTGTGTAAACACAGAGCTGCACGTCCCTGTCAGGGAGAGAGGAGAGCGGTTGTGTCCCTTGTACATAGGGACACAATCGGTCACCTCCCCAGTACCCCCCTCCCCCTACAGTTAGAACACTCATAGGACACACATTTAACCCCTTCCCCGCCCCCTAGTGGTTAACCCCTTCACTGCCAGTCACATTTATACAGTAATCAATGCATATTTATAGCATTGTTCACTGTATAAATGTAAATGGTCCCAAAAATGTCACAAAAGTGTCCGAAGTGTCCGCCATAACGTCGCAGTCCCAATAAAAAAATCGCAGATCGCCGCCATTAATAGTAAAAAAAAAAAAAAAAAAAAAAATGCCATAAACTATTCCCTATTTTGTAAACACTATAAATTTTGCGCAAACCAATCGATAAACGATTATTGCATTTTTTTTTTACCAAAAATATGTAGAAGAATACGTATCGGCCTCAACTGAGGAAAAAAATATATTTTTTATATGTTTTTGGGGTTATTTATTATAGCAAAAAGTTAAAAATATTGCATTTTTTTCAAAATTGACACTCTATTTTTGTTTATAGCGCAAAAAATAAAAACCGCAGAGGTGATCAAATACCACCAAAAGAAAGCTCTATTTGTGGGAAAAAAAGGACGCCAATTTTGTTTGGGAGCCACGTCGCACGACCGCGCAATTGTCAGTTAAAGCGACACAGTGCCGGAAGCTTAAATTTCGTCTGGGCAGGAAGGGGGTGTAGGTGCACAGTAGGCAAGTGGTTAACAAAAGGAAAACATTTTGTCTGTAAATAAATGAGTGATTTATCTGAAATCTGAATTTTTAAGTTGTAAGATGATTTAATGAAGAGCTCTTTGATGGTTGCACATTATATCCAGCTTGGCGATATACAAACTTTAATAAACTTGTGTCTAGTGACCTGACTTGCTCTTTGAAGTATATCGGAGATTACTCAATGCTTTTCAATGTCACATATTAGTTACTCGCTCCCTAAATCATTTCATTTCAGTGATAAAAGAATCGTGCCGCCGTACTTCTGATCTCCCCTTTGTACTGTTTTTCTGCTTAATGATTCTCTTTGTTATGGTGTCTAGAAATGCTTTTGATTTCTGGTTCCATTACCAGCAAGATAAAAGGTGATTTGTAATTTCAGTAACAAGCATGCCAACAAACGGCAAAAGCCAATACAGTTGTTAAATCAATAATACATGTTTGTTATACTCTGGAAGAAGACCTTTTTATTTTTGTTACTTTTTTCTTATCTCACCAAAAAATTACATTTTTGGCCCCTTTCACACTTGTGCGAATTGTCCTGCGACTTGGGGCTACAAAGTCGCATGATAAGTCATACCCCATGATTTCCAATGAGTACCGTTCATATCTGTGCGACTTCAAAGTAGTCCCCATGCTACTTCGATCCAACTTTGATGTGACTGGGGTCCATAGACCTCAAGAATACACAGGCATTGCGTTAAAGTGGATGTAAACCGGATTCAGGGGCGGACTGACCATTGAGTCACTCAGGCACTGCCCGAGGGCCCCATGCCACTAGGGGGCCCCATCAGGGTTGCCAGGCTCAATAAAACCAGGGACAGTATGTAAAAATCTGTGTTTTTTTTTACATCTGTCCCAGATATGTCCAAAACCTACAGGCTTTTGATGTGAAAATCCCGAGATTTTAGCTGCCCCGCCTCTGTACTGCCACCTGGCTTGGTGGCCATCTGTAAGCCCGGGGGCCCCATAATCTTCTATTGCCCGGGGGCCCCATGAGTTGTCAGTCCGTCCCTGACCGGATTCATGAAATTTGAGCTGGGCACATATATCTGCAGTATTTTGTTATCTCTTTTCAATGAGCCAAGTCTAAGGCCGCGTACACACGATCAGACCGGTCCGATGAGAATGGTCCGACGGACCGTTATCATCGGGTCACCGCTGAAGTGGCCTGATTGTCTGATGTGCGCACACACCATCAGTTCAAAACACAACGACGTGCTGAAAAAACGAAGTTCAATGCTTCCAAGCATGCGTCGACTTGATTCTGAGCATGCGCGGGTTTTTGAATCAATGCTTTTGCGTACTAACCGTTGGTTTGGACCAATGGTCAGGCGTCCATCAGTCCAATTTTACAGCAAGTTTTAAAACTTTGGTCCGAAGGACGACGGACCGAAGGGCCGTACACACGGTCGGTTTGGACCGATGAAACTGAACTTCAGTCCATTTTCGTCGGTTTGGACCGATCGTGTGTACGCGGCCTTATAGCTCTCTTCTGAACTGTTCCTCTGTTATCAGCCTGAGAACTCCTGACATATTTTTTTACTTTTTAGACTTTTGTCAAAGGAGGTTGCTCAAATAGAGTAGCAGAGAGCAACTCCTATTACAAAACAGCTCTAAAGCCCTGTACACACTATCGGATATCTGATGGAATATAATCTGATGGATTTATTCGTCGGACATCCGATGAAACTGGCTTTCATCAATCTTGCCTACACACAGACAAAAATCGATTGTGCCAAAATGCGGTGACATACAACACTGCTTCCGAGCATGCGTTGACTTGATTATGAGCATCTGTGAATTTTTGTCCGATGGGAGTTCCACACAGACGATTGGATTTTTCTATCGTTTTTTTTATCCATAGGAAAAATTTAAAACATGTTCTATTTTTTTTCACCGATGGGGAAAAAAAATTATGGGGCCCACACACGATTGGTTTGTCTGATGAAAACAGTCCGTTCTGTCAGGTCAGGTCTGTTTTCATCGGACAAACCGATCGTGTGTACACGGCTTAGGAGTCTCTGCCTATGAGGAGAGGGGGTGTGTGCCTTTCCCCCAATCAGCAATGTTAACTATCTTGGCTGTATGGCCAGACATCACACTCTGTGTTAACCAGGAAGAGAAAATCTTCTAACAGGATCTGAACTTTCTAAACAGTATATAAATGTGACAGCAGATATACATATAAAACCTATGTAGGGAGATTTGGTTAATCTCTGTGTATCATATGAGTCTGTTCACTTCACTGGTGTATGGAGGGTTTACATCCACTTTAAGTCACGTCAAAGTTGCACCAGAGCTGCGCTACTTTCAGGTCATACAGATGTGAAAGGGGCCTAAGGGAAACACATAAACTTTGAGTTTTAGCTCACTGCTTGCCTGTTGAATGGCTCTAATATTCCATAGTTATATCCTGCTACTTAAAGAGGAGCTTTAGTCTCCTGTGTGAAAAAAATAATAGTCAGCTGCTACAAAAACTGTAGTTCAGCCGCTCACCTGTCCTACGATCCAGAGGAGTGCTCACTGCAGCCAGTTTCACCTGCTGTCTAGCTTCTCTGCCGGCATCTTAAATATGGGCGCATGGCTGGGACAGCTTGTGGCTTCACAACTACTGGGTGCCCACTGTGCATGTGCGAAAAGAAACTGCACATCATGAATGGTCAATCAGTCTTCTGGGACCTGTTACATGTCCCAGAAGACTTTGGGGGGGGGGGCTTCCACTTCCAAACCCCTAAGTGGTCAGAGCGGAAGTGGGAGCAAGTACCTACTTCACTTTTGATTATTTTTACCTAATTAACTCATTAACCGGTTCCAAACCGGCTCACGCAGATTTACTGCGGCACAATGGCTCTCCTGGCGAAAATCCTGTACATATACAGGTTTTCCTTTAAGAGCCGCCAGTGGCAGGGGACCCGATGCATGTGGCCAGGGGTCACTGTATCCCCATACAGTTAGAACACACCCAGGGATCACACAGTTAGCCCCTCGATCGCCCCCTAGTGTTAACACCTTCCCTGCCAGTTACATTTACAATTGCATATTTATAGCACTGATCGCTGTATAAATGTCAATGGTCCCAAAAATGTGTCAAAAGTGTACAATCTGTCCATCGCAATACCGCTAAAAATTGCAGCTCACCGCCATAAAAAAATAAATAAAAAATATATTGCCAATAGTTGGTAGACGCTACAACTTTTGTGCAAACCAATCAATATAAACTTATTGCAATTTTGTTTACCAAAAATATGTAGAAGAATATATATTGGCCTAAACTGATGAAGAAATTTGTTTTTTAAAAACATTTTTGGGGGAAATTTATTATAGCAAAAAGTAAAACATATTTTTTATTTTTATTTAAAATTGTCACTCTTTTTTTGTTTATAAAAACCACAGAGGTGATAAAATACCACCAAAGGAAAGCTCTATTTGTGGGGGGAAAAAAGGACACAAATTTTGTTTCTGTAGTGTTGCGCGAGCCCGCAATTGTCAGTTAAAGCGACGCAGTGGCAAATTGTAAAAAGTGCTCTGGTCAGGAAGGGGGTCAAATCTTCCGGGGCTGAAGTGGTTAATACACCCTGCTGCTCAGCTGAGTGTGGTTGTGCTTCACTATTTTAATTTTGCTATTTATCTTTGTGGCAACTATTTACACGTGCATTAACTTGTATAGTAGTGCAGAAGTAATTTTTACTTTTTTTCAATGTGACGAGGTTGTGTAACCGTAACCATAAAATGTGTAACCATAAAATTTTCATCCACAAATGGCAGCATTCTCAAGGGGATTAGAAGCAAAATCCATCAGGAGCTACAGAGTATAATGGAGAAGAGAGGCACCTCTAAGGCCTCGTACACACGATCGGACATATCCGATGAAAACGGTCCGCGGACCATTTCCATCGGATATGTCCGATCTGGAGTTTGATCCGATGGCGTGTACACACCATCGGATCAAATTCCCTGCCGCCGGACGGCGCGGTGACGCGGCGGTGACGTTGACGCCGCCACGTCACCGCCACGTCACCGCACCAGGAAGTTAAACACTTCCGCGCATGCGCCGAATCCATTCGGCGGCGGCACGGCGGCGGTGGGGGACGACATGTCTGCTGGTAAGTGTACTAACCAGCAGACATGTCGGGCGGACAGATTCCACCGGATAGATTTCAAAGCTTGCTTTGAAATCTGTCGGGTGGAGAAATCTGTCCGCTAGCCCATACACACGAGCGGAGATGTCTGCTGAAATGGTCCATCGGACCGTTTTCAGCGGACATATCCCCTCGTGTGTACGAGGCCTAAGGCCTCGTACACACGATGAGATATGTCCGCTCAAACTTGTCCGACGGACAGTTTAGAGCGGACATGTCTCATCGGATTTCGGTCCGATGGCGTGTACACACCATCGGATCAAAATCCCCGCCGGCAGACAGCGTGGTGACGCGGCGGTGACGTTGACGCCGCCACGTCACCGCTATGTCACCGCACCAGGAAGTAAACACTTCCGCGCGCATGCGTCGGATCCATTCACAGGATGCGACGCATGTGCGGGAAGATATGTCCGCTGGTTTGCCGACGGACAGGTTTGTAGCGGACAAATTTCAAAGCATGCTTTGAAATTTGTCCGATGGATAAACCTGTCTGCTAGCCCGTACACACGATCGGATTTGTCTGCTGAAACGGTCCATCGGACCGTTTTCAGCGGACAAATTTGATCGTGTGTACGCGGCCTAAGTGTAGCAATATGGTTACATTTAATGAAGGTACAACATTTAGCAACTCACATGGCTGATGATTAAAACAGGTACATCTAAGTATGCAGGGATCTGGGGTAAAGTTGTCCACATAGGGCCAGATTCAGGTAGAGTTGCGCTGGAGTAATTCGATATGCGCCGCGTAACTGTGAAGATGCGCCGTCGTTTCTATGTGGCCGTACCCACCAAACTAGATGCGACAGAAAACGGGCCATTTCCGATCGGCTTAACTTTCCGACGCCAGAGTTTCGTCAGCGCATAATTTCGCTTGGCGCATCAGTCGCGCCTATTGATTTCCCCTGCAAATATGCAAATGAGGGAGATTTCCCGATTCGCGAACGGATTAGCACCATACGCTGGCTACATGCGCCGCGCGTATCTCGTCCGTCCGGCGCAAAGTTATTTCTACAAAAGGCTGCTTTATCTTTACTCCAGACGGCCACAGGTCAGCAGGAGAGCAGCTACAGCAGCGTTACCGACGATAAGAGCTAGCTGAGCACCCCCACTTGCAGGACAACACCTCTGTCCATGCTTGTCTGTCAACTTTTACAGCCATGGAGGAAGACATCATAGGTCTCCATAGCCGAGATGACGGCTGACAGCTCCTGGCCTTTAGAGTTCAGCTTTCTCCTGTGTTTGCGGGGAACGGGAGCAGCCATCTCAGAACAAAAGTAACTTCACTGCGGGGAGGGGGAACAGGATATACTTTAGTGCCGGAATGGTGCATCTACGGCGCATTTAAACGCCCAACGGAACGCATTGCGCTGAAGTTTCCCGTGAAGTGGTGCCGACGGAAGTTGTGAGCATGCGCACAAGGGGGCCGAGTGAAGCCTCACTTACTGCGCATGCTCCGTGGATGATGCGCTGAACGTAAGCCTCTGCGCTGGGCTCCGCCCATCATTTACATATGATCACACCCACTTCCACTTGCGTCGGGTTAGGCCAGAGCATTATCGTTACTCTGGCGCAAGTTTACGCGCAAGTGCTATGTGAATAACAGTACTTGCGCCGAAAGTGTTGGCGGAGTAACGTAAATGAGAAACGTTACTCCAAAGTAAAGAAGCGCCCATCTACCTGAATCTGGCCCATAGAATATACTCCGCACCGCCGTCGCTCACCGATGTTAGTCTGCAATCGTGACCGGGAAGACTACCCTGCAGTAGAGCGATCTGAAAGCGAGGCTTGAAGGGCTCGTGGACCGCAGCATGGAAGGGATGACGTTGATCGTGATGAGGAGGACGGTCTATTTGTACAGCTTTACACCCGACCCTGCATACTTAGATGTACCTGTTTTAATCATCAGCCATGTGAGTTGCTAAATGTTGTAACTTCATTAAATGTAACCATATTGCTACACTTAGAGGTGCCTCTCTTCTCCTTTATACTCAACGCTAATTGTATATCAAGACATCGTTTGTTTATCAAGTCAAAATGTATTAAAAAAACGTGTGCGTCTTGCAAAACACTTTCAATCCAAGGTTTTACTGTAATTAATATAAGTACAGTGACTTTATGTGATTTTGTTTCTAACACACTGACATTTCTAGATCTACAGTATGTTCTTATTAAAAAAGTGTAGCTGCTGGCTTTTAATAAACAATCACTTACCTGATCCAGCGTTCCAGCGACGCGCCGACCGGGGCTCCGCTCCTCTCCCCCCCTCCCCGGCCGGCATCCTCATTGCAACTGTGGGCACCTTCGGCTTCACGACCGGGCACCCACTGCGCATGCGCGAGCAGAACTGCGCATGCGCGAGCGGAACTGCGCATGCATTGGACAGGCGATCGCATGGGACCTGTCATGTGTCCCAGGCGATCGCCTACAGGGAGGGGCTGCTGTAGGCGATTAAGCTTAATCGCCTAACCAGCCCCTCGGCGGAAGCAGGAAGCGGGACAGGAAGTCCCACTCCTCCTGAAGCCCCCACTCCCCCCCCAAAAAAAATCACATGCCAAATGTGGCATGTAAGGGGGAGGGGAGTGGGTTGAGCGGAAGTTCCAATTTTGGGTGGAACTCTGCTTTAAGTTATGTATTACTACATCAGGAGGGCTCCTCAGATCCTATTAAATAATTAGAAGGTGTTTTGTCAATCGTCGGCTTGTGCTCAATAACTTTGCAGTGTAATGTATCTTTAGTGCGGATGTAATCTATACAGGAATAGCACAGAAACACCCAGCAGGTTAGCTCACCTGTCACCAATTCATAGACTGTCGAGTAAGGGCGATACCAAATAGAGTTGCATTCTTCAAAGCTTTTTTTGATAATATATTTGATTCATACCTGATCTGTGTGCTGTTCTGCATTAGGGAATAGAGTATGCAAATACTTCCTCTAGAGCAGTGGTCTCCGAACTGTGGCCCAGGGGCCAGATGTGGCCCTTTGCTCGCTTTAATTTGGCCCTTGGGGCCCTATTTTCATCCACTGATACCAACAATGGGGCATAATTCCCCCCACTGACACCAATGAAGGTGCAGAATGCCTCCCAATGACACCAACTATGGGGAACAGTTCCTCCCAAAGACACCAAAGATGGGCCTCCCAATGACACCAACCATGGGGCACAGTTCCTCCCAAAAACGCCAAAGATGAGCCACAATTCCTCACCAAATTGCACCAAAATGGGGCCTAATGACACCAATGATGGGAAACAATTCCTCCCAAGGACACCAATGATGGAGCACAGGTCCTCTCAATGACCCCAACAATGGAGCGCAATGACACCAACAATGAGGCATAGTTTCTCCCACTGACACCAACGATGGGGAGCTATTCCTCCCACTGACCCCAAAGATTGGGCATTGTTTATTCCGACTGACGTCAGGACGTTTTTTACTCCCAATGGCCACAGTCCAGCCCCCATAAGTCAGAAGGACAGTAAATTGGCCCTTTGTTTAGAAAGTTTGGAGACCCCTGCTCTAAAGCTAAGAGGCATTTGTCCTAGTCCCGGCTGTATTGTACTTCAGTAAAGCCTTTAGAAGGTCTCAGGGAACATGGCTATGCATGTCCAACATGGGTGTCTGGACCATAAGACTACACAGAATTACTAATTCTTGGTTACAACAGGGCTGTCCAACTGGGTGCCCACTCACTGATCATAGGACTTATTTTACTTATACTGACAACAATGATGGGACTGTTTTGAACAAATCTGTCTGCTGCAGGTGGACATATTGAAGGGCTTTATCCCTATTAAATGCATGTATTTTCCTGGTTTTATTACAATAGGTATAACCATTGCCCTCTTAGGCCGTGTACACAGGAGCAGACAGATTTGTTCAAATCGGTCGGGCCGACTGATTTGAACAAATCTGTCTGCTGGGGACATATTGGTTTGATCGTGTACACAGACGCCGCCACGTCACCGCACCAGGAAGTAAAATGCATGCGCGCATGCGTCGAAACCATTCGGCGTGTGTGCGAGAAGACATGTCTGCTGGTTAGCGTACTAACCAGCAGACATGTCGGGCGGACGGGTTCCCAGCCGACAGATTTCTAAGCATGCTTTGAAATCTGTCGGGTGGCCAAATCCGTCGGCTCGCCCGTACACACGATCGAATCTGTCTGCTGGGACGGTCGGGCCGATCGTTTCCAGCAGATAGATTTGATCGTGTGTACGCGGCCTTAACGCCCTGCACTCTTTCCACCATGCAGATGGTGCTTCAGATTATAACAGAGGCATTCATTTAGATGTGGTCCTGGACTTTTGGACACAAATATGACCCTTGGCCCTTTTAAGATGGACACCACTGGGTTAGACTGGTTGCCTCAGCAATGAGACATTTGGATATCATGCAATGGAAATAAAAGGGATATAGTAGAAACCACAGACAGACAAACAGGTAGGTGGTTCATGTGCTATTGTTAGAGCACAAGTGATATAAGGGAAAACATAGGTTATAATTAGGGTTGTCCCGATACCGATACCAGTATCGATATCGGGACCGATACCTAGTATTTGCGGGAGTACTTGTACTCCCGCAAATACCCCCGATGCCTAAATAGAATACCTCCTCCCTCACTGCCCCACCCCCCCCCCCCGCCGCCAACGCCGTCGTCGCCGCATCGAAAGCCGCCGCCGCATGGGTTAAACAGCCTGCGGGAACATCGAAGCTTTCATTTGAATAGCTGTAGTGTTCCCGCTGCGTATAGACACTCCCCCTTGCTCGGGATTGGATGGGTGATCGTGATCTGTCCAATCCCGAGCAAGGGGGAGTGTCTATACGCGTGGGGAAAACAGCTATTCAAATGAATGCTGTGATGTTACCCGTGCGGCGGCGGCGACTAGGTATGGGGGACATGGCTGGAGGGACATGGCTGGAGGGACATGGCTGTGGGGACATGGCTGGGGGGACATGGCTGCATATGTGGGGGACATGGCTGGGGGGACATGGCTGTAGGGACATGGCTGCATATGTGGGGGACATGGCTGCATATGTGGGGGACATGACTAGGGGGAAATGGCTGCATATGTGGGGGACATGGCTGCATATGTGGGGGACATGACTGGGGGGAAATGGCTGCATATGTGGGGGACATGGCTGCATATGTGGGGGACATTTAAAAAAAGAAGTATCAGTATTCGGTATCGGCGAGTACTTGAAAAAAAGTATAGGTACTTGTACTCGGTCCTAAAAAAGTGGTATTGGGACAACCCTAGTTATAATGATAATACATGGCTAACCAGACTTTCAGAATTCTTGTAACAGGCATATGTTGGCATCTTACTGTAGATGTGCAAAAAAAGACGTGTCCTTTACAGTCCTTCAAGGCAATAAATGTTTGGCAATATTCTGGCAATTTGTTCCATAATCCTATTAGCAGCAGTACTTTAGTAATGATTATTTATGCCCTAGTTGACCTTGTTTTAGAGTGGTGTTCTGGCTCTGTTATTTACTGCACCTAAAAAGCCACAATATCAATAAAGCTTTATTTAGTCTTCACAGTTTGCCCACTTAATGCATTATTACATTTCCTGCTTTCTGGCTTATTCCTGTATGTCCTTTGATATTGTTGCATAAGGTCCCATACTCTTGAGTACTAAATCACAATGTTCAGCAAGCCTCACTGAGTGCCTTTAGAACATCTAGCTGTGATGAAGAAGAAGAAGAAGAAGACCGTGGCACTATTCATACAGAGGCCAAGAATTAGTGCTGATAAATGGCAAGACCTGAACATTTGTTATCAGACTGATGTCTTATGATTCTGAAATGTTATTACTAATAAGCAGCCAGTCATGTACCAAAATATGAATGTTTCTAGCACTGTTGGTGAGTGGACCACAGAGCTTACTAGTTCTACCATTGTTTACAGTAGGCAAGGATAGAGGAATTGGGAGTGGGTATTGACATAAAACAGTACTCGCTCCCCACCCCCACAAAAACAAAAGCTGCAACTTGAGGGGTACACCACTTTTTAAACTTTAAGTTCTAACAAAAAGCAATGTTCCTTTCACATTTTCCATGATATCTTCTCAAATAGGCATATAGTGTAGGGGCTGCAAACTCTTGTCAAATGATTCTGTACTGAGCAGGGTTGGTACCACAGGCCTACAAATCACACAACGACTCCAGTTGAAGGTACTGACAATTGCATAAAATTAAAGTATAATAACATCTTATTATTAAACAGGATTTATCCTTTAGTCCTTATATTAACCACTTGCTTACTGGGCACATATACCCCCCCCCCCCCCCTTGCCCAGGCGAAATTTCAGCTTCCGGCACTGCGTGGCTTTAACTGAAAATTGCGCGGTCATGCAAAGTGGCTCCCAAACAAAATTTACGTCCTTTTTTCCCCATAAATAGAGCTTTCTTTTGGAGGTATTTGATGCGGTTTTTATTTTTTGTGCTATAAACAAAAAAAGAGCGACAATTTTGAAAAAAACACAATATATTTTACTTTTTGCTATAATAAATATCCCAATTTAAAAATATATATATATTTTTTTTTTCTCAGTTTAGGCCGATACGTATTCTTCTACATATTTTTGACAACTAGTAATGGCGGCGATCTGCGATTTTTATTGGGACTGCAACATTATGGCAAACACATCGGACACTTTTGACACATTTTTGGGACCATTCACATTTATACAGTGATTAGTGCTATAAATATGCACTGATTACTATATCAATTGTGACGTGTCAGGGAAGGGGTTAACACTAGGGGGCGAGAAAGGGGTAAAATGTGTTCTCTACTAGTGATTCTAACTGTGGGGGAAGGGGACTAACTGGGGGAGGTGACAACACTGAAGAAATTACACTTTGCTACAATATTAAGTAGTGAGTGTACAGCTTGTATAACAGTGAAAATTTGCTGTCCCCTTAAAATAACTCAACACACAGCCATTAACCACTTCAATACTGGGCTTTTATACCACCTCCATACTCGGCCTATTCTGACACATGTAATAATCATCATTTTTTTGCTAGAAAATTACTCATGAATTAAAAAAATAACAGAACAGTAAAGTTAGCCCAATTTTTTTGTATTATGTGAAAGATTATGTTACACCGAGTAAATAGATACCCAACATGTCACGCTTTAATTATGCGCACACTCATGGAATGGCGCCAAACTTCGGTACTTAAAATTCTCCATAGGCAACGCTTTATTTTTTTTTTACAGGTTACCAGTTTAGATTATTATTTGTTTTTGTTTTTTTAACAGAAAAATACCAGTTTAGATTTACAGAGGAGATCTAGTGCTAGATTCGTTGCTGGCACTCTAACGCACGCGGCGATACCTCACTTATGTGGTTTAAACGGCGTTTACATATGTCGGCGGGACTTACGTGTGCGTTCGCTTCTGCACGCGAGCTATCGGGAACAGGGGCGTTTTAATTTTTTTTTTATCTTTACACTTTTTTTTCAAAAAAATTTTTTTTTCCCACTTTTATTCCTATTACAAGGAATGTAAACATCCCTTGTAATAGGAAATGTGTGTGACAGGTCCTCTTTAAGGAGAGATGCCGGGTCAATAAGACCTCACATCTCTCCCCAGGCTAGGGACGTGAATTACTGGAACCATGTCCTGTGGTCTGATGAGACCAAGATAAACTTACAGTGGAACTTCGGATTGCAAGTAACGCTGTTAACGGGCCTTTCGCAATACGAGCACTCTATTTAAAAAAAACCTGACTCGTGTTGTCTCGCAAAACGAGCAGGATTTAAGCCAAATTGGTGTACAACACGGCGTTTGGCCTGAGGTGGGGGGACGCCGGAACCTAGCAGACCGGAACGGCACTGATCTGAGTCGATCGGCACCGTTCAGACCGGTTCGGAAATGCTCAAAAAATCTCGGAAATACTCCGTTTACTACGTTTTTCAAGTTCAGCCAAGGTGTCCTCGGCCCTTTCCGAGTGTTAACAAAGGCTCTCTGGCACCCCCTGCCTCTGGCCGCATGTGGTACAGGCATACCCCACTTTTAAGTACACAATGCGGTTTATTTACTAAAGCTGGAAAGTGCAAAATCAGGCTCACTTCTGCATAGAAACCAACGAGCTTCTAACCCCAGCTTGGTCAATTAAGCTTTGGCAATAAAACCTGAAAAATCATTGGTTTCTATGCAGAAGTGAGCCTGATTTTGCACTTTTTAGCTTAAAGCAGGAGTTCCGTGGGATATCTTTTTTTTTTTTTTTGCATTCCTCCTCTAGTCTTACCTGTACTACAGCACTACCAGGGTGTCCCACTCCTTTAGCCGGCGTCATCGCTGTATTGGGGCAAAGGATATTTTAGATAATCATCCCAGGGACGTTTCCATGTTACCTGTGGGCACTGTGAAGCCGACAGGGTATTTTTCTGGGATGCGGCGAATGCTGGCCTCCCAGCATTCACCGCTCTATCCCGCGCAGGTGCAGTGTTGACGGCGAGCGTCGCCGTCAACACTACACGCTTGCCGAGTCACATGACACGCATTACACACTTGCCGCGATTAGAGCACAGCACGTCTCCTTGGATTGTCAGGACTGACTCCCAGGAGACATAGCGCTTATCGGGGGAGAATGCAGATACACGCCCACTCCCCGCGGTGGATTGTGAGTGACAGGGCAGAAAGACCAGCTGAAAAGGGGTAAGGATCATGAAAAAAAAAAAAACTGATTATTTACTGTCAATGCCTAGCAGTTTTATGGAGATAAAGTCAACATTTAGGGTGAACCTCCTCTTTAACTAAATAAACCCCATGCGATCCACCATACTGTGCGCCAGTACTGGGTTTTTTTTTTTTAAAACACTTACTGTATTATTGGAATTCCTTTTCTGTCCCCGTGGACGGCTGTAGTATAGCCTCACATCTTCCTAAAATACCCGTATGGACTGGGTAATCTCGGCGATGCCACAGACCTAGGAGCTGACTGCGCAGGCGCCGTATTTCTCCGAGTCCTATTTCGGAGGGCAGCGCCAACAGGACTCGGAGAAATACGGCGCCTGCGCATCAGCTTTCGTGCGCAGGCGCCGCATTCCATTACCCGACTTCGGGTATTTTAGGAAGATGGGGCTAACTGGCGCCGTCCACCACGGGGGACAGAAAAGGAATCTACAATAATACAGTAAGTGTGCTTTAAAAAAAAAAAACCTAGATATGCGAGCCAGTACTTCACATGGATTATGTTTAGGGTGAAATACGCTTTAACTAAATAAACCCATTGTGTACAAAAGTGGGGTCTGTATTGCCTGGAACAGAACAAATTATTTTCGTTTCTCTTCAATGGGGAAACTCGCTTTGAATGCGAGTCTTTGGAAGGTTCCCTGGACTGTCGTATTCAAGGTTCCACTGTATTTGGTTCAGATGGTGCACAAACAAGTGTGTCTTGCCTACAGTCAAGCATGGTGGTGGGAGTGTCATTTTTTGGGGCTGCATGAGACTTGCTGGGACTGGGGAGCTACAGTTCATTGAGGGAACCATGAATGCCAACATGTACTGTGACATACTGAAGCAAAGCATGACCCCCTCCCTTCAGGGACTTTGCCGCAGAGCGGTATTCCAACATGACAACGACCCCAAACACACCTTCAAGATGACCACTGTCTTGCTATAGAAGCTGAGGGTACACACCTGGCTAGATTAAGGTGACGGCATAAAGGATTAATATAATCTGATATTTTATCTTTCATCAATAGACTTTACACAATAGGATTCATTCCTTGTCTGAGGCCTCCCCAGCAATTCAATCTGAGTGGATACAATACACAGAGACAGGGGACTAGTGGTTTCCTCAGCATCGCTCCTCAAGACCCTCAGTCCATAATCCCCCCCCCTGTCAGAGTACATTACAGCCTCTCAGATTAAGGCTACCACCTGAAGAAATATACACCACATAATTTTAAGGCTGCAACCTTAAGAGGAAAACTTTCATTCAACAATATCTTACTTAATCTGCAATAATCGCAAGTCATTTACTATAATTCATTTCAGGGATACTTTTAAGGTGGCGACTTAGGGAAGACCCACCACTCACCGTCGGGTGTCTGATGACAACATTTTTTGAAGATCTTAGATCCCCCCCCCCATCTACAGTAATGACACCCACTTATTATATTAAACAGGGACTCCACCTATAACAGATTTTGTCAGTTTTCACAGTTTGACTACAAGCCCTGGTACCCAGGTATGAACTGAACACTAAAATATCATGCTCCTCCCAATGGTTGATTCAGGATACTTAATAAATCTGCCGACCCTAATATTCACTTAGCTTTGACTCATGTGGGTGCAAATATTCTGCTACACATTCAATACATGAAGGGAAAGCGAAACAAGAAGAACAAGAATACTATTAAAACTTTAGCCGTCAAGGAATCTCTTAAAAACATGGACTCCAAACTCCAGACACATACGCTGGAAATTACCGAAAATTCTATGTCTGTCAAACAAATCTCATCTCACCTGTTAGCCATCTCACCACCCCCCCTTCATCAGACTCTATATCACATACAGCGCTATACTCGTCTGTTGTTAAAGAAGGAATAATATCCACAATGTCGGGTCAATTAACCCCTTCTGAGGCCCCTTCTCAAAACCCTATCTACATCCATTCTAATACTGAACGCTCCCCTGAAGCCCCCTTCAATGTTACTGACTTATTCAACAGGATATCGGAAATTCTAGATAGGGGCCTCGCCCAGAACGCTGAAAAAATCACTAAGGACATCAGAGCCGACTTCCAAAGTCTTGGAAACAGGATCGAATCCATAGAACGGAAACTGGATATTAATGTCTCTAGAATCGAACAAAATACTGACCACATACAACACCTGCAAGAACAACTGGAGGTGGCCCAGGCCAGAATAGATGATTTGGAGAACAGATCAAGGAGGGATAATTTCAGGCTCAGGGGGCTACTTGAGTCCATCACAGATGTACACTCAGCTATACAGGACATCATAAAAATCCTGATCCCATCCATACCTATTCACAAAATGGAATTAGACAGAGCACATAGATCCCTAGGCCCACCAAGAAAAGACGGCTTACCGAGAGATGTGATAGTAAAGCCTCACTATTACTCCACCAAAGACGAGGTGATGAAAAAATCTCGACAACAAGAAAACCTTCAATATCAAGGTGCAACGATTCAAATATTTTCAGACATATCTCCCTACACCATTCAGAAGAGGAGAGCGATGAAACCACTACTTTCTGCCCTCATGAAAAAAGACATTAAATACAGGGAGTGCAGAATTATTAGGCAAATTAGTATTTTGACCACGTCATCCTCTTTATGCATGTTGTCTTACTCCAAGCTGTATATGCTCGAAAGCCTACCACCAATTAGGAATATTAGGTGATGTGCATCTCTGTAATGAGAAGGGGTGTGGTCTAATGACATCAACACCCTATATCAGGTGTGCATAATTATTAGGCAACTTCCTTTCCTTTGGCAAAATGGGTCAAAAGAAGGACTTGACAGGCTCAGAAAAGTCAAAAATAGTGAGATATCTTGCAGAGGGATGCAGCACTCTTAAAATTGCAAAGCTTCTGAAGCGTGATCATCGAACAATCAAGCGTTTCATTCAAAATAGTCAACAGGGTCGCAAGAAGCGTGTGGAAAAACCAAGGGCAAAATAACTGGCCATGAACTGAAAAAAGTCAAGCGTGCAGCTGCCAAGATGCCACTTGCCACCAGTTTGGCCATATTTCAGAGCTGCAACATCACTGGAGCTTGTGGGGCCTTTCGGGTTGAGGATGGAGTCAAGCTCAACTCCCAGTCCTACTGCCAGTTTCTGGAAGACACCTTCTTCAAGCAGTGGTATAGGAAGAAGTCTGCATCCTTCAAGAAAAACATGATTTTCATGCAGGACAATGCTCCATCACACGCGTCCAAGTACTCCACAGCGTGGCTGGCAAGAAAGGGTATAAAAGAAGAACAACTAATGACATGGCCTCCTTGTTCACCTGATCTGAACCCCATTGAGAACCTGTGGTCCACCATCAAATGTGAGATTTACAAGGAGGGAAAACAGTACACCTCTCTGAACAGTGTCTGGGAGGCTGTGGTTGCTGCTGCACGCAATGTTGATGGTGAACAGATCAAAACACTGACAGAATCCATGGATGGCAGGCTGCATGAGTGTCCTTGCAAAGAAAGGTGGCTATATTGGTCACTGATTTGTTTTTGTTTTGTTTTTGAATGTCAGAAATGTATATTTTTGAATGTTGAGATGTTATATTGGTTTCACTGGTAAAAATAAATAATTGAAATGGGTATATATTTGTTTTTTGTTAAGTTGCCTAATAATTATGCACAGTAATAGTCACCTGCACACACAGATATCCCCCTAAAATAGCTAAAACTAAAAACAAACTAAAAACTACTTCCAAAAATATTCAGCTTTGATATTAATGAGTTTTTTGGGTTCATTGAGAACATGGTTGTTGTTCAATAATAAAATTAATCCTCAAAAATACAACTTGCCTAATAATTCTGCACTCCCTGTACAAATGGGCCTTCCCATTCGCCTTAAAATTCAAATATAACGGCAGACTCCACGTAGTACACAACTTTCAAGAAGGTGAAAGACTGTTACTAGACCTGAAAATTATTTCACATGAACCAGCCATGGACACCTTACCACCGCAACAAACCTCAGCTAAAAGAAATACACCCAATAGTCCCAACCTCAAATCCCTGGAATAGAGTCAAACACAGGAAAGTCTGAAATAACTCTACTAAACATCAACTGAAATTATTTAATCTTAGCTCCGGTGGTGTCCATCCCCCATTCATATAAGTTGTTGTGTTCTTTTTTTTTTTTTCTCCCCAATAGGCCTTCTTTTAATATGAATTGTTTCTCAATTCTTGATCAAATTACTTATAAGGATTTCTGGTAGAGTAAGAGTTAATATTTACTGGCTCACTTATATAATTTATTTATTTATTCTTGTGGTTTTTCAATATCTACTTACCCATATGGTTCTACAATTTTTATTTTTTCCTATGGTATTAAATAATATATATATATATATATTTTTTTTTTTAGGGGGAAGGTACCATCTCTTCAATTGTTATTTTTGGGGGATCAACCCTTTGTTTTTCAAAATTTAATTCAAGAACTTTTTGATTGTCGCTGACAGTCGGCGGTGAGGCCCTGAGCCTCAACCTACTTCTTGGAGCGACACTTTGTCGCCCTGACAAGTAGGAAGTTAGTCCTCTAAATGGACTACTCTAATAAATTCTGTTTGATTGAAGGAAGGAGCAAACTTCCCTTCCTTCAATCTGGGTCATGGTTTGACCTTTTGCAATACTACATCTTGCTTTGTTGTTACCATTTTTGCCTTTATTTCCATGTATCTATTCTCCCCTTTTCCCCCTTTACCTTCCCACCCTCCCTCCCGGCCTACCTGCCAGCACAGGTGTCTTCTGAGCTATGGACTCAGTCTTCAAGACACGATCTGTCCATAACACTCTTTACGACCCATGGCTGGCTCAAATAACACTACTAAACCCCTGCGTGTTGTGACACACAACACCCAGGGGTTGAACTCTCCTATTAAAAGACGAAAAGCCCTCCAGGCATACAAGGCACTTCATGTAGATATAGTGCTCCTGCAGGAGACACACTTCCCAAGGCGGTACTCCCCCTCATTCCTACACTCCCACTTCCCAGTATTCTACTTATCCAACGCGGAAAACAAGACGAAAGGAGTGGCTATCTTGTTATCCAAATTTTGTAATTTTAATTTACTAAAGGAATATAGAGACCCGGAAGGCAGATTTATTTTGGTAAAAGGAACTCTAGACGAGAAGCTATACACGTTTGTCTCCTATTACGCCCCCAATAGGGGACAGAAGAAGTTTTTCTCTCAGATGCTTGAAGTCCTCCATCCTCTTATGGAGGGCATCATTATTATGGGAGGAGACTCCAACCTGGCTTTCGATTCGGGTTTAGATAAATCTAAACCAAATAATAATAAACTCATAAGGCCAACCAAAATTAGCACACAAGTAGCTCGCATGCTTCATCAATCCCGATTGACCGATATTTGGAGAGAATTAAATCCGAAAACTAAAGATTACACCCACTATTCTAATCCTCACAAATCGTACTCCCGCATAGACCATATATTAATATCCAACCATCATGTCCCAGCAGCCTCTAAATCCACTATAAAGGATGTCCCTTGGTCAGACCACTCCATGGTTCTATTAACCTTGAGAAAAAGGACACAACTCATAAAATGTCTCACTGGACACTTAACCAGTCGATCTTAAAAGATCCCACTCTCATGGCAGAAATTGAACAATCCATAAAGGAATATTTTGAAATTAACGATACTAAAGATATATCCCCCGAAACCTTATGGGCTGCCCATAAAGCTACAGTGAGGCCTTGTACACACGGCTGAATATATCCGCTGTGAACGGTCCCCGGACCGTTTACAGCGTATATTTACGCCGGGGTGTTTTGATCCGATGGCTGTACACACCATCGGATCAAATTCCCCGCGGCGGACAGCGCGGTGACGCGGCGGTGACGTTGACGCCGCCACGTCACCGCACCAGGAAGTAAACACTTCCGCGCGCATGCGTCGGATCCATTCACAGGATACGACGCATGTGCGGCAAGATATGTCCGCTGGTTTGCCGTACTAACCAGCGGACATATCTGACGACCAGCTATCCGGCGGAATTATTTCAAAGCATGCTTTGAAATTTTTCCGCCGGATGAATCCGGCAAAAAGCGTCCGTTTGCCCCTACAGACGAGGGGATTTTTCGGCTGAAATGGTCCGTCGGACCATGTTCAGCGGAAATATCCCCTCGTGTGTATAAGGCCTGAGGCCTTGTACACACGAGGGAATAAATCCGCTGAAGATGGTCCGACGGACCATTTCAGCGGAAAAATCCCCTCATGTGTAGGGGCAAACGGACGCTTTTTGCCGGATTGATCCGGCGGAAAAATTCCAAAGCATGCTTTGAAATATTTCCGCCGGATAGCTGGCTGGCAGATATGTCCGCTGGTTAGTACGGCAAACCAGCGGACATATCTTGCCGCACATTGCCGCACATTGCCGCGTCGTATCCTGTGAATGGATCCGACGCATGCGCGCGGAAGTGTTTACTTCCTGGTGCGGTGACGTGGCGGTCACGTGGCGGCGTCAACGTCACCGCCGCGTCACCGCGCTGTCCGCCGGCGGGGAATTTGATCCGATGGTGTGTACAGCCATCGGATCAAAACATCCCGGCGCAAATATACGCTGTAAACGGTCCGGGGACCGTTTACAGCGGATATTTCCCGTCGTGTGTACAAGGCCTTAGGGGAAAAATAATACAAATTACAGCCAAACTTAGAAGACAAAAGAAATTGACCATAGAGAAATTGGAAGAGACCTATTTAGAGTTACGTAGAAAACATAAATTAGACCCTCTCAGTGTTCCCACCCACGATCTTGACGCTGCTAGATCGGCCTTAAACCTAGCTCTGACAGCAAAATCAGAAAATGATCTAAAATGGACAGGTGCCAGGTTCTACCATTTAAAGGATAAAATAGGTCCAATGCTAGCACGCAAACTATCTCCCAGATTTAAATCGAGAACCATCCCTAAGATAAAAATGGCAGATGGTACCCTTACCCTAAATCCTCGGCGGGCGATGGGGGCCTTCCACGACTTCTATTCCAAGCTCTACGATAAGGATAGTAACTTTTCTTCGGACAAAATAGGTGAATATTTGAACAGCCTGAATCTTCCCAGGTTGACAAAGGTTCACAAGGAGTTGATGGAGGCACCCATTTCAGCTGAGGAAGTTATGTCAGTGATCAAAAACTTAAAATTAAACACAGCTCCTGGCCCTGATGGATTCTCAGGGTCTTATTACAAAACATTTCCTATCATTCTATCACCCTACCTAGCACGATTTTACAATCATTTGACTGAGGGCTCCCCTATAGATAAACAACTTAATTTGGCCTATATTTCGTTGATACCGAAACCCGATAAAGATCATAGCCTAGTGGAGAACTATAGACCGATATCCCTCATTAATAACGACCTAAAAATACTTACTAAAATAATAGCTAATAGGATGTCTGCCTTCTTAGGTCAATACATATCCAAAGATCAAGTAGGTTTTATCACAGGGAGACAAGGCCCGGACCAGATCAGGAGAGCTATTGATCTTATCAATTTAATGTACTCGGGGTGGTCTGAAAGCACTAGACAAAGAGGTATGCTTCTCTCACTTGATCTCCAGAAAGCCTTTGATTCAGTATCTTGGCCATTTTTGTTTTCTGTTTTGAATCGTTGGGGGTTTGGTTCTAAATTTTTAGGAATCATCTCCGCTCTCTATTCCTCCCCTGAAGCTAAAATCCGGTTACAAGGCATATTCTCGGAATCTATAAATATCCAAAGAGGCACAAGACAGGGCTGCCCTTTATCTCCTCTGATATTCGCTATTGTTATTGAATCTCTGGCCATAGCCATCCGAGATAACTCGAATATCAGGGGAGTTCATTGTAATAAAAAAGAACACAAATGCGCATTATTCGCAGATGATTTGCTACTCTTCGTGACCTCTCCTATCTCCCTTCCGGAAATTTTCTCCCTGCTAGACGAGTTCTCTAAAGTCTCGGGTCTCACGGTAAACATGCCTAAATCTAAGGCCCTTAATATTTCTCTTTCAGAACCCACAGTGTCCCTCTTGAGAAACAAATATACTTTCAAATGGGACTCTACGTCTACTAACTATTTAGGTATCAACCTGACCCCAAATTTCCAGAAAATAGGCTGGATCGGCAGAATTAATTCTACCAAGATGACTCTCCTCCCGAAACTCCTATATCTTTTTCGATCCCTTCCGATCCCGATAATAAAAAGCCATCTAAAATCCTTTCAAGGTAAAATCACCAAGTTTATCTGGAACAAAAAGGGACCCCGTCTTCCCTCTTGTAGTCTGTTTAACTTACCTGAACAGGGAGGTCTAGGAGTGCCAAACTTGTTATGGTATTATCAATCCGCGAGGTTAGCGCAATTATCGGAGGTTTACCTTAAAAATGATCGCCCAGATTGGATAGAAATAGAAGAACAGGCTTCCCCATTGTCCACAATTGAAGAACTCATGTGGCGCACTCCTAAAAGTAGACCCCCTATACTATCCCCCACCCTATCACAAGCATTGGTATTATGGGATTCACTTAAAATCAATCCACTCTTAATTTCTAGAGGCAAACCTTTGTCAAGTATCTTTCTCGACCCATCTTTCTGCCCCAAAACGGAAGTGGACTCCTTCAAATGGTGGCTTGATAGGGGGGTGTACCGCATTGGACGTTTCTTTCAACATACAGGTCCTCTTCCTGAGCAATTCCTTATAGACAACCTTTGCCCCCCCCCCCTCTGAAAGATCCAGACTACACCAAATACATACCTTTGCTCAGAAACTTTGGAACGATAAAACAATTTCTGGCCTTTTGACCCCATATGAACACAAATGCGAACAAGCTCAGAATAGGAAAGGTAATATCTCTATCATCTACAAATCTCTTGCATCAAATAACATAAAATTACCTCATATGCTAGTTTGGGAAAGAGAGCTTCAAGAGGACTGGGACTTGGTGGACTGGCAAAAAAACTACTCTAGATCTCTTAAGGGTTTTAAGAGTCCATCCCTCATTGAAGCTAATATAAAAATTTTCACTAGATGGTACTTGGTCCCATTTAAATTGGCCACCATGTATCCGTCATCCTCACCACTATGCTTTAGAGGTTGTCAAGGAATAGGCACCATGATCCATACTTGGTGGGAGTGCCCTAGGATACGGGGATTCTGGAACAGGGTATTCCAGATTATCAGGAGAGTTACCGGTTGTAACCTCCATCAATCTCCTGCAATAGCCTTATTGAATGGTCTAATACCACAGAGTTCCAAGGCCATTAGACAGCTGATTCTACAGGGAGTGCAAAATTATTAGGCAAGTTGTATTTTTGAGAATTAATTTTATTATTGAACAACAACCATGTTCTCAATGAACCCAAAAAACTCATTAATATCAAAGCTGAATATTTTTGGAAGTAGTTTTTAATTTGTTTTTAGTTTTAGCTATTTTAGGGGGATATCTGTGTGTGCAGGTGACTATTACTGTGCATAATTATTAGGCAACTTAACAAAAAACAAATATATACCCATTTCAATTATTTATTTTTACCAGTGAAACCAATATAACATCTCAACATTCACAAATATACATTTCTGACATTCAAAAACAAAACAAAAAACAAATCAGTGACCAGTATAGCCACCTTTCTTTGCAAGGACACTCAAAAGCCTGCCATCCATGGATTCTGTCAGTGTTTTGATCTGTTCACCATCAACATTGCGTGCAGCAGCAACCACAGCCTCCCAGACACTGTTCAGAGAGGTGTACTGTTTTCCCTCCTTGTAAATTTCACATTTGATGATGGACCACAGGTTCTCAATGGGGTTCAGATCAGGTGAACAAGGAGGCCATGTCATTAGTTTTTCTTCTTTTATACCCTTTCTTGCCAGCCACGCTGTGGAGTACTTGGACGCGTGTGATGGAGCATTGTCCTGCATGAAAATCATGTTTTTCTTGAAGGATGCAGACTTCTTCCTGTACCACTGCTTGAAGAAGGTGTCTTCCAGAAACTGGCAGTAGGACTGGGAGTTGAGCTTCACTCCATCCTCAACCCCAAAAGGCCCCACAAGCTCATCTTTGATGATACCAGCCCAAACCAGTACTCCACCTCCACCTTGCTGGCGTCTGAGTCGGACTGGAGCTCTCTGCCCTTTACCAATCCAGCCACGGGCCCATCCATCTGGCCCATCAAGACTTACTCTCATTTCATCAGTCCATAAAACCTTAGAAAAATCAGTCTTGAGATATTTCTTGGCCCAGTCTTGACGTTTCAGCTTGTGTGTCTTGTTCAGTGGTGGTCGTCTTTCAGCCTTTCTTACCTTGGCCATGTCTCTGAGTATTGCACACCTTGTGCTTTTGGGCACTGCAGTGATGTTGCAGCTCTGAAATATGGCCAAACTGGTGGCAAGTGGCATCTTGCAGCGGCAACGCTTGACTTTTCTCAGTTCATGGGCAGTTATTTTGCGCCTTGGTTTTTCCACACGCTTCTTGCGACACCTGTTGACTATTTGAATGAAACGCTTGATTGTTCGATGATCACGCTTCAGAAGCTTTGCAATTTTAAGAGTGCTGCATCCCTCTGCAAGATATCTCACTATTTTTGACTTTCCTGAGCCTGTCAAGTCCTTCTTTTGACCCATTTTGCCAAAGGAAAGGAAGTTGCCTAATAATTATGCACACCTGATATATGGTGTTGATGTCATTAGACCACACCCCTTCTCATTACAGAGATGCACATCACCTAATATGCTTAATTGGTAGTAGGCTTTCGAGCCTATACAGCTTGGAGTAAGACAACATGCATAAAGAGGATGATGTGGTCAAAATACTAATTTGCCTAATAATTCTGCACTCCCTGTATTTATACTGACTGGCGCCAGAATCACTTTAGCGGCTGCATGGAAGAAACCGTCTGTTTCCATTTTACACATGAAGAGAAAGGTTACATGGATTATGGAACAGGAAAAAATAATTAACTCTATGTTAGATACCTCTACCCAGTTCACTGAAATTTGGGAACCTTGGTTGATTTACATGGGAATCTCCCACAACATGTAAGTTTAGTTTTGGCTCTGGACTCAGACTGATGTAATCCTATGGCAGGTAGGCCCACCCTCCCTTTCCCTTTCCTCTCCTTCCTCTTTCCTCCTTCTCCCCCTCTCCTTTTCTTTATTTTTATTCTTTCTCTGAACAGGACATATTCATTACATATCATATTCTCCACTGGTCTCAGGTAGTGCTGATTTAGTTTAACTGGATGTATGTATTAAATTCCATTTGGATCTAATTTTTTTGTCATCAGGGGGGGCTGCCCCCCCTCCTCGACACAGATTGCTCCCCGGTGGGGGTGTCGGGGGGAGGGGATGCCCCCGGAAACCTATCCTCTCCACGGTTCGGTATGATTTATTCCTTACATATATTTTAGTTTTATGATCTCAGCTTATAATAAAAGTTTATAGATTGCTTAGTAAACAGGGAATTTTAGCCCTAAAATGTTGTCGCTACCTCTACTGATTCCCATCCCTCCTGATTATACACGTTTACACTCCCATGTTAGACTTACCAGGTATATAGTTGGGACATTGGGGGGGGGGGGGAGCGAGGAGAAGGGGAAATCTAGTTAAGAAATGTAATCTATTGTTTACTACTATAATTGTCAACACGATGTTTCCTGATGCATTTATTGTATTACGTTTATTACTCTGTATGCTCTTTATTTTATTATAATAAACTTAAATTTAAATGAAAAAAAAAAAGAAGCTGAGGGTAAAGGTGATGGACTGGCCAAGCATGTCTCCAGACCTAAACCCTATTGAGGATCTGTGGGGCTCCTCAAATGGAAGGTAGAGAAGCGCAAGATCTCTAACATCCACCAGATCCATGATGATGTCACGGAGTGGAGGAGGACTCCAGTGGCAACCTGCGAAGCTCTGGTGAACTCCATGCCCAAGAGGGTTAAGGCAGTGCTGGAAAATAATGGTGGCCACACAAAATATTAACACTTTGGGCCCAATTTGGACATTTTCACTTAGGGGTGTACTCACTTTTGTTGCCAGCGGTTTAGTAATTAATGGCTGTGTGTCGAGTTATTTTGACTTACACTGTGATACAAGCTGTACAATCACTACTTTACATTGTAGAAACGTGTAATTTCTTCAGTGTTGTCACATGAAAAGATAGAATAAAATATTGACAACAATTGTGAGGGGTGTACTCACTTTTGTGAGATACTGTGTGTATGTGTATATATACAGTGCAGAAAATAAGTATTTGAACACCCTGCTATTTTGCAAGTTCTCCCACTTGGAAATCATGGAGGGGTCTGAAATTGTCATCGTAGGTGCATGTCCACTGTGAGAGACATAATCCAAAAAAAATAATCCAGAAATCACAATTTATGATTTTTTAACTATTTTTTGTATGATACAGCTGCAAAGAAGTATTTGAACACCTGTCTATCAGCTAGAATTCTGACCCTCAAAGACCTGTAGTCTGCCTTAAAATGTCCACCTCCACTCCATTTATTATCCTAAATTAGATGCACCTGTTTGAGGTCATTAGCTGCATAAAGACACCTGTCCACCCCATACAATCAGTAAGAATCCAACTACTAACATGGCCAAGACCAAAGAGCTGTCCAAAGACACTAGAGACAAAATTGTACACCTCCACAAGGCTGGAAAGGGCTACAGGGAAATTGCCAAGCAGCTTGGTGAAAAAAGGTCCACTGTTGGAGCAATCATTCGAAAATGGAAGAAGCTAAACATGACTGTCAATCTCCCTCGGACTGGGGCTCCATGCAAAATCTCACCTCGTGGGGTCTCAATGATCCTAAGAAAGGTGAGAAATCAGCCCAGGACTACACGGGAGGAGCTGGTCAATGACCTGAAAAGAGCTGGGACCACCGTTTTCAAGGTTACTGTTAGTAATAAACTAAGACGTCATGGTTTGAAATCATGCATGGCACGGAAGGTTCCCCTGCTTAAACCAGCACATGTCAAGGCCCGTCTTAAGTTTGCCAATGACCATTTGGATGATCCAGAGGAGTCATGGGAGAAAGTCATGTGGTCAGATGAGACCAAAATAGAACTTTTTGGTCATAATTCCACTAACCGTGTTTGGAGGAAGAAGAATGATGAGTACCATCCCAAGAACACCATCCCTACTGTGAAGCATGGGGGTGGTAGCATCATACGTTGGGGGTGTTTTTCTGCACATGGGACAGGGCGACTGCACTGTATTGAGGAGAGGATGACCGGGGCCATGTATTGCAAGATTTTGGGCAACAACCTCCTTCCCTCAGTTAGAGCTTTGAAGATGGGTCGAGGCTGGGTCTTCCAACATGACAATGACCCGAAGCACACAGCCAGGATAACCAAGGAGTGGCTCTGTAAGAAGCATATCAAGGTTCTGGCGTGGCCTAGCCAGTCTCCAGACCTAAACCCAATAGAGAATCTTTGGAGGGAGCTCAAACTCCGTGTTTCTCAGCGACAGCCCAGAAACCTGACTGATCTAGAGAAGATCTGTGTGGAGGAGTGGGCCAAAATCCCTCCTCCAGTGTGTGCAAACCTGGTGAAAAACTACAAGAAACGTTTGACCTCTGTAATTGCAAACAAAGGCGACTGTACCAAATATTAACATTGATTTTCTCAGGTGTTCAAATACTTCTTTGCAGCTGTATCATACAAATAAATAGTTAAAAAAAATCATACATTGTGATTTCTGGAATTTTTATTTTGGATTATGTCTCTCACAGTGGACATGCACCTACGATGACAATTTCAGACCCCTCCATGATTTCCAAGTGGGAGAACTTGCAAAATAGCAGGGTGTTTAAATACTTATTTTCTGCACTGTATATATATATACCTGTATACTGTATCCACACATGAGTGCCTTGAGTTCATATTTAAATACCCTACCCAACAGAGGACATTTTTATTTTACCAAACACACCAATCATCCCTTGAAAAAATGTCTCACTTGGCAATGAATGACATTGTGTTAATATAATTTTGGAACAGTTGCTGTGCTGGCTTGCACATAAAGCAGCTGGCCTTGTAGGTACCAGAGATAATGAAAAATAAAATTATTATAATCCTATCGGCACACACAGTGGGTTATAATTACACCAGTCTACTGTATTTGAAGACACATTTCTGAAACCACAGTACATTGTTACCAAACCTATTTCAAAAATAATTGTATATATAATAAGGTCTTATGCATGCAAATTATATCAATATAAAAATCCTAGTTTTGAAATTGCATCTATATTCTAGCTGTCTTTTTCCAAAACAAATTAGAAAATTCAAGTCAGAAACTTGTGGAGTAATGAGACATTATCACCTTTCAGGAAAAGTGATGGTGTCTTTAAAAAGACCCCACCCCCTCCACTCCAGTTATTTCAGTGCTCCCTGTTTCTGCTTAACTCAACTTTGAGTACCTTGTGGGAGAACTGGCCACTCAAAATCCCACAAGAATGCACTATTAACTCATCCATCGCTATTTGGTGATCTTCAGAGCAGTTCTAGTACAGCATGGGAATGAGACCTAGGAACCAGTGTGCAGTGTGCACTCATACACAAAGTGGGAACCAGTGTGCACTCATACACAAAGTGGGAACCAGTGTGCACTCATACACAAAGTGGGAACCAGTGTGCACTCATACACAAAGTGGGAACCAGTGTGCACTCATACACAAAGTGGGAACCAGTGTGCACTCATACACAAAGTTTGAACCAGTGTGCACTCATACACAAAGTTTGAACCAGTGTGCACTCATACACAAAGTGGGAACCAGTGTGCACTCATACACAAAGTGGGAACCAGTGTGCACTCATAAACAAAGTGGGAACCAGTGTGCACTCATAAACAAAGTGGGAACCAGTGTGCACTCATACACAAAGTGGGAACCAGTGTGCAATCATACACAAAGTTTGAACCAGTGTGCACTCATACACAAAGTTTGAACCAGTGTGCACTCATACACAAAGTTTGAACCAGTGTGCACTCATACACAAAGTTTGAACCAGTGTGCACTCATACACAAAGTTTGAACCAGTGTGCACTCATACACAAAGTGGGAACCAGTGTGCACTCATACACAAAGTGGGAACCAGTGTGCACTCATATACAAAGTTTGAACCAGTGTGCACTCATACACAAAGTGGGAACCAGTGTGCACTCATACACAACGTGGGAACCAGTGTGCACTCATACACAAAGTGGGAACCAGTGTGCACTCATACACAAAGTTTGAACCAGTGTGCACTCATAAACAAAGTTTGAACCAGTGTGCACTCATAAACAAAGTTTGAACCAGTGTGCACTCATACACAAGGTATGAACCAGTGTGCACTCATACACAAAGTGGGAACCAGTGTGCACTCATACACAACGTGGGAACCAGTGTGCACTCATACACAAAGTGGGAACCAGTGTGCACTCATACACAAAGTGGGAACCAGTGTGCACTCATACACAAAGTGGGAACCAGTGTGCACTCATGCACAAAGTGGGAACCAGTGTGCACTCATGCACAAAGTGGGAACCAGTGTGCACTCATGCACAAAGTGGGAACCAGTGTGCACTCATACACAAAGTTTGAACCAGTGTGCACTCATACACAAAGTTTGAACCAGTGTGCACTCATACACAAAGTTTGAACCAGTGTGCACTCATACACAAAGTGGGAACCAGTATGCACTCATACACAAAGGCTCTCCAAAAGTGGCCTCACAGCACAGCGGTTACAAGATCTATACACACTGTTACGGAACCCCATCTTTCTCCACAAGTGCTACCATAATGTCTCTAGCCTCTGTTGGGGGTGCAAGCAGGAGGAGGGCGGTTTGATTCACATATGGTGGTATTGCTCCAAAGTACTGCCCTGCTGGAAAAAAAAAGTATTTTTTTTACCATGGTTACGACAGTGACACTTGAATTCTCGCCGGCACAGTAAGTATCTCCTACACCACTCATCTATTCCCAGGAACATCTACAATAAATCCCTGACAATGTTCATGACCACAGCAGCAAGGCACTGCATCCCCTGCCACTGGCGTACAGCTACTGAGCCAACAAACTGATTTTATCTGCGTTTGTACACTGTGGTTATTTAATAAAATCAAGATTCTTTAAGAGCAACAACCGATGTGTGGATCATCCTACCTACATCATTCTGCTCAGCCAGCGACTGTGGATCGAGTACCCAGGAGCTCTGCCATGAATGTGTTGTATGGTTAGTAGCATTGATTTTTCTGTTTGCATCATGGAGCAAACAATACTGGAAGGGTTCCGGACAATAGATAGAATGGAAGAGATTTAAGAACTTATCTTCAGAGGCGGCTCTAGGCTTTGTGAGGCCTTGGGCAAAACTTGACATGGGGCCCCACTCACACCCATGATGTGAAAAATAATTCAAGGACGAGAGCCTCTTCCCCACAAACCTGCCCGGTGGTTGTGGGGGTTTGTGGGCAGAGGGCTTATCGGAATCTGGACTCCCCCTTTAACAAGGTGGCCCCCAGATCCTGCTCTTTAAAAACGAAGGGGCGGGGGCCACCCGGTGATGATGGCATGTCCCCCCCCTGGTGTTTGACTGATACAATGGGTGTGTCCACGATTAAACCCTGTGTTTTGAATCGCCCCCGCTCCTGAGTCAGGGCTCTTAACGCTGCCATAGCACATCAGTGTTAAGGTCCCCTGTTCCTCAAAAAATGCATTGGGTAAGTTTGGTGGCCACAAGGCCCCTGTGAGTGTGAGGCCTTAAGCGTCCACCTAATTTGCCTAATTAAAGAGCCGCCTCTGCTTATCGTGATTTTGCAATAACGACTGTCCAAATCCACTTCCACTTCCACTTGGTACTGTTGGACTCAATTTAAAAGAACCTTAACGTATTGAGAACTTTCGCCACTAGGTGCTGGTCATTGGCATGCACCTTGGGCCCATATGGTTCTTTATGGTTTAAAACATCAGGGGGCCTCTCTTCTATCCCTAAAACATACAAGGGCCAATCAGTTGCCATACTGCAGGGGGTGGGAGAATGAATGAGTCTATTGGGTCAATTCACAAAGCTTTACCACATGAGATAAAGGTATCAGGTTCTCCATTTGCATAAATTATCACATGCGGTAAATAAAGTCCAATTCACAAATAAATAAAAATCTGCTTATTTGGACTTTCTTTGCACTTATACGGGACTTTTATTATATATATGTATTACCTTTCTGCACCTATTGATGAACATTTTTTTAAACTTTGATTGTTATTTGCACTTTGGATTGTCATTTTGCACAATTGTTTGCTTTTTGCACCTATCTTTTTGAAGCAGCATTTGCACTTTTGGAATTTGCATCTGCACATTGATGCCTTTAAAGCACTTCATATAGTATTAATTAATTAATTAATTAATTAATCTAATTTATGCACTTTATATTATTTATTATTTATGAGGGTTCATTCATTGTGTAGTAAGCGCCACATTCCCCTATATTACCATTCTTTTAGTGTGAGAACATCCTTTGATGTTGGCAGCTACTTTTTGTATTCTTTAGTATTTACTACCATTATCTGGTTTGCGCAATAGTAACCCCACTTACTCACAACTTTCGGGGGACTTTTTAGGATTAACATTGAAGTCTATGGCCCACAAGTTGCATGAAAGTCGGACTAAAGTAGTGCATGAACTACTTTGAAGTCACTGCAACTTTAAGTTGCACATATATGAATGATTATTATTGGAAAACATGGGAAATGGCTGGCCATGCTACTCTGATGTCCAAAGTTGCATGACAATTTTCACAAATGTGAATGGAGCCTAATGCAAGGAAACATAGAAAATGTTTCATTGTGGCGCACTGCATAACGCATAGCTGCTGGTGTGGATGAGCCATTACAGTGTACAATGCAGAAAAATGTGGGGTAGAAAGACAATGATAAAAACTTGACAGCAATTTGATATCGTCTTCACTCCACCCAAAATTAAAAGAAAATAAAGTTTTGACTAAAAACAGACCTGGCATAATCCTCACCGGGGCATGACATAAGGGTCTTTAGAGAGAAGGCACACAATTCTGTTTAGGTCAGATTGTAGACAACAATCCCCTTTTCTCCTGTGCCCTAAAGAGCGTACTTTGTTATTCATGGTCATAGAATTTGCCCACGTAGCATGGTGGTTGAAAGGGTGGAGTTTGTAGGAAAGTTATAATAAACCTCACAATTAAAGCGAAGGTTCCGCGGTTTCTTACTTTTTCTCTTTAGGTTCAATAACTAGTGTTACAGCAGCCATCATTGTAAGCCTCAGGCGGCGTACACACGTACGAGAACCTCGACGGGCGGAACACATCGTTTCGTCACTTTTGAGGCCCCGTACACACGACCGAGCTTCTCGGCAAAATCCAGCGAGAAGCTCGCTGGGAGACATATTCTGCCGAGGTTCTCGGTCGTGTGTACACTTCCGACGAGCGTCCCGTCGGGAAGCTTGTCGAGCCAAAAAAGAGAGCACGCTCTCTTTTTCCTCGTTGTTCAATGAGGACTTTGGCTCGACAAGCTTTTCCGACCGCTCATCGGGAACCTCGTCGGGCGGAACGATGGGTTTAGCCCGACGAGGTTCTCGGACGTGTGTACGCGGCCTTAGCCGTTTGTCAAACGATCCCATCTGTTTCCGTGTGAAAGAACAACTTATAAAAAATCCGGCAGGCTTTTTCCATCTTGCTTGTGGGCATTCTGCAGCCCACAAGCAAAGACTTCCGGGATGCGCTTGTCGAGTCACGTGACGTGGCAAGAATTGTATTACTAGCGGTACAGATCGTCTCCTGGGAATCATGACAAAGAACTCCCAGGAGACATTGTGCACAGCTAGAAGCACACTCTGGGGTGTCAGGGAAAGGGATAGATATGCCCACTTCCGAGGGGAACAGTACCCAGAAGCAAGATGTAATCCCTCTGAATTAAGGTAATAAGATAACGACGAAAAAAAAACCTGTGGATTTTAAATGTATTAAGGCTGCAGATCGTATTGAGATAAAGTTTATTTTGTGGGTGAACCTCCGCTTTAAACAGTTTTGACAATACATGACCAGCAAGCAGACAATTGTAGCTTTTTATGGGCAAAAGTGAAAATATCTGGGCAACAAAGGGCAAAAAACTTGTGACATAAATGGCCAACAAACAGGAAATCATGACAATATGTCAATAGGCAATCTTGGCAAAATGCAGGCATCAAAAGGACAATTGGGTCAAAACTTTGCCAACAAATATGCAATTGTGTGAATAAATTGTTAATAGTGACAAGAAGCAAGAATAACCACTAGAGTCCAGTATGCCTCCACACACTCCCCTTATCCCTACACCTAGCACTGCCAGTGGTCTCAAGTGGCCAGAGGGAGGAGCTAGAGAGAGTCCACATTTCATATTGGCTTTCTCCTCCTGCCAGCAACAGGAATTAATTCTTCTTGTATATCTCTATTGAAGCACTAACAGCAGTGCTACATCTGAAATCTAACACGTTTTGGCCTAAGGCTTCCTCATAGCATACAAAGTTACATTTAAGCCCTGTACACACAATCGCTTTTTCCGACGGGAATCGCGTGATGGCAGGCTGTTGTCGGAAAATCCGACCGTTTGTATGCTCCATTGAACAATTGTTGTCAAGTAAGGATGGGTGGCTGCGCTTGGTCGAGGTCTTTTTGCCGAGTTCTAGTCTGGCCTTCTGGCTGGCTAGTGTGGGCACTGTCCCTGTCAGAGATCTGGTAGGAGGAGCTGGTACTTCCCTGGGATAAGACGGGGTAGGGCCATGCAAATCCTGCTGGGTTGACGGGGGGTCTGGAAAGACTAGTATTGGCAGAGGCTGCTAACTGGAGCGGCAGCTCTCCCTAAGAAAACCTTGAAAGACTCTCTATCTGGCAGGGGTGGAGGGCTACACTGGCCGGTCGGGGGGTTGGATTTGGAACAGGAAAGCCTATGGTGCATGTGCCCCTGGAGTGGCAGTCCAGGGGTGTCTGAGAATCATTGTGAGTGAGGGTCACTTTGATTTAAAGACACCACGGTCACTGCACCAGCTACACGCTTTTTTTAGCACCCGTCTCCTGGGCCAGGCCTTTTGGCTAGGACCGGAGGAATTTTTTATTCCTGACCAGAGGGCCTGGTCATTGTACATCACAATGATCACTTCTTTCACTCTCCTCTCCACTATCCCTTTCCCCCACTTTACTTTTATTTAAGCCTATGTTTGTCACGTTTTTGTCTTATTTTTGTTTGTGCACGTTTTGTTCACTGTGTGACAAGTAGGGTGCGGGTCCTCGGGCCAGCCCTGAACGTTTTGGGAGTGGGTGGACATGGCCTTTTGGCTTAGTTCGTCTGCTCTCATGGGGTCTCCCTTCGGGGGAGCCCCACTCAGTACTGGGAGGGTTCTGTTTCGGCAGTCCCTCCGAGGAAGTTGGGTCCGTGTCGGCTTCGGCTGCTCGGACCACAGTATCTTAGTCTCCGTCTGGAGCCTAACGCCCCGGGGGATCAGGGTTTGGGTCCCTCTACACAGGAGGACCACTTGACATTTCCCCCGTCTGCATGTTTTTGTGACCACTCTTTATGTGTGTGCACATTTTTCCCTCCTAATCACGTTTGGGAAATACTAACCGCTCCCCTGGTGGGAAGGAGGAGCTAGTGTTCTCTCCCGAACAACTGACTGGGGCAGGCACCACAAAATACAGGCCAGAAGGCCAGGGGCCTGGCCCTTTCAGCTTTGACCGCATGTTTCTCTGTCCAAATCAGAAAGCTTCCACCTCCACGCCAGCAGGTTCTGCATCTGCCAACCGCCATCCCTTTCCACCTCACTGTGTACTAGGGACGGTTAGCATAGCGCCCCCCTACTGGCAACTGATAACAACAGATACTACACTTGATCTTAGCCAAAAGGCAGAGAAGCAATTTTTACTTACAGTAAAACTAAAAGCAACACTTTTTTAACTTTGTATAGAATGGAAATAGATTAGAACCTCCCTATTTGTCTTGTTTACCTTATCATTGAAATTGATAATGAAGCCGGGTTCACATATATGCGGCCGCGATATTCAAGCCGGGGCCTGGAGCAATTTAGGTCCGAATTTTTACCGTGGTAGAAGGCGAGTTTGACTCCCATAATAGGAGTCCACCAACTCTGGTAAGGGGCCATCCGGCTATCTATATTACTCTCTCATGAATGGGGTCCAATATTGGAAGTGTTGAAGCTGACCCATGGTCAAATGCATGATATCTGACAAGTGAATAGCCCTGCACTCTGGGGGCTGCTGTACCTTTGATAACTGTAATGCCGTGTACACACGATCGGTCAATCTAGTGAGAACGGTCTGATGGACCGTTTTCATCAGACCAAACCGATCGTGTGTGGGTCCCATCGGTTATTTTATCCATTGGTTAATAAATTTGAAAATTGTTTTAAAATTAACCGATGGATACCTAACCGATAGAAAAAAAAAAACGATCGTTTGTGGGCACGTTCATCGTTTAAAAATCCACGCATGCTCAGAATCAAGTCCATGCATGCTTGGAAGCTTTAAAATTCATTTTTTTCAGCACGTCGTTGTGTTTTACGTCACCACGTTCTGACATGATCGTTTTTTTAACCGATGGTGTGTAGGCACAACTGACCATCAGTCAGCTTCATCGGTTAATTGATGGAAAAATTCATCAGACCGTTCTCATCGGATTGACCGATCGTGTGTACAGGGCATTAGATTTACAATAGCACCTTTGGATGTTTTTTATCCTTTCAATGATTTTTGTGTTTTTAAAAACACACTGTTACACACTGTTTTTGTGGGACTATATATATCTTTTTATAACACTCCTTTTTTTCCCCTTTTTTATTTTTTCACAAATGTTGTTAAACTTGGAGAAAATATAAGCAATCACGTTTTTCACTGTTAGTTGTTATACTAAGGATCCACAGTCAGAGTTTCATCACCTGATTATCTATTCATTCACAGTTTTTGCGCATTTTTTTATTGTTTTATAGGTCATACTCACATATCATGCAAATTGGACGCAGTGAAAACTGCATCCAATTCGCACATATGTGAACAGGGCCGCCATCAGGGGGGTACAGGCAGTACTCAAGTAAGGGGCCCGAGCATCCCAAGGGGTCCGCACCCCCTACAGCAACTTTTTTTTATTTATTTTTTGGCAGAAGGCAGCAGTACAAGAAATGAATCTATCACCTGCTGCGCCGCCACTAGGGCGAGGGGTCGTTAGCAGAAAAGAGCTGCTAATTTTAGCAGTGCTTTACCGCTGTTATAGTTGCGCTTTTCGGCCGCTTTTAGCCCCTGCTAGTGACTGATGAAAGGGTTAAAAGCGCCCGCAAAGCACCACTGCCGGAAGCGATTTACAGGTGCATCGGCATCAGTGCCAATTGATTTCAATGGCAGGCGGTGGAGCAGCACTGTATACAACGATCCTGCATAGCCCGAAAGATGCTGCTTGCAGGACTTTTTCTAACGTCCTGCAAGTGCACCACCCCAGTGTGAAAGGGGTCTTAAACTCTGGACTCTGGGTAATGTTGGTGGTCAGGCTGGGGGGCAGGCCTGAAGCTGTGTAAGGGGCCCCAAAATTTCTGATGGCTGGCCTGTATGTGAACCCGGTCTCAAAGAAAATTCCAAATATGAATTGTTCCCTGAAAAGAAATAGAGGGGAAATCTTCCAATAGGGACACTAGTTCTGGTGGCATGGGGGCTCCAAGAGATTTGGTTAATTTGCAGGGATTTCGTATCACTTCTTGTTTTGGCTATGGACAGGAAGTAAAGGGAAATCTCCCCAATGGAACACAGATGGCAAAAATCTGACAGGGGTTATAACCCTCCCCTACGCTATCCAAAAAAAAGAAAAAGAAAAAAGGTTTAACTATAGTTCTTCCTGAAGGTCCTATACCTATATAGGAGCATTTTGTGTGTGTATATATATATATATATATATATATATATATATATATATATATATATATATATATATATATATATATAAAAACTTTTTTTGTGTGTGTATTAGGGCTGTGAATGATCAAAATTTTTGTGTTCGATTAATCGTTTTTTTTTTAATCGATTAATCGACTAATTTCGATTAATTATAACGCACATACAGATCCAACTACTTTTAGCTGATCTCCTTGCAGGCTGATTCCCAGTGCAGCTACCAACCACTGGAAAAATGGATAGCAGGATACAAAAACACACACAAAGGCAGCGCTCGATGGGAATAGCATTAAAACTTTTATAGTCTTCAAGTAGGTAACAAAATAAATATTGCACTGGAGATAAAATCGATGTAGCTACATAAACTGTAAAAATGGTGCGAGTAATACCAAACGGTACCAAAAGCAGTCATAAAAACCTGTAGCTAAGTATGATACTGGTATAAAAATGTGTACAACGATGCCACTGCTGAATCCAGATGAGGAGGGGTTAACATCAGTCCATCGGCATGTAGATGTCCCATGAAGGGAACTATCACAACTCCCAGTGGATGGCTGTAGAATCCCAGGTTGACAGAGGGAAGTAATAGAGGGAAGTGTAACAGCGCTTGCGTCAGGGCTGTCTTAATGAGAGGGCACACCTGGGCACTGCCCAGGGGCCCCAGCTGCATTGGGGGCCCCTGCAATTTGCCCAAAGCAGCTGGTCCTTGAGCCTACGCTGCCCCGAAATTGGGGGCCCCATGATGGCACTGAGAGTGATAGATACACAGGGGAGGCAGTCTGCCTTCTACCTACTTGATGTCTGTTTACCTGCACTGTCATTATTGTAGGGGCCCCAGAGCATTTCTTTGCCCAGGGGCCCAAGATGCTATTAAAACGGCCCTGGCTTGCGTGTGGCAGATAGTAAGGTCCCGCCGGCATGCAGATATGAAGGCACAGCAAAGGAGCCCTTCAGATGGACACGGCAAGCCCCGCCGGTGTCCATGATGTCACCAGATCTCTGACAGAACTCCCTGAAGGCCCAGAAGCCGGCAGAGAGGTGAGTACCAGTCATAAGAATTTTTTAATCGATCAAAAAGATTTTGATCGATCAAAAAAATTAAAGATTAATCGATCGATTAAAAGTTAATTTGCACAGCCCTAGTGTGTATACCATATTTATCGACGTATACCGCGCACTTTTTTCCTCTTAAAATAAGGGGAAAATCGTGGGTGCGCGATGTACGCCGATACCCGCTTCCCGCACTCAGTTTGAACTGAGCCGCCTACATATACCGAGTGCAGTACACTCGGGTACATTCGGCCAGGCTCGGCTTCGCTCGTAGTCACGCTCTGTGACGTTAATGCGTGAGAAGCCGAGCATGGCCGAGCGTGCCCGAGTGTACTGTGCTCGGTATATGTCGGCGGAGGCTTCAAACTGAGAGCAGGAAGCAGGGATTCGACTCGGAGACAGCGCAGGAGAAGCCGGGAGGACACCACCGAGGCCGCAGACGGACGCCGGACCGGACGATGGATGGCGGGCAAGACACCAAAACTAGTAAGTAATAAAATGTTATAACATTTTTTTTTACAGGAATTTAGGGGCTACTTTTGGGCTGAGCGCTATACATTTTTCTTGGTAAATTAGATCTTACTGAATGACATTTAGGTACTCTCACAGTAGTTCACACTGCCATATGCGAACTGCCAGGAGTGTCAATACATTGTTAATGACACCCCGATTTCAGCTTGCATATTGGACTGACAGTTCGGACATAAATCAGATCGAATGGGTGGTGCAGACCAAAAAAAGGGTCCTGTGCGGGTTTGGTCCGAATGTCATGCAATATCAGCCATACAAGTTGTATGGCTGAAATCGCATCGCATGCACATTGGACTGCAGTGCGGATCACATGCGATCTTGCAGAGCGCGCTGGTGTGAACCCGCACTTAGTAGGATAAAGCCCTGTGTGATATAAACTAATACAAATCATAGAATAATCAGATTACACTTCTGCTTTAACTATCTATCACAAGACAGAGACTATTGGAAGGATCTGTAGGTAACGCAGAAAAGCCTTATAGGCTAGGTTAACATTGCTGCGATTAAATTTCGATCAAACTCCCAGTGCGATTATGCAGTGCAACTTAGATTTGAATATTCTATGCAGTCAAAATCACACCAAAGTGGTACAGGAAACTTTTTCCAAAATCGCAACATGCTAAGCTTCATTGATTAGAATGGGTACCAATCATGCGACTCACGTCAAGACAGCCTAAAATTGGTGTCTTCTCACTGTAGCATTAGTTGCAGAGAGTAGCAAACCTAAGTGAATCATTAATAAATGACACATAAATATAGCTTCAGGGGTGTTAGCACGCCGCACAGAGGTAAGCACCTTGTAATGGTATCTAATGAAGTGAGCGCTTAGTATGTTTAATACTATTATATAAAGACACAGAAGCAGCCAATGATCTGCCATCCCCCCAGCACAGAAAGCTGCTGACTTGAACACATGTGCTGAATGGTGCAGCACAACAATGCTGACAGCTCTGTACCTGGCCATGGCTGCACTGTCATGTGTTCCTCCTATACAATTACAGAACAGATGAGTCAGGGAACACTGACAGCTAGTGATCCTCCAGGCTAGAGTGACAGCTGTGTGCACCACCCCTACCAGGGTATGACAATGATCTGATGACATGACACCCAATTCACAGCCATTGCTGCTTTATACAAGGACAGGGAGCTTTATATTATAAACATGATCATGTAGACAGAGGCAGGTGGATGGAGATGCAGAGAAAACAATGCAGAAAGCATCATCATGCCATTATTTCCACCTCTCTCCTCCTCCGATCACTAACCCCCCAATCTTAAAGAGACACTTACCCCCTGAGGAGTGGATCTTCTTTGATTTCCTCTGCAAGGACATTGTTTTTAAAGAGGCTGCAGCACACCAGGAAATGTAGATGAGGATACAGTACACCTATCTGCAGAGAGCTGCTAATGCATCCCTCCCAGCCACACACTCACTGACAGCAGAGAGGGGGGGAGGGGGGGCACACACACACAGGAAGTCACCCATGCTCCAGAGGGGAGTGCAGCCAGCCTGGGCTTATAGGCTTACACTCACTACACACAGGTATTAGCCTGCTAAATGCAAAGCACAGCACAACAGGCCTTATGACTGCTCAGTATTGTTGGATTCATAGGGATGGATTTTATTCATGGAGGATGCATAAGGATGCATAAGGATGGATTTTATACAGGGAGGATGCATAGAGATGGATTTTATACAGGGAGGATGCATAGAGATGGATTTTATCCTTGAAGGATATATACTGTAAGGATTGATTTTATCCTTGAATGATGCATAAGGATGTATTTTATACAAGGAGGATGCATAAGGATGGATTTTATCCTTGAAGGATGCATAAGGATGGATTTTATCCAGGAAGATCTCTGTAGCTAGATCAAAAAATGTACAAATTGATACATATTATTCGTTTTTTTTTTATTATTGGATCTGCTGTGTAGGTAGAGATTAAATAAAATGTTACATTAAAAAAAAGATTAAACCTACATTTTCACTAGTGCTGCTTCATAATTGTTCATTTTGTATCTCATTTTTAATGCATGTTGGTGCATTTTCATGCTTCTTATTTTTGTAGGTGGAGGACCAAATTTTATACACAAAATTCAAAAATGCACTGAAAATGCATGTATCTGCATTTTACATGTGCTTTCCATGTAGCCCCATTGAAATGTATTGGGTAAAAAAAAACTGCTGCACTGCATCAAAAGAAGCACTCGCACCTTTTCAAAAAACGCACTGCACTGTGCTGCATTCACGTGAACAGGCACCATCGAGAATAATGTGATTTCCATTTGTCATGCATCAAAATGCAGGAGAAGACACACTAGTGTGAATAGGAGCTAGGGCTGAACTCTAGGTATGACCTGAGCCTGGATTCACACCATAACATTTCATAAGCATGCGTAAAGTCGCATGGCTTGCACATGCTCATGAAATGCTCAAAAAAAGCAGTGCCATATGTTGTCAATGGCTCCCCCAAATACAGTAAAACAGGCACACGCTGCAAACGTGCTGTAAAAAAACATGTAGTGCTTAAACCTCAAAAGTGCATGAGCTACACTTGAAATAGAATTTGAACAGGCTGTCGTATGCATGTAGCATGACAATGTGCAAAAAGCGCAAATGTGCATACTAAGGGCCAGATTCTCAGAGGCGCTACAACGGAGTATCTCAGATACCCCGTCGTATCGCCGTTTTTTTTGCCGGGTATCTATGCGAGTGATTCCTTGAATCACTTTGGCATAGATACGCCTGAACATCCGTCAAGTGTAATACCATTACACTTGCGGATCGTAGTTGAAATGACAACTCCGGCCACTAGGTGGCCTTTACGTTGTTTTCTCATTTGCCTATGCAAATGAGGCTACTACGCAGATTCCCGAACGCTTTTACGCCGCCCCGTCGTCGCGTACGTTGTTTTCGAACGCGTAAGGTTACCCCTGATAATATGAGGGGTAACCTTACGCAGTGCCGTCGGTTGCCATGTTAAGTATGGCGTCGGGTCAGCGTCGGATTTTTCCGACGCTTACGTCATTTTACTAACTCGTTCGCGAATAGTGACGATCACGTCGTTTTGACGTCAGTTACAATGACGCTTTCCGACGTGAGCTGGAGCATGCGCACTGGGCTTTCCCCGGCCGGCGCATGCGTAGTTCGATCGACGCAGGGGCGCGCTTAATTTAAATACAAGCCGCCCCCTTTGAATTACGCGGCCTTGCGCTGGGCCATTTACACTACGCCTCCGCAAACTACGGAGCAAGTGCATGGAGAATACGGCACTTGCTCTGTTACGTTGCAGCGGCGTAGTGTAAATGGCTTACACTACGCCAGCGAAATTCTATGAGAATCTGGCCCTATATTGTGAATCCAGCCTTAAAGTGGAATTCCAACCAAAAATTGAATTTCCGGTTTTCGGACCCCCCCCCCTTTCCGGTGTCACACCTTTCAGGGGGGAGCATATACCTGTGTAATACAGGTATTTTACTCCCACTTCTGGGCATAGATACTCAAGCCACTCGCGGGTATCTACGCCACAAGCATGCGCATTAGGGAACCAGGAAGTGGAGTCGCAAGGCTTCACTTCCTGATTCCCTTACCGAATATGGCGGCAGCAGCACCTGAGAGCCGAACGATAGATCGGCTTTGGGTGCCGACATTGCGGGCCCCCTGGACAGGTAAGTGTCCTTATTTTAAAAGTCCTGCTGACTTTATACTGTAGCTGCTCTACAGTATTTGTAACGGCTGCCTTAAAAAAAAAAAAAGGCAGAACTCCGCTTTAAAGCGGATCTTCACTGCATCTGAGCACTTGTATTGAAGTAAAGCAAAACCATTAACAGCAAACCCAGTGGTAAGACAGCCCAAACGGTAACACTGATTAACCCCCCTGCCGGTATCCCCGAGCGTGACTCAGGGTGGATTTTTTATGTAAAAATCGATATCCCCGAGTCGCGCTCAGGGTGAATATGCAGAGCCTGCAGCGCGCTGGCTTACCTTGTATCCAGGCAGGGTTACTGTACTTACCTTGTCCCTGGATCCAGCGATGCATCCACGCTGTGTGAGCGAGTGGCGTCCTCCATTCGACTCACACAGTGCCCGCGCGCCGCCGATCTCCGTTCCCTGCGACGTAACGGCGACCGGCGGCAAATTAAAAAAAGTAAACAAACACATTACATACAGAATACTGTAATCTTATAGATTACAGTACTGTATGTAAAAAGTACACACCCCCTTGTCCCTAGTGGTCTGCCCAGTGCCCTGCATGTTCTTTTACATAATAAAAAAAAAAAAAATTGTGCCTGCAAACTGTAGATTGTCCATAGCAACCAAAAGTGTCCCTTTATGTCAAAAGTGATTTTAGAGCAGCTAGAAAACAGCGATAATAAATTATAATCACTTGCAGAATTGAGCGATAGTGATTTGTGGGGAAATTCGTCATAAAAAAATAAAAGTAATGACAGCGACAATTCTGCAACTGAGCAAATTTCAGTAATTTTGATTTGATTACATTATTGAATAATTTTTATTATAATTATATTATTATTTGTTATAATTATTTATAGTTATTTATTATATTATAATTTTATAATTTTGTGTTTCAAACTTTATCATACCAGAGATGTTTACTAGACTATTGTTTGGACAAATTTAAGTGAGTTATTCCTAAGAATTGCAGGCCTTCAGTATAAAACTCAGAATTTCCATGCAAAATAATTGTACCGCTTTTGGTACGTAATTCCAGACAGAATCATACCGCCAGGGAGGTTAAAAGAGGAGTAGGTTTTTTTTAACTTTTGATTCATACTTAACTAGCTGGATGCTGCATCTGTTCCCCGGCGCCTTTAACACTGAGAACCTAGTGATCGAACACCACTGATCGCTTGGTTCTCACAGCCCTGTGAGCAGATGGCTGGTGACTGTCAGTTACAGCTCTCTGCTCTGCCCTCTCCTCACTCACTGGAGCACTAAGCTGTGGAGGGGGCGGCCAGGTCAGGCTCTCAGTGGCTCGCTGAGAGGCTGAGCCGGGTGTGAGTCCAGGGATCTAGGCAGATCCCGACTGACTCCATGGTCGTGATGCCGCTGAGCCTGGGGTGATGTCAGCAGAGAGTGGACTTCTGTTGTAGGAGTGCAAAACGAACTGCACTCCTGTGATCTATAGGAGAAGTGAAGCCAAATTAGCTTTTCATTTAATTACAACAGCTTATAGAAAAGCAGGTTTCAGCCGAACTGACAGTGCCCGTGTGCCTTGTGCTCAAACAGGAGAAAGTCCAGAGAAGTTGAGAACCCTACACTTTCCCTCCTCGCCTGGATCCTCTTCCTGCCGATAATACTGTTTCTGATGAGGTACCTGTCCCTACACTACCCACTCGCAATTGTGCACCAAGATCTGGGGAACAGGGACTTAAAAAGACAGCCCCCAAGTGTCACCTGAATCCAGCACAGCCAACTGGTATGCTGTCTCCAGGTAACAGTCAAGTTTCCCCTGACTTCCTCTTCAGGTTGTGATCCCCGCTCTGGTCGGGCACCACCTACAGTGGAGGAAGCAGACTGCACCTGCCCACACACATAACTACAAAAACTCACCTCTTCCAGACATTTGTATGGATAAGACCTCTGCAGGTTGATGCCATTGCTGCTTGTCTTGGTGTGGGGGGTTGCTATCAGGACAGAAATTTTAACCATTGTCAATGACTCTGGACAGACAGGAGACAACTAAATATGGAATCTTGAAATAATCTATCTTTGACTTGGCCATGTTTTTTTTTATGCTCCTGGGTGTTCCCATGTCTCCCCCAGGTTTTGCATTGTTGCCAAAAAGTTAGATTTTGGTTTCATCTGACCAGAGCACCTTCTTCCACATGTTTGGTGTGTCTCCCAGGTGGCTTGTGGCAAACTTTAAACAACACTTTTTATGGATATCTTTAAGAAATGGCTTTCTTCTTGCCACTCTTCCATAAAGGCCAGATTTGTGCAGTATACGACTGATTGTTGTCCTATGGACAGAGTCTCCCACCTCAGCTGTAGATCTCTGCAGTTCATCCAGAGTGATCATGGGCCTCTTGGATGCATCTCTGATCAGTCTTCTCCTTGTATGAGCTGAAAGTTTAGAGGGACGGCCAGGTCTTCATAGATTTGCAGTGGTTTGATACTCCTTCCATTTCAATATTATCGCTTGCACAGTGCTCCTTGGGATGTTTAAAGCTTGGGAAATCTTTTTGTATCCAAATCTGGCTTTAAACTTCTCCACAACAGTATCTCGGACCTGCCTGGTGTGTTCCTTGTTCTTCATGATGCTCTCTGCGCTTTAAACTGGCCTCTGAGACTATCACAGTGCAGGTGCATTTATACGGAGACTTGATTACACACAGGTGGATTCTATTTATTATCATTAGTCATTTAGGTCAACATTGGATCATTCAGAGATCCTCACTGAATTTCTGGAGAGGGTTTGATGCGCTGAAAGTAAAGGGGCTGAATAATTTTGCACGCCCAATTTTTCAGTTTTTTATTTGTTAAAAAAGTTTGAAATATCCAATAAATTTCGTTCCACTTCATGATTGTGTCCCACTTGTTGTTGATTCTTCACAAAAAATTACAGTTTTATATCTTTTTTTTTTTGAACATTCAAGTTTTATTGAAGAGACATATGTAAAAGGCATTACACAGCATGACACATGCAAGTAAAATTACAGCCAGAGGCCAAATTATACAATGTGGAAATAAAACTGTGAGGACTTTGAAGTGTTCCTCTTAACTAAGGCGATATTCTGAGGCTAAAACTCAACCTGCAGAGGTAAGTCCCAGTTTTATATCTTTATGTTTGAAGCCTGAAATGTGGCAAAAGGTTGCAAAGTTCAAGGGGGCCGAATACTTTCACAAGGCACTGTAAGTATAATTTTCCATTCTCTGCATATGTTGTCTATTTATTTCATGAGCTGCAAACAATTATAGGGAGTAATTGGAAGATGTTAAAACACACAAGATCCAGAAGACCTCTTCACTGTGTGTGCTCACCTGCCTCTACCTGTGCTTGGAAGATAAATAGAATCTTGACAATGACAGGCTGAGAAGAACAGTGTATGGAGCTAATGAAGGATGAGCCGTGTAATACACACATAATGTAAACATGATGTCACCACTGCAGCTGTTGTTCTTATCATAAAAGCCTCAATTTCTGAAAGCAGGTGAATTATTACTGAGACCTTGATTCAGTAATTCAACAAAAAACGCCTAGCACTGAGCAAACTGGACCATTCATATAATGAAGTCTTTATAGTCCTTTTAAACTGTTTTATTACATTTTATTGCTTACAGATATAATCGCAACTGCAAACCTGCACAATTAGTGTTTGCCTACACGTATGCATGCATTTGGGTGTGTATGGGGAATCCTTTCATTTTTTTTTTTTTTTTGTAGCACTGCCCCTGTAAGTTCCCCACTGCTGCACAGCCAGACCACCAATAACTTCACACTTTCTCCAGAGACAAGGAACAGTCTTTCAGCTTTGGTTTGATGTTTATTAGGGGGTAATAACTTGGATGGGAAATAGGAATTATGGGATGCCCAATGTGATAGCGACAAAACCAGGGACAACTTCCTCCCTCTGTACAACTCAAATTGATTCCTCTGTCTGTACAGCTCTGATTAATTTAGGGTTGCCACCTGTCTGAGATTCACCCGGACAGTCCAGGTTTTGATTCATGTGTCCGGGTTTCAGGTGGACTGAAACCCGGACACATTACAGACCGGGCTGTGGCTCCCCAAGTAACCAAGATGTCAGCAAGAGCAATTTGGCCACAACCACTGTTCCCTGTGGCACACTATGCACACTGCATTACTACTCTCCTTGGGGCACCAAAATTGTTCGGGTTTGGCTTGAAGAAAAGGTGGCAACCCTAGATTAACTCCTCTTTTGTGGCTAACAGTCTCTTGTTAGAAAAGCAACGACCCCTTACAGACTAAGAACTCCCAGTCCCTATAGAAAGTAGCTAAATGTGTTGGGAACTGCATCCTGGAGCACCTTCAACTCCCTTGTAGATGCTGGTCCCAGATCTTCCACTTTAGGAAATGCTAGCCCGCCTGGCAGTGTCTCCACCAGCAAACTTGCCAACAGTCCCAATTTTCCTGGAACAATCCCGGGAATCAGATTTGTGTCCTGGTCTGATGGTGTCTCGGAAAAAATTCTGATAATCTGCTTGTGTCCCGGGCATCAGGACTAGACTTTTGGCAGTGACAGAGTTCAAAAACAGCACCGCCAGGCCGAGGTTAACAACATCCAGAATATAGTAGTATCCCCCCTGCCTCTCTGTCCTCCTTGTATCTTATTGGGCACTGGGTAGACACATCATGCTCTGATCTGCTCTGTGATTTGTCAAATATAGCAAGCAGGGGCGTGGCTAGCTGCGGGTTACCATTCCAGCCCCCCCCCCCCCAGAGCAGAGGGGTGGAGCATGTGAGAGGAAGAGGGAGCTGCTGCTTCTCCTTCTGCTTCAGGCCGCAGGCTCAGTGCCTGGAAAGGAGAGTCGGCTACTGTCAGTGTGCCAACAGAGAGGAAAAGAGGAGAAATAGGTTCTGGGACAGCCTACAGTGCCCAGGGAGCCGGAGAGCCATGGATGCGATGGACTGTTGTGTTTAAGCACAGCCAGCAAGCCGCAGGCCGGCATGGAGAGAAAGTGAAGGCCCAACCAGGTCTCAGGAGGGCCCAATGTAAACTGACCACATTTCCTGCGCTATAGATTTTTTTGGAGTGTATTTGGGGGCTGAGAGGAAGCAGAGCGGTGGGCCTGTGTGGGTTTTTTGTTTTCTTTGGGGGTGTTCTGGTTTTGTTTTCTTGGTGGGTGAGAGGCCTGTAACTGGGCGAATGGCTGATGGGGGGCCTTTTTGATTTTTTCTGGGGGGTGGGATTTGGGGGATGAGAGGAAGCAGTGGTGGGTGGCCTTTATGAGGACAAATAAGTGATCGTGGCCCTGTTTTTATATTTTTGTGGGTTTTTAAAAATAAAAGTTGTGGTGATCGGGCGCAGTTATAGATAGAGGCAGTAGATGGCCTTTATGGAGACAAACGGGTGATGGAGGACTTATTTATTTGTAGTGGTGCCCCCGTGGGGTTGCTGCTTGTTTTAGCTCCACATATCGCCCTGCTTGGTCAGACATCCATTGCAGACATACTTTTCCAGTCAATGAACAGTCTTTTACTTGTTTTTGTTGTTTTTATTAGTAAGTTAAACTTGGATGGGGAAAAGGGACATGGGATGCCCAAATGATGAATCCTACTTAGGGTGAACACATTTCCAAACTGCCATTCAGGGACACCTGAATGTAGTCTCGGGGTTGATGGGGAATTTGGGGCGGCAGGTTATTTTTCAGGTGAATGTACCACTTGCTACCATATGCAGTGCCGCTTGCCACCCATAGCCTGCCACCAGATGCAGTGCTGCTGTCACTCCCTCTGTGTGAACTGCGTGCATAGAAGGAAAGGAGTTACTATCTGGCGAGTGAAGATCACACCAGTCCATGCTGCTTGCCGCTGGGTGCTGGAGAAGGAGGTGCCGTGGTGGGTGGAGACAGCAGTGCTGCACTAGGCACAGGCCTCACTCCCGGTCTCACTGTCTGAGAGTAAATTGTCACTGGTTGCAAGATGCCAGGCAGCCCTAACAACCAGTTTCCGGAAATGTAGTTGGTAGGGGGTGGCTGTGTCCTCTATTTCACTGTATTGTCCCGGAATGAAGATGCCCGGGACCCAGGACAGACATGCCAATTGCGGGACAGTCCCGGGCTTTCCTCTCACTGTCCAATTCTAGCACTCCATCATTCAGTTCTTCCACCCAACAACAACAATCTCCCCCAGCAGGATGACTATGGGTATATATCGGAGGCCTCCCCCCCTGCCAATCCAGGTTGAGGATTGGTCAGGGCTCCCAGATATGCTCCATGTCACTCTCACTCTCACTCTCTGTCCTGCCTCTTTTTCGGAACCCTCTGGAAACAAAGGAGGTGTCAGAGAGATAAAGTACATGTCAGTCACCTGCTGCTACACTAAAACAACTACCAACCCCCAGATCAAAACAAACAGGCCTGCACTGGCTGTAACAAAAATACACACTACAGTAGCCCCTACCTACTTTTTTTGGAGGGGGGGGGGTGTGAGAGGAAGCGGTGGTGGGTGTCCTTTAAACGTCGGAAAGTCACTAACGTCGGAAAGTCGGAAAGGTTTGCCTGTCGGGTTCCGACGGGCCTGCGTGTGCTTATGCAATTCCTGCGTACAGCCGTTCTGCATACAGTGGCTTCTGGAAAAATATACTCATCTTCATTTTTTCTCCCTGTTGATTATCAGTAGTGTGCTCCAGGGCCGTCTTTAATGTTGATTGGACCCTGGGCAAAAAAAATCTTGGGGGGGCCCCCCCATGCAATTTTTCTCTCCACCTTCTCTGAGACATACAATAAATACCAGCTAGACTTAAAAATCATTTTACTGTATTAGATCAGGCAGTGATTGTGATTGGTTGCCAGAGGTTACAGCTTATCATTACCACTTACTGACTGGTTGCTAGAGGTTAGAGCACACATTACAGCTCACTGATTAATTGCTAGAAGTTACAGCACATGATTTATTTTTGTTGATTGGTTGCTAGAGATTACTGTACAGTAATACTGCTCACTTAGAAAGAATGTTTGGACAGCCGCAATCTGCCTTTATTGGTAAAAAAAACTTTTAAACACCACAAATCACAGCAAAAATAGGGGATACAGCTGACGCATTTCACACTATTAGCTAGTGCTTAGTCATAGCTAGTGTTGCTCACGAATATTCGCATTGTGAATATTCGTTACGAATATTGCATATTCGAGTATTCGCGAATAACTCGAATATCGCGGTGAATATTCGCTATTGCGAATATTCGTATTTTTTCAAATTTATTTTTAAAACAGATCACATCCTAGTGATCTCCATCGACGTCTAAAAGCATTGCTGGTATGATTAGAGACCCTGGGCCGAGTAGCTGAGGCGATCCTTTTATGCATTACGAATATTCGCGAATACTTTCTCTGCCCTTCTGTGTTTTGTGTATAAAAAAAAAAAAAAAAATTTGCTTTAGTTTAGTCATATAAGTTTGTGTAAGTAGAGTTAGTGTTTAGTGCATATTAGTTTAGTAATCCAGGAAATGATCTCCGTTTTCACGTGTTGTTCGCGCGCATGTGCATGCGCGGACGAGAATTTCGCAATCAATTTCGCATTCGCATTAGCGAAATTTCGCATTCGCATTAGTGAAATTTCGCAACATTTTTTTTTTGATAAAATATCACAAATATTCGATATTAACCACTTGACTACTGGGCACTTAAACCCACTTAATAACCAGACCAATTTTCAGCTTTCGGTGCTCTCACATTTTGAATGACAATAACTCAGTCATACAACACTATAACGAAATGAAATTTTTGTCCTTTTTTTCCCACAAATAGAGCTTTCTTTTGGTGGTATTTTATCACCTCTGCGTTTTTTATTTTTTTCACTATAAATGAAAAAAGAACGGAAATTTTGTAAAAAAATGAATTTTTCTTCATTTCTATTATAACATTTTGCAAAAAAGTAATTTTTCTTCATAAACTTGGCCTAAAATGTATACTGCTACATATCTTTGGTAACAAAACAAAAAAAATTTAGATATTATTTAGTCTGGGTGAAAGTTATAGGGTCTAAAAGCTATGGTACCAATTACTGAAAATTGATCAATTTGATCACATCTGATGTACTGACATCCTCTCTTAGGCGGCGTACACACGACCGAGGTTCTCGCTGGAAACCAGCGAGAACCTCGCTGGAAGCTGCATTCCAGCGAGGACCTCGGCCGTGTGTACGCTCTCGGCGAGCTTCCCGTCGGGAAGCCCGTCGAGCAGAAATAGAGAGCACGCTCTCTATTTGCTCGACGGCCCGCCTGGATGAATGGCTGGTTGCCATTCCCGACGGGCGGGTCGCCGATTTCGCCGGCCGGCAGAGAACCTCGACGGGCGGAACAATGTGTTCTGCCCATCGAGGTTCTCTGCCGTGTGTACGCGGCCTCATTTCTTGAGACCCTAACATGCCAGAAAAGTACAAATACCCCCCAAATGACCCCTTTTTGGAAAGAAGACATTCCAAGGTATTTAGAAAGAGGCATTGTGAGTTTTTTGAAGTTGTAATTTTTCCCACAATTCTTTGCAAAATCAAGATTTTTTTCATTTTTATTTTCTTTCCACAAAATTTTCATATTAGCGGGTTATTTCTCACACACAGCATATGCATACCACAAATTACACCCCAAAACACATTCTGCTATTCCTCCCGAGTATGGCGATACCACATGTGTGAGACTTTTACACAGCGTGGCCACATACAGAGGCCCAACATGCAGGGAACGCCATCAGGCGTTCTGGAACACCCAGACCAATTCTGACATTTCTCTCCTACATGTAAAAATCAACACTTATTTGCTAGAAAATTACATAGAACCCCAAAACATTATATATGCTTTTTTAGCAAAGACCCTAGAGAATACAATGGCGGTTGTTGCAACTTTTTATCTCGCATGGTATTTGCACAGCAATTTTTCGAACACATTTTTTTTGGAAATAAAACAGTTTTGTGCTTTTAAAAAAACAAAACATTAAATTTAGCCCAATGTTTTTGCATAATAAGAAAGATGAAGTTACGCCGAGTAAATAGATACCCAACATGTCACCCTTCAATATTGCACACACTCGTGGAATGGCGCCAAACTTTGCGACTTAAAAATCCCCATAGGTGACGCTTTAAATATTTTTACTGGTTACATCATTTTAGTTGGAGAAGAGGTCTAGGGCCAAAATTATTGCTCTCGCTCTAACGTTCGCAGCGATACCTCACATGTGTGGTTTGAACACCGTTTTCATATGTGGGCGGGACTTGCGTATGCGTTCGCTTCTGCATGCGAGCTCACGGGGACAGGGGCGCTGTATGCCCAGAGTATTGCAGAGTATGCCCAGAGTATTGCAGAGTATGCCCAGAGTATTGCAGAGTATGCAGAGTATGCCCAGAGTATTGCAGAGTATTGCAGAGTATGCCCAGAGTATTGCAGAGTATGCCCAGAGTATTGCAGAGTATGCCCAGAGTATTGCAGAGTATGCCCAGAGTATTGCAGAGTATGCCCAGAGTATTGCAGATTATGCCCAGAGTATTGCAGAGTATTGCAGAGTATGCCCAGAGTATTGCAGAGTATTGCAGAGTATGCCCAGAGTATTGCAGAGTATGCCCAGAGTATAGCAGAGTATGCCCAGAGTATTGCAGAGTATGCCCAGAGTATGCGCAGAGTATGCCCAGAGTATGCGCAGAGTATGCGCAGAGTATGCGCAGAGTATGCCCAGAGTATGCGCAGAGTATGCCCAGAGTATGCCCAGAGTATTGCAGAGTATGCCCAGAGTATTGCAGAGTATGCCCAGAGTATTGCAGAGTATGCCCAGAGTATTGCAGAGTATGCCCAGAGTATTGCAGAGTATTGCCCCCCAGAGTATTGCCCCCCATTGCAGAGTATTGCAGCAGGGATGGCTGAGGAGGGAGGGATGGATGGATAGATCTGTGACTACATTTGTCACAGATCCAGCCCGCAGCACTGGCGCTGCCATCCGCTCCCTCCCCTCTCCTCTCACACTGTACCGATCGGTACAGAGAGAGGAGGGAGGAACCGGCGTCATCAAATGACGCCGGTCTGTTTATATCTGATCGCGCCGTCATTGGACGGCACGATCACGTGGTAAACTGCCGCTATCAGCGGCGATTTACCGTGATCCGGACCCGGCGGTCACGGACATTCCCGTGTGCGCGCCCCAGGGGGAATCACGTTATATAACGTGATCCCAGAGTTAAGCAACCACCTTGCCGCCGTTATTTTTCGGCAGGTGATGGCTAAGTGGTTAAGAAATATTTCACGAATATTCTTCTATATATTCGTGAAATATCGCGAAATCGAATATGGCGTATTCCGCTCAACACTGGTCATAGCTAACATATAAGAAAGTGCACTAAAATGATATAGTATCAGACAAGAACCATGTGATCAGCATCGACTAATGGTAGATTGTACCCAATCAATGAAAATCAATTACACACTGACTAAATAACACATAAGGGTGTGGACATGCTTTAAACCATTAACCCTTCACAAATATGGAAGGTTATGGAAAAATGTGGAAATAGTGTAAAAAATAAGGAATGAATCCTTGTGTAATATATATATATATATATATGTAAAGCAAATTATATGTGTAAGTGTTGTATAAAAAAATAATATGCATGACTGTATATTAGTGTGGAGTAACTACTCCACACTAATACACAGTCATGCATATTATTTTTTTATACAACACTTACACATATAATACATATATACACATGACTCTTGTCTGATACTATATATTTTTAGTGCACTTTCTTATATGTTAGCTATAACTAAGCACTAGCTAATAGTGTGAAAGTTTTTCTTACCAATAAAGGCAACCAAAAGGTTTTTCCAGAGTCCGACTGTTCAAACATTCTTTCTAATTTTGCCTCGTGCATTGCCGACACCTGGGCTTTTCTGAGAGGACACAGATTGTTTCAACACACCTACCTGGAGCGGTAACAAAAATATCCGTTCGTGCATTGTTTAATAGCAGTAGTAATCTTAACCACTTCAATACTGGCCCATAGACAATTGACGGCCAGAGATGGGATCTCCCATCCTAAGTGGCCGTCAATTGACGGCCTGGTCTTTGCAGGTGAATATCCAGAGGCATCATCCATCATCCAGATATCCTCTTCTTCAGCCGATGATTCTGCACGACATAAGAACGATCATAGCGCCGCTTGATCGTTCTTACAGGCCACGGGAGGGGACATCCCCCCTCCCGCCGCCATCCGGTGCTTCTCCGGGCTCTCCCGTGCCTTCGGGGGCCCAGAGAACGAATCGTCCGGCGTCGGCAGGAAGCATAGAGATGACTGGTGACCAGATGGTCACCAGTCATCTCTATGACCGTCGGAGGAGCCGGGCGCGATGTGATGACGTCACGCCCGGGTCCCCTTAAGTAAACAAAGCCATGATTACGGCTGTAAGCAACCATTCATGAGATCGGTGAATTTTTTTCACCGATCTCATGGTTTCCAGCCTGGAGGAGAGATGTGAGGTCTTATTGACCCCGCATCTCTCCTTAAAGAGGACCTGTCACACACATTTCCTATTACAAGGGATGTTTACATTCCTTGTAATAGGAATAAAAGTGTAAAAAAAAAAAAATTGAAAAAAAGTGTAAAAATAAATGAAAAAAAAGTAAAAAAAATAAATAAAAGATAAAAAAATAAAAAAAATTAAAACGCCCCTGTCCCCGATAGCTCGCGTGCAGAAGCGAACGCACATGTAAGTCCCGCCGACATATGTAAACGCTGTTTAATCCACATATGTGAGGTATCTCCGCGTGCGTTAGCGTGCCAGCAACGGATCTAGCACTAGATCTCCTCTGTAAATCTAAACTGGTAACCTGTAAAAAAATAAATAAAGCGTTGCCTATGAAGATTTTTAAGTACCGAAGTTTGCCGCCATTCCATGAGTGTGCGCATAATTAAAGTGTGACATGTTGGGTATCTATTTACTAGGTGTAACATAATCTTTCACATAATACAAAAAAATTGGGCTAACTTTATTGTTTTGTTATTTTTTTAATTCATGAAACAATTTTTTTTACAAAAAAAAGGCGTTTGAAAAATGATTGCGTAAATACCGTGCGAGATAAAACGTTGCAATGACCGTCAATTTTATTCCCTAGGGTGTCTGCTAAAAAAACATATATAATGTTTGGGGGTACTGTGTAATTTTCTAGCAAAAGAATGATTATTATTACATGTAGGAGAGAAGTGTCAGAATAGGCCCGGTATGGAGGTGGTATAAAATCCCGGTATTGAAGTGGTTAAGATTATGTTTAAATTCGGGTGGAGCTCTGCTTTAAAGATGGCCCTGGTGTGCTTGGTGTACATTCTGCATAGAATAAAATATTGTTCTTTTTCCTCCCCATCCTTTTTTGGATCACAGCAATGTCAATTAACTTAAAAAAAAGTTTAGCTGAGTATTTTTTGTATGCAAAATATGGGGTCTTTGTTTAGACACTGCACACCGACCCTTTTACTATTACTATCAAAAGGGTGCCTATAAAAAAATAGACAAGGCTATAAACACTTCAAATAATGTTGAAGAACTGTTATGCCTCGTACGTGAGCTTTTTGTCGAAAATTCGGACCGTGTGTATGCTCCATCACAATTTTTTGTCAGTATTCCGGTCAAGAAAAGATTAAGAGCAGATCTCAATTTTCGTGACAGGAAAAAATCCTATTGCAAATCACGTTAGTCGATATGCAATTACGACGTGCAAAAAAAAACGCTTTAAGCTGAAGAGCCGAACTGCCTATTGAGCTTCATTGATCTCGGCTTGTTGTTCGTGTTGTACGTCACCGCCTGCTTGACGTTCGGAATTTCAGACAAGATTAGTGTGACTGTGTGTATGCAAGACAAATTTCAGCCGTTTTCCTGCTGAAAGAAAAAAAAACACAGTTTTCTTGTCGGAAATTAAGATCGTGTGTACGAGGCATAAGAGTAGGTAAGACTTGTGGTTTTGCTGCAATATTTAATTTAACCTGTAGATGGCATAATTAGACTTTTTTTTTGTACACAGCCCTACATAGTGTACAAGATGAAGGGTCAGTTATACAATAAAGATGATCAAACAAGTTTTTATACTGTATTCATTTATAATATAAAGAGGAAGTGGAGGAGTGGAGTCAATCACACGGAGCTAGTGAAAAAAGTTGATAGTCTTTAATAAAATGTTATTTAATTTTATTTATATATTTTATTTCTAACTGTAACACAATACAAGCATAGTAGACTGTGACAGGGCACACACAATACAGAAACAATTAACATATATTTGCAATTGAATATTGCAAAGTACAACCTAGTTCTAAAGTGTATTTGCACTTTTGCAATCAAATTGGGATAGTACCTACTTTATATTTGTTACATGTTCCCAATAACATAGTACAGTGGAACCTTGGATTACGAGCATAATCCGTTCCAGGGGAATGCTTGTAATCCAAAGCTCCTTGCATATCAAAGCGAGTTTTCCCATAGAAGTCAATGGAAACAAAGATAATTTGTTCCACATTGACTTCTATTGCATGCAATACCGCATGTGGCCAGAGGTGGGGGGTGCCGTAGAGACCCCAGAAATACTCGGAGACCGATCGGATGCACTTGGAAACCCCTGGAAAGTTTTGGAAATACTTGAGAATTTAGTATTTCCGTGCTGCTCCGAACGACTCAGAGTGTCACTGCTGCCAACGCACCTCTGGCCAAATGCGGTACTGCACACCGCAGAGGCTTGAATCCTGCTCGTTTTGCAAGACAATACTCACAAACCGAGTCTGGATTTTTTTTTAACAATTGCTCATATTGCGAAACGCTCGTTAACCACGTTACTCGCAATCCAAGGTCCCACTGAATAACTTGAAAAAAGATTTAAAACTTGCTGGTTACCTTTATAAGTGTTTTTTTTTTACATGCTTAAAAATCCTTACATACTATCCCTACTTTGTAAAGTTTATCAGGGGTCTGTGTAATAATTTTTAACACATTTAAGGTGGTCGTAAATGCAGAATGTTTTTTTTACCTTAATGCACTCTATGCATTAAGGTAAATAAATCTTCTGCATGCAGATCCCCCAAAGCCCCCCCATTCTTACCTGAGCCCAATCGTATTCCAGTACTGTTCACAAGCGCAGAAGCTCTCTCCCTCCTTATTGGCTCATATACAGCAGCATCAACCACAACCAGTCAGGAGGGAGTGGGGGGCAGGGCCTTGTGGACACCCAGAGCAGAGCTCAAGAGCAAGCCCACAAGAGTGCCCCCAAAGCAAGCGGCTTGCTATGGGGGTACTAAGCGAGGGAGGTGGGAGCCTAGAGCACCAGCTGTAGACCTAAGAAAAGGAGGCTAGGGGTTGCTCTGTGCCAAACCACTGCACAGCACAGGCTTGTATAACATGTTTATAATTGAACTACTTGCCGACCAGCCGTCAATGTAAACAGACAGATCCCCGTTCTGTCAGAGAAGTGGATTGCCCCTAGTGTTAACCCCTTCCCTGCCAGGGACATTTACAGTAATCAGTGGCTTTTTTTTTAGCTCTGATCACTGTATAAATGTCAATGGTCCCAAAATAGTGTCAAAAGTGTCCGTCTTGTCTGCCACAATGTCAAACTCTCACTAAAAATCGCCGTTCACCACAATTACTAGTAAAAAAAAAGAATAATAAAAATGGCATAAATATATCCCCTATTTTGTAGTAGCTACAACTTTTGCACAAACTAATTAATATACGCTTTTTGCGTTTTTTTTTTTGTTTGTTTGTTTTGTTTTTTAACCACTTCCATACCAGGCACTTACGCACCTTCCCGCCCAAGCCAATTTTCAGCTTTCAGCAGTGTCGCACTTTGAATGACAATTGCGCGGTCATGCTACACTGTACCCAAACAAAATTGGCGTCCTTTTTTCCCCACAAATAGAGCTTTCTTTTGGTGGTATTTGATCACCTCTGCGGTTTTTATTTTTTGCGCAACAACTAATAAAAGACTGAAAATTTAGAAAAAAAAAAACATTTTTAACTTTTTTGTAAATAAGTATGTTTTCTCTTTCAATTACGGGCACTTATATGGCGGCACTGATGAGGTAGTACTGATGGGCATCAATGAGGTGGCACTGATGGGCACTGATAGGCGGCGCTGGTATGCGGCACTGATGGGCACTCATAGGTGGCACTGATGGGCACTCATAGGTGGCACTGATGGGCACTCATAGGTGGTACTGATGGGCACTCATAGGCGGCACTGATGGGCACTCATAGGCACTAATAGGAGGCACTGATAGGCACTCATGGGCAGCACTGGGAACTCATAGGCGGCACAGAATGGCACTCATGGGTGGCACTTATGGGTGGCACTGATGGGTACTTATGGGTGGCACAGATGGGCACTGATAGGTGGGCATTGGGCATGGATTGGCACGGAGGGGTGGCACTGAAGGACACTGTGGGGTGGCACTGATGGACTTTGAGGGGTGGCACTGATGTATATGTTGCCAGTCAGTGCCCATGTGTGGGCACTGACTGGCATCTTTCTTTTTTTTTTACCTGTATTTTTATTTATTTTTTAATCCTGTTTTTTTATTTATTTTTTATTTATTTTTTTGCCCTGCCAGTGTGGGCATGCCTGGTGGTCTAGTGTGGGCATACGAGGGGGGGCTGCACTGATAAACAATCAGTGTGAACCCCCCCTGTCAGGAGAGCTGCCGGTCGGCTCTCCTCTACACACGTCTGTCAGACGCGAGTGAGGAAGAGCCATCTACGGCTCTTCCTGTTTACATCGTGATCAGCCGTGATTGGACACGGCTGATCACGTGGTAGCGAGTCTCCGCTGGAGGCTCGTTACCGAGATCGGTGATGCAGGGTGTCAGACTGACACCCCGCATCAGCGATCGCCGCGCTGCGCGCCCCCACGGGCGCTCGTGGCATGAAATCGTGCAGGACGTTTGAGAACGTCCAGTCACGATTTCATAACCACTTCCCGGCCGTAAATCTGCTATTGGCCGGGCGGGAAGTGGTTAACAACAATGTTTAGAAGAATACATATCGGCCTAAACTGATGACATTTTTTTTATTATTCTTTTTTTTATATATATATATATATATATTATTATAGCAAACAGTAGGGATGAGCTTTGAGTTCGAGTCAAACTCATGTTCGACTCGAACACTGCCTGTTCGCCGAACAACGAACAATTTGGGGTGTTCGCGGCAAATTCGAAAAGCCACGGAACACTCTGTTAAAGTCTATGGGAGAAATCTAAAGTGCTAATTTTAAAGGCTAATATGCAAGTTATTGTCCTAAAAAGTGTTTGGGGACCTGGGTCCTGCCCCAGGGGACATGTATCAATGCAAAAAAAAGTTTTAAAAATTGCAGTTTTTTCAGGAGCAGTGAATTTAATAATGCTAAAAGTGAAACAATAAAGGTGAAATATTCCTTTAAATTTCATACCGGGGGGGGTGTGTAAAGTCAGCATGTGAAATATTGCATGTTTCCCGTGGTTAGAACTGTCCCTGCACAAAGTGTCATTTCTGAAAGGTAAAAAAGTCATTTAAAACCAGACTATAATGAATTGTTGGCTCCGGCAATTCATAGAGAATTCATTCATAATAATAATAAAAAAAAAAAGGTGGGGGTCCCCCCAAATTCAATTACCAGGCCCTTCAGGTCTGGTATGGATACTAAGGGGAACCCCGCCGTCAATTTAAAAAAAAAATCAAATGACGTGGGGTTCCCCCCAAATATCCATTCCAGACCCTTCCGGTCTGGTGTGGATTTTAAGGGGAACTCCACCCCATTTTTTTTTTAAATGGGGTGGAGTTCCCCCAAAAATCCACACCAGACCCCTTATCCGAGCACGTTAACCTGGCTGGCCGCAGAAAAGAGGTGGGGGACAGAGTGCGCCCCCCCTCTCCTGAAACGTACCAGGCCACATGCCCTCAACATGGGGAGGGTGTCCCCATGTTGATGGGGACAAGGGCCTCATCCCGACAACCCTGGTCGGTGGTTGTGGGGGTCTGTGGGCGGGGTGCTTATCAGAATCTGGAAGACCCCTTTGACAAAGGTGACCCCCAGATCCTGGCCCCCCCATGTGAATTGGTAATGGGGTACATTGTACCCCTACCATTTCACGAAGGAAGTGTAAATAGCTGTAAAAAAACACACACACATCATAGAAAAAAGTCCTTTATTAATAAAAAAAGAGAAAAAAAAATCCAGCGGTGGTAATCCACTCGGTCCCAGCTCCCTGCTCCAACGTTGTCTGTATCCAGCGATGGGTGATCTTCTCTCCGGTTCAGCGATGAGAAGATCGTCCGGGATCCAGAGCGCAGCATCGCCGGCCTTCTCTCTCTGCCGGACACCGCCTGGTGAATGGGCGGCTGAAGCTGTCACGTGATAAAAGAAATGTCACAGTTTTAGCTGCTCATTCACCGGGCGGTGTCCGGTGGAGAGAGAAGAAGACATCAATTTTGTTTGGGTACAGCGTCGCACAACCGGGCAATAGTTAGTTAAAGCAGAGTTCCAGCCTTTTGATGTTTATTAAAAGTCAGCAGCTAAAAAAAGTAAAATATTACTTATTAAAAGTATAGCTGCTGACTTTTAATAAACAGACACTTACTTGTTCCACGATCCAGCAATGCGGCCGCACAGAGCGTTGCTCCTCTCCCCGTTCCACTCCTCGACGCCTCCATTTACATTCTGGGCACCCAGCCGTGACAGCTTTCAGCTTCATGGCTGGGCACACACTGCGCATGCGCTGTGCTCCCGGAATGGACAGGTGATCTCCTGGGACCTGTCACGTGTCCCTGGAAATCGCCTAGAGGGAGGGGGCCACCTAGGGCCTAGACGGCCCCCAGGTGGAAGCAGGAAGTGGCACAGGAAGTCCCGCTCCTTCCGAAGCCCCCACTCCCCCGCCCAAAAAAATTACATTCCAATTGTGGCATGTAAGGGGGCGAGGAGTGCTTAAAGCGGAAGTTCCACTTTTGGGTGGAACTCCGCTTTAAGACAGTGCAGTGCCGTATCACAAAAATTGTCAAAAGTGTCCAATTTGTCTGCCGTAATGTTGAAAGTCCCACTAAAAATCACTGATCATCACCATTACTAGCAAAAAAAAATTATAATAATAAAAATACCATAAATATATCCCCTATTTTGTAGACGCTACAACTTTTTCACAAATCAATATATGCTTATTGTGGTCTTTTTTTACCAAAAATATGTAGAAGAATACATATTGGCCTAAACTGATGAAGACATTTTTAAATTTTTGGGGGATATTTATTATAGCAAAAAGTAAAAAATATTGGGCTAGATTCAGGAAAGAAATAAGACGGCTTATCTCCAGATAAGCCATCTTATTTCTGCGTCTGAGCCCTCCTATTTATGCGACTGATTCATAGAATCAGTTACGCATAGATTTCCATAAGATCCAACTGGCATAAGTCTCTTATGCCGTTGAATCTTGTTTTCATATTTTAGGCTGGACGCTAGGTGGCGTTCCTGTCTAAAATATGCAAATGAGCCTATACGCCGATTCCCGAAAATACGCCCGGCCGGCGCTATTTTTTTACGTCGTTTGCGTTAGTGTAGGTCCGACGTAATGTTAATCCTGCTGTATGAGGCGCAGGCAATGTTAAGTATGGACGACGTACCGGCGTTTTTTTTCATGTCGTTTACGTAAAACGTTCGCGAATAGGGCTTTGCGTAAGTGTCGTTCATGTCGTTTGCACGTCGTAATGACAACGTGATTTGGAGCATGCGCACTGGGATAAATTCACGGCCGGCGCATGCGCAGTTCGTTCGGCGCGGGCACGCGCTTCATTTAAATGATACACGCCCCGTACCCGCCAAATTTAAATTCCGTCTGGTGATTTACGCTACGCCGCCTGAACTTTACAACTTTTTGTGAATAAAGCACTTGCCTGAAAAAGTTGCGGCGGCCTAACGTAAATGAGATACGTTAGGCCAAATTAAAGATAGGCTCTCCTACCTGAATCTAGCCCATTGTTTTTTTCTAAATTGTCGCTCATTTTTTGTTTATAGCACAAAAAATAAATATCACAGAGGTGATCAAATACCACCAAAAGAAAGCTCTATTTGTGGGGGGGAAAAAAGGACATCAATTTTGTTTAGGTACAGCGTCGCACAACCACGTAATTGTCAGTTAAAGCAACACAGTGCCGTATTGCAAAAAATGGACTATTCATTAAGGGGGCAAATCTTCCGGTCCTTAAGTGGTAAAAAAATAAAACTTTTTGAATCACTTTAACCCTGTCTGTACTGTGTTTGCAGTTCTTTATTATCAGATCTAAGCCAGATTCAAACATTGTCTGTCCTAAGGCTGGATTCACACCTATGCATTTTTAGTGCTTTTTGCATTTTGCAGATTTGCACCACAGAACCTGACCCATAGAAAGCCATGTGGAATGGACTGTAGTGCAAAGCTGCAAAAGGCACTAAAACTGCATAGGTGTGAATCCAGTCTTACAAAGGGTTAAAAATGTAGAAAACTGCTCTGCATTGTATGTTATTGAGGCATACCTCAGTCTGTGTGGGGACAAGACACTGAAAAGCTGGCCATGAACAGGTCAAAACTTGGCTGGTTCAGCAAGGATTGACTGAATTTTGCATTTCATTGTGTTTTCTACTGTTCAGATGAGCGCAGTTTTCCTCCTAGCACTGACTAAGCGAAATCAAGCCCTAATCAGTCTTCCCATCAGCCCCATGCTGATTGCTGCTGGGAGCTGTACACAGTCATAGGTCATAGCCATCATAAAGTTCACTTCTTCTATGTTTACCTGCTTGTTATATGTCTGATTACAGAACAGCATTCACTCACTAGGGGATAAATGATGCTCATTGGACATGTTGGTACACTAATGGTGTGTGCTAAAGATTGTAAGGGACTGACATCAGTTACAGAAAGAGAAGGAAAACAAAGGAGTTGATTTACAAAAACTGGAGCAAAATCTGGTGCAGCTCTGCATAGAAACCAATCAACTTCCAGGTTTTATTGTAAAAGCTTAAAGCAGATCTCCGCCGTTAAAAAAAAAACTATTAAAAGCCAGCAGCTACAAATACTGCAGCTGCTGACTTTTAATATATGGACACTTACCTCTCCTGGAGTCCAGCGACATCGTCTATCTGCTGCCCCCACCGCCATCCTCCGTGAGGGAACCAGGAAGTGAAGCGTTCCGGCTTCACTGTGGAAAAAAATTATTAACTTAATTTAATTTATCATCACAATTTATATTTGTTTTATATTTGTTCATATCAATTGTTCACAATGTGTAGCGCAACTTGTTTTTTTTCCATATTTATATCACTGTTTAATGTTACACAGTAAGGTGCAGCTTTACAATTTGCTTCACTAGCTATCTTCACTTCACTAGCTATCACTTTCTCACCCGTTTGAGTTTCGGGTCTGTTCATTATTTTATTATCGCAGTTTTCTCTCCCCTTTTTTTCATTTTCCGGCTACACTGAATGATTCCCTACGATGCATGCCACTGTGTTCTAGGAGCCGCGTGTTTCCCAGAGCACAACGGGCGGGGGCGGGAAGTGACGCACTACCCGCAAAATACCTGCAGAGAGGACTCCCGGAAGTGGGTGCAAATACCTGTCTTAGGCCGCGTACACACGATCAAATTCATCTGCAGACAAATTCGATCGTGTGTACGGGCGGACAGACGGGTTTTTCCAGCAGACAAATTTTAAAGCATGCTTTAAAATCTGTCTGCTGGGAACCCGTCCATCCGACATGTCTGCTGGTTAGTACACTAACCAGCAGACATATCTGTCCGCACATGCGTCGAATGGATTCGACGCATGCGCGGAAGTGTTTTACTTCCTGTTGACGGTGACGTGGCGGCGTCAACGTCACCGCCACGTCACCGCCACGTCACCGCGCTGTCTGCCGGCGGGGATTTTGGTTTGATCGTGTGTACACGATCAAACCAATCTATCCCAGCAGACAAATCCGATCAAAACGGTCTGTCAGACCGATTTGATCGGATTTATTTAATGGTGTGTACGCGGCCTAAGACAAGTATCTGCACCCCCTGAAAGGTGTCAAATGTGACACCGGAGGGGGGAGGGTTTCCGATGAGCGGAAGTTTCACTTTAGGGGGGAGCTCCACTTTAATTGAACAAGCTGAAGTTTGAAGCTGATTGGGTACCAGTGGCGGCTGGTGCTCAAATTTTTTTGGGGGGGCAGCCTCACTGTGCCCATCAAACGCAGCTACTGTGCCCATCAAATGCCACCACTGTGCCCATCAAACGCAGCCACTGTGCCCATCAAGTGCTTATGGGGGGTGTAATTACATTTTCCTAGGCCCCATCCAGTAGCCCATTCATTCTAATAGTATTGGTACTCTCCCTACCATTTGTTTGAGGTATAATGTCCCTCTCTTCTATTATTTTAGATATTGGTAGTTATCCCACACCTTCAGCAGCCAATTTCTTGCCGCTTCAGTGTGCCCTTCTGTGTCCACTCTTGAGGGACATAGAAAGTGCGTTGTCAGTCCTCTATAATTATCTTTGCTCAGTTACATTCAGGGAATTATCATATTTATTGAATAAATAGTTGGTAGACCTACCTGATTTTGATGGGGATGACTGGTCGGATTTTTGGGATTTCCCATTTAGACAACTTGTCTTGCTTAGTGATCGCCATATTCAATTTAAAAATTGTACACTGTGCTTGCTACACACCATTCAGAGTGCACAGTGTGGCTCTGAATGCACCACCGGATTGCTGGTTCTCACCCTAGAGGTGATTTTATCCATGATTTTTGGTCTTGCCCAACCATCACACAATACTGGAAGGATGTGGTTTATGTTATACGAAGGGTATCTGGGCGAGACCTTTCCCTCTCCATACGAGTCTGCCTACTGGGCTTGGATGAGGAGCTTGCCCCCACAGTGGAACAGACCTTGGTGGGGCTTCTGTTATTCTATTCAAGAAAGGCAATAACTGGCATGGAAAAAAACCTTCTCCTCCTACAGCTTCAGCCTAGATGAGCCTGGTCAACTCTACCATACCTAACGTGTTTCCCCGAAAATAAGCCCTAACCTGAAAATAACACCTACCCCGATTATCAGGGAGGGCTGCAATAAAAGCCCTAACCCCCAAAAAAAGCCCTAGTAAAGTTAATGTTAAAAAAAGTATCCACTTTATAAAACTTCCACACTGGTATAAGGTGCAGTGTGTCGTCCCCCCCCCCCCCCCCTGCAACGATCATACAAAATACCCCATCCACAAACCCGGAGGTCTTCTCCCTCTCCTCCTGGCTGACGTCTGCAGCCCCTCTACAGTGCTCGGAGCGGGCTGACATCAGCGGAGAAGAAGAACTGAGGCAGATTACATGATTGCTGAGGGCTGCTGTAAAAGGTACTTCTCATAAAACAGCCATAAAGTGTCAGAGGAATTAGTAGACCAGACTGTGTGGAGTGCACCGTGGAAACCAAAAACGCATGTGAGTGAAAATATGATAATAATTTATTAAAGTAAGTAAATACACCCACAGATAACAATAGACATATGTATAATGATGGGAGATATCGTAAACAAGCCAGGCTGAGGTCATACACAAGGAGTTCAGAAGATAGGTAAGGACGGGAGATCAAGAGGACGGATGGATAGGCTGCAGAGGAGGGATCCAAAGTAATCGGGTAACAGGGGGACAGGTAATGGGGAAGCAGGAGAGACAGGTCCAGGATGGGCTCGGGATAGGGATTAGGTCAGATCGGGTCAGATACAGGCTCAGAAGTCAGGATCGCAGGGTCAAGGTCAGGGAGAGATATACCAAGGCGAGCATGTGAGGGCTCGCCGGGTATTTATAGGACTGCAGTGATTGTCCTCATGTGACAACTGAGTGGAGGAAGTGCTGCCTGCCCCACACTAACAGAATACACCCGCTGGTGGACACCGGTACTACGGTCCATGGATCAGACATTACCACCAGCAGGTGAGATCCTGTCTCAAAGATACTGGCTACAAGAGGACACCTGCTGGTGGACACTAGTAATGCAATCTATAGGTCCAACAGCGCCACCAGTGGGTGAATACTTTCCTGACAGTACCCCCCTCTAAAGGAGCGGCCTCTGGACGCTCCAACCAGACTTAATTGTCCATCGTCTATGGCAGTGATGGCGAACCTTTTTGAGCCTGAGTGCCCAAACCGTGACGCAAAACCAAATTATTTCTTTCAAAGTGCCAACAGAGTATTAAACGTACCAGCGGCTCTGTACAGATCTGATCCATACAGAGGGACTGATCATCCCTCTGAATGAGCCCCAAGGGACCAAAAATGTATGATTCTGACAGATTCGCTCAGAATTTAGGGTTCAGGAATGCATTGTGCTCAGAATGCACTGCGCAACATACACTGACCTACCTGATACATGCACTGACCTACCTGACCATTACACTCACCTACCTGACACATGAACTGACCAACCTGACACATGCACTGACCTACCTGACCATTAACTCACCTACCTGACCAATGCACTCACCTACCTGACACATGCACTCACCTACCTGACCATTAAACTCACCTACCTGACACATGCACTCACCTACCTGACCATTACACTCACCTACCTTACACATGCTTCCTGCACAACTCACATCCCCATCCCCCCCATACACAGTACAATGTAGATCCATCCTCCTCCTTACCTTTCCATGGCCTCATCGTCCAGCTCTCCTCAGCAGGATTGTAGGAATCCCCATCATCCAGCCGCTCTTTGAAATCCCCGCCGTCGGGAGGTCAGCTACAAGCCATTGCACCGCTCCTCATGGCCATGGATAGAACCAAAGTCATCCTGGAGCAGGGGGAGCTGGAATATCGTGCCTGCAGAAAGGAATGCCCGAATGCTTTACCAGAGGTGTAGCGGTTTCAGGGGAGGCAATAAGCTGCAGAATAGAGTCGGGACAGTGGAGGAAGAATTTTACACCCCCCTAAACAGCACACATGATGACTGGCTCCCCACCCTCCTGCCAACATCACTGGCACTGATGCAAGGAAGGGAGCAGGAGTCCTGTCGAGTCAGTGCAATTGACTGCCTGGCTTGGGGAATTCCCTGGCGTGCCGACAGAGAGGGCCTGGAGTGCCAGCTGTGGCACCCATGCCATAGGTTCGCCATCACTGGTCTATGGTATCAAGTCACACAAAGGGGGAGGGTACTTCAGGCTGGTCATCAGGCACTTTAAGCTGAACAGCGGGCACATCTGGGCAGACAGCGGGCACATCAGGGCAGACAACGGGCTCCCTAATGGCAAGCTGGGTAATAGGCACCGGCTCGGCAAGCAGAGTGATGGGCCCCGGCCCAGTGGGCAACAGGCACCGCATCTCTAGGCTGGGATAGGGCCACCGAAACCTCATGTTGAGACACGGCCACCGAAACCCCAGGCCGAGACACGGCCACCGAAACCCCAGGCCTTCAAACGGGGACACAGGCACCAGATCTTCAGGCTGGGACACCGGATCTTCAGGTTGGAAGGCAGGCACTGGAACCTCAGGCTGGAAGGCAGACACCGGGACATCAGGCTGGAAGGCAGACACCGGGTCATCAGGCTGGAAGGCAGACAGTGACTCATCAGGCTGGGCAGCAGACAGTGGCTCATCAGGCTGGGCAGCAGACAGAAGCTCATCAGGCTGGGCAGCAGACAGAAGCTCATCAAGCTGGGCAGTAGACAGTAGCTCTGCAGGCTGGGCAGCAGACAGAAGCTCTGCAGGCTGGGAAACAGGCTCCACAACCTCAGGCTGGGAAACGGGCACCACCACCTTAGGCCGTGAACCTGGGCACCACAACCTCAGACCAGAACGCTGGCTCTAGCTCTTTAGGCTGGAATGCTGGTACTGATTCTTCAGGCAGGAACGCTGCCACCCCGGGCTGGAACACTGGCACCTCGGGCTTGAACACCGAGACTCCAAACCGGGCAGCAGGTACTGGAGTTTCAGACTGGGTAGCTGGCACTGGGACGTCAGGCTGGGTAACAGGCAAAGAGTTAGATTAAGGTGGGTCATCAGGTTCAACTGGCGTTAAAAACTGGCTGGAGCAGGTTGGTCGTGTGTTGGCAGGTTGGGTTACTGGCAGGATTGTGTGGGTCGGAAAGAACTTTTGTTTCGTTTTTGGGTTACAAATCTGCAGTGACTAAGTAACTGGGGAAATGTAAGAAAAGGATGTAATTGGGCAAAAGGAAGGGCTGGAATGCGGTGGAGACATGGGGACAGTTGCTGGAGGAGATTTTCTTGGAATTGTTACAGGTGGAAGGGAAGAGGCAGGTGGATTGAAGGCAGGATAAGTGCAGCGAGTAGAAACTGGGTAATAGTACTTAGTGGGAATCTGAGTATACTGGGCTGTAGCTGAGATTGCCATGGATACTAGTACTGCAATCTATAGGACCAACAGTGCCACCAGCGGGTGAAGCCTTTCCTGACACAAAGGCAGACAAACTCCACCCTACACCAGCACAATCCTCCCAGAAAACAGACTACATAATCTTATAAGTACTTTAACCAAGATGTTTTTTGAGGGATTAAAATTATGTCAAGATACGGATACTAAATATATAAAAATGATCTTGCGCTAAAGACAATACACAAAAAATGATAATCAATATGAATGTAGAAAAAACACGTACAATAAAAAGTGAATAAAGTGATGAATAATCAGCAAAAAATAGTCCATAAAAAGTAGGGTTGTCCCGATACCGATGCTAGTATCGGTATCGGGACCGATACCAAGCATTTGCCCGAGTGCTTGTACTCGGGCAAATTCTCCCGATGCTTCACCCGATACTTGTACTGTCGGCGGTGATCAGTGCATGGGGAAGTTCCAAGCACCGATCACCGCTGATTTTAAAGCAGCTGTATCCCGTGTATGCCGCCATGTATCCCCTGTATTCTGCCCTGTATCCCGTGCATCCCGCCGTGTATCCTGTGCATCCCACCGTGTATCCCGTGTATGCCGCCATGTATCCTGTGTATGCCGCCATGTATCCCGTGTATGCCGCCGTGTATGCCGCCCCCCTTAAAAAAAAAAAAGAAAGCATTATAAATAAATAAAAATTTGTAAAAAAAATTAAAAACAAATTGTTAAAGATAAAAGAAAAAAAAACATACTGACACATGTGCCGCATGAGATTAAAAAAAAGTATCGGTATTCGGTATCGGCGAGTACTTGAAAAAAAGTATCGGTACTTAAAAAAGTGGTATCGGGACAACCCTAATAAAAAGTGCTAATGTGAAGATATAAGAATGGAGTCCCTGTTGATAGTCCCAGATTGGAGATATGTCCTCCTAAGGGGCAGGTAACTATCTAGATGAGTGAAGTAATTCCCATGGGTGATCCCCCTTGTGGGCCCTCCACAACAAGTGCAATATGGAGAATGTGTCCACAATCAGAACTCTCATCTCCACTCTAACTGATAAAGCGTTTATAGATCTTGGATAATGTTGTCTCACATTTCTCCTCTCCGTCTTCTCCAGATGTGGCTATAATGGCTGCTAGCTTCTGCCACTCCCGTGGGTCCCTAAAGCCTCCGCCAGCCTATCTCCAAATGCTTCACTAGGGAGCAAACACACATGGGGAGGAAAAGGAGAACAAGAGCCTCCAGTAGTGTAGGTAAAATGGGCAATGCTTTATTAAATACTGTTAGGCCGCGTACACACGATCAAATCTATCTGCTGGAAACGGTCCGACGGACCGTTTCAGCAGATAGATTCGATTGTGTGTACGGGCGGACAGACGGGTTTTTCCAGCAGACAGATTTTAAAGCATGCTTTAAAATCTGTCTGCTGGGAACCCGTCCGTCCGACATGTTTGCTGGTTAGTACGCTAACCAGCAGACATATCTGCCCGCGCCGAATGGATTCGACGCATGCGCGGAAGTGTTTTACTTCCTGGTGACGGTGACGTGGCGGCGTCAACGTCACCGGCACGTCACTGCGCTGTCTGCCGGCGGGGATTTTGGTTTGATCGTGTGTACACGATCAAACCAATACATCCCAGCAGACAAATCCGATCAAATCGGTCTGTCAGACCGATTTGATCGGATTTATTTGGTCGTGTGTACGCGGCCTTACAGGTGGACTTACATAAAAAAGTGAAAAACAAGCAGAGGTTCTGTAACAAATCTGCTTGTTTTTCACTTTTTTATGTAAGAGTCCACCTGTAACAGTATTTAATAAAGCATTGCCCATTTTACCTACTACACTATTGGACACTATCCTCACTTTTTATTGTACGTGTTTTTTCTACATTTATATTAAATATTAGTGTATTGTCTTTAGCGCAAGATCATTTTTTATATTTATTACTTGGGTGTAAGGTCAACACTGTTAGATTTTGCAGCTCTTGCACATATCATCACTTATTTTTAGTATTCACATTCACTATATACCCCACATTAGCGTGAAAGATTCACACATTTTTTAAGATTTGGATACTAATAAGACATCCCCTGAAAAAAGTATTAGTTAACCCCACTCTTCTTTTTTATTGGCTTTTGAAACTTACAAATGTAGCAATTTAGAATTTGGATGAAAGGTTTAGCACTGGGAAACACTTTTTGAAAGATAAAAAGTGCATTTTATATACAACAATATAGATCAGACCAAAATGAGGGACAAATGAGGAGGAAAGAGGGACAGAGGGACTTTGCTCCAAATCAGGGACAGTCCCTCAAAATCAGGGACAGTTAGGAGCTACTGTAAGGTATCAGCGAGTACTTGACCAAAAGTATAGGTACTCGTACTCGCCAGTAGAAAAACTGTATGGGTGCAACCCTAGTCTGTACCGCAGTCTCTCACACACGTGCAGTAGGACTGGTTTGGGCAGAATCCAGTTAACCTGCAAGAATGTTTTTGTGATATGAGAATTTGAAGGACATGAAACAAATCCATGAAAATACTGGATCTCCATGTAGATATTATTTCTGGAGAATTTGAAGCTTACAAGGCCAAACACTTTTGTTGTATACTGGAAATGGTCTGCACTCTAAGTAAACATGTACACAATGCCCTCATTAAATAGTAAGTTACTAGTAGATATGGACGCTGACGTCAAGTATGTTCAGCTTGCACAAGAATGTTTATTTGGCAAGTAGATTTATATTTTGAATTTCCACAAAGACTCTTTTGTCTTCATTCTGCTCTGTTAGATAACAGCACACCTGTTTCAGTCCTTCTAAAACACATTTTGACTAAATACAGAAGAATGGCAGAATCCTACAGAGAAAGCCGAGACATCTAGGGAAATGATCTATGGCTTATAAGTGCCTGCACAACAACAACATTGTTCCGCTGGCCATTATCTATAACTAGCAATGTTAAAAGAGGAGAAAATAGCTCTTTGACTTGACCAAGTTTGGCAAGGCATTAAAGTCAGAATCTTACTCAATGAGAAGTACTGTATTTTCATAACATCATTTTCTCAAGAACAAGCAATAAGGTTTAAAAGTGTCTAAATCCAGGAACAAAAATGTAATATATTTGCAGCTTAAACGCTTGCCGTCCACCCCATGGCAGTTTTACTGCTACAGGGCAGCAACTGTGCTCCAGATCACGTATATATACTTAAAGGGGTTGTAAAGGAAAAAAAAATCATAATAAGCATCCTTTACCTGCAGACACTCCTCTTTTCACTTCCTCGTTGTTCGTTTTTTGCTCAGAAGTTGCTCTATTTCTTCTCTGTTCTGTTCACTTCCTGCTTGTCTGATTTTACTGACCACCGTGAAGGGAGACTTTACTGCGGTGGTCAGTAACGTGCTTGCCCTCTCCTGGGAACTACATCTGTGTGGCAGGACGCTCTCTACGTGTTAGAGAATTCAAGGAAGTGTGAATTACTGGGCGTGCCACAATGCATACTGGGAAATGTAGTTCTTACATGAACGACAGTTGCAAACCAGGAAGTGAAGGAGAGAACAGAAACTAGAACGCTGGAGGTGATATAGATGAAGGAATTGAATAGGTATTTACTTGTTTTTTAACAGAATTTCAAATTTTGCGCGCCGTATCACTAGTTTGAATCCTCAAACCATGATACGGCGGCTTCGGGCTTCGATCCGAGAGGCTTACGTCTTCATAAGCCTTCGGATCTACGCTGCGATATTTTTGCGGCCGCTGGGAGGAGTTTGCGTCGTTTTGATGCGTCGGGATATGCAAATGAGTTTTTACGGCGATCCACGAAGATACGAGCGGTCTTCGCAATCGCTTACGTCTATTTTTTTTTACGTACTGTTAGACCAGCTTTTTGCTGGTCTAACGGTACGTAGCCCATGTTAAGTATGGCCGTCGTTCCCGCGTCGAATTACATTTTTTTTTTTTTTTTTACGTAAGTCGTTCAGGAATAGAAATGTCCGTAAACGACGCTACTCAAACAACGAATGACGTAACGACGTGATTTCGCGCAATGCACGGCGGGATATTTGCGAACGGAGCATGCGCAGTTCGATCGCCGCGGGAACGCGCCTATTTTAAATGCTTCACGCCCCCTACTCGCGTAGATGGATTGCGACGGGAGAAATACACTACGCCGCCGTCGTTTACTGGACAAAATCTACCTGGATTCCACGAAGAGCCAGGTAAAAAACGGCGGCGTAGTGTATTTCTGATACGCTACGATAATCTAATTCTCTCTGAATCTGGGCCATTCATTTTAGGCCAAAAAAATGTTTCCTTTACAACTCCTTTAATTACGGACTTCCGCCCGCAAGGGGATGCGCGTGCTCCCGGGGGTCGCTTCTGCTGTGATAATTTACAACAGAAGCCGATCTGCGGTGCCAGGTGCTTAATGTCCTCCGATTTACCAATTGTCGAAACTACGCAGAGAACTGAGATATGCCTATGTAAACAAGACATATCTCAGTTCTGACAGGGGGGATGGAATGGATTCTGTGTTCCCGCAGAGTAGGGACTAGAATCCATTGCTTCTCCTAGTAAAAGCAGCACACAGTTTAACACACAAACACTGGCTAGGCACACAGTTAACCCCTTCATCGCTACTAGATGTTAACCTTCCCAACCAGTGTCATTAGTACAGTGACAGTACATATTTTCAGTACTGATCACTGTATTAGTATCACTGGTTCTTGCACAGTGTCAGTTAGTGTCAGAATGTCCACCGCAATATCGCAGTCCCACTATAATGCCTTGTACACATGATCGGTTCGACTGATGAAAACGGACTGATGGACCGCTTTCATCGGACCAACCGATCGTGTGTGGACCCCATCAGTTTTTTTTCCCATCGGTGAAAAAAAATAGAACCCGTTTTAAAATTTTCGTATGGTGAAAAAAAAAACATAGAAAAAAACGATCGTCTGTGGGGAAATCCATCGGTCAAAAATCCACGCATGCTCAGAATCAAGTCGACGCATGCTCGGAAGCATTGAACTTAATTTTTCTCTACACGTCGTTGTGTTTTACGTCACTGCGTTGGACACGATTGGTTTTTTAACAGATGGTGTGTAGGCAAGACTGATGAAAGTCAGCTTCATCGGAAATCTGATGAAAAAATCCATCCGTTAGTTTTCATCAGACGAACCAATCGTGTGTACAGGGCATAAGTCACTGATTGCCACCATTACTAGTATAAAAAAAAATCCATAAATATACTGCAACATTCATGCAAACCAATCAATATATGCTTGTTGGGATTTTTATTTACCAAAAACATGTAGCAGAATACATTCTGGGATACATTTTTGGAAGAAATTTGATTTTTTTTAAAAAAATTATTGGATGTGTTTTTTAGCAGAATATAAGAATTTTTTTCCCCCCCACAATTTACGTTTTTTTTTAGTTATAGCACAAAAAAAATTCAAATGCAGTGTTGATCAAATACCACCAAAATAAAGCTGTATTTGTGGGAAAAAATTACATAGATTTTATTTGGGTACAGTGTTGCATGCTTGCAATTTTCAGTTAAAGTAATGCAGTGCTGTATCGCAAAAAAAACATCCTGGTCAGGAAGGGGGATAAATAAATCTTCCATAGATGTGGTAACTATGTTAGTTTTCTTCTTTTTTTTTTCACCTGCCGATTCTGCCAGTAATGCACCTCCTGTCGGGTTCAAATATGTACACACATTTTAAACACATAGCTCCCCCTCTTTATTGCTATAATTTAAACTTTAATTTATAAATAAGGTGTAAATACCGCCTATAATTCAATCCACAGCAGTGGCGGCTGGTGCTTAAAATTCTTGGGGTGCGCAAACAAACAGAAAATATTTAGAAAAAAAATACATCAATTGCAGCCACTGCGCCCATTAAATTCTGCCACTGTGCCATCAAATGCTGCCACTGTGCCATCAAATTCTGCCACCGTGCCCATCAAATGCTGCCACTGTGCCCATTAAACGCAGCCACTGTGCCATTAAATGCTTCCACTGTGCCCATCAAATGCTGCCACTGTGCCCATCAAACGCTGCCTCTGTGCCATCAAATGCTGTCACTGTGCCCATCAAACGCTGCCATTGTGCCATCAAACTCTGTCACTGTGCCCATTAAACTCTGCCAGTGTGCCCATCATATGCTGCCACTGTGCAATTAAATGCTGCCAGTGTGCCCATCATATGCTGCTAATGTGCCATCAAATGCTGCCAGTGTGCCCATTAAATGCTGCCAGTGTGCTCATCAAATGCTGCCAGTGTTCCCATTAAATGCTGCCAGTGTGCCCTTGAATGCCGCCAGTGTGACCCCCACCCACTCGCTGTCTGCCCGGCACTTACCCTGTCTTGGTGGGGCAGCGGGTGACAGTGACGAGCGGGGTGCTTCATGTGTCTCCTGCTGTTGTTCTGTCACCGTCCTCATCTCCTATCCTCTCCTCTCGTCAGGCATCCAATAGCGGCACCTGTCGTTTCAGCCAATCAGGTGACAGGTAACAGACCCGAGCACCTGATTGGCAGAGACGGTTCAGTGTTAGCAAAGTGAATGTTCATTCGCTTTTCTAACACAGCTGAGTGAACTGTGAGCGCCAAGCATGGTGCTCACTGTTCACCTATTTTGAAGCCTATGGCTCTAATCAGGTGCTTCAAAAACACCCCCCCCCCCAACTCTAGCACAGAAGGGATGGCAGCTGCACAGAATCTCTGAAATTCAGGCGCCCAGTGCCCTGAAAAGGGGCCGGGGGCCTGAATATCGCGTGTCAGCGGTGGCCATAGATAGATTTGTGCAATGTATAAATCTATCTATTGGTGATAGAGGGGGTGGCAGGAGAGAGGGGGCGGCGCCCATGCGCCCTTATGGACGTACCGCCACTGATCCATAGTGTATTCTTGTTCCCAAATAAAAAATCCACCATACCGATCTTTATAATAATTTGTGATGCAAATTGCCTCCTCTAATGTGTTTGATAATTTTCTCCATCCATTAAAGGAAAAGGTGGACCTGTCACCCCCATGGGTATCGCTAAAGTATTGAGAAATACTAGATAGATGTTTTGCACCTTTATGTAGCATCCTCTTAGATAGGTGCTAGGATTAGGTACATTTAGTTCTGTCTCACTGTATACAGTGGAACTGCATTTTGTTGTTAGGCAGATTTAGATTACTTTAACCAGTGTGGCTATGTTTGATTGTTCTGACCTGTTCTGTGTTTTAGTATTGACTGCTTCCCCCTGGCTTGTCCAGAAATGTTCTGAAAGTTAGTGGGCAGGAAGAGTCTAAACAGCAGCTGAATATTTATACAGCCCTGACCAATCCCTGTGGAGAGGGGCCCAGATGGTAATTGGGAGTCTGTATGAATGCTCTGAGACTAAGAGCAGCCTGGTCTTTTCCCCCCAAGGAGGTGATCACAGCCTAGGGTGGCTGCTAGCCCTCTGGGCCATTCTGCCAAAGGGATGTTGAGGTCTCAGTGTGGCTACCTGGAGGCCTATGCTACTGAGAGTTGCTGAAGCTGACTGAGAGACTGTCGATCTAGTCTGGTATGACAGTGTGATATTGTCTTGATAATATTGGCAGGAGGCAACCAATTTCTCCTTTGAAATTTGTGGGTACAAAATGGTGAGAGAGATATTAGAGATTGTGTGCAGCTGCCATCCCGTCTGTGCTAGAGTCAGCGGGATTAACCACTTAAGACCCGAATAATTATGCAGGTAAAGGACCTGGCCAGTTTTTGCGATTCGGCACTGCGTTGCTTTAACTAACAATTGCGCGGTCGTGCGACGTGGCTCCCAAACAAAATTGGCGTCTTTTTTTCCCCCACAAATAGAGCTTCCTTTTGGTGGTATTTGATTACCTATGCGGTTTTTATTTTTTGCACTATAAACAAAAATAGAGCGACAATTTTGAAAAAAAAAAAACGATATTTTACAAAATAGGGGATAGTTTTATGCCATTTTTATTAATATTTTTTTTTACTACTAATGGCGGCGATCAGCGATTTTTTTCCATGACTGCGACATTATGGCGGACACATGGGACAATTTTGAAACATTTTTGGGACCATTGTCATTTTCACAGCAAAAAATGCTATAAAAATGCCTTGTTTACTGTGAAAATGAGAATTGCAGTTTAGGAGTTAACCACTAGGGGGCGCTGTAGGGGTTATGTGTGACCTCATATGTGTTTCTAACTGTAGGGGGGCGGGGCTGGACGTGTGACATCACTGATCACCTTTCCCTATATCAGGGAACCGACGATCAGTGACATTACCACTGTGAAGAACAGGGAAGGGGTGTTTACACACACCTCTCCCCGTTCTTCAGCTCCTGTGACCGATCGCGGGACACCGGCAGCGATCAGGTCTGCGGGTCCCGTGGTCACGGAGCTTCGGACCAGGACCCAGGTGCTTGTAAGAAGATGACAGAGGGGAGCTGTCAGCTATAGATCGGTCTGGTATCACTCTTGGGGACCTTGTGCTTTAGCTACCCCACTGGTGTTATAGTCAGCTGTGGGTCCATTGAAGAGGACACCGGGAGTCCTGAATAGTCCTGCAGAGCTCTTCCACCATGGGTGGACAGAAAGTAAATTGCTTGGTTCCTGCATCAACACAGTTCTGTCAGGGAGCCTTACCTGTTGGCAGAACACAATGATTAGTGTTGCCAGCTAAAGCCAGTAGCACTAATCATTCAGAGAAAATCCAACAGGCTGGTTTTACATAACCAAAATCCAGGCACATGTAGCAGGCTGCATGAGAGGCATTTTAGAGGCATTACTGTGTGTTATGTGCTCGGCAGGAACACGTATCTGTTTATTCTGACAGCAGCAGGGTGCTGCTCTTAGAGTAAATACGTCAGTGCCCATAGCACTGCAGGAGGAGATTTTTATCCGCAGTTAAAAAAAACATTTTTTCACTTTTTTTCTGGCAGAGATTTTTTCATCCACATTAACCAATGCAAATGGAGGAATCTGTTAGGTTCTTTTTTTTGCACAGTCCAGAGGGAGACTGTGTGGATGGGTGGCTGAAGCTCCTAATGTCGGGCATAAAATGTCAGGACAGTTCAAACACTACCCCTTTTTGGAAAGTAGACACCCCAAGGTATTTGAAAAATAAAAAACAGTTGCGCAAAAGATAAACAGTGAACTAACAAAAACTCTATGCAGCAGCTGTTTCAATTTAGTGATAAAGGTGAAAATGGTGTCTTAGTAAAAACCTACAAACAAAACAGTGCTAGCAAGGTGCCTAATGCCACATACACAACCGTTTTTCATGACGAGAAAAATTCAATTTTTTAAATTGGTCGTGAGCGAGAGCAATAATTCTAGCTCTAGACCTCCTCTGTAACTCAAAACATGCAACCTGTAGAATGTAAATCGCCTATGGAGATTTTAAAGGGTAAAAGTCTGTCGCCATTCCACGAGCGGACGCAATTTTGAACTGTGACATCAATGTTGGATATCAATTTACTTGGCGTAACATTATCTTTCACAATATAAAAAAAATTGGGCTAATTTTACTGTTGTCTTATTTTTTTATTTAAAAAAGTGTATTTTTTCCCAAAAAAAGTGCGCTTGTAAGACTGCTGCGCAAATACGGTGTGACAGAAAGTATTGCAACGACCGCCATTTTATTCTCTAGGGTGTTAGAATAAAAAAATATATATAATGTTTGGGGGTTCTAATTAGAGGGAAGGAGATGGCAGTGAAAAAACACATTAGAACTGCTGTTTTTTGCTACTTGTAATGTAATGTAATCTGTAATGCCAACGGCCACCACAAGATGGCCACTCCTAGATTCCTTCTGCAGGCCTCAGCTTCCTTCTGTGAAGGCCGCAAAGCCGCGGCCTCAATTACCAGCGGGCGCGGGCCCGCCGCGATCGCGCCACGCACCGGCCGGTAATTAAGGCCACGGCTTTGCGGCCTTCTGCAGCCCTAAGCTTCCTCAGGTGCCAGGTCACAATTTCTTGTCGCAATTGCGACCGGACTTTGACGAGGCCTGGATTAGACACAGCACAAGCCGATCAGCGGGTGCCAGTGTTGTGCTGAATAAGTTCCCCCGGCGGATAAGGACCCCCCTTGTACTGCACAGGAGTGAACTGAGCTCTGAAAATAGCCAAATGTAGAGCTGAGAGTCAGCTATAGACGGCGCCTGCGCAATGATGGGCGGGTGCTTTTGCAATGTTGATGTAAATAGTTATTGCAACAGGTCCAGGGCGACGTGGACCTCGCTGTAAGTTGCCAGCCGCTTCGCTCGGATGGCTCGCTCGGCCTCCTGGCTCTTGTTTTAACATGCTCCATGTCCACGGGGATGGTCTAGATCAGGGGTGTCCAAACTTTTTTCAAAGAGGGCCAGATTTGATGAAGTGAACATGCGCAAGGGCCGACCATTTTGCCTGACATTCTTTGAACCATTAATATTTGGTCTAAGTGTGTTCGTTTGTGCACTAATACACTGCCCAACACTGAGCCTTTGTGGCTGTGTGTGGTGAAGAGATGAGCTCAGGCGTGTTATTTGGATATACTGTATTTATCGGCGTATAACACACACCTTCACTTTCAGTGAAAAAAAATTTAAATAAAAAACTGTGAAGCAAAATAAGGGTTATTGCCCATTAATACAGCCTAATCAGTGCCCATCTGCAGCCTCACCATTGCCATGAATTCAGCCTCTCCATTGCCATGAATGCAGCCTGATCGATGTCCATCTGCAGCCTTCGGAGGGAAGGGGGACACGGGATGAGCACAGTCAGATTACATACAGGAGAATCTCCTGTTTACACAGCAGCCTCTTTTAATACAATTTCTCCTGCCTCCTATGATAGACAGAGTCATCATCCAATGGCAGCCCAGGAGACGGGACTTTCTATTACAGATGTTGCTGAGTAAACAGGAGATTCTCCTGTATGTAATTTGACAGCACTTGTACCCCCTCTCCCTGTCCCCTTCGAGGTAGCGCCGATAAATACAGTATATATCCAAATTACCAGGGGGGCCACATTAAAGTGGAACGGGGGCCGCAATTGGCCCCCGGGCTGGACTTTGGACATGCCTGGTCTAGATGATCTAGAGCTGACTCTTAGCTTAATTACTTTGTAAGTGGGAAAACTTACAAAATCTGCAGGGGATCAAATAATTATTTTCCCCACTGTAGATACTGATCAGCCATAACTTTTTTCCCCCTTTGCTGCCAAAACTGCCCTGACCCACCATGGCATGGACACCATTAGGCCCCTGAAGGTACACTGTGGTTTCTGGCACTAGACCATCAGTAGAAGATCATTTAAGTCCTGTAAGTTGCGAGGTGGGGGGCCTCCATGAATCGGACTTGTTTTTCCAGCACATCCCACAGATGCTTGATTGGATTGAGATCTGGAGAATTTGGAGGCCAAGTCAACCCCCTAAACTCGTTGTGTCCCTCAAACCATTCTTGAACCATTGTTGCAAAGTGGCCGGGCTCCTTATCCAGCTGGAAGAGGCCACTGCCATCAGTAAATAGTGTTTCCATGAAGGAATGTACTCGGTCAGTAACAATTTAGGTAGGTTGTACATGTCAAGTAACATTTACATGAATGGCAGGTCCAAGGTTTCCCAGCAGAACATTACCCAAAGCACCATACCATCTTCGCTGACTTGATTCCTTCCCATACTGCATCCAGGTGCCATCTCTTCCCCAGGTAAGTGATGCACACCCACCCGGATGTCCACGTGACCAGGTCGCCTTCTCCCATTGCTCCATGGTCCAGTTCTGCCCCTTTGGCTGTGTATACGGGTCACAATGGGCACCCTGACCGGTCTGCAGACATGTGCGAGGGTCATTCATTCCTAATGGCACCCCCATGCATCTAGCAAACGCTGGTGTGTTTACCGGCCAGCACAGTGCATGGTATTGCAGGATCCTGTGATTTGATGTGGAAGGATTTAGGCTCGGTCCACATGTATGTGAATTGAATGCAATTTTAACCGCATCCAATTTGCATAACGTGAACCGGACCGGCTTTCAATGGAGCCAGTTCACACATGTGCAGGGCGGCTACAGTCCGTAATAAAAAGGTGCGATTCTGTGCGATTTTTGGTCTGGTTTAGTTATGAAGTCAAGTAAAAATTCACACCTAAATCGCACCGCATGTGTGAACCCAGCCTGAAAGAAATCGGGTCTGTACAACTATCTGCACGTTTCCATGTATTGGGCAACCCATTAAAAGAGACTGCCCAAAATGCATGCACTCGGCTGCCCCTTATGGTGCGCAAAAGCCTGGAGGGCAGATCAGATTGCACAGACACACATATGTGTATATATAGGACAGATCAGATTGTACAGAAGTGAAGATATAGGACAGATCAGATTGTATAGAAGTGTAGAAAAAGGACAGATCGTATTGTACAGAAGTGTAGAAAAAGGACAGATCGTATTGTACAGAAGTGTAGAAAAAGGACAGATCGTATTGTATAGAGGTGTAGATATAGGACAGATCAGATTGTATAGAGGTGTAGATATAGGACAGATCAGATTGTATAGAAGTGTAGATATAGGACAGATCAGATTGTATAGAGGTGTAGATATAGGACAGATCAGATTGTATAGAAGTGTAGATATAGGACAGATCAGATTGTATAGAGGTGTAGATATAGGACAGATCAGATTGTACAGAGGTGTAGATATAGGACAGATCAGATTGTACAGAAGCTAATATATAGGAAAGATCATATTGTATAGAAGTGTATATATAGGAAAGATCAGATTGTACAGACACACATACATATGTATAGATGAGGGACCGTTCAGATTGAATAGAAGTGTACATATAGGACAGATCAGAATGTATAGAAGTGTAGATATAGGACAGACCGGATTGTACAGATGTGTAGATATAGGGGAGATCAGATTGTATAGAGGTGTATATATATATAGGAAAGATCAGATTGTATAGAAGTGTAGATATAGGACAGGTCAGATTGTACAGACACACACATATGTATAGATATAGGACAGATCAGATTGTACACACACACATATGTATAGATATAGGACAGATCAGATTGTACAGAGGTGTATATATATAGGACAGATCAGATTGCACAGACACGCATACATATGTATAAATATAGGACAGATCAGATTGCACAGACACGCATACATATGTATAGATATAGGACAGATCAGATTGTACAGAGGTGTATATATAGGACAGATCAGATTGTACAGAGGTGTATATATAGGACAGATCAGATTGTACAGAGGTGTATATATAGGACAGATCAGATTGTACAGAGGTGTATATATAGGACAGATCATATTGTACAGAGGTGTATATATAGGACAGATCAGATTGTACAGAGGTGTATATATAGGACAGATCAGATTGTACAGAGGTGTATATATAGGACAGATCAGATTGTACAGAGGTGTATATATAGGACAGATCAGATTGTACAGAGGTGTATATATAGGACAGATCAGATTGTACAGAGGTGTATATATAGGACAGATCAGATTGTACAGAGGTGTATATATAGGACAGATCAGATTGTACAGAGGTGTATATATAGGACAGATCAGATTGTACAGAGGTGTATATATAGGACAGATCAGATTGTACAGAGGTGTATATATAGGACAGATCAGATTGTACAGAGGTGTATATATAGGACAGATCAGATTGTATAGAAGTGTAGATCTAGGACAGATCAGATTGCACAGACACGCATACATATGTATAGATATAGGACAGATCAGATTGTACAGAGGTGTATATACAGGACAGATCAGATTGTACAGAGGTGTATATATAGGACAGATCAGATTGTACACACACACACACACACACATATGTATAGATATAGGACAGATGAGTGTACATAGATGTGATATTAGGTAGGTGGACATGATCTCCCGCAGACTATATACCGATCGATCTCCGGTGGTGACCCGGGTGTTGGGCTCAGGTTATCCCGGGTCAGCCGTCACCTTCCAGCGGGAGGCGCTCAGTCAGTAGTAGGCGTGTCGTGGCGCGTCTCTCTTTACGGCGGTGTTTGCAGCAGCGGCGTGTGCTGTGCAGTGTGAGGACAGGAGAGACCGGCTGGATCCCGGGCTGTGTGTGAGTGTGTGCGGCTCCTCTCCTTTCCCCGGCCGCCTCCCTCCCTCCTCCTCACCATGGACTATGACTTCAAGCTCAAGCTGACCGGAGAGCGGGAGCGGGTGGAGGACCTGTTTGAGTACGAGGGCTGCAAAGTTGGAAGAGGCACCTACGGGCATGTGTTCAAAGCCAAGAGGAAAGATGGGTGAGTGTGTGAGGGCCCTGAGCAGGCCCGGGGGCCCCTGGAGAGCCATGGACGGGCCCGACCTGTGTGCAAAGGGGGCCACACTGAGCCCGGGGAAGAGGAAGGGACGGGAGGACATTTCTCTGTGTGTGTGTATACACCACATAATTGTATATACACCATTCTTCATAGTCAGCCATACCCCCATCATTATATATATATATACCCCCCCCCCACTATACATATACACGTACCCCCATCATATATACACCCCACTATACCCCACCATTATATATACACCCCATTATACATATACACGTACCCCATCATTATATACACACCCCACAATACCCCATCGTTATTTATACACCCCACTATACATATACACGTACCCCCATCATATATATACACCCCATCATTATATATACACCATACCCCATCATTATATATATACACCCCACTATACACCATCATTATATATATATATATATATATATATATATATATATATACACATGTACCCCCATCATATATACACCCCATCATTATATATATATACACACCACTATACCCCATCATTATATATACACCCCACTATACACCATACCCCATCATTATATATATACACCCCACTTTACATTCTCATTATATATACACCATCATTATATATATCTCTAATCTATCCCACTATACACCATACCCCATCATTATATATACACACCCCACTATACACCATCATTATATATACACACCCCACTATACATATACACCATACCCCATCATTGTATACATCCTACCCTCTATAGTGGGGTGTGTGTGTTTATACACACACCTACCACCCCATAATTATACTCTATTGTATACAGTATACACCATTCTTCATAGTTCATTATACACACATTACACCCCATTATATATACATCATAGGGCATCCTATCATTATATCTACACCCCACTATATATACACATCATACCCCATCATTTTATTCAACAACACAATTCTCTATAGTGATATACCCCATTCTACACATGATACCCCATAATTATATGTATCTTACTTCATATGTAATACCCCATAATTACACATACACCCCACTATAGGTACATTGTACCCCATCATCATATACTGTTTACCCCACAACAAACACTATTCTCTGTAGTGATATATATCACATCTCCCCACTATACACATTGT